>CM042074.1:85113944-87602944 GCA_023509865.1 Trypoxylus dichotomus | reverse complement strand
AAAAAAATCCCAACTTTGAAGCGCTGTAGCGTCGGAACGCGTTGAGCTAGGGCGTCCTTCTTTCGCCTGTTTAGAACCCTCGTAGGGGTCCTTACGACGCGCCGATAAGCGAACGTCTAACTCTTCCCGTTAACGCGCAGCAGAAACGTCGCATTTTTTCTGACCAAAACGATGAAATTTTTTCGACCCGAAAAATCGAGGGTCGGAATTTCGGGTTTTGACCCTACCGGAACGTGGCCATATATGGGTGTATTACGCCTGAGAAATTTCAGCCCCTAGCCCTAACCGTTTGGGAGATATGGACGTTTGAAAGTTGAGGGGTGCAAACTCAACTTCTTAAAGGAGCTCCGAATGGGGTCGAGTGACATATCAAAAGACGCGTATTTTCGCGTAGATTACGATAAAAAAGTTTGCCTCTCTATCTCTAACCGTTAAGGAGAAAATCGCGTTTAAAGTTGCGAAATTTCCAAAAATGCTTAACTCCGAAACTTTGAAGCGCCGTAGCTCCTAAACGGTTATAGATAGGGGATCCTGGTTTGCGCCGTTCGAAAGTACGCGTCGAGATCTTTCGAATGAGCACCGAACGGTCGCGCTGCGACCACGCATAACCGAGATACGGAGATTCGGTCGAGAAATTTCGCTGAAATATCGAAGTCCGAAAATGACCGTTTTTATCATCCTATCCGGTAGATTTTTGCGCGCCGAACAAGAATTTTTTAGCACGCTTCGATATCTCTAACCGTTTAAGAGATACGGGCGTTTGAAGTTTCGGGGCTTTCGAAAAACGCGAGAAAATCGACCCCGAAAACGACATCTTTCGACGTTTTCCCGTGTCGCGCGTTAACGACGCCGTTCGGACGGACGAATTAGACGGTTTCCGATAGAAAAATGTCCGCGGAATCGATTGCGACCGCTACGGACGTCCTATCTCTAACCGTTTAGCGGCTACGGCCCGTCAAAGTTGAAAGAGAGAAAAAAAATCCCAACTTTGAAACGCTGTAGCGTCGGAACGCGTTGAGCTAGGGCGTCCTTCTTTCGCCTGTTTAGAACCCTCGTAGGGGTCCTTACGACGCGCCGATAAGCGAACGTCTAACTCTTCCCGTTAACGCGCAGCAGAAACGTCGCATTTTTTTTTCTGACCAAAACGATGAAATTTTTTCGACCCGAGAAATCGAGGGTCGGAATTTCGGAGTTTTGACCCTACCGGAACGTGGCCATATATGGATGTATTACGCCTGAGAAATTTCAGCCCCTAGCCCTAACCGTTTGGGAGATATGGACGTTTGAAAGTTGAGAGGGTGCAAAACTCAACTCCTTAAAGGAGCTCCGAATGGGGTCGACTGACATATCAAAAGACGCGTATTTTCGCGTAGATTTCGATAAAAAAGTTTGCCTCTCTATCTCCAACCGTTAAGGAGAAAATCGCGTTTAAAGTTGCGAAATTTCCAAAAATGCTTAACTCCGAAAATTTGAAGCGCCGTAGCTCCTAAACGGTTATAGATAGAGGATCCCGGTTTGCGCCGTTCGAAAGTACGCGTCGAGATCTTTCGAATGAGCACCGAACGGTCGCGCTGCGACCACGCATAACCGAGATACGGAGATTCGGTCGAGAAATTTCGCTGAAATATCGAAGTCCGAAAATGACCGTTTTTATCATCCTATCCGGCAGATTTTTGCGCGCCGAACAAGAATTTTTTAGCACGCTTCGATATCTCTAACCGTTTAAGAGATACGGGCGTTTGAAGTTTCGGGGCTTCGAAAAACGCGAGAAAATCGACCCCGAAAACGACATCTTTCGACGTTTTCTCGTGTCGCGCGTTAACGACGCCGTTCGGACGGACGAATTAGACGGTTTCCGATAGAAAATGTCCGCGGAATCGATTGCGACCGCTACGGACGTCCTATCTCTAACCGTTTAGCGGCTACGGCCCGTCAAAGTTGAAAAAGAGAGAAAAAAAATCCCAACTTTGAAACGCTGTAGCGTCGGAACGCGTTGAGCTAGGGCGTCCTTCTTTCGCCTGTTTAGAACCCTCGTAGGGGTCCTTACGACGCGCCGATAAGCGAACGTCTAACTCTTCCCGTTAACGCGCAGCAGAAACGTCGCATTTTTTTCTGACCAAAACGATGAAATTTTTTCGACCCGAAAAATCGAGGGTCGGAATTTCGGGGTTTTGACCCTACCGGAACGTGGCCATATATGGGTGTATTACGCCTGAGAAATTTCAGCCCCCTAGCCCTAACCGTTTAGGAGATATGGACGTTTGAAAGTTGAGAGGGTGCAAAACTCAACTCCTTAAAGGAGCTCCGAATGGGGTCGAGTGACATATCAAAAGACGCGTATTTTCGCGTAGATTTCGATATAAAATTTTTTGCCTCTCTATCTCTAACCGTTAAGGAGAAAATCGCGTTTAAAGTTGCGAAATTTCCAAAAATGCTTAACTCCGAAACTTTGAAGCGCCGTAGCTCCTAAACGGTTATAGATAGGGGATCCCGGTTTGCGCCGTTCGAAAGTACGCGTCGAGATCTTTCGAATGAGCACCGAACGGTCGCGCTGCGACCACGCATAACCGAGATACGGAGATTCGGTCGAGAAATTTCGCTGAAATATCGAAGTCCGAAAATGACCGTTTTTATCATCCTATCCGGTAGATTTTTACGCGCCGAACAAGAATTTTTTTAGCACGCTTCGATATCTCTAACCGTTTAAGAGATACGGGCGTTTGAAGTTTCGGGACTTTCGAAAAAACGCGAGAAAATCGACCCCGAAAACGACATCTTTCGACGTTTTCCCGTGTCGCGCGTTAACGACGCCGTTCGGACGGACGAATTAGACGGTTTCCGATAGAAAAATGTCCGCGGAATCGATTGCGACCGCGCGGGACGCCCTATCTCTAACCGTTTAGCGGCTACGGCCCGTCAAAGTTGAAAGAGAGAGAAAAAAAATCCCAACTTTGAAGCGCTGTAGCGTCGGAACGCGTTGAGCTAGGGCGTCCTTCTTTCGCCTGTTTAGAACCCTCGTAGGGGTCCTTACGACGCGCCGATAAGCGAACGTCTAACTCTTCCCGTTAACGCGCAGCAGAAACGTCGCATTTTTTTCTGACCAAAACGATGAAATTTTTTCGACCCGAAAAATCGAGGGTCGGAATTTCGGGGTTTTGACCCTACCGGAACGTGGTCATATATGGGTGTATTACGCCTGAGAAATTTCAGCCCCCTAGCCCTAACCGTTTGGGAGATATGGACGTTTGAAAGTTGAGGGGGTGCAAAACTCAACTTCTTAAAGGAGCTCCGAATGGGGTCGACTGATATATCAAAAGACGCGTATTTTCGCGTAGATTACGATAAAAAAAGTTTACCTCTCTATCTCCAACCGTTAAGGAGAAAATCGCGTTTAAAGTTGCAGAAATTTCCAAAAATGCTTAACTCCGAAACTTTGAAGCGCCGTAGCTCCTAAACGGTTATAGATAGAGGATCCCGGTTTGCGCCGTTCGAAAGTACGCGTCGAGATCTTTCAAATGAGCACCGAACGGTCGCGCTGCGACCACGCATAACCGAGATACGGAGATGCGGTCGAGAAATTTCGCTGAAATATCGAAGTCCGAAAATTACAGTTTTTATCATCCTATCCGGTAGATTTTTGCGCGCCGAACAAGAATTTTTTAGCACGCTTCGATATCTCTAACCGTTTAAGAGATACGGGCGTTTGAAGTTTCGGGACTTTCGAAAAACGCGAAAAAATCGACCCCGAAAACGACATCTTTCGACGTTTTCTCGTGTCGCGCGTTAACGACGCCGTTCGGACGGACGAATTAGACGGTTTCCGATAGAAAAATGTCCGCGGAATCGATTGCGACTGCTACGGACGTCCTATCTCTAACCGTTTAGCGGCTACGGCCCGTCAAAGTTGAAAGAGAGAGAAAAAAAATCCCAACTTTGAAGCGCTGTAGCGTCGGAACGCGTTGAGCTAGGGCGTCCTTCTTTCGCCTGTTTAGAACCCTCGTAGGGTCCTTACGACGCGCCGATAAGCGAACGTCTAACTCTTCCCGTTAACGCGCAGCAGAAACGTCGCATTTTTTCTGACCAAAACGATGAAATTTTTTCGACCCGAAAAATCGAGGGTCGGAATTTCGGGGTTTTGACCCTACCGGAACGTGGCCATATATGGATGTATTACGCCTGAGAAATTTCAGCCCCTAGCCCTAACCGTTTGGGAGATATGGACGTTTGAAAGTTGAGAGGGTGCAAAACTCAACTTCTTAAAGGAGCTCCGAATGGGGTCGACTGATATATCAAAAGACGCGTATTTTCGCGTACATTTCGATAAAAAAAAGTTTGCCTCTCTATCTCCAACCGTTAAGGAGAAAATCGCGTTTAAAGTTGCGAAATTTCCAAAAATGCTTAACTCCGAAACTTTGAAGCGCCGTAGCTCCTAAACGGTTATAGATAGAGGATCCCGGTTTGCGCCGTTCGAAAGTACGCGTCGAGATCTTTCAAATGAGCACCGAACGGTCGCGCTGCGACCACGCATAACCGAGATACGGAGATTCGGTCGAGACATTTCGCTGAAATATCGAAGTCCGAAAATTACCGTTTTTATCATCCTATCCGGTAGATTTTTGCGCGCCGAACAAGAATTTTTTTAGCACGCTTCGATATCTCTACCCGTTTAAGAGATACGGGCGTTTGAAGTTTCGGGACTTTCGAAAAAACGCGAGAAAATCGACCCCGAAAACGACATCTTTCGACGTTTTCCCGTGTCGCGCGTTAACGACGCCGTTCGGACGGACGAATTAGACGGTTTCCGATAGAAAAATGTCCGCGGAATCGATTGCGACCGCGCCGGACGCCCTATCTCTAACCGTTTAGCGGCTACGGCCCGTCAAAGTTGAAAAAGAGAGAAAAAAAATCCCAACTTTGAAACGCTGTAGCGTCGGAACGCGTTGAGCTAGGGCGTCCTTCTTTCGCCTGTTTAGAACCCTCGTAGGGGTCCTTACGACGCGCCGATAAGCGAACGTCTAACTCTTCCCGTTAACGCGCAGCAGAAACGTCGCATTTTTTTCTGACCAAAACGATGAAATTTTTTCGACCCGAAAAATCGAGGGTCGGAATTTCGGGGTTTTGACCCTACCGGAACGTGGCCAGATATGGGTGTATTACGCCCGAGAAATTTCAGCCCCCTAGCCCTAACCGTTTGGGAGATATGGACGTTTGAAAGTTGAGGGGGTGCAAAACTCAACTTCTTAAAGGAGCTCCGAATGGGGTCGAGTGACATATCAAAAGACGCGTATTTTCGCGTAGATTACGATAAAAAAGTTTGCCTCTCTATCTCTAACCGTTAAGGAGAAAATCGCGTTTAAAGTTGCGAAATTTCCAAAAATGCTTAACTCCGAAACTTTGAAGCGCCGTAGCTCCTAAACGGTTATAGATAGAGGATCCCGGTTTGCGCCGTTCGAAAGTACGCGTCGAGATCTTTCAAATGAGCACCGAACGGTCGCGCTGCGACCACGCATAACCGAGATACGGAGATTCGGTCGAGAAATTTCGCTGAAATATCGAAGTCCGAAAATGACCGTTTTTATCATCCTATCCGGTAGATTTTTACGCGCCGAACAAGAATTTTTTAGCACGCTTCGATATCTCTAACCGTTTAAGAGATACGGGCGTTTGAAGTTTCGGGACTTTCGAAAAAACGCGAGAAAATCGACCCCGAAAACGACATCTTTCGACGTTTTCCCGTGTCGCGCGTTAACGACGCCGTTCGGACGGACGAATTAGATGGTTTCCGATAGAAAATGTCCGCGGAATCGATTGCGACCGCGCCGGACGCCCTATCTCTAACCGTTTAGCGGCTACGGCCCGTCAAAGTTGAAAAAGAGAGAAAAAAAATCCCCACTTTGAAACGCTGTAGCGTCGGAACGCGTTGAGCTAGGGCGTCCTTCTTTCGCCTGTTTAGAACCCTCGTAGGGGTCCTTACGACGCGCCGATAAGCGAACGTCTAACTCTTCCCGTTAACGCGCAGCAGAAACGTCGCATTTTTTCTGACCAAAACGATGAAATTTTTTCGACCCGAAAAATCGAGGGTCGGAATTTCGGGGTTTTGACCCTACCGGAACGTGGCCATATATGGATGTATTACGCCTGAGAAATTTCAGCCCCTAGCCCTAACCGTTTAGGAGATATGGACGTTTGAAAGTTGAGAGGGTGCAAAACTCAACTCCTTAAAGGAGCTCCGAATGGGTCGACTGATATATCAAAAGACGCGTATTTTCGCGTAGATTTCGATAAAAAAAGTTTGCCTCTCTATCTCCAACCGTTAAGGAGAAAATCGCGTTTAAAGTTGCGAAATTTCCAAAAATGCTTAACTCCGAAACTTTGAAGCGCCGTAGCTCCTAAACGGTTATAGATAGAGGATCCCGGTTTGCGCCGTTCGAAAGTACGCGTCGAGATCTTTCAAATGAGCACCGAACGGTCGCGCTGCGACCACGCATAACCGAGATACGGAGATTCGGTCGAGAAATTTCGCTGAAATATCGAAGTCCGAAAATGACCGTTTTTATCATCCTATCCGGTAGATTTTTACGCGCCGAACAAGAAGTTTTTTAGCACGCTTCGATATCTCTAACCGTTTAAGAGATACGGGCGTTTAAAGTTTCGGGACTTTCGAAAAAACGCGAGAAAATCGACCCCGAAAACGACATCTTTCGACGTTTTCCCGTGTCGCGCGTTAACGAATTAGACGGTTTCCGATAGAAAACAAGTGAGCTATAATACTCGATACCTCTTGCAGGATACACGTTGTCCATTCGAAAGGAGAAATTTCTTTTGAATGCGTTCGATTATAAGCTCTTGGTGTAAATAACGGGGATACCAAACAATGGAGGCGTATTCAAGCTTAGAACGAACGTAGGCATAATATAAACGTTTCATTACACCTAAGTCTGAGAAATGCCTGCAAGAACGCATGACAAAACCGAGAGTTTTGGAAGCAGATGAACACATGGACGAAATATGTTCCGTAAATGACAGTCTATTATCAAACAGAACACCAAGATCCAAAGTCTTGATATTGCGTGGTATGGCTGCATCATTAATCTGGTAGTTATAGTGTAAAGTAGTGTGAGTGTTATTGTAGGAAACCACAGTACACTTGTTGATGTTCAGAGGGAGATAATTGAATTTCTCATTAATTATGAGACAGGCCTCGTATTATTGCAATATCCTCGAGCCAAATTCACACTAGAGTCTACTGATGGATTAAGATTTGTATTACACTAGTTAACAATTCACTAAGACATACAAGGTGTTCAAAAATTAAGACTAAAGTAATTATAAATATAAATAAATAAAGTAACATCCTGTATTTTATGTCAATAGCAGGTGTAGAATTTAATTGTCTATCGAATATTGTTATGTTCCACTATAGCAATTCACCTATGGTAATTTTTAAGAGTTGTATCATTATTCACCTATTACTCACTTACAAATTTCTTTGCAAAATGTTCTGTAGCGGTAGTGGCAGTTTCCGGTTTTTGTTTTTTTTTTCTATTGTGATATCACAAGTACTACTAAAATAGAAAATTGGTTCGAATAGAAACAAACAGAAACTAATAAGGCTATTTAATACATCTTGCGTATTTTTTACGTCATTGCCAATAAGATTATCAGTAAGCCCTTGTATACCTAACATGTCATCGTTCCGAAGCTTAAAATTGAAAGGTAGGTACTATTATTCATCTTCTAACTTGGAAATTTTCATTATTAATATCTTTGATTAGCAACGTATAACCTGTTTCAAAGGAACAGACTTACAGTTCTATTGTTGTATTTATGGCTGTAAATATTATCGCAGTTTATTGTATTCAATTTGATTTAGTCACGTTTTGCCCATAGGTTTAGTTAAAATTTTCAATCATTAATAGGCCGTGACATTCATTATTCCGCGTTAATTCTATGGTCCGCATATTGCTTCAAAACTCTATTTAAACGCATCTAATAGAATCAGAAGAAAAGTAATGTAAGAAGGAAATACAAGAATAAGGTAACCAGGTCGAAGGAAAATTTTACACTCAAACTGGAGTGTTGAGACTGTATGTTCTATCTCACACAAGATTAACTACTAACTAACTAAAGAAAGCAAGTTATTTTTGTATGAAACAACTTTACTCTATAATATACAGTAAAATAGTTTTTAGATTCTACGCAATACTCCATACTCCAGATTTATAAAACCATTTATATCTAGCTGATATTACTAATCAGGCCATCCGTCAGTAGTTGAATAAATTGTTCCTTGCTGTAAAGATATTTAGATTATTAGATTATTAGAAGTTTTCTTAAAAAAAAAAAGAAGGAATGTAATGCAATACAAAAATGTTTTCTTTAATTCAGTAAGACTGTCCACTATTGTTTATGGAAGTATGGAGACTTGGTTACTTTAGTAAAAGAATACACTATACATTAGATGAAACAAATAGGAAATCTTGAAATAAAATTAATATTTATTATGCAACAATATATACGAATAAAAAACAAAAATTATACATGGTGTACAAAGATATCAATTAGGAATGTTTGTTACTAAGTTACAACTACCGTAATGGGAACCTTTCAATTTCCGCTTAAGCGAAAAAGAAATAATCACATGGAACCATGCCTCTAACCGACAATGAGCATGTATCTCTAGGAACATTATCGTGATGCAAAATTCACGAGCTGGCAATGTTAGATCGCAGACGCAAACTTCTTTTCCGCAAATGTTCAAGGACCTTGTGTTAAAAAGTTCGATTCATTGTTTGGTTTTGTGGAAAAAGGTTTTGCGTGTGCGACCTCCTTCAATACCCGAATCGGGTCAATAAAGGATGATCTTTGGCGAAGAAAGATCTTAAGTATAATCAATTCTTCACTGGCACCTTTATTTTAGCTCAACCAAGAATAATAACTATTACTATCGTGTTTTAGTAGTAATACTTCCACAACAGTTGGAATATTATTCTCTCCCAAAAGTTTTCTAACCGACAATGAGCTGTGACCGAGTTGGAAACACACAAAAGCTTAAATTTGGTGGTCGTAATAAAATTGACAGGGACTGTAGTTGTTCGTGAAACATCAGGGACAGAAACCTTAGCAACACGGGCGAATCCGACAGCCATTACGACAATGGCAAACGGCTGTGAAAGCTAAAGAAACCACTTTACCCTTGTGCGCCAGTTTATGCGCTCTCCTTTTGCTATATTATACAACAAAGGGTGCGGGTTTTTAGATAAACTATTTGAATAGATATCAGAAAGAAAAAACTTATGATAGACTTATATGTACTTACGCAAGGTCGCATGGTACACCTCCATTTCCACATGATTATTATCCGAATGCAAACGCACTCGTTACAACGGATGATTTTTCTTTCTCCAGGCTTACATTCTGAAGGGCTGCTAGCTGCTGAAAATTCTTTCATGTACAATTTAGATTGTATAAAATGTAGCAAGTAAATAAATGTTAGCAATATTTTTCATTGAAATATTTTGATAATAATCACATCTGCGTCTTCATAATATTCCTAATAGATGACACAGATGACAGCTACATACAAGGGCCACCTGAAACGTTTCCGGAATCGACAAGAAAAACACGGTATTGGTGTGGTTTTTTATTTTTATTTTTCGATGTAGTCTCCTCGAAGATCAATACACTTTTTCAAACGGTGCTCCAGTCTCTTCAAGCCGTTGGAAAAGTAGCATGTTTCGAAATCTGTAAGATAGCCATCTATATATATATATGGTCAACGCATTTGTTTGAGATGCCTGTTGTCTTTGCTATCTCTTTCAACTTCAATCGGCGTTTGGCTAGACATCATGAATCTTGTCGACCGTTTCCTCGTTCGTAGCAGCTTTTGGTCGTCCACTGCGTGGTTCGTTACTTGTGCTTGTACGGCCACGTTTGAACTCGCTCCCCCAGAAGCTGATGGTCGAAAATGATGGAGTATATCCACCATAAACCTCTAACAAAATATTTCGAATTTCCGTGGCCGTTTTCTCAGCCATCCGGAAGTGTTTTATCACTGCACGAAATTCGATTTTATCCATTTTTTGCGAAACCGCCTGAATTGCTACGCAAAACACACTCTTAAACAACAACTATTGACAGTAGACGTCTTGATTGCCCAATGAATCCACTTCAACCTTCATGCGCCATCTCTTGCCCACTCCGGAGTAACTGTGTTGTTATTGACATTACAAAAGCAATCGAACACCGAATTGTTGAAACATTTAAAGATGAATACTTTTTATTAATGGAACATCTAGCGTAGTATTATATATTTTGGAAGAAGATAAATAGGTAACTTCCTAAAACTTAAAAAATGAAAGGGCTAGAAGGATTCAAATGCATTATTGCATATTGGAATGAAACATAATCACCTTATATATAGAAGTTATCGCAGTGGCGTAGCCACGATATAGCGGCGGCGGAGGGCTTAAGCTTTAGGAATACAAAATCGCATAATTATTATACCACACTAGAATCTAAACCAAACATTATTATAAGAACTGAAACACTGCTGACACATTATTTAATCTGATATGTAATATGTCGTGCTATATAAATATTTTTAGTGTAATGTTGTTTGAATGGACTTTGCAATATGTAAGAGAATGCCTTTTTAACAAAAAAAAATGGCTTAACGTATGTAAAAAGTTTTTATCATTCCTTTAAAAGGACAGGATTTGATAGATAATCACATGGGAGTTTTAGTTATCCTATTCATAATTTGTTTGTTTTCCCATGTGAATTATCAGCAGTTTGAAAGTCCTGGCACCCGTTTAGTGTGATATTCGTATCAAATGCTTCCTACTTCACAGCGTATGTAGTCACCTATTAAATTTTTAACGACTATTGTCTAATGTTCATCTAATGGAAGTTAGACAATCTCCATGTCTTTTTTGAAAACCAATTTATTCCTACTAATCTCTGTAATCTATTACTTACCTCTGGTGAGGTTACCAGATATAAGAATTAGCAATAAAGCGAAAGTAATTATCAATTTGTAGCACATACTACGACTGTAAAACCGCAAAAACCGACTCCTGTAAGTTATGTATTTTTTTTATTGTGTATTGCGTTATTGTTTCGCTCATTGCAATTTCCTATTATTATTTTCATTACATATTGTTTAGTGTTGCAACTTGATTAGTTATAATGTTGAAAATATTACCTGCTATAGGTATACGCATACCTTTCTCTGTACAACGTGGTATCGATTAATCAGAGTTAATATCTAAATATTAATTAAATTATGCAATATTGCTGCACACGTCGGAATGTCATACGAGAGTGTCCAATCAATCATTGCAAATGATTTGGATTACCGTAAAATATCGCCAAGATAGATATCTTGACCACTGACGGAAAATTAAAAACCGTCTTGCCTTGTATAAAAGACTCTTAGCACGATTTCGAACAAACAAGGATGATTCGAGCTATTAAAATTTCATAATATTCTATTCAATAGTTTGTGAGTTATTGTGCTAAGAGTTACGCTACTTTTGTTATTTTCAAAACTGTGGATCAAAAACAATTTCGTGTTTTAATTTTACACTGCTTCTTGATGGGAAAAGATACCGTTCAACCGAAGCAATGGCTTGAAAAGTGTTATGGGGACTCCGCTCCATCAGAAACAACAATAAAACGTTGGTTTGCTGACTTCAAACGTGGTGGTAAAGACACCGATGATGCAGAACGCAGTGGACGTCCAAATGAGGCGGTAACACCAGAAAACATCAAAAAAAATCCACAAAATCGTTTTGAATGATCGAAAAGTGAAGTTGCGTGAGTTAGCTGACATCGTAAAGATATCAAAAGAACGTATTGGCTTTATATTGCATGAGCATTTGACTATGTGAAAGCTCTGTTCAAAGTGCGTGCCGCGTTTGCTCACTGTTGACCAAAAACAAGAACGTGTTGATGATTCTGAGCAGTGTTTGGCCATGTTTAAACGTAACAAACTGGAATTTTTGCGTCGATATGTGACAATGGATGAAACATGAATCCATCACTTCACTCCGGAATCAAAACGATCGTCATCTGAGTGGATAGCAACTGGTGAACGTCGTCCAAAGTGCCCGAAAGCACGACAATCGGCTGGAAAGGTTATGGCCACGGTATTTTGGAATGTGCGTGGTGTAATATTCATCGACTATCTTGAGAAAGGAAATACCATCAACAGTAAATATTATATAGCGTTATTGGAGCGTTTAAAGGCCGAAATTGCAAAGAAACGACCGCATATGGCAAAGAAAAAAAAATTGTTTCATCAAGACAACGCACCGTGTCGCAAGTCAATTAAAACAATGGCAAAACTACATGAATATTGAACTTCGAATTGCTCCCACATCCACCGTATTCGCCAGATTTGGCTCCCAGCGACTACTGGCTGTTCGCATACCTCAAGAAAACGCTCGCCGGTAAGAAATTTCGCACGAATGAAGAGGTTATCGCTGAAACTGAGGCCTATTTTGAGGCAAAAGATAAATCGTCCTACAAAAGTGGTATTGAAATGTTAGAGCGGCGCTGGAATGATTGCGTTGCTCTTGATGGAGATTACGTTGATGAATACAGGTAATTTTGAACCAAAAAAAACGTGTTTTCTTTGTTAGGCCCGGGGCTTTTCAGCCCATGTGTTGCGTATTGCCGTAATCGTCCTTCATAGTTTTTAGTTTTCTCATGATTCAAAAGGTATTGTCCGCAAGGATTTTGCTTCAGAAGGTGAAACTGTTAATCGAGAATACTATCTAGGATTTTTTTTTTCGAAACAGACGGTGGCGGCGAATCCAGATTCCGAAAACCGTATCGAACGGCGGCCGTCGAGATTTTAAACGGACACGCGGGACGTTTTCGTGGATAGCATCAGTAGAAGCAGTTAAATTATAAATTAAACACGCATTATTGAAGTTCCGTTTTACGAGCGGCGCGAATGGCTTCACTAAAAACGAACTGCAAAAGTACGCCGGTTCAACAATATCGTTTACGCTATAATAGCGTAGATAATTCCCAATAAAACCGACGCGCGTACGATATATCCTTTCTTTTCGCCTAGCTTTAATTACGGCATCGGAACGCCACCTCGCGCCGGTTGCGCAATTAACGATAGGACGTGTTTAATTACACGGACGCGTGTGCGTAGATGAAAATTCGAAGGCTTATCCGTGAAGTCGCACGAGATCAAAAAAGAAGGTTTTTTTGTTGTAAAAATTACTCCTATATTTCTTCTAAATGTGCAAAGCTTTATACAGCAGTATTTCTTAATCTTTTTAATAAGTGATAAGTGGGACCTCTGGTTTGCTGCAATAGTATGGTTTTTATGTAAACTTGTTTAAACCAAAAACAAAAATTATTTAATTTCGATTGGGTGGGCCAATACTTGTTGGAAATCCATATTGAACAATGCTTGACGAAGTAAAACTCAATTTTATAAAATTTCCACTACATTTAACACAGTATTAATACATTCGAAATGTTGTAAAGTTGGTATTTGCTTCTTCAACCATTGTTCAAAAGTTATTTAGGTGTACAACTTTGCTTCCGCCGATTTACAATAGATGGTGTTACATTCCGTATAAACACATTGAACTCGCCTTTTAATTATTTTAAACTTTATTAGTTACCGGTATATTGTAAAGGGGAATAATATTTTCTAAATTTTTTACTTTCCAGATATTTAACAGTAAAGCCAATATCCGTGGTAATTACGTTTCTTCAAAGGGAGTAAAGTATCTTTGCGCTAAACGTATTTTCCTTTTTATTTCAAATATTTGCTGGCGGTTACAGCGGTCACTTCTATAAAATTTAAGGAGCCTTATCTATTCTGGTACTTTCTCTATACATCTAAATCACGTACACGACCCTGTAAATCCATCAAATTATTGCCTTCTTCGAATATTTTCTAATTCACTGACGTCAGCAAATCGCCTAGCTACTACTACCTGCCACGGTAGTGCAAATCTCCAAAATATGATAACCCTGGTCATTATTCTTCAAGTCGCAGCAGTACGCTCGACACCACCGACTAACCCAGTCGCACGCTCTCCGTAACTTAGTGTTCACATCTGGTAGATCTCACATTGTCTTCACAATGCAAAATCTCGTATTTCGAAGCCCTTTCTTCAGGTCTTGGCACCCAACAGCTTCCCCGGAGAACCAACTACCGTAATAAATATGGGCGAAGCGGCGGTGTGCGCATGTACACAAGAAATCGTTTTAAATTCGCAGTTATTGAAACTTGCGACGGTATTGAGCAATTATGGGTATTCTTAAAAGCTGATAAACGAAGCCTTGCAGTTGGGGTTGTATATAGAGCACCAAATATGAATTATAAGCTGTTTTGTGATAAGCTGGAGCAATCCTGCACGTTTCTGAATACTATCAGTGATGGCAGTTAGAGATGAAGATAAATGCAATGGAAATAAAACATAACTAAGAAGAATAGCGGGGAAGATGAAATGGGATAGGATCAAGAATGAAGATATTAGAAAAATAACAAAACAAGAACCAATAATAACAAAAATAAGAAGGAAGCAATTAAATTGATACGGACATATAGTAAGGATGAATATAGATAGAACTACAAGAAAAATAATGGTGACAGGATACCCAAAACGGAAAAGAAAACGAAGACTTTGGAGGAAATGGATGGACTAAACAAGAGAAATGTATAGAAGAAAGGGAAAAAACTTGAAGAAATGAGAGTAATGACAAGATATAGAAGAGAGTGGAAAAATGGGTACCAAGGGAACCGGAATCCTCATCCGACACCTGACAAGGTATAAGGATATGAGAAGAAGAAGAACAACAATAAATAAACATTTGAAGGTAACACCGAAACGTAATTAAGGTAGGGTAAAGGTAAGGTAGGTCTGATTTCGTAGGATATCTGTCGAACTTTGTAACATTATATATATGTCGCTCGTATTTATACGTTTATACAGCAGGTACTTCCCCTACATATGTGACACAAAACACAATACTTCGACTAACTATAACTTTATTAAAGCTATAGTCACAAAATGTGTACGGTTACAACAAAATAGGTGGTGCACTCCGTAGGACTTAAGAACGAGTTCTTACAACTCACATACTTTATAATGTTACTTATCAAAATTACAGAGAAAAGTAAATTTAACAATACCAAAGTTCAGAAAATACAAAGCTTAAGAAACATTATGTACTCTCTTAAGAAAACGAATTACAATGAAATTAAGATGATATTTAAGAACTCGATGTACAAGAGAATGACAAATAATGATAAAGATATGTTGTTTATTATTACGAATGAATGTTTTTTATGGCAACTATCAAAATGTCAGACGTCTACTGTCAATAGTTGGTGTTTAAGAGTGTGTATTGTGTAGCAAATCAGGCGGTTTCGCAAAGATGGATAAAATCGAATTTCGTGCAGTGATAAAATACTTCTGGATAGCTGGAAAAACGGCTACGGAAATTCGAAATATTTTGCTAGAGGTTCATGGTGGATGTACGCCAACATTTTTGACCATCAGCTTCTGGGTGGGCGAGCTCAAGCGTGGCCGCAGAAGCGCAAGCAACGAACCACGCAGTGGACGCCCAAAAACCGCTACCATCGATGAAATGGTCTACAAGATTTATGATGTTATGTTAGCCGGTCGCCCATTGAAGCTGAAAGAGATAGCAGAGACAACGGGCAACTCAGAAGAACGAAATTTTGGGTGTAGAAAGACGTTCGGCGTGGTGGGTACCACGTTTGCTCATACCGGAGCAAAAACGAAATCGGGTTACCGTTTCGGAGGAGTGTCAGGCCAGGATCCAACGCAATCCAAGGGATTTCTTCGTGCGTTTCGTAACCGTCGATGAGATCTGGATCCACCACTACATACCGGAGATTAAGGAACAGTCGAAGCAGTGGACATTTCCGGGTGAATCGGTTTCGAAGAAAGCAAAGACCGTTCCATCGGCTGGAAAGGTCATGGCGACCATTTTTTGGGATTCGCAAGCATCTGTTCCAAATTCTTGGCCATATAGTTTCGTTTCTAGTGCATTACACAAATTCATGAGACGAAATGGAAAGAAGAAGGAATCTTAAAAAAAATAATTTTACTTTCTTTTAGTAACCTCTCTGCATAGAATTGAGATAACGTGTCGAGATATTTTCTCGTGGTGATTTGTTGGTTAGTAAATCGTCTTGCCGTTTTTGTAGTAAGTCGTTTCTAATAAGTAGAGTAAATTCCGTTTGCTTTACAATAATTAGAACACAATTAAAAGGATGAATTTTGAATAATGTTTGCTACTTCTTTAAGTTCAGAAATTTAATTTCCAACTCATACTGTTGCTAAATGTTTGTAGTGGAACTACAAAATTGTAATATACCGACCCATTATTTCTTATTTTATGTAAAATATATAATCCATTATTATTTCTCTTTAGTATAATACAATATAATGTATGTATCGTTAGTCATAAGTTGTTCAATTCATTTCTATGGCCTTATTAATGTCGCATCGATGTATTCTGTCAATAGTTTAATTAGTCGTATCTTTCCTTAAACATCCTGTTATTGCTGTTATTATTTATCACTGTGATTAATGTTAATTAACGCTAATTAACTTTAATCACTGTAATACATCTACATAACACATGGGCTGAAAAGTCCCGGGCCTAACAAAGAAAACACGGTTTTTTGGTTCAAAATTAGCTTTATTCATCAACGTAATCTGCATCAAGAGCAACGCAATCATTCCTGCGCCGCTCTAACATTTCAATACCACTTTTGTAGAACGATTTATCTTTTGCCTCAGTTTCAGCGATAACCTCTTCATTCGTGCGAAATTTCTTATCGGCGAGCATTTTTTTGAGGTCTGCGAACAGCCAGTAGTCGTTGGGAGCCAAATCTGGCGAATACGGTGGATGTGGGAGCAATTCAAACTCAATTCATGTAGTTTTGCCATTATTTTGATTGACTTGTGACACGGTGCGTTGTCTTGATGAAACAACATTTTTTTCTTTGCCATATGCGGTCGTTTCTTTGCAATTTCGGCCTTCAAACGGTCCAATAACGCTATATAATATTCACTGTTGATGGTATCTCCTTTCTCAAGATAGTCGATGAATATTACACCACGCACATCCCAAAATACCGAGGCCATAACCTTTGCAGCCGATGGTTGTACTTTCGGGCGCTTTGGCCGACGTTCACCAGTTGCTGTCCATTCAGATCACGATCGTTTTGATTCCGGAGTGAAGTGATGGATCCATGTTTCATCCATTGTCACATATCGACGCAAAAATTCCGGTTTGTTACATTTAAACATGGCCAAACACCGCTCAGAATCATCAACACGTTCTTGTTTTTGGTCAACAGTGAGCAAACGCGGCACCCACTTAGAACAGAGCTTTCTCATAGTCAAATGCTCATGCAATATAAAGCCAATACGTTCTTTTGATATCTTTACGATGTCAGCTAACTCACGCAACTTCACTTTTCGATCATTCAAAACAATTTTGTGGATTTTTTGGATGTTTTCTGGTGTTACCGCCTCATTTGGACGTCCACTGCGTTCTGCATCATCGGTGTCTCTACGACCACGTTTGAAGTCAGCAAACCAACATTTTGGTGTTTCTGATTGAGCGGAGTCCCCATAACACTTTTCAAGCCATTGCTTCGGTTGAACGGTATTTTTTCCCATCAAGAAGCAGTGTAAAATTAAAACACGAAATTGTTTTTGATCCATTGTTTTGAAAATAACAAAAGTAGCGTGACTCTTAGCACAATAACTCAGAAACTAATGAATAGAATATCATGAAATTTTAACAGCTGTCTTTTGAAGGTTAGTACTAACTGAGAGAAAGGTGACTGCAATAAAACTAGCGTCATCTATGTGTTAGGCCCGGGACTTTTCGGCCCATGTGTTATATGTATGTAGACGTAAAATATAATAAATAATTAAAATTTGCACTTTGCATATAATCCGGTCTCTATTTATCACTATTCGAAGATGATCCACATTATCAAATTTACTTCTAAACTATGCAACGCTATGCAAACGTTCTCATCCAAAATTTTCCCATCATCTTTGAACGATAAATATAATTATGTTATTAAAAACAATGCACTAATTACGGTAACACACTTTACTTTCACAAATGTAAAAGTTGTGTTATTTAGACAAGAATGTTGTCTACTAGTTTTTAAGCAAGGTCAGGCCCTTCGAAAGAGTCTTCTTTCTTGGCCAAATACTAGATGTAGGTCAGTTATTTCTGTACCTTTAGCCAGTAAGGTTGTGTACTAAGAAGTAAACTCACTAGTTTTAGAATAGTTTTTTTTTTAAATCGACTTTAAATTTCTCCGTATTTAATTATATGTAATAGAGATAACTTGGTATACATATGGTCTGTATACATATATAATTGTAGGCGACGAACTTCGAATCAGTCAAATTAATAGACTGTAACCAACGTTAGTGTATAAATAAAGTTAGTCTTAAGTGAATTGTTGTTTAATTGAGGAACCCTTTACAAAATTATATGAAACTATAGAAATTTCGGTAAGCGTATTACTATTTAGAGGTATAAACTAAAAAGAAAAAAATAAAGTAGATCATTCTAAAACCTTGAGCTTAAACAATTTTAGACTCGCGTTAGAAACTCGCCTATCGCATAAAGGTACCGAAAAAAGATTAATCACTTCCCCTTCTCCCGTCACCCATTACCTCTCTACGTAAAATCGACAGAAGGAATTTTATCCTTATCGTAACACCTAATTCATCTTCGTAGAGGTCGATTTCCCAACGTCCCATAAAAATCGGGAGATGCGTCAAACCGGGAGGTCGTAAATAACGCGCGTGCCTCGAAGCATATCATCCGGAATAAAAATAATCAGATCGGCTCTATGACAGATAGAGCAATTACCTAGAGGAATTTATGAGCAGAAAATCCTATTTTAGAGTTCCCCATTGCGACGGCGGCGGCCATACCGATCCTTACTCTTACCCTGCCCGCACCCGTCTTCCCTACCTAATGTATCATCTTCAGCTATTAGCGCGTTGCATCCCGGTAAAGGGAAAAAGAGGAACGTCAGCATCGAGGGGACGAGGGAATTAAGAAGGAGCAGAAGAAGGACGTAACCGGGGGAGGAGGAACGGGCTGGGTGTTTACGTTATACGGTCGGCTCTTTATTGCATCACATACCTCGTTTAACGATTAAATAGGTGTCTAGCTTTTTGATCTGTTTACAGTATTTAATAATCACGACGACCGTAAGATTGTTCGTTGTTTCGACGGAGTGAAAATGACGAGAAGGGAAGACGGTAAACGCAGTTCTGTAGCAGTGGCAACAATCACATGGAAAATTCGCAATTTAAGCGATCTTATATCGTTACATGGAAATTGAGGTGTAGAGATAAATAAAACTTGTAAGCTTTTTAAGATGCTGTAACAGTGATTAAGAAGAAATAAATATATTAAAATATTTTAACCCAATACATCGTTTATTCTACAGTATTGGCAGAATGAACCTCAATATTTTCAAGAAATTCATGAAAAAGTTGTTACCTAGAGTAAATTATTGTCTGATTCTTGTACAAGGTATTACAAAGGTCCTTCTCAAAATAGAAAGAATATAATAAAATAATGGGCCAGGTCTAATAAATGAATGTTTATTTTTATTAAAATACAGGCTATGGAAATTACGTGTGTTCCGTTATTTTGCTGGCACCCTCCTAAACTTGAAAACTTCTCGATACATATTCTCGGTGAGAGCCACCATTTCTAGCTGCCTTAACTTCCACTGAAAAGGGATCACCTATTACTGTAGTTGTCTGTATGAGTGTTGGTGAAGACTTCGTGTCACCAGTGATCGTCTTTCCCCGATAAAACACGAACATCCAAGTTAATGAAAGTCTGCCGAACGATGAAATGGTTAAGAAATGTAGCTTCAGAAAGAATTTTCTTACAAAGCTAAGTAACAAGAAAGAATGAAAAGGAGAATTCTCCACCTACTCTCTAAAGGAATAGACCATTAAATACACATCTAAAAGAATGCCTAGGAAATAATACCAAGATAAGAAAACGTTGTAAATACAGCTTTTTCTCATGGTATTAGTGAAATCAATTCACGAAAAAGACATATGAAGAGACATAAAACGCTAACACACGGACATCGGCGTAGTTTCGAGCAGTTTTATGCTAACACATGTAATTCTCTCGCTGCTTCTATCACCATATTTAACTCTACGATACAAATGAATATCCCTGGCGCTAACTAGTGCCAAACGAAAGAAACATTTCTCCGCAAAGTCAGACAGCGATTATCATTAAATACAATGCACAACACTTGAGCATAAATCGTATGTTTAATGTTGGTATTTTCCCTAAATATATACCTTAACGTATTTCAGTGTATAAATAGCACTCGCTGAATAAAGTTAGTAGTGCCATTGTAAATAAGTAAGTACATATACACATATATGTAATAAGCATTTTAGCGAAATTGGTTGTTATTTGAAATTTTAATTTGAAATATAGCAAAGAAAACATGTAAAATCGGACGAAAAACTGAAAATACTTGAATGAATCTATTATCTATCTTTCAGTATGCTTTTATCTTGCAATTTCAGCCAAGTTTAAAATAAATGTAAAGAATATGGACGTTTTCTTCTCATTTTTTTCAACCTCAAAATAGTGAAACCCCCGAAATAGTGAATGAGATGCAACACTAAATCGTGG
The DNA here is from genome assembly GCA_023509865.1 of Trypoxylus dichotomus. Classification (NCBI taxonomy): domain Eukaryota; kingdom Metazoa; phylum Arthropoda; class Insecta; order Coleoptera; family Scarabaeidae; genus Trypoxylus; species Trypoxylus dichotomus. The sequence continues at coordinate 87,582,202 of CM042074.1, read as the reverse complement.
CTCTAATGTACTTCAACAAAACGTACCAGTTATCATTTGAGCCGATGTTCGTACAATTTAGAAATAAAATGTCAAATTTGACACCAAAAAACGAAATGGTAGCCCATATTTGTACCTTCTCCTCTACTTAATAAAAATATAATAATAATATTTATTATCCAACAGAGTACAAGTACCAAATTAAGGGTAACGTTACAATATCATTTTGAATATTAAATATGTACAGAAATACAGCACACAATTGTAAAAGATAAACCAAAGATACCCTGGGAATCGACCACAGACAAACACGAATGCATTAACCAAGGCTGCTGATATTAACATCCAACAAACGCCTCAAAGAAGTATTAAATATGTCACAGTAGGGGCATATGCAATTATGATTGTCACACATTCGCGTCACAGGCGACCTGAACATTAAGTTAGTGTGTGCCGACAACGTATAAAATGTTGGAACACATCTCGCAGACGGTCGTGGAACCAAAAACAAGAATGAGGAATGAGCTTTGTTATTGAGTAAGTTGTATAAAAAAGAGAGGTAGGGGTTACTGCGTCTAATAATAATAATAATAATAATAATAATAATAATAATAATAATAATCCTTTATTGCCCAACAGCCCAAGGGCCAATTACAGGACAAATTACAATACAATTCTTATTTAAAATAAAATAATTCAAATCGTGTTGCCTACAATAATAAATGTATATAATAATGAAACAAAAAAAAAGAAAAGACTCACAAAAATGGCTCTAGATCCCGTTTGTTTGCGTTCCTCACCATGTGACTGAGAGGTGCCTTAAGCAAAATGTTGGTATTAGCTCTAGGTACTTGAAATGTATTAAAGTAGCGAGTATGATGAGTAGGTACGGTAAAGTTTATTTGCGCTAGAAGGGCTGGCGAGTCGACAGTATTTTCAGGATCCTGCAAAGAAACTCCACACTGTTACGCTCGCGGCGGTCAGCGAGAGATAGAAAACCATGCTCAACAAGTAAGCTATAATACTCGATACCTCTTGCAGGATACACGTTGTCCATTCGAAAGGAGAGATATTTTAGAAATTTCTTTTGAACGCGTTCGATCATAAGCTCTTGGTGTAAATAACGGGGATACCAAACAATGGAGGCGTATTCAAGCTTAGAACGAACGTAGGCATAATATAAACGTTTCATTACACCTAAGTCTGAGAAATGCCTGCAAGAACGCATGACAAAACCGAGAGTTTTGGAAGCAGATGAACACATGGACGAAATATGTCCCGTAAATGACAGTCTATTATCAAACAAAACACCAAGATCCAAAGTTTTGATATTGCGTGGTATGGCTGCATCATTAATTTGGTAGTTATAGTATAAAGTAGTGTGAGTGTTATTGTAGGAAACCACAGTACACTTGTTGATGTTCAGAGGGAGATAATTGACCTTGCTCCAAGTATTAATGCGAAGAAGATTGTCTTGTAAATGTTTACAATCGAAAATGCTACCAACAGTATTAAATATCTTTACGTCATCTGCGTATGCTAAGACGTGACACGTAAACAGAGATAGTAAATCATTTATATAAAAATTGAAGAGAAGTGGTCCAAGATTTGAACCTTGAGGAACACCTGATGTTGGAGAAAACGGCGTAGAGGAATAACCATTGTAGCAGACATAACACTTCCTTCCAGTAAGGTAAGACTCAATCAACGTCAGGAAACCCACACCAAAACCAAATTTATCCATTTTTTGTAGTAGCATCTCGTGGTTAATGCAGTCGACAGCTTTAGAAAAATCTACGTAAATAACATCCACCTGCTTTCGCTTATCAAGCGCTTCACCAAGATATTGGAGTCCAACAATGTTTTATATGGAAAACCTCAGCAAGGGTAGATGTTATTTTGCTTAAACCATAAGCATTTAAGAAAATGCCTTTGTACGTTTTTAATGGCTTTTATATGAACATCATAATAAAGATACCATACAATTGTGGCGTACTCAAGTTTAGAATGCACAAAAGAAAAAAATAACGGTTTTAATAAGGATACGTTAGCAAACATCCTGGTATCGCGCAATATAAAACCCATAGTCTTCGTAGCAGAAAAAAATAATTTCTGTGACATGGTCAACGAAATCAAGTCGAGCATCAAATGCTACCCCAAGGTATTTAATACTAATGCAACGAGTTAGTACCCTACTGTCAATTGAATAATTGAACAAAAAAGATAACTTTTTCCTTGTGAAAGTACTTTACTCTTCAATATATTTAGGTTTAGTCTGTTTGAGATGTGCCAACTAGACACCAATCCTAAGTTATTCTGCAGTTTCAGACAATCGTTGTGTGATGTTATATAGGAGAAAATCTTAATATCATCAGCGCACATGAGAATCTAGCAATCCACAACATGAGTGATATCGTTGATGAATAAAAGAAATAGCAAATGGCCCAAATTGGAACTCTGCGGCACACCCGATGTAATTAATCCATCTGCTGATTTGAAACCACTGTAGGGCAGGTAAAGTCTACGACGAATCAAGTTCGAACTCATTGGTGTAATAAATGGATCACCGGAACCGAAACCGTAATTTAAGTAAGAATATTCCATAATCAATTCGATCGAATACCTTTGACATATCGTTATAGATGGTATCAACTTGAGCCTGGTTGTCCAACGCCTCCGCAAGATACTGCACAAAGTTTCCCAAATTAGTGCTAAGCGACCGTTTATCAACAAAACCATGCTGAGCAGTTAAAAGATGGATATATATATATTTATAAATTACTATCTCAAAAACTTTCGAAACTTTTAAATACAGAGCAAATCCATGCATGTTTCCAAATAGATGGAAAAATGGACATTTTCAAAATAAGGTTGGAAATCATACACAGTGGTTAAGAAAGGATATTGGCACAGTCCTTCAAAGGGAAACTAGGAACTTGATCAGGTCCAGAAGTTAGTTTGTTCCCCAACGATTTCATCGCAGACAGCACAGCGCGGACAGATAAAGCGACAGTATGAATATGTGCATCAGAACAATCGCTAGCGTCATTAGTGGAGAACAACGTTGAAGTTTGAAACACATTCAAAAAATTATCAGAAAACGCATCAACTATATTGCAATCAAATATGTTGCTAATACAATATTTACACTACACTATTAATAAAAATTACAGCCATCATTTGTTAATTCCACTTTCTTTCCGTATCAAAACCGTATCCCAAAAGGAATCGTGACTCAATCATCGAAAAACAGTATCTTCTATATTTAACCAAAGCTTTGTTATACATCGCAGGTGCGGTAGCCAGAGCTTCGCTCTTGCTCCATCAATTATCTATCTTCGGCCACGTTTCACCGGCGCTGCCTGCACGTACGTACAACATAATTTCTCACAAAACACCTCTCCATCAGACTCACCGCCGTTTCTGCTTTGCTGCTCCTGCTGCTAATGATGATGAGTTCGCTGTTTATTTTTCTAGAGTCGGTCCGTCGAACATCTGATACGTGTCAGTGACGACTTGTGGAACACACGCTCGCTACGCCTAAAAAAAAAACCTCTCCCGACGCTTCTTCATCCTTTTATCAAGAGAAGTTTGATTGATGTCGAAGCCCGGCTTTGTTTTACGCATTTCGGAACGGGGAGATGCGTCACGCAGATCGCCTACCGCTGCGAAGCGCGATCTCCAACTCGCGATATTACAAAACGAACATCGACGGTGGAATCTAAAGGCTGCGATCGGCGAAGAGTGTTCCCTCGATATTTTAAAAATAGACGAGAGAAACGCATTCCTTTATTTTTGGTGTTTATATCAAAATTTGATAAAAAGGGGAGATCCATCTAAAGTAAGTTTGCCTTCAAAAATGGGGGAATTTGAAGTCTATTTCTTTACTATGTGCTTGTATGCTCACAGAAAGAACATATGGAACTATTAATCACCAATTTGGAATCTATAAAATATTTCTTTTTCCCCTCCGTTTGGGGTAAAGTTAAAGAGTGGAGAGATGTATGTACACTGCCGTCCATATTAGATCGGACACCCAAATAAATTAAAAAAAAAAAACGAGAAAATATTCAATAATTTTTCTAAAACTTAAACTTTTTACTGCATTTTATTAATAGCAATTAACATTATAAAAGTCACATACAGTATAAAACAGAACTTGTTAAACATTTCGTTTATCAAAGAAACTCCACGAAGAACAGTTTTCACAATCCCAGGCATCCGCTCCACTAGTTTTTCAAGGACTCTGCATATTACTCAGTCTGGCATATTAGTCCACTTCTCTTGTAAAATGTTCCAGAGGTGGTGTACGGAGGTAAGGCATACATTTCGGACCCTCTAGTCCAATTCAATCCATAACAGTTCGATGGGGTTTAGATCGGGGTTTTGTGGCGACCATGTCATTATTTTTAAAATGCCAACAACCCCAAAACAAGAACAGAACTTCTTCCTTGCTTGACAGTTGGCACTACGCAATCCTGCAACATTCTTTGGTCTTTTGTTCTTCTTAGAAAAACTCGCCATGATGTTCCGAACACCTTAAACTTTGACCGATCAGTCCATAGCACCCTTTTCCAATTTCTACGTGTTTTTTGCCCACTGTAACCGTTTTTCCTGTTCTCTCATCGAAGTAGGAGTTCTTTTGTTGCAATGCGGCCATGAAGATTTGCAACTTTTAATCCTCTTTTCACTGTAGTAACCGACATTTTTCTTGCACGGTCGGGATTCATTTCAGCGGCAATTTCTGGTACTGTCACTCCCCTATTCCGCTTGCTTAGCAATTTTATACGCTCGTCACCGGCGTGAGTTGTTATTCTCTTACGATCTGAACGTGCCTGATCTTTTAAACTGGACGTGCGTTGATGTCTCCGAATGATTTATAATAACAGTCGATTTATTAACATGCATTTTTTCGGCAATTTGACGCACTGAATAACCTTTTTGGTGAAAACCAACCATTACAGAGCGCTTTTCGAAACTTGTCGCTTTTCCTCTCGGCATTTTAATAACTTTAATCAGGTTCACACAAAAAGATATTTCAAAACTAAAACATTTATCAATACACAATACACTTTCGGATGGTCTTTGTGGTGGGAACAAAGCAAAATAATCATATTTGTGGCGATGAGGATTATTCTGGAAATTACTACATTAGTTTATAAAATATAATAGGTTTTCTTAATCATTCTCTAATCTATATTCTTGGAAGATTGTCTGTACAATTAATGAACAACAAACTTCAAAAGGGACCTAATATAAATAAGACATTTTACTGAGTGTCCGAACTAATATGGATGATAGTGCACGTATTTTGCAACAAATTTCATTGTATTACTGAATATTGTCATCTTGGAATTTGCTTAAACACCAAGGAAAACTTAGGTTTACATAAAAAGGAATTATAAATCTAATAAGCAACCGTAGGCAACTATCTCCCTTCGATTTTGATAAAATTTTACAAGGATACGTCTACCGAAATATATTAGACACATTTTTTTAATTGGTAATTTCGGTTTAAGGTGATGTAATTGACGCTCAAAGTTAAGAAGAAATAATAAAGAAAACCAAGGTCCTTTATTATTTTTCAGCTTCTTACAAGCAGAGATACACCACTAGCGCCATCTCTAGGAAATACAACCAACTAACCATTCCAAGCACGTTTCCCCCTAACGTATTCGAGCAAAGCTGCCACGACTCGAACTACTACTAAGATTCTTCCGAAAATAATCCGTTTTATTGTATGTAATGAAGAGATGTTAAATGACGGATATAAAAGAGCAGATACAGAGGCAGCACCAGCGAGCCAGCAACGAAACGGTCGGCAGTCAAATCTCGCTCCGGATGTCGTAAATCAAGGGGATTTTAGGATAGCAAAAAGTCGGTTAGTGAAGACATTGTTTACGTCTATCAGCGGCGGCGGGGCACCGGCGGAGGAGGAAACGGGTTCGTAAGATCGGGCTAACCGGGAACGCGACGTACAGATCCCGATATTCACTTTTTTTTGCTCCCGTCGCTTCCGAATCTGTATGAGACGTGTAGTTGATATATAGACAGGTACGCATCTACGTGCTAGATGATATTGCTATCGGCAAGGTTAAATCAGTGCTGTCGATTTTGGAGAAATTCCCTTATATTTCGCGAGTTTGAAGAAATAAGTAAATTAGAGTAACAAATTTGAAGAAATGTTGTAATTTGAGTGTGTAATTTATTATTTATAACGTAATTGTAACATAAATATCTGTATGTGTTTTGTTTGAAAGCTGATTAATCAGTCGTAAACAGAAATGGTAAAGCCTCTTTGGCATTAAAAAAAAATTGTTTTAGGTCCCGTTGTTTCTTAATTCCATTGCTAATTCACATTAAGATTGAATCTATATCTGATATTCGACATCAAAAATACTTTTTACCTTTTGGTATGTTAGAATGGGCTCCACGATGGCATTATATATTTTTATCTTTGCTTCCAGTCTTAATTCTTCAGGCCACAGCAAGGAATTTAAGGGCTGGGTTGCTTTGTTAGAGCTGCAATCGAGAGAAGTCCTCGCCGCTCCGTCTGACAGCATGCATCTACGCTAGGGATTAAGCGACGAAGCTTACAAAGAATACTGCACGAATCACATTTCCATACCTATAAGTTGCAGATTGTGCAATAATTACATAAACGAGACCCAGCGTCACGTATGGTGTTTAGTAGTCAGATATTGGTTAAAATTAACGAGGAGGCGAATTTCGTTGGTAACATATTGATATCAGACGAAGCCCATTTCCACCTGAACGGTTACGTAAACAAACAGAATTTTCGTTATTGGGCCCAGGACAATCCTTGTGAATTACACCAGCGACCACAACATAGCGACAAGGTCACAACATGGTGTGCTGTATCATGTCATGGTGTTATCGGCCCTTATTTTTTTGTCAGTTCGTCAATTGTTTGGAAGACGCATTATTTCACGTAACGGTGACATTGAATGGTTTCCAGATCCTTAGTGTGTGCGACTTCTTCCTGTTGGGGTATCTTAAAGGCAAGGTGTACCGTACACGACCTGCAACAATCCATGAACTGAAGGAGAACATTCAACAAGAAATCACTGCCATTCCCCAAGATTTGCTACACCGCGAGTTTTCATAACAGGCTGTTAGAGTATGAACCCCGAATGGGAGGACATCTTTCCGATGTCATCTTTAAAAAGTAAAGAGACACTTTTGGACATTTTGATTGTAAAAACATAAATGGCATGCTGCATACATGCACTTTCGTTAATAAATTACTAGTTTTGTGAATTTATTCGTGGAAATGACGTTATTTCAAAATTTCCCGTTCCCCTGCACCACCCTGTATTTAGAGGACAACAATTGATTTTATATTAATGATTACAATTTTATGAGATTATTTCGCAAATGGAGATTAACATCATAATTTGAGATAACAACCAGGTCAGAGAATCGTAGATTAAATTCCTTCCATATTCGAAAACGTCCAATGGTTAAATCATACTTGTTCTTTCCTTTGGTTTTGGCAGTATCTGAACATCTTTGTTGGATGCGACCTGTTTCTTGAAAGACTCTGACCAGTGACCTGCCAATGAATCTAAAAGTATAAGACTTTTTGGCCTAATACTTGATAAATAAATATTAAGAAACCAGTTGTTAAATAAATCTGTGGTTCATTTACCTAAAGATGAGGCATGAATAACAACGTTTGCAGGTCGAAATAGGGTTTGTTGTGTTTGGGACGTAAACTTGCCACCAAGTTCTTTTAATACTATCAATAGTAAAGACATAAATTTACGAGATACAGATATTATTATATTATATATTATAGGACTGTGTTAGATGCACTTGTAACACTGCCTTTATATACGATTTTTGCTTGTTTTTGAATTCGTTGAATAGGTATATAAATGTTTTATTATATATTTGTTTTTCATACCTTAACAAAAAACCACCAATATCAAATATGTATATCCTTAAAATTGGTATTAAAAGATAATAATACTTAACAACTATGAGTTTTCAAATAATAGGATGTGGTTTGCAAATATTCCGTTTTAAAGAAATGATACATTTTTCAATCAAGAACGTTTTTTCTCTGTGTAGACAATTCAGCTGTATGACTAATATTGTCCCGTTTAAGGCCAGCCGAAATTGCACCAACCGCGCTACTGTACACCAGCAAGACAAGCTATTTTTTAGTAATTTAATAGCCAATAACAATTAATGTCTGGACAATTTGAACGAGTACCAAATGAAAAGAAAAAAATTAACTATTTAGAAACAAAAACATGATTACATGGTCACTGAAATCTCTATAATAGTTGAATGAAATATTAGTTGCGTAACATCTTTTTTCTGAGGTAAATAAATTACAGGTAAAAATTCACAATGCCTAAAATGTACCAAGTTAAAATAACATTCGAAACGTTTTAATACCCATCTTTATTGTACCACATTTCATGAACAGTTCTTTCTTGTGCAAAGCCATATATGCCGATTAAACAAATTTACACATGTACATTCATTGCATACGACAGTTTTCTTTGCGCCGGCCATGCACTCTGAAATCATGCAATTTGAAAATTGAATATCGTTAGAATTTTACACCAACATACCTGCTTTAGCTTGAAAACGTTGCAAGACGCAAAGTGTTATAAAAAAACAGAGAAGTATTTTATGGAAATGCATCGTTCTTCGAAAAAATCTCGAAAAACTCTAGCACGCTATTTTAAACAAACTGCTAATGGACTACCAATAAATGTCGTGTATTCATAATGTGCATACGGTAAGGCTCTTTTATTGGGACTACTTTGCTTGTTTCATTCCTTTTACGATTAAAATTTTAATTGAAATCGATCGAATTCTCATTGTTAATCTTATCGTTTATAATTTTAATCAATATGAACTTTATTACGCGAAATAACATTTACCGTTTAATGGAAAGTGAAAATATTTTAATAAGTATCAGTTACAGACTGTTACTTCTTGTCTTGAAAATAAATGCAGCCATATTTGATGGAATCACATAATCTTCAACCTATGGGAAATCCCGATTTGTAAATAAGAAACAGGATTAATATTTGTAATTAAATAATTAGGAGAAAAACTAACAGGAAAAGGAAACGAAATACATATATGTTTTGTAGACCTTAAAAAACGTTGTGATAGGGTAAGAAGAGACGATGTGTGACAGAGTCTGGAGAGGACAGGGCTAGAGAGAGGAATGATGGAGATGATTAAGGCGTTGTATAAAAATAACATGAATAAAGTCAGAACTTCCAACGCAGAACCAGCTGAATTCGAATCATAAATTGGATTAAATCAAGGATGGGTATTAAGACCACCGATATTCTCTATAGTAACAGATGATGCTATTAAAAACACCAAACAAAAAGGAAAAAAAATATGAAAGTAGGAAACTGGAAAGTGAATGCAATTAAATTTAGTGGACTCAGAAGAGACATTACAGCAAAACTTGAAGATATACCAAAAAGAACTAGCAAGGATAAACATGGAGATATACACGATGAAAACAAACACAATGATAATAGCGGCAGAAGAAAAAAAATAACATCAAAATCGAAGGAAGAGCCTTGGAACAAATTAAAAATTACAATTACCTAGGAACAACAATTGAAGACAACGGAAATGAGATTCCAAAGAAGAATAGAAGGAGTAACAAGGAGAGACAAAATCAGAAACATGACAATCACCAGTAGCCTAGATATCAAGCCAATAGAAATAATCATAGAAGAGAGACAACTGGAATGGCTTGGACATGTACACAGAATGGAAGAAGATCGAATAACAAAGATGACAATTGCAAGGACCGTGTGGATGTACAATTCACAGGTATAGCAGTAAACTCCACTCACACAAATTAATTAATTATGCGGAACGCAGCGTTTCGAGAGCACGTGGGGTCTCATTGTCGTCGGTAACACGGTTGACATAATTAATTAATTTGTGTGAGTGGAGTTTACTGCTATACCTGTGAATAACAAAGATGATTGCTGAAGCCAAAACAGAGGGCAGAAACAAAGTATGTAGACCCCGAAACACCTGGAAAGGACAGATGTATAGAACATTAGAAAAGAGAAACGTGGGATGGACTAAAGGCAAACAACTGGCTCAGAACAGCAAAAATAAGAGAATGGTTGTCCGACACCGCAAGGTACAAAGGACGTAGGACTAAAAAAAGTTTGAAAGGGAATAACAAGCATCTGAAAGAAAATCAAAGAATGAAATAAAAATTCAAGAAATTTTAAGAGTTAAATTTCCTTCTACCTCCTAATTAGCATGATCCTCATCCTTGCCTGTGAGTATGGAACATTCTGTACATAATAATAAATAATGATTTCATTTAGTTGATCTAAAGATCCAGATGTAATCAATAAACGACTTTTTTTCCAATTTAATATCTATTATTAAGCATAAACACGTGTATGTATATACATGCAAGTATACTTGTGTAACAAATTCGAACAGCGACATCGTATTTTTAGAACACCGAATCTGTGAAATCATATTCTGCCTAATTTCGGACAGATTCGTATTTCATAGTTTCCGTATGGTAAAGTGCGATAAGTGAAGACCATAAAACCGTTTCGTAATATCCTCTTGGATGTGTTAACGTATGTAAATGTGCAAAGAAGTGTATTGCACTCGTTAGTTCTGGCGTTAGGATTTCGAATAAGAAATTACCAGTACACGAATTAAAACTACATTTAATAAGTGGATGAGGCTTTCTCGATTTTATAAATTACTATGGGCAACGTGTTCCTTAAAGAGGTTCTGTTAACAAGTACCAACAAAGTACCAACTTTCGATATTTCATGTATTAATTTAATTATGCGTTTTATATGTTGTTCTTGAATTGTGCACTTCTTTATTGGTTGAGGAATTTAACATTAGACTCCGATTAAAGTTTAAATTTATTTATTTCAATAGAAAACTAACAGGAAAAAGTGGGCATCGTCCCACAACTGATCTTTTTGAAAGATGATTAATATTGGGAGTAATAACTGTCTTCCATTTAGTTTGTTTAATTAATATTGATTGGTCATTTTTTAGTCTTATTGCTCCTAATTTAAGAAATAGAATTAGTTACCATCCTATGTGATTTATGCCATTATATCTTTCGTAATACAAATTAAATCAGATGAGTCAGTTTCATAGATGAGGGCGACCTGAAATGTTTTCGGAATCAAACATTTCATGTCGCCCTCGTATCCTGAAAAAAATGCCAGAATTGATTTTTTGAAAATGTCAAGAAAATACGCTTCTTCCATATTAGGATCTTGCAAACAACAAGATCTGATACGATCGAATACATTTATATAAAAGAAATTAGAATAACATAAAACAATCAAACTTAGCTTAGCGATTTTAAAACAAGTGATCCATTTACTTCTACCTCGTCCGAATTAATTAATCTTTAGATGAGTCCGCGAAGGAGGAAAAATGTAAAATTTTAATGTCCAAACCAAAAGCCAACAAGAAGCGGTTTGCCAGCTACATTCTTTCGGAGCATTTTATGGATACGCTGCGCCGTTTTCTTTCTGGCATCCGACTTGTGTAAATAAATAAGGAAATGATTCTCGACGCGATGAGCTATTGCTTGTCTGTTTCTTAACGTAAACCATATTTAGCGTCACACCGTTGGAAATAAGTATCTGATATTTGAATTTATTTGAATAAACTGCACCTAGTTAAATTGCATTATTAAAAGTTATTCAATATTAATTAAATAAAATAAAATGGAAAACGATATACATGGGTAAAAATGATTGTACTAGATTCTATTATATCTAAATGCTGCCATCTATAGTGCAATAGAATATCTATTAATGAATTTTAACAGTCGATCTAGTAGAGTTTTATAAAATATAAATATTTTCTATTATTTCAGTCATTGCTACTGGCTATCTATAAACAGCTTTCTATGCTTGTGTATTGAATTGTAGCTCCTACCTGCTAGATGTCGCCACTAACAAATCATTTCTTTTATATTTATCAAAATTTATAAATTAAAAGTAGATGTTTTGATAGAAATTATGTGCATATGTGTATAAAATTGTGGATTTTGTTTTAAATACTATGAAAGTTAGTAATAAAAAATTATAATTTCGCAAAAAACATGTAACTTTATCAATCGCTTTAAGTACGGAGTTAATGATAGTGCAAAATATAACAGATAAAAGCAACCATTCAATCGATTTCTGCTATTCAAATATGTTAATTATTTTTATTCTTAGCATTGGATTGGTAACCCTGTCAAAACATAGAAGCAAAAACGTTCAAAAACTAAATTAAAATTGCAATTATAAAAGTAAACTTAATAATTTAACAACCACCTAGAGGAAATAATGAAAAACAAAACGAAAAAATTATTTTTTTTTTGTAAATAGGCAAGTTATAATTTCTTATTTAATTAGTTTCAATACAACATTATACTATAGAAAAAAGTAGAGTTCCTACAGGATAAAAGATATTGGAAAGTATGGTTTAAACAGATTAAAACAATTTTTTTTTTGTAATCATCCTTGTGTAAGACTATATAGTTTTGGCTAATAAACTTACCGTTTTACAATTAGATCGGCCTTCTAAATATTAATACTTCCTTTATTTAATTTTGTATTTTTGTTTTGTTATATGTGTTGGTTATATGAAGTGATTGATGTGAACTTATTATAATTATGCATCATTATTGTATAATGGAAAAAGAACACATTGTTCTCATGTCCATTTTTAAGTTAATAGACGAAGTACGTCATCGCCTGCAATTTTGGTCGAAGTTAAAGCAAATTGCAAAAATAGCTAAGTAATATGTCTTAGTAAGGATAATATTAATTTGTTTGTATCATTCTGTACTCCCAAAAGGCGTTATATTTTGCTCTCCTATTGCTTCCGTCTATAGGTGCTTCAACATCTATTGTTGAAAATCAATTATGTATAAAAAAATATGTGGTAGATACCACAAAAATCGTGTTTTAACGAAGAATCAATATATTAAAGAAACTGGGACATTTAAATCGTATATGTATATAAATGTTTTTAAAATAAATAAGAAACTTTAAACTTAAGAAAAAAAAGTTTATTTCCTTTATATATACATACAAAGTATAATATATGTACATAGATACATAGATACATAGATACATAGATACATAGATGTAGTATGTAATACAAAACAATGAAATGAATAGTCACTTTAAAGACGCAAAGTTCATATATTCTTGTTTGTCTTCTCTTTCTCTTTAAAATGGCGTCTTGAAATCGTATTTCCAATTTAGAAAGAAGCTCTAAAGACTCTGTATCTCCGTGATTTTCGATAAAACTTGTGAGCTGCTTGGTCAGGGTAATAGCTTTACCATAATTTGGGATAGCTTCTATTGGCACTGGAACCTCATCGACATAAGAATCTTCCGAAACTTCTCGTATTTCAACTGGATTTGCAATTTCTTGTTCTGAATCTAGATCCTCAACATACAAATCTTCATCTACGTTCAAAAAATCATTAAGGTTTTCATTATCCGTCAATTTCAATAAATTCTTATTTTTGAGGATATCTGAAAGTACACTAAGAGGCAAATCATCTTCTAAGTCAGATGTATCAGCCTCAGTTAACTGGTCCTCACTTTGCATATTTACATGATTAAATCCTGCTTTGCGGAAGCAATTTTGAACTGTCTTTTTGGTTACTTGGTCCCAACCGGTTTTTGCCCAATAAACTGCATCCAGTGTGTAATTTTCTTTATTAACTCAGAAGCTGTACCAGCAATTTCAATGTTTACTAGCAGATGTTTGAGTATTAGACTTCGGTAATAAGTTTTAAAATTCTTTATAATCCCCTGGTCAAGTCGTTGACAAGCTGATGTACAATTAGGGGGTAAAAATAATATTTTTATATTATTTAAGCGAACGTCTTTCGGATGAGATCCCCTATTGTCTAAAAATAACAAAATGTCTCTTTTTTCTTTAGCCATTTTCCAATCTAGGTCTTGCAACTACTCTGTCATAATTTGTCCTATCATCTAAGCTTTTTTATTGTATTTCCAAGTTACAGGCAGGTTATTTATATTAATGCTTTTAAAAGCTCTGGGTTTAGCTACCCTGCCTTCTTTTTCACCCGCCATATTTGACCAATGAAAAGTTGTAAACCTCTCTTTGGGATACTTACCCCCAACACATTTTTCCTTCTTTAATGTGAGCGTTTTGTCTGGTAGAGCCCTAAAATACAGGCCTATCTCATCGGCATTATAGATGTCTCTCGGTGAATATCCCTTAATCAAAGGACATTTTTTAAAAAACGATGAAATATGCTCAGCATTAAACGAAGCTCCTTCTACCGAAATCGTTTTTTACGTTTTTGTCATGACAAACCTATTGGTAATCTCACTTTTTATCTACTTTAGAATTTAATATGAAAAGAAAATCAACGCATTAATACAAGAAAACCTTATCTAAAAACATCATATGCCTACCTGTTAAAGGAATCCCCTTATGCAGAGCTGCTGTAAACCAGTCATAACACAATTTGTCAATTTTAGTACCATCACCCGTCAAAAAGCTTCTTTTTTCATTCAAATTGCTGTTCGACATCCATTTGTTTAGAAGGATTTCTTTATGTTTAATTATATCTGTAGCTTGTGTTTTCCAATATTAAAACGCTTGGATAAGTTCCTTACACTTAATTTCTCTTTATTGTAAACTTCAACAATCTCAATTTTTTGTTTAAGCGTGAGAATGTTTCTATTTGGAGCCATTTCTACAATGAATGTGTCGCCCACTGTGTCTTTTCCGCATAGACATCAGACTAATATTGAAAGCAGATTCCATCGAAAGCGTACATCCAAAGAATAAGAACGGTAAATCCCCGACCAACTTGTGGAAGTACCTAATTGACGCCAGGCAGAAATACACGACATAGGCTGCGTTTGTACCGAAAGATTAAAGTCGGTAAATCTCCGGTTTACTCGGCGAAGTCCCAGCGAGATTGGCGCGCGGCTCGATTGAGAAATGCAATAGCAATACTCTCGATATAAACACAAGATAAGGCGTTTCTTTTTATTTTATTTTTTGACCGGTTAAGAGAACATTTTCTCGTGTCCGCGTCCGTTCAAGAGAATGTCCGTCCAAGAAAGAGTTAATACAATGGAAATTATATGAGAGCCGGTCGGGACCACGAGAAACTGTTCGTTTAAGGGAGGTGTCCGTGTAATAGGGGTGTCCGCGAAGGGGAATTTCACTGTGTATATATATATATATATATAAATTTGTGTCGAGTGGAGTTTACTGCTATACCTGTGAATTGTACATCCACACAGTCCTTGCAATCGTCAATCGCTCACTTGTATTTAAAATAAAAATCATAATTTTCAAAGATTTTTTAATAATTACAAAATATCAACTCAATTGTGAATTTAGGCTTTAATTTTTAATAGTCGAATGTACTGCCATCTTTGCAACTTTTTCAAAGCGTCTTCCGTGCAGTCACACGTACACTTGCTTCGAATTCCAACTTTGTTTTCTTTGAAGTAGCTCGTGAGCAAGTTACACCGACGGTACTGTTGTTCTTGGATAAACAATAACATACCGCAGTCTGAAACTTTCGTCTAACTCCACATCGGATAGTAAAGTAGATGGGCAAGTACGTAAGTTGCGCATACATATTATAAAGTACTCGTCTTGCAAGTTTCAAACTTGCTTGCGACTTGGTGTATGTTCGTTTGGTTCCTTGTCCCTCTGTTAACGGAATAGCGTCGAACAACTTAATCAAAACAAATGCTTAATTGTTATAGGTTTAGATTAGGATTATGAACACGTGCGCAAGTGTTAAGTTCTGCATAGAAAATGTCTACATAAGTGAATTTATGAAGGAGGTATACTCTATTTTTTAATTCCGAAGAGTAAAATAAAACAATGCGTTTACTCAATGGAATTTTTCAAAGCCACTTTTTGATTAGGATTTTATATTATAAGTTGTAGTTACGTAATTATTATTATACACACAAAAATAAATGATCTAAACGTCATTTTTGCCGAAAGCTGAAGTTTAAAAACTCAGTTCTACGTGAAGGAATAGTGTGCCGATATCTAACATTAATATTATGGGTGTCAGTACGGTACCTAATTTTGTAATATAAGTAAGGAGGCATACAACACAGGCTTACTTTATGCTACAAGCATAAGCTATGAAGTCTCCGACGACATGTCCAACCAGTTCGCTCACTTCAACGTATGAGTGATATGTTGGACCTTTCTTATACCGTAAATGAAACGTAAACATGAATTCTGAACTCTCTGTATTTTTCTAACAGCCACAGGAAGCATACATGGATTTCCAACAGAATCACAATAATTAAAATTAGAAAGTATTAGAGCATCACATAGCACTAATTTAACTTTTTGGTTTAATAGATCTCTGTATGTAAAGATTTTCGTGGTAGGTATATGTGTTTTAAAATTTAAATCTGCATCAATATACAATCCCAGGCTCCTAACACACCGAACCACAGGCACTGGAATATCAGTAATGATAATGTGAACATTTCTATCAATCAAAATGCGGTTTGTCAAAGATTATTATGGATGATTTAGATGGATTGCGTTTTAATGAGTGGGACTGCGTTTTACTAAGATGTCTACGTCCATTTGGATATCTTTTATGGTTTCATTAAATTTATCAGGGTAAAAAGAATAAACAAGTTGCGTATCATCTGCGTAAAATACAACTTACAGTATTTTAAATTATTATAAAGACGATGTATATATAGTAAAAAAAATGGACCTAGAATAGATCCTTGAGGGACTTCACTAGAGATTAACATTGTGTTATATTATTGCCAATCTTGACACATTACCGACGGTGGCAAAGATAATTACTAAAGTTTTACAGTTGTATGATCCAATCCTATAAAATGTAGAATTGCTAGCAACATCATATGGTTTAGTATGTCAGAAGCCTTACTATAATCTAACAATATAAGCAAAGTTATTTCATTTTTATCTCTAGATTTAACGATTTCATCGACTAAATTCAACAAAGTTGCGCAGCTTTACTTCGGCCTGAAACCAGACTGACAAATAGAAAGTATACGGGAACATTCCAAATATTCCTACAATTGCGATACTACAACTTTCTCAAAAATTATGTTGGATGCGCCATCTTGGGAATCGGAGTAACCAGGGACTGCTTCCAGCTATTAGGAGACACACCACTGTTTATACATCTATTTACTATGTGGGTCAAGAAAGGCAACAGCGAGGTTTTATCAAAACCATATTACGTTGGTCATAACCCGCAGCACGCGTTTTAATACAATCAATAGTAGCAAGAACCTCACTCTTAGAAACCGAGCGAAAATGAAAAGGTTCTTGAAGTACCTTGCGATTTTTTGTATAGTAATCTACCAACTCATCATCGAAAGAAATCATATTGTTAATAGAGTTAATAAAATATTCATTGATTTTGTTTACAGCTTGAAGATTTGCTGGTAGTAATTGACTGTAACCAGCAGTATTATATACATTACACTTTCTCATTATATTCCATAAATCCTTATGGAATGCAGTGAAAACATGTGTCAGCCTTATAATCAAAGAATGCCTTGCTTCCATGCCTTACAGCAGAGGTTGTATAATTTTGCAATAATTTATAGTAATTCCAATCATTAATGGAAGAAGTTCGTTTAAATGAAGGCAAGCATTTATTTCGCAAATTAATAAGTAATTTAATATTATCAGCAATCCAAGGCTTCCAAGGTCTAAATGACTGAACAGTTACTACAGAGCCATGCATATTGAAAACAAAAAGTAAGCTTGCGGTCACGAAATCCACTTTATCTTCTATGTTATTGAAGTCAAAAGTGTAACTCTAGGAATAATTTATTAAATCGCTATAGAAGTTTTCATAATTGAAATTTTTAAAATGTTTATACGTAAAAAGGCGAGGTGCAGGTATCTGAGAGTGAAGATCAAGAACACAAAACACAAGACTGCGATCAGACACGTCTACTGCACCGGATTCAATGACAATATCATCAAAAAAAGACAGACAAATTTCTCAACAGACCCAAATGACAGTTATTTCTTATTAGTTGAAAGCGAAACGATATCACACCGTACAACATTCCCTTTTTGCCGTAAATTGTCAAAGCTTGTGTTTCGACAATTTTGTTCATAATTATTATATTACCTTAGCTATTTGATTTGAAAATTAATAGATTATGTAAGTAATATGCAAATACAGAGAACTTTAGTTGTACTTGAATTATAATTCTGTAGCTTTCAATTATGGATGCAGAACCTAGCACCAGCACTGCTAGAAGTACAGGTGCGTATTCAAAAAAAAACGAGAGAAAGCAAATCACCCGAGTAATGCTGGGAAGCAGACAATTTTGAATTCTTACAAACATGGCAGGAACAGTGTTCTTACGGAGAGAGATGATAAGATGGAGATGATGATATTTGAAAGATATAACATTTTATTTAGATGAAACCTGGGTGAATCATACAATGCAGAAGGCCTGGGTAGACACAAATCTGTTAAGTCGTAGACAGGCCTTTGTGGAAGGACTTACCACAGGATTAAAAAATCTATCCGGTAAGGGACGATGGCTTATAATATTACACATTGATCGTATAGATGGTTTTGTCGAAAATGGTTTGTTGCTGTTTGAGGGGAAGAGAACATCTGATTACCACGAGAAAATGAATTCCATAGTTTTCGAGGTGTGATTTACTAAAATATTACAATATTTACCGGTGAATGCTATTGTATTGGTGGATAATGCACAATATCACAGCCAGAAGGTTGAAAGAACACCAACAACAATGTGGAGAAAAGTGGGCATACAAAATTGGTTACAAAATAAGAGGATAGAATATGAAGAGGATATGGTTAGAGCAGAACTATTGAATTTAGTAAACATGGACAATTCATATGTAATTGATGAAATTGCAAAGTCAAAGAGCACGACTGTTGTTCGTTTACTTCCATACCATGCGAGCTCAATCCAATTGAACTCATATGGGGACAAATAAAAAATGAGATTGCTGCACACTACAGAACTTTCAAATTAAACGAAGTTAAGTAACATTTGCACAATGCTGTCAATAAAGTAACTGCAACAACTTGGCAGAACTGCAGAAATCATGTTATCGATATGAAGGATCTTGACGAAATTATCGATGAAGTTATAGAACCATTTATAATTTCTGTTGGAGACGACAATGATAGTGATGGCTGGATTTCCTCACAAGCATCAGATTAAATTAAAAAATCTTCAAATTGTTTATAAAATTAAATATGGTTATTAACTTGGTCAGTTCTAATTTTAAATAATTGTCGTGCATTGTTATGGTTGTAAAATTTAAGCTATTTTCAACTCTAGTGCTTATTATGTGTTACTATATATACACTGTTATTTATATAATTACATTATTTGAACTTTTCTCAACAAATAAATGAAATATATCTTTTCTACACAAATTTATTTACTTTCATGTGTTGTAACTACTACATTTCCCATTCCGTTGTCTTAATTGTAGAATTATCTATGAAGAATCCATATACAATTTTATTTGGTACAGGCTTAATATTTCAAACAGGTCCTCAACTTTAAGTTTACCACGTAAAATTGTGCTGAGGGTCTGTTCAGAATTTTGTCTCTCTCTTTTTGTAATGAAGTATAATCAACACATAATCTATTAATGTTGACGACAATTTTGTTAGTCGGGTAGGGCAGATTACAAATTGGTTTAAATTCAGAACGTCTAGCAAATTAAGCATTTTACAGTTCAAAATCTTTACTATACGAAAAACTATTGATGAAATATGTTTCAACTATCTGGCAACGTTGATAAAATTCTTTAGAGGTCATATAATTTGGTGACTGATTGAAGTCATGAAAGACGCCTTTCCATCGAAATTAAAAAAAAATCAGTTTCATTTACAAATAAAAAGTGGTAAATCTAACTTAATAAATCAAACAAGCTTAAAGGTTTAACATGTCAAACCCCGCACCAAAATAGGTTCAAATCATCCACAAAAACTAACGCTAAAAACACAAAATACACACCGCCTACATGTGTATACTTCACCAACGCTTAAACTGCTGTAAAAATCGAGCCAATATAGGCGTATTTGTTTCTCTTTACTAATGCGGAAAAAGAACGAATACAATCTAACCGTATTAGACCGAGAAACTGGGCGGTAAAAGCATTTTACCCCCGCTAACTAGGTAGCTGATGGTTAATCGTTAGCATTTCACCGACGGATGATGTATGAGGGTCGAAGAGGTCGTTTCCTGTCGTTTCTGGTGCCAGGCAGTCTGGCAGACTCTCGGAATTTTCATCAATACATATTGAAAGATCGCCCGAACTGAAGGATACTTGATGCTGACCGGCAACGCTTTTTACTAAGTATGTACCGCGCCCTCGTCAAGTCCTCGGGGATGGGCATCACGGTGGTCCTTCGAAATTCTTTTCTGGTGAGTTTCGTTGAGGGGTATTTTAAAACCAGTGGCGTACACCTTAAAAGTGGAAGGTATAAACTTACTCTAAAAATGGAAGGCGACTTTCTTATCTCCAAAGTGAAAAATTACTGTACGAGGGGTAGATTTTTTTTCGGGTTAAGGGAGTGTAATTCACGCTTAAAGATATCCCCCGAAAACACATTTTTTATTTTTCTTTCGCAAACAAGAGAAAAAATATCGGATTTATTAAAAATGAGATGAGAAAAATCAATGGCGTACCCGTGGGGTCGTTAGGTGAGTAAAAAAAACCTTAATAAATGAACAGCTTCCAAAATTATCCTGCCTTCTTTCTTTTTGTGTCCTTTTCCTTTCACATTTTTCTTTTATTTCTTTGTTTTCCATTTAATTTTATTTTATTGTCTCCTTTTATAACTCATCATGACACGAACCAATTCCAGAAACAGTTCGTTTATTACTGACTCAGGTCGTGGAAGCCTACGTATTCATTTCAATGACAATCCTACTTTTTTTTCGTCCCTGTTTGCAGATATTGTGAATTTATTTTTCCTCTTTATATCTTTAAATAGAACACAAAAAATAAAGGCTTGTGTCCCTGCAAAATTCTATCTAAATCAGAGAGAAATAGTTGCCTACATTTACTTGTTAGTATATTATATCAATAACGTAGTTTTCTCATAAAAATTGAAACAGAAAATTTTTTACAAGTAAAGTTGCACTTACTAGGGTAAATTTACTCCATTAGTCTGAGCTTGTAAGTCGATGTGGTTTCCGCCACGCTGTCACAAGTGGTTGTATAGTTTCAGGAATGTGTTTGTAAAATTTTGCAGTATTTTATACACGATTTATATTTTACAATCGTGAACGTGTATATTTACGGACTTCTAGAACTTTGGGAAGCATAATTGTAAGCATGTTGGGTTGCTATGTATTTCTTTACTTACGCTATAAATGTTACAAGAAGGTTAAGGTAAATGTGTAGGAACATAACTGTTATTACAACATAGATAGCTTTATATGCTTATAAATGCATATCTAGGCAAATTAACTAATCTAGTTAATGTAGCTACATTCAATATTCAAATATTCAGCAATATGTTCACATGACGATATATTTCTGAACATATACACCTCCCCTCATAATAGAATGATCATCTTAAATTGTAACCAAATATTTTAAAAATAAGTGCTTTTATTCATATAATAACTATAAGCATGTACACAATTTTCTAATTAAAGAACTAAGTTGACAAATAATGAAATTGGAATATTACTCATCAAAATCGTGAAATAATTAGGTACAGTACAAACAATACCAAGTATAGATATTTTAAGTAATATACGGGTAGAAATTTTACAAAACTATAAATGAAACCGGAATTCGCAGAATTGACTTGACTGAGTTCCTGCACAGATAGTATTTACCTCACAAAGTACGAGGGCGATCTGAAATGTTTCCGGAATCCACAAGAAAAACACGGTATAGGTGCGGTTTTTCATTTTTATTTTTCGATGTAGTCTCATCGAAGATCAATACACCTTTTCAAACGGTTTTCATCTGTAGCGACGATGACCTCCTCATTTGAGGTAAATCTCTTTACTCTCAGTGATTTTTTCGGGTTTGGGAATAGGAAAAACTCGCTGGGGGCTAGGTTCGATGAATATGGAGGATGAGAGACTAAATCGACGGTTCGAAAAATTATAGGACGACCTTCAGTATCTTACCATACATCAGCAATTCACCTGGTACCGGAAAATTGAACGCTTACTGGCATTAAGCAAAGGTGAATATTTTGCGCCGTATTCCCGGTCCTTTCTAGTCCAGGACAGATAACAGCGCAAGATGGTGGATTGGTTCCGATGAAGGCGATTTGTAATTTTCCTGAACGAAAAAGCATGCAATGCACATAGTTAGGAGTTGAGATAACAAGCTACAAAGACTCACAGCAAGAAGTTAGACCCCAAATTTACTAAAGTCTCAAGAATCTCTGGCTATTTGACGGACCTCATATGTAGGAATAAATATATGTTCGCTGAATATATGAAACAGTCGCATATTGAACGGAAATTCGAGCAGATACAAGCGAAGAACATGGTGATGGTAGCGGAGATGAAGGCACTGAGGACTATTAAGGAAATGAATCTCAGGGATCAGATAAGGAGCAAAGGGATAAGAAAAAATCTCGAAATTGAAGACATAGTACGGCTTACCACGTCGAGAGAATGACAGAAGGTCGATGGGCGAAATGGGGAAAAGATGAAAAACCAAATTTTTTGAGACCGCCTGGCCGACCTCCCAAGAGATTTGCTTCCCAAGAGGCTGAACAACATTAAGAAGGGTAGAAAAACAAGACCAAGTCTTAAGAAAAGGAAACAAGAAGAAGAAAAATAGAAAACATCTTTGGATAAGCCAGCAATCTAACCATTGTCGAATCCCCTAGACAGGCAGTAATTTCCACATTGCCGCATTTTAAGCATAGTTAAACCCTCCAAACAGGTTAAACAAAGATATTACAAGAGAAAACGGTAAAAATTTAATCACAACTTATAAGAAACACATCTGATATTAATGCCAGAAAAGACCTCAAGACGTGTCAGATATGGTATGACCACTTGATACATCGCAACAAAATCATAATCAGTTACATCTTCTGAATAGTTATATTTCTGTCAAAATATTCCCACCACTTTTAGGCGTTGCAATTTTCGTGTCCTGTTGCATATTATCTTAACAGTTTAGCATCAGCAAAAACGAACTTCCATTCAAGTTATTTTAGCGAGGCAATTATTTCGAATTTTAACATGTAAACCGAGATGATTCCCTTTCTACGTCTATGGATTTGTTGGTGCCGCTATGTCTGGCAAAGTCGAATCGAACACGTGAACTCCGAATTCTAACATACAAAAATACAAATCCAACAGACCGGGCACACCACACATACAAAAACATAATATATTCGTCTACATTCGTAAATAGGTATACATATGTGGGTCTGATCTATAGCAATCGACGTCGCGTTGACAAATTAACTTATTGTGAAGCCGAACCGAATCTTTACGGTCGTTTTAAAGAAAACAGAGAACTGCTAATGCGTTGTACGAAAGTAACATAAAACCGACAACAGTCAAACGACCGACACTATAGAGGAAGAGTGCCCGAGCAGGGAATATTTACCAGATGGGAAAACGTGATGGAAAGGTCTGTTTTGATCTGGTTTCTAGACGTATAACAGTGTTACGTATAAAGATATTTAATTTGATTAATATGGATAATAAAAGGAATGTTAATAGAAAGTATTTGGATATTATCTTTTTCTTGTTGTACTTTTGCAGATTTCGCTCTGTAAAATTATTGCTTGGAGGTACCACTAACAGAAATTCATGCTTGATTTAATCTATTTCGGACTAAATACCGGGTATTCAAAGTTATGACTCCATCGGGACTATCTCCTTCTTCTAAGATATCCAAAAAATGTGTACCTTCCACCTTTACTAGGTATATGCATAGATTTTTTCCGGTCTTTTGCTAAAAACCAACACGTAATTTTCAAGGGAGATTATTTATTTTTATTCAAAATATTGGCCATCGGTTTCCACATATTTCACCAATCTTCCAGGTAATTTATGTATATCATGCCAGAACAACTACTTGCCTTTTGCGGCAAACCATTCGCCGAGCCATTTTCCAACTTCCTTGAAATTGCTGAAGTGCTGCTCTGCGAACGCGTGCCCCATCGGTGTGAAGAGGTGATAGTCAGATGGGGCCAGGTCTGAAGAGTACAGCGGGTGTAAAAGGATGCCCCATCCAAGCGATTTCAAGGTGTCTTTCACTGGTTTTGCAATGTGAGACGGCGCATTCTCGTGTAACAAAATCACTTTGCCATGTCTTCTGGCCCATTCCGGTAGTCTCGATTAATGCGCGATTTAAGTTAACCATTTGTTGTTACGACAGCGTTGTATATTAACGGTTTCGCCAGGGTTCAGGAGTTCCCAATCCACAATACCGCTCTGGTCCCACCCCGAAGTGATTTGGCCTTGCTGTTGAAGCCACGATTTTTCCCTTTCGAGTTTTCAAGATAAATGAATTTTTCATCACCCGTCACAATTCGATACAAAAATGATTTCCTTTCATGGCGTGGAAGCAGCATTTTATAGATGACTTTGCGATTTTCTATTTGACGTTCATTCAAATTGTGTGAGAACCATTCACCAAGTTTATTGACCTTCCCCATTGCCCGTTAACGTCTGCTGTTTGTCTTTTATGACACGTGTAAGGCTTCTGCTAATTGCAGTAGAGTTTGAGTTGGGTCATTATCCAATAACTCCCGCAACTGCTCGTCTTCGCATCTTTCCAAAACGCTCACCTGTCTTCTATATTGAAATCACCACTTTTGAATTGTCGAAACCATATCGAAACCATGTCTCATATGTCCATCTAATCGATGGAGCGTGTTCACCATAAGTGTCTACCAGCAAACGATGACTTTCAATAGCCTTTTTCTTTTGATTAAATAAGAAAAGTAATGCGTGCCGCAAATGTTCTTTTTAAGGCATAAAACTCGAGATGATCACTGAATGATAAAGCGGAGACGCTAGTTCTTAGCGGATTCAACTTGTATGAGTTTGTAGTTTAAACGTCGAACAAAATGACGTAAAATGTCAAATTAATACGCTGCGTACTTTTCGCTGGCACTATCTTTTAGTTAAACAGGCAAAAACTTATGCATACACCTGGTAGTTATTCATTTAACCTGGAATTGATAATATCTCGAAAAATACGCGTCATACAGAAAAATTTGCTTGATTAACGTGAGTCCCCTTGCCTCTCACTCTTCAAATAAATCCTCGAAATGATGACGTTGGACAGCAATATATTCGTCGATCCGCGTTCCAAACGACTGTACGCAACTGAGAAGTACAAAGGTCCGTACGATTTATTCTGCAGTCCAGGTTTTCTTTTCTCTTTGGAGATCAGCATCAGGCTTCCCTATTTCCACACGATCGGGAAAATTCCCTCTAGTAGGAGCCCATTTATGAAGTCTAGACACATTATTATTATAATTATTACTGGGTGTCCAAAGCTAAGTGCACCAGGTTGGCAACGCCAGATTTAATTTGGTAAGACTGTAATATTGCCTGCCTTGACTTGGTAACTTCATTCTTATTATGTTTAGTTGTCAAAAATTAATATCTTATGTAAAGGTTATGTTACCATAGTTTGTATTCATAAGCTTTATAATTAAATTTCATGTATCCTATTCAATTCCATCGCGGAATTGATAATGTTTTTTTTAAGAAAAACGAAATATTGATCATTAAATTTACTAACTTGATATAGACACTGCAAATAAGTATAAGAAATTTATTTTTATAAGTTTTTCACAAAGGACTACAATAAAGTCGCAATACGTAAATCAAATTCTACAGTTGTAACAAGCAAAACACTTAAGGGGACATATGGTTAAAATAAATTGCAAATGATTTTCAAAATGTGCACCATTATATTGCAAACATAAATTTACTCGTCTCCTCATGTTATTGAACACATTCTGCAGTATTTCTTCTGTAATATTTTGCACTTCATGTCTTATTGCAGCTTGTAGCTCATCTAAATTGTGAAGCCGATTGCTGTAAACTTTATTCTTCAGATAATCAAACAGGAAGAAATCTGGTGAATATGCAGGCCAGCGATTGTAACTTATCAATCCATCTTCATAAAATTCTTCTAGATAATTTAATGTAGTACGTGCAGTATGCGCTGGGGTTCCATCTTGTTCGAAATATCCACGAGTTAGTTCTTCATCGTCTAAGCTATTTATAAGCGGTTCTAGTAGCATTTCTCTATATCGCACTGCATTTATTGTGTCGTGAAAAAAGATTGGTCCTATAATTCGCCCTCTTGACATGGCGATCCAAACGCCAACTTTAACAGGGTGGAAATCAGTTTCTACAAAAACATGTGGATCTTCTGCTGACCATGTACGATAATTTCGGGAGTTTACGTATCCTGACAAATGGAACCAGACTTCATCAGAAAAAAAGCCTGCGATCTAAATCATCATCTCCTAGAGTTTCATTAAACCAGCGACAGAAATTTTGTCGTCGTTCAAAATCTTGCACACGTAAATGTTGCATAACTAGAATTTTGCAGGGATGCATATGCAATTTCTTCCTTACGGCCATATGTGCACCTCCACGAGAAATACCTACAATTTTGATAAATATGAAAAAGGAATATTCTCTGAATCGCACGGGTACCTGTTTGCAGTGCCAAATTTCTAACAGATTTGTTAGGACTAACATCTATTCGTTGCCTGATATCATCTACTCTATCTTCTGTCAGCACAAATGGTGCTTGATCAGCCTTCCGTTTTGTAACGCTACCAGTTTCTATAAACCTCTTTACCAGTCTATTACGATGACACTTAAATGTTTCATAAGCTATCATCACATCAGGATACTCATTATGGGACTGTTGAAAGCATAAGGGTAGTGACTATTCCCAGTTTCCATTTTCGGTTAATGTCGCACTTCGAAAATGCGCCATCACAATAAATTTATCTTGCTGTAATGTAAACGGGATTGTCTTGAAAAAGACAGTTTGTATAATGATTACAGACAACAGATTAAAGGGTACTGATTAAAGAAATAAACGCAAAAGCTGATAGAATCACTAACAAACACATAAATACAATAATGACTGAAAACTGACAGCAGTGGGACGGGTTAACGTAAACCTGTCCAACATATACAAAGAAAACTGAACAATTTTTCTTCGAAGCAGGGATTTTTGTGTTGCCAAACCGGTGCACTTGCAATTGGACACTTTATATATATTATAAGTATTATTATTACGAATTAAAAAAGCGAAAAGCAACTTGGGGAGTTACTAATATTCATCAATACAAAATATAACGACTTTATTGTTAAAATACAACAACGGTATAATAATAAGTTTATATAATTTCTCGATACCTATAAATATTTACCCTTGTAATCTATTAAACCGATTTTAACATCCAATGTTTTTACCAGCAACAGTCAAAACAAGCACCGGATCGAATCGATCAAAATCTGTCGTCAGTTTTCCGGTAAACAGTCCGACTTAAATCCGACGACATCTATTATTCGAAACAGTCATCGTCCGACGTGTACGACAATAGGGCATAATTCTAATACCCAAAATACCTGTTAAACACTTCTTTTATCGGTCGACAAAGATCCCCTACGGATACGAGTCACGCCTAATCCTTCGACAGCAAGCACACAGTTTAACCGTTTAAAAGATTATCGATGGACGAAAAGGCGATGCTGTTCCTTCTGTCGTACCTATTTCTATATGCGGGTGTATGGATCGGTTAGGTCGTCGTCTCCTCTATCCATGTATTCGTGTGTATTATTGCGCGCCATTGATTAAAAACATTTGTTGGTTAATTTGGTGAAATTCCCGGTGAGGAAGGAGACATAATGCCTGTCAAAATATGAATGGAAGAAGTCACGGTGCGGTTGAATGGAGCTCGTTCAATGAAGAAAACTATGGACAGTCGACAGTCATCATCGCAGCTTGATGGTCAGAACATGGGCGTCCATGAAGTGGGTAGAAAGGTAAATATATGGCCTAGAAAAAGACATTTACTTTACATTTTATTGTGATTAAAAACATTGAGTTATAGAATAACATATTATATTTTTATTACAAGCATCATGCACTTGATGTTTCACGTAGTTACGTATACGCAGTGCGGCAAGGAACCGATATCTCTTTTTCACAAGATTGCGTATTTAAAATCGTTAAATCTTCTTGAATAATAAAAATAACACTTTTTTCATCACTAGATGATACTATTA
Source organism: Trypoxylus dichotomus (assembly GCA_023509865.1). Taxonomy (NCBI): domain Eukaryota; kingdom Metazoa; phylum Arthropoda; class Insecta; order Coleoptera; family Scarabaeidae; genus Trypoxylus; species Trypoxylus dichotomus. The sequence goes on along the minus strand of CM042074.1, from coordinate 87,553,883 downwards.
ACTTGGTTGAAAAGCTTTTGAAAATCAAACATATTAATATTATAAAGATGGAAGACTAAAATCTGTTTATAACAAAATTACTTTGAATTTAATATCAAGATATACAATTAGCCCAATGTTATCAGAGAAACACAAATTTCAAACAATTTATTTATTGGTATAGGTATGTAGACGACATTTTAGCTTGCTTCACAAGAACAGAAACACAATTAAACAATTTCGTAGAATTTATTAATAACTTACATCAAAGTATCAAGTTTACTATTGAAAAAGAAGTAAATAAGAGGTTAAATTTCCTAGATCTAACAATTTCGAGAGAAAGCAATAATCACATATCCTCAATTTATCATAAAGCGTCATACACAATAGTTATAGTTCGAATCACCCAGTTAAGCAAAAATTGAGTTTCATTTCATTATATGATGACTAAATAACGAAAACTTTCTTAAAGAATTTACTATTATTAAACAAATAGCAGTAAATAATGAACATAATGCATAAAGATCTAATATTAAAGAAAAAAAATTATAAAAAAAAACGCTCAGCAAGGAATTTAAAGCCTGAGTAGCTTTTTCCCCTCCTGTATTTTATTTCATATGTCTATATAGGTATTTGTACTGCTTTGGTCTTCTTATTTCTTTAATTTGCAAGTCCTGGTGGTCATCTTCGTCTTTACACCCCACTTTCATATATTCAGTCTTTGTCGTGTTTGTTGTTAGCCTCTAATGTTCGTATTCTTGTTTCAGTTTTTTAAACATGTAGCATGTATACTCTTCATCTTAGGCTGTAATTACTTGATCCTCTGCGAAATAAAGACTTATGAGACAGTGATCTTCCATCTTGATTCCCGTTCTTCCTGTTTTTTTTCTCCAATTACTTAAAGCTTTCTGAATATAAATCTTAAATAATGTAGAGGTAAACCACCTATTTCGATTATGCTCTGTGCATCTTTAGATAAGTTCCATATCGCGTTGAAGTACGTGGCATTGAGTCCCACTTTGTTTAAAACTTCAAACATTTTTTTTCTAGGTCTATAAATAGTAGGTGGGTGTGTAAATTTCTAGCTATGCGTTTTTCCAATACTTGTTGTACCACAGATATATTGTCCATGCATGAACTTCCCACTCTGAATTCGTTTTGTTCTTCTATTTCTTCTAAGCCACCTTTTATTCTTTTCTTTAATATACGACGGTACATGAAAATGTTTTTGAATTGAGATCTTTGAAACTCCGTTTTTGTTATACCTGATCTTGGATCGTCGCTAAGACTAATCCGTCCACGTTAGAATTCTTCAGACTAATGAGAAATTGTTGACTGATGCGGTGCTTCATTTCCGAAAAGGGAAACCAACTCGGCGAGCTATTCTTATTGAGGAAATTGTCTTTGAAAATTATAAAGAAATTATTACGCGAAAATGTCATCGGTTTAATTCAATTTTGTAAACTAACTTTTCAACTTTAACGGTTCGTTGAAGCTCCAACACTACATATATCGCACCGAAACTTTGGATTTGGCTTAACTAAAGATGGACGATATTTGATTGTATCCCAGTATGCAAAACTTAAAAGACATGCCCATAGTCGAGGAATCAATCCATCTGATTTTATATTACTCACATCTAAAACGCGAATTAAACCATGTATTCTTTCGCTATCAAACAATATACATATAATTGCAGTTATTTGTTTTAGAAGGTTGATATGTTATATCAGTTATTGATCCCACACTATTCTCCTTTATTCGGATATTGGTACACTCTATGTGGTGCAGGTTCAGTAGCTGTCGCTAAGTTTGGCAAACATGATGGATTTCATTTCTAAAATGTATCTTCTTACACAAATTAAGTAAAAATAACGGTTGTCTTTTTTATGCAGTATTGGTATGCCAAAATTCATAAATCCTTGTTTACTATGAAACCAATCCAATGAGTAGTTGCGCAATATTTTGCATACTCTGCTTTAGAATCTTAAACTCTGTGCTGATTGCACTTACTCCTCTGTAATTTTGGCATTAAAACCATACTGTTGAAGTATGTAAACCAACAGTTTCATGACAAAAGTGGAGGAGTTCCATAAATCAGAAAGCTTAAGAAACACACTCCTTTAAAATTCTAAGTAATCTGGACGCCTATGAGATGAAGTTATACAATATATATAGACTACAAAGTATTCGCTTATTAGACGAACACGAGTACAAGAATCTTTTCAATTCGTTTTATTTTTATTTGGTCGCCGAGGCACTTGTTTACTGTCATTCGGTTAATATCTCCCGACTTCGTAATTGACAGACGGCACTAATTACGTTGGAAGGCTCGTTATATGAAAATTAATCTGTTTGGTATGTTGGTGGTACTGCAAGCACTATGAAATAAAAAAAAAGAATTGAAAAAGGGGGAGTATAATGTACAATACAAGTAGTGAATAATAATAATAATAATAATATTTAATGCCCAACAGATACAAATATCCAATTACAAGGCAATGTTAAATAATGTACACATGCAAATATAAATAACATAAAATTAAAGTATGTCAAATTATAAAACTTATTAATTTGTTGTTTTAATTTAAATTAAATAAAAAATTTGTTTATCAGTGTTCAGCAAAAAAGAGTGAACGGAATAAGTATTCAACTAAGTGTAACGCACCGCGATCTACATACCGTCAAAAGGGACGGTAAAGTGCAGGTATGTATATCCAACTCGGCAAACTCCGTAGAGTTGAAATTGCTACACAATCTGTGTATTGGGGACCTGATGGCGATGTTTGTTCTAGGTGCGAAACAGTAAAATGTATTTGTTTGCCTAGATCCCGAACGTGGTACAATGAAGTTGATTTTACTCAACAACTCAGGGACATCAAGACCATTATGAAGTAAAGTAAATAGGAATTTACCCTCAGCCTGTTTTCGACGTAGTTCTAATGAATCAATATTAAATGCGTCTAGCAGAGCACTGTGGCTAAATCCTTGTATCGGGTAAGCATTAAATTTTTTAAAGTACAAGAACTTCAAACACCTTCTCTGAATCTGCTCTAGAAGATGTATCTGATAGATGTACATAGGTGACCAGACCACGGACGCATACTCCAGCCGAGACCGAACAAAAGCGAAATAAAGAGGAAGAATAGCTGTTATAGAAGCAAATGGTCGTGTAACACGTATAATGAATCCTAACATACTCAACGCTGATGTACAAATACTGGATATGTGCTCCATAAAGGTCAGTCTTGAGTCAAAGGCGACGCCCAAGTCTCTCATAGAGGTCTCTCTAGGTAAAGAAGATCCAGCCAAGTGGTAGGTATATATAATTGGAGTCGTCTTACGAGTGTAGGTGACAATTTTGCATTTGTTTACATTAACTGTTAGTTTGTTGTTGACACACCACGTGTGGAATATATCGAGTTGGCTTTGCAAATGATTGCAATCCTGAGAATTATTAATTGTTGAGTACAACTTCAAGTCATCTGCGTATAACAACTTTGGACAGTTCAGTTGATAGCACAAATCATTTATATATATGAGGAACAGAAGTGGACCCAAGTTACTCCCCTGAGGAACTCCAGAGCTCGGCGAGAAGCAATCAGACTGAAATCCCATGTATGTCACAAATTGCTTTCTATCAAGAAGATACGATTGGAATAAAGACAAAAGAGAAGACGAAAATCCAATATTGTCCAATTCATTAATAAGCACGGTGTGGTCGATTCGATCAAAAGCTTTTGTTAGGTCAGTATACACAACATCTACCTGTCCACCGGCATCAATACTATCAGATAGGTATTGTGTAATTGTAACAAGATTAGTTACCGTAGATCGTTGAGCAACGAAACCGTGTTGGTCATTTGAAATCCAGGGTCTAACTTGAGCATAAATATACTTGTACAAACATTTCTCAAAAACTTTAGCAAAATTATTTAATAACGATATGGGACGATAGTTGGAAATAACACACTTCTCACCATTTTTAAAAACAGGCACCAATTTGGCAATCTTCCACACAGACGGGAAGGTGGATGTCTTGAGAGCAAGACTGAACAAGTAGCAAAGAGGAGAAGCAAATATATTTGCACAATCCCTAACAAAAAAGGCCGGAATGTCATCACTACCCGCCGTGCAATTATTCTTTAAGGATTTCATAGCACACACCACATCCATCTCAGTTACAGAACCTAGGTCATATGTGAGGTGTGTAGGTGAATTATACATACGACTTATAGTTTTTATTTGTGTTCTCAATTTAGGAATTTGTAATGATTAATGCGGTTGATGAAAATAATTGATCAAGAATTAATAGGTAAACTATTATATGAACATCTATATTTCGCATTTTAGATGACAATACAGTTCTTATGGAAAGATAACCCAGTGTTGCCAAGAATTTACAACTTATTTTGGGGGAAATTTTGCCTTAAAAGCTTTAAAAATGTGGCTGAACATGACGGCCTGGTACTCTTTGTTAAGGTTATATTTACTTCAAGTGACGTTTGTATATTAACTTTAGAAACTCGCATTTTTTAAATATCATAGTAGGAATGTATAACTGTCTATTTGAATGTATTAGAAGCACTTGAGCAACCCCCTTATTCACCGCATTTTATTCCGTTTAGTCCTCTTGCTTCGGATGAGGAGCTGATAGCTGCCGTGAACCACTATTTTGAGGAACGAAAGGGAAATGAATACTGTGAAGGCATAAAGACACTTGAGCATCGATTAAATAAATGTATTGAGCTCGAGGGAGATTACATCGAAAAACAAAACACATTTCATTGAAATATTGCTATTTGCTTTAACTACTATTACTAATATTAATGCAGCAGCTGATGTTGTTAGACTATTCCAAGGCTTTTGACAGAATTAACCACAACTCTTTTATTTTCCATTCTTCAATACGTTGGTCTGGGTAATAATAACATAGCTTTCTTTCATACCTATTTCGAGGTTATAAGGAAGGGAATTAACAATGTTTTATCCGATGTATGAATTTTAAAAGCGGGAGTTCTGAAAGACCCTATATTAGGTCCATTGTTATGTTTTATATATACATCGCTTTTATTTTTCTTCCACAAATTTTCTTATTTATCTCACTTTTATACAGATAATATGCAATTACATAAATCTTTTTACATTAAACAGTGGAATTTAGTAAGACTTAGATACTAAATATTGCCCATTGGTAAATTATCAGTAATCAGCAGGGTATTTCTAGATTCACAGAAGTTATATATTTGGATATGCTCTCTTTAATATTCAAATAATGTTTGTTTAAAACTAAAAATATAATTTGTCCGCATAAAAGTGAAATGAACAGGACAATTTATAAAAAAAACAAATAAATACAAGGTGTGTATACAACATAAGAATGACTTTCTTCACATCAACGATGGGCAATTAAGATGCTATTTGATAGAATCTTGAAATTTGAGGATCATAACACATGGGCTCAAAAGTCCCGGGCCTAACATAGATGTCGCTAGTTTTATTGCAGTCACCCTCCTCGCAGTTAGTACTAACCTTCAAAAGAGGGCAGTTAAAATTTCATGATATTCTAGCGAAAGTAATTATCAATTTGTAGCACATACTACGACTGTAAAACCGCAAAAACCGACTCCTGTAAGTTATGTATTTTTTTATTGTGTATTGCGTTATTGTTTCGCTTATTGCAATTTCCTATTATTATTTTCATTACATATTGTTTAGTGTTGCAACTTGATTAGTTATAATATTAAAAATATTACCTGCTATAGGTATACGCATACCTTTCTCTGTACAACGTGGTATCGATTAATCAGAGTTAATATCTAAATATTAATTAAATTATGCAATATTGCTGCACACGTCGGAATGTCATACGAGAGTGTCCAATCAATCATTGCAAATGATTTGGATTACCGTAAAATATCGGCAAGATAGATATCTTGACCACTGACGGAAAATTAAAAAGCAAACCGTCTTGCCTTGTATAAAAGACTCTTGGCACGATTTCGAACAAACAAGGATGATTCGAGCTATTAAAATTTCATGATATTCTATTCATTAGTTTGTGAGTTATTGTGCTAAGACTCACGCTACTTCTGTTATTTTCAAAACAATGGATCAAAAACAATTTCGTGTTTTAATTTTACACTGCTTCTTGATGGGAAAAAATACCGTTCAAGCGAAGCAATGGTTTGAAAAGTGTTATGGGGACTCCGCTCCACCAAAAACAACAATAAAACGTTGGTTTGCTGACTTCAAACGTGGTCGTAGAGACACCGATGATGCAGAACGCAGTGGACGTCCAAATGAGGCGGTAACACCAGAAAACATAAAAAAAATCCACAAAATCGTTTTGAATGATCGAAAAGTGAAGTTGCGTGCGTTAGCTGACATCGTAAAGATATCAAAAGAACGTATTGGCTTTATATTGCATGTGCATTTGACTATGAGAAAGCTCTGCCGCGTTTGCTCACCGTTGACCAAAAACAAGAACGTGTTGATGATTCTGAGCAGTGTTTGGCCATGTTTAAACGTAACAAATCGGAATTTTTGCGTCGATGTGTGACACTTCACTCCGGAATCAAAATGATCGTGATCTGAATGGACAGCAACTGGTGAACGTCGTCCAAAGCGCCCGAAAGCATAACAATCGGCTGGAAAGGTTATGGCCTCGGTATTTTGGGATGCGCGTGGTGTAATATTCATCGACTATCTTGAGAAAGGAAATACCATCAACAGTGAATATTATATAGCGTTATTGGAGCGTTTGAAGGCCGAAATTGCAAAGAAACGACCGCATATGGCAAAGAAAAAAGTTTTGTTTCATCAAGACAACGCACCGTGTCACAAGTCAATCAAAACAATGGCAAAACTACATGAATTGAACTTCGAATTGCTCCCACATCCACCGTATTCGCCAGATTTGGCTCCCAGCGTCTACTGGCTGTTCGCAGACCTCAAAAAAATGCTCGCCGGTAAGAAATTTCGCACGAATGAAGAGGTTATCGCTGAAACTGAGGCCTATTTTGAGGCAAAAGATAAATCGTTCTACAAAAGTGGTATTGAAATGTTAGAGCGGCGCTGAAATGATTGCGTTGCTCTTGATGGAGATGACGTTGATGAATAAAGCTAATTTTGAACCAACAAAACCGTGTTTTCTTTGTTAGGCCCGGGACTTTTCAGCTCATGTGTTACTAACATTTCTATCAATTTTAACTTGAATCGTTTATGTCCTCAATTATATATAATTTATAATACTTATTAGTTTATAATACTTGCTTAGGTTAATCGAGTTACTGACTGTAGCTACTGCTGCTCGTTCATAATCCGAGTCCACGTACTCTTGAAACGTTGCGTTCCGAATAAATTATTAATTTGTGTGGTGTGGAGTTTACTGCAATGCCTGTCAATTATACAATCGAACAGTTCTTGTAATCGTTGTGAAAATTTATTGAATTACCTCCAGTCCTTTCTGTCCTCTTTCAAAATTGTATACACTTTTTAAACCGGAAATGGATTCACAACTACACCTTCTTCCGGGTAAAATTCGGCGAAAAGGTACTTGCTAGCAACTCGCTTTCTTCGTCAAAGTTCCTTATTTAACGAGAAATTAGAAAATCCCCCAAAACAATGTGGCAAGGGTTAAATCGAATCCTCTCACCAGTGACTGGAATATAAAAGATTTCATTTGAGATTCATTGTCCTCAACTTGCCGTATGCCAAAGAACGCTGGTGTACCTGCTCCTCCAATGACAGTTGACACGTTAAACGTGATCTTGAATAAAGAAGACGCATTACAATCGCTTGCACTTCCTTTTGTAACATTCGTTGTTAGTTCATTTTGCATTGATCGGGCAAAAATCCTCCAAGTTTCTTATGTGTTTGTATATCTATATATACATGCATATATATACATATATTTACTTCATTCTTCGTTTTATTTAAGATTCGACGTATAATATCTATGGTGACTGGTCAAAAGAGAGACAATCGACCCGTTATACCTCCAGCCACTGATAGTTGAATGCATTGTGCGTTCATCTGACAGCCGGATACTAACCTTCGCGTGGATGGGTCTTCCGTGCTCGTTTTCTTCTATTTTAAAACGATGAATTGGTCGATGATGATGACGAGTGGACAGGGAGCGTGCTCTTGAAAACCTGAATGCGTATTATACTTTCAATTTTGAGGATTTTGCACGTAGGTGGGCATACCGTGTATTTATAAGAGCTCGAACGATGAAATTGTGGCTTTGAATAAATTTAGGTTTGGGTTCTCATACAAATCGAATTAAATTTATTTATTATATCTCTAAATAATTTGCGAAATTGAATCGAGTAGAAGGCATTGAAACTTCGAACCTCAACTTGTCACTCCACAACACCTTTTTCTAGTCTTCGATGGTACAATTCTTGTGTGCCTGTGCATACTCGTACTGCTTCTGGTTGTTTTGTTTCCTTAATAAGAGTTTTCTTATCGCCACTAGCCAGCTTTGTCTAAGCGTCGTTTCACTGTAATCGCACTAATTGGTTTCCTCACTTCAGCCGCGGTTTTCTTTTTTTTTTGGTCGTCCACTCCTCTTTTTGTTGGAAAAACTACCACTACTTACAAATTTGCTCACGTTGTAGTCTACTGTTTATCTACTAACGTTCACATCGCGTGCAATTTGTCGATTGCTTCTACCCGTTCTATGGTAACTAACAATTAAGGCACGCATTTGTATGGAGAACTCTTTAGTTTTCGCCATTATAACACAGATAACTAAAAAGTATCAAAACTCGCATATAAATGCTCTAAAACTTTCTAATTTTAATTACTGTCATTCTGTTGACTATCCATGTATGATTGCTGTGGCTGTTGGGAAAATACAAAGAGTTCAGAATTCATGTTTACGTTTCATTTACGGTATTAAAGACTTCCAACATATCACTCATACGTTGAACTGGTTGGATATGTTGTTGCGTCGAAGACAGGCTTCATAGCTTATGCTTATATCATATACATCTTTACTTATATTACAAAATTAGCTACCGCATCGACATACGTAATATCAGTGTCAGATATCGGCATACCATTTTTTTTTTGTTCATGGGCGGGGCTTTAACCCCAAAGAGCAAACTCGGCCAGTACCTCGTACTTCAGCAACAAAGTCCATAATCCGCTCGAGTGGTAATTTTCCTAACTTGGGTCCGTCAAGCTGAGCATCCCCAAGGTGAACCTGTCTTTCCCTGCAGACTGCAGGGCAGTCGACAAGAAGGTGCACAGGAGTTTCCTCTGCTCTCCCGCACTTTCTACATGAAGGAGAGTTTACTAGACCCATGCGATGCATGTGTTTATTCAGTGCGCAGTGTCCAGTTAAGATCGCTGTGAGTGCTCTCAGTTTGGTCCTGCTCATTAGGACTGCCTTACACAGTCTTCCCTCACCTGGATAAATCCCGAGAGATTTACAGTGTCTTAAACCGTCTACACCGTTCCAATAGGACCGGTGATTGGCGGCCAGCTCGGATCTAACGTAGGTCTTAATACTGCCATAGGTACTCCCACACGTCGGTTCAGGACCTGAGAATGGTCGTCCACTGGCATCTTTTGCTAGCAAATCAGCTATTTCGTTCCCTTTGATCCCCGAGTGGCTTGGCACCCATCTCAGTGTAACGCTGCAATGTTCCGCCAGTTGTTGCAGCCTTCTATCGCACGCCAACACCACTTCGGAGTCAAACTCGGCAGCTTGTAGCGCCCTAAGAGCGGCTTGGCTGTCCGATACGATTTCCACCGCTTCCAGGTCATGTGCGTAGTTCAGAGGGTTCTCTGCACATGTCTGGATGGCAATTATTTCTGCGTGAAAGATAGAGCAGGAGACCCCTATGCTGATAGCCTCGCCATCCGGTTCTCCCTCTTTCTAAATGCCAATACCTGTGGCATTCGAGGTTTTCGAGCCTTCTGGAAACCAGCGGGAAATCCCGCGTCTCGACTTGCTTGCACATGCCTTTATTGCTTCGCCGTTGGGAATTATTACATTGTATCCCCCATCAAAGCTATACACGGGCCGAATTTTGTCGGTCCTCATTGCCAGCGGTGCTGTCTGTTCGATGTAGTTGAAGATGCTGGTGTGGTCTCCGAACTTGCCAGAGAATACCTTGCACCCACTACATTTGACTCTGTAGGCTGTTAAGGTTGCTTCTGACCTCAGCACCAGCTGCAGTGGCGGAAGCCCAAGGATGGTCTCCATCGCAGCCGCCGGCGTCGAGGCCATGGCCCCCGTAATGCCCAAGCAAGCAATCCTTTGGACTCTGCCAAGGATCTTAACCGCGTAGCCTTGATTGGTTTTGCGTCACCGGCATACCATTAGTATTTCTTCACATAGAAGTGACGCTGCTTTACTTATGTAACAAGTTACACAATTCAATTCTCCTCACCCTGCCAGACCTGTACCCAGTTGCCCTTAAGTCTTATGCAAATCGGTTACTTAGTCAACGTAAAATTTGAATTTGGTTTGAAAAATGTTAATTTTACGATTGCTTTGTCTGGGAGTGTGGGGGTGGTTTTGCGTAGTCGGGGGCGGGTTGAATGTAGCGCCTAGTTGGATTCTTTTTAGCTTGATGTCTGAGATTGATATTAAGATACTAATGTGGCAATATTATACTAAGATATTATTATGTGAATTGATTGTATGATTAAGTGTTGCTTATGTTATGGACATTATATGTTTATGAAAAACAATGGGTTCTGTGTGGCGTTGGATTCCGCTTGTTGTCCATCTGTAGGGATCACCCTGTAATATAATATAATATATTCATGTTAGTTGCTTTGTGATTAGATTAGTTTTATCTAGATGTGAGTAATATTAATAACAGATGGCCACATTTTATGTGCCCAATCTGACATTACCCCTTTTGGACACTCCACTAAAAATTTAAGATATACATAGATTTTTTTCTCTTTTTGTTGTTGTTAGTGAGATTGTCTAATAAATGTTATTATTATTATTATTAAAGTACCTGTATATGGTTACGAACAGTTTCAGATTTGTTTATTTATTAATTTTTTATAGAACACCTCAACCCCATCGAATTACTCTGGTCGAAATTTAAAATTGAAAAAAATAAAACTAACAAAATTAGTTGAAGGATAAAATCGAAGATAGTATTTCATAAGAAACGATTACTTCAATTATAATTAACTTAACACGTCTTTCGATTAATTTTGTCCTTCATGTGCGACAAACGACAGAATTCTTCTAAAGCAAATTGATCCTCTACACGAAATATCTCTTATTCTATTTATAACATCAAATGTACGTAAGGTACGCATAAAAGGGAGTAAAACAAGTAGGTGGTAGATGGGAATTATACGCTTGTAACACGCATTAACCGTATGACACGCATCGCATAGAAAGGCAGGCACTCGGCTCGTCTTGACAGCGTTACAAATGTTCGGGATTCCGGCGGAAACGCGCGGCTAACGAGGCGACACCTCGCTGAAAATTTTAACTCTGATGATGACAAACGACCGTTTCGCCTATTTCCTTAACGCTACACCCCACAGAATCCGGGGAAGTCGACGAATATTAACGATTCGATGGAAAAAAAGGAAGAATGGGTCCTTTTTTTGAGGGTTTGTAGTCGAAGAATGCGCTTCCCTAGCGAATTAGTTGCGTCTAATTAATTTCGGGGAACTCCTTTTTAAGTTTTCGACAAGGCGTGCTTCTTGTGGTTTAAAGCATATGTGGACAACAACCGGGCCGCTGTAAAATTTGATCCGGCCTGCGAGACATTTTGAAAAACCTAATCAAAAAAAATATTACACTTACTCATACTCAAACCAAATGTGGAAGATCGAGGAGCTTAGAAAATTCGCAAGAAGATTGATTTGTGCGTTTGGTAGTACTTATAAATGCGAACAGTTCTTTTCAATGATGAAAGTTAATAAATGAAAACATCGTACAAGGCTGACTGACGATAATTTGGAAAATTCCTTACGTCTTTGTAATTAATCCAAACATCGATGGATTAGTTTTCCAAATTCAAGCTCAAGTGTCTCATTGCCACGCTATTTAACTTTCATAGTTTGTAATAATTCCAAATTTCACGATTTAATTATAATGTTGTACCTATTTTTTTCATTTTTTTGGCCCAGAACATGTTAAAGGTTGCCCATACTTGGTTTAAGAGATTTCTTAAAATTATCCCCAGAGTATTTCCCTTCTTTTACATGGGCCTTATATCAATATGTTGGTAGAACTGAACCTGTAAAAAGAATATTTTATCAAATATAATAAAATATAGCCTGACTCAGATATTTTCCAATATGAATATCTCGTTTGTCACGGGAAGTAAAGGTTCCGTAAATTAGATGAAATGTGCTTTAGTATTAGAAAGGTTACTTCGGGATTTACAAAACTCCATGTTTCATAAAACTGGGGTACTTAAAAATACTGTATTACCAACAATCGGTAACACGGATAATGGGAATCCACGTGCTCTCGAAACGTTGCGTTCCGAATAATTAATTAATTTGTGTGACTGGAGTTTACTGCTACACCTGTGCACTAAGATATTGTCTGAAATGTACTACATATTTAAGCGCCTATCTCGAGCCAAAATCCTCTTTTCAGCTAATTTATTCTCAAATGTGTTATCGTGCGCTAAGGCCCTTATCTTGGCATCAACAAGTATATTAAAAAGAGACAGATGTAGAAATCCTTCACCATTGCTATTATATAGTATTTAACAATATTTACTTTTACATGAAGTAGTAACAATAACCTTTACTTTTAAAACTAATGAATTAGCAACCATATCCTCTGTTCCATGAATGAGGGCTGCTCTCAGACTAAGGAATAGAAATTTGGTTTTTTAACGGTTTTGACTGTTCTATTCTCAAAAGAAACAAGTACGTTTGGTGTAACCCAACTATAGGACCAGTAGAAAATTAATTACGATGAAAACGCCAAAAACGTACTGCAAAAGACGTTTGAAATTTTGAGTGTAGGCTTCCATGACCGTAGTTCATAGTGAAAATGTTTTTGTTTTTCGGTTTTTGTCGTGTATTTACACTTTCACTTGACGTTTCGCTGATCATGCTCTCAGCTTCTTCAGAAGTTTTCTAAAGACTGGCGCTGTTGTCTCTTGCTTCTCGTTATATATCCCAATTTCTGTTCCGCTTTGCTGATCCATAACCTTTCCGCTTTGCTGATCCGTAACCGTTCCGTTCCGTTGAATGTTGTATGATGACCCCGCAGTGCTAACTTCCACGTGTTGCTCATCTTGTATCCCTCTTCGCGATCGAAGTTCTTTCACCCTGCACTGAATGCTCCGTCCTGTTTGACCGGTGTAGCTCTTTTGTTCGGAGTTTCGGTAACACGTCCTTGTTGGGAGGGAGTAGCTGGTCGATTTTGGTCACCGTGTTGTATCGTGTGGTAATGCTCTTTTCTCCTAGGGTCCTTTTTAGCCTATTGGTGACTCCGACTATGTATGGAAGATATACGTAACCCGCTGGTTGTTGTTGGTCTTCGTCCTTTTTATGTTTCCGTGATCTTTTGGGCTGTAGCTGTTCTTCTGCAAAGGGGCCCAGTTTGCTGCTGTCGGTGCGGCGCATTCCTAGATGTCCTAGTGGAGCGCACCGACAACAACAAACTGGACCACAGTGCGTACCGGAAGAAGACTCACACAGACCGATACCTGCATGCAACATCCCACCATCATCCTCAACAGAAGAGATCCCTCATCAACGCAATGTTAAGAAGAGCGGAGAAAAGCAGTGCCGAACATCACAGGAATAGTGAAATACATCACGTCAAAAACGCCTTGCAGAAGAACGGCTACAGCACAAAAGATATAAGGAAATCACGGAAACAGAAAAAGGACGAGGACCAACAACAACCAGCTGGTTACGCATACCATCAATACATAGCCGAAGTCACCGATAAGCTAAAAAGGACCATCAGAGAATAGAAGGTTACCACACGATATAACGCGGTGACCAAAGTTGACCAGCTGCTCCCTCCCAACAACGACGTGTTATCGAAACTACGAGCAAAAGGTATACACGAACTATAATGCCAATACGGAAAAAGCTACATCGGTCAAACAGGACGGAGTATTCAGTGCAGGGTGAAAGAACATGAGAGAAACGCACGCCTCAGGCATATTGATAAATCCGTAGTAGCAGAACACCTGCACCAACAAGGAGACCACCGGATAACCTACAACGGCGTTAAGGTATTAGCTAGGACCAGCCACTACTATCCGAGGACAACACGCGAATCAATAGAAATAATGAAGGATACCAACAACTGCAATCGCGAAGAGGGATACAGAATTAGCAACACGTGGAAGTTAGCACTGCGGAGTCATCATACAACGAACGACGCGATTTAACGGAACGGAACGGTTACGGATCAGCAAAGCGGAGCGGTTACGTATCAGCAAAGTGGAACAGAAATAGGATATATAACGAGAAGCAAGAGACAACAACACCAGTCTTTAGAAACCTTCTGAAGAAGCTGGCAGCATAATCAGCGAAACGTCAAGTGAATACACGACAAAACCCGAAAAACAAAAACATTTCTACTACCTAAAATTTTTACAGTTGCCATAAAAAAAGTTTCCCTTGCCGACCAATGAATCCATTTCAACCTTGGTGCGCCATCTCTTGTCGATTCCGGAAACATTTCAAGTCGCCCTCGTACACCAATCCAGCCCGTTCAACGCATATCGTGGAGGAGGATTTTCCAATAGTACCATATCATTCCTACAAAGTCACACATAAATTCAATTCCAAACCAACTACAAATAAACTGAGAGTCGAACCATTGTCGGGAATACGCAGAACTCCGAGTTTCGCTTTCGCCAGTTCCTCCGTCTGCCTTTTATTCCTGTTTGCCGCGAATAATCCGCTACGATGTCCTCGAGTGTTGAGATAGAGACTTCGTTTGAAAGCCGGCCGCATTAGCATGTCAAAGTGTGCGGGAAATTCGCAGATGAACAAGTTGTATTGTCATGGAGATCCGAACGTATTATCTCGTCAGACCGCACTCGTCGACGTACACGCACACAGACGGACCCATTCCCGCCTGCAATAAAGAGATATTAAAACAACAGGGCGGGTGAAATAAGCGTAAAAATAACAATCGAATCTACATGTAGAAAGTAAAATGCTAATAGATCCATAGGTTCGACATACTTAGTTGTAAATCTGGATAAGCGGGGAATAAAACTTGTGACGATACTGTTTTATGAGAAATATAAATTCGGATTTCTCTTGGAGGAAAATATGCAATATGAAACTTTATTGAAGCTGACGAGTGTTTTTTCTTTGAGTCAAGAGTAACTAAAATAGCTGAGAAAACCAGTGAAGACACGAATCATCAATTGAAGCCAAAGGAAACTGTTGTATATACATTGTAACGAGATTTTTTGAGGCCCCTGTTCTTCTCCAGAACATGCCGATGGACTTATCTTTCATTAAGCTTATTTGCCGTAATTGTAGTTTCCTTGAATTTAGTGGTATTATTAGGGGGAATGCAAGGTTAGATTCTCTCTAAGATCGGATAAGGCTTTAATATAATATTTAATTACTAAATATCTTAACGTATTCGCAAATTACAGTTTTCTTGCGATGTATTTTACATTTTTTAAATTTTCCCGAAATTCCCTTTCAGAGTACAGAAAATAAAGGATGTCATCCTTAAGAAAGTCATTTATTAATTAAAAATTTAAAATACAGATTTTATTAGCTAGCTAGGAATTACGATAGGCATTTTGTCGAATACTTTCCGATGTAAGTTATATATTATAAATTTGTTAATATATTGCTAGTTTTTTTTATTTAATCTAATCTACTTTTCATTCAGCAAACTACTTGATAAAAGAACTCACTCGTTAACTGTTCCAAACCCCGAGATACGAAGCAATGATGAAACTTTATAGTTACGTCATTGCTTCATGAATAAAGCCAAGACATTTGTCTGATATCTAAAAGTTAGAACCATACGTATACACAAGCGAGATAGAAGTATATAACATAAGTCGTAGCTACTTAAGATATCTGTCAGTATCAATGAACTAGTAGAAATCAGCTAGAATACGATCGAGTAGTGCGTAGATAAGAGCTTTGAAAATGTCTACTACAGTGCATGCAACCTTAATAATTATAACAGAGGAACACCGTTCCGTTGACATTCGATATCTGCTTTTTATGGTTTATTCGGGCTTCCTTAGTTTTCAACGCTTATTTTTATTTAATTCCACTATTTCTTTGGTTAAAAGTGCTTTTCGGAGCTACAGTGAAGTAAATCGTTTAGCTTGTGATAAGTTTAAAGATGTTAAAGAAGCGTATGAAGACTTAAAACTTTTTTTAAGGTTACAGTTCAAGATGTTAGGTTGATTTATTTGTAGTAACTTACCCTGAAAGACCAATTCCTAGCGCGACTATTATTCGTAAGACGGTTCGACGTTTTGAAACAACGTTTACATTATTAAATAGCAAAAATAAAGATGTCCTTGTGAAAAATTTCGGTGACATCAAAATTCAGGTTTGTATATGCTTTGACCAATTACTCAGGAATGTAATATTAGTTTTGTTTTAAACCTTATACATAAGAATAAATATTGGTCGTACAAAATTCGCACATCCCAAGAGCTTTTACTGGAAGGTTATTACTGTCGTTTTTACGTTTCTTATTGAAGGAAATTTAAATGGCACTAAGTATATATGAAGCGAAAAGTGTTCATATGACAGAAGCAGAGACGTGGCTAAATGAAGTGTGGCCTAAATTAAGACAAGATTATGAAGACAATGAAATTTACAATGGCGACGAAATGGGAATTTTTTATAAACTTCTTCCAGATAAGACTCTAAGGTTTAAATTCGAAAAATGTGTAGGCGGTAAACTAGAGAAAGAACAGTTAACTGCATTTGTATGTGCTAATATGACTGGTACGGAGAAACGTTAAATTCTTGTCATAGGAAAGTCAAAAAAGCCACGCTGCTTCAAAAACATAAAAACACTCCCAACAAATTACTGCGCAAAGAGCATGGATGACCCGAAATCTTTGAAAATGAAATTCGTAAATGGAATAAAGAACTTGCGGTAAAAGGTAAAAAAAATCTTGCTTTTAGTCGATAACTACCCAGCACATCTATCATTAGCCCACTTAAAAAATATTAATTTGGTGTTTCTGCCCTCAAATTACACTAGCATCCTTCAACCAATGGACGAAGGCGTAATAAGAAGCTTAAAATATTCTTATAGAAAATTTCTTCTGCAGAAAATTATTACGGGTATGGACAAGAACGCACCAAGTGCAGTTTCACTTCTCGACGCGTTGGACTTTTTAGAGAAGGCTTGGCGTAGTATAACCTCTGAGACTATAACAAACTGCTTTAGTCATTCAAGATTAAGGAGTAATCGAGTTTGTGACAACTTAAATGAAGACGACGTTCCGTTATGTGAACTTATTAAAAAATGGCAGCAAAATCAGAGTGACGAAAACCAGTTTTGTTTCGATGACTTTGCATCCGTGGACAGTCACCTTATTACGTCGGGAATGCGTTCAGATTCTGACATCGTGGAGTACATAAAACAGCGAGATAACGAAAGCGATAATGGAATCGAAGAGGAAGAAGATTCATGCGACGAAGCAGAACACGTACCGACAAACGAAGAGGCCCTAAGTGCCATAACACTTTTAAGAACTTATTATAGACAGCGAGAAACGTCACCTCAAATTATTGATAAAGTGAGAGAATTAGAAATGGATATAGAAAAACAGTTTTGGCGTGCGAAAACTGTGTAACGGAAAATTACAGATTTCTTTCATTAGACAAACAAGTTAGTATGTACCTACATGTGTAAGGTTATATGGTTAAGTACATTAAATTAATTAAATTCACATATGTATCTGTTTACCACCCGTAATATTGTTTCCCACCAATTCTTGTATGTAAACATGGAACTTGTAAAAACTCCGCCTATAGCGTCACCTTGTTATAACGTCAAAAAATTCGCAGTTCCGTGACTGCCGTTATAACCAGGTTCTACTGTATTTATAATTTAACTAACAACAACATTCCCAAAGAAAGTATCAGGGAATACTGTTCTACCAATGAAGTGAATACTAAAATGGTATTCTGTGTTCTGCATTCTATATCAGTTAACATAATCACCAACTTTAAAGGTAAAAGGGGGTAAATTCAACGTAAAAAATATTTTAACACAATTAAGTTGAATACATAATTAACTATGCAAACGTAATCAATCATTTAATGAACACGTGGTGTATCGAAATCGAATTTGTACGCGGTTACACCTCGTTAAAAATAACCGACAAACATCGGTCTTCGTTCTAACGTTCTTCGCTATCTCAAGTCGAACTTGTCAGTTAGCGCTGAGTAAGTTTGGAAACACGTCCGGCAAACGTGATGTGTGGGTGAGGAACTGCTTGATCCGCCACTGACTGATGGCGTTCGTTTATCGAAGTTAAGCTTTTTGAAGTTCGCGATTTTCCTGTTAAGCTTGCTCACCGAACCTGATCACTTTTGATTTTTATCAGATGCGCTGCTCTTGACTATGCAATAGATTTATTTCTACAATGTCAAACATTTAGGTGGAGGTGAAATGAACGATTTACAGACGACAGGGCGAAATTAATTTCTTCTAAAACGTTAACTATTGTTAATTTCGCGGATATTGCAAGTAGAATTTCGAGGATGTTTAGTTTGGGAATGTGGGTGTTGGTAGATTCTAGACGAAAAGAGGTTATCAATAACAGTAGGTAATATATTTTTAAATAGATACTCAGAGAAACGTTTGTTTGTATCAAGACTGTTCGCCTTTATTCAAGAAAATAATCGTTTCTTTCAAATCAATACAAATATTTTCTCAGCTTTCTTTTCTGTGCTAAAGAGAATTATATATTTGTACCGAAATAATTGTATCTCTTTGCTTAAGAAATTCGTTAACTTGATTCAAGAAAATTTGAAAATAGACATTCTTAGTATAAGTAAATCGCCGTTATAATACAAAACAATATTTTCTTAAAAGTAGAAATACTTCCCTCGTACTGAAACTATAAAAATGTTGTTTTCTTAATACAAGTAAGTATGCTCCCGAAGGTAATAAATATTTTCTTATTGTTAGAATATTTATGTAATAATTATAAGTTGTTTTTGTTTGGGCCATTTTCGTCAATCGTTTGTTAATCAATCATGACTTATGTAAGTCCGACGTTTCGGCAGTCTTTTAGGGTACGTAGCCCTGAGAGGGACTGTTTTGACTTGCCAGATTATCATACATTCGATTTGTGGTGATGCCTGATGCATTATCTTCTTCCCTATTTTTTATTAGTGAAACTGTGGTGTCGAGGATCGAACTCGATTTATGTTCCTCGATTTTCGTATTCTACCTCGGTTAACCACCAAGTCAATAGAGGGGACACTAAGTACTGTGTTAAACTTATATTTAAGCTACAATTTCAGGAGATACGCAGTAGATCGATCTTTTGCGCATGAGCGGTTGTGTATTCCGCCGATCCTTCTCCATTCAAAAATAGTCGTCGTAAGAAATGAAATTATATAATGCTCGAGTGATTTAAGTAGTGGTTGCACATTTTTCAAATTCAGTGTTCGAATTCCAATTACAAAAGATTTTCTATTATTTCGTTTTTCTTTGTATAATTTTTCTATATTTTTTTTTTGGTTAGAAAAAGAAAACGGTTTGCGAATAAATTTATTGATTTAAAAACATATATACGAGGGGAGGTCCAGAAGTTCGTGGAATGAAAGGGTTTTAAATAAAATAAAACAATAAATCTATTTTTCCTTTTCAATATAAGCACCCTTTAGCACAATACATTTATTACATCTATGAATTAATTTTTCTAAACCATCATAAAAATATTTTTAATCTTTCGCCTCAAAAGTGATGGATCCATGTTTCATCCATTGTCACATATCAATGCAAAAATTCCGGTTTGTTACGTTTAAACATGGCCTAACACTGCTCAGAATCATCAACACGTTCTTGTTTTTGGTCAACAGTGAGCAAACGCGGCACCCACTTTGAACAGAGCTTTCTCATAGTCAAATGCTCATGCAATATAAAGCCAATACGTTCTTTTGATATCTTTACGATGTCAGCTAACTCACGCAACTTCAGTTTTCGATCATTCAAAATGATTTTGTGGATTTTTTTGATGTTTTCTGGTGTTACCGCCTCATTTGGACGTCCACTGCGTTCTGCATCATCGTTGTCTCTACGACCACGTTTGAAGTCAATACACCAACGTTTTATTGTTGTTTCTGATGGCGCGGAGTCCCCATAACATTTTCAAGCCATTGCTTCGCTTGAACGGTATTTTTTCCCATCAAGAAGCAGTGTAAAATTAAAACACGAAATTGTTTTTGATCCATTGTTTTGAAAATAACAAAAGTAGCGAGACTCTTAGCACAATAACACACAAACTAATGAATAGAATATCATGAAATTTTAACAGCTGTCTTATGAAAGTTAGTACTAACTGAGAGAAAGGTGACCGCAGTAAAACTAGCGTCATCTATGTGTTAGGCCCGGGAATTTTCAGCCCATGTGTTACATAGGTTAATGTGTGGAGGAAAAAGAATGAAGAATGTGGGTGTGTATTGGTCTAGGGCTATTTCTGCTGAAGGTACTATGGATAGGTACTGTAACGTTATTTGATTAGAATTGTTTTTTTTTGTAATATATTTCAAGAATAGTAGATATAATACATTTAATTTACTTTCCCAAATAAATATTTTACCTAACATTTTCAGCTTCATACCAAATTATATAGACACCGGATCATTTTCACTGTGAGTCACTGTATATATTTCTTTATATATATAATCGGTGTACATGCTAAAATAGTAATACAGCTAGTGAAAATGAAGTTCTTAAAAAAATGTTTGAAGCAGTAAAAATAGTACATTGATTGGCCGAACATGTGTACAACGAAGATTGTTATAATAGCTACAGCTGAGCTATCTTGTTTCGGGGACGCGCGCAGGAGGGGCACCTCATTAGCGGCATCCATCATTTTAGACACTTCTTTTACATGCACCTATGCATTATGGGCAAGGTTAAAAGGGAGTAAAAATAAACTCCGCGGACGTATGAATGTATATGTGATGTGAAAGTAAAATCTGCGTTATAATATCCATGTAGTTTGATGGTTCTACGTTTACAGTTCAATTTTGATCTTTCAAAATGGATATATCCGATAAATTTAATTAAATTCGAAGGGATTTGTTTTGCTGGGGATGATTAGTTTTGCCATTAATAATATATTTGTTCTCTGACACAATACGATTGTATAAAATCAAATAATTATATTTTACAATTTTCAACATAACATCCCTTTAAACCGATACTTAAATACAATCACCTTTAACAGTATTAACAGATATTTAAAGTGGTGCAGATGAAGATTATAGTGTCCCTTGTACTCGTACGAGAATTATGAATTTAGATTTGTAAACAGTGATTATTATTAATAAAACAATTTAAATTAGAAATTCCCACAACGATTGTTACTTTACATAACGACACCAGGAGAAGAACGCCGTTGGAAACCAGACCAGAAATTGAATGAAGGGTAGAGGTGGGTATTTCTACGAAAAAAAAATTAATGTTTTTGTCTCACATAAATCATATTATTGAATTTCGTTTTAAGAGTATTTTATTAAATACAACACTACAGTTTTTTTCTTCAGATAGCACTTCCTTTATTTATAGATTATTTTTTAGGATGGGTAAACAAGTTTGTCCGATAATGTGTGTAAACGATCTATGTAAACGATAATAAGCTTTTATATACGTTCTGTAAATAAGATTTATACCTGCAATAACCGACAGAAGCCGAACTGTCTACGGCAAGTATGCGCAACCTTTGATACGTTGTGGGCCAAACTTTAGTGTACAAATACGTTCGCGGGCTGCGTTTAAAAGTAATCCATTTTAAAGTAGTGCTCATAATTTCAATGTACATAAAAGTATTATCATACAGGTTCTATAGGACCTTTAAAACCTCTAGAATAATCATGAAGAAAAAATTAGTGGAAAGATGTTTGTATAACATAAACGATTTCTTTTTAAACAGGCACTCAACAAGTTTCATACTGTTGCTACAATGAAATAAACGTACATCTACTACTATTTCTTACTTCTTAAGAAAAGTCACACTGCAAAAACTTTTAACCCTAAGAACTTATAGCAACGTAGTTATTTAAATATAATTTATATCTAGCACGAATGAAGATTTTGATTATTGTTGGCAACTGAAACGGTACTAACATATGTTTTATATCCTCAACATTAACCCTAACGCCAACCTTCTTAACTTACTCGAATGACTTCAAATCTAATTTTATCTATTGTTTTACATTCTTTGTTGTCGAGGTTTTCTTCCTTGTATACAAAAGGGTACACTTCCTCGCTATTGGCTCCCTACAAAGGACAACAAACAAATTTCGAATTCCATAAACCCAGGAAATCGAAAGTCAAAACAATTAAAAGAAACGAGGAACTGTACGTCTATAGGGCACGTATATGTATGCGTATATCCCCATCGGACTTAAGACTTGCTGAAATCTGGCGCTTGATGGAACGGCATTCGAGGTTTGAAACTAAAACAAACAAATAAATGCGGTAAAACTAAAAAAAAAATCCAGAAATATCACACACACATCATTATACGAGGTTAAATATATTTTTCTCACGTTTCATCTCGTATTTTTGATATTGCCAATATTTCGTAATAAAAATTGCAATTTAACCATTTCGAAGACGTCCCGTAAAAAGAATTTAGCACGGCGAGACGTTTCAGTAATCGCAATTCTTTTACAATTTCTTTTAAATTTACGAAGCGTATCAGGTTGTATTGTTAAACGGGACCGGCTCCGAAAGGTAGGCGAACATGCTACAATACCGATAAAATACGCTAGACAAAGCTGACGGCGCCACGTGAAACAACATCATCAAAAAGCTCGTTGCTCTTTTTCACCCGGGAGGAATGGACGGTTTTTATCGAAGGATTTAAACATGATGGACACGTTTAAAAGCAGAACGACGGTAGCTTATAGCTTTATTGCCCGCGTTTTATTCTTTTTTTCTTCTATTCTTTCGATACGCTACTTCGTTTTACCGCTGAGAAAATAACATATTTGTTAGGTGCACGTCTTTTACGAATCTTTTTCATGCGGTCGATGATTGTGCTTCGAATAAACATCAATGCAGTTTTCGGTTGTTGGTCTTTTTTAAAAGGCGCGTAATCGTTATGGTTTAGTTTAGCGGAAATAATAATAATAGTTAGCTACTTTTTTTTCTAGAGTGTTATATGTTGTTTATTTTTTTAGTAAATAAAGCAGCTCAATCATACATTCCATCGTATTTTTAATAACTGTTGTTGAATTATTTAACCTAGTGAACGTACCTAAATAACGCACCATTTTATTTCTTTGTATGCAGATGCCACGTCAGTTATTCTTAAGATAAAGGATAATGATATGTTGGAAGGTGAAATTGCTGTTGCTCTCGACAAAACAATGAAAATAATTTTAAAGCTTAACATATACAAAACAAATATACTAAGTTCTCACTGAAAATGAAGGATAATACATCAATACGTTTTAGAAATCAACAAATAACATGTTAAATAGTATTATTTAGTTTAGTAAGATTTTAATGTAAAAGACAGTTGGTACCAATGGATATAGAGTTAGATATCGTGTAATGTAGATTGAATGACGATTGCAAGGACTGTGTGGATGTACAATTCACAGGTATAGCAGTAAACTCCACTCACACAAATTTATTAATTATGCGGAACGACTGTCGATAACACGGTTGACAATGAGAGCCCACGTGCTCTCGAAACGCTGCGTTCCGCATAATTAATAAATTTGTGTGAGTGGAGTTTACTGCTATACCTGTGAATGTAAACTGAGATGTAAAATAGAAAGAAGTCGTTTATTTACTTAAATTAAACAACTAAAACTAAAGAGTTGCTTTAGAAATTTACTGTACGGGTGGATTTAATATCAAACATTTCAGAAGTGGGATACCAGTGGGATACAAGTGGTTTCCAGGTGTGATCACGAGCAAGTAAAGTACGACAATGATAACGAACGACTTTGATGACTTTCAAGAACGAATTGCAGAATTAAACCGTTTAATGCAGACGATGGTGTTGGAAAACAGACTTCGTGATGAATTAATCACGCAAATATTGGATAAACTAGTAACTATGCAACAATCGAGAAGTAATGTGAGTTTAAATACACCAATAATGCCAGAACTATTTAGAAATTTTGGAACATTTGATGGCGCTTGTTTGAAATCAAAAACATGGCTAGAAAAATTGAATGGTGCGAGAGTGCTACATAATTTACGAGACTCCTATGTGTTCGAAATAGCCAGAAGTCATTTAACCGAGGGAGCAAAAGCATGATACGAAACAAAAATTGAGAATATCAACATCTGGGGGATATTTAAAAAGGAATCTGAAGAAACTTTTCCGTATCAAAGAAGGGTGAATACCAAAATGGAAACGGATGGTAGAAAGAATTCAAAGCATTATCATGAAAAGATTAAATTATGTAAAGAGTTGGACCTAGATGACAAAAAGACAAAGGAACAGATATTAATAGGGTTATGTGATTGGAATCTATGTTATAATATGTCCGATAGAGAAGAAAACTTAAACGCTTTAAAGCACGAAATGGGGGAATATACTCCAATCGAAGAAGCCAGACGAGAGCGATATGGATTCAATAAAGTAACAAATAACCAGAAATCCCAAAGAGCAGCTACAGAAGAGGAAGATGGAGCTAAGAATTGTAATGAGCGTAATAGGAGAAAGGTGACTAAGCCGAAATATTTGGAAGATTATACAGAATGACGCAGGATAGGCCGAGTGTTAAATAGTTTTATTTAGTTCAGTAAGATTTTAATGTAAAAGACAGTTGGTAGCAATGTATATAAAATTAGATGTCGTCTAATGTAAATTGAATTGTAAAATAGAAAGAAGTGGTTTATTTACTTAAATTAAAAAATTAAAACTAGAATTGTTTTAGAGATTTATTGTGCGAATGGATTTAATATCTAACAAACATCAATACAGTTTTTCGGGTTTATTGCTTGATAGCGTACTGACTGGGAAACAGCATTTGCATGTGCTCTTTTTAAGAAGCTAGCCGCACTGCAACCATAGAGAAGGTAATATCCACAGGAGGCTATCTTCACACAAGTTTTTGATTCCTTAAAAGCGCCATCTAAAGAGATTTTCACCAATTGACATGAAGAGGGCAGGTTGCTTGAATTTAATTGATGGCAATATTGTTAGCTCAAGAAATTGTTTTGCTTGTTTTTCTGCATTGACGTTAGTATTATACGTAATACTAATGTCAATGCGGGAAAGCAAGCAAAACAACTTTATTAATATATAAGATTGAATAAAAAATTAAAAGAAATATTATCAATTTTTATCACTTTCTAAATAAAACGCAGAGTACCGTGCAAATTGTATAAAGAGAGTGATTGTACCAAAAAAATATTATCATCATCGATTATTTATTACAAAAAGTTTGATCTGAGAAAGCCTAGTCTAAAATAAAGATATTAAAATATGTTAGCTCTTTTCCTTTCAAGTAATTTATTGTTTGTGAATAGATCATGCCTCTTCTTGGAACATGTTCAGTTTGCTCTTCTATTTCAGTTGATAATTCGGAACTTATTAAAATTTTTCCCTTATAGCCATCTTCACTTAAGGGTTCTGTGAAGTAGAATGCAATATGTACAACTCCAGAAATATAAATAAAAAGGAATTGAAAGTAAACAATTATTATTACTAAATTAAATACTGTGAGAAACGAAATATTACTACAGAATGTAAGTAAATAACTTTTTCACAGATATCGCACCCAGAACAAATTGTTATTAATTTATTCGGAATACATAAATTAATCATTTCTGTGAGGTGGAGTTTACTGCGAATACCTGTGAATTACATAACCACACAGTCCTTGCGATCGTTGAAACCTTTCGCTGGTAATTTGCTTTTTCAATATATACAATTAAAGTATTGCCTTTAACCTATGTACTTCTTTTACAATATCAACTATGTACAATGAAACATTACCTGAATCAGCATGGTCCAGAAGATATAGACTTGGTACCGCATCTTTCATTAAGTACATATCTGAAACTTTAGTTCACTAAAATGAATGACACACCTTCCAAAGCCTATCCACTTCTGCCGCTTCTTTATCCTTCGTGGGATTTGTAAAACTCTTTGGTTGCGTCTTTATTTTCACATCCATTTACACCAAGTATGGGCAACCTTTGACATGTTGTGGGCCAAACCTTAGTGCGCAAATACGTTGACGGGCCGCGTTTAAAAGTAATTCATTTTGCAATTGAAACTGTCTTCCATGTTTTTAAAATCGCTAAATCTGTTCGAAAATTGCTTCGAAAGTAACTTGCGTTCTTCAGCACATTGAGCATAAACAGTATTTTCATACACAGAGAGCGTGGTGAAATCGTAACTGTTGCCAGACAGCATCTGCGCCTCCCACAGGCGGATTTTGTTGTGAAACGCTTTCAAATGGCTGTACAAATCATTTACTAACCGTCCTTGTTTTAGAAGTTTTTTAAAACTTGCTACATTAACGTAGTTCTAATCTTACCTCCTTGGTGAATCTCTCTTGTTCTTAATTTATAGAAAAAAATAAAGCTTCTAAATACAGCACTTAGCACTCTAAATCACTATATCTAGGATAACCGCTAAACCAGTAGAAAAAAAATAATACATAAATCTATAATTGGCATTGAACCATAGGATATAGCAAAAACGAATACACTTTCAAATTTAACCTTAATAAGGAGAAAAAGCGGTGACACAGTCGATAATATCGTGCGCCCTCTCTAGAGATTTTCACCTACTAACATATTTCTAATGGAATCAGTCATTTGTATTAAAATAACAGGCCCTGACTGCAACTGCAAACGATATCAAATGAAGTTTACGTTCATGCAGCATTGTCATATATAGTGAAACTTTGCATAGGCGCACATCGTTCGTTGAGAAAAGTGCCCGTTTATCAGAAAACCCAGCTTTCATTTGAACATTTGAACACAGTGTAAGATTTGCTAAAAAGACAATACGACAATATGCACATTTATATAAAAGCGCTTATGTATAACTTCTTCTCAACTACTACGATTTTATACCAACACTTTATTGCTGTAGTTCCTAAATCGCTGACTTTCACTCTTACGATTTACACGCGTACACCAGTAAACTTATCCCTCATCTGCCTTATTTCCTCTCAAATTTAATGCGTTTTTAATCTCCAACACGCGTCAGTCAGTGTTTCGGCTCGACCTACGGCCTTGTAACTTTATTACAAATAACCTTGTTCATATACGCTCGCCCATCAGTGCACGAAATAAACTATCTTAAATTATGTTTATTTCTCGGCGGTCTTCCTACGGTAAAAGATCAAACGGTTCCTTTTTACTCCTCCTTCAAAGTGAAATCGTCACCTTGCCTTTCCACGCCAAATGCGCGATGAAACTGACAATCTCAAAGGCACCAAACAAGTATCATCCTGGAAAGAGGAACGGGTAGAACTGGAAACTTTCTGGGAATTTTTTAAAATTATCTCTCGACTTTGGTTCCTAACGAAGAAGATCCCGAGAATTGAATACATTTTTACGTGCATATATATAAGTACCATATATGTTTCCGATAAATTATTAATCGTATAAAGATGCCTATGAAAATTATTTTAATGGTTGGAGAGAATTATAGTAGCAACAATAATATATCAAGTAAGCTTTTAAAGAATTAATTACAAAAGAAATAAACACAAGTTAAAGATAAAAAACATGAACAGCAAAATTGAAATGGATGTAATTTACACAGATTTTTTCTAAAGCTTTTGACTCCATTGATCACAATATCTTACTTCAAAATCTAAATTGGTGAAGTTACTGAGAATAACAAACCAAATAAAACGGTAGACGTAAAATCGCTGTTACTTGAAGATATTTCAAATGTTATGTGCATTAAGTAATTTAATTGATAATGTGATTATTAGGAACTTTAATAGTGACATATCAGAAAGTGACTGACATAAGAATATTTATTTCCTGTTACGATTATTGTTAATTGATTCGTGCAGTAATTTAATAAAATATAAATGGGCAATATATAATAGTTTTTTTTTTTATTTCAAGTTATAAGTTTTCAAATATCTTTATCAAATTTAAACAACTATTTGAATTTAGCGCTAAACATAATTTTAAAATTGAGTTCTGTAGATAAAAGTTTGTTAGGTGATCTGTCTTATTAAAAAGCGGAGGGGTAACTGCACCCCTTAGCGAGTGTGATTCTAATTTCGGCAACTTTGGGGTGTGAGTAAATTGTTAATTCAAATTTCCTTGGTATTCGCAACGTCAAATTTAATTAGTTTGTGAAAACTTAATCAAAAATTTTCCCGGTTTCTGGTAGGATTTGAACCACTTACACCACGAAAAACGTCTAAACATATCCCTATTTATGTCGTTAAATTTGAAATGGTAACTTTAACTACCTTAATCATTAGGATATTAAAAATCAAGGGAAGTTACTTTAAATATTTAAGTGAGTAAATTGTTTTAACACCCAATATATGTAACTAAGGTTTTAGTCATTAGTAGAGACCGGATTATATGCAAAGTGCATATATTTTATTTTATTTATTTATTATATTTTACGTGTATTTGTAGTAGATGTATTACACTGATTAAAGTTAATTTACGCTAATTAACTTTGATTAATGTAATGCATCTACATATAGACGTAAAATATAATAAATAAATAAAATAAAATATATGCACTTTGCATATAATGCGGTCTCTAGTCATTAGTAACAAAGACAGATTCACGGGTGTCAAAATGTAATGAAACTTGGTAGGTATGTTGATGCAAATTTTGCCCTTAATTGGGTATTATATTCGTTGATTTGATACTTTTTATTGTTGAGACTGACAAGGAAGGGTTCCTGGGGTGTCAAGTACAGATCTTAATGAAACTTGATAGGTAAGTAGAGTAGGTTGAGACTTGAAAATAAAATTTCTTTGTTTGTGCTGAGTGGGTGAAACACCCCTTCGAAAATTCACATATTTTCAGCTTTCTTGATTTAATTCTTGCACGGAAATAGATAGAACAAAAATTTAAATGCAAATCCTGAAGGTCTTTCAGGATACATGAACGTTGTATATACAGGATATTGCATTTAAGCGCCACCCTCTTATGCTAGAACCGATTATATACACTACGTCTAGTTTTAGAAATATCTGAGTCAAATTAAACACCGTATAAACAGTTAATTTGAAAATAAATTTTTATGTATTGTAGCGCAAATTATTTTAACAAAATTAATTATTCTTTGATTTATTAGTGTTTTACAGCAACTATTTAGTGAAAAATACATTTATTTGAATAACTAACATATAACCTAAAATAGGTTAGGAATTTTAGATAACAAATATGGACCAATATGTGAAGGATTAAAGCAGATTTAGGT
The DNA here is from genome assembly GCA_023509865.1 of Trypoxylus dichotomus. Classification (NCBI taxonomy): domain Eukaryota; kingdom Metazoa; phylum Arthropoda; class Insecta; order Coleoptera; family Scarabaeidae; genus Trypoxylus; species Trypoxylus dichotomus. The sequence goes on along the minus strand of CM042074.1, from coordinate 87,524,321 downwards.
CGAATTTCTATTTTTAATAACTGACACTTAGGGTGTATGTTTGTATTCCAATTAAGCTATCTAACTACTGCCTCCACGTTCTATGTAACAAACAACCATTCTCATTAATAAAAAAACATACATCCTTTTCATTATTTACTAATATTTTAAGGTATGAAAGAATAATTACTCGTAAAATGCAGAGAGAAAGTAAAAAAAGGGGAAACGTAACTATAAATATTAAACTAAATACAAAAACGATGTTAACCTACATTTGACAAGCGACAACAAACGCTAGAAGATAAACTGTTCACGTAACTTGAATAGTGCTGTAGTATATACCTTATACTATCCTTGTCTGTCGCCCTAATAAAATCAAATCAAGTAGATCTTTGTCTGTGACACAAGCGTAATCTTGCTTCCTTTTTCAGCAACAGTACTTCAGAAAGATTGTCAAATTAATAGATGGTCTTAACTTATACCACAAAACAATGACGCAGGTAAAAACTGAAAATAGACCGTGTACCAATTGTTAAATCCGTGGTTATTTTACCTGAAGATGAAGTTTGAATAAGAATGAAATGAATACGTAGGCTTCCACGGCCAGAGTTAGTAATAAACGAGCTACTTTCGGAATTGGACCGTGTCATGAAGAAGCCTCCTACGACGGAGGCTAAACGTCCCACCTTTCTCTTTTGGTCTCTTTCCTTTCCTTTCTTTTTCCTCTTGTTTTCCCCCACCCCTTTTTCTGTCTCTCTTTCCTTCTCTTATTCTTTTCACCTTTCTTTCTATTTCACGCCCCCCCCCCTCTCTTTATCATTCTTTTTTCTTTTTATCTCCTTTTCTTCTTATTTCGTTTTTCCTCTTACTGTTATTTCTTTTTATATATATCTCATCATGACACGGTCCAATTCCGGAAGTAATTCGTTTGAATAACAATGTTTACAGGTCGAAGTAGTGTTTGTTGTACTTGGGGCATAAACTTTCCATCAGGTTCTCTTAGTACTATCAGCAATGGAAACATAAGTTTACCATGCTGCAGATATATATTATGGGACTGTGTTGCTTTTGAATTCGTCGATTGGGTATATAAATGTACTATAAAACCACAACATTTTCTCTATTATACATTTGATTTTCTATTCTTTAACAAAAAAAAAGAATTTTGTATATTCTGTGATATGTCTAATATCAAAATATCTATATCCTTAGAATTGGTATTAAAGGATAATAATATTCTAACTGTAAGGTTTCAAATAATAGGTTGTGGTTAGTAAATATTTCGTTTTAAAGAAATGTGAGATTTTTGAATATTTACGATAACAAACAGCCACACACGACAATGTGCCAATTGTGTCGGGTTTTACTTTTACGGGTTTACTATATCCAGTTAGACTAACAACAGCTGCATCTAATACCGTATCAATTGGCGATTGTAGTTATGTACTTCAATAATATTTAATTTCATTAATGCGAAGCAAATTGAGCTACCTAAACTGTATGGAGTGGGATTATACAGAGTAACAGTTTCCCTTCTCTGATATATATATATGTAGTACGTGCGTAGCATAAGATATAAGTTCTTATGTTAATATCACTTTTGGAACACCTTGTATAATTGAAAATCTTTAAAATCAATAAAGGATATTAAAAATGAATAACTTGCGTTAATTTCTTTTCAACATTAGTATAGTCATTTATAGTATTAAAGGGTATTGCTTAAATGCAACATCCTGTATGTACCACATTTACGTGTCCTAAAATACCTTTTGATATGGTACAATATTTGCATTTAAATGTTTGTTCTATCTATTTCCATTCAAGAATTAAATCAAAAAAGGTGAAAATCTGTGTTGAAAAATTTTCGAAGGGATGTTTCACCCCCTCAAAGTGAATTTCAGCACAAACAAAAAGAAATATTTTCAAGTCTCAGTATACTCTACTTGCCTACCAAGTTTCATTAAAATCTGAATTTGACATCTTGAAAGGAACATTTCTTTACGCTTTTAATACAGTCGTTCCAACGACAACTTAATGGCTATCCAATTATGACAAACCTCATCGATCATGAGCTACATACGCCTTCAAAAAGTAAACAAAGCAGTCTCCTCCAGATGGTCTCGCGCCCAATTCTTTCTGCCCTCGGGCTCTCTCTCGCAACATTTCCTCCACTTTGTGCGCGGTTAACACCTAGCGTGAACGCAACTGCCGCGGCCACATCAAAGAGGGCCGCGCGCGCCCGCCATCCCGCTAAAAATACACAAACAACGCGGTCCGATGTCCCCTCCCGCCGCCCCAGCGATATGCCGTTCGTCTCTTTGATGAAGCACGCCGCCCATAGGCTCGGTCGCGCTAACAGCCGGCTCAGCGCTCTTTGATTTCCACCCCGGACGTGCTTAATGTTTCATTTGATAGTCGGATTTCGGGAAAAAATCGTCCGTATCTCTCGATGAGGCGATGACTCGATGGGAAGTCCGTTTTCCATAATTCAGATGGAAATGCGGCGTTAAGTGGTTCGATTGGAAATAGCAGAAGGACGTGGCGATAATTCTAGAATGGATACGAAAGGTTGTGGGAGTGTGAAGATTAGAAATCCGTATATAATTTGTTACTATAACTGTTGCTACAATTGTGAAGGTCACGTGTAAAATAAGTAACTTTTTCGTTTACGTGTATTTTGGCGTAGGATTTCTTTGTAATTATTTCATTGCTAATGAATTAACTTTTCCATTTTTGTACTAAAAATCGATGTACAGAATACTGTCCTTTGTTTTATAATCTTGAGAAATGGTAAAACATGATTGGAGTTGACTTATTTTTGATGCTCATAGTACATATCTTTCCTATCCCAAAAAATGTGCATCCACTCAGCAAGTTTTCGCTAATTTTATGTGGGAACATTCCTTGTTTTACTCAAACTGCCCCCCTTCCTTGTTTGGATTAAGTGCGTTTTAAGCTTCCATTGTTTTAAATGATTTACACTCAAGCGAAACAAATTTTGTCAATTTGATACCAATATTAAGGTGACGATTCTGAATCTATTACAGAAATGGTCAAACTTTAATAAATTTTCTAAAGGGTTCCACTTTGTTGATTGTCGTCCAAAATATATAGGACTTCGTACACTAAGAAGAGCATGTACGTCATACCTATGTCATTTGTATACAGTCGGATCCACTTATAAAAGAATTGTCACACCATTCCTGTAGAACGCCTCTAAAAGAGATTCCTCAAATACCCTAGCTATAAGGTTAGCGGAAAGTTACCCTAATTGTGGTTCAGATTATGTAACATTGCCGCAGCAACAAAATTTTAGTTCATTGGAAGATTGTCGCAATAGAAACAGTTCAATATTTTTATTTAACCTACTTTCTAATTAAATAGATTCACCATCGTTATTAGTAGAGACTGAATTATATGCAAAGTGCATATATTTTATTTTTTGGATATCTTTAATTTTAGCTTATATGAAGACGTATTACACTAATTGCAGTTAATTACCGCTAATTAGTGATTGCATATAGTGCATATTTAGGCTTTTTCTTATCCTTTCTATTGGTAAAAATTCCTAGTAATTCCTAATGTAGATCGACAACGGACAATTCTCGGAACGATAAATCTTTTACGTTGGTTTCTCTTATACATTTTCCCAAGAACTGCACGTGTTTAATTTCGCCTGGCAGAAGGGATGTGGTAAATACGTTTTATTATTATTAATTCCCAAATAAACCATTCATTGAATATCTTTGATCGAAACATCATGTAGCAGTGTTACGTTTTTAAATACTGTGCGTACATACAATGAGTATAGTAAAATTTCTTTATGGATTAAGACGTATCCTGAACTGGTAAAGGATGGCGACGAAATATTTTGTCGAGGCTGCAGTTAACTGGTAAGTTTAATTTTACTAAAAGCTTTGCAATTGTTTTTAAATTCTTTAACTTTTGATATAAAATGACAATTGTTGTTGTAGGTGTCTTGTGAGAGAAAATACCTGATTGATCAACACGCCAAAATCCATCACATATTGGAAAATGTGAAAAACTAAAGCGATTTGCATGTGTGCAGCAATCTATATATCAATGTGTAGCATCAACTTCACGAAACTCAGAACAAGAAGAATATAACACGGATCTGTGTAACGCGTTAATTTAGTCGAACATACTATTAGCAAGATTAAACAATGTTAATTTGAAAACATTTCTGCAAAAATATTGCAAACATAATATACCTGACGAAAGTACCTTACGAAAAAATTATCTCACATCTTGTTACCAGCAAACAATGACAGAACAACAATTGCTAGGGAATAATTTTATTTATATGATGGCAGATGAAAGTAGGAATAAGTGTGGCCCTTATATTGCCCATTTGTTAATAGGAATTCTTCATGAAGATAAAAAACTTCAAAAAACAAATAATGTGACAATTGCCAATTTCGTTCAAGAAGGTTTATCAAATTCCTTTTTACCTGAAAATTTACCTTGTGACAAAATGTTATTAAAGTTGTCCGACGCTGCACCGTATACATGATAAAAGTCGCGCAAAATTTAAACATTTTTTATAATAACATTATTCACACCACTTGTTTAGCTCATGGGGTCAATCGTACAGCCGAAGAGATTAGAAATCAATTTCCTTGATTAATGATTTAATTAGCAATGTCAAAAAAGTATTTTTAAAAGCACCTTTACCAATCCAATTTTATAAGGAGCGACTTCCCGGTGTTAAGTTGCCTCCTGATCCGATTATTACGAGATGGGGCACATGGTTACACGCTGCAATTTTTTACGCCGATAATTTTGAAGGAATAAAAAATGTAAATCTTGAAATCACTGCTGACTGTATTGCTCTAGAAAACTGTAAAAAGATAGTAACATCAACCGAATTACTACAAAACCTTTTGTATATTAAGTCAAATTATAACTTTGTTTCAGTTCCATTCGTAAACTAGAAACGCAAGGGATGTTGCTCTCGGAATCAGTCGAAATAGTAGAAGAATTTGATATGCTATGTAAGAAGGTTAAGGATACAATAGGTAATTTTATATACAATAAATTAAAAAAGTGATAAATGGAAATGCGGGGTATTTGAAATTGAAGAAAGTTAAGAAAGAAACTTAAGAAAACTTTTAGTTTAGAATGTATTGCAAAGTTACAATTACAATTAGATCAGTGGATGTTGAAAGAAGCTTTTTTATTTCGAAACGTATGTATTCTTAAAGCAGACAAAACTTTCTTTTACACAATTTTGAAAAACGTTTAATTATAAATTGGTTTAGAAATACGTTGAAAAAAAAGCAATAAAGTTAATGTTCTGCTCTTATTTATTTTATGTAAAAATGTTGCATATTGACACAATTTTTTGCGCATATGCAATGCATATAATCCGGTCTAGTTATTAGTGTGGATTTCCGAGTACCACCACGTTACACAATATCTTGGCCAAATCGCCCGTGTGTCATATAGTCCACAATTGTAATAGAATGTACTCATAGAATATTTGTTTACTTTAAACTTACGTTTATTTTTATCAAATGTATCGTATAGCCTAGAAATGTTTGTTTAGTTGATATTGTTTATATGTTGTCCTGTAAATGATAATTATGTTGGACAAATATAGATGATTATTATTATTATTACATCAAGGTAGAATTTATAAACAAATAAATCAATAATTGAAATCAAATCAATTAAGTGATCAACATTGTGTTGTACAGATACAATGTTATTAGAGACAGCAGTTAAAATCATGTGTCCAGTTGTTACTGTTTGGTAATTTAAAAAGAACATCGATAAACCAAAGCATTTAACTAAAAAATAAAGTTGGGAAAAGGTTATTCGGAGATCAAAAAATCGACCTTAAGATAGAAAAAAAAAATTGAAAACATATCATCCAGTTTATATGCACCAACTATGAGTTTGCCATTACGCGGACTGTACCGAAAATCAGTCCAAACGCTTAAAATTTCAGTATTTCGCACATGTTCGGCGACTCTAATCTAGGTTAAAGATGTATCTATAAACGCAACGCTGTTTCTTTCTTCGTATACACCGACACGATACGCACTTACGAGAGTTTTCACATCGTAAAGGCTTGCGCTTCAATCTGTGCACCAGCAAACAACACAATTCTGGCCGTGATGCGGTGCGCGTCTCGGGGAAAAAATCCTGAGAGTTTATCACATGTTCGACGTAGCGACGAGTGGTTTACACGTTGTTTAGATGAGAAACGGTTTCACTCGTTGTGTGGCCCAACTCTGGGGCCCATCATTACTTTGTAAACAGATTATTTGTCACACTCCCGAGGTTCGGAGGAGCAGCGCGCGGCCACGGTATCCGTGAACGTATTATTCTCTTGCCGTCATTGCGCTCGGCGTTTCAGTAGAAACGTATATGTACGCATTTTTTTGTGATCGCCGGGATGAGATTCTAACACCCCCGAACGTAAAGGATATATAACTGTTTACAAACACCTTAAAAATAAGGCCCGTCCGGACGTATTTCATCGGGCAGGCGATCCGGCCGCAAACGCGATTCACTCGACGCGACCGGGTTATTTACGGTTTTGAGGAAATTCGTGCGGCTCCGAAGAGAATGCTGCGAATGTAAATAAATTACACGAAGCGAAGGGTTGTTTTAATGCAGAGGTTCTCAAACTTATTCGGTCTAGCGCCTCCCTTGAAGTGTACCGTTGTTAGTTAGTGCGTTAAGCCAGTGGAGGCAGTTGGAGTGGATAGGGTCAAAACTTCGATTACAAAAAAAAATGCTCGATTGCAAACTAGCTTTTTCTGAGGTTAGTTTCTGTGTAGATCATAAAATTCGGGTGAAATTCGCTCGTTTTGTATGTTTATCACGTTCATACGTAATACCGTGTTCATAGTTGTCCACTCCTTTCTACATAGTGTATGATGTTCACTCACTAGACTACTCAACACACCTTCGTCACAGGGGAACTCCCACAAAAAATGACAGTCTCTGTTCAATTTATTAGAGCCACTTGCTAAAATATATCATGAGAAACGTATTAGATAAGCATAAGTTTATTTAAAACTATTCATAGACATCGCCACAACTATATAACTAATATTTTGTAAAAGTTTGGATGTGGCCATGTGACATGGAGCCTTATCTTGCATGTAATGTGTAAGGGCCTTCATTCGGATGTAAATCATTGATATATGGCATCAAGACATGCTCCAATACACGCTTATACTGGTGCTGATTCATGGTGCCTTGTCAAAAATACAATGGTCCAGAACCTTCGACTAATATACAGGACCATATCATAACTGACGGCCTTCTTTTGGTACACTAGCTTCACCAACCCGTTCAGATGGACGTCGTTTGTCAAATGAGCTCAAATGGCTTCTAGTTTTGACTCATCGCTGAATACGATCTTTAACGAAAACATATTGTTCAAACAAAAAAATTTTGCTTGATTTACATATTCCTTTAAGTTATTTCATCTTTCCTTTAGTCAATCTTCAATTGTGCAGTGTTGACGACGTTTTCTCCATTCACAACGTGCTCGCTTCATCATCTTGGCTTTTTCAGGGGGCTTCTGCATTTTAATTCGGCTTCGTACAATCGTCTACGTACTGTACGCGTGGATATTTGCACTTCTTGTTGAGACATTACATTTCCTTCTAGTGTTAGCGTAATGATTTTTGTATCGAGATACAAAGCTCAACTTAACTACTGCAGAAGAAACAGAGCGTTCATTATTGTCTTTACATGTGTCGTGTGCACAACATTTGAATGTAAACTGTAGTGTTGAGGAACTAACATTACCACTGCATGAAATAAAAAACTTAGTTGATCAGCTGCATGCTCATGAAGTCTTTTCCTCTCTTACTAAAGTAACTTCCATGTATTATGAAACTACATATACTACATACCTGTAGACCTAACTGACACAAACTTAAACGCTTCGGAGGCTTAATATGTCTAGAAGGTCGCCACTACTAACTACAATATGTAAGTTCATCATTAGAGACTACATCAAAAATGCAACTAGAATGAACAATTTCGTCCCAGATGCATTCTCTTGATTCTTACTAAGCGATGTCATCATTTCTACAGAAAATATGTACTTGGCTGCCTCATTTTGATCATTGCTAAGTGAGACTGGTTTACTTTTAGATTTCCTCATCATGGTTATCACGAAATTTCCCCAACTTTATTATTTGATTTAAGTAACAGTTTAGATAAGTCTTAACTGTTGTACAATTGATGCTTTTGTCCATGTCGACTTTTGACATAAACCATATCCCTCGCAGTATACATACACTCCAGTCCATAGAAGTTTAGCCAAGGGAGAAAGTTCTACAATACTTTAATTTAATAAGCTTTATTGCATTCGAGGATGATAATCTTAATAATCATCTATCTTAAATACATCTGCAACTCAAATAATGAAGGCACTACGGAGAAAAGACGTAATTAAGCATTTCATGGCCCGGAACAATGATCCTCGTTTACAGCGGATTCTTTTAATCTATTCATTAGATAAGTTGTATCGATGGGACCCAAAAGGTAAAGATGTTTACCAAACTCACAACAGTTCAGTTTGAATATTATTGTGATCAGTCATGCACTAAGTGAACAACGGTGTTGGAAATGCCTTGTGGTAAACCAATAGGTGTCATTAAACGATCAAGTATAATAACTTTGCATAAAGTAGGTTTTGCGAGCAGATAAATCGGTCGCGTCGACAGTAAGATACACCATTCTCCGATATCAAGAAGCAGGCGACTTAGAGAACCGTGACCGTCCAAGTCCCTTACGAATAACCACCCCAGCAGACGATCGTCTACTGCAACTATCAAGTAAGCGAAATCGTAGAAAAACAGCACTAGAAATAGCGAGGGAATTCAATCGTGGACGTCAGCGTCCGATTTCACTCATCACCGTCAAACGCCAGCTGGCCGAAGGAAATTTGCACGGTCACGTAGCAGCTCGAAAAACCATTGCTACGCTGGGGTAGCTGACTGAACAGGCTACAGTGGGCCCACGAGCATTGGGATTGGATGGTAGAATAGTGGCAAAATGTTCTATGGATTAAGGAAGCAATATTTAAAATGTTTGGTCAAAGCAGCAGAGTGTTTGTCAGATGTTCCGAATGATTTATTTCTTTAGTAATATTTTATTTTTCAATTTTTTAAATTTTCGTTACTTGGCTAAACTTCTATGGGCGGTAGTGTATATAGCTATTAATCCATGTTCCTTGTTGATATTTAACTTGACTTTCTCTTACCTTATCTACGTTATTACTAACGTATTACTACATTATTGAACATTAGCTTAAATGGTGGTTCACCATTTACGCAGTAAGGAGTACTTTGGTAGAGTATTTGTTTATTAAGATCGACATATCTTGAATATATGAATGCCATCCTAAGCCGAATTTTGTTTTTCGTCTGTACTAGTAACCTTCCCAGTGATATAAAGTATTGTAAATGTCATTTATATGCGGACGACACTCAAATTTAGTTTTCCTTCAACCCCTCCAAGCTCACTAAAGCTCTGAAATGCATAAATGAAGATCTGCTTAGTTTAACAGTATAGTGTGGCCACCATCAGTTGGCATTGAACTCTGGCAAAACACAACTTATTGTTTTTGGTCCAAGAAATTCCAGAATTAGGGTCTTGCCCAATCTTGACACCCAATTGTCAACATATATTTATAACCTTGTTGAATACTGAAACGTATTTCATAACTCAAAATCACAAATACTCATTACCATCATTATCCTTATGTTGGACGAAGATAAATGATCATTTAGATTCCTAACTTGAGCCACAAAAATGTCGCGTGATTTCCAAGACCGAACGGACGAAGATAAGCTAGGTTTCTAATCTTAAAACGACGTACCTTAACTACCGTATCGCACTCCAAACGGCGAAACTCGAACAAACAACAAAGTCAAACGAACCGCCTCTATATAAACCGCAATATGTCATTGCCAATTAAGTTGTTTGAAGACCCGTCCCAATAATTTGCCGTACGGCCGGTTAGCAGCGCCTGTCAACGTGTGCGTCAACTTCTTTCTATGGAAGGAACCTCAGAACCTCTCCCATACGGCGGTCTCATGCATACATACGTACATGCATACATGCACAGCCGAGCATTTGATAATTGACCCACAATTCGTGCGCGTTTGTTTAAACTGGCTGCCGAGGTGTTTACTGTGCAAACACAACCAGTCAGGACGATGATACCACTACGGAGACGGAATTAGAGCAGGTTTGCCGCTTTTCACGCACTTCATCTTCGTCTTCCTCCTTATTTCTCGCATAATACCCTCTTCCGTCTTTCATATTTAACGTTTAACGGCGCTTTATCGGTTACATGCACACGCATTGTCATTGAAATTTCATGGCGACGTCGTTATATTTATGGGTGAGGTGTTGGTCGGCGTCCGGCGTCGTTTTTGGCCGAAGCGACAGCAGCCGGTGGGCAATAAGCGATGCCTACCTGATGTTTTCGTTCTAAACGACCGTATAATCAGTTGTAAATTGTCGCTTGCGAATTTGTAAAAATATATTTTTCAAAAAAAACACTGTTATATCACCGAAATATTTACGAAGGAAATTTGATGAGTGTATGTTGGATCTTGTTCAAATTTAACGCGCAGTTTTAAAACGAGTCAAGAAAGCAGATGAATGGCTTTATTCACCTTGAAAGGAAGGTTTTCGAACACGGCAAATCAACAGCATTCACCAAGATGTGTTTAAGGTTCACACATTTAACTTAATACTTGGCAATAGTAATAATAATATATCGGATGAAGAATCTTGAATGAGTTATTTAAGGTAGTTTGAATAAAAATATTAGTTAAAGCAACTGCGGAAAACAAAATTTGTTCAAATATTTCTCTTTCAAATTCCAGGTACACATACTAGATCGGAACACAAATAAAAAAACATTTTTAAGGGCTCGAACAATCATCTCATGTTTTTCTCCAAATAGAACATATCCAGTCAGTTCGAACTTTCTTCTTGGGAGTACTAACACATGGACTGAAAAGTCTCGGGTCTAACAAATAAAACACGGTTTTTTTTGGTTCAAAATTAGCTTTATTCATCAACGTAATCTCCATCAAGAGCAACGCAATCATTCCACCGCCGCTCTAACAATTCAATACCACTTTTGTAGAACGATTTATCTTTTGCCTCAAAATAGGCCTCAGTTTCAGCGATAACCTCTTCATTCGTGCGAAATTTCTTACCGGCGAGCATTTTTTGAGGTCTGCGAACAGCCAGTAGTCGCTGGGAGCCAAATCTGGCGAATACGGTGGATGTGGGAGCAATTCGAGGTTTAATTCATGTAGTTTTGCCATTGTTTTGATTGACTTGTGACACGGTGCGTTGTCTTGATGAAGCAACAGTTTTTTCTTTGCCATATGCGGTCGTTTCTTTGCAATTTCGGCCTTTAAACGCTCCAATAACGCTATATAATATTCACTGTTGATGGTATTTCCTTTCTCAAGATAGACGATGAATATTACACCACGCACATCCCAAAATACCGAGGCCATAACCTTTCCAGCCGATTGTTGTGCTTTCGGGCGCTTTGGACGACGTTCACCAGTTGCTGTCCACTCAGATGACGATCGTTTTGATTCCGGAATGAAGTGATGGATCCATGTTTCATCCATTGTCACATATCGACGCAAAAATTCCGGTTTGTTACGTTTAAACATGGCCAAACGCTGCTCAGAATCGTCAACACGTTCTTGTTTTTGGTCAACAGTGAGCAAACGCGGCACCCACTTTGAACAGAGCTTTCCCATAGTCAAATGCTCATGCAATGTAAAGCCAATACGTTCTTTTGATACCTTTACGATGTCAGCTAACTCACGCAATTCCACTTTTCGATCATTCAAAACGATTTTGTGGATTTTTTTGATGTTTTCTGGTGTTACCGCCTCATTGGGACGTCCACTGCGTTCTCCATCATCGGTGTCTCTACGACCACGTTTGAAGTCAGCAAACCAACGTTTTATTGTTGTTTCTGATGGAGCGGAGTCCCTATAACACTTTTCAAGCCATTGCTTCGCTTGAACGGTATTTTTTCCCATCAAGAAACAGTGTAAAATTGAAACATGAAATTGTTTTTCATCCATTGTTTTCAAAATAACAAAAGTAGCGTGACTCTTAGCATAATAACTCACAAACTAATGAATAGAATATCATGAAATTTTAACAGCTGTCTTTTGAAGGTTAGTACTAACTGAGAGAAAGGTGACTGCAATAAAACTAGCGTCATCTATGTGTTAGGCCCGGAACTTTTCAGCCCATGTGTTAGAATCAGGACAGCCTTAGGTTAACTGGGAGCCCATACCACTTTGGAATATGCGGGACCCCTTCAAAAGAAATCTGGGATCGTCATTAGCAGAAACGAACAATATTTTAGTTATTTTCATATTTGAAAATTTATAAGCAAATTCATTCATACCAAAAGAAATTATAACAAAGCATAAAACCGGTAGCTCAGTGCGCTTGGCTATCAGAATCGAGACCCCGGGCTGGAACTTCGTGGGTCTTGTTTCTCAGAGTGTGGTTTTTCTCGTTCCATATGGTAAATGCTGAGAACGGATATCTTAAGACGGACCACAGACGTAAGCATAATATTGACTTACGGCTGGCGGATGCCCCCGTTGTCAGCTGACAATCCGTTAAATTCAAAATCATCACTTTTATCATTAAACCCACTTCTCGATGGAGACTGAATTTTAAGATCAGCAGGACGATTAACTGAGGCAGAATTACCACATCAAACAAGACATCCCATAATTTTACCGAAAAAAATAATGTTTAAGGTAGCACACAACGAGCATAAAAAGGCATTACATAGAGGAATTAAGTTTAAGAAGTTTAGGAACAAATATTGGGTCATCCACCACATGCTAACGTATCGAAAGCATTCTTGGACATTGTGTGAAATGTAAGATGCTAGGGAGTAAGCCAGAAAATCAACCTTCTGCACCGGTACTAGCGAGCAGACTGCTAATCTATTCAAAATAGCTGGTGTGGATTCCGCTGGTGTTTTATGTTTTTCCAGAAAAGGGCAAGAAGTTGTACATAATGTTGCTGCCATTTGTGCGGTACGTCTAGAATTAGTCCTTTATTTGATCACAACAAATTGCATCAGAACATTACAACGTTTCTTTTGCACGTCGAGGGGTACTAGTAAAGTACTATAACTTTTTAACTGTTTAACACGCTTCTTTTGAAGCTTTATTTCTTATAATGGGGAGTAATCCTGTACAAGAGTTGTCCAGGAGCCAACGAATTCTGTGGAAATTTATCGAAGAGCGTGCCGCATGGCGAGAAGGTTTCTGAAAGCGAATGGTCAAAGACGACCGTGAATTTTGATGAATCGGTTGAAGAAACCGTAAATTCACGACCGTTGATTTATATTATTTACAACAGGTTCAGCATTGACCTAAATATACCTGAACTAAATAGACAAGATATGTTGAGATAATAGAAATTAAAGGTAAAGCAAATTTTTGAAATCTTGGAATCTTTACAGCACATGTCACTGGCAACTACACAACCTCTGTGATGTTTGGAAGCTTTTCAAAAAGTGACTCTACACTGTTATATGAACAAAATGTACTTCGTCTTGTGTGGAAGTTAGTCAAAATCAGAGATGTATTTAATGGTTGAGATGAGAAAATACAGTAAACCAGTATTTTGTGTGTATAGGGACACAAGGAAATGTACGAGGGGTGGTCCAGAAGTTCGTGGAATGGAGGGATGGACGCTCGCTAGGTGTCATTCTCATTAGTGTATAAGTTATGTTGCAGCCCTATAGCGTCAGTCGTTTACGAATAGTTGCCTGCTAAAGAAGTCAATCCGGAAGAAAACTGAAACTATGGAGGAAATTGAACACCGTGCTGTGATAAAGTTCCTTACAAAGCAAGGAAAGAACGCTCAAACCATATTGAATGAAATGGAAACCGTTTATGGAGAACAGTGCCCTAGTAAATCAATGATTTATAAGTGACATGGTTTTTTTAAACATGGTCGGGGGTCGATTGAGGACGACCCCCGCTCAGGACGGCCAGTTGAGGCCACCACATCAGACATCGTCGAAAAAGTGTAAAAATTTCTACTGTTTGAAGAAAAAATAATTATCTGAATTAGTTGGAGTATCAGATACCACCATTGCGTATCCTACATGACCACCTGGGTATGACAAAAGTCAGTGCAAGATGGGTACCGAGAATGCTCACGCCGCTGCAGAAACAACAGTGCGTCTGTGCGTCCAAACAATTTTTGGAGCTGTGTGGAGACAAACCTGCACAGATTTTGGAGCGGATTGTTACCGGAGATGAAACATGGGTTCATCACTTTGAGCCTGAGTCCAAACAAGAGTCCATGCAATGGCATAAAAAGGGGACACCACCGCCAAAGAAATTCAAAGTGTCAGAATCGGCTGGAAATTTGATGGCTTCTGTTTTTTGGGATTGTGAGGGGATATTATTGATTGATTACAAAGAAAAGGGTAGGAGTATAACCGGAGAATATTACGCAGCGATATTAGAAAAATTAAAGGAGGCCATCAAGGGAAAACGTCGCGGAAAATTCACCAAGGGTGTGGTGCTCTTGCAAGACAATGCGCCGGTTCACAAGAGCAAAGTTACAATGGCTGCTCTGCACAAGCATGGCTTTCAATCAATAGTCCATCCACCCTACAGTCCAGACTTGGCACCTAGTGATTTTTATTTGTTCCCCAATTTAAAAAAAGACTTACGTGGAAGAAAGTTTTCCGACGACAATGAGGTGGAGGAGGCAACTTTGGCCCATTTTGAGGCGAAAGATAAAAAATATTTATGTGATGGTTTAGAAAAAATAATTCATAGATCTAATAAATGTATTGTGCTTAAGGGTGATTATATTGAAAAGGAAAAATAGATTTATTGTTTTATTTTATTTAAAATCCTTTCATTCCACGAACTTCTGGACCTTCCCTCGTATTTACTGCTCATGAAACAATTCTGTTCGACTACATTATTTTAAGTTATTTTTGCTGCAAATAATCCATTTAGAAAACATTGCATTAAAACAATTCATTTAAAAAGGGAACCGCTTATCAAAAAGAATCGTTTTCCAGAGTAATTATTTGGACGAACAGTATTGAATATCTGTGTTAGGTCTTGTGCTAATTCAGCTGAAATAATAAGGAACAAGATAGAATAGTAACGGAATCGAAGTCGTTTTTAAAAATAACATTAATATTTAAATTAATATTTATTTCCAACCAATTCCGCAATTCGCTTTAAATAAATATAAAATAGATGGTTAGACATATATTTATATTAATAAGCGACTGAGAAATTAGTTTATTACTTAAATATTTGTTAAAATACATAACGCAGCAAGACTAAAACCTTTTCAATTTCAAACATCGATATCTCACGCAATTAACTTTATTTAGCGCGAACTTCCAAAAATTAGGAGCGAATCGGCCTTAAATTTACTATCACTTCGATATTTCTCGAAAGATTACCCTAGCGCTTTGTTTAAACATCGCATCGCGATGTAGTATTTCCACATCTATACATACATGCGTCTAATGTAAATACGCATAAACAAAAACATACCTATGTATATGTAGCACGCGCGCGCGCGCGCCCCGGCGAAACGCTGCTACTATTTTATTTTCACGAGTTAATAACGATAATTATCCGTAACATTTGTGAGGCGTCATAAAGCCGTTCCCTCCGAATATGTTACAATTGAATTTACAGCGGCACTTATGCGCCATTAAAGTCGTCGTGAATTTAAGCGCAACGTCTAAACGGTGAAAAAAGCGACGCTATTTCGGGAACAATTCCGGCTACAGAACCGAGAATTGAACGACGTCTTTCTTTTTTTTTTTTTTTTGGTTTTTCTCTTAATTCCGATATTTTCTCCGCCGATGACGACGTAGGTATTATAAAGTTGTTGGAGGTGTACGCGTAACCGTAGCTCAAACAGTTTTATAACCTGCTAAACTTGCAGGGGTGAAAACGGGAACTCGACTGACAAGTATATTTGTATTTGATGTTTGCGAGCAGTTTAGAAGGTTTAGTTTAGAAGGAAACGGGAATATTTCCATTATTTGATAAGGAAAAAGAATTTAATGGATAATTTTGGTAAAGTAACAGTACACAACATGGAAATACAAAGATTTTAAACTATATTAGGTGAACGTAATAGATATGTGTATATATAAATATATCTATATATATAGCACACGCTCGATTATGTGAACGATATCAGCCAAACTGTTCGCATAATCTTCCTACATTCTAACCATCAAGATCTTCATTCTGACATATTTTATGTTCCATAGGTGTTTTATTTTCTTCTTTTTCTTTTTATTTCTTTTCCTGTTACTCTTATTTCATTTCTATATATCTCATCATGACACGGTCCCTTTCCAGAAGTAGTTCGTTTATTACGGAAAGAATGAATTTCGAAAACTAGATCTGATAGAACAGATCTGACGGAATTTTTGGATTAGATACCCCCAAAATTGCTTAATCACACTTAAAAAATCCGAACTACCAAAATATGTGTTGGCCAGTGTTATTTTGGAAGCTAACGTCTTAACGACACCTTCTATGAAATGATGTAACGTCGATTCTCTCCGTTTCTAACGAAGCAAGCAAATCGAAGGCGATTTTATGAATGTTCTCGCGCCATTCGACAATTAAATTCGATAAACATAACAAACGTACGGGATCGGGGCACGGGGATCGGACGCGAACGCTACACCTCCGCATTTAAAATTAAACCGACAAGCGGGGTATTTAAAAATGTCTTTAAATAAATGACGTGGCTGTGTTCGGAGGTGTAAATTGAAGAGTTGCAGTATTATAAAGGTATTCTAGTCCAGGCTCGCCGCCAAGATACACAAAACTCAGACAGAATTGAACTTGTGTCTTGATGATGGGTTTCGTAAAAATCTCGCCCGCGTTCTGCCTGCTCGTTTTTCTCTCCTCTATTCCGCCGTATGGGCGCGTTTGATGTACGATGATGATGGCGACGGTGCTGCAGCGTGCAGTACCGCTGACGGCTTTGCATTATATCAGAAATAGAAACCGCATCGGAATCCTGTGGAGTTGTACTTCGCTTTATTTTCGGAGATAACGCAAGATATCAAGAATTTGCTAAGATTAACTATGCGTTTGTACGCATTTACAGGTCTACAGGTGTTTATATACATGTGCAGCGCCTAACTCGCCAAATAACCAAATCTGGAGATCTATTGGTAATCGAAATTTGAAAATTTAATGCTTAAGCGACCTGAAATGTTTCCGGTATCGACAAGAAAGACACGGTATTGGTGTGAGTTTTATTTTAATTTTCATCATCGATGTACCCTCCTCGAAGATCAATACACTTTTTCAAAGGGTGCTCCAGTCTCTTCAAACCGTCGGAAAAAATAGGATGTTTGAAGGTCTGCAAGAGAGCCATCTGTAGCGGCGATGACCTCCTCATCTGAGACAAATCTCTTTCCTCCCAGTAATTTTTTGAGGTTTGGGAATAGAAAATGGTCGCTGGGGGCTAGGTCTATTGAATATGGAGGATGAGAGACTAATTCCTAGCGCAACTTATTCAATTTGGACACGACGACGCGGGATTAATGGGCCGCGATGGAAAAGCATTTTCTTCCTCTGCAAATGAGGCCGTTTCTCCTTCAATACTGCATCGAATCGGATCAATAAATCGGTGTAGTAATGCCTCATGATCATCCTTCCCCTCTGCAGATACTTGATGAGAATCACACCTTGGGAATCCCAAAAAATGGTCGCCATGACCTTTCCGGCCGATGGAACGGTCTTTGTTTTGTTCGGAGCCGATTCGCCCGGAAAAGTCCACTGCTTCGACTGTCCCTTGGTTTCCGGTATGTAGTGGTGGATCCGAGTCTCATCCACTGTTAAGAAACGCATGAAGAAATTCCTTGGATTGCGTTGGATCCTGGCCAGACACTCCTCCGAAACGGTCACCGATTTCGTTTTTGCTCCGGTGTGTGCAAACGCGGTACCCATCGCACCGAAAGCCAAAATTTCGTGTAGGATATGGCCGACGCGTTCTTCTGAGATGCCTGTTGCCTCTACTACCTCTTCCAGCTTCAATCGGCGATGGGCTAACGCGACATCATGAATTTTGTCGACCATTTCATCGTTGGGCGTCCACTGCGTGCTTCGTCACTTGTGCTTGTGCGGCCACGTTTGAACTCGCTCAGCCAGAAGATGATGGTCTAAAATGATGGAGTACATCCGCCATGAACCTCTAGGAAAATAAATACATAGGTTTCCACGGCTACAGTCAGTAATAAATGAACTGCTTCCGGAATGAGGCATATAAAATTAAATAAGTAGTAGTAAGCAGAGTAAGAGAGGAGAAAGAATAAAGAAAAAGAAATAAAAAGAAGGAAAATGTGGGGGAAGAGAAGAAAAGAGATCCCACTTTTCTCTTTTCTTCTCTTTTTTTTTCTTTCTTTCCCCCCTTTTTTTATTACGGCAGGATCCGTTTCATTGCATCGCCATTCTTCCTACCTTCAATATCTTGTTTCTAAGGTTACATATTTTCCTTGCCAGAATTTTACCTCCGCCCTTTAAATTTTTACCCTAATTCTACTTTCTTCCATTCCTCAAACGCTCCCGAACGTTTTCAAATTTTTTCTAGCTCGAGTGGCTTTCTTTAAATTTCTACGATCTAGAAATTCTTTTGGTGTCACTTTAATATTAACAAAATGGTAAGGATGTCCGGAAATATTGAAAAGGCGAATGAAAAAGCAATTCCATAAATTTTATCACAAATAAATTTAGCATTGATGCAATAGATATTGATAACGGATAAGAGTTTTATTCATATAATATCCTGTTTGTACAGAAACTGAATAAAGTGTGTCTTACAAAAGAAAAATGCAAAATTCATTGAGTACTGCCTGTTTCAAAACATAAGGTACCCACATGTCACTCTGTATATTTTATATTAATACTCGTGACCACAACTACGATCTAAAATAGCCTATATCCATACGTATTTGACAGATTTCTCCGGACAATAGCCGTAAAGTCTCTGGTGCATTTCGTTCATTATTTATTTACATTACCGCTTATTGGAGCGAATATGATTGACGTTGTCCTTCGAAAGGTCTTGCTTTACTCGAGGAGCCATCACGACCTGGGTGGTCCCTTTAAAATCCTTAGAATACACATATTTAAGGGAATTTATTCCGTGCCGAGGTATTTGCTGTCAGCATATACGCTAGATGCTTCAAATGAATGCGTATATGTATTGGAAAATTGGCCACTACGTAACCGTATTGTGCAATTTATACAGGTAGCGATTGTTAACATTGTCCGGTGAAGAATCAATTTTGTACCGAGCTAATTTCGGGTGAATTCGTAAAGTTTTGCATTGTGTTTCGTCAAGAAGACTATTATTATTTGTAATCTCCAAATATTAACTCGGGAATGAACTTTGGGAACTGCCTCCACAAAGGCAAGGAATTGATATATTTGAATTACTGCTAAAGATGTATTCTAAGAGAAGTAAGACGTTCAAAGTTACCCCTGATTTTTTTGCTATTGACAGAGATTGTCCTGTGTTACCAACATTACATTTTAGGTGAGAAGAAAACCTGATTAAATAACACTACCCAACACAATTTCTGCTGACTTAGTTTTAAGGTATATATCATATTAATTTTTGTATATTGTAACACAATCAATAGCGCAAGGCCCATAACAAAATGTAATGCTAATAACAGGTAATAATCCTCCTCTTTTTGTTAATAAATTTGATATCTTGCTCCTGAGATTAGCCAAAAAAAAATGTGTTTTCGGGCGATAACTTTGAGCCTCAATTTCGCCTCCTTACACTGAAGAAAAGCTAAAAAATACTTGTCTATAATATTTCTTGGTGAACGTCCGTCGGAAATTTTATCATAGTAGTAGGGAGACTGTTGTTTGCTTATTAGTAGTCTCGGCAAAGCGGGGCAAGTTTCAGTGCCGTACGAAAAACAATGTGGAGGGGTGGAGCGCGGGGCAGGGATAATCGAGTACCCGTATCAAAGCACGCTTGTTCAGTATTATTCGACTGGTCATTGTGAGTGCGTGTCCGTACGCACATACTTGGATGTCGCGTTTAGGTACGTTTCGGAATCGGTATGTTTCGAATAAACTAGAAAACGTAATAGCGAGTAGCCGGATTTAGAATGCGAAGGCGATAGAATTAAATGTGTGAAGTGCGAGAACTATTTGACGTGTACCAGCAGGTGGTATAAAACACTGTTCTGCAATCCGTGGCAAACGATACGGTGAACAATTAACATTTGCCATAAATTAGAGTATATGGTAATTTAGCAAATTAAGTATTATAAGAATCCTTTTACTCTAGCCGTTATACTACCGTATAATGTTTGTACAAGTATATTTATGCTCAGGTTAGACCCCGGATTTCAAATGACCAACACGGTTTCGTTGCTCAACGATCTACGGTAACTAATCTTGTTACAATTACACAATACCTATCTGATAGTATTGATGCCGGTGGACAGGTAGATGTTGTGTATACTGACCTAACAAAAGCTTTTGATCGAATCGACCACACCGTGCTTATTAATAAATTGGACAATATTGGATTTTCGTCTTCTCTTTTATCTTTATTCCAATCGTATCTTCTTGATAGAAAGCAATTTGTGACATACATGGGATTTGAGTCTGATTACTTCGCGCCGAGCTCTGGAGTTCCTCAGGGGAGTAACTTGGGCCCACTTCTGTTCCTCATATACATAAATGATTTGTGCTATCAACTGAACTGTCCAAAGTTGTTATACGCAGATGACTTGAAGTTGTACTCAACAATTAATAATTCTCAGGATTGCAATCATTTGCAAAGCCAACTCGATATATTCCACACGTGGTGTGTCAACAACAGACTAACAGTTAATGTAAACAAATGCAAAATTGTCACCTCCACTCGTAAGACGACTCAATTATATATACCTACCACTTGGCTGGATCTTCTTTACCTAGGAGACCTCTATGAGAGACTTGGGCGTCGTCTTTGACTCAAGACTGACCTTTATGGAGCACATATCCAGTATTTGTACATCAGCGTTGAGTATGTTAGGATTCATTATACGTGTTACACGACCATTTGCTTCTATAACAGCCATTCTTCCTCTTTATTTCGCTTTTGTTCGGTCTCGACTGGAGTATGCGTCCTTGGTCTGGTCACCTATGTACATCTATCAGATACATCTTCTAGAGCAGATTCAGAGAAGGTGTTTGAAGTTCTTGTACTTTAAAAAATTTAATACTTACCCGATACAAGGATTTAGCCACAGTGCTCTGCTAGAGGCATTTAATATTGATTCATTAGAACTTCGTCGAAAACAGACTGAGTGTAAATTCCTATTTACTTTACTTCATAATGGTCTTGATGTCCCTGAGTTGTTGAGTAAAATCAACTTCATTGTACCACGTTCAGGATCTAGGCAAACAAATACATTTTACTGTTTCGCACCTAGAACAAACATCGCCATCAGGTCCCCAATACACAGATTGTGTAGCAATTTCAACTCTATGGAGTTTGCCGAGTTGGATATACATACCTGCACTTTACCGTTCCTTTTGACGGTATGTAGATGCAGTGCGTTACACTTAGTTGAATACTTTTTCCGTTCTCTCTTTTTTGCTAACCACTGGTAAACTACTTTTTTTTTTTAATTTAAATTAAAGCAAATAGTTACTAAGTTTTCTAATTTGACATACTTTAATTTTATGTTATTTATATTTGCATGTGTACATTATTTAACATTGTCTTGTAATTGGATATTTGTATCTGTTGGGCATTAAATATTATTATTATTATTATTATACTGACCATGTCGATGCGGTATTGCCGTTTATGAATATTACAATACATTAAACACTTAATGGTTCATACTTCATTCCAGATATAAAAATAGCTGGTACTACGCAAACTCAACAAATTGGAAAATACTACAAGCAGTAACAAAACAGGGAGACAAACTCAACGATACTAAAAAGACTAAATGTAAAATTTAAGGAACAGTGAAGATAAAAACATAACAGTAATACGGTAGCGGTGGCCTATTGGCGATGCAAAAGAACTGATGTAAAAATTATGGAGCTAATTTTTCAAAGGATTTGACAGCAATTAAATGTCATGAATTTTAATAATACCCTGTATATTATATTCTGAATAGGTATCTATTATAGGTGGGGTGGTCTTAATTAACAGAAACTTAAATATGTGTACGTGTATTATGTATATGCATATGTATTTTCAGTTTACTAATGTTAGCCAAAATACAATGAGTTCATAGTCTATAACATTGCTGTACTTGTTACTTCAAGTCCATTCTTGCAAGGACTTTCATTTCTTACTTGAAGTAGCAAATAAAATGTAAAATTGTAAATGCTGTAGTGCGATTAAATAATGTATAGAGTTTTATAAGCGAAATTTTAGTACAACATAGTATAGCAGGGCCGGTAAAAATAACTTTTTTGAAAAAATAAAAAATAAATTTGTAAAAAATGTTGGATCAGAACAAAACATAAAAATTTTGGAAGCAAATACATTTTAGCAACAAATTTTAACTTCAAGTCAAATAAATGTAAAGAAATTCGAAAAATAGTTGAATTAACTTGCTGGGCCAGCCTGTTTCACTCTCTACGTTTTAATTATTATTGTTTTTGTAATTAAGTATTTGAGATATCGTAAAAAACGAGAACGCAATTCAATTTATAAATCGCTTGACAGTTTATAGGTGGTTGTTTTATCCCATGTAATATACTGTTCGCTTTACTAGACCTCAAGCACTTGTCTCCTTTTGGAGCAAGTATTCGGATTATACATTACCAAGTCGGACATCGTTAAGAAACTTTATGCCATCTGTTCATGACTATGTTAAAAGAGGAGTTAAAACAGAATTAAAAGATAAAAAAAATGTGGTTATAAGTGGACGAAACCGATCGGCAAAATGATTCTGTGGTGAATGTGATGGTACCACCTTCGGAGAATAAATCCTTTCTCAGTTCAGGCACGATGACTCCGTCAATCCCACTATTATTTATTAACTTCTTAATTGTAACTCGGCCCTTACCTTGAACGCACAAAGTTTGGTTGTTTCCTAAACCAACAGTTGAATTTTCAACTTCTTGAAATGATTCAAAATGTTCTGTTTTATACGTCATGTGTGCTGAAGCTCGGGAAAACGGCCACAATACGAGTAGAGGGACGAAAAAGTGATTCCACAGCATGACAATGCTCGGTCTCACGTTGCTAAACCCGAAACTACCTACCTGGAAACGCTCAAATGGGAAGTCCTACCCCATTCGCCACATTCCCAAGATATAGCGCCGTTCGATTATCATTTGTTCCGTTCGATGGCACATGGTCTGGCAGAAAACATCGAAAAATCGCCTGATTCGTGGATAGCCTCAACAGAGCACTTTTACTATAACGGTATTCGAGCTGTGGCAGAAACAAAAGTTGTAGCTAGCGATGGCCGATACTTTGAAAGATTTGAATTTCCATAAAAAAAAAAACAGCGAGAACTTAGTTGCGCACCTTTTATATTGTTCAAAAATATATTTATGGTATAGCAAAAGGTAAAAGTCTTACGGATTTGCTTAATTTTTTTTTGGATACGTTAAGTCGAAAATTAAACGAGTTCTGCCTTAATATCTAAATCGATACCGTCCAAAAAGGAGCAAACAGCCACACGCACAATAAACGAAAAAACAATTCGAACGCCTTCCCTCTCCCCTTCGCCCTTCGTTAACCCGGAAAAAAAATACCATACCGTGTAAATTCGTACATATGCTCTCCTCGTTCTATCTCCATCTCCCTCGCTCGTCGAATGAAACGAACGACGGCGGTGGTGGTCCGACCGTTTCGGCAAAAGGGATTATTGCGGTTGGCAAATATCCCCTTTTCCGAACAGAGGGTTTATATCATCCCTTGTAGCCAAACTCATTGTGATCTTGACGCCTGTGAAATGAGAATCGAACGAGAGATGAACTCAATCGTTCTAAATAGCGTGCAACATAGATACATACAGTTTCCCTTCGCCTCGCTTCTCCGCACCGATCGTCTACCGCGTACAATTGATTTTTGATGTACTGTTGCGATGATGGCTCTATTCAACGGCAGGATTGCGCGGTCTTGTATCCTTTGCGCTTTCCTATTCTCCGTGAGGATGATTTAGAACGCCACGACGAGCTTTGTTGTACTGGCAGTTTGCGGCACTGATTTCTTTTGATCGGTCGCCGGTAATCCTTTGTGGTCGAACCTTTGCTGCGTATATATTTCGTTTAGCGATAAATTATTTATTGTTATTGTTTCTTTGATGGTGCGAAATCACGCTGTGTCGACTCTATTTGTGATTATCTAGAATGAACCCGGCTTTCTACTGCTATGAAACTACAAGCTTGATATGTCTTTCTATTCGTACATTAATTAATAATTTGTGGAATTTCTAGCTGAACAGAGAGACTTGGGATTAAACGTGGATATCTGTGGAATTTTTAGTATCTAAAAAGAGAAGCTATTTTATTTTTGAATGTAGTAACAGCGCCGAGTTTACTACGTGACTTATTAATTAGAAATCGAGTAATAATTTTCGTACATCTAAATCGTGTACGATGGTGGATCCTCATGCCTCACCTCTCACCTACTTCTAAATGGTTGTTTGATTAGTGTTTTTGACATTTACTATTAAAGAGAAACGCTGAGAAAAGTTAAAGCTCGATGTGCCATGGTTGCTATACACCAAGCAGGCTTTCAAGTAGTGGCACACCCGCCATATTCGTCGGATCTGGCCCTTAGTGATTATAGGTTGTCCCCCAACTTAAAAGGAATCTTACGTGGAGAAAAATGTTCCAGTAACTATGAAGTGATATAAGCTGTAGAGAGGCGGTTTGCAGAGGTTAGACAGAAATGTTTCAAGGAGGCTATTGAGATGTTGAAGGAACAATGGATCAAGTGCGTTAGTGTAGAGGGAGACTATTTCGAAAAATAAAAAAATATAATGCCACATATTTATATCCACTTACACAAACGACAGCTGTATCCGGTACCATATCAATTGGCGATTGCAGTTATGTACTTCAATCAAATTTAACCAAAATTGGTAATGTGAACCAACTTGAGCTACCTAAACTGTACGAAGTGGGATTATATAGAGTAACCCTTTCCTAATATATGTATGTACACATATGTCTATAATACATGCGGAGCATAAGGTATAAGTTCTTGGGTCAATATCATATTTGGAACACCCAGTATAATTGCAAAATGCATTAAAATCAGTAAGAGATGTTAAAAATGAATAATCTGCATTAATTTTTTTCTATATCATTATAATCAGCTATAGCATAAAAGGGTGGCGCTTAAATACAACACCCTATATATACAACATTCATGTGTACCGAAAAATTTTTCGATACCGAGGTACAACATCTGCCTCTAAATTTTTGTTCTATTTCCGTTTAAGAATTGAATCAAGCAAACTGAAAATCTGTGGATTTTCGAAGGGGCGTTTCACCCCTTCAGAGTAAATTTCAAGTTTCAACATACTCCGCTTACCTGCCAAGTTTCATTAAGATCTGAATTTGACACCCGGGAACCTCTCCTTGTTAATAGTCATTCGGTCATGAATTTTCAGTCTTTGATGTATTTCCCCGAGTTTAGTAGTTGTTTTACTGGGTTTTGAAGTATTCATCTTCAAATATGTGAACTTTTGAAGCAAAGAATACGGTTTTGCAAAGAATAATTGCTTATTTCTGAAGTACTCCAACCTAAAGGAAATCGAAATGAAGGAAAACCTGCAATATGAAGCCTACAAAAAAAAATAGTGTTCCCAAATTGATTTGAAATGAGGGCAAAAATGAATAAAATCGAATTTGCTGTAGTGATACTTTTGGATGGCTGGGCAAACGGCCACGGACATTTAAAATATTTTGCTAGAGATACATGGCGGATGTACTCTATCATTCTCGACCATCAACTTCTGGGTGGGCGAGTTCAAACGTGGTCACACAAGCAGAAGTGAGGAACCACGCAGTGGACGCCCAAAAAACCGCCACCAACGATGAAATGGTCGACAAGATTCATGACGTCGTGTTAGCCGATCGCTGCAAGAGATAGCAGAGACAACAGGCATCTCAGAAGAACGCGTCGGCCATATCCTATACGAAATTTTGGGTATGAAAAAGCCTTCGGCGCGATGGGTGCTGCGTTTGCACACACCGGAGCAAAAACGAAATCGAGTGACCGTTTCGGAGGAGTGTCGAGCCAGGATTCAACGCAATCCAAGAGATTTCTTCATGCGTTTCGTAACCGTGGATGAGACTTGGATCCACCACTACATACCGAAGACTAATGAACAGTCGAAGTAGTGGACTTTTCCGGGCGAATCGACTTCGAACAAAATAAAGACCGTTTCATCGATCATTTTTTGGGATTTCCAGGGTGTAATCGTCATCGATTATCTGCATGAACGGAAAAACGATCACCTACGGCGATTTATTGACCCGATTCGATGTAGTGTTGAAAGAGAAACGGCCTCGTTTGCAGAGGGAAAATGCTTCTACCACGACAATGCACCAGCTCATTCATCTCGCATCCTCGTCCCCAAATTGAATGAATTGCGTAACAAATTAGTCTCTCATCTTCCATATTCACCGGATCTAGGGCTCAGCGACTTCCTCCTACTCCCAAACCTGAAAAAATCGCTAGGAGGAAAGAGATTTGCTTCAAATGAGGAAGTCATCGCCGCTACAGATGGCTATTTTGTAGACCTCGAAAAATCCTACTTTTCCGAGGGCTTGAAGAGACAACGAAAAATAAAAATAGAAAACCACACCAATACCGTGTTTTTCTTATCGGTTTCGGAAACATTTCTTGTCGCCCTCGTATAAACAACCAAAAAATAGTTTTCAAGTGACAAAGGGATAAAACCCGCAATTTACTGTACACAGAGAAATATTTAGTATTCGCCGCAATTTCCTCGAACCGAAACCTCTTCATACAGATGTTAAATAAGAAATCGTCTTACCAGCACCCGTAAGCACGTACTTACGTACTACCGCGAACTTCACAATCGTTGTCAAAATAATTTATAAATATTATTACAAAAGACGACGTTTTATAAAATGAATACGTTACGATTTCTGACAATTCGGCCGGCCGAATCGAACCATTTGGCGCGCATAAACTCCACGAAAAATTATCGTGGTCGCTTTCGGAACCGGCGGCGTTCGGGCTGTAACTTAAAATCTTTACGATACTAAATCCATAGCATATGTGCGATTATTAGTAAACAATCGCGCCGATGTGAGATATTGCATACGTACGTTCATACATCTGTATGAGTGCGGCATATGTACGATGTATCCATCCATACTAGCCGCCTTCACCGAACCACAAAGTAAAGTTTGATCCGTTCAAACCGAAGCGGATTTTTCCCTGTCAATTTTAGATACTTACTAACGCCGATGATGTTTTGTATATGCATTGTAATAATAATAAGGTCCGTTCATATTCAATATTTAGAAATTACACCATTCGCCGCAAGTTATATTTGAATGCTTACGATATTCGTGTACGCATGTAGCGTGCGAATTGAAATAATTATCATTTCGTCGCTTGGTATGAGGAGGTAACGCTGTCTGTCAAATAAGAACGGTGAATAACAAGGCACCTTTGTGGTGGAATTGTTTATATGTTTGTCTTTCATTCGAAGACCACTGATTCAATTCTCGATCTAAACAAAGTCTCAGGTGCCAAGGCAGTACGTTATTTATCGTCCAGCAAAAATATCATTACTGGAAATTAGTACGAGGGTTTATGTATCCGGAAGAATAAATATTTGTTTTTCAAAATATTCTCGGCGATGATCGATACATTTTTGCATACGTTTGAACCAATTTTCATAGCACTTTTTCCGTTCCGATTGAGGTATCTCCAAAACATGCATTTTGAACTCATCAACCATTACTTTTGGCGTCGAAAATCGTTGATCACGTCGTTTATTCTTCACGGACGGAAATAGAGAGAAATCAGGATTGTATAGAGATTGAACCATCAATTCAATGTATAATATTATAAATGTTCCATTCTCATTTCATACTTATAGTCATACAATGGAATTACAAAATTTAATTGTGGATAGCTTTGTTAGATTAATATTATCGGTATATATAAGATAAATAAATAATCTGATATTGGTAGAAAGAAAGACATCTTCCACGGATAGAACCCAAGAAGCAGCTATAAAATACAGAAAAACAAATTGAAAGCATGATTATTTTGTTGTACATACTGAGTGATTTTAAATGTTTGAGGACAGTTTAAATTTCGCGCCTTGCTAAATTTTTGTCACGTTGGCGATTTGGTTTTGAATTCGTAACCAGTAGCGTAGCAAATAGATTGTGGATGGGTGATAAAAAATTGACAACAGATCTTCAACAAATCAATTTCATATTGATTTTCTAAGCAGAAAATTAATGTAAATCTGATTAAAAAATGGAATGAAATATAGATGATTTTAAATAGCTTTTGAATTAATACAAATATTTAAATTTCAGCACTAGATACTTAAAAGCAAACGATTCCGTTTTTTGTATAATTTTATTGCAAAAAAACAATTACATTGTAATGTATGTTCGAAATGGCCTCCATTTCATTCAAGACATAAATGTATTCGTCTCTTAATATTGTCAAACAGTCGCTGTAATTGGTTTTGATCGATATTACGAATTTCCTGCTCTATGGCTGCTCGTAGTTCTTCCAAATTGCGAAGTCGATTTTGATGTATCTTATTTTTTAAATGCCCAAACAGATAAAACTCTAAAGGGGTTAGGTCAGGTGACCGTGATGGCCAACGATCGCGACTAATAAGTCTGTCACCAAAATACTCTTCTAGATATTCCAATGTATCATGAGGTGGTGCTCCATCTTGTTGAAAATACCCCCTTTCCAATTCATCGTCATGTAATTGGTTTATAAACACTTCCAAAATTCGAGTGCGATATCTTTTCGCATTGATATTTTCATGGAAAAAAATAAGGCCGATTATGCGACGTCTAGACATTGCCACCCAGACCCCAATTTTTTGTGGATGTAGAGAAGTCTCAACAAAATTATGAGGGTTTTCTGTAGCCCATGTCCTGTAATTTTGGCTGTTAATATAGCCTGACAAGTGAAACCAGGCCTCGTCTGACATGAATGTTAAATCTAAAATATCATCATTATGAAGATTTTCATTAAACCACTGACAATATTGAATTCGTCGTGGAATATCAATTGGGAATAATTGCTGTGTTACGGTTACTCTATACGGATGCATGTGTAGATTTTTAACCAATGCTTTTCTTGCAGTACTGAACGATAAACCTAAAATAACGAAAATGAAAAATACTACATCTTAGAAATAGAAAAAGCATCATACCAGTTTGAGCTGCTAATTTGCGAATTGACTTTTTAGGTCTTGCCTCTATCCGTTGGCTAACATCATCAACAGTCTCTTCTGTTAACACTGTTGGTCGTCCAGTTGATATTCCTTTGCAAATGCAGTGTTTCCCTTCGAATCGTTCAATAATTCTGTCTATGTGATTACAAAACACTTTGTATGGTACGACAACATCCGGATAATTTTCACGAAATCGGTTCAGGCATGATTGCAATGAATAAGTCCATGATCCATCTTCGTGATGAGTACCACTGCGATAATGCGCTTTTAAAATAAAAGCGTCTTGCTCGGCCGTAAACGGCATCTTAAAACTAACAACAATTAAGTTCACTTAATTTAATAGAGATGCATAAAAATATACCTGGAAAATAACACTGATAAACAGTAGCTCTAAGAAGAACAGATTACAAGATGAATATAAATAACGAATAATAAATAACGTGTCGCACAGGCAGTTGACAGGACCGATACTCACAATGGTCACTCTTAACATGTCAAATCCCTTAGAATCCACCGCGCGAAATTTAAACTGTCCTCAAACATATAAAATCACTGTACTATATTACACAATACGCTATAAATAAATCACTTGCTTGTAATGTTTTTTTTGTTTTGTTCATATGTATCTATAAATATTTTTTTATAATGCCATTTCTTTTAGTTGGTATCACGTTATCACAAAATATGAATAAAATTCAATGAAAACATTTAACCACGTTGCCAATTGGATTTTATTGTAGTAAAAATATAAAAGCATTCAAGTTTCGATGTTGGTTAAATTATTAACAATGCTCTGTCGCTAGATGGGTCTGAAGCTTGTCCTACAAAATATGCACTGACATGCATATCCCTGCGTTCAATCTCTGAATGTATACGGCTTTCGTGTATGGAAAACATTCACGTAAATGTTTTCAGGACAAGTTTTAGTCGGTGGTATGGATATTAATTCACATCAGTGGAGTAATCTAATAAAATTGCGATCTTTATTCATAACCAACTCTTCTCCCGAAAATGTCATAATTTATTTTATATTCATGGTATAGGTACTAAACCAAATCGCTCCATGCATCCAGCAAAATATGTTTCCTCACATTACGATGAAGGAATTACCCGCTAAATATGTCAAGCGATTTTTAGAATAAAAATTTTCTAATTTAAGCAGGCAGATAATTTTAGATACAGCTTCGATACTCTAACGCATTTCCGTGTTTTTTTTTTATTTAATCCGCGATGCTAATAATCCGCAAAACAGTATAAATTGTAATACACGCTACAGTAAATTTGAAAGATTAAAGAAAAAACAAATATCCTCTCCGTTATTACACACACTCCTCATATTTACACTGATCCTTCAACTTTAGAGACACTATATTAACTACGAACATTAACAGAGATTGTTTAGTTGTATTACTAAAGATCAAAGATATATTTTTTTGATATATCCTTCCTTATTATAACGTTAACTCTAAGTACGTCCCGTATATACTATTGATTCGTTTATCAGCGATTAGTTTTACACGTCACTTTGAAGCTTTATATTTCCCTTCGTTATTTAATTCTGCTCTTTCTCGAAATTATGCACGGAATCAAGACGCGAACGGTAGTACTGAAACTAGTGCATCGCGCGTTCGATATTGTGCAATTCCCTTGCACTTAAAACATTATCTTTATTCATAGGCGAAACTGTGTAACATTTGCGCTAAAATATACATCCTGTCCTCTCGTGGAAAAATATGTGTATGCATGAACGGTTACGAAACGTTAAAATATGTGAATTTCTTGCGATAAATTAAGTCACTCCAGCACGTTAAGAGTTATAATATACAGAATTAAATTTCGATTTTAACGTTCGATATCTGCGGATAATAATAGGCGAATAGACTGACAATAATTCTATTATTTTTTAAAAATGTACGATTAAACGAAAACGTGGGTTTATAAAAGGGATTTTTAGATTTTTCGGATTCCGTCTTTAAAGTTAAAATGGCAGATAGTTGATTTCGCTACATTATTTTCCGGTGTTTTTCTACCTGAGTCTTTGGACTCTGATCTTCCTGATATAGATTGGAGCTAACCACCGTTGTGTTTGCCGTCTGTTTGGGTAGAGGAAGCAATACAGTGCATCAAAGGTTTAAAGAACAAATTTACAGCTAGTGATGACAACTTTCCTTGCTTTTTCTGAAGGATTGTGCTAATAACATATGGGCTGAAAAGTCCCGGGCCTAACAAAGAAAACACGTTTTCTTTTGTTCAAAATTAACTTTATTCATCAACGTAATCTCCATCAAGAGCAACGCACTCATTCCAGCGCCGCTCTAACATTTCAATACCACTTTTGTAGAACGATTTATCTTTTGCCTCAAAATAGGCCTCAGTTTCAGCGATAACCTCTTCATTCGTGCGAAATTTCTTACCGGCGAGCATTTTTTTGGGGTCCGCCAACAGCCAGTAGTCGCTGGGAGCCAATTCATGTAGTTTTGCCATTGTTTTGATTGACTTGTGACACGGTGCGTTGTCTTGATGAAACAAAATTTGTTTCTTTGCCATATGCGGTCGTTTCTTTGCAATTTCGACCTTCAAACGCTCCAATAATGCTATATAATATTCACTGTTGATGGTATTTCCTTTCTCAAGATAGTCAATGAATATTACACCACGCACATCCCAAAATACCGAGGCCATAACCTTTCCAGCCGATTGTTGTGCTTTCGGGCGCTTTGGACGAGGTTCACCAGTTGTTGTCCACTCAGATGACGATCGTTTTGATTCCGGAGTGAAGTGATGGATCCATGTTTCATCTATTGTCACATATCGAAGCAAAAATTCCGGTTTGTTACGTTTAAACATGGCCAAACACTGCTCAGAATCATCAACACGTTCTTGTTTTTGGTCAACAGTGAGCAAACGCGGCACCCACTTTGAACAGAGCTTTCTCATAGTCAAATGCTCATGCGAAATAAAGCCAATACGTTCTTTTGATATCTTTACTATGTCAGCTAACTCACGCAACTTCACTTTTCGATCATTCAAAACGATTTTGCGGATTTTTTTGATATTTTCTGGTGTTATCGCCTCATTTGGACGTCCACTGCGTTCTGCATCATCGGTGTCTCTACGACCACGTTTGAAGTCAGCAAATCAACGTTTTATTGTTGTTTCTGATGGAGCTGAGTCCTCATAACACTTTTCAAGCCATTGCTTCGCTTGAACGGTATTTTTTCCCATCAAGAAGCAGTGTAAAATTAAAACACGAAATTGTTTTTGATCCATTGTTTTGAAAATAAGAAAAGTAGCGTGAGTCTTAGCACAATAACTCACAAACTAATGAATAGAATATCATGAAATTTTAACAGCTGTCTTTTGAAGGTTAGTACTAACTGGGAGAAAGGTGAGTGCAATAAAACTAGCGTCATCTATGTGTTAGGCCCGGGACTTTTCAGCCCATGTGTTATATTTGCTACTCCACTGCATGATTTTTAACGTAGCTTTATACACGTACACGTTTCCTGATATATGGAAAGTAGCCAGAATCTCACCAATCTTTAAAAAAAGTGATAGTTCTAATATTAGCAATTACAGGCCTATAGCAGTAATTTCCTTTTTCGCAAAAGTGTTTGAACGCTCTCTTTATAAGCGTATGTCATAGTACCAATCCGTATATCTCTGTATCTCGGGATAGTTTTATCTAAACTAGATCTACTGTAGCTTACTTGGCGCTCACATTTACCCTTTACTAAAACCTAAATGTGAAATAAAAGTTTTGGTAATCATTATTAAAAGAGAATAACAAAATGATAAAAACAGTTTAGAATATTTACAGCCGGCGTTAGTTATTCTAATGGGTTTCCAGAAAAAAGTATGTTTATTTATTCCTTATAATTTGAAGAAAACATTTACCCTTTCCCATCACAGTATCCTTTTATGTTGGCCCTGCTGAATATTAAATTTATTCATTGGAATTAATAGATATGTTTACTTTACTAGTGGAGCAGAAAATGCCTCAAGTTTTCGTTAAATTCTCTCTTTAAACGTCTGCATACTTTTTTTTTATTTGAATACCCGTTAATTTGTAATTCTGTTTCAAATAACCGCTTGCAAAATAGTGGATCATGGAGATACGAGGTGGGCGCCATAAATTCTCGGCCTGATGTAGAAAAAAGAAATTTGGAACAATATAAGAAATTTTATTTTTCAATGTAATCTCCCTTAACTTCTATACATTTATTACAACGATTAATTAATAATTAGATACCCTCAAAATAATCTGGAGCTTTTCCGTCAAAATGTTCTATAACAGCTGTTTGCAACTCGCTATCGTTCTTGAAACAACATCCCCTAATGTCTTTTTTAAATTAGAAAACAAATAAAAATCACAAGGAACCATATCCGGACTATGCAATTCTTGAAAGCTACATTCGCGGATTGCAGCTTGTGAAACGGCGGCAGTATAACTATAAAAACGAAGAAAATAACAATTTGCGGCGTTAGTACGGCTCTTAAGTGTAGGTGGTCCAATATTTTAAGTAACTCAGAGTTTTCCCAAAAAATCTTTGAAAATTCCTCAAAATTTCGCTCATCCTAGATTTGGTTCAAGTCTCACCGAATGATATTTCCAATCATACGGAATACGATTTTAACACTAAAGATTGTTACAAGAGAACTAATCTGGACGGAATTCGTTTCTAAAGATTTGAAAACATGTGAAAATGTAATGACTATTGTTAAACCCTTCTTTAATTTCAGAATATTAAGTATTTCATACAAACTAGTCATCAAAATCTTCAGCTGCATACGCATTTTGACAAATTTCAGATGACTTCGATTTCTCGCAAAAAATGTAAGGGATACAATGAATACAATACGAAGGGGTATGATGGATAATTTATAAGAATAGAATAAGACAAATACCTATATCAAATATTAATTGTTCGCTGTATCTTTTGCCCCGGATTGCGGAAGAGTGTTTTATATTGCGGAAGAGTGTTTATAGTCAAATAATACTGAACAAGCGTGCTTTGATACGGTTACTCGATTCTCTGTGCCGCGCGCTTCACCCCTCCACGTTGTTCTCTGCACGGTACTGAAATTTGCCCCTCGTTGCCGAGACTAATAGAGAATATTTTGCGTATAAGTGATAAACTTAACAACCTTATTTGAAGCTGAGTAGACTTGTCTGTCGGATAACGTTTACGCACAAATTTGAGCGATTTGGTTGTCACATTTTGAACATTACTCCACAAATATGGCGGTGAAGTGATGAAATACAAATTTCCATATTTCGTCACAATTTCTGCTACCTTTGATAACATAAAAATTACCAGTTCATTTAAATTGACGTAGTTGACGTAACTGAAATAACAGTATATATTTTTTGCTATTGCCTTGCTTACATTAAAATCCTCAACTAACAGGTCTTCTTTAGCTCAATAGAAACTAATTATAAGATCCCTTTTCCGAGATTTAACGACGTAATTACATCACCTCATCATCGTCATCATCATAATCGTTATCCTCAACAACATCGGCGGCCGCTAGCATACGTTGCGACTCGCTTAGCGCGATGGGACCGAGTTAGAACAATTGCAATACATCTCAATTGTTTTACAGTTGGTCGTTGACGTTTCCTAGTAAACAGAGCGCGTTCGTTTCCGCTTTTCGATTTTTTAACATGGTGTGCGCCGTAGGTTGTCTCGTAAAGACTACAATCTTATGGTTTGTTATAACCACGGATATGCTGCCGCATCCGTGACTAATCGTATATTCGGAATTAGAAGCATTGGCGTAACGTTCGGGTACGAGTATCTTATGGGGAGGATCGAAATTGTTATTAATAACCATGGCTAAAGGTTGTTACCATTATTACTATTATTAGGAAGCGAAAATTTTGAAATCCAGGAAATAAAAAGCTACCCGAAAGCTATACTGAAATATTGGATAAACAATTTAAAAGTATAGAGAGTATAGTTGTAATTTAGCTAAGATATCCTACGTATTCCGCATATCTTGACATTAGAAAATATGTTTCAACGAAATGAAATGCTAGTTAAGCATAGCCATAGAGAAAATCTAAGCAATTACATTAATTTTACTATCTGTGATTTTCTCTTAATTTGCTATTATTCGAAACATAATAACCACATATCTGTAGATTCCCCACTTAGTTGTTCAAAATTTCTATTTAAAACCTTCAAAGAGAAACTGGCAAAATATTTAAGCAGACTACTACAAATTCTTCAAAGTTCACTAATAATTTTGAAGTGATTGCTATTGTACGAGGGGACCTGAAATGTTTCCAGAATCGGCAAGAGATGGCGCACGAAGTTTGAAGCCTTGGTCGGCAAAGCAACCATTTTTATGGGAACTGTAAAAATTTCAGACGCCTACTATCAATAGTTGTTGTTTAAGAGCGTGGTTTGCGTAGCAAGTCAGGCGATTTCGCAAAAATGGATGAAATTGAATTTCGTGCAGTGACAAAACACTTCTGGATAGTTGGGAAAACACCCACAGAAATTCGAAATATATTGCTAGAGGTTCATGGCGGATGTACTCTATCATTTTCGACCATTAGTTTCTGGGTGAGCGAGTTCAAACCTGGCCGCACAAGCGCAAGTGACAAACCACGGATTACACGCTCAAAAACCGCTACCAACGATGAAATGGTCGACAGGATTCATGATGCTGTGTTAAGCCAATCACCTATTGAAACTGAAAGGGATGGCAGAGACAACAGGCATCTGAGAAGAACGCGTTGGCCGTATCCCACACGAAATTTTTTATATGAAAAAGCTTTCGACGCGATAAGTATCGTGTTTGCTCACACCAGAGCAAAAACGAAATCGGGTGATCGTTTCGGGGAAGTGTCAGGCCAGGATCCAACGTTATCCAAAAGATTTCTTCATGCGTTTCGTAACCGTAGATGAGACTTCGATCCACCACTACATACGGTGACCAGGGAACAGTCGAAGCAGTGGACTTGGACTAGGTGAATCGGCTCCGAAGAAAGCAAAGACCGTTCCAACGCGCGGAAAGGTTATGGCGACTATTTTTTGGGATTTCTAAGGTGTGATCCTCATCCACTATCTGCAGAATCCCGATTCGATGCAGTATTGAAGGAGAAACGGCTTCGTTTGCAGCGGGAAAAATACTTTTCCACCACGACAATGCATCAGCTCATTCGTCCCACACCGTCGTGTCCAAATTGAATGAGTTGCTCTACGAATTAGTCTCTCATTCTGCATATTCACCGGACCTAGCCCTAAGAAAAGATTTGCCTCAAGTGAGGGGGTCATCGCCGCTACGAATGGCGATTTTGTACACCTCGGAACATCCTACTTTTCTAACGGCTTGAAGAGATTGGAGCACCATTTGATTGTATTGATCTTCGAGGGGACTACACCGAAAAATAAAAATAAAAAGCGACACCAATACCATGTTTTTCTTGTCGATTCCGGAAACATTTCAGGTCGCCCTTGTACAAGTTGTGTTCTTTTTAAATGTAAAACTAAATACAATTTTATGAGGAGTGGGTGAAATAAAAAGGAATAAAATCACAATATACGAATTTCTTTAATTAATTGGTAAGGCCACTAG
Organism: Trypoxylus dichotomus; assembly: GCA_023509865.1. Taxonomy (NCBI): domain Eukaryota; kingdom Metazoa; phylum Arthropoda; class Insecta; order Coleoptera; family Scarabaeidae; genus Trypoxylus; species Trypoxylus dichotomus. The sequence goes on along the minus strand of CM042074.1, from coordinate 87,487,228 downwards.
TTTCGTGTTACAGATTTAAGCATCATGAAATGCCTAAAGTGGACTATAGAGTAAAGCAGATGTTTATAATAACCTCAAAGAGTATCATAGTAATAGGAAAACAGTAACAATAAAATTAAAATTAGAAATTATTATTATTAAATTTCGATGTATAATAACATGTTTGAGTTTTGAATTTTACATAAAGCACTCGTCTAGACGATGTGTAACTAATGCTGGTGAAGAAAAAATGTAAAAAAGTAAGAATAATTTAATTTGAAAGAGAACTGTGAAGTTAACAGTTTTATAAAAATTGCCAGTGGCTACTACTAAAAGAGAGATGCGTTTCCACACTAAAGAGACCAAAACCCTTTCTACAAACAACAATGGGTCAAGAAAGCTTGCCTGCCCTATCCACGATGACTATCGAAAAAACACGACATGTTCTATAATCGATTACAACCAGCGTGTTATGATGTTGAATACATGCATGTATAAATCACTTCACAAATTCCAAAAAAAAAAAACAAAACGAAGAATTTTTTGAATTTGAAATTCAAGTTTATGTAAGGCAAGGGATAGATTTACTTCTTTACGAATACGACCCCCGCCCAAATCTAACATTGAATCGCCACTAAACAATATCACATTAAGACGTATCTAAACATGTTCAACCTGTTTCTAAATATTGAAATTAAAAGGTTTCCAAACCAAACGTCATAACGAATATTTTTTTGTATCTGATCCTAGTCCCAATCTAACTTAAACATATGAACACCGCCTTAAAGCTCTTGACGTTAGGACAAGGTAAAATAGGTTGTTACGCCGTTAGGCCGTACACCATCACAAAGAAAGCAACGAGGCTCACTTAATACAAACAGAGCCTATACAGTAATCTATATTGACTAAACTGAAAATATCTCTGTTAACGTTAGAACATTAGTGCATAAGTCTACAAGTCCCCTCTTGTTAAGTAATAATAATTTAACATGATCTTGCAAGTGTATTTTTTGTGCTACGAATTAGTTTGTCATCCTCCATATTCATCGAAGTTGGTCCCCACGACCTTTTTCTACTCCCAAACCTGAATAAATCACTGGGAAGAGGGAGATTTGCTTCAAATGCGGAGGTTATCGCCGCTATAGATGGCTCGAAACATCCTACTTTTCCGACGTCTTAACGAGACTGGAGTACCGTTTAAAAAGGTGTATTGATCTTCGAGGACTACATCGAAAAATTTAAATGGAAAACCACACCGTGTTTTTCTTGTCGATCCCGGAAACATTTCAGGTCGCCTTCGTATGTTATCTTCTACAGTTGAGAAAAAAATTGTTTTAAAATAAATTTATTCCTCTCATTCTTTTTCCATTCCAAATTTGCTTAATTCGTGTCACTAGTGAACAAATATTAATAGCTTTCCCAGTAAATATAATTCAAATTTTCTCTTGCTGTACTTCTGGGTGGTTGGTCATTTTAACTGTAATCGTAGCAGCTCTTTTACAGTAGACCTTCTACTTCCTATCTCTTGTTAACGATATGACTACGCCACTGACGCGGAGCGTGCTATATAATGCGGTCCGCGCGCATTCAGGCAACTAAAACTGTTTTATAAGAAAATAATCAAACTTGAGGCTAACCATATTTATTTGTATAAATCCCAATATTGTGAACATTGGGGTATTGTACACCGATATAGTAAATAAATATATTGGGCACCCCGCTGCGTCCGTTGAGAGGATGTTGAGACTAACGCTGAAAAAATAATCTCATTTAAATATTGATATTTTAGGTTAAAGACATGCTAAAAACCAGACCAAGTTCACGAAACACGAAACCTGCGCGCTGATGGTCCTATCTTTTCCCGCTTCCACCTTGCCCGCTTTCCGATTCTTTTCTCCTCGTCCTTCTTCTTCTTCTTCTTCGCCACGATTGCCCGATGAATCGCGTTCCCTCACCGTATACGAGATTCTGAAGTAAATTACGCTGTTTATTGGGTTCTCGACGGGCAGGTATCCATTTCGCGGACTTTTGTTGAACCGACGCCCCGCTGAAGTTTAAATAAAACAAAGTATGTCACTGTAAATATTTAAGCTCGAAGCAACAGGACGCCTTACTTCTGTATTTATACACAAGTACGATATCTGCTGTACGGTGTTGAACGTTGATTAATTGCTGATTTTTTCTTTTTATTATTATTATTGAACGAATTCTGCGGAAATGGCTAGTTCTTCTTATTCTGTGACTCTTTTGTTTTGGTTTTCATCTGTATGCAAGCGTTGTTTCGATCTAAACAATCAGTAACACTTCTTTCCATCGGTAAACTTTATTTAAGTGCCAGTGTATACTTAAAATCTTAATTTTCTGTCTCCATAAATTATACGAAATTACAAACAACATGTATTTTTTTATAATGGAATTGTTTACATGATTACAGACGTTACTTTAACTAATAATTAATAGTAAATAAGTAGATTTATTACATACGTACTTGGTTAGCATGTCTTTTGAGACAGAAATTTTTCGCAATCTCTAGTATTATGCCTGTGAATTACGAAGATAGGTCCCTTCGTGTGAAGCGATGTATCCCACGTTTCTCTTTCTATTAAATTATTATTTTTCCGCAACAATGTCTTCCCAATGTTCAATTTATAAATTGGACTTGAATCATGATAAGGAAGTTTCATGCGATTCTTGTAAAACTTATTTACATTCCACATGCGCACGCTTATTACGTCAACAAACATTACTGATTAGATGTAAAGACCGCAAGACCTCATATTTTTGTCCTTCATGTTCGGATCTTAAATTACAATTATCCAGAGTGCAGGAGATGGGTACTTTAGTGCGTGCACTTAAAGATAAAGTGTAATCTCTCAAGAATAGGTTGCAGGCCAAATTAGATCCTCGTCGTGACGCTGAGCAGGTGATCGAGGAGTTGATTGACCGCAAGCAACGTGAGCGCAACATTCTCATTTTCAATCTTGCCGACTCACCGAAGGCCGAACGGTTAAGGGAGTGTATCTACCACTCTTCGGGGTTTGGGGACCGACTGCGTTCTGAACGATATCAAAGTTGTTCGGCTCGGGTTCTTCAGGCAGGGTATTCCCCTCCCCGGGTCAAGGTTACTCTTTCCAAAAACGATGATGTTCTAAATTATTGAAGGCCAATTCTGCCAACTTAAGAGACAGTGTGAGTATCTGTAGAACCTTCGACTTAAACTAAAAGAATTGAGCGATCAAGGTCAAAACAAAACCATCAAATACATAAATGGTTCACCAAAATAACTGTACCCAACATGCAAAAATGTTGAGCAACTGAGTATCTTTTATCAAAATGTTCGACGGTTGCAAACGAAGCTAGATGATGTTTATATAGAATCTTTCAATCTTAACTACGATATCATTGTTCTTTCGGAGACTTGGTTAATGGATTCCATCTTAAGTAGTGAATTATTTTGTTCTGACTATCTGCTTTATGGCGAGGATAGAGATTTTTTAGCCGGTTCGAGACAACGAGGGGGTGGTGTTCTGATTGGTGTGCTTTTGACAACCATCATATAAACTTAGTGCTATCTATTGATCTTCTTGTTTATAGGCGTCAACTTGGCGCAATGTATTTATTGATAGCTAATATTCAAGTTCCACCACATATTACTTGTGACAACTATGCGATATTTTTTGATGCCTTGTGTCTAGAATTTCTTGACAAACAATTTTTCGAGATTTTAGCTGTCGCTTTTGCTCCGGTGTAAGCAAACGCGGTACTCATGTCGCCGCAAGCTTTTTCATACCCAAAATTTCGTGTAGGATATGGCCAACACGTTCTTCTGAGATGCCTGCTGTCTCTACTATCTCTTTCAGCTTTAATTGGCGATTGGCTAGCACATGTGGACCATTTCATCGTTGGTAGCGGTTTTTGGGCGTCGTCACACTGATTAAATTAATTAGTGTTAATTAACTTTAATCAGTGTAAGACATCTACAAATAGGCGTAAAATATAGTCCGGTTTCTAATTATCACTTTTTTTTTAGAAAAACGCTAATTCTAGGTTATGATATGGAAGTTAATACAGAAAACTAACAATAGGCATAAAGTAAAAATTTTTACCAGATATAAAGGAATAATCAGAAGAATATTACATAAACAACGAAAGGTAAAAGAAATTTTATTAAGACCCAGTACCATTACAGTTCTATACCATATACAATATTTTCCAGAGTAGAATACAAAAACATCGTCTCTCTCCCTCTATTCGTTAATACCACAAAATCATTTACTTTTATATAAAATAACTTCACTTATTTCAATCTACGTACATCCACCGCATTCGACAAATCAACAAATTACCTCGACAAATGCATCCCCATTGCCTCTAAACTACCGTACATATTTACCTTCGACGCTATTGCCGGCGATAGGTGAATCGTCAAGCCGCAAAATAAACCGAACACAAATGGCACGGTACCCGCGCGCCATTCACGAACAAGTTAATACGAAGTTCATATTTGCACAGCTCTTTCGTTAGGCCCAACGTCAACACAATAAAACGCGCCCACCACGCCCCCTCGGGGGAGCCCCGCACGATGACAGCGAAAAGCAATTTAATAATATAGGGTAAATTTCACTTATGGGTTAATGGCAGCGTGGTGCGCTTTTCTAACTGCGAACGCGAAAGGGGGAGAAGGAAATGGAAGAGGGTTGTTTCGTGTTCGTTGAACGATGGCGGATTATTAGATGTTCTCGAAAAATACTCCTCCCGCCTATTATTTTTGTTAATAATGCAGTAGGAACCGGAGGGAAGCGGTTTAGCTAAATTATATGGTCGATTGGTTCGTCGAGACACTTTAGAACATATCCTTAATAATAATGTAAGGATCCATAGTTTAATTTAAGTAGTTCTACTTAGTAGAGATTATAGTGGATTATAATATACATACTTCTAAATAGACTAAGTTTGGTGAAGAAAAATTATGTTAAAGTGAAGGTGAAAACATGTATACAAAGTATTAAGTTATACAGGACCAATCAGTGAAAAAATAGATAAACTATTAACTAAATGTAATTTGGAGATCACCTACAAAATCAATAGTTCATTAGGAAAATTCTTTGAAAACAATAAATCAAATATAAACAAAGGAAGAAAATCGGGAATTAACTTATTTTGATTGCTCAAAAACATATATCGGCCAATCAGGTACGAGTTTTGAAAAAAGAATCATGAGCACTTTATGCTATTACATAGCTCATAAGAATAAAGATTCCAATTATGTACGCCATTTACTAGAGAATAACCACAATTTTAACAATAATTTCGACATTTTACATTCCGAGACTAAAAGTCTAAAATTAAACTTACTAGAGTCTCTAGAAATAAATAAACTTAAATATTCAAATGTATTACTAAATGATCAAATAGATCCAAAAGAATGCGTATAAAATAACACCAAGTTTCGTGTTCCTTTTTCCTTTTCCCTGTATCTGACTTTGCAGACAAGTGCTTCTTTCTTTTGGCACTAGTTAGCGCCAGGAATATTCACTTGTATCGTAGGGTCAGATAGGGCGACAGAAGCAGCGAGAGAATTACATGTGTTGCGCATAAAACCGCTCGAAATCACGCTGTTGATGCCGCGTAGGCAGAAACATGTCCGTGTGTTAGCGTTTTATGTCTCTTCACATGTCTTTCTCGTGAATTGATTTCACTAATACCATGAGAAAGCTGTATTACAGCGTTTTCTTAACTTGGTGATCAAATAGATTTGAATAATTCACCATTGTTGAATTTGTTTGTGAAATCTAGTACTAGGAATTTAGAAACTGATGAGACCATTATGTAAATACGTTACGTACACATTATCCTTAATTAGCCTAAGAGAAGGGAATCTTAAGTTGGAGTATAAATAACGTATTGTTCAGTCGGAGTAGAACATCTGATATATATTGGATTTATTTGTAAAATTGAATTTTACCTCTTCGCCTATATTCAATATAGATTTCCAACAAGTATCGGCCGATTCAATCCGAATTATTAAAGCGAAGATACTGTAAGGCTCTGAACAGTTTTGACGAGTGACCAGAGGATGTGTGTGTGGCATCATTGTTATGGAGGAATACAACACCTTTTCGATTCACCAACTCTGGCTGTTTTTCTTGAACTACGGAGTTTAATTTGCACAACTGGTGACAATAACCGTCTAAATTAATCGCTCGGCTCATAGAAAGCAACTCAAAATACACATTATCTTTATAATTTCACCAAACTGACAGCATAATCTTCTATTGGTTAATTTTAGTTTTCGATATTGTTTGCACTGGTTTATTTTCTTTAGTAACAAAAAAACTATCCGATTCTAGTCACCAGTGATTCTTCTTCTTCTAATAGTTCCCATCCGTTTCGGACGTTGACTACCATCCATGCTGTTTTAACTTTGCTTGCTGCTGCTCTAAATAATTTAGTCGTATTCATACCGAACCAGGTTCTGAAATTTTTTAACCAAGAAATTCGTCTTTCCCATTTCTTTTCCCTCTAGGATCTTCTGCAAGATCATTTCTCATTATGTGAATTCTTGTCAATAACACTTTTTTTTGCCTTCCGCTGTACATAGGTGTGAGTGAACGTTATCCACAATTTGAACAGAATCCACAAACGACATCGAATCACTTTGTAATTTTTCAATTCCCTTCGCTACTATGTTCTTGCAAATACTTTCTAAATCACATTTTACCTGACTATCTCGAAAGATGTTCTGGCTTTTCTTGATAACTTTGGCGTGTCTTGGATCGAATAGTAAAACTACCTTTTTTACACCATCCAAATGTTCGCAATACTAAAACGCAGCCTTTAACCATGTTCCCTAACGCGTAATAATCGGCTGTAGTGGTCTAGGCATTTTGGGATACAGTTCATGAAATCCTTTTGTACGTTTTGGGGACTTTAGAAACACTGTGTTCGTATGAGCTATTAAAGCATTAACTTATGGATAACATTTAGGGATCAACTGCACTACCCGGTTTAAAGCATGGATTTTACATGTTGCATATAACAGATTGCCACTCTCTCCTTTAACAGATCGGGCTAAGGAAAGCATGTTAGCGGCACCGTCATTCACAAACATTAAAAGTTGGGTTGTTGAAACTTAAAATTTGTTCAATGCACTCACCACCACTTTTAAAATTTCATCGCTAGTACATTTTGCAACTCTTTTGGAAGCAGGTAAGATAGGGGATGGCGGTTCAAAGTCTTCCATTATATGTACCATCATATTCACCACAGATTGTTTCCGCACATAACCACAATCTTTCAATTTTGCTTTAATTCGTTCATCAATATAGTCACGAACATGTAAGGATGTCTGACTTAGTAATGTATAATCCAAATACTTACTCCAGAAAGAGACAAATGCTTGTTGGTCTGGTAAAGTGAATGGTACATTCCATAGAATACGCCGTTTCCGAAGTGTACCTAATTTTGACATTTTCTAAGTATGTGTGTACTAACAAACACCCACAACGATCAGTCGAATAATACTGAAGAAGCGTGCTTTAAAAAGCTGTTCCGCTACGGCACTGAATATTGCCCCTCATTGCCGAGACTAATAATCAGAGTAAAATCTATCATTTTTTGTAAAATCCGTTGCTGCTACCAAATTTTTGGACGCTAGTGTAAAGTGCTTGCAATTCAGTTTATATATAAATAACTGACTCTTGGTATAATATTATTTTTTTTTCTTATGATAATGTTGAACGCCTTATGGTGAAAATTAAACCTTACCTTTTTAATCTGCGTTATACACTATTAAAATTTTATAAGTATAATTTTAATTATTTGTAGTGGTAGTCTATAAAGTAAATCCTGCTGCTGTAGGAATTTCTTGGTTAACCTCAAAATTCAACCATCCCTATATGTAATTCGATATCGCTCTATTTCCCTTTGTGCTATCCTTTCTATTCGCACATTAGAAAATCTAAATATTCTTGATAGGATTTCTAACAGCCTAACAGGTGGACATTGAGAAGTAAATTCGCCACAAACGCGTTTATTTTTCTACCGAAAAATGTTTTGAAACAAAGTGTCTCGTCGAAATCGAAGAAGAGAAGAGAGTAACCTCAAAAAAAAAAAGATAAAGGCAGTGCGTTCAATTCAAGGTCGACCCCTGGTCGCTAACGAAATTATAAATATGCGAATGGTAAACGATCGAAGCATTTACACGACTCGAGGGCCCCGCATTGTATACTAAGATGCTGATGTATGTATACACTCGGAACTCGCGGAGAGCCGCTACTACTACTCTACTATTACTACTACACGTTTTTAGTGAAGAAGAAAAAACCGATCTGGGATACTTTTAAAAATAACTGCGGTGGCTGTGGTAGTTTCTCTATGTAGACCGTACGATCTGCACTACGATTAGGTACTGCGTTACGCTAGTCGCGCCCGGGAAACAATAATTTTATTAAAAAAATAAATGTAACGTGATGTAATTTAAATAAACACGAGATAAGTAATTATCTATTTAAATTTTCTATCTGTCTATATAGGCCTTACGTAATCGCCTCTAACATTTTTAACGTTGTCCTAGGTCGGTTTTCGTCTGTACGGAAAAAGAAAAGCTAAAAAATCGCATGACCAATATTTTAAAATCTATGTTGAGATGAGTTCGTGAGAAGAAGGAGGTGGAAGGTATATATGGCGTGTATTGATTATATAGCTAACTATGAGTTGTATTTTACACTACTAGCCACATGTAAGTGAACGACAGAAAGAATAGTGAAAAAAACGTATACTATACGATAGAATTGAACTCAGATCAAACTTTACTTATAGTTAATTTGTTATAATTTCATAGACCAGTTCGTAGCTAATTTGCCCACCGCAAGTAAAATAAAAAATACAACGAATTTAAACGACGAACTCTTTAAAGTATATTTACTTGAAGAGGAGCCAAGATAGATTGAACAAAAGATTAGAACGTACAGAAACAAAAGAAGATCTAAACGAAGAATGGCAAAATATAAAACAAGTAAAAAGAAGAAACTCAGGAAGAAGAAATGATTGAAAATATGATTAGATGAGAAAAACAAAGAAACTTACATCGAAGCTAATCATGTAATTTACAAGCATAGTAGAAATGTTGCGAAAATATATCTAGAAAGATTAACGATGAGTCCTGGGATAGATATGTGTGTAATATTGAAAATGACATACATGGAAGACAACACCTGACTTATGAGGTAATAATAATAATAATTCATGCCTTCGCATCCTCCTTTCGCCAATTAATTACAGCGAGCATCAGCCGGCCATGAGTTATTACTACGCCTGCGCGTGTGGAACGTCTTAAGATGAAAATCGTTCTCAGCATTCGCCATGGAAAACCTTAACCCTGAGAAACAACCCCGGGGTTCGAACCCGGCACCTCCGGTCTAATAGCCAAGCGCGCAAGGCACTCAGCCGCCAGCCCGTAATATATTAATGAATAATAAGGAAGATAGAGGAGGAGAACTGGGTAAAATATTATTAACAGCTCTGGTACAAGGAAAATATTTACTCAAGAACAATGTAGGCAGTTATACGTAAAAGGTTTGGATGATATAGATTTAACTGACAGAAGCCTTCAGGGCAACTAGGAACGGAAAAGCGACTGGTGGAGATGGGATCAATACAGAGCTTTGGAAATATGGGGGACTTATGCTATACCAAAGAGTTCTACATGTATTTACTAAATGTTGGAAAAATAGTATTATTCATGATGATTGGGAAAGAGCGAAAGTAGTTTTGTTGTTCAGAAAAGGCGATAATTTTTACGCCGGAATATTAAACAATAGCTTGAAAATCATGGCATAAGAACTAATAGAAGAGGAACAAATGGGCTTTAGAAAAGGCAGATCAATCATAGATAGAATATACACTCTAGAACAAGAGAAACACACATAGGGTTTATAGAATTCGAAAAGGCTTTCGATAACGTAAACAGATGTAAATTATAGGATACTATGAAAGGACAGGGATATACATATATACATAGTTAATAAGAGTTATACAGGGTTTATACACAGACACCAGAATTGTGGTGGATATAGACAACAAACAAAGGGGTTAGACAAGCCTGCTGTGTGTCGCTAACATTGATGTTATTATAAACAAATATGCCCTAAAGAAATACTTTTAGACCAGAACACCACCCTAAATTCTATCGTATATACTGACGACTTAGTACTCTTAACAGAAACGGAAGATGATCTACGGCAAGGGACATATACATTGTAAAAAATTGGCCAAAGCTATAAAATGAAAATATCGCCAAATAAAACCAAAATCATGCCTTTCCTGGGTAAATATCCAATTAGAACAAAAATACTCATAAACGGTAGTACACTGGAACAGGTGTAACGCTGTAAGTATTTAGGGTGCATGTATCTTATGATCGAAACAAAGACATAGAAGAAAAACTGAATAAATTCAAACATATCGATGGAACAATCTGCAGAACGGTAAAGGACAAAACAATAAAATTTTACAAGACGTAGCAGTGCCAACCTTCCTATACGGAAACATGGACGACAACGAAAAAACAAGAAAACAGGATACAGACACAAGAACAAAGTGCCTAAAACCTGAAGTGAAGAAGAAGGACAAGATGTTTTTAAGAAAATAATCGAATTTGCCTTCTGCGTGTCAGTAAAAATTACTTAAACTACATTATTTTTACTTAAATGTACTAATTTGCAATTTTATCTGTATGTATGCTTTAGCTTAAGGTGATTAACTTAAAAAAGTATTCTTTGTGGGAAAACACATCTTATTTTGGAACGGTTTATTTATAAATGTTATTGGTTTTTGTATCTGCTATCGATAATAGATATCCCGACCATTCTAATTTTGATATTTAGATTTACAGTTATTTTTAAGGGTTATATTAGGTTTATACCTATAATAAAGTGCATTGGTAGTTTTAAAGAGTGGCAGTTTTTGTGAAAACGGTAAATACATAACAAAGTTGATTATGTTAACTTACTCTAGTGATACCTTAACACATGGGCTGAAAAGTCCCGGGCCTAACAAAGAAAACACGGTTTTTTTGGTTCAAAATTAGCTTTATTCATCAACGTAATCTCCATCAAGAGCAACGCAATCATTCCAGCGCCGCTCTAACATTTCAATACCACTTTTGTATAACGATTTATCTTTTGCCTTAAAATAGGCCTCAGTTTCAGCGATAATCTCTTCATTCGTGCGAAATTTCTTACCGGCGAGAATTTTTTTGAGGTCTGCGAACAGCCAGTACTCACTCGGAGCCAAATCTGGCGAATACGGTGGATGTGGGAGCAATTCGGAGTTCAATTCATGTAGTTTTGCCATTGTTTTGATTGACTTGTGACACGGTGCGTTGTCTTGATGAAACAAAATTTTTTTCTTTGCCATATGCGGTCGTTTCTTTTCAATTTCGGCCTTCAAACGCTCCAATAACGCTATATAATATTCACTGTTTATGGTATTTCCTTTCTCAAGGTAGTCGATGAATCTTACACCACGCACTTACCAAAATACCGAGGCCATAACCTTTCCAGCCGATTGTTGTGCTTTCGAGCGCTTTGGACGAGGTTCACCAGTTGTTGTCCACTCAGATGACGATCGTTTTGATTCCGGAGTGATGTGATGGATCCATGTTTCATCCATTGTCACATATCGACGCAAAAATTTCCGGTTTATTACGTTTAAACATTGCCAAACACTACTCAGAATCATCAACACGTTCCTGTTTTTGGTCAACAGTGAGCAAACCACTTTGAACAGAGCTTTCTCATAGTCAAATACTCATGCAATATAAAGCCAATACGTTCTTTTGATATCTTTACGATGTCAGCTAACTCACGCAACCTCACTTTTTGATCATTCAAAACGATTTTGTGGATTTTTTTGATGTTTTCTGGTGTTACCGCCTCATTTAGACGTCCACTGCGTTCTGCATCATCGGTGTCTCTACGACCACGTTTGAAGTCAGCAAACCAACATTTTATTGTTGTTTCTGATGGAGCGGAGTCCCCATAACAGTTTTCAAGCCATTGCTTCGCTTGAACGGTATTTTTTCCCATCAATAAGCAGTGTAAAATTAAAACACGATATTGTTTTTGATCCATTGTTTTGAAAATAACAAAAGTAGCGTGAGTCTTAGCACAATAACTCACAAACTAATGAATAGAATATCATGAAATTTTAACAGCTATCTTTTGAAGGTTAGTACTAACTGAGAGAAAGGTGACTGCAATAAAACTAGCGTCATCTATGTATTAGGCCCGGGACTCTTCAGCCCATGTGTTATATAAAAAGTCTGGCAATAGTTTTGATTAATATTTATTTCCTTAGGAAATAATGTAGGGGTTAAAACACACCTCCCAATGGGTGGAAGTTAATTTATGTTTTATATTTCATCTCAGATCGACATGCCACGAAAGTATGTTAAGAAAACCAATTCGAAATATCCTAGAGACGTTTCAATTTTTGCTATTTAAGCAGTAAGTACTGGAACAAATATTTATGCTGCTTCAAGACAATTTAATATATCAGAGTTCACTATTCGAAACAGAATAAAACGAAAGACCCCTATAACAAGTGTTGGAGGTGGTAGAAGTACTTTTGTTCTCAGTAACATAGAAAAAGATTTGACAGATAACATAGTATTGCTATCTTCAGGTAATAGAATCCGGAGAAGAACAAAATTTTCAAACTAAAATACATGGAGCCTAAAGGTCCCGATAATTTTATGTGCGCCAGTTAAGATGACATATTTGACACTCCAACATCGGGTATTTTAACAAAGGTCAATACCCCTGTCAGTGTTAGAAAGAGATACCTGGTTTTAACCGGTGAGGACTACCCAAAAGTACAAAAATCGTAGGTTCTATGGCAAAAATAGTCTTGATAATATGTTTTTAAAAAGTAGAAAAAAAGGTTTAAGCTTGGTCCAAATAGGTTTTCATTTTATGTTTACCTTTTTAGTTGCGTAACGAATATGTGATTAGTCAGGGTTACTTTATTTTATAAGGAAAATGTTAACATGTCCGCATTTTTAAAAAGTTGCCTTAGTTTTAAGAATAAGTGTTTATTTTCAGCTGTTTCTTAATAGCAATTAAAATTTTGTTAGCTTAAAGAAACTTTCTTCGTTTTATACTATACCCCTCATTTGTTCCTATAAAAGTAAATTGCCGAAGCTGCGGTTTATAACGATACCTACTAAATACCCCATGTAGGGGAATTGCCCATTAAATATATTTTGTTTCAAAAAACGCCTTCCAAGGAACAATTTTACACTTAAATTTTGTATTAACTTTGAAAATGTTATTACCTGCCAATACTCTAGGCTAATTTTTATATTTACATTTTTTTTTAATATACTAAAATATTAATTTTACCCATACAATTACCCACCATATATATCTTTGTCCCGTACCAGTCTTTACAATTTTCAATTTTTTTCTTTCTGTACAATGTTTGTATTTTTGCAGGCATCGTTGCAGTATCCGTTTATAAACAGTAACAAGAAGAAAATGACTTATCCTAATTTATGTATATAAACCTCGCCAAGTCTATATAAAATATTCCAGAGTTTGTCTTATCAATTTCCCACAACAAAGCTGCCGCAACGTTTATCTTTTCCCAATACGACTCGTTCTCTTACATATGACGAGTAGTGTACGTAGATACATGCAGCCCTCTTCCTTTTCTTCTTCTTCTTCTCTACTCTCGGCCCAAAAGAAAATAAACTTCGCCTATTTCGATTTCCCGCATATCGGGGGCGGATTCGTTGCGATAATATTTTCACAGTGGTTCCGTTGACCGATATACAGCGCCCGGATCCCTGTTTGTCTTTAAACACAAGAAAGAAGGTTCGCTCGTTCGTAGAAGTAGGTGGAGGAAGACCGCGAGAGACGAAGTTCTACGCACATATGCGGAAGCATAATTTAGAATGTGGAACGGAAATGGTGCGATTGACATTCGCACAGTTAACGTCATCGAATGGCGAAAGATTAGATTCGGATCGATATTTGATAAATAATAATGGGAAAAATCAATGCTGTTTATTGATTGTGGAACAAGATTTATTTTAAGTAATTGCTAAGAATTGGCTTATAAAAACTTATAACTCACTTACATTTACTAGGCTATAGGTACTGTATGATGTTTTTGGCCAATAATAAATGTTTTTAAGAATACAAATAGTTTTGACGCATCTTTTTCAACCTCTCAGTCAATTATTTACTGTAATTAGCCCGAAGTAAAGAATATGCGTACTAACACATATAGCAACCTACCATACTTTCGTCAGGGCAATAACTTTCTAGATTTATTTGTATGGCGATGATTTTATTACACCCCGCCCAACAAAATAATTTTTTTGTCATGGTACCTGTAAAATACGAACTGATTTCGGGTATTTCTAATATGCTGATTTCAAAAATAACTGGCACTTCTTCGTAGCAGCTCTAGTTTTTGAGATCACATCACGGTGAAACTTATTACTAATACGTATAAATAGCAAAACCAAAATAATTAACTAAATATTTAGGAGACCTAAATTGTTGCTCGGAGGTAACATGAACATCAAGGTTCATTACCTTTGTATCGTTTTCCAGAAAATCTATTATAGTAACAGGGAGAAAGATTTCACAGAGGCATCAGCAGTATGGAGGAAAGGTACCAAGGAAGATGGGATACTCATATTATGGCCGATTACAGCTGGAATCTTCAGCGAGACTGACGCAAGGAAATCTTATAAAAGGAAATTTTTAACTGGTGATCGTGTTTCTGTTAAATAAATACCTCCTACCCATCTTTTTGTGTTGCAGTTAACAGTTAGCAAATAGTAATATTTAAAAAGTTATGTACATATCTAATTTTGGTGATTTAATTTGGTGAATCTGATGAACAATCCTGACGGCATTTTTGCAGTAGATACCCCCTTAATTACACTTAAAAAATCCAATAGATCAAAATGTGTGTTTGGCCAGTGTTATCTAATACATCAATGAAGAACAATTGGGTACCTTTCTATTTCTTCTCTTCTTCTTCCCTTTCTCTTTTTAATTTTTCTTCAGTCAACATAAACGAGAGAACAAAAAACCGTATATACTAAATACCATATGAGTTTGAAAGGTCGTACAAAGAAGAAACGAGCCAGACTCCTGGAAATCAATACCAAGGAACACCAGAAGTTGGTTCGGATGTACGAAACAGATAAATCGCGCTTGGCTCAACATGCTTCGGAGGAAGACCATAGAATCAAGTGTATAAAGAAGACTACACCACAAAGAAAAGATTTTTTAGAAACAGTATACCTCGTCGTAACACCAATAGAATAAATTTACAGAACCAAATATAAACAATGGACGCAACGATTTACTGATCACGGTGAATTACAAAATAAATTAAAATCGAAATTGTGCAGTTTATAAAAGAAAAACAAAAACTTAAAACAATATAACCTCAAGCAACCAAGTATCAACCTCAAGCAGATTTTATTGCATTTATAAATACATGTACGGAAAAGAAGAAATGGGAATAGATTTCACCTATTGCAGAATATTCTACAGGGGAAGGTAACAGGAAAGTGAGGTATTGGTAGAAAACGAATTTCTTGGTTGAAAAATCTCAGAACCTGGTTCGCTATGAATACGACTGAATTATTCAAGCGGCAGCAAAGAAAGTTAAAATAGCATGCATGTTAGCCTCTTGCAGGAAGAAAGAACTCAAATCCCAAATTCCCTTGGGTCCCTTCTCAACTTGCGGAATTACACAGACGTAGAAAAAAAATCTTCTTCATTTCCTTTTTCTTCCTAGACTTGTCACTAAATATGACTTTGGACTAGTCTTCAACGGTCCGTGTCATCTTCAGTTTGATCCCAATTGAGCCGATTTATTTTCTACTTGTCTATTACCGAAAGTTCTTCTTTCGCCTAAAGCACTACGAATAATGAGAAATCATGAGTTTAATAAAAACTTTCGAGCCGACCTTTGTATATCCACTATCCACAGCACTCTCTCGATAAAGTCTTTCCTATTTCTCAATTCCACTGTGTTGCTATGGTTCTTAAAATGTTACGACGGCTCAGTTTGAAAATTTTTACTAATACTCATCGATCCTTATTAGACACAATTCCCAGTATACCCGAATTTTTGCCTTTACCTTGGACAATTGTACTTCCTAAGTATATTCCTAACTGTTGACTTAACCAAAGCATCATCCGCAATTTCACGTATTTTTTTACCCCGAGAATATTTAGCGCTGACCATTGACATTTGTCCCACTTTCTCTGGCCGTTTTTGTTTAAATTAAACATATTTTTCGGCAAAACGGTGACTCTCAAATAACACCACACGGAAAGAACTGGAAAGTTTATTCCAATACTCCTTGCAGTATTAAGAAATAAAACATTGATTTGATCAAATCCCAGTTGAACGGATGATAGTGCTATTTCTAAAGCAAGCGCATTTTTGTTGTTGTATCTTTAAGGTTCAGCAAAAAAAGTGCCGCTGCTCTGCCAGAATTATAACCTATTAATTTAACTAAATGTGTATTTCCGCTTCAGTGTTACAGAATGCCCTTTCTTCCATTTCAATCTCAATTAATCTATAGCCACGTATTGACACAGGTACCACAGTAAGCTTCACACCATACAAATTATTTTTTTATTTGCAATGTCGCGTTTCAAGAGCACGTAGACTCTCAATGTCAACCGAGTTACGGGTTTAAAATGCCTAAGATATAGAAATAAAATAAATTCTTTAAATTAAATTGTAATATCTTTAAGAAAGATACGTTCTCATACCAAGCACTTCTAGTTTTTGCAATTTCACACTAACATTGGACATGTTTGTGGAAACGATTGCTCTATTAACCAATACGCACGTTATAATTTAACTATAAGCAAGACATTGACTTGAATATTTATTACCATTCAGTCAACTAAAATAGTTTAACATTTTTCTACGCATTCAACAAACACTGAAAGCGCATATTCAAAAATAAATAATGTTAATACACCAATTCGATAGTAGTAACTAAATATGAAAGTAATCTATCTACACGGCAAATACATAAATCGAACATTTTGTTGTCACAATATTATGTAATGTTTTTGTTTATTTATTCTGCCACAGTTTATTTCAATTTTTATAGAAAAAGAACCATTTAAATATTTATTATAAGTGACTTTCATATCTTGTTAATATAGTTCTTTAATTAAGTAATTTAATTTGTGTAAATTAATGTTTTTAATAAATTTTATTGAAAAACTTTGATGCCCACTCAATTGAGTCTGTATATTCCAAATAAAATTATTGCGCTTCCATACTTGTAATACGAGGTTTAACACTTTCGCTTTCATTCAGTACACACTCTCAGGAGATTATTTACTAATAAAGATGACAACCTGCCAAAAACAACATTCCATCTAAATGCTCCGTTGAATGAACTGCAAAGTGGCAAAGGCAGTTTTGGCGTAACGACAGTTAACTTCGAGAGAAACGATGTAGAAAAGCATTTGTACAAATTTAAATTTCATTATAAAATCTCTAAGAATTACCTAACTTACAACACAGGCTATATTAATACAAAAAATTAGCATGAAAAAAGAAAATTCATTGCATATTTAAGCAGGATACGTAATATTCATCTGTAAATGAAAGGATAGTTCATATTTCTGCAAAAAAAGCACGGAATGTATTGCCTCTAGGATAATAATTTGTCTTCTGGACCTAATCGAATATTATCCGAATAAACTGTAAAGTGCGTAAAACAAACAATATGCATAACAGGGGTTGCATTAAATTCCAATATTAATAAATAAATATGCAATGTATTTATTTAATGCATAAAATACGTCAGTGAATATTAAATTGGCTACCGGATAAATATGTATACATTATTAAAACGTAAATGATACTACATAAACAGACAAATGAGCTGGTAGGTATTATAATTAATTTTACTTCCTTCCAAACGTGTATGTATATATGTATGTAAAATAATCTGTTGATCTATAGGGTGCAGCTAAAATCACGTCAGAACAGACATGGCATCCACGTCCAATAAAAGGACATTTCTAAAATTAACACATGGGCTGAAAAGTCCCGTGCCTAACACATAGATGACGCTAGTTTTGTTGCAGTCACCTTTCTCTCAGTTAGTACTAACCTTCAAAAGACAGCTGTTAAAATTTCATGATATTCTATTCATTAGTTTGTGAGTTATTGTGCTAAGACTCACGCTACTTTTGTTATTTTCAAAACAAATTTCCGTAAACTACGAGTAATTGCATTAGAAAATACCAAGCGTAAATTTACCGACATTATTTTTCAAAATAAAATAAAATTTATTTTTTATTTTTTAATATTATATGTTATTCATTGTCCATGATTTATTTTTTAATAAATATACATATTTTCTTTTATGCAATTTCCTTATAAATAAAATAAAGCTCCCCAATGTAAACTTTGGGTAATGTGAACAGTGCATAGCTGATATCGTTCACATAATCGAGTGTCTATTGTATTTATAAGATATTTGTAGGTTAATTCCATCACCAAAGTCCCTAGTTGTATCTATAAATATTGACGTGATATTGTTAACGATAGATTATCATAATTAGAGCTGTTTCGGCTATTTCCATCGTTCGTAGAACCTATATAGTTCGACGCTTCGACAGTGTGTCTACTGCCGTCTTCAGAGAAGCCCTGAGAAGGGCTGTTAATTGCCAAATTCTTCATTCGTTCAATGATTTTGTCTAACGTATTTGTCTTCCCTCTTTTTTATTAGTGAAACTGTCTCGTAGTCGTTTCGAAATCGATTTGTTTTGAATTTCGTATTCCACTGGACTTGAGCACTAAGCTAATAAGGCGGACAAAAGTTACTGTGTTAAACTTATATTTAAGCTACAATTTTCTCTGCAGGGAGAGGGGAAGGAGAGAAACAAGGAAGAGAAGGAGAAGAAAGAGAGGAAGAAGAAAGGAAAAGGAAAAGGAGAAAAAATAGTCTAATTCTCAAATTTTCAATCATTACTTGTCGTTTCTTCTGCATTTTTTAGCAGACATTACCTGATAATTCTCCTATGTAGAGCTTTAGCAATGAAAATCAAAGTTAGTGTCGTGTCTTTTTGTCGCAATCCACTACAAGAAGAAGGAAAAGGAGAAGAAAAAGCAAGAGGAACGCCAAAGACATCGTGAAGAGATGGGATCGAGAAGACCATGAAAGATAGCAATAAAAGAAGAAGTTTGGAAAAATGGAGATCTCCGTTGCAATAATAATAATAATAAATGCTTCCACTGATCTATAGTTCGTAAAAAAAGAGTCGTGGCGTATTATTCGTTATGTTCTCCATTTTTAACGACGATTACTATACCTTGTTCTTAGATTTATGCCTATTTAATTTCATCAAACTTTCCTCAACGATACCTTACCATTACATAATCAAAATATTAACGGTGCTAATCTTTTAAAGCACGAATTTAGCCGATGATCCTATTCTATCCGTAAGAGAAACTTCTTACGTATATACGAGAAGATAGACGGCCGCTAGAGCTAAATTCGAAAGAGATGATCGAATCAAGCGTATAGAATCCGAGGCGGCCGCGAAAGATCGTCGGAGAGACGAACCGCCGTCTCGAGATCGGACCACCGTTTTGTTATGACAGAGAGTAAACCGCCGGAGACGGAGCTCTTAATTAATGGGTTTCTTTGTTTGGACTGAAAATAGCGGACGTTCTGTATTGGCAGAGCCTCTAGCGAAGCGTCGGACCGTTTAGAAACGCACCTTGCGCCATCGCCACCATCATCACCGTCAGCAGACTGTTCCGCTACCATATCGCGACCATGAAACTTCGTTCGATTCGATCCCTTCCCCTCTGTCCAACGTTGTCTAGCGCCTAGCTTAGTACCTCTGGCTTAATTTTCGTGCTTCTTCGATGGGTCAAATGTATTATATGAATAGGGCGCGATATCTACATACGTGCAGACATATATGCTATATGCATGCATATGGTGGAGAATTTTCAAGATGCAGTGATTAATTTAGAGAATTTGACTTAATTTTATAAGTAGATACTTCCACAATATAATTTTTATTAACTGAGTCAGTGAAGACGGGCGCAGGTAATGTTCTGACCGATAAAAAAAAATATTGTGAGGAAGCCATGTAAATTGTTTAAATAATACCTCTTTTTTAGGAAAACGAACCAAATTGCAGACATCCTACAGAAAACACCCTAAAAATAATAATAAATTTATTAAGTTAAAAGATGGTATCACTAAAGAAAGAACGAATTAGTATTAAACTGTTGTAATACAGGAACTCCATTTAAATGTCAAAAAAATGAAATCAGAAATTTAAAAATTCTAAAAGATTTGTTGCTTTGTTGAGTTATTAGTTAATATTCAAAAATTATTTGAAAACTCATAGTTAAGGTGTTAATGTCAATATTAAGGATACGCATATTTTGAGGTTGGATGTATTTGTTCGATTCTAGATATTTTGATAATATACCACAAAATTGGACAGGTCACTGTCCAGGGTCTTTTAAGAAAGAGGTCGCATCCAACAAAGATGTTAAACACTGACAATATCGAGGATTTCGAGCATGAGAGGGATTTAATTGACGATGTTTTGACCTGGGTCTTATGTCAAATTATGATGTTAACCTTCATTTACGAAATAATGTAATCATTAATACCGAGTCAGTTGTCGTCCTCTAAATATACCAATTTCTTTGCATATGCCTGGTACAAGTCCTGTTATATATAGATAATCGAACATTCCCTTCCCCATTCGAACATCCCATGAATTTTGCTTTTTTCGTTGCTTTCAATCTGATGTTTTTACACTCATTCGTTGTTGTTGGTGCGAAAACATTTTATACTTTAAGCATTTTTTGACGACTTTAATTACCATATCAAATCATAAATATATAATTTATATACGCATTAAAATAAATACTTCATTATTATTAATACTAAGGATTTGTTGTCACGTGTAATCCCGTGTTTACATTTGTATGAAATAATGAAATAATAATTATGAATATTAGGACATAACAACTAATGCAATTTTACTAATAAATTATGTTTTTTCTTAATAGAAAACATATGCATGCAATATATAGATGGTTTTGGTGTAAGTAGCAGGTCTGACTTGTTCTACACTTTTGGAACACCTTGTATAATTGAAAATGCTTTAAAGTCGATAAAGGATGTTAAAGATTAACAACTTGCGTTAATTTCTTTTCCATATTACTATGATCAACTCTAGCATAAAAGGGTGGCGCTTAAATGCAACACCCTGTATATACAGCATTCATGTGACTTCAAAGAACTTTCGATAAGGTACAACATTTGCGTTTAAATTTTTGTTCTGTCTATTTCCGTTCAAGTATTAAATCAAGAAGTAGTTCACCCCCTCAGAGAGAATTTCAACACAAACAAAAAAATTGTTTTCAACTTCAACATACTCTACTTACCTACCAAGTTTCATTGAAATCTGAATTTGACACCCGGGAACCTTTCCTTATTAGACTGAAATCTTATTACTGCGTTTGATAAACTAGCTGTCTCGTACTTAATTCAATGTATCTACAATTTAATATTGTCCCCTTCAAAGTATGCTGCTTTGGAATCCACACAATATCTCCAGCGAGCTTTCGATTCCTGGTAACAATTTTGAAAGTCTTGTTCTGTTAGGCTGTTTAGAACTTTGGATGTTGCTTATTGGTCCATAATGGGAAACTTTCAATTTCCGCTTAAGCGTTAGGATTATGGTTGGACTATAGGGCTGGTGTGAGAATACTGGAATATTTTTCTCTGCCAAAAATTCTCTAACCGATAACTGTAACTGAGCGAGAATGCAAAATAATAATGCAATGGATTCTCGCATTGTTCACAAGAAATTCGTACCGCAAGGCAAGGCAGTGAATCAAACATTTTATCGCGAGGTCCTTAAATGTTTATGGAAAAGGGTTTTGCGTCTGCTTGATATTGCTAGCTCGTGTATCTTACATCACGATGATGCCTCCTAGTCACGGCTCACTGCCTGTCAAACTTTCAGCAATTCTAACACATTAGGTAATGACGGTTAACGTCATTGTCAAAATTATTTTCCAAACCGTTAAGTTATAATATCTAACTTACGTTCAGAGATATATTTTCTATTTCAATGCCATCTTCGACCTAGAAACACGGTAAATTAAACTTTGAAATTTTGAGATGTAGTATGCTGGAGACATGCAGTCTGTTGCAGTAGTTTTTTTTTATTAAACGTTGTTTAAACAAAATTATCAACTAAATTGTAGGTTGGAAATGTTAAATTTTCGGAATATGACGCGAACACCCCTTACACTACCCTAAATACTCCCAGCACCAGCCCTCGTATAAGCTGACTAATTTAATATTCACGATGATAATTTTTCCATATCCTCACCGAGAATGTCCACAGGCCAGACTGCTACCTCTTGTTTGTAGAGTTGCGGTGTTGATACAATTAAAATACCAACCTGTCCGAGACACGGACGGATCGCATCCTTTCCGATCGCTTCTTCGGTCTCGTCTTAATCGCCGCACTTCTCCTTAATTGTCACGTTAATAGACGAAGCTGTAAATAAAAATCCGAGATTCTCCAAAATATTTACATCATACTATTTATACGAAAGGACGTGGAATTATGTAGCATATGCATCGATGTTGTATACAGTGGGTATCTTCATATATAATATGCTGACGTTTTGTTTAAAAACGCCTTATAAACAACGATACACTCCCCACGCACACATGTAATTTACTGGAGAATATTTTCACGCGAACCTACAGTCAATCACAAAAGTCTACGTATGCGTATCGCTTCGATGTAAGATAATTAGATTAACTATGCTACTAAAGTCCGCATGAACATACTACTATTATTTAGGGAATTACGTGTTTTTCTTTTTGTAATATGATGCGTGAAATGATACAAGCAAGAATATATCATAATCACACTAAAACTATAGAAATAAGTAAAGGAATTATTAATAACACTATTGAGAATTTAACTAAATTAGTATATTTAATAAGTTAACAAATTATTACAGCTAAATATATAGTTACTTCCATAATTATTTATACTCCACATATTATTGTATTGTAGACGTTATTTTCCACTGTTTCTGTTAAAGAATTCTCTTTATATGTATTAATTGTTTTCTTGTAATAAAAACAACGTTTAAAGTAAAAATCAAGAATAAAACAAATCCTTTATTCACAAAAATATAACATTTTTAAATTCTGTTTCTCAGAGGTATTCATACTTATAAACGAACTACTTCCGGAATTGGACCGTGTCATGATGAGATATATATAAAATTAAATAAGAGAAAGAGGATAAAGAAAAATAATAAGAAAAAGAGATAAAAAGAAAAAAAGAAAAAATTATAAAGGGTAGGGGTACATGAAATAGAAAGAAAGGTGAAAAGAATAAGAGAAGGAAATAGAGACAGAAGGGGGAGGAGGTACGAGAGAAAAATAAAAAGGAAAAAGAAAGAGACCAAAAGAAAAAGGTGGGATTTCGACGTTTCGCCTCCGTCGTAGGAGGCTTCTTCAGGAGAATAGGGGAAACCAAAGTGACACGGTAACTCGGCGTGTTGACCACGCTAGAGGCAAAAACCTTCGTATTCATGCTTATTGTATTTTAACCATTTAATAAAGTGGGCACCCAATATTTGGCTGCTCCTCCATTAGATATTAAAATTGCGTTAAGACGTCATGGCATGCTTTCCACCAATACTACCTTACTCATGAGATTTTCTTTACTTTGTATACCGAATTTTTGTAGCTGTGGCTTAATTTCAGCCCACAGCTGTTCTATGGGGTTAGTGTCTAGACTTTGGGGTGGTCTTGCTAAATAATGAGTGAGTCCACTGCTTAATAATATATGCCGAATATTCCAAATCATTCTCTTGTTGGAAAGAAAAGTTATCTTGCGCCTTCAGGCAGATTTCCTTTTTCAGCAGTTCAGATACTTTTTTAATTTATCCATTCCGTCTATAGAAACCGAATTACTGACGCGACCAGCCCCCATGTAGTCGCACACCATTATAGAGCTGCCTCCATGCTTTACTGCCGCTTTCAGGTTTCTGAAATGGAGCTCTGTATTTCCTTGTCGCCACACATTACCTCTACCATCGGACCAAAAAATATTGAATTTGCACTTATCTGAGATGATAATATGTTCCCAAAAAGTTTCAATACTCATTAGCAAAATGTAGTCGTTCCTGTGGGCTCCTCTTATTTATCTATAGTTTATTTCTAGCTAGTCGACCATGATACCAGCGATTTCTTAGAATTTTCCTACGTATTTCAGCACTAAAGTGTTTACCATAATTATTATTAATAATTTGACTCAACTTTAGAGCACTAAAATATGTTATTTTTTAACTTCACGAACTAGTTCGTTTTCTTCTCTAGGTCTTAAAATTTTCGGTCGTCCAATCCTAGTTTTATTAACAATAATATTTTATTTTATTTTATACTTGTTATATTTATATTATTTATGTTTTTCGCCCCATTTCTCCAATAAGTACTAGAGCGTGTAATAAGGCTACCACAGCACTGAAATTTAAAAATATTAAAGAGAATTCTTCATGTGTAAAAGGGGGTAAGTACCATCTGACATGAAATAATACGCTGGGTACGAATACTTATATGAGTAACTGTATGCACATTGCAATGAAAACTATCTGATACATGTACTAATGTTGAAAATAGCGTATTATTTGGTATCGTAAAATTTAATATATATTAATATTTATCTGCTGGGTGGAGTTAAAAATTCTACCCACCTTTCTTCAACTTTCTCTAATATTTAGCGTTATGTTGTCTCAACCTAAAATCATCGTGTTAAAAAATCCATCGCATAATTTTTTCACCTCGCCTCTATTAAAAGTCACGTTTCACCCTTCAACATAGATACAGCTTCATATTTGCCCACATCATTTCAGTTGGGTTGAGGTCAGAGTGATAAGGTGGTAATCTAAGCACATCATGTCCATATTTCTTAAAAACTGTGTTTGTCGTGTGTTCATCGTACTGTCTCTTTCTTAGACATAACTACGTTTTCATGTCTTCTTTTCCCTATATAGACGTGGGGCAATGTCTCTGTTATGATAAGGGGCGTTACCAATCTCAATAAAATTTTTTCGAGTAAATTGGGTATTAAGTTTTCTTTAAACTACTTTTTATTTTTACGTGATGGTAGTCTTCTGTCCTTTTTGATGATCCCCACCAAAGATAGGCACCAGGAACAAACCAGCTTTCCTGTCAACGTGAACAATAATTAAACGATCCCCTTTAGATCTTGGTTTAATAATAATAATAATAATAATAATAATAATAATAATAATAATAATAATAATAATAATAATAATAATAATAATAATAATATTTAATGCCCAACAGATACAAATATCCAATTACAAGGCAATGTTAAATAATGTACACATGCAAATATAAATAACATAAAATTAAAGTATGTCAAATTAGAAAACTTAGTAACTAGTTGCTTTAATTTAAATTAAAAAAAAAAAAAGTAGTTTACCAGTGGTTAGCAAAAAAGAGAGAACGGAAAAAGTATTCAACTAAGTGTAACGCACCCAGTCTACATACCGTCAAAAGGGACAGTAAAGTGCAGGTATGTATATCCAACTCGGCAAACTCCATAGAGTTGAAATTGCTACACAATCTGTGTATTGGGGACCTGATGGCGATGTTTGTTCTAGGTGCGAAACAGTAAAATGTATTTGTTTGCCTAGATCCTGAACGTGGTACAATGAAGTTGATTTTACTCAACAACTCAGGGACATCAAGACCATTATGAAGTAAAGTAAATAGGAATTTACACTCAGCCTGTTTTCGACGTAGTTCTAATGAATCAATATTAAATGTCTCTAGCAGAGCACTGTGGCTAAATCCTTGTATCGGGTAAGTATTAAATTTTTTAAAGTACAAGAACTTCAAACACCTTCTCTGAATCTGCTCTAGAAGATGTATCTGATGGATGTACATAGGTGACCAGACCAAGGACGCATACTCCAGTCGAGACCGAACAAAAGCGAAATAAAGAGGAAGAAACCTGCATTATAATCATCGCTCCAACTGTTATTATGGGTATGTGACGAGTGCATATATGTTTCATTCATGTATACAATAGAACGTTTTTCCTCTCTGTACTGGTGGATGTTTTTCAAAAAGCTACTTCTTAAATTGCAGATGTGGTGACGTTCAACCAATAGTTTCTTTCTTCAGGACATCCCTGATACGCTGTATTGTCTACAAAGTTTTTATGGATGCGTTTCAAAGTGGGAACAAGTCCAAGTTCTATTTGTTCTCCCTTATAATTTTTCTGACTGCGGGGGGTCAGTGCATCGTCGTTCTCTTCTTTGCTTTTAAATTTAAATACACAATGTATTACCTCTCTAGTCTGCGCCTCTAAAACCTAGAGACAGTTAAAGTACGAATAAACATTAAAACCTACATAAATGTATGAGCTTTAATTTATTAGAATATTGATGCATATATCTTACTTTATTTTTTATTTTACTTCTAAATTCCATAGTAAAATACACGACACTTTGCATTATTATTGCACGTAATCGGTGAGTACTTTTGTCTTAGATTGTACGATTGATGAGAACACTATTACAGTTGCTAAAGAAATGAGCTGTCCCTTGTATAATACGATACAAAACGATGTTAGAATTTTTATACACTATAAGACTTAATATTATTATTTACTTACTATGAGTAGCCAATATTATTTATTGAAAACAAATATTGCTATTTATGTATATAAACAGGTATTTACACTACCTATTGTTAATAATCTCGCAAATCTGGCTCTAAAGTTTCACTTGATCCACAAGAAACCCTATTCTCAATGTTATAATTATATTTTCCCAAAAAGAATATATGTAATATGCAGCATAATCCCCGTATACTTTTGAAATTGACTGTACGTAACCACATCGTTTCTTGGCTAGCAACCAAGCGCCAGACCCAGACGGATCCACCGACGGCAGACTTGTTTGTGCTTCGATGGAGAAATATTTAAATCACATCCATATCTACATCATCCAAATATGTGAATCCTTCGAGTTAGCTTACGCGCGATTTGAAAGCACCAAAGCGTATATCATATACGTGGAAGCTTTTCCCCGTCACAAATTCATAACTTCCAATATTAGAGACATACGTCGGCGTTCTTCGTTCGGGTAAAAAAGGGAATCCCATCAGGAAAAGCGGCCATGCGCCGCTAATGCTAGACAATCGAATCGGCACTATTCCGAAAGGTTGCCGTGGAAACCTCGACGCGTCCGTAAGATTCGAGAGGGCCATGGGAATCGACCGAATGCCTGCCTTTTGATTTTCTCTCTCTGTCTACGGTTCGCGTTCGGTTCGGAATTCTTCTCTTCAATTCGAAGGGAGCTTCTCTCTTCTAAAATAATAATAACAAATGGCGTTTGATGGTTGGAGAAAAAATCGCAGTGTCGTGGAGTTGTCGGAATGTATCAAGTTAGATAAAAGTCGTGTAATTATTATTATTATTAGTATCCATTATGTCGTTTTACGCTTATCTTTGTATATACGAGGGGAGGTCCAGAAGTTCGTGGAATGAAAGGGTTTTAAATAAAATAAAACAATAAATCTATTTTTCCTTTTCAATATAATCACACTTAAGCACAATACATTTATCAGATCTATGAATTAATTTTTCTAAACCATCATAAAAATATTTTTTATCTTTCGCCTCAAAATGGGCCAAAATTGCCTCCTTTACCTCATTGTCGTCGGAAAACCTTCTTCCACGTAAGTCTTTTTTTAAATTGGGGAACAAATAAAAATCACTAGGTGCGAGGTCTGGACTGTAGGGTGGATGGACTATTGATTGAAGGCCATGCTTGTGCAGAGCACCCATTGCAACTTTGCTCTTGTGAACCGGGGCATTGTCTTGCAAGAGCAACACACCTTTGGCCAATTTGCCTCGACGTTTTTCCTTGATGGCCTCCTGTAATTTTTCTAATATCGCCGCGTAATACTCTCCGATTATGCTCCTACCTTTTCTTTGTAATCAATCAATAAAATCTCCTCACAATCTCAAAAAACAGTAGCCATTAACTTTCCAGCCGATTCTGACACTTTGAATTTCTTTGGCGGTGGTGTCCCCTTTTTATGCCATTGCCTGGACTCCTGTTTCGACTCATGCTCAAAGTGATGAACCAATGTTTCATCTCTGGTAACAATCCGCTCCAAAATCTGTGCAGGTTTGTCTCCACACATCTCCAAAAATTGTTTCTGCTGTTTCTGCAGCGGCGTGAGAATTCTCGGTACCCATCTTGCACTGACTTTTGTCATACCCAGGTGGTCAAGTAGGATACGCAAAATGGTGGTATCTGATACTCCAACTAATCCAGATAATTATTTTTTTTTTTAAACGGTCATCTTGCAATGAAAAATTTTGCACTTTTTCGGCCTCAACTGGCCGTTCTGAGCGGGGGTCGTCTTCAATCGAGTCCCGACCATGCCACTTATAAATCATTGATTTACTAGGGCACTGTTCTCCATAAACGGTTTCCATTTAATTCAATATGGTTTGAGCGTTCTTTCCTTGCTTTGTAAGGAACTTTATCACAGCACGGTGTTCAATTTCCTCCATAGTTTCAGTTTTCTTCCGGATTGACTTGTTTAGCAGGCAACTATTCGTAAACGACTGACGCTATATGGCTGCAACTTAACTTATATACTAATGATGGGTCGCCAATCAGAATGACACCTAGCGAACGCACCTATCCCCACTCCATCCCCTCCATTCCACGAACTTCTGGACCTCCCCTCGTAAGACACATAATAGGTTTGTAGAAATATCAATCAAATATTTTGGGATAGAATCAATTTATTTTAATACGTTAACGTGACTATGGTTGTTAGGTTCGCAGTAAATTCCATGCTACACAAATTCATAATTTATTAGAAACGCAGCGTTTCAATAGCACGTGGACTCCCATTATCAACCGAGCTACCGACTGAATTAACTATAAATTGCAACTAATGATAGATCAACTGTTAAAAAGGGATCTGAAACACTTTCCGTCTATAAAAGTTCAGTTGAATCTTGATATTTCCCAGGTGTATGCATAATTTTTTTCAGGTTTAACAAAGAGATGGCGCCAGCGAAAAATACGTAGCGTATTAATTTGCCATATATGTCGTTTTGAAAAACGTTTTTGTGATTTTAGGAAATTGACAAATATCTCGTCCTTCATGAGTTATCCTTTTTCCTGTAAAAGCTGTGAAGCTACAAACAGTCTGATCTTGTTTTGTTATTTAAGATACACCACGTATAACGAATTAATCCTAATTATACATAAAAGGTAGTATAATAGTATGGCATAACGGCGTTTATCGTTGGCCTATAATATTGTTTACGGGAACCGCGCAGGACTTTCCGAACAGTACTACGGTGGCCCGCAAATAAACTGTTGTTGGAGAAATCGTTTAACATCGCCGTGTCGCAATCAAAAAGGCTTAATGTCGAGCAATAAAGACGGCGAAGCGCGTAAAAGTGCAGCCGGCAACTGACGGCTGACATTGGCCAGGGCGCGGTAAACCTGCGCCTTCATACGCACTTCTCGGAACCGTGATATTCTCTCTCTCTCTCTCTCTCGGTCTCTCCTCGAATTATAGGCGAGCTATAAACCGCAACGATGTATACATACCGTACGGATGCTATGTACGCGGATAACTTTCGTACATACATATTCACATATAGTTACTCTCAGAAGTATTCATACCCCACAGTAGCTACACGTTACCTGAGTGAAATTCGTTTTTACCGCCTCTGTAAATAGTAATACAGCAGAGTCGTAATTTAGTGAACTAATTTTTGCACGGTGGATTCACTATTTCGGGAATTTCACTATTTTGAGGTTGAAAAAATGAGGAGAAAACGTCCATATTCTTTGTTGGTAACCATTTATATTAAACTTGGCTGAAATGGTAAGATAAAAGAATACTGAAAGATAGATAATAGCACGTACGTATGTACTATGTAAGTCTTTCTAAAAAGGTACATATTTTCTTTATTGAGACGCAAAAGATGATGTTATGTGTAATTGCTGCTGTTTTTTGTCGTAAATTAAGCAAACCAAATGATGTGGAATAATCAATTTCTATTTGATTTTCTTTAGTCTAGTGAATCACTTCATTTAGTGATATTAGAGCTTGGTCAGTTAAAATAGATGCTTCCTTTTCAGATTCTTCATTTTGTTCTGTGTCTGTCAAAATTTCAGACGTCTTCTGTCAATAGTTACTGTTTTGTGTAGCAAGTAAGGTGTTTTCGCAAAAATGGATAACATGAAATTTCGTGCAGTGATAAAACACTTTTGGATGGTTGGGAAAAAGGCCACGGAAATTCGAAATATTTCGCTAGAGCTTCATGGCGGATGTACTCTATCATTTCCGACCATCAGCTTCTGCGTGAGCGAGATCAAACGTGACCGCACAAGGACAAGTGATGAACCACGCAGTGGACGCTCAAAAATCGCTACCAACGATGAAATGGTCGGCAAGATTCACGATGTCGTGTTAGCCGATCGCCAATCGACGCGGAAAGAGATAGCGGAGATAACAGGCATCTGTGAAGAACGCGTTGACCATATCCAACACGAAACTTTGCGTATTAAAGAGCTTTCGGCGCAATGGGTACCGCGTTTCCTCACACCCGAGCAAAAATGGAAATCGGGTGACCGTTTCGGAGGAATGTCCGGCCAGGATCCACTGCAATCCAAGGGATTTCTTCATGCGTTTTGCAACGATGGATCCACCACTACATACCGGAGACCAAGGAACAGTCAAAACAGTTGAGTTTTCCGGGCGAATCGGCTCCGAAGAATGCAAAGACCGGAAAGGTCATGGCGACCATTATTTGAGATTCCCAAGATGTGATACTCATCGACTATTTGCTGAACGGAAGGATTCATTCATTCCGCGTCGTCTCTCAGTAGTCTCTCATCCTCATTTTTCCTATTCCCAAACCTGAAAAAATCACTAGGGGGAAAGAGATTTACCTCAAATGAGGAGGTCATCGCCGCTACAGATGGCTCGAAACATTCCACACATTTCCGACGGCTTGAAGAGTGTATTGATCTTCGAGGAGGCTGCATCGAAAAATAAAAACCCATACCACTACCGTTCTTTTCTTATCGATTCTGGAAACATTTCAAGTCGCTCTCGTAGAGCAGTGATACTGAAAGCAACATCGAATGGGACGAAAATAAAGTATACTTGACAAAAACAATTCTGCCTAATTTAACATTGACGAACATTAAAAATCGTCAATATTAACAATATCCCTATAAGTTTAACTAGGTCGAACGCGTTACTAAAACCAACATCACGATCTACGTTATGCTTTTAGCGCATAAAAAGTGGTATTTTCCCAAAAAATCTATTCAACATCTATTCTTGCTGTCTAGGCGTGTAATCCATGTATGATTTATGTAAGGATCTGGTTCTAATGATAACTACGTGAATCAGTATCCGCGGCGATTAACTTGCTAACTTGACATACATCAACAAACAAAGACGGGCCGTGCATATATATAAATGTTATGAAGTTTACAATAGCTGATAGGTGTACATATTTGGCGGTTCGGACAAGTTATAGGTTAGTGACTAACGCGATTGCTTAAGCGGGATATTAATAAAATAACAACGTACAGGCGAACCAAACTGTCTATCCTTTTAACGCGCGGACGACAGATTTTTCTAAATGCTGACAGTGTATATAATATACTGGTAGATGTATAATAAATTATTAGATCGAGAAGCTAGACGATGGGTTTCTTTTTGTAGATTGAAAACTTAAATAAATAAAAAGCGTAAATATACTACTTTTAACGTGTACACTATAGTTCATGGAAATATGGATGTTATAGGTTAAATTAAAAGAAAAACTGTTAGAATATTTGTTCCAACATTTTTGAATTTATTATAGTGCAATATCACACTGTTCCTTAATTACATTCTGATTTGTCAATTGCAATTTTCTTGTTCTTCCAACGTTAAATTAAATTAATTAGTTCTAGGCACCGGTAGGATTTGAACCTACAGCTCCCATTCGCTAAGCCGGTGTGTTAAGCCATCACACCGCTATTTAAAATCACCACAGGAAATTTCAATTATCATTGAAAAAACCAACGGAAAATTATTCTAATTTCTTTTTAATTCTTCTAATTTCTATTTAATTAATAATGCAACTTGGCATTGGTATTAAATTTCGTGTGCAGTTTCTTACGATATAGTTAAACACTGGTGTCGAGATTTTAAATGTGAAAGAACATCCTCCGAAAACTAACATGCCACGCCGGTGGTAACAACAGACAAAAATATTAAAAACCTACACGATATCTCTGATCATATCACGTGGTGCACAACATACTGACTAAAGAATTCAATATGAGAAAGATGAGTGCAAGATGAGTGTCCCGAATGTTAACCATTCACAAAAAAGAAATCGGGTTTTCCTCCTCCACGCAAATTTAGGATCGTGCCATCTGCTGGAAAGGTTGGCTATCTGTGCTCCGTGATGCTCAAGCAATCATCCTAATTGACTATTTGCAAAAGGGACAGAGCATTACAGGAACCAACCACACACAATTGGTTTCTAAATTGCGAGAGGCTCTAAAAGAGAAACCCCGAGGAATGTTAAGGCACGGTGTGCTGTTTCATCAGGACAATGTTCCCAGCCATACTTTTGGTATTGTTGTGGCTGCTATACATCAAGCAGGCTTTGAATTAGTGGAGAACCCGCCATATTTGCCGGATCTGGTCCCTAGTGATTGGAGGCTGTTCCCCAAAGTAAAAGAAATCTTACGCGGGACAAAATTTTCTAGTAATTATGAAGAGATGCAAGTTGTAGAGAGGTGGTTCGCAGAAGTCGGACAAAAGTTTATCCAGGAGGCTGTTGAGATGTTGGAGCACCGATGAACTGAACCGTGCATTAGTATAGAGGGAGACTATGTCGAGGAATAAGAAATATATAATGCCACTGTAGTTTTGCTGCAAGGAAGTCAAGGGTACAGCATAGAGATCCACACTCGTAAGTTGGTCAGTGCATGTTTGAATCAATAAAACTAAAATTAGTTGAAAATAGAGAAGAGGACAACAATACCTACCTCACATCAAGAACGATGAGCTACTGCGAATTGGACAAAAGTAAAAAGAATCTACAATGTAGCTTAAGCTAAGGTAGTCTTCAAAATTGTGATTGCCCTGAACCATCGCGATCCATCACAAGGGAATCATCAGAAGTACCTTCAATGCAAAAACCCATCCTAATTCAGAGTCAGCGATTGGAAAAATGTGTTGCAGGGAGACAAATCGAAATTTCAAGTCTTCGAAAGAAATAAATATCTTGTACGACATACACTACCGCTCAAAAGTGTTTAGGCACCCTCACTGACAGCAAAAATGTTAATAATACTTATTTTTTATGTACAGATACACCTACATGAATAAAAATATATTAAATAAATGTGAAAATTAAAACGTTTAATTTAAATTTTGCTTTCATCTATGTGACCTCCTCTTGATTTAATAATTGCAGCAAACAATCGAGGCATTCTCGCAATAAATTTTGCCAGAGTTTCTTGTGTTATTGAGGTCCAACTCGATTGCAATTTGTTCCACACGTCAGTAGCTGATGTCGGAGCCGATTTCCGTACTTCCCGATCTAGTTCTTCCCATAGTAACTCGATTGGATTCAAGTCGGGGCTCTGGGGAGGCTATTCCATAATTTTGAGAGTTCCTTCCTCTTCTAAATGGCGTAAATAGTCTTTACATAATTTACAGGAATGTTTTGGGTCATTATCTTGCTGGAAGATAAAATTTTGACCCAAAAGTCGAATTCCGGAAGGTATTGCGTGGTTCACCAAAATTTCGCGGTAGCCTTCTTTTTTTAATATACCGTCAATTTTCACAATGTCCCCTACACTAGTGCCAGCAAAACAGCCCCAAATGATGATAGAACCTCCACCATGCTTCACGGTAGCAGCAATACACTCTTCTCTGGCACGTTCACCCACAGATCTTCTTACGAATATGCGTCTTCGGGTTCCGAACAGCTCAAATTTGGACTCATCCGTCCATAAGACGTTGTTCCACTCTTCTATGGTCCAGTGTTGGTGTTCACGACCCCATTTAAGTCGCTTTTGGTTGTTTTGTTTGCGTAGTAATGGCTTTTCCATCGTAATACATCCATGGAGCCCGGCTTTCTGTAGGCGACGTTTGACTGTAGAAACACTGAGTAGTTTTTGGCGACGAACATTTAATTCTGCGGTGATTTCCGGGGCTGTTTTGCGTCTATTTAACTTGCTGGTAACCACTATTCTGCGATCATCTTCAGATGTTGTCGCTTTTGGCCTTCCACTCCGTCTTTTATTAAGAAAACTGCCAGTCTCCCGATATTTTTTTACGTTATAGTCAACCGTAGCGTGGTGTATTTTCATTTATTTGGCAATTTGTCGATTACTTATGCCACTTTTATGGTAAGCTATTATAAGCGCACGTGTTTCCGTACTAATTTC
The DNA here is from genome assembly GCA_023509865.1 of Trypoxylus dichotomus. Taxonomy (NCBI): domain Eukaryota; kingdom Metazoa; phylum Arthropoda; class Insecta; order Coleoptera; family Scarabaeidae; genus Trypoxylus; species Trypoxylus dichotomus. Next base: position 87,452,602 of record CM042074.1, on the reverse strand, counting down.
TCTTCGCGGGAGCATTTGAAAAAATTGTCACACTATATTTCGCTCACGACGTGAATAGAGTAAATACCACGCTGCAACTGACCATAGGTTACAGATTTCACTATAATCTTCTAGGAAGGTAATTTAAACATTATTACATACAATCTAACAGATGACTAAATTTACCCAGTAAATTCAGAGGGATTGTTATTGTAATTGCACCGCAATAAACAGTTTATGGTAATCCGACCGTGCAGGTAAATGATAGTAAACCTTATGCGATATAATGGGTGTTTATCTTACTGAACTACATTTTCAATACGTATTTCATTTTATTATAATGTTTTTTGCTAAACATAATACTATATGAATAATCCATGAAAACAGGGGTGCCTAAACACTTTTGAGCGGTAGTGTATGTAGGTCAACATTACCTAAAAATCATATCATAACTAATTTTTGCATTTAAGCACAATAATTTTTTTTTTCAAATTATCAAATTATTGCCAAAATCTTCCTACAGAAAAGAAATGATTTAATTTTTGCGCGGCATTGACAAGATTTCTCATAATAATTGACCAACAAATTTATGAGACTATCGATATATATTAAAATATTTATCAGAGGTTCTTTTCCCACAGCAATCGCTTCTAAGCCTTTTCACGTTTGTCACGATAAATGGGCCACCTGCATATAAATATATCCATGTATAATATACACATTATAAGTATATACACACTCTAACGCGCACAATTTTCCTTTGTTTATCATCATTTTTTTCGGTGAGTCACGAACTTTGTAAATATCGGGTTAAAATATTGACTGAAACTCCCGCGCATCGGGCCGCATATGCAGGCGCGTCGGTTACACCACAGCCAGCCGCGCTGCCGCTTACCTGCGTACAACGTTGGACCTGTTAATTGGGAAATTTTCCGCGATATTCCAGCAGTAAAACTGATGATGATGCTACTGATCGATAGTAATTGAAGAATGGAAGTTCCTATACGTTTATCAACATACATAGGGGTTGCTTTATAATCGAAGATTGTTGATTCAAAGATGTGAAAATAAATGAGAGTTTGAATATTACAGAGTGAGTATGGGAAACATAAAAATTCTCACGAAGAAGAGCGGTTCAGTTGTAATCGGATTGTCGATAAAGTAGTAGTCAAGTGCACGGAATGAGACAAGTGTATATACAAGTGATAGTTGATAATGTGGTATACGAGGTAGGCGCCATAAATAAATTTAAAAAAAAACTTGAACAATATAAGAAATGTTATTTTTCGATGTAATCTCCCATAACTTCTATACATTTATTACAACGATTAATTAATAATTAGATACCTTTATAAAAATAATCTCAACGTTTTCGGTCAAAATGTTCTTTCTATAACAACTGCTTACAACTCACTGCCGTACTTACTTAATGGCTGCGTCAGTTTGGAAAACGTCGTTGCAAATGTCAGTAATCTCCCCTATTTCTTTATCACGATTAACTTGATGGAATTCACTATCTTGAACACCCTGACTATCTAATAATCTACGTCATATACAAGCTAAAGGATATAATCTCAATTTTTATAATATATTCGGAGTACTGTTAGGTAAGTTATGATGGCACAGTGTAAGTTATGATGGCACGCCCAGTGTCTTTTGTATCACTGATAGCAAATCAAAATGTATTGTGGTGCGATGTATCGAAATGTCAAGTCTGGTTAAAGACGAAAATATGCAGCAGATGATAATAAAACGAACATTATCCAATATATTTATACAAAAAAGTATCAGTTACTATTGCCCTAGTTGTAAATGAACTTTCCCCAATAATGCAACTGAAACAAATAAGCATTCCCCATGACATATGTACATATGTAGGTCAAAATTATCTAAAGATTGTAAGCAATTTTCGAGGCGGCATTAACAGCAATAATTTTTTTTTTCAAATTATCAAGTTATTGAAAAAATCTTCTTACTAAAGAAAATGATTAAACCTTCGCGCGGCAATGAGAAGATTCCTCGTAACAAACAACCAATAAATTTATAAAACTATCCATATATGTTAAAATATTTATTATATATACATTTAGTATTATAAATTTAGTTATTTTTATAAATACGTGTAATTAAAACTAAGATATACCAGGTGTATAACACATGGGCTGAAAAGTCCCGGGCCTAACAAAGAAAACACGGTTTTTTTGGTTCAGAATTAGCTTTATTCATCAACGTAATCTCCATCAAGAGCAACGCAATCATTCCAGCGCCGCTCTAACATTTCAATACCACTTTTGTAGAACGATTTATCTTTTGCCTCAAAATAGGCCTCAGTTTCAGCGATAACCTCTTCATTCGTGCGAAATTTTTTACCGGCGAGCATTTTTTTGAGGTCTGCGAACAGCCAGTAGTCGCTGGGAGCCAAATCTGGCGAATACGGTGGATGTGGAAGCAATTCGAAGTTCAATTCATGTAGTTTTGCCATTGTTTTGATTGACTTGTGACACGGTGCGTTGTCTTGATGAAACAACATTTTTTTCTTTGCCATATGCGGTCGTTTCTTTGCAATTCCGGCCTTCAAACGCTCCAATAACGCTATATAATATTCACCGTTGATGGTATTTCCTTTCTCAAGATAGTCGATGAATATTACACCACGCGCATCCCAAAATACCGAGGCCATAACCTTTCCAGCCGATTGTTGTGCTTTCAGGCGCTTTGGACGAGGTTCACCAGTTGCTGTCCACTCAGATGACGATCGTTTTGATTCTGGAGTGAAGTGATGGATCCATGTTTCATCCATTGTCACATATCGACGCAAAAATTCCGGTTTGTTACGTTTAAACATGGCCAAACACTCCTCAGAATCATCAACACGTTCTTGTTTTTGGTCAACAGTGAGCAAACGCGGCACCCACTTTGAACAGAGCTTTCTCATAGTCAAATGCTCATGCAATATAAAGCCAATGCGTTCTTTTGATATCTTTACGATGTCAGCTAACTCACGCAACTTCACTTTTCGATCATTCAAAACGATTTTGTGGATTTTCTTGTTGTTTTCTGGTGTTACCGCCTCATTTGGACGTCCACTGCGTTCTGCATCATCGGTGTCTCTACGACCACGTTTGAAGTCAGCAAACCAACGTTTTATTGTTGTTTCTGATGGAGCGGAGTCCCCATAACACTTTTCAAGCCATTGCTTCGCTTGAACGGTATTTTTTCCCATCAAGAAGCAGTGTAAAATTAAAACACGAAATTGTTTTTGATCCCTTGTTTTGAAAATAACAAAAGTAGCGTGACCCTTAGCACAATAACTCACAAACTAATGAATAGAATATCATGAAATTTTAACAGCTGTCTTTTGAAGGTTAGTACTAACTGAGAGAAAGGTGACTGCAATAAAACTAGCGTCATCTATGTGTTCGGCCCGGGACTTTTCAGCCCATGTGTTACCTAAGCTTTTTCCGGTTTTTTGTTAAAAAGAAACAGGTATTTTCAAGCGAAATTCCTATTTGACGCTCATTCAAAGCGTGTGGGACACATTTACCAAGTTTGTTGCTCGTAAATGTCTGCCGATTGTTTCTTGTGGCACGTATAATGCTTGTGCTAGTTGCCATTCAGTTTGAGTTGGACCTCCTGCAATTACTCGTCTTCGCATTTTTGCGGTCTACCAAAGCGCTCACTATCTTTCACATTGAAATCACTACTTTTAAATTGTCGAAACCATGTCTCACATATAATCCAACAATCTAATCGATGCAGCGTGTTCGCCATATGTCTCTACTACTAGCAAACTATGACTTTCAACTGTCTTTTTCTTTTGATTACATAAGAAAAGTAATGCGTCCCGCAAATGTTCTTTTTCAGGCGCAAAACTCGACACGATCTCTGAACGATAAAGCAAAGTCGCCAGTTTTTGGCGGATTCAAATTGTGTGTGTTTGTAGTTTAAATGTCAGATGAACAAAATGACCAATCTATACGGTACGTACTTTTTGCTGGCGCCATCCCTTAACTAAACTGAAAAAAAACTTATGCACACACACGACAATTTTGTCAGATTTCATGTACTCTCTTCTAATGTCAAGGTGTAACGAATCTTTTTTTGTTTGTCTAACAAACTTTTAGTTATTGTTATATATATGTACATACATATGTGTGTATATGTATATGTGTGTGTTTGCGTATTACCACTACTAGAGGTATCTGTAAGGTCTAACATTTTACATGCAATAATTTCAGGAACTCTGACAAAGGGCCAAAATCTGCAAAACTGTATAAAAAAAATATCTACATCAATGTTGTGTAAAATGCCCAAGATCAAAAGATCGAAAAAACAGATGCAAATGTAAAACTTGCTAACAATTTCTTTGTTTAGATCACGTCACGTCAAATGCAGTGCAATGCAGAAAGTAGATACCTTAGACTGGTCCCTATTGGAAGTACCGTCAACCACGGTAACAGAGTGTCATATTTTGAACTTCTTATGCCATATCTCCTTTGATATCAGCTGAATTGGGTTGAATTTTCAACATAATATAAACTTGTATCTTTGCTATCAATAAATCTGAAAGAAATATTAGTTACAACAGAAGAGAGGGATGAATTATTTTCTCTGGTAACAATTCACCGCGTTTGTCGGCGCAACTAAGTATTACACCTGGTTCCTCTTTGAACAGATATTAGAAACGGTTTATAATTACTAGTCACCCTACAGAATTTAAGTGTACAGATTTATTACGTTGGAAATTGTAAAAAATGGGTAAAAACAGAAAAAAAGACAAAAGGAATCTATGTATGTTTTATATTTGAAATCACTACAAACTTGTAAAATGTCAACATAATTAAAATTTGTAATAACAAAACGGCAAAAGATAACATAATACAATCGTAAAAAAATAAGAAACAGACAAAATCGTGAGTTGGTCGGAACACCTTTTCTTTAAAAAATCTGCCTTAAACACTAAGCCAAACTCAAGTTAAGAGGAAACTGTCTCCTGTAGGGAATTACGTAGTATAACTGTCTTACACGCGACTTCACTTGTTGATATTGTCGGAGCTGTATTTAGTTTGTGCCATCATAAGTTTGCTGTTTATGTGGTTTATGTGCCACCAGATATTTCGCTTCTCGTTTTTGAGAATTTTCTGAGTAGTTTAGACACAATAAATATAAGTTCTACAAAAACTATCATTCTCGGCGACTTTAACATTACCCACTACAACAGACCTGACATAAATGATGGTAAAAGTAGAATAATGAATGAATTCTTACATTTTATTGATTTGTCACAACTTAATTCAGTAGCAAATGCTAGAGGTAGAATATTAGATTTAGTTGTTACCAATGTTCACACTGTTGCTATTGATAGAGAGATGTTTCCTCTGGTGGCCGAGGACAACGATCATCCTGCTCTAGCGCTGTGCCTATCAATTCCATCGTCACGATATAGCAATATGTGTGGTAATAAAGACAAAAGAGTGTATAATTTTAAGCGAGCAGACTTTATTAACTTGTATGATTCTTTATTAACTACAGATTGGAATTTTATTTACAATTATACTAGTATAGATGACGCTTGTTCTGCATTTTATGCTGAAATCTATAAAAATTTAGATATGTTTGTCCCCGTAAAACCAGTGCGCATACTAATTATCCACAGTGGTTCACGCGTGATCACATTAATAACATCAAACTCAAAAATCATTATCGATTGATGTATAAAAGAACAGGTTGCTTAAGTGATTTAAATGCTTTCAAAGATATGAGAAGGATGCTGAAAACAGATTCTAGGCGGTTATATAAGAATTTTATTCAGAGCGCTGAATTCTCCATTTCAACCGATCCTAGACATTTTTGGCAGTTTGTGCGATCTCGGAGGGATGGGGGAGGTATTCCTAGAACTATGAAGGACGACTACGGCAATACGTATAACGACCCACCTTCCATAGTGAGCGCTTTGCGGGAGTTTTTCCAATCGGTGTACCTTCCTTCATTTGCTCCGACGCCTGTTGCTCCAATTGCTTCGTGCGCTACTATGGTTGACCTAGGTTCTGTAACTGAGATGGATGTGGTGTGTGCTATGAAATCCTTAAAGAATAATTGCACGGCGGGTAGTGATGACATTCCGGCCTTTTTTGTTAGGGATTGTGCAAATATATTTGCTTCTCCTCTTTGCTACTTGTTCAGTCTTGCTCTCAAAACATCCACCTTCCCGTCTGTGTGGAAGATTGCCAAATTGGTGCCTGTTCTTAAAAATGGTGAGAAGTGTGTTATTTCCAACTATCGTCCCATATCGTTATTAAATAATTTTGCTAAAGTTTTTGAGAAATGTTTGTACAAGTATATTTATGCTCAAGTTAGACCCTGGATTTCAAATGACCAACACGGTTTCGTTGCTCAACGATCTACGGTAACTAATCTTGTTACAATTACACAATACCTATCTGATAGTATTGATGCCGGTGGACAGGTAGATGTTGTGTATACTGACCTAACAAAAGCTTTTGATCGAATCGACCACACCGTGCTTATTAATAAATTGGACAATATTGGATTTTCGTCTTCTCTTTTGTCTTTATTCCAATCGTATCTTCTTGATAGAAAGCAATTTGCTTGACATACATGGGATTTCAGTCTGATTGCTTCTCGCCGAGCTCTGGAGTTCCTCAGGGGAGTAACTTGGGTCCACTTCTGTTCCTCATATATATAAATGATTTGTGCTATCAACTGAACTGTCCAAAGTTGTTATACGCAGATGACTTGAAGTTGTACTCAACAATTAATAATTCTCAGGATTGCAATCATTTGCAAAGCCAACTCGATATATTCCACACGTGGTGTGTCAACAACAAACTAACAGTTAATGTAAACAAATGCAAAATTGTCACCTACACTCGTAAGACGACTCCAATTATATATACCTACCACTTGGCTGAGAGACCTCTATGAGAGACTTGGGCGTCGTCTTTGACTCAAGGCTGACCTTTATGGAGCACATATCCAGTATTTGTACATCAGCGTTGAGTATGTTAGGATTCATTATACGTGTTACACGACCATTTGCTTCTATAACAGCTATTCTTCCTCTTTATTTCGCTTTTGTTCGGTCTCGACTGGAGTATGCGTCCGTGGTCTGGTCACCTATGTACATCTATCAGATACATCTTCTAGAGCAGATTCAGAGAAGGTGTTTGAAGTTCTTGCACTTTAAAAAATTTAATACTTACCCGATACAAGGATTTAGCCACAGTGCTCTGCTAGACGCATTTAATATTGATTCATTAGAACTACGTCGAAAACAGGCTGAGTGTAAATTCCTATTTACTTTACTTCATAATGGTCTTGATGTACCTGAGTTGTTGAGTAAAATCAACTTCATTGTACCACGTTCAGGATCTAGGCAAACAAATACATTTTACTGTTACGCACCTAGAACAAACATCGCCATCAGGTCCCCAATACACAGATTGTGTAGCAATTTCAACTCTATGGAGTTTGCCGAGTTGGATATACATACCTGCACTTTACCGTCCCTTTTGACGGTATGTAGACCATGCGGGTGCGTTACACTTAGTTGAATACTTTTTCCGTTCTCTCTTTTTCCTAACCACTGGTAAACTACTTTTTAATTTAAATTAAAGCAACTAGTTACTAAGTTTTGTAATTTGACATACTTTAATTTTATGTTATTTATGTTATTTATATTTGCATGTGTACATTATTTAACATTGCCTTGTAATTGGATATTTGTATCTGTTGGGCATTAAATATTATTATTATTATTATTATTATTATTATTATTATTATTATTATTATTATTATTATTATTATTATTATTATTATTATTATTATTATTATTATTATTATTATTATTATTATTATTATTATTATTATTATTATTATTATTATTATTATTATTATTATTATTATTATTATTATTATTATTATTATTATTATTATTATTATTATTATTATTATTATTATTATTATTATTATTATTATTATTATTATTATTATTATTATTATTATTATTATTATTATTATTATTATTATTATTATTATTATTATTATTATTATTATTATTATTATTATTATTATTATTATTATTATTATTATTATTATTATTATTATTATTATTATTATTATTATTATTATTATTATTATTATTATTATTATTATTATTATTATTATTATTATTATTATTATTATTATTATTATTATTATTATTATTATTATTATTATTATTATTATTATTATTATTATTATTATTATTATTATTATTATTATTATTATTATTATTATTATTATTATTATTATTATTATTATTATTATTATTATTATTATTATTATTATTATTATTATTATTATTATTATTATTATTATTATTATTATTATTATTATTATTATTATTATTATTATTATTATTATTATTATTATTATTATTATTATTATTATTATTATTATTATTATTATTATTATTATTATTATTATTATTATTATTATTATATTATTATTATTATTATTATTATTATTATTATTATTATTATTATTATTATTATTATTATTATTATTATTATTATTATTATTATTATTATTATTATTATTATTATTATTATTATTATTATTATTATTATTATTATTATTATTATTATTATTATTATTATTATTATTATTATTATTATTATTATTATTATTATTATTATTATTATTATTATTATTATTATTATTATTATTATTATTATTATTATTATTATTATTATTATTATTATTATTATTATTATTATTATTATTATTATTATTATTATTATTATTATTATTATTATTATTATTATTATTATTATTATTATTATTATTATTATTATTATTATTATTATTATTATTATTATTATTATTATTATTATTATTATTATTATTATTATTATTATTATTATTATTATTATTATTATTATTATTATTATTATTATTATTATTATTATTATTATTATTATTATTATTATTATTATTATTATTATTATTATTATTATTATTATTATTATTATTATTATTATTATTATTATTATTATTATTATTATTATTATTATTATTATTATTATTATTATTATTATTATTATTATTATTATTATTATTATTATTATTATTATTATTATTATTATTATTATTATTATTATTATTATTATTATTATTATTATTATTATTATTATTATTATTATTATTATTATTATTATTATTATTATTATTATTATTATTATTATTATTATTATTATTATTATTATTATTATTATTATTATTATTATTATTATTATTATTATTATTATTATTATTATTATTATTATTATTATTATTATTATTATTATTATTATTATTATTATTATTATTATTATTATTATTATTATTATTATTATTATTATTATTATTATTATTATTATTATTATTATTATTATTATTATTATTATTATTATTATTATTATTATTATTATTATTATTATTATTATTATTATTATTATTATTATTATTATTATTATTATTATTATTATTATTATTATTATTATTATTATTATTATTATTATTATTATTATTATTATTATTATTATTATTATTATTATTATTATTATTATTATTATTATTATTATTATTATTATTATTATTATTATTATTATTATTATTATTATTATTATTATTATTATTATTATTATTATTATTATTATTATTATTATTATTATTATTATTATTATTATTATTATTATTATTATTATTATTATTATTATTATTATTATTATTATTATTATTATTATTATTATTATTATTATTATTATTATTATTATTATTATTATTATTATTATTATTATTATTATTATTATTATTATTATTATTATTATTATTATTATTATTATTATTATTATTATTATTATTATTATTATTATTATTATTATTATTATTATTATTATTATTATTATTATTATTATTATTATTATTATTATTATTATTATTATTATTATTATTATTATTATTATTATTATTATTATTATTATTATTATTATTATTATTATTATTATTATTATTATTATTATTATTATTATTATTATTATTATTATTATTATTATTATTATTATTATTATTATTATTATTATTATTATTATTATTATTATTATTATTATTATTATTATTATTATTATTATTATTATTATTATTATTATTATTATTATTATTATTATTATTATTATTATTATTATTATTATTATTATTATTATTATTATTATTATTATTATTATTATTATTATTATTATTATTATTATTATTATTATTATTATTATTATTATTATTATTATTATTATTATTATTATTATTATTATTATTATTATTATTATTATTATTATTATTATTATTATTATTATTATTATTATTATTATTATTATTATTATTATTATTATTATTATTATTATTATTATTATTATTATTATTATTATTATTATTATTATTATTATTATTATTATTATTATTATTATTATTATTATTATTATTATTATTATTATTATTATTATTATTATTATTATTATTATTATTATTATTATTATTATTATTATTATTATTATTATTATTATTATTATTATTATTATTATTATTATTATTATTATTATTATTATTATTATTATTATTATTATTATTATTATTATTATTATTATTATTATTATTATTATTATTATTATTATTATTATTATTATTATTATTATTATTATTATTATTATTATTATTATTATTATTATTATTATTATTATTATTATTATTATTATTATTATTATTATTATTATTATTATTATTATTATTATTATTATTATTATTATTATTATTATTATTATTATTATTATTATTATTATTATTATTATTATTATTATTATTATTATTATTATTATTATTATTATTATTATTATTATTATTATTATTATTATTATTATTATTATTATTATTATTATTATTATTATTATTATTATTATTATTATTATTATTATTATTATTATTATTATTATTATTATTATTATTATTATTATTATTATTATTATTATTATTATTATTATTATTATTATTATTATTATTATTATTATTATTATTATTATTATTATTATTATTATTATTATTATTATTATTATTATTATTATTATTATTATTATTATTATTATTATTATTATTATTATTATTATTATTATTATTATTATTATTATTATTATTATTATTATTATTATTATTATTATTATTATTATTATTATTATTATTATTATTATTATTATTATTATTATTATTATTATTATTATTATTATTATTATTATTATTATTATTATTATTATTATTATTATTATTATTATTATTATTATTATTATTATTATTATTATTATTATTATTATTATTATTATTATTATTATTATTATTATTATTATTATTATTATTATTATTATTATTATTATTATTATTATTATTATTATTATTATTATTATTATTATTATTATTATTATTATTATTATTATTATTATTATTATTATTATTATTATTATTATTATTATTATTATATTATTATTATTATTATTATTATCATTTATTATTATTATTATTATTATTATTATTATTATTATTATTATTATTATTATTATTATTATTATTATTATTATTATTATTATTATTATTATTATTATTATTATTATTATTATTATTATTATTATTATTATTATTATTATTATTATTATTATTATTATTATTATTATTATTATTATTATTATTATTATTATTATTATTATTATTATTATTATTATTATTATTATTATTATTATTATTATTATTATTATTATTATTATTATTATTATTAAACTTCACTGTACAGAGTTTGGAAACTTTTTTTTAAATTGAATTAAAAGGAATGAAAAAGAAGAGGATTAGTGGTGCACCTGAAACTTGTGGCTGCTGATTTCAGTCGGCGGCACAATTTGTTGCTCTTTGTACCAAAGAACACCTAGAGGTTCAGACCACTACCAGAATTTTCCTTTCTTTTTCATACAGGATACACTGGCTTCCCTGCTGACATCAAAGTTAATCAACATCAAACCTGGATAACATTTACCACGATATTCCATAACACCGAATGATCCCTGTGGGTACTTAAGTCACCCCAGTTGACGATACTTTATAAAAATAATTATTGGATTTGGAAACTATTCATTTTTAAGGTCGAATATACCAGCAAATTTCCACTTAAAAAGTCTTACATCGTACATAAAATATGTAGTCAGTATCAGCGCGAAGTATCGGAATATACAGCCAGAGCCGTCCGATTCCGTATACGTCGGAGGCCGCATGTTCCCCGGCTTCGTGTGAGGTTTTACACACTTACTCTCTTTAAAACAAATCATAAAATCCTATAAACATTCTAGGTGTACCAATTTTAAACAGACATTAAAATACTATCGTCGGTTTAGATGTGATCGTATAGGTCTTTTTTTTCCCGTCTCTTGTCTTTCTTTTTCTGGCTTTCCCTCCTTCTCTCTCGACGTAGTTTCCTCTTTTACGATTCCAGAGATCGCGCGACTGGTGATTTTTCCCTTTTTCTTCCGGCTTGTTCGCACCTTTCGCCTTCCTCTAAATTATTTACGCGTGGATTGTGTAATTTTCTTTTTATTAATGTCGAAATTAGTTCATATTATGCACGCGCTTAGACGTTGTCGCTAGTGCGTATCGATGGTATAACGGCCAGAGCATCGCCGTAGCCGTAACAGAAGTTTGATTTACGTCTATTTATTTCGTAGAGTAAACACGCATGTCAAACTTAACGCCAATAAAAAAGAGTCGTTATACAAAACTTGTTGAGATTTTACGGTGGATCATTTCCAGGTTTAGCAGCCGCCGTGAACCGACAGAGTCTGTGGTTTATTATAAAGATATAATTACTTTCTGTAGCTTTGATGCTTTAAGCATGCAATAGACAGCGCTGCGGTTGACATTCAAGTTGGCTTCAATAAATTCAACGCAGTCGGCAGAATGGCCGCTTCAATTCCGGAAACTTTGAAAACGTGTACAACATCGTCTGTGGTGATGAGTCTTGAGTCTCGTATGAGCCAAAAAATAAACCTCAGTCGTCTGTTTGGGTGTACCAAAGTGAAGAAAAGCCGACAACTCATCTTCTTCTCGAAGTGTCCCCAATAAGATGATCACGACATTAGTCTGCAAAGTAGGTCATATACCAACAATTTCTGCACAAGATCAAAGAACCTTTATGGCCGTTGGTATACAAGCATTTGTCTGCCGCAACCCATCCTGGAGCTTCGAAAAACAAACCTCGACTAAGACAATACAAGTTCGCACACAAGGCACGCAAGACAATTAATCTTTTAACGCAACAAAACGTCGAATTGTTAGACCATCCTCCGTACATTCCGGACCTAAGTTCCAATGATTTATTTACGTTCTCGAAAATCAAGACCGGACTGCGTGGTCAAAGGTTCCAGTCGTTAGAAGGAGCAGTCGATGCCTCCAAAATCACAATTTTGACAGTACCAAAAAGCGAGTGGAATAACTACTTCCAGAGTTGGTTCGAGCTCATGCAAACATGCATTAATCTTCATGGAGAATACTTGGAAAAATAGTAAAGTCTTTAACAGCTATCTACTAGCTTATTCCAGCTCTATATGCAAAATTTAAAATACAGCTCTCGTACACTAAATGGAGTACAATGGATACGGGATAAAAGAAACAGCAAATCCATTATGGGCAATGATAATGGAGAAGAGACTGAAATAAAAGGGAATAAATAATAAATAAGGCAATTTACCACCGAAGAAAGAAAGTAAGAACAAAAAGGATAAAAGAGAGAACTAAAAATTGTAGTGTGGAATGGAACATCATTAACAGGAAAAGGAAAACTGAGGAAAGAGAAAAATTTCAAGTCAAATTAATTACGAGGCATTCCAAAAAAAAAGTGAGTGTACATCGTCCACCATTTGTAATGACTCCAACAACGAAAATTAAGGATTTTATAAATATTTTGCCACCTCAACTATTCCTTTGTACTTTTTGTGAATAATTTGTAAAAATTTGATTAACTTGAAATTTTAACTGCTACTTCTTTGAGACTAAATGGTAAGATTAAGGTCTTCATTCGTTGAAAGTGTTCAAAACGCTGCAACCATGTAATAATCGGCCGTGGTGGTCGAGGGATGGGGGGATACCGTTTATGACATTCTCGAATTCGTTTAGAAGGTTTCAGAAACACGGCTCTTGTTTGAATAATTATTTCGTTTACCTCACTTTCTAATAGTTTCTTCTAGAAGATCTAATAGTTTACTAGCTGATGAGAATGGGAATGATATTTAAAAGCTTCCAGTGTTCGTACTACAACATTGATACCTTTTAGAATCGGTAGTGTCGCCCACATACAGCTGTGGCCGTATGTATTCGCCACTCTCATTTTGAACGTGTTATACGAATATTATTGTATTTCTAAGAAGCAGGGTCGATGACGGACTTAACCAGGTACCTGGTAATGAGGGTTTAATGGTTTATTGTAGGCCATTCTGAGTAAATTAGAAAATAGAGGTAAAATTGTTATTTCTCAATATTTCTTCAGTCTTTCTTAAAAGTTGTAAGAGTAAGGTTGAGCTAGTTAGAGTGAAGATATTGTGTCTGTGATTTTGTCTGTGTAATACGATAGTATACAGTAAAAAGTAATGCCGAAAACACGCGAATTGACGAGGGTAGAGCGAGGACAAATTGTGGTGTTAGAAAAGCAAGGGTTGTCGGTGTCTGCTATTGCCCGACAAGTGAAATGTGCGCGATCGACAGTTAGAATGACGATAAAACGATACAAAGAGAGTGGATCTTTGACAAAAAAACCGAAAACTGGTCGAAAAAGAAAGACAACTAGCAGAGATGAGCAAGTCTTAGAGCGGATGTCTTTGCGAGACCGGAAAAAAGGGTGTAAACAACTTTCCAGTGAACTTTTCCGGCTACATAATGTTGCTATTTCTCCTCGCACGGTTAGAAGACGCCTTTGTGAATTAAATTTAGGTGGATACAAAGCTCGACATAAACCACGGTTGTCTCCGCAACAAAAGAAAAAGAGACTGCTGTGGGCTAAAAGTCACCGCGACTGGACCATTGACAATTGGGCCAATATTATGTGGACGGATGAGTCAAATATTGAGGTAAGTAATACATAATTATTGTATTTACGGTATTCTGTATTCAATTCCTGGTATCTACAGTGTTTTTATTCTTTTTAATGGGTTCCAAAATGTAACAGTATTCATGTTTTTGTTGGTAGCTTTGTGGTAAACCTGGGCCTCAATACGTGCGACGCAGGCGAGGAGAGGCCTTCCATCCAGACTGTATCATCCCGACTGTTAAGTTTGGGGGTGGTAGCATAATGGTTTGGGTTTCCATGAGTGCAACCGGCGTCGGAGAACTTCCAACAAGATAATGCACCGTGCCATAAATCTCGCGAAGTAATGCGCTGGTTCGAGGAAAATAACGTGCGGGTCCTGGAATGGCCGGCACAATCCCCGGACTTATCGCCAATTGAGCATTTATGGTACATTTTAAAGCGAAATGTAGCTAAATACTCATCTACCACAAAGCAATGCTTAAAAACAAAAACATTCGAAGAGTGGAATAAAATCATCCCCGAACAGTGCTACAACTTAGTGAGCAGTATGCCCCGACGAATTCGTGCGGTGATAAAAGCCCAGGGAGGAGCTACCAAATATTAAGCAATATCTGTATATATCTGTATACACTCACAATGAAACATTTTCATCGATCAATTTTCTTTTATTTCTTATATATTCGTCGGAATAAAAAACAAAAAAGGGTGGCGAATACATATGGTCACAGCTGTATAACCAAAACCTTTCGTTGTATTAATCGGATTTAAAATTGATTTTCAATTTTATCGCGTAAAAATGACTATTGCATAATGCCCTATTTCTAGCATCACGCAGAACAAGATTTTTTTGATCTGAAAACTTACCCACAGAAAAGACAAATTCGGTGACACGAAATTCGCTATACTTGTAAAACATAACGTGAAGTATGTGGAATTACATGTAAATCATAAACTAATATAGACAACTCATCAATGTAATTACTGCCAAATACGAGAAAGCTCTAAATTTAATCAGAAGTCTAATGGAATGTCAATTGCAACAATGGAATGCATATATATCAATCTCTCATTAAATCTATCCCAGACTATGGTTGCGCAGTCTATAGCAGCAATATCACTTCAAAATAAAGCACAAGATCTATCATTGTAGATATCTAAGTATTAAGTATATTTGCAAGAGCTTCTCGAGCAACATGTCGACAATTTTAAAAAAATTATATGCTATCAATAGACCTAGTTAATAGATACTGGTTGAAGGGAATCTTACTAAACTTAACATGCGTTTAGACTTGTGTCCAGAGATGAGTCTACTATATGGTCTTTTGCACGATCTAACATTTCATACTTTGAACTATCTGAATCTATTACAGATAAATTGGAGAACACGTTAGTTATGTTTACAGATGGGTTTGAAAGTTTAACTAGTTGTGGTTGTGCTGTGTACGTCTATTGTCTAAATAACTTACTAGCTAGGAAATCAAAATTAGACTCAGCGGCCAGTATTTTCGGAGCGGAAATTGTAGTCATCTTAGATGCCCTGCGACATGGAAGAATATGTTCAGTCAAACATCTCGTCACTAAATACGATTCTACAAGCATCCTAATATCAATCAAAAATAAGAAACACCACACCTAAATTGTCGTGGAAATTATTCAGATTTTAGTGAACTTGCAAAGAGATCCGGTACTGAATTATAGGATACAATCTACTGAAATTGTTTACAATCTCGCCAAGAGACTGTTGAGGATGGCGAGACTTACAGGCCTGTTCTTTGAAAAGAAGATTTGGTGAGTACAGCCAACCACATTCTCATAAAAACAAATGTAAACATATTGGGTTTTACTCATATCTCATATCTCGTTAGACTAACAGTAATTGCATCTGGTACCATATCAATTGGCAGTTGCAGTTATGTACTACCTAAGCTGTATGAGGTGGGATTATATAGAGTAATTGTTTTCCTGTTCTGATGTATATAGCATAAGATATAAGTTCTTATGTTAGTATCACCTTTGCAACGCCCTGTATAATTGAAAATGCTTTAAAATCAATAAAGGAGTTTAAAGATTAACAACTTGCGTTAATTTGTTTTCCATATTACTATAATCTCCTCTAGCATAAGAGAGTGGCGCTTGAATGCAACACTCTGTACATATAACATTCATGTGTTCTGAAAACCCTGTCGATAAGATACAAGATTTGCAATTAAATTTTTGTTCCATTTATTTCCGTTCATAAATTAAATCAAGAAAACTGAAAATCTGCGAATTTCATTAAGATCTGAATTTGACATCCGGGAACCTACCCTTGTCAGTCTCAATAAAATTAAGGGTATCAAATCAACTGATATAATACCTGATTAAAGCCAAAATTCGCATTTAAATGACTATGCCTAGGACCCATCAAATAGATGACACGATTTGAATTTGCCGCCCAAAACTAATAAATTGCAGTTGACACATGGCCCAAAAGGTAATAATTTCTTAAATCGGATTTCCTAAATTATTTGAAGTGGTCCTAATTTAACGGTTATAAATTTACGCCGCTCTGAGTGATATTCATTTCGAAACCTGTTCCGCACTAATTAATCAATTTTTGTGGTGTGGTGCCGATACCTTTCATGTCTGTTAATCGTTTAAATACGGTTTTAACGTAAACTTTCCTTTATACGTTCTTAAAACGCCTAACTGAAGACGTTAACATTCTTTCCTCATTAGAAACACCGCGCAAAATGTTTTAAATTTCCAAACGCCGGAACGGTGTATTCAGCGCGGTGTTTTCGGCTAGATCGCAAGTGTCTTTTTCCCGAGAACATCATCAGTCATAAAAATAGCCGAACGCGGCCGGTAAGTAGGAGTTTTCTTTGAAGAGCAACTTCAATATTACGTCTATTAACGAAATAAGTTTATATACAATGACTCCCGAGTCAAAGCTCACAGACCCCGATGCCGCCCGGTACAGCGGTTGATGATTCATCTTATTCCTTGCGCGATACACGCACGAGGAGAGACTAAATACATAAGCAAATAATTTCTCCTCCGTCCAATCGATCGAAGTATACACTACCGTCCATATTAGTTCGCACACCCAGTAAAATATTGCAAACTCTACTAAAATATAGTATTGCTTTTATATTTAAATAACATTTGTAGGAGGGCGACCTGAAATGTATGGTTTTATATTTTTATGTTTCGATGTAGTCTTCTCGAAGACAGATATACTTCTTCAAACGGTACCCCAGTCTCCTCAAGCCATCGGAAAATTAGGATGTTTCGAGGTCCGCAAAATAGCAATCTGTAGCGACGATGACCTCCTCATTTGAGGCAAATCTCTTTCCTCCCAGTGATTGTTTCAGGTTTGGAATTAAGAAAAAGTCGCTGGGGGCTAGGTCCGGTGAATGTGGAGGACTCGTAGCCCAACTCATTCAATTTGGACACGACGATGCGGGATGAATGAGCCGGTGCATTGTCAGAAAAGCACTTTATTCTTTGCTTTCTTCCGAGCGGATTTGTCCGGAAAAGTCCACTGCGTCGACTGTTCCTTGGTCTCCGGTATGTACTGGTGGATCCAAGTCTCATCCAGGGTGAGGAAACGCCTGAAGAAATCCCTTGGATTGCGTTGGATTCTGCCCAGGCACTCCTCCGAAACGGTCACCCGATTTCCTTTTTGCCCTGCTGTGAGCAATCGCGTCGAAAGTTTTTTCATACCCAAATTTCGTGCAGAATATGGCCAATGAGTTTTTCTGAGATGCCTATGCTATCGCTTTCAGCTTCAATCGGCGATGGGCTATCACGACATCATGAATCCTGTCAACCATTTCATCGTTGGTAGCGATCTTCGGGAGTTCACTGTGTGGTTCGTCACTTGTGCTTGTACGGCCACGTTTGAGCTTGCTCACCTGGAAGCTGATGGACGAAAATAATAGAGTACATCCGCCATGAACTTCTAGCAAAATATTTCGAATTTTCATGGCCGTTATCCCAGCCATCAGGTAGTGTTTTATCACTGCGTAAAATTCGACTTTATCCATTTTTGCGAAACCACTTGATTTGCTACACAAAACACACTCTTAAACAACTATTGACAGGAGACGTCTGAAATTTTGAGAGTTACCATAAGACAGGTTGGCCTTGCCGACCACTGAATCCACTGCAACCATCATGCGCCATATCTTGCCGATTCCGGGAACATTTCATATTGCCCTCGTATTAGGTCCTTTATGAAGTTTGTTCTTTATGAATTGTACAGGCAAACTTCCAAGAATATCATTAAGAGAATGATTAAAAACCTATTACCTTTTATGACCCAATACAGTAATTTTCAGAACAATCCTCATCGCCACAAATAGAATTATTTTTAGGACAATATTGCAGGTAATAAATTTACAATACTCTTGCAGTGGGAGCAGGCCACCCGAAACCGTAGTGTGTATTGATAAATGCTTTAGTTTCTAAATAAACCTGTTAGTGTAAAGAGGGTGTTCTTTTGTGTGAACCTGATTACGTGAGCCGAGAATACCGAGAGGAAAACCGACAAGTTTAGAAAAGCGCTCTGTAATTGTTGCTTTTCATCAAGAAGGTTATTCAGTGCGTCAAATTTCCGAAAAAGTGCATGTTACTAAATCGACTGTTAATTATATCATGCGGAGACATCAACGCACGTCCAGTTTAAAAGATCGGGCACGTTCAGATCGTAAGAGAATAACATCTCACGTCGATGATCAACGTATAAAATTGCTGAGCAAGCGAAATAGGAGACCGACGGCACTGGAAATGAATGCCGACCGTGCAAGAAAAATCTCTGTTCCTACAGTGAAAAGAAGATTAAAAGCTGCGAATCTTCACAGCCGCATTGCAACAAAAAACTCCACTCACACAAAATTATTAATTAGCGGAACGCAGCGTTTCGAGAGCACATGGACTCCCATTGTTAATCGTGTTACCGACTGAAAGTAAAAACTGTTATCACACATGCAAATTATTTTATACGCAGGCTCTAAAATTTCTAAACCATATGACTATTTACAATCTACTAGGTGGCCTCATGCCTTTTAGAGAATGGATTCAGTCACCAAAGCACCATGGCTTGTATTGGAAAAGATTGTGCGTTTTTTATACCACCACAAATTGTTTCAATAATAATTGGGAAATCTGTCCACTAAATTTCTCAGTTAGTGTTAAGTTAACTGACCTTTCTTCAGTGTATCGAAAGCGTATGATGTATAATAATAATAATAATTTCTTTATTGACAAATTCTAAGTGTTTCCACTTAAATGACGATTGCAAGGACTGTGTGGATGTACAATTCAGAGGTATAGCAGTAAACTCCACTCACACAAATTAATTAATTGTGCGGAACGCAGCGTTTCGAGAGCACATGGACTCTCATTGTCAACCGTGTTACCGACTGAAAGTAAAAACTGTTATCACACATGCAAATTATTTTCTACGCAGGCTCTAAAATTTCTAAACCATATGACTATTTACAATCTACTAGGTGGCCTCATGCCTTTTACGGGAAAGGATGGACCGAAAGCGAACCGTATCTTTAACAGGGCCTATGGTAATAAATCCATCAAACTCGAGTGTGCAATTGGGGGTGGTTCTCTGTTCAATAAGTTTCCGTTCTTTTTCATATATACCGTTTCGTACGCGTCTAATTCTCTATACGAGTTCACGTTTTTAAGTAGTGTCAGATTTTTTAAATCAACTGACTGACAGTCCGTAACACAGTCAACATCCTTGAAAAACTAGTGGGGCAAATGCCTCGGGTTATGAAGGCTGTTCTTCGCTCAAAAGAAAGTTTCTTTGAACGGAATGCTTTTGTATATTTTTCTTTCGAATATTTTTTCTTTACTTTTATACTTTAACTTTGATCGCTATTAATAAAATGCAATAAAAATTTTGAAAAGTTTTGGAAAAATGAGTGAAAATTTTCTCGTTTTTTTTTTTAAATTTATTTGCGTGTCCGAACTAATATGGACGGTAGTGTAGAGATAAGAGATAGTAGCGTTTAGCCGCGGCAAAACTAATTAATTTAAATGCGTATTTAGCGAGGGAGAATGGTTGTTTGAAAGCGGCGAAAAATTTATTTTCGTACTTTCGGGCTGGTGAGATGCATCGCGTGGAGCGTAGGCGTCGGTAATAGGATGCGTTTTCGTACTTTGAGGAGAGAATTTATTGGCGGGCGTGCGTGCATACGTTGTGCAGGTTAAAATGATTACTATATTGATGTCTATTGCTACAACTTTCGATTGATCTACGACGGTTTTTCGGGCGATGTGCATGCGATATTAAACTATTTTCGTTTTAATTTTATGCGTTCACTGAAATATTTAGGCGAGCTAACCTTGGGATTTTTGGGTGAGATTGGCGCGAGTGAAGCGCGGAATATAATGTTAATATCGACCTAAATAACTTTGTAAGCGCGCCCCGAATTTTTGAATTATTATAAAATTACACGTCCACAGATCAATCCTAATCGTGGTTATGATCGTTTTCGCCTTGCTAAGGGGCAATATTTGCTCCAATAAATTCCAGAAAAACTTCTATTCAACCACGAAAAGGTTAGATGTAAGATGACAAAGCGAGAACGTGCGCTACCCATTCGTTGAAGACCCCTACTTACTTTGGTAGGAATAAAATAAACAAAATTTCAAACAAAAGTTATATTTCCTATTCTACGAATATAAGGAGAATAATTCGTCTATTTAGGTCATCGCATTCAAAAAATTATACAATGGGAGAACAGATTTTCCATTGCTTAATATACTGCAATCCAGTAACTCTAGCAGACATAGTCGATTATTACCGAATCTCCAATCAATAACCTTACTGATCCTAAAGATATTCACGTTGCGTTAATTAATTCTGAAATACAAGAGAACTATACTCCATTCACATTAAGAATGCAGACTTGGAATAGATAGGTCTTAAAATACGGACCTGCCATTGGCTAATGACCGAGACATATTCACACAGGACAAACGGATGCAATTTCTTCATATGAAATTTCTGTCAGTTGATGTCAGTTGTCAAATTTACTTTAGTTTTGGTGTTGTTTCCTGTAGTTTTTCATTGTATTTTTTATCTTTATAAATAAGTTATGGCAAGGATAGTTTTTTTCGGGTTTCTTTCATGTCATCATTTAATAATTCATGGTACTATACAATCAGTTATACAAACAAAATAATCTTTACTCTACTATTAAGAGATTACAGCTTCGGTATGGTATGGCCGAGGAAGCAGTAGTACGTCCAGTTGCTGGACCATTAGACCATCTTCAAGGGAAGCCATATTCGCAGTAGGCAATGGCTAATGGCTTACAATTTATATCTGATATTGAAACAGGATAATTGCAAGTCAGCGTCTGTTAAGTTGACTGTAGTACATCTTAGGTTAAGTGAAAACTTGCAGAGAAGTCGTAAACTTTACTATCGTTCATCTCGTATATTAAACATAACCGTAAACATATTTCTTATGGAAATAAATTTTTCAAAATTTCATCTTTAAAAGACGTTTAATATACAGTACTCACAAATTTCAATTATATTGTAAGAATATGCATTATTCCGAAATTGTACTAACAATCTTCGAAATATCTCGTATGACGAGAGGATGACACGACTGGCAACAATTTCCTTTATAATATCACACATGTCGAGTATGTGGGTGTATAATGAGTGGCCTACCATACAGGCGTACAGGCGAACCAATGCGTTGCCCTGGATATAAAACAAAAGAAGAACAGACAGATGAAGATCGGAAACAAAAGTGAGAGATTTTGGCATTTTTTTTCTCCTAAGAAAATATAAGTCGTTATTTTTCTCATATAACTCCGTAAAATTATAAACATCTTCGTATTATATTCAATAATAAAGTGCAAAATTTCTTCCGGACACTTACGTTGGAAGCCGAAGGCCAGTCCATCCTAAAGCCGAGCCAGTGAGTACGATTTCAAAGGTTATAGAGGTCGAATCTTCTTAATTTCTTCAAAATTAATTCAATCTCATATTTAGTTTCGTAAATTAATTAGAATATTTCAAGTCTAGCTAGTCAGGGATTGCCTTAGGTTTTTTGTAAAAACATTTTATTTTGTAAAACAGCGGTATATACAGATATTTTTTATTTGTCAATATATTTTTTTAACTTTACATTTGGTATTTCAATTTAGAAAACATTTTCACATAATCCAAAACAAATAAGTCAAAATTTTAATTCGAAGAACCCGGTTACACTACTTAAAAACGTAAACTCGTGTAGAGAATTAGATGCGTACGAAACGATATCTATGAAAAAGAACGGTAACTTATTGAACAGAGAACCATCCCCAATTGCACATTCGAGTCTGATTGATTTACTACCATAGGCTCTGTTAAAGATACGGATCGCTTTCGATTCATCCTTTCCCGAAAATCGACACATACCAGATATTAGACCACCTAGTAGATTGTAAATAGTCATATGTTTTAAGAAATTTTAGAGCCTGCGTAGAAAATAATTTGCATGTGTGATACGGTTTTCTACATTCAGTCGGTAACACCGTTGACAATGGGAGTCTGTCGAAACGCTGTGTTCCGCATAATTAATAAATTTGTGTAAGTGGAGATTGCTGCTATACCTGTAAATGGCTCTAATAAAATGGGCAGGGACTGTAACTGTTTGAAAAATATTTGAGTCTTTGGTTGGATTACTAGTTTTTACTAGAAAATCGCATGAATAGGCGGATCAGATTAAACGAATTGTTTTTGACGGAATATATTTCGTTTTCCTTCGTGTATATAAAATTTAAAAAAAAACGCATACACCAAATTTTGTTATGTTGTGCATGTTTGTGCATGTTTCATATCCTTGCCCAAAAACTTATTATTCTGTTTATAAGAAAATCGCGAGTTAGGGCTTCAAACGTTTATAGAAAGATGTGCATCGTTGCGATTTTTTTTTTCTTCCGAACACATCCTCACAGGCGATGCATCGGAACGCAGTTTTTCTCCGAAATATTTTGGCAAGCTTACGACAGCGATCGTCCGTAACCCGTTCCCTGTCCATAAGCAACGATACGCATACAACGTGCATGATCGTATTGAGCCATGGCTCGGCTATATAGCCGCTGCCATATAGCCTTGCATGCATATTGTAAAATGTTCGGTCGACCGAGAAGCGACTAAGAAATTAACCAGATACCCGGGCACTGTGTTTACACAGAACGCGGTCACATCTCTTCACACCCAGTTCACAGAAAATGATTCACAGAAAAACGACTGATGCTTTGGTCTAAAATTAGCGCTTATTTTCATAACAAATTAGAACTGGAAAAGATAAATCAATTTTTAATAACTTTCTTCTTTAATTTCGCGCGCGCATAAAAAATTTCCGAAAGCGCTCTCTCGTTCGACGATTTCCGATCGTTTTTTTCCCCGTTTCTTTTTTTTTTTTTGACGCACGCGATTTTACCGGTACGATCGCACGTAGGCGATGGCGTACACGTAAAGTATGTAATGACATCTATCGCGGATACCGCCGAGTGCCGACGCGATTGTAAATTATCCTCTTTGCCGATCGATGTTTATAATCTCGCGGATTTTTCATAATTTCTTTTTTATTTCGTCCGACTTGTAAACCGGCGATCGTTAAAATTCTCGAAACCGTTTCAGGATGCAATCATTCAGAGGTTTCTTGTAGGTAGGTTTACAAGGAAAGATGTTAATGTTAGTTTTTTCAGATCGTAACGTAGCGCCCAATAACATCCTGATGCGCGGATTACAGGCTTATCCAATCATGATTTAGCGCTGAATAAATAGATATAGCGAGTCTTACACTATAAATTTCCTGCTGGACTACCTAATTATAAAATGATCAACGATTGAAAATACATGTTCTGCACCCGTGAAAGCGATGAAATATCAATTTTATCAAAATAATACTAAAAAACGAAGTAACTTCTACTTTTTTTGGAAACTAAATGGAAACTAAAACCCAATATGTAGTTTTATGTACAGTCTACAATAGTTTAAATTGAGGTATTGGTATGTCCAAGATTAAGTTTCGTTCTTCTACTGCAAATCTGGTAATATATGCTTTTGAAAAATCTTTTAATCATAATAATAGTAATTTATTTCCAACAGGGGGTAACACCCAATTACAGGAAATTAGTTTTTAAGGTAAACTGCCAATGATATACGAGGGCGACCTGAAATGTTTCCGGAATCGGCAAGAGATGGCGTACGAAAGTTGAAGTGAATTTAATGGTCGGCAAAAGCAATTGTCAAAGTTTCAGACATCTACTGTCAATAGCAAGTTAGGCGGTTTCGCAAAAATTGATAAAATCGAATTTCGTTATAAAACGCCCACGGAAATTCGAAATATTTTGCTAGAAGTTCATGGCGCATGCACTCAATCAATTTCGACCACCAGCTTCTGGGTGAGCGAGTTCAAACGTGGCCGCATAAGTACAAGTGACGAACCACGCAGTGCACGCCCAAAACCGCTACAAACGATGAAATGGTCGACAAGATTGATGATGTGGTGTTAGCCGATCGCTGATTGAAGCTGAAAGAGCCACGTCCTGCGCGAAATTTTGGGTATGAAAAAGCTTTCGGGGCGGTATCTGACCAAGATCCAACGCAATCCAAGGAAATTCTTCGTGCGTTTCGTGACCATGGATGAGATTTGGATCCACTACTACATACAGGAGACCAGGGAACAGTCGAAGCAGTGGACTTTTCAGGGCGAATTGGCTTCGAAGGAAGCAAAGACCATTTCATCGGGCGAAAAGGTCACGGTGACCATTTTCTGGTATTCGCAATACTACAGCTAAAGTTTTTGAGAAATGTTTGTACAAGTATATTTATGTTCAAGTTAGACTCTGGATTTCAAATGACCAACACGATTTCGTTGCTCAACGATCTACAGTAACTAATTTTGTTACAATTGCTCAATACCTATCTGATAGTATTGATGCTGGAAGGCTGTATACTGACTTAACAAAAGCTTTTGATCCAATCGACCACATCCTGCTTACTAATAAATTGAACAATATTGGATTTTTGTCTTCTCCTTTGTCTCTGAAAGCGTTTTGTGACATACATGGGATTTGAATCTAATTATTTCACGCCGATCTCTGGAGTTCCTCAGGGGAGTAACTTGGGCCCACTTTTGTTCCTCATATATATAAAGAATTTGCGTTATCAACTGAACTGTCCATATTTGTTATACGCAGATGGCTTAAAATTATATACCACAATTAATAATTCTCAGGATTGCAATTATTTGCAAAGCCAACTTAGTATATTCAACACGTGGTGTATCAACAAGAAACTAACAGTTAATGTAAAAAAAATGCAAAATTGTCACCTACACTCGTAAGGCGTTTCCAATTATATATACCTATCGCTTGGCTGGAACTCCTTTACCTAGAGAGACCTCTATGAGAGACTTGGGCATCGTCTTCGACTCAAGACTGACCTTTACGGAGCATATATCCAGTATTTGTACATCAGCGTTGAGTATGTTAGGATTCATTAACGTGTTACACGGCCATTTTCTTCTATACCAGCCATTCTTTCTCTCTATTTCGCTTTTGTTCGGTCTCGACTGGAGTATGCGTCCTTGGTCTGGTCACCTATGTACATCTATCACATACATCTTCTAGAGCAGAATCAGAGAAGTTCTTATACTTAAAAGAAATTAATACTTACCCGATACAAAGATTTAATCACAATACTCTGCTAGAGATATTTGATATTGATTCCTTGGAACTACGTCGAAAACAAGCTGAGTGCAAATTCCTATTTTACTTAATAATGGTCCCCAATACATAGAATGTGTAACAACTTCAACTCTGTCGAGTTTGTGGAGTTAGTTTACCATCCCTTTTGACAATATGTAGACCGCGAGTTCATTACACATAGCTGAATTCTTTTTCCGTTCTCCTTTTATCTTAACCATTGGTGCACTATTTTTTTTTTTTTTTTAGTTAAACTAAAGCAACTAAAATATTGCATTTATATATATATATATTATATTATTTATAAACATAAAATTAAGGTATATCAATCTTAATTTTATGTTTACTTATAGGTAACTTGTTTTTACATGTGTACATTAATTATTTACTTTTTGCCTTGTAATTGAATATTTGTATGTGTTGGGCAATAAAGTATTATTATTAAAGAAAGATATACAAATTAAGTATTACTGATGTGCGCAGTGCACACGAAATATGCATATACATATGTATATATTTCAAGCTACTGATATTTTTGCCCATAATCCTATCAAAGTTAATAATATCGAATTGGAAACCTTTTATTCGCATATATCCCAGTTGATACGATACGTCGACATCAAAAAGTAAAATCAGACGAAATGTATAAGCATCTCGGTAGACGTGGAGAGTTTAAGGTTTTAAGAAACAATAATATTATGTTTCGTATAATATGCATTCCATTATCCGGCACATTACCAGGCCATTGTATTATAAAGAAATATCCTATTTTATCAAGCGAGCCGCGCGGCAGACGAAGAAGATCCCTTCCGATACGCCCCCCTTCGCCTCTATCATCCGCCCGCGGAGTTCTTCCGTCCTTTTCGCTCCTTCGGCAGCGCGAAATCGCGGATTTATCGAGGGGGAAAACGAACGAAAAGGACGAGAACCCAAGCCGGCGTACGTTTGCCTCCGAATGAGCTTCCGACGACTCCCTAATTACAATTTCAAATTCGTAACTCCTGCACCCTCCGTCCTTTTCTCGTTTCTCGCCACGTCCTCTCCTTCTACGAACCAGCCACCTCCCCGAGACCATCCCTAAATTGCCCGTCGAGTTTCACGGTTTCGCGATGCCCCGACGTTCGTATCCCAGTAGGTGCTCCCACGCGCTACGAGTAACTTTTATGCGAAAACCCCGGAGAAGAGGAAGTGATTTTATTTCGTTTTTTTTTCCGCTTTAATGTTATATAGGATAAGAATATACCTGGAAGTGGAAGTTATGATAATAAGGGCAATGACGGAGAATTTCGAAGGAGTTGCTTCCAGTAATTTCTTTTAAAGCTCTGTATAAATTAAGAGGAAGTACCTCACCTATTGCTGAAAGTTAGCAAATTAAATTACAACAGTACAATTCACGTGATGCTTATACGGTGCACTGGTAGATTATTCCAAAAATGGAAAAAGTAGGGAAAATATATTAAGGTGAAGTTTAAATTTTTTCGTTTTTTTGTATTATAGTTGTCACTATTAAACATTATCATTGTCCACTAACAAGAGACGATCCTAAACACGAAAATTCCAAAAAGTATGAATCCTTGGGAACATGTACATAGGTAAGTATAGTATCCAGAGAAAGTATTTGCACACTAGCTCAATTTTAACATTTTCAGTTGCTATATCTTTCAATAAAAGACACTTATATAACGATGACTTGGAATGTTTCCGGAATCGGCAAGAGATGGCGCACGAAGGTTGAACTAGTCGGCAAGGGAAACCTTTTTATAGCAACTCTCAAAATTTCAGACGTCTACTGTCAATAGTTGTTGTTTAAGAGTGTGTCTTGTGTAACAAGTAAGGCGATTTCGCAAAAATGAATAAAATTGAATTTCGTGCAGTGAAAAAACTTTTGATGGCTGAGAAAACGTCTGCGAAAATTCTAAATATTTTGCTAAATGTTCATGGTGGATGTACATCATCATTTTCGACGATCAGCTTCTGAGTGAGCGAGTTCAAACGTGGCCGCACAAGCACAAGTGACGAACCGCACAGTGTACGCCTAAAAACCGCTACCAACGATGAAATGGTCGACAAGATTCGTGATGTCGTGTTAGCCGATCGCAGATTGAAGCTGAAAGAGATAGCAGAGACAACAGGCATCTCAGAATAACCGGTTGGCTATATCCTACACGAAATTTCGGGTACGAAAAAGCTTTCGGCGCGATGGGTACCGCGTTTGCTCACACCGGAGCAAAAACGAAATCGGGTGACCGTTTCGGAGGAGTGCCTGGGCAGAATCCAACGCAATCCAAGGGATTTCTTGATGCGTTTAGTAATCCTGGATGTGACTTGGACCCACGACTACATACCGGAGATCAAGGAACAGACGAAGCAGTGGATTTTTCCTGGCGAATCGGCTTCGAAGAAAGCAAAGACCGTTCCATTGGCCGGAAACGTCATGGCGACCATTTTTTAGGATTCCCAAGGTGTAATCCTCATCTACTATCTGCAGAAGGGAAGAACGATCACGGGGCAATACTACAACGATTTATTGACCCAATTCGATGCAGTATTGAAACCCAAAAAAAAATAACTGGGAGGAAAGAGATTTGCCTCAAATGAGGAGGCCATCGCCGCTACAGATAGCTATTTTGCAGACCTCGAAACATCTTACTTTTCCGACGGCTACAAGATACTAAAGCGCTGTTTAAAAAAGTGTATTGAGAAGACTACATCCAAGAATAAAAATAAAAACCACACCAACCGTGCTTTTTGCCGATTTCGGAAACATTTCAGGTTACCCTCGTATTGTAATGCACAAAAAATGAAACACTCCGACAGCATAATGCTTGAGCCTCCGAATTTTACAGTCTTTTTGGTTTACGGAAGTTGAAATGGTGTCGATGGTAATCTTCGTACGTATTCTTGGTATACACCAGAATTATTTAAGGACTTTAAATAATTTTAATAAAGCTACGCCAGAAATGTTTGTAATTTAGGACTGCTATTTTCGTGCACATAACTGTATGTCTGACAATGTACATATATAAGTGATCAGACCAAGGCGCCAACACCAGCCTAAACGTAACAAAAGCAAAATAAAGATGAAGAATGGCTGTTATGGAAGAAAATAGTCTGATAATTCGTATGATGAAACCCGACATACTCAATGCCCATGTACAAGTACTAGATATATGCTCTGTAAATGTTAATTTTTTCATCCAAGCCCTTCATAGAGCTGTCCCGAAGTAGGAGAAGATCTAGCTACAAAATCAGAAAATTTTCCGTTTTCAATGTAGCAGGACAGTAGCCGGTCCAAGAGTCCAAGTAAAAAATGCAATTAGCTTCCATATTTGGCAAATACACCTCGGTTAGCCATTGCTGAAGCAATTCTTTTCTCTTTGAGGACAATGTCTAGGGGTAAGAAATTTTCTGGAAGGTGATATTGTTGGGAGTATGGTATATGATGATGTAACAGTTTTTGTTCATCGCACAGCTAAAATGTGGCTGGAATATAGCTCAAAATTAAAACCACTTTCATCGCCGTTGCATGTATTACCTATCCCAATCTGCTTTATATGATCTCTTTACGAAAGCTGAGGAAGTGTCCTTCAATTGCTCGGGGTCTATAGCTTATGATCATCTAATAATTTATTTAATTTTCCTGAAACTATTTTGTAAGCTCTCTTAAAATTCTAAACCCAGTGTCGTGATGGCAATACTATTTACAAATTTATTATATACGATACTAATATTTTCTTTTTTATTTGTTCATTGTTTATAACCTTTTATTACCTTCGTAGGTGGAACAAGAGTGGACGCGAGATTTACCACATTGAATTTAAGCGTTTGAGGAAATTAGTTAAAGACAAAATTAGAGTTGTATATGTGGAATATCAGACGGCGGCTGCAGAAGATATAGCACAAAATCTAAAGCTAATCAGGCAGTACATAAAGTAATGCATCAAGACTACCTGGATGTCTCACTTTGAACGGCTCCACTGTTGATGATCCCAGCAACATTGTTCAGACCTTCGCAGATGAATTCTCTAGAGTGTTTGTGTCTGGTTCACAAGCATTACTGGGGCCCCGGCCTCTTGATAGGGATCTCATTAGTGGTAGTTCTTTGATTGGATCTTTTACAGCACACGATATCTTAAAAGCATCTAAGAAGTTAAAATCTAATTTTACTGCTGGTCATGACGGCCTCCCCGCATTTTTTGCACGTGATTGTTGTGTAGTACTATGCGAACCTCTAGCTAGAATATTTAACTTGGCCGTAAGTTCTTCTACCTTTCCTGACGCTTGGAAGATTAGCAGAATCACACCCGTGTTTAAGAAAGGTAATCGTTCTGACTTCCAAAATTATAGACCAATAAATATTTTATCCAATTTTGCAAAAATTTTTGAATATCTTCTGTCTCACAGAATTTACGTTAGTGTCAAGCCTTACTTATCTTCGCGACAACATGGTTTCATTCCAGGAAGGTCTACTACAACCAACCTTGCTGAGTTAGCACAGCATATTGCCGAATCCATGGAACGACGTCAACAAGTAGATGTATTATACACCGATTTTAGTAAAAGTAAAGCATTTGACACTATCAATCATTCCCTTATGGTATCTAAGCTGAGTAGTTTTGGTTTTCCGCCAAGTGTAACAGAATTGATCCGCTCGTATCTAACTGATCGTTCATGCTATGTTCACTAAAATGGATATACATCCTTAACATTCTCTGCTTCCTCTGGTGTGTGCCAGGGATCCAATTTGAGTCCCTTTTGTTTAATATTTATTTGGATGATCTCCTGCAGGGCTGGACTGCAATGTACTGGCTTACGCGGACGATCTTAAGATCTACAATACCATAACCTCCCCGGCAGATTGTCTGTTTCTCAGAACAGTCTGGATACAATTGTTAGATGGTGTACACAGAATGGAATTCATTTGAATCTGGATAAGTGTGCTGTTGTAAGCTACTCCAGATGTCATAGACTATACAATTTTCACTATGCTGTAAGTCAGGCTATTGTTCCTAGGCACTCGTCTGTGATGGACCTGGGCGTGCAGTTTGATGCAAATTTGTCGTTTGCAGACCACATATTGTCCATACGAAATTCTGCGATGAAATCCTTAGGATTTCTCATACGATCCTGCAGATCATTCAATAATCCTGCCTCGCTAAAAGCATTATACTATTCGCTTGTCCGCACTGGGTTGGAGTATGCCTCCATAATTTGGTATCCTCACTATCTCCATCTGCAAGTACTACTTGAAAGAGTGCAAAAACGATTTTTGAAATACCTGTCCTTCAAAATTGATGGCACTTACCCTGGACGCGATGTTGATTATGCTGGTCTGCTGAGGAGACACGGCTTTGTATCGTTATCGGATCGAAGGAAGGAATTTAGCAGTCAATTTCTACTTAAACTAATTAATCACGCTATTGACGCTCCATCCCTTCTCTCCAAAATTAATTTTGTGGTACCTCAGTACGATACCAGGTCCTTCCTAATTTTAAGGTCCCGTCATGCAAAACTAATGTTCTGCTTAAAGCACCCTTTACGCATATGATTAGAAATGCCAATGAATTACTTCACGATCCTTTTTGTTGAAGAGTCTACTTGGATTTACATTGTCGTCCTATTTTGTTCTTGCATTCTGATGTCACCGAGCCATTATTATATTTATGATTCAGTTGTATCTTTTTCGACTAATTTTAATTGATTACTGCGCTGTATATTGTTACTACATATATATGCTAGGTTACATTATTCTCGCATTGTCCTGTAAATGGAATTATTTTCTGTTGGGCAATAAAGATATTATTATTATTATTATTATTATTAAAGCACCCATTACGCATATGAATAGGAATGCCAATGAATTACTCGATGATCCTTTTTGTTGAAGTGTCTACATGGATTTACAATGTCGTCCTACTTTGTTCTTGCATTCTGGTGTCACCGAGCTATTTTTATGTTCATGATTCAGTTGTATCATTTTTGTAATTTAAGTTTATTACTGCACTGTATATATTATATCATTACTACATTATGCTGTATTATACTATTTTATGTTATTGTCACATTATCCTGTAAATGGAATTATTTTCTGTTGGGTAATAAAGATTATTATTATTATTATAAAATCGTTTGTTGTTGAAGAGATTCCATTCTTCGACTTGAATATATAAATTCGCAAATGAGGAGTTGGATAATAGCCGGTAGCATAAATTATTCCGGATGTCTTAAGCTTAGACAAACATAATTAGTGTGATACCTGAACGTTATCCAATGTAAATATATGTTAAGGTAATGCATTAATAACAGCTCTTGATCACAATGTATAATTAGATCTAGATACATATACATACCTTATTGCTTCACTCGCTTTGTGTGTTACGTCGGAGACAGAAGCTTTCTATCGTCCTTGCTTTATATCTTTACCTACCTTTCAAATAATTTGTTTTTGCACCTGCTAACTTTTTTACTACGATTAGTGTTACTATATTAGTTAGAATACGAAAAATGTACTGCTTTTACCAATCTGTAGGATAAGCAAATAAAGTTACGGACTAAATTTTAAAGGTTTTTCAATGAAATGCTCTGTATATTCCAGGATCTATCGATAGGGAAAAATTCTTCATACACTAGGGTGACAAAATAAAATACACACCAGGTAAAGCGGTATAAATATGTAAACAGCTAAATTCTAAGAACGAATTAAGAACTTTCTCTTGTCATTAGGGTAGGGGTAGATGTATCGGAAGGAATTCGTCATACTTTAGTATCGTTACAACTATGCCTCGCTTACAAGATTCGAGTGATATTAGCGACTTCACTCGGGGTCGCATCGTTGGCCAGAGTGAACGCGGCGCATCGCAACGTGAAATAAGTATTTTTTTTAATATTCCGTTGTCCACAGTTAACCGTGTGATTACACAATTTAAACGCAAGGGAAAAACAACAGTGGGTCCGAGACGAGGTCGTGCCGGACCTTCTGAAAGAACTAAAAGGGTGCTTGTGCGCGAGGTGTTAAGAGAATCGCGAAAAAGTACAGCTGAGCTCGCGACAACTTCACAGAAAAGTCAGCGCACCGTTCTGCGATACCTCCACAGTGTGGGGATGTATAAAAGGGTGCCAAAGAAAATACCTCTCCTTACGGCGTTTCAAAAACGGCGCCGAATAGTTTGGGCAATCAAAATTCGAACGAAGCCCGAAGAGTTTTAGCGGTCTGTCATTTTTTCAGACGAAAGCAGATACTGCCAATTCAGTGATAATAGTCGTACGTGGGTATGGAGACGTTCGTCACAGCAACTGGACGACAAATTTTTGCATCAGACGGTGAAATACGGCGGTGTGAACATCATGGTGTGGGGCGCGATATGGTATGGTGGAAGATCGCAATTAGTAATCTGCGACGGAAATATAAATGCGGCAAAATATATCCAAATATTAACAGAAGCACTACTACCGATATTCGACAACGCCATTTTATCTAAAGAAGACTCCACTTTTATGGAGCCACAAAGCAAAA
This sequence comes from Trypoxylus dichotomus, assembly GCA_023509865.1. NCBI lineage: Eukaryota > Metazoa > Arthropoda > Insecta > Coleoptera > Scarabaeidae > Trypoxylus > Trypoxylus dichotomus. The sequence continues at coordinate 87,418,251 of CM042074.1, read as the reverse complement.
ACAACAACCACATGGAAAGAGGAACAGGGCATTCGGATTTTACCATGGCCAGGCCAATCACCAGACATGAATCCGATAGAGAATGTTTGGCACATAATCCAGACAAATATGGCGAAACGACCCCGAAAACCCAGCAATAAGGAAGAACTCGTGGCAGCTGTTGCAAGAGATTGGTTAAATATTCCAGAAGACACCATTAATCATTTAATAGATTCAATGCCAGGACGACTCGCAGCACTTCACGCAAGTAAAGGTGGATCGACAAAATATTAGTCTAATTTAATTAATTTTAAAATATTTTGTATATATATAAAGAGAATAGAATCTTTTTTTTAATTAGTGGGTGTCTATTTTATTCTGTCACCCTAGTGTATAATAATCATGACATCTAGGTAGAAATCGTATCTTCTTTCCTCTCGCTGTCGACAAGTCATCCACGGTGAACAATAAAAAGAAAAAGAAGGCGGCTTGTTTTATACAAATAACAAATATATAAGCACGTAGAAACGCGACGGCGGTGATATATTTCGGAAGCGGTCGAACATACCCGATGTCGGGATTCATACCCGTATGTTTAGTTGTCCATGAATGTTGGATTAGATTGATGATGGCGAATCGACAGCGTTCTTTGACATATTCCATGAGTGTTAATAGATTTCTTAAGGAAGGAGGAAAATTATCTATCACGGCGAAATGCTTAATATTGTAAAATTAGAGGAGGATTTGGCAATAGTCATACTTTTCACGTTTTCAAATCTTTAGAAACGAATACCGTCCGGATTAGTCCTCTTGTGCCAATTTTGGTTTTAGAATCGCATTCTGTATGAATGGAGCCTCTACCAAAATCCAAGATGAGCAAAATTTCGACGAAATTTCAAAGGTTTATCTTTTTTTTTGCGAAAAGTCATCTAAAACATGTCAAAATGCGTATGCAACCGAAAATGTTGATGATTAGATTGTAGAAAAACTATCCATCATGACGAAATACTTAATATTCTAAAATCAGATTTCGCAATAGTCATTACACTTTTCACGATCTAAACCCCATCGAAATGTTATGACATGAATGGGACAGGAGGGTGCGAAAAGTATGCCCCATCTCCGTAGGCCATATGTGGAATATTTTACAAGACGATGGACTAATATGCCAAATAGAGTCCTTGAAAAACTAGTGGACGGGATCCATCACTACTACTATATTCTATTTTTTAATTGACAGGAGTAAAATGAAAACACACGTTCACACAATGGAATTTTTCAAAGCTACCTTTTGGCGGCAGGTTTAAAACTACCTGGGATTTTATATAAGTTGTAGCTACCTAATTAATTACATATTCATTACATAAATAAACAACATAAATAATTAATTAATGAAAGATAAGAAACACTGCAGAATATTTATTGATGAAATACACCATTCTAGGTTTCAACTTGACCTTAAATACATACATGTTATTATTCACTATCAATTTCCATTAAACTTGAACTACTATCTTTACCCACTGATGTAATATATAGATGGCTAGATTATATCATCGATTAATTCATTTAACACATACATTTTTCTTTCTTCTTTAATCACATGTTACATTTTTTTTTCAATTCAAAAGTACCCTTATATTTGCTAATTTAAACGAGATATTCTTAGTTATCACTTAATTTTTTATTTAAGTCTACACTAACGCAATTGGCTTGAGTTTGCAGTGATAAGGTGGTCACCTCAGCATGGTTTTGTTACAATTTTTGACCATATCTGTCTTTATTAAGGTGAACTAAATGAAGAAGTTCAGATCGAACCATCTCTTCCTCATACTCGATATTTTTTGATTTGAACCAAGCTTGCATATCCAGTTTTCTAGGTGTTATTGTGGGAATTTTTTCAATATTACGACTATGACATGTAACATTATCCATATCAATAACAGCACTGTCAATATTTGATGAAACCATCTTTCAAAGACCTCGGCATTCATTTCTTCATAATAATCGGTCGTTCTTTTCCATTTAAAAAACAATAAGCCATTCTCCCCAAAACCAGCCTCAGATCCTATGTGTAAAATAGTAGACTGTACCACTCCTAAAAATAAGATAACGTTATAATATGTACATATAATGAAGCTAATGTATTATAATACCAACCTATCATGTTTGATCTCTGCGACAATAGCAGTAATTCCCTTTCTAGCGTTATCAATTTTGAAGTGTTTTGAATATATTCAATACGTTCTGCTTCTCTATGAAAGATAAATGTCCTAACCTCAGAAATTATCGCCTTCTTGGCGAGGATATTTGAATTCCAGAAGTAGTTGCTACCTCCTCCATATCCACGAACAACGCTACGATAATGTATTACACGGAGAATACGAGGGCAACCTGAAACGTTTCTGGAATCGACAAGAGATGGCGCACAAAGGTTGAACTGTCAAAATTTCAGACGTCCATTGTCAATAGTTGTTGTTTAAGGGTGTGTTTTATGTAGCAAACCTAGCGGTTTCGCAAAAATTGATAAAATCGAATTTCGAGCACTTTTGGATGGCTGGAAATACGGCCACGAAAATTCGAAATATTTTGTTAGAAGTTCATGGCGGATGTACTCCATCAGTTTCGACCATCAGCTTCTGGCTGAGCGAGTTCAAACGCGGCCACACAGGCACAAGCGACGAACCACACAATGGACGCCCAAAAATCGCTACCAACGATGAAATGGCCGACAAGATTCGTGATGTCTTGTTGGCCGATCGCCGATTGAAGGTGAGAGAGGTAGCGGAGACAACAGGCATCTCAACACCATACCAATACCGTATTTTTCTTGTCGATTCTGGGAACATTTCAGGTCACCATCGTATGTCAGCCGATTCCATCCGAGAAGAACTTTTTTATTATTACAACGTAAATTTAATGTGGAAAATTAATACAAACTTGGAAAAATACGTAATCTAAATATCAATCAGCTGTTGTTTCAATATGGCGCCGGGTAATATATCGGATATCGCTAGTGTAATTTGTGCCGAAAACTAACCACCAAAACTGTTTCAATTTAAAAACACTCCTCCGAATTAAAAAAATATAGAGTATAGCCAAAAATATTAAAACAATTTTAATTGAAAATACTGTCTAAACTTCAGTTGAAAATCGTATTAGATTGTATCAATCAATAAATAGTAAAGACATCTGCGCGAGATACCTATAAAATGTGCAGTTTCAACTAATCAATTAAAAAAACACACCAGCTCTTCAAACAAAGCTACATAACCTCTTTATCTAAATGTAAATAAATCAATACTTCCGCTGTGTGCAGCTCGGTAACGTTATCGTACAAGTTTAGAATTACCGGAACAATACCAACCCGGGCTGGATCGTTTTTTTTTGCCTAGCTAAGCAAAAACAAACACCCATTCGCAGTTACTACGTTCGTACGTGCGGTAACAAATTTACGTCGGTCCGTTTCGATCCCGCCATTATTTCGAAGGGAATTAAACCGATGGAAAACGCCAAAGAGTCCGTCGATATTCGCTGTTTACAAAAAGAAGACAAAAAACACGACCACGACCCGGTCTCGTACAGTGTGTACGGCGTACGCACGCATAGGTGAACGGCTCACGTCAGGTCGTCTAGGTATAGGCATATCGAAGCGAAAAAATCAGTTTTGACGCCATTTAGAAAGTAAATAAACATTTTTATTTAAAGTTTACGTTAGTGTGTGCATATACGCCGTTGTATAGGATTATTTGGCGAAGAAAAAATTCCAAACAAATTCTATCTGTTCGCGTATCCGTTTGTCTTTCGTGAGGATGATTATGCTTTATTTACGGAGCGTGAATATTTACTACTTCGAACTTTTGGTTGGCCGTTTTATGAGGATCTTTTTACTTGTTGCACTCTGCATTTTGAGGATCGTGCAAAAAAAATGGAAATTTGTATTTTTTCGGTCAATAGATTAGAGAAGCGACTACAAGCTAGTACATGAGAAAATCTCTTTTTCTGCGGTGTTACAATACTCAGTCTACTGTCAAAATTCTCACGGTTATTGTGATGAAAGAAATATAGAAATTAATGTCTAATATTTCCTACAATGTAAAACATGTTAATTTATTTTAAGGCCACATGATCTGCATTGTAATATTAAATAATGGATCATGCAGTTAAGGAAATATATTATCGCTAAAGACTGGACTTTGTGCAAAATACATATTCTTATTTTTTGGTATATTTCTAACCGGAAGTGGTTAGGTGCAAAATATGGAAGAAATAGGGTGGGAAGTCACCCTAAGAATGCGCTTTTTACCATTCTTTTAGTGCATATAATGCATATATGCACACTTTAGCAGCAGTGCATATCCAAGTGCATATTTCATCATTATTTTGCATATTTATGCATATATTCGCCATTTTCATAAGAGCTGTAATAAAATCTGAAAACTGATTAGCATTCCTTCAACTTTACAGTAACGAGACAGACATTTGGCGAAAAGTTTTCTCAATAATTCAAAGAACAGGAAACGTTTTTCAAAGGTTTGTGTAATCTTCTTGGGTTGTAATATTCTTTTGTACAAATTAAACAATCCGATATTTCAAGAATTCCTGAAAACCGTTTGCAAAGCCAATGACAAACCCACTTATGTACACAGTGTTTCCTCCACTTATTTCAGTTTTTCTTTATTCTCCCATTTAAGTCGAAGATGTTTAGTTCTGTACTTATATCTACGTTTCTGATTCTATCAGATCTTGTGCAACCTTTCGCATTTGTGTATCCTTGTTTTGTTTTTTAACGTTCTGCCGATTGTTTCACAGATATGTGCGAATTTATTCAGTTTTCCTTCTATGTCTTTGTTTCGATCATAACATACATCGCAGTCTAAATACTTAAAGTGTTTCATCTGTTCCAGTACAGTATCGTTTATGACTATTTTTGTTCTAATTGGAAAGCCATGGTTTTGGTTTTATTTGCCAATATTTTCATTTTGGCAGACTTTTTGTAATGTACAGAACCCTTTATGTAGATCATTTTCTGTTTCTGTTAGGAGTACTAAATGGTCGGCATATAAGATAGAATTTAGGGTGGTGTTCTGGTCAAAACGTATTCCTTTAGGGCATTTCCTTTTCCATGCCTTTATAATACGGCGACACAAAGTAACCCTGTGTAACTCCTTTGTTGGTATTTCCCTAGTTAATCTTCCGCCTATATCTACCATAATTCTCGTGTCAATGTATAAACCTTGTATAGCTCTTATTAAATAATGTTGATATCTTGGTTCCTTCATAATATCCTATAATTTACATCTATTTGCACTATCAAAAGTCTTCTAGTCTATAGACTCTATGTGTGTTTCTCTGTAGTATTCCCTGTGCTTCTAAGGAATTTAAGAACCACAATCTTCGGATTTCTGTTGATGAAATCACCTACGTGAAGGGCCCTCAGGTTGCTAATTCGATTATTGGAACCCTAAATGGTTCAGTACAATCTAAAGGATATTTGATTAATGCAGATAATGTAGACAAAACAAATCTGTTACCAAAGCCAGGTTTTTAATGAGACCTTACCTAATTGCTTTTTACCCGAGAAATCCGGGTTGTGAAAGTTCTATTAATGGTAACTGACGCCACTTCACATATGTTCAAAGCAGGTGAAAGTTTGGAAATCTTTTTTCCGAATTTAAGCCATTCCACTTGTTTGGCCCATGGTTTAAACAGGGCTGCAGTAAAAAAGTTGGATTAGAGTTTCCAGATGCGAATAGTTTAACTGCCAACATCAAAAAAGTGTTCGAAATGCTTCACGACATTGCCACTAGAACCTATCTTAACAAGATGGGGAACATGGCCTAAATGTGCCTGGGCAAAACGTCATGAACATTAATCATTAATTAAGCAATTTTTTTTTGTTTGAACAATGTTTTTCCGCAAAAGATCATATTCAGCGATGAGTCAAAACTAGAAGCCATGACCGAAAGAGCTCAATTTGTTAGGGGACGTCCATCTGAACGATTTGGTGAAGCTAGTGCACTAAAAACGCTAAAACACCCTCCGTCAATTATAGTATTTCCTGTATATCGGTCGAAGGTCCTGGACCACTGTATTTTTGCCAATGCCACATGAATCAGCCCCAATATAAGCGTATATTGGAGGATGTCGTGATGCCATGTATCAATGATTTAGATCCGAATGAAAGCCCTTACACATTCATGCATGATAAGGCACTATGCCACATGACCAAATCCATCCCAAGTCTTTTTAGAAATTGCCAGTGTTACCTTGGCCGGGAAATTCGCCCGATCTCAGTACAATTGAGAACGTATGGGGTGTCCTAAACTCACGCGTGTATTCGAGAAGAAACACTACAAAAAAGCAATTAGTAAGAAACATTGAGGATGTGCGGCAGACATACCATTAACGCTTGCATAGACAGTATACCAAAAAGTATAAGAGCAATTATAAAAACCAAATAATAATAATATCTTTATTGCCCAACAGAAAATAATTGCATTTACAAGACAATACGAGAATAATATATCCTAGCATATACATGTAGTAATAATATACAGCGCAGTAATAAATTAAAATACAACTGAATCATAAACATAATAATGGCTCGGTGACACCAGAATGCAAGAACAAAATAGGACGACAATGTAAATCCATGTAGACACTTCAACAAAAAGGATCGTGAAGTAATTCATTGGCATTTCTAATCATATGCGTAAAGGGTGCTTTAAGCAGAACATTAGTTTTGCATGACGGGACCTTAAAATTAGGGAAGGACCTGGTATCATACTGAGGTACCACAAAATTAATTTTGGACAGAAGGGATGGAGCGTCAATACCGTGATTAATTAGTTTAAGTAGAAATTGGCTGCTAAATTCCTTACTTCGATCCGATAACGATACAAAGCCGTGTCTACTCAGCAGAGCAGCATAATCAACATCGCGCCCAGGGTAAGTGCCATCAATTTTGAAGGACATCAATTTTGATACAAAAATCGTTTTTGCACTCTTTCAAGTAGTACTTGCAGATGGAGATAGTGAGGATACCAAATTATGGAGGCATACTCCAACCCAGTGCGGACAAGCGAATAGTATAATGCTTTTAGTGAGGCAGGATTACTGAATGATCTGCAGGATCGTATGAGAAATCCTAAGGATTTCATCGCAGAATTTCATATGGATAATATGTGGTCTGTAAACGACAAATTTGCATCAAACTGCACGCCCAGGTCCATCACAGACGAGTGCCTAGGAACAATAGCCTGACTGACAGCATAGTGAAAATTGTATAGTCTATGACATCTGGAGTAGCTTACAACAGCACACTTATCCAGATTCAAATGAATTCCATTCTGTGTACACCATCTAACAATAGTATCCAGACTGTTCTGGAGAAACAGACAATCTGCCGGGGAGGTTATGGTATTGTAGATCTTAAGATCGTCCGCGTAAGCCAGTACATTGCAGTTCAGCCCCTGTAGGAGATCATCCAAATAAATATTAAACAAAAGGGGACCCAAATTGGACCCCTGGCACACACCAGAGGAAGCAGAAAATGTTAAGGATGTATATCCATTGTAGTGAGCATAGCATGAACGATCAGTTAAATACGAGTGGATCAATTCTGTTACACTTGGCGGAAAACCAAAACTACTCAGCTTAGATACCATAAGGGAATGATTGATAGAGTCAAATGCTTTACTAAAATCGGTGTATAATACATCTACTTGTTGACGTCGTTCCATGGATTCGGCAATATGCTGTGCTAACTCAGCAAGGTTGGTTGTAGTAGACTTTCCTGGAATGAAACCATGTTGTCGCCAAGATAAGTAAGGCTTGACACTAACGTAAATTCTGTGAGACAGAAGATATTCAAAAATTTTTGCAAAGTTGGATAAGATATTTATTGGTCTACAATTTTGGAAGTCAGAACGATTACCTTTCTTAAACACGGGTGTAATTCTGCTAATCTTCCAAGCGTCAGGAAAGGTAGAAGCACTTACGGCCAAGTTAAATATTCTAGCTAGAGGTTCACATAGTACTACACAACAATCACGTGCAAAAAATGCGGGGAGGCCGTCATGATCAGCAGTAAAATTAGATTTTAACTTCTTAGATGCTTTTAAGATATCATGTGCTGTAAAAGATCCAATCAAAGAACTACCACTAATGAGATCCCTATCAAGAGGCTGGGGCCCCAGTAATACTTGTGAACCAGACACAAACACTCTAGAGAATTCATCTGCGAAGGTCTGAACAATGTTGCTGGGATCATCAACAGTGGAGCCGTTCAAAGGCGGTATTACAAAATATTAGTTATATAGTTGTGACGATGTCTATAAGCAGTTCTGAATAAGCTTATGCTTGTCCAATAGGTTTCTTATTATATATTTTAACAAAAACGCTATTTCAGCAAGTAGCCTTAATAAATTGGACAGGCACACTGTATATGATCACACAGCTTCCTGAGAAGGACACCGGGGAACGTTTCCAATTGGACTTTACTGCGATAAGTTAAACATATCCTATAATTCGTATAAACATGACAACCGTCACGAGCAAATTCTTCTAGCAAACATGACTAAAGAAAATTTGGTCCAAAAACGAATGTTCAATAAACACTAACGTCCTCAATATTGTAAGGAATTGGATAAGACTTACATACGTTATTGCAAAGCAAAAATATTCTAATAACATAAAAATAATCGTGAAATGATAAAGAGTCACCATAAAATTCGGTTAGAAACGATATACGTACACATTTAAATTCATTAAAATTAAATAAATTTGTAAAACGTAAGTGCTAAAACGTATTACTAATACTTGAAAATAAAAGCCTAAAATGAACCTTGACATTATAAATCAATTAACGTCCCGCAGTAAAAAGCAAACGCTGCTGCAATAAAGAAAAGAAAAATAGCACAAATTCGCTTTGATACTGTCCATAGTCGAATTACCGCGAATTACGTGGCCGAGTATTAGAACCACTAAAATTACACATTAAATTAGTAAACAGTCGGAATCATAGCTTCTATTTATGGAGTTCAAAAACTTTGTTGATCTCTCCAAACGTAAACAGATCACAAAACCTTAAGAAATATCTTTAATTTTTGACACTTTAGCGTATAAGTTTAAAAGTTTATTGGGTGATTATGTTGCCGGGAGTGCGAACAGTTTACATCTAGATTTTACGCCTTCGCAGAAAGGAATGGTCGTTACTTACCTGTGTAAAATGCAAAAATTTATGATTTCTCCATATATCTATTGTAGTGTTTCATTTCTGGAGAACGTATTTATTCGATTTTATGATCTCGCTGCATTATTTTTACGCTAGATTCTCTGCCATCTTTATTTCATTTTCATTGCCTTTTTAGGGAGATGAAAGTAAGTTTGTACATTTATAGGTTTTGAATTTTTTTCTTTTTTCGTAATATCATCGTTATATCTATAAAAAGCGTACTATCCTCATGGATTTTTCCTTTTATACGTTTTGGAGTTCCAGTACAAGATATTTTTGGCGTAATAACACATGGGCTGAAAAGTCCCGGGCCTAACACATAGATGACGCTGGTTTTATTGCAGTCACCTTTCTCTCAGTTAGTACTAACCTTCAAAAGACAGCTGTTAAAATTTCATGATATTCTATTCATTAGTTTGTGAGTTATTGTGCTAAGAGTCACGCTACTTTTCTTATTTTCAAAACAATGGATCAAAAACAATTTCGTGTTTTAATTTTACACTGCTTCTTGATGGGAAAAAATACCGTTCAAGCGAAGCAATGGTTTGAAAAGTGTTATGGGGACTCCGCTCCACCAGAAACAACAATAAAACGTTGGTTTGCTGACTTCAAACGTGGTCGTAGAGACACCGATGATGCAGAACGCAGTGGACGTCCAAATGAGGCGGTAACACCAGAAAACATCAAAAAAATCCACAAAATCGTTTTGAATGATCGAAAAGTGAAGTTGCGTGAGTTAGCTGACATCGTAAAGATATCAAAAGAACGTATTGGCTTTATATTGCATGAGCATTTGACTATGAGAAAGCTCTGTTCAAAGTGGGTGCCGCGTTTGCTCACTGTTGACCAAAAACAAGAACGTGTTGATGATTCTGAGCAGTGTTTGGCCATGTTTAAACGTAACAAACCGGAATATTTGCGTCGATATGTGACAATGGATGAAACATGGATCCATCACTTCACTCCGGAATCAAAACGATCGTCATCTGAGTGGACAGCAACTGGTGAACCTCGTCCAGAGCGCCTGAAAGCATAACAATCGGCTGGAAAGGTTATGGCCTCGGGATTTTGGGATGTACGTGGTGTAATATTCATCGACTATTACTATTATACTACATTATACCCAAATGTATACTTTAGGAATCAATAAATATTTCAATACTTTGCTACAGAAAACTATATTTTATTGAACCTTAAAATCTTGCCCGCTTATTGAAACATCCTTTACATAGTTAACAGGCAGAATGATGTAGCAATTAGGAGAACTGATATATACATAAAACACATTTTCGCCAAAAATGGTTTATACAGACATCTCATCCTGATACTCTCTTGACGTACAAAGTAACCGTATATAAATGAAAACCACACCCATCTGCGATTGTAAGATTCTTGCCGGTAAGAATACAACTTAAAAAAGCTGAAGAATTATTTTCAAAAGTGTTAAAAAATTGACATAACACATGGGCTGAAAAGTCCCGGACCTAACAAAGAAAACACGTTTTTTTTTTGGTTCAAAATTAGCAATCATTCCAGCGCCGCTCTAACATTTCAATACCACTTTTGTAGAACGATTTATCTTTTGCCTCAAAATAGGCCTCAGTTTCCGCGATAACCTCTTCATTCGTGCGAAATTTCTTACCGGCGAGTGCTTTTTTGAGGTCTGCGAACAGCCAGTAGTCGCTGGGAGTCAAATCTGGCGAATACGATGGATGTGGGAGCAATTCGAAGTTAATGTAGTTTTGCCATTGTTTTGATTGACTTGTGACACGATGCGTTGTCTTGATGAAATAATTTTTTTTTCTTTGCCATATGCGGTCGTTTCTTTGCAATTTCGGCCTTCAAACGCTCCAATAACGCTATATAATATTCACTGCTGATGGTATTTCCTTTCTCAAGATAGTCGATGAATATTACACCACGCACATCCCAAAATACCGAGGCCATAACCTTTCCAGCCGATTGTTATGCTTTCGGGCGCTTTGGACGAGGTTCACCAGTTGCTGTCCAATCAGATGACGATCGTTTTGATTCCGGAGTGAGGTGATGGATCGATGTTTCATCCATTGTCACATATCGACGCAAAAATTCCGGTTTGTTACGTGTAAATATGGCCAAACACTGCTCAGAATCATCAACACGTTCTTGTTTTTGGTCAACAGTGAGCAAACGCGGCACCCACTTTGAACAGAGCTTTCTCATAGTCAAATACTCATGCAATATAAAGCCAATACGTTCTTTTGATATCTTTACGATGTCAGCTAACTCACGCAACTTCACTTTTCGATCATTCAAAACGATTTTGTGGATTTTTTTGATGTTTTCTGGTGTTACCGCCTCATTTGGACGTGTGAAATGCAAAGATAGGGTCCAATTCCGGAAGTAGTTGGTTTATTACTAAATTAGGTTTGTTGTTACCAAAAGATACAAAAATTATTACCTCTTTTTCTTGCGCATAACTGAAAAAGCAAGACCTCACAGTCAGAACTAACATTGTTATGCAACAAAAAGAGATTTGCTTTGATCAATTGCAAATCCTCTTTCGATTCATAACACTTTCTTAAACCACTTTAGAACATACAAGAAGTTAATCATTCAAACTTTATGCCAAAACCTAAATCCTAGCTTTCACCGTTAATTGTGGAAATGTCCAATAAAACACAGCTGGCATATCGGTTTCAAGGCTGCCACCTGCTACGACTTAATGATGATTTCATATTTTAATTACTCTAATGGGTCTCGCTAGCTGACATGCTATTTTAGACTTGACAGCTAAATTTAAAGCATTCCACGAATATTTTTGGCAGGTATGCTATTTGTCGCAGCCGTGCGACGTGCGATAAAGAAAAATTCGACGGCAAAGCTGAAAGACGAACGCGTAAAGTAAGACGTAATGTCTTCTCTTCCTGACGGAATGTTGCGTAAGTAATTGGGTTCCGTTTGGAATTGGTATCGGTCTTGTTTTTTAGTTTATTGCATACTTTTTCAATAAAGAGCAGCTCTAAGTGGTCGATAAACTATAACGAGTTGGCAGAGGTGTCAAATTTTGAAAATGGAATGTTTTCGAAGTGAATATGATTCCGGGAAGATCAAGGAAATTGATTTTGAATCATGTTTAAAACGTTGTTTTGTAAATTTTTGTGTTCTGATTTTCATAATATGCATGCATTAAGTTGAAGTTATGAGAAATACTCTCAAATTAGTTCAATACAGGAATTCAAAACCAAATAAAGTATTAGTGTCTTTCCATGGGTTTCTTAACAAGATTAAATCATCATAACAATATTAAACATCAATATTGTTTCTATAAGAAAAAAAAATATAGAAATAGGTGCAGAGACATTTGATGAAATTTTACCAAAAATATTAAAACGAACGAAAAAGTAACCATGAAAATATTCCCATTAAATTTGTCATACTTGAATTTGCTTAGGCCAAATTTTCAAAAAAGTGGTCTTTTACAGTTCATAGCATCTTTAACAAATAATTTCAATCACCCGTATATAAAAAGGAAATACAAATTTCGAGTTAAAAAATATTGGGGAACCACCTGATGTAGATTTCAATACAAAAATTATTCAGACCGATAATTTAAACTTCTCACATATGGTAAAGCATAATAGTGTGTCATCTCAACGGAGACCACATATACACTAGGGTGACAGAATAAAATAGACACCTACTAATTAAAAAAAAACATTCTATTCTCGTTATATAAATTAGACCAATATTTTGTCGATCCACCTTTACTTGCGTGAAGGGCTGCGAGTCCTCGTGGCATAGAATCTATTAAATGATTAATGGTGTCTTCCGGAATATTTAACCACTCTTCTCTAACAGCTGCCACGAGTTCTTCCTTATTTCTGGGTTTTCGGGGTCGTTTCGCCATATTCTCTATCGGATTCATGTCTGGTGATTGGCCTGGCCATGGTAAAATCCGAATCCCTTGTTCCTCCTTCCATGTGGTTGTTGTTCTTGCTTTGTGGCAGGGTGCTCCATCCTCCATAAAAGTGGCGTCTTCTTTAGATAAAACGGCGTTGTCGAATATCGGTAGTAGTTCTTCTGTTAATATTTGGATATATTTTGCCGCATTTATATTTCCGTCGCAGATTACTAATTGCGATCTTCCACCATACCATATCGCGCCCCACACCATGATGTTCACACCGCCGTATTTCACCGTCTGATGCAAAAATTTGTCGTCCAGTTGCTGTTACGAGCGTATGCATACCCACGTACGACCACTATCACTGAATTGGGAGTATCTGCTTTCGTCTGAAAAAATGACAGACCGCCAAAACTCTTCGGGCTTCGTTCGCATTTCGATTGCCCAAGCCATTCGGCGCCGTTTTTGAAACGCCGTAAGGAGAGGTTTTTTCTTTCCCACCCTTTTATACATCCCCACACTGTGGAGGTATCGCAGAATGGTGTGCTGACTTTTCTGTGAAGTTGCCGCAAGCTCAGCTGTACCTTTTCGCGGTTCTCTTAACACTTCGCGCACAAGCACCCTTCTACTTCTTTCAGAAGGTCCGGCACGACCTGGTCTCGGCTCCACTGTTGTTTTTTCCTTGCGTTTAAATTGTGTAATCACACGGTTAACTGTGGACAACGGAATATTAAAAAAATTACTTATTTCACGTTGCGAAGCGCCGTGTTCGCTCTGGGGAACGATGCGACCCCGGGTGAAGTCGCTAATATCACTCGAACCTTGTAAGCGAGGCATAGTTGTAACGATACTAAACTATGACGAATTCCTTCCGATACACCTACCCCTACCCTAATGACAAGAGAAAGTTCTTAATTCGTTCTTAGAATTGAGCTGTTTACATATTTATATCACTTTACCTGGTGTCTATTTTATTCTGTCACCCTACTGTATATAACAGAACATTCCACAGGTATAGCAGTAAACTCCACTCACACAAATTAATTAATTATGCGGAACGCAGCGTTTCGAGAGCACGTGGGCTCCCATTATCAACCGTGTTACCGACTGTCGGTTACTGCTATACCTGTGAATTGTACATCCACACAGTCCTTGCAATCGTCATTAACAGGACATGCTTTAAAAACGAAGACGTTACTCAAACCTAGCAGCAGCTATGAAAGCTGTATCACACAGCGAAGTTATCCCAGTATACAGTACACACCTACAAACATACAGACATTTCTGTGAAAGACCTATTGATAAAAGTTATCGAATATATCAACCTTTTAAAACAAATAATTATAATCATGTATCTGTCTAACAGTGAAAGATTAAATAATTTAATTCACACATTTTAAAACCGAGTAAAACAAAATGAAAACTATTGATCTTTTCACTTCAAGGATTTCAATTTAGGACAACAAGAAGTTCAGATTGCAACTGCTCGCTATAGATCCCATGAAATAACAAATTTAGTTTCATTTAGTGATGACATAGCGGTCTGTAACAGTATTACTGATTTAATGGATGTCGAATTGATGCATGGAGGACCTTTGTAGATTCATTTAAATATAGCTTAAAAGTGGCGTTGATTTATAAAGAAAGACGGTTGTCCAACACTGCTATAATTCACGTGGTATAATTAAAGGAATCGTAAGATGTAATTAAATTAGTACTTGAAAAAATTAAGTATTCACAATATAATTGGAATGTTTGTGCTGATTTCAAGGTAATTTATATATTACTGGTTCTACAATTGGATTACACCGAACATAGTTGTTTCTTATGCGAATGGAACCGTCACGGGCAACAAGTACAAATTTCGAGTGGCCGACAAAGGAGTAATATGCTCTTGGAACAAAGTATAATGCTGTTAATGCAGTAGTTTCAAAAATAATGATATTACTGTTGCCAATCCACACCAAATTAGATAATCGATAACAATTATAAAGGATTTCCACATCTGAAGAATCACATCTTATGTTTCCATGGATTCAAATGAGATGTACCTCTCTTCCAAAACATGAAGTAATAATAATAGGTCTTTTTGCTTTTTTTAAGTATACTTATTGGTTCCAACATAAGAACGTTAATGTACGATAACATCTCTATGAGAAAATTAACTGAAAAAGAAGTTTGAAACTGAGAAAGTATTAAACTCGTCATGGAAAATTTCTTAGGGAACAAAATGATTGCAAAAGAATTAGTAAGAAGCATGAATGGTTCTGCCAGGGAAATGAATGTTCTCATATCCTCGAAAATACATATGTAACACATTTCTGGCAAATCATGGAATAAAAATCCATCAAGGGTTATCTATCGTCGAGGGGACGTACACTAGGGTGACAGAATAAAATAGACACCACGTAAAGCGGTATAAATATGTAAACAGCTGAATTCTAAGAAAGAATTAAGAACTTTCTCTTGTCATTAGGGTAGGGGTAGGTGTATCGGAAGGAATTCGTCATAGTTTAGTATTGTTACAACTATGCCTCGCTTACAAGGTTCGAGTGATATTCACCCGTGGTCGCATCGTTGGTCAGAATGAACGCGGCGCTTCTCAACGTGAAATAAGTAAATTTTTAAATATTCCGTTGTCCACAGTTAACTGTGTGATTACACAATTTAAACGCAAGGAAAATATAACAGTGGAGCCGAGACCAGGTCGTACAGGGTAAAAGAATACTTGTGCGCGAAGTGTTAAGAGAACCGCGAAAAAGTACAGCTTGCGGCAACTTCACAGAAAAGTCAGCGCACCGTTCTGCGATACCTCCACAGTGTGGGAATGTATAAAAACGTGGCAAAGAAAAACCTCTCCTTACGGCGTTTCAAAAATGGCGCCGAATGGCTTGGGCAATCGAAATGCGTACGAAGACAGAAGAGTTTTGGCGGTCTGTCATTTTCTCAGACGAAAGCAGATACTCCCAATTCAGTGATAGTGGTCGTACGTGGGTATGCAGACGTTCGTAACAGCATCTGGACGACAAATTTTTGCATCAGACGGTGAAATACGGCGGTGTAATCATCATGGTGTGGGGCGCGATATGGTATGGTGGAAGATCGCAATTAGTAATCTGCGACGGAAATATAAATGCGGCAAAATATATCCAAATATTAACAGAAGGACAACTATCGATATTCGACAACGCCATTTTATCTAAAGAAGACGCCACTTTTATGGAGGATGGAGTACCATACCACAAAGCACGAGCAACAACCACATGGAAAGATGTACAGGGGATTCGGATTTTACCATAACCAGGCCAATCACCGGACATGAATCCGATAGAGAATGTTTGGCACATAATCCAGACAAATGTGGCGAAACGACCTCGAAAACCCAGCAATAAGGAAGAGCTCGTGGCAGCTGTTAGAGAAGAGTGGTTAAATATTCCAGAAGACATCATTAATCATTTAATAGATTCTATGCCACGACGACTCGTAGCACTTCACGCAAGTAAAGGTGGATCGACAAAATATTATCTAATTTAAAAATGTTAAAATATTTTGTATATATAACGAGAATAGAATCTTTTTTTAATTAGTAGGTGTCTATTTTATTCTGTCACCCTAGTGTATAGAGAACAAAACTATCACAATAGCCTAAAGAGTATTCTAAAGGATACTCTTGGGTTTGGGAAGGATTATCCGCGACAAACAAAAAGGAAAAATAAAACATTTATTTTCTTTGAATTAAGAAGCATAAAATTTAATTCAGCTATTATAACGCGAAAAGAATATAATAAAGCGATAGAAAATTCTAAAAGAAACAGTAGCTTGTCCAGAATTCTTTTAAATTTTAGAACAGACCAAAACTAGTCCAATAACAGGATAATACAATATGTATGTTGTAGCTCACTTCATGGCATTTCTTCTGGAAAATTGGATCAAGAATATAGAGTTGGGTCTAGAACTGATGCAATAGCGTTCGTTAATAATTTGTCTAAAACCCCCATGGCGAACATAAGGTGCTCAAATTAGAAAAAATACTTTTAGAACACTCTTTGTACACGAAGTGCTTTATGAAACGTTCGACATTATAGGTATAGTATTTAGAGAAGAATCTGTTTTTATATGACACTAATACAAAATTTCAAGATATCTAACTATTCGTAAAGACCAACAAGGGTATAAAGTTAAACCACCACCTGTGTATTATAAGCGAATGTATTACTGAAAATTATATTGATTATAGGGAGCTTAAATCAGTGTATAAACCGCATCGCTTCCAGGTCTGCCGATTTTTCGATGGATCTACCAATTTTGACTGGTATTGAAAGATTGCTGCCGATCTATGGACTTGACTGTGAAATCTACCGATTGCTCTCTGAGAAACAAATTTATTTATATGTATATATCCCTAATACAATTACTTATTTGTGCTTTAAGTACTTGTTTAATTAATACAATGGAAGTACATGAAATACGATGCATATATGGCTTTTTGTACTTACATACATACGATGTGTGTGGTGGATTATTTATTTTTGAATTTTAAGAATCCTATTTGTTAATCTTGCAATTGCACAAGAATGGGTTCTAGGGCTTAATAAATTTTCGAGAAAAATCTCTCGACGAGCTCAGTGGAATTCCTTTTATGCGAAAATGTACTTGCTAACTACATGTAATATACCAACGCCAACCCCCAATTAGATTCAAAGAAATTCTTAAAATGAACATCTGCATGTCGAAAAATTCTTGGAAAAATATCGCGGCGGACTGAGAACTTCTGTATTTTTCGTTTTTCTCCATATATTTTTCTTAGTTACATTAACAGTAAGGATAGACATTGAAAAAGATCAATGATCGTTTTAACAGATGAGAATTTACGTTATTTTTCATTATTTTATCGAAAGTCGTGTAGCTGCGACAAACTAAAACGTGTTTTAATAATGAGCGACAATAATTCTACCGGTTCTGTAAAAAAGCAAAAATATAAACAATGTTATAAATATGGATGTGAAGTACAATTTGCGGATTTGTTAATGAAAATTTTAAAAGGAAGATCTTTTGCTGAATGTAACCTATATGAGGAAGATATTAATATTACCAGTGTAAAAGATTCCTTGATTAAACGTGATTTAAGCAAATTTTACCAAACAAACATATAGTCAATTCAAAATCAATTTCTGAATAGAAAAAGCTGGACGAAGAAATAAAAGAAGGTATACATGTATAAATATTTGTTTTAAGCAATTCAATTAATACTGGGTCTTATAAATTATTGGGAGAAACACGACTGACTGCATTTATTCCTTTAACTGTAAAGGACTGTTTGATCAAGATAACTTCGAAAATTTGTTCAAACTAACCCTGCAGAGACGATTGCGTACCCATTGGCCGCAGTGATATATTTCCAAAGTGGTCGGATATACCCGAAGTCGAGATTTATACGCGTATGGGTGATGATGAATCAACGGTGTACTTTGTTATGTTCGATAAGTGTCGATTAACATTAGAATACACAGACACTGTTATTAAATGTATTGTTTGCAATATCAACATTTTACCCTATTACTTGTGTGTAAGTGATATCTTAATAGCAAATAATACCAGTTAAATGCGCAACGTGATGGTACATATAAATTTCTATATGAGTTTATTTATATGTTAAGGGTGTGCAATATTCCACAGAATATTGTAGACAATAAAGAAATTCGAATATTTTGGAGCAAATACAATAAACGCTCGCTCATGTAAATACCCGGTAGTGGAAACGTCGCGGTCCTGTAAAGAGAAAATTGTTACCATAGAATCAAATGGAACGTCCGGTAATTTAAACAAGTTTGCAACACGTACAATTCGATAATGTAAACAGTTTAGGGTACCGGTTATTTCCCGATTTACGTGCGTAATTGGATCGATCAAAAGAATGTTTACGTAAACGTTTTCAGCGCCGGCACCGGTTGTTCCCCGATTTACATATGGAACTCCTGTAAGCGTTAGCTCTCTTGCCTCTCGTGAAATAAAGCTGTGTGCAGCTAAAATCACGCCACAACACACACGGCATCCACATCCAATAAAAGAATATTTTTAAAATTAAGTGACTCAATTGGCAAAAAAGTATACAATACATCATTAAAGAGATTTTAGAAGCCTGACTTTTGAAAAAAAGAATACAACTTCAGACACCTGTGTCAATTCACAAATTGCTTATTGTCCCATCCTGTACTTCAATCCTCACTTTATTTTTGAATGTCATATCCAGAAATCCTTTCTAATAATCCCTAAAAAACTTCCTGTCTTACCAAAGAACCTTTACGCAACCGGTTAAATCCAGATTACATATAATATCAACTTCGTTTACCACTAACAAACCTGGAAATATCCTATACAAATTCAAGCATTAAAGTAACCTAACATCAGTTTCCTTTTATTTGTTTGTTCCTTATTTACAAATACATAGTTAATTTCAATTGTATTGCAAATCATTGCAGCATATATTCTGTACATAAATGACAGAAATTACGGACAGAAAGGCCTAGTTCTATTCTTTTGGAAACCAATAAATATTATTTAATATCATTTTATATTCCAAGCAAATGATACTTATTTGAATTGTTCCAATTTGGCTAACTAAAATATAACATTTTTGTGTTAATCGTGAATATTTTGGAATAAAATCAAACGTTTTATAGCTGTCAGGCAAACGTTATTTTTACGTCAAATTTGGGCGGCGGTGAATATGCGTAAATCAAATTAATATCTTCAAGTCGATGTTTTTTTTTTACTATTTAATGTTTTCCATGTTATCATGGCACACTCCTTTCTCTGCCCTTTTTAAGATAAGAAGCACCTGATCTAAATCCGAAAAATTAAGCGATTCGAATCACAAATTTTACAACGTGTGTCAAATACATACGGAGGCCCGGGTAATCGCAGAACTTTAGAAAATGCCCAGGCACCTTGAATGGAAAATCGTCTGTATAAATGGTTTTTCAAATAACGGGATAATCATGTTCCAATTAGCGGTGAATTAACTAAAGAGAGAGCAAAATTATTGAAGGAAAACCTAAAAGAGACCGAAAATTTTGTAGCTAGTGATGGTTGGCTAAAAAGATTTAAAAAATTATCGGCACCATCACAATTAGTGCAACTGTTTAAGGAAAAGTTAATGAACAAAATCAAAGGAGCTACATTTAAATGAGGAGCAAATTACGTACAAAAACCTATGTTGTATCACATAAAAAATCTAATGCTAGTTTAGCATCATCAGCAAACAGTTACTGTCTCATGCTGAAGTTACTGACAGTGCATCATCGTACGTTCTCAAATTATTAAAAGCAATAAATTCGGATATTGTTTGCACAATTACCGATGTTAGTTTATGGAATGACGATAAAGAGATGGATGATGCACATGAAGAGGAAGATGGGGTGAGTGAAGATGACGACCCTCCGATTGAAATAAAAAATACAGTGAGTGACGCGCAAGCTGTAGGAATTTTTAATCAAGCGTTAGATTAGGCTGAAAGAAGAAGACTTATTATATTCCGATATTTTAGTGCTCCGTAAACTACGGGCAATGGCATTAGAAAATACCAAGTGTAAATTTACGCAAACAAAAATAGGACATTATTTTTCAAAATAATATAAAATTTATTTTTTATTTTTTAATGTTATACAGCTGTGGCCATATGTATTCGCCACTCTCGTTTTGAACGTGTTACACGAATATTATTGTATTTCTAAGAAGCAAGGTCGATGACGGACTTAACTAGGTACCTGGTAATGAAGGTATAATGGTTTATTGTAGGCCATTCTGAGTAAATTAGAAAATAGACGTAAAATTGTAATTTATGAATATTTCTTCAGTTCACAGGTATAGCAGTAAACTCCACTCACACAAATTAATTAATTATGCGGAACGCAGCGTTTCGAGAGCACGTGGGCTCCCATTGTCAACCGTGTTACCGACTGTTGACAATGGGAGCCCACGTGCTCGAAACGCTGCGTTCCGCATAATTAATTAATTTGTGTGAGTGGAGTTTACTGCTATACCTGTGAATTGTACATCCACACAGTCCTTGCAATCGTCATTTCTTCAGTCTTTCTTAAAAGTTCTAAGAGTAAGGTTGAGCTAGTTACAGTGAAGATATTGTGTCTGTGATTTTGTCTGTGTAATACGATAGTATACAGTAAAAAGTAATGCCGAAAACACGCGAATTGAGGGAGATAGAGCGAGGACAAATTGTGGTGTTAGAAAAGCAAGGGTTGTCGGTGTCTGCTATTGCCCGACAAGTGAAATGTGCGCGATCGACAGTTAGAATGACGATAAAACGATACAAAGAGAGTGGATCTTTGACAAACAAACCGAAAACTGGTCGAAAAAAGAAGACAACTAGCAGAGATTAGCGAGTCTTAGAGCGGATGTCTTTGCGAGACCGGAAAAAAGGGTCTAAACAGCTTTCCAGTGATATTTTCCGGCTACATAATGTTGCTATTTCTCCTCGCACGGTTAGAAGACGCCTTTGTGAATTAAATTTAGGTGGATACAAAACTCGACATAAACCACGGTTGTCTCCGCAACAAAAGAAAAAGAGACTACTGTGGGCTAAAAGTCACCGACTGGACCATTGACAATTGAGCCAATGTTATGTGGACGGATGAGTCAAATATTGAGGTAAGTAATACATAATTATTGTATTTGCGGTATTTTGTGTTCAATTCCTGGTATCTACAGTGTTTTTATTCTTTTTAATGGGTTCCAAAATGTAATAGTATTCATGCTTTTGTTGGTAGCTTTGTGGTAAACTTGGGCCTCAATACGTGCGACGCAGGCGAGGAGAGGCCTTCCATCCAGACTGCATCATCCCGACTGTCAAGTTTGGGGGTGGTAGCATAATGGTTCGAGGTTCCATGAGTGCAACAGGCGTCGGAGAACTGTTCGTCTACGAGGGCCGAATGAACAGTCGGACGTACATCGACATGTTGGAAAAAGTTCTGGAACCGTGTGCGTTAAAATTATTATACTTATTATTATTATACTCATCTACCACAAAGCAATGCTTAAAAACAAAAACATTCGAAGAGTGGAATAAAATCACCCCCGAACAGTGCTACAACTTAGTGAGCAGTATGCCCCGACGAATTCGTGCGGTGATAAAAGCCCAGGGAGGAACTACCAAATATTAAGCCATTCTTATATATTCGTCGGAATAAGAAACAATAAAGGGTGGCGAATACATATGGGCACAGCTGTATGTATTATGTCATTTATTGTTCATAATTTATTTTTTAATGAGCAGACATATTTTCTTTTGTGTAATTTCTTTATAAACAAAATAAGGCTAGCTAATGTAAACTTTCAATAATCTGAATATTGCTTGGCTGATTTCGTTCACATAAGTGTCTTTTGTACGTTCCGGAATAGAGATTGCCAACAAGAGGTCAATTACAGTTTAAGATTCATCGGGTGAAAAATAAGATTACGGCTCAAATAAACACAGAGTTGAAAGATCAAGGAATATGGCTGACGGTAGATGAAACAACGAATGAAAGTAATAATTGTAGTTTAAATGTGTTAGTGCGTGCTTGTTTAACGTAGTAGAATGTTAGAGAAGACAAACGCAGGAAGGATGGCAGAAGCTATAGAAAATACATCTGCAACGTTGGTTACAGATGGGGGTTCGAACATGGTTAAAATTGCAAAGTTACTAAAACAATCTTATCCTCAATTGTTTCATGTAACCTGTTTGCTCCGTGTATGTTGTCTTGTAATTGAATCTATTAGAAACAGTTACCCAAAAGTAGATCAGTTTATAGTTTCTACCAATAAAGGTTTTATTAAATCCCCAAAATGCATTCGTGAGTTTAAACAAACTACTCAAAACCTGGTAGCTTCAAAGACTAGAAGTTTACAAATCGTAATTGATGTCCATGGTATGCCAACAAGATATTAATTGTAAATAAAACCATATAGTTTATTTCTGTTGTAATATCTGTATATAATGCTATGACCTAATACTTTATTCAATAGTGAATTCTATTTTTCTGAAATGAATACTTTAGTTTCGGAATTTTTGTGCCATTATTTTTATAAGAGCGTTTCTAAAAAGCGTTTAAATAAATTTTACCTCTACCAATCCATTCTGATAAAAACTTTTGTCAAAACTTGTACTATTTTCAGTTGCATTTGTTGTCAATTTGACAGAGTATTCGTTCAGATGCTTTTTTACTATACAACGTAAATTAACAGATACAGCAAGAAACCAGAACAAATTACAAAGATGATTACAAGAATGATTACACATGTTTGTGTTTACCCGTTAGATTGCGCTATCTGCAACTTTATCAGAATGTGAATAAACTGGTCCTAAAGCTGCAAGCAACAAAAGTCTACATACGGCGCTTTGAAAAGAGTTCCCTTAAAATAATAGTGCTGTTGTCATGTTACTTCGGGTATCGAATAAGAAAGAATATATTCATCAAAGAAATTGGTGAAATATGTAGTTGAATTATCGAAAGCTACAGTGCAAATAATTGTGAAAAAATGTAAAAACACTGGCTCATTCAAAAGTAAGCCGCGAAATGGAAAACCATCGAATAAGTAGAACCGTCATTAGACGAGTAAATGCACAGCCCAGATTGATTGCGCGATTAATGGCAAATGAGCTTCAAGAAACAGCTGCAATTACTGTACGTAGCGAAACCATTCGTAGGTGTTTCCGAAGTGAAGGTTTATACTCCAGAATTCCAAGGGAAAAGTCTCCCATAAGTGCTGTTAATCAGACCAAAAGATTGGAGTTCGCGAAGATGTACCACCCAATCCACGAGAGCGACTGTGAATTTTGGCAGACGGTGACATTCACTGACGAAAGCAAATTTGATGTTCTTGGAAATGATCCAAGGGGCAAAGTATGGCTAAAGAAAGGTGCTCAGAAGTAAAAACTGAATTCTAACGACAAAGCATGAAGTTGTGTGGGGAGGGTGTACAGATGTAGTTGATAAATTACATTTTATAAACACAACAATAGATCGATTTGTGTATCTTGATATTTTAAAAATGAATGTCCTTAGTGGTGTTAATGATCTGAGGTTATCAGCAAATTATATGTTTCAACAGGATAATGATCCGGAACATACCCCAAGTCTTATCAAAAAAGTGGCTACTGTATCGTGTAAAAAACCAACTCCGGACTCGACCCCAATTCCCAGACCTGAACCCCATTGAACATCTATCGAATGAACTGAAAAGGGGACTGTCCAAATATTCGATTCGTAATAAGACGGATTTAAAAACAACTTTGGCTGAAGAATGGCAACTGATTTCGAGAGATTTAACTGAAAAACTTGTAAACTCAGTATTAACATTAATAGATCTATGGGGCCGTATGAAGACTTTTGTTGCAGGCAGTTTTAATGTAATATTTACTTTGGTTTAGTTTCATATCCTTACCCGATGATTTAATTTCGATGGTCTTCTACTTCGTGGCTTACTTTTGAATGGGCCAGTGTTTTTAAAATTTTTCGCAATTATTTGCACCGTAGCTGTCGACAATTCAACTATTTCACCAATTTCTTTGATAGATATATTCTTTCTTATTCGTTACGTGAAATAACATGGCAACAGCACTATTATTTGTCGTATGTAAACTTTTGTTGTTAGCAGTTCTCATGTAATATTTAGTTTTGTTTCATGTAACACACATAATCCACTTTTTATTAATTTTTCTTTTGAATAGCATTAAAATATAGTTAATTAAATAGGTTCACTAGAAAAATAATTTACTGTTTTTGTTTGTCACTATTTTGCAGCCGTATGTAGACTTTTGTGATTGAATGCATTTCATTCAGTTAAAAATTTTCGTTTTATGATTTTGATATTTGTCATGTCATTTGAAAAGAATACGATCATATAAATTTACCCTCTAGCAAGTCAATCTTCCAATTGGAAATAGCACAATAGACCAAGCAACGTTTATCAAGAATCTAGGGATAACCTTTTCGCAAGATCTTAAATGGAATAAAGACATCGATAGAATTAATTCACTGATATCTAGATCAATCTTCAAACTAAGACATTTGAGAGCCATAGTAAATTACGACGTTATGAGACAGAGATGATATACATTTCAGACACTGAATCACGTTTAAACTATGGAATAATTGCATGGGGCCCTAGCAGTTAGCTATCCGTGTAATGGTGGGGATCTCGCAGCAAACGTCGTGTCGGCCATACTTTAAACAATTTTAGCTTTTAACAATTATAGCAATCTACATATTAGAGGCCGCACTATATGTACATAAAAACAACCATAACCAAGAGCTCAGAACAACCTGGATCATGACTGTAATATAGGAAACCTAGAGATTCATGTCCCTAGTCACAGACTTACGTTAACTACGAATAGTTTAATAGGCTTGAGTATTAGAATATACAATAATATCCCCCCTGAAATAAGAGAGAAACCATATTATTTCTCTAAAAAATCTTTGAGAAAGTATCTTTTAAGTATATAATATGGATGTGTAGCATCAACTTCACGAAACTCAGAACAAGAAGAATATAATACGGATCTGCGTAACGCATTAATTTCGTCTAACATATCATTAGCAAGATTAAACAATGTTAATTGAAATCATTTCTACAAAAATATTGCAAACATAATATACCTGACGAAAGTATCTTACGAAAAAATTATGTCACATCTTGTTACCAGCAAATAATGGCAGAACTTCAATAATTGGTAGGGAATAATTTTATTTATATCATGGCAGATGAAAGTACGGATAAGTGTGGCCGTTATATTGCCCATTTGTTAATAGGAATTCTTCATGAAGATATTCTAGGTAAATCATATTTAATTTATTGTAAGGAACTTCAAAAAACAAATAATGTGACAATTGCCCAATTCGTTCAAGAAGGTTTATCAAATTTCTTTTTACCTGGAAGTATACCTTGTGAAAAAATTTTACTAATGTTGTCCGACGTTGCACCATACATGATAAAAGCCGCGCAAAATTAAAAAATTTTATATAGTAACATTATTCATACCACTTGTTTAGTTCATGGGTTCAATCGTGTAACCGAAGACATTAGGAATCGATTTCCTTTGATTAATGATTTAATTAGCAATGTCAAAAAAGTACTTTTAAAAGCACCTTTACAAATCCAATTTTATAAGGAGCGACTTCCCGGTGTTAAGTTGCCTTCTGAACCCATTATTACGAGATTGGGTACATGGTTAGACGCTGCAACTTTTTTACGCCGATAATTTTGAAGGAATAAAAAATGTAATTCTTGAAATCACTGCTGACTGCATTGCTCTAGAAAACTGTAAAAAGATAGTAACATCAACAGAATTGCTACAAAACCTTTTGTATATTAAATCAAATTATAGCTTTGTTCCAAATTCCATTCGTAAGCTAGAAACGCAAGGAATGTCGCTCTCGGAATCAGTCGAAATAGTAGACGAATTTGATATTGCTGTGTAAGAAGATTAAGGGTACAATAGGTAATTCTATATACGATAAATTTAAAAAAGTGATAAATAAAAATGCGGGGTATTTGAAATTGAAGAAAATTTTGGAAGGTGAAGCAGTAAACGATTTCGACTTTAATTTTAGTTTAGAATGTATTGCAAAGTTTAAAAATGCACCAATTACATCTGTAGATGTTGAAAGAAGCTCTATTTCGAAACATATGTATTCTGGTAGAAGACAAAACTTTCTTTTACACAATTTTGAAAAACATTTAATTATAAATTGGTTTAGAAAAATTTTGTGCAATAAAGTTAATGTTTAAATTTCTTCATATAAGCCCCAGGTTTATGCATATTTTCTCAAAAATCTGTGCATATACATGCGCATTTATTCCAGTTTTTATTTGCATATAATCCGGTCTGTAGTTATTATTATTACATTTTATTAGTTTCTGACAATATCTATGTCTCGCATTTTGAATACATGACTAATAAAGATTATTATTATTATTATTATCATTAAATTATTTCTTCAAAATATCTTGTTGGTAGTGAGTAGTGGATTGACAGTGACAACTAAAATATATTTGTCATGTGTACTGTATTGGTTTATTCTTAAGTGCTGTCACTAACACCACAGAATAAGTCAATTTACACGTTTTTAAAGGTATTCTATCAACTTAAGTTTAAAGAAAAAAAATTCCATGGCTTGCTAGAGTAAATTTAAATCAATCACGTGGTAGTTTATACTAAACAAAATTGGTGTTAAGAGTTTCAGTAACAAGCTAAGACATAATTATAATTTCAGAGGCTACTTTGAGGTAAAATTTATTTGAACGCATGTTATGTGATGCAGAATAAAAATGGCACTAGCGAATATTTAGGTGAGTGAATACTTTATTGATGTACTGTGTCTGGGATCATCGACAAAGTCTATGAAACATAAACCCGTTGAGAGGTTTTGCATAGTCAAACAGTAAGGTTCTTATTTAGGAAAAAAAATTATTCGATACGGAAAAATTTACTGGAGGCATGCAATTCATTAAAACAAAAACGTAATTGTCAGAGACGCTTATTTATTTTCGCTTTAAATAAATATTACAGACACGTCGTGCGTATTCCTTGCAATTTAAATATTACATTCATTATATCCATCATATATATATATATATATAGAGCTATTATTTATTATACATCTACAAATTATATTACAAATATTTTCCTAGGTTTAGGGAGAATATTTACAATAACACAAAATCCTATGCGTGTATGTATATCGTATTACGCAATACATTTTTTATGATAATTACGTTCTTCTATTAAGTTTTCTTTTTCGTCAATATATAATGTACAACAGCTTTAAGTATCTATCAAAATAAAGAACAAGACAGAAAAACGATTACGGAACAAAAGAACAAAAAAAAAGAGTAACGAGATCTCACTGAATTATCTGGTATATAAACGATATAAATGCAACGTGGTTTTCCTAGGACAGCAAAAAGCTCCTGGGATAATGTTATTTTATAAATAAGGAATTTTTTTTTTAAATACTTCAATACATCATTATTTTTTCTTGTGGGAATGGTGGTAGTTTCGTATCTTTTGTTACCATAGGAACATAAAACTTTTCAATTCTTTTTGTTTTAATTAATAAGTACACATATGTACAGATATATTCATAATACCTGCTTATTGTGATAGCGTGATATACCATTCCTCAAAATTCGATTTCCTCTATTAACAAGAATAAGAAAGAGTTCCAAGAGGTTAACTGCACTCCGAGAAAAATTATCATTTCAAAAAAAAATCGTCCCTAATACTAAACGCAAGTCGAAAGAAAAGTTTACTACGTACGTTACTAAAAAAATTATCACAATTCGTTGCACGTAAAAAATCGAGAATAATTTGAAAAAAAAAAGAACTATACAAGACCTTACATACTCGATGAATTCAATATCGTCAAATCAGTCTTATCTATAGAACAGATTGTTGCACTTAACTCAGTATTTCTGTCCAACGCCGCAATCTTGCTGATAATACGAAGCAGCCGTTGGCCTATAGTTCGGCGGGCTGGGTGAAACACCTGCACTATGTCTAAACCCGGCCAATTGACAGCTCGGTGGAGCACTATCGAAAACGATGTCTCGGTAGGAGGTCGCCGATTCCGGCGATGTTTCGGGACTATACCAAGGGCTGTATCTCAGCGCCGAGTCTTCGGGAATCGCGTATTGCTGAGGCGTCGCACTCGGACAATAGGTGTACATACCGCCTGATGAATGCAATCTCGGACTGGAGTAGTTATGCGATTGTTCCCTGTTGGTCATTAAACTATCGACACTGAACGCAGCCGAAGTATCCATCGCTTGCAGCGAAGCGGTGACATCGCTGATAACGTGGTCCTGATGGACTATCACCGATTTGGTATCGTTATACTTGTTCATACAATGGCTGAGCTCCGTATTAGGCTCCCTTTTAGGCTTACACTCCAGTTTAGTCTTGGTATCTTCTAACTTATCTTCGCGTTTCGTAATTCCCGTCGATTCGGCTTGCATCTGTTGACGTTTGAGGGCCTCCTCTTTCTCCCTCAAAGCGTCTTTTTTCTTGAATCTCCTCCTACGTCGGAGATACGATCCGTTATCGAACATGTTATAGGAATCGGGATCTAACGTCCAATAGCTTCCTTTTCCGGGCTTCTTGTCGTCGCGCGGAACTTTCACGAAACACTCGTTCAAACTCAAATTGTGCCTGATGGAATTCTGCCAGCCCTGCTTGTTCTCGCGATAGTACGGAAACCGTTCCATGATGAACTGGTAGATTCCGTTCAACGTGATCCTCTTATCGGGAGCGTTTTGGATGGCCATCGCGATCAAGGCTATGTAACTATAAGGCGGTTTGACCATATCCTTCGCCGAGGCGAGTTGGTGCTGCTGGTGCGGCCACGGCGCATATCCATATCTTGAATATTGCTCGTACGTGTAAGGATTTGCGGTCGCCGTAACCGCCGCCGTATAACCGCTGGTCGCCGCGTGTCTGTAGTAGGCGTTCTGGTGTTCTCCGAAAATCGTATGCATCTCAATTAGATTTTTCGATGTTTCGATCGGATTGGCGTAGGTCACGTTATTCGAAGGCAAGAGAAAACAAATAATAACAACAACAACCGCGTAGAGAGAAAAAAGTAAGAAAAACAATAACAAAACTTGACGAGACGTGACGTGATGTGATCTTCGATTGAGACGGTTTCCGTCGTGTTGATTTTGGAACTTGTATATCGTTTCGTGTGGCGATGCGATGATGATACCCTCCTCCTCCACCACCGCCTTATTTCTTCTTCGAATTTCTTCTATCTCTTTCCGGTTCTAACGGTGCGATATTTTAGAGATCGAAGCGTATTAGTGTGTGCGTGTATATATGTATATTCTTCTTGCGTTGGATGTGTGTATATATCGATGTATGTGTGTGTTGGACCGGCTGGTTGGTTTTATGTTTTCATTCCAATCAATCTTCCGAAAACAATTTAGCGTTCACTTAATATTATGATACACAACATAGGCAGGTTTACACAGAGATTAAGTAAAAACACGCTATGTTGCTTCTTGCCGGGACACAATGTTACTAATGAAAACAGATGCCGGTCC
Organism: Trypoxylus dichotomus; assembly: GCA_023509865.1. Lineage (NCBI taxonomy): Eukaryota > Metazoa > Arthropoda > Insecta > Coleoptera > Scarabaeidae > Trypoxylus > Trypoxylus dichotomus. Next base: position 87,388,048 of record CM042074.1, on the reverse strand, counting down.
ATGAGCCTCGGAATTAGCGGCGGCGTTCTGCTATCGCCCCGCGTCGTCCGTCGGAGGGGACGTTTGCGCTCCGACGTAGCGCGCAGATCCCGCCTCGGGATCGTCGACCAATCGCCGATCGCCGACAACGCCTACCGAGATCAATTTCACCGTCAGCGGTCGACCATCGCTGAACGCCGTTCTTTGTCGAAGACGCGCTTTTCTCGCACCCCCTGGTGTGAATTTACACGCCTACTTCGGGCGATTTTTTTTCTCGTTTCGCGAACTAGAAGCCGTCTCTCTTCTTCGTCGCGAAAATCCGACGAAAGAGCGCAAAAAAAGAAGCACGTAGACGTCGGATAAATTACGGCGCGACGTGGTACCTACATGACGATGGGTAACGATCTCTTTCGCCCAAACGCACGTACTAACGCTCGGGGAGAATTTATCGCGAATCGCGGATGACTCGATATCCTAAGACGAAGAAGAATATCCGGATACCATGGGATTATCGCCGGGTGAAATAAACATCTAAGATTTTCATTAATAGTAATGGACGGCAGTCGTTTAATCCGTTTATAATATAGCGCGATTGTTTCAGCATCTTGTTCTCATATAAATGTCCATAATTGTACGAAAAGGAAATTCCGAGAAAATTAAATTTATCAGCTTCGAATCTATACGCATATTCCCATGCTATGCCCGAATATATTTTAAAGTTTACCTTTACTTACGGCCGTCTGCTTCGGATTATTGCTTATTTTACGTGTAGCTAAGAAGCTTATAAACATGCAGAATTCGAAGGCGTGATAACAGGTATTACTGTATTTGAGGAAAAATTAGGAAATAGCTGTCATTGCAAATTTACTACCCATAAAAGGTGATTGCAACTTCGACAGCGTGCCTACATCCAACAACCACAATTAGGAACGGTTAAAAGGTAAGTCATTAGCCTAGCCTACTAGTCTCTAATATTCGAGGAGTTTCATTAAAGTTTTCTGATTAATGCATTGGTTTGAAATCTATACGATTTTTATATAAAAAACGTCACGCTATAAATGTTAGTTATTCGCAATGTTTATTTTCTTTTTTAAAGATGTCTATACGGACAACAGCAAACACATACTCAATTTTTTGTCGTTCAAATCAGATCGTTAGACGCAGTAACGGAGCATTGTTGAGGAATTAAGGAATTCGTGATAACGATCAATAATTTTTTACATCTTATATTTGCCTGGTAAATAAAAAACAGAACACACAATACACATGTTTAACGGAGATGTATTTTACTACTAACTGTTACACGAGGAGGATCTGAAATGTTTCCGGAATCGACAAGGAAAAGCACGATATTGTTGTGGTTTTTTATTTTTATTTCTTGATGTAATCTCTTCGAAGATCCATACACTTTTTCAAGCGATGCTCTAGTCTCGTCAAGCCGTAGGAAAAGTAGCCATCTGCAGCGACGATGACCTCTTCATTTGAGGCAAATTTCTTTCCTTCCACCAATTTTTTCAGGTTTGAGAATAGAAAAGAGTCGCTGGGGGCTAGGCCCAGTGAATATGGAGGATGAGATACTAATTCGTAGTGCAACTCATTCAATTTGAACACGACGATGCCGGATGAATGAGCCACTGTATTGTCGTGGGGGAAAAGCACTTTTTTTCCGTTGCAAATTAGGCCATTTCTCCTTCAATACTGCATCGAATCGTGTCAATAAATCGTTGTAGTATTGCTCCGTAATCGTCCTTCCCTTCCGCAGATAATCGGTGAGGATCACACCTTGGGAATCCCGAAAAATGGTCACCATGATTTTTCCGGCCTCTGAACGATCTTTGCTTTCTTCAGAGCCGATTCGCCCAGAAAAGTTCACTCCTTCGACTGTTCCTTGGTCTCCGATATGTAGTGGTGGATCCAAATCTCACCTACGGTTACGAAACACATGAAGAAATTCCTTGGATTGCGTTGGATCCTGGTCAGACACTCCTCCGAAACGGTCACCCGATTTCGCTTCGTGTCGAAAGCTTTTTCATACCCAAAATTTCGTGTATGGCCAACGCGTTCATTTGAGACGCCTGTTGTTTCTGCTATCTCTTTCAGCTTGAGTCGGCGATCGATTAACACGACATCATGATTCTTGTCGACCATTTCATCGTTGGTACCGGCGCGTGGTTCGTCGCTTGTGCTTGTGCGTCCCATTTGAACTCGCTCACCCAGAAACTGATGGTCGAAAATGATGGAGAACAGTCATCCGTTATGACCCTCTACCAAAATATTGCAAATTTCCGTGGCCGTTTTCACAGCCATTCAGAAGTGTTTTATCACTGCACGAAATTTGATTTTAACCATTTTGGCGAAACCGGCTTGCTACACAAAACACATTCTTAAACAAGAACTATTGACAGTAGAGGTCTGAAATGACAGTTGCCATAAAAAGGTTGCATTTACCGACTAATGAACCTTCGCGCTCCATCTATTGGCGATTCCGAAAACACTTCAGGTCGCCCTCGTATAGAATCTTACATTTGGCTATTTCGATTATTTAATTTTATTTATATTTGAATTTAAAACAAACGAAAAAAATGTATATAAAAGAATCCATTTGGCAAATTATGAGCCTGCGATTTTCCAGCAATATATATGTATATACAGTAGAACCCGGTTATAACGACAGTCACGGGACTGCGAATTTTTTGACGCTATAACAAGGTGACGCTGTTGGCGGAGTTTTTACAAGTAACGGTGACATTGAATGGCCTGCGAGATCCCCTGATCTTAGTGTGTGCGACTTCTTCCTGTGGGGGTATCTTAAAGGCAAGGTGTACCGTACACGACCTGCAACAATCCATGAACTGAAGGAGAACATTCAACAAGAAATCACTGCCATTCCCCAAGGTTTGCTACACCGCGCATTCCAGAGTTTTCATAACAGGCTGTTACAGTATGAACGCCGAATGGGAGGACATCTTTCCGATGTCATCCTTAAAAAGTAAAGAGACATTTTTTGATTGTAAAAACATAAACGGCATGCTGTATACATGCACTTTCGTTAATAAACTACTAGTTTTATGAATTTATTCGTGGAAATGACGTTATTTCAAAATTTCCCGTTCCCCTACGCCACCCTGTATAACTGCCGCAGTACGGTGAGAACTCCAGCTCAGTCACTTCACAAACATTATCGAAAATTTGTGGCTTATTCTTGAAACAAAAGTACGTAATCATCGAATATTCAATAAGAATGACCTAAAAAATACGTTGTTATAAAAATGGATCAGTATTTGGCCAGATTTTACGCATAAGTTAGTAGAATCTTGGTCGGAGAAATAAAACTCAATTTTACAAAAATTTCCAAATTGTTCAATATGAATTTCTAAGAAATATCGGCCGACTCAATCGATATTAGTAGAATCTGTTCCAAATAGGCTATAATTAATTATAAAATCTAAAGAAAACCAAACTAAATATTAATTGTTTCTTTTTCAAAAATAATTAGTTCATTATTATTGTAGGTGCATCCTTTTCACTATGATATTGAATATGTAGCTCTGTAATCTTATCTGATTAGAATTCGTAATACCTATTTGCATTTGTTTTATTTTATTTTTGTAATGTATTTCAAAAATATTAGATATAATATATTTAATTTACTTTTCCGAAATAATTATTTTACCTAACAGCTTCTTACCAAATTATATATGTATACCACTGCATCATTTTCACGGTGAGTCACTGTACATACATATATGCTTTTTTTAAATTGAAATCGTGCCTTTGTTTTAAATTTAGTCTCATTGGGCACCGATAACTTTTGTCAATATTAGGGTCTTTTAATTAAATTGTTAATTTTTTAGAATTAAATATATTCCGACTATATTCAATATAAATAATAATATTTTATTGGATAGTAAATAGTAAATACAGAAACAAAAAAAAGAATACAAGCAGAAACGATTTTTGCCAAATGGATTAGTAGACCAAGAAGGCTTCCTGTTATTAATGATGACCCAAAGAATAAAGAAGAAATGAGAAAATAATTCATTGCACAACCAAATCATCTATCACACTGCAACACTGTTTGGGACTGATTGGTCATTTCTTCACGCTTACACGGAGGTTGACGAAACTATACCAGGTGTAAGCATAAGTTTCTTCTGGTTTAGCTAAGAAATGGCGCCAGCAAAAAGTACGCAGCGTATTAATTTGACACGCATATCATTTTGTTCGTGTCACATTTAAACTACAAACACACACAAGTCCGCCAAAACCTAGCGTCTTTGCTTTATCGTTCAGTGATCATGTCGAGTTTTATGCCTGAAAAAAGCATTTGCGGCACGCATTATTTTTCTTATTTAATCAAAAGCAGGAGGCTGTTGAAAGTCGTCGTTTGCTAGTAGAAATATATGATGAACACTCTCCATCGATTAGAATATGTGGGACAGGGTTTGAACAATTTAAAAGTGGTGATTTCAATGTGAAAGACAGTGAGCGCTTTGGTAGACCAAAAAAAGCGAAGGCAAGCAATTGCAGGAGTTATTGGATGATGACCCAACTCAAACTCAATGGCAATTAGTGGAGGCATTACATGTACCACACGAAACAATTAGTAGATGAAGTAGAGAACCCGGTAAATGGGTATCACACGGTTTGAATGAACGTCAAATAGAAAATTGTAAAATCACCTGTGCAATACTGCCGCAGTACGGTGAAAACTCCAGCTCAGTCACCTGACATAAACATTATCGAAAATTTGTGGCTTATTTTTTAAGCAAAAGTGCGTAGTCATCTAATATCCAATAGGAATGACCTAAAAAAAATCCTTTGTTACAAGAATAGATTAGTATACGACCAGTATAAACCCAATTAACTATTAATGTTTCCTTTCTAACTTTCAAAAATAATTAATTTATTATTATTGTAGGTGCATCATTTTCACTGTGATGTTGAATATGTAACCGCTGTAATGTTATCTGGTTGTAATTCGTAATACCTGTTCAAATTAGTTTTGTTTTATTTTTGTAATGTATTTCAAAAATAGTATATAATATATTTAATTTACTTTTCCGAAATAATTATTTTACCTCAGCCTCTTACCAAATTATATACGACTGCATCATTTTCATTGTGTCATGAAAAAGGTTCATTATTAATGTTACTAAATTAATCGTTTAATACCCAACACCGCTCCACAGTAAAAATTTTTATTTCATACTTATTACTATACTTCATTCACGTTAAGAATGCGGTAGGTAGCGCTACGATCGGCGGCTGTATTACACTGGTGAAATTTAACCGATGGAACTGTCGAATGCCAATATCGTAAACATTAAAGTTTGCTTATCAAAATCTTATACAGTAAATAGCAGAGATTATCATATTTTGGTTATATGATATATGGCGATAAAATAATACCACAATAATAAAGCAAAAGTGACATCAATTGAAATATATCCTTCGCTTGTTTGATTTACCGAAATAGTTGGAGCTTAATTAACTATGTTAAAGATTAAATGAGATTGCATTGGGGGTTAATCGAAGAGAGAATAAATGCCATATGACAAGCGTTAAAATAACAATATCGTCATGGATAAGCTTGAATCGAAAATTTAAGAGTATAATTTCGACATGAATGGTTATGTACATAGTGTTATACCAAGTTATTTGTCATGGTTCGTTGGTAATCTCCATCAATTTTAAAAAAGAAAGTTTCAATGGTATTATGGTTGAAGATAAGCAATTCAATATATACAAGACCAACCCAAACAAGGAAGAATGTTGCTGATAATGGACTCAACGGGGTCGTATCCATAAAATGGCTTCAGAATACATGCATATAACATACAACAAGATCCTTAAATCTTGTATAGAATCTGGTTATTGTCAATGATGAAATTATATGAGCTACTGGATGATAAAGAAATTAGCACTACAAGTATACTTGTCTACTGTACTCCGACTGCCGTAAAACCTATTTACATTTTCAATATGAGTACAGTCAACAAGTATTGCAAGCATATTAATGACTACAATAAAGTATGAAATATACTAAGTAATTATCTCAATCTCGTAATTGCACGTATTACAAATTTATTTAGTTTTCTTCTCTTAATATCGGAATTAAATTGAATAAAAAAAGGTTGTTTATTGTTAGCATTTTATTTATAAAATAAAAAAATTAAATAAACATATGATAGTAACGGACATTTGAATCAAATTCTGATGAAAATGATGTATTTGCTGCTATAATAAATTCTTCAAGTGTATTTTCAACAATATTATTCAATTAATACATATTATTGTTTTCTGCCATAACATGTTTGATACAATTAATTTGTATACATGTTCTTTTAAAATTACTACAAAGATACAAATGAGCAATCTGGGTATCCTAAGTGTTATTCACATTTAATTAATTTATAACTTCTTCTATTAGGAAAAACCAGAATCTGGTGTATCTGTCGATGAACGTGCATCTGTAGTTATAACAAATTCTTCAACTAAATTATCGACACATTTTATTCTTTTCTTCAATAGCGTATTTGACAGTTTAATAATAATAATTATAATAATAACAGTAATTTATTTCGTACATGTACACTATCCAGTTACAGGAAACACAAAAGTTAATATACAAGATACAAAAAGAAAAAACGAATATATATGTATATAAAATATTATAATAAATAAATAAATAATTGCTAAGTTACATGTATTTAATGTCTCAAAAATACTAAATATTACTATTACTATATTAGTATATAAAAATAAAAAGAAATCCGCACGAAAGAAAAAAGGGTCACTGTATAAGACGTTGGCGATTTTAGACATATGTGTTAGTAGTGCTTTTAATAGTATGTTAGTTCGTGCCGTGGAAAAAAAGTGTCAACAGATCTATGATTGTAAAGGAGTATGCTAAAATCCACCTGGGATAGTAAACATGGTAAATCAATATGCTGGTGTATCAATTTAATAAAAAACTTCGCGCTAGTCGCGTCTGTGCGCCGCGACAACGACTCGAAATCATGCCTACAGAGTAAATTGATATAGTCAGTACCACGAGGAGGATAAATGACATCAGATTTATACGAAAGATATTTAAGAAATCTCTTCTGGACTCGTTCAATTGATAATTGGTGGTAGTGATAACATGGGTACCAAATAGAAGCATATTCAAGTTTCGAGCGGACAAGTAAGGAGTAGACTGACTTCAAGGCGCGGGTGTTATAAAAATTCTTGCAGGATCTGAACAAGAATCCGAGCGACCTAGATACTGCAGAAGTCATTGCGTCTATATGTTGGGAGAATGAGAGTTGGGAATCAAATAAGGCTCCAAGATCGCTAAAAACGCCAACTCTTGGGATTAAAGCGCTAGAGATGTTATAGTGAAATGTTTGCTGGTTGGATGACCGAGTAAAGGCAAGTACTGCACATTTGTTAATGTTTAGCTGAATTTTGTTTATATAACACCAATCATTAATGACACCAACGTTTCTCTGTAACCTTAAAGAATCAGAGGAAGAGCTAATTGTGCTATAAATTTTAAGATCGTCAGCGTATGCAAGAGCATTACAATCCAATGATAGTAGAAGATCATTGATATAGATATTGAAGAGGAGTGGTCCCAAATTGGAGCCCTGAAGTACGCCTCTAGAAGCAATGAATGTGTATGACACAAACCCATTGTAATGGACATAGCATGATCGGTTGTGAAGGTAGGATTCAATTAGAGTGATAATGTTAGGAGAAAAACCCATAGCAGATAGTTTATCTATTAGGATGTAATGGTCAATTATGTCGAATGCTTTGGTAAAATCCATGTAGGTAACATCTACTTGTCGACGATTGTCAAGTGCCCAACCTTCAGGTGTTGTAACATCTAGCCCTATTTTTGCCGCAACTTGTTTATAAAGACAAAAAAAACTGCAGGAAACGACACCAACATGATAAGTAAATTTGACAACTGACAGAAATTTCGTATGAAGAAACTGCATCCGTTTCTCCTGTGTGAATATGCCTCGTCAAAGAGCCAATGGCAAGCCGGTATTTTATAATCTATCTATTCCAAGTCTGCATTCTTAACGTGAATGGAGTATACATTAATATCTTTTCCGCTTTACGCATTTTTCACGTCGGGAAGAGAACTTTTTGGTTACAATTTTCCTTTTTTGTTTCGTTTCTTTCTCTTATTGTCAGCTAAGAAAACCGGATAACGTTCCCCCATTTCGTCCTCTATTTTAATATTTATTGCAGCAGGAAGCAATTACGACGGAGCTTTCGGTTTGGTTACATAACAAAGGCCTTTAATCTCGCTGCCTGTTTTATAATCATTTGACACTCAATGCGGTTTTCTTTGCGCCGAGTCGCAGATGCCGCCTTTATCTACGTACGTACAATCCAAAGAGCGCATATGATTTAGCGAGTTGAAGGAGGACGCGGCGCAGGCGGAGGAGGAAGACATATTTTCGACGAACTCCCGAAACGTCGCGGCTGGCTGTTGTTTCAGCCTGCGCGCGGAATGCCAAAGGAAGAATTTTCTCCCCGATCCGCGGAGGTTATAACCGCGTGGCGTTCATATTCTATCCGGTCCTATTGGATTTATTGATTTTTCAAAACGTACATACGAGAGAGTATACAATACATTAACGTGCATGTGTTGTGGATGCACGGATTTCGAAACTCTATATGTTACGTTCTGTACTGTAGGAAAGAGATCGTTTTAAGGCTTCGCGTGATTGTTGATTTAATTTACTCCGTTTTCTTCTCTGTGTTTGGTTATTTTCGATTTGATTCGAGATCATTATACGCTTCCACGTCCTGAAATACATAAATTTATTTTTTTAATATAACATATCCTTGAAAAAAAAAGAAATACTTGCTGAAGTAACAGAATATATCTCTTTATGTACAGGTGTTTATTTAAAGTAAACACAATTTGTTTAAATTATGGCTTTGTTTGTTTGAACAGTGTTATCTACTCGACGAAATTTTGTTTTTGTTTTTTAATATCCTCCGCAATTTATACAGTAAAGTTAACGCTAAACTACAAAGAAAAGCAAATAAGTGAGAAACCAATCTACCGATTTATCATAGCGTTATTTTCGATTTACTTGAACCGCGAATTTCAGGTTGACATTGTCCTATTAATCTCCGCCTACTTTTCTGGAAGTTGGGAGCTTTTGAAATAACGGCCATGCTTTTAATCTGCTTTACATTTTATTTGTCAAATCGTACACAGATCATGCGTTTTTGTTAAATATTCCAAGTTCCATATTTTTGCAGACTATCTGAAGTTGCTATTTTTGTTGGATCATCTTCAGATTGTAATAGGCAGATATTGATGACGCATCTTCTTGGTGCAAGGATAATACCGTTTTTTTTTTGTTTTTTCTGTTGTTTTTTTGTCAAATGTATTTCACTATTTCTGAAAACTATTTGACACCTATGTTATTTTGACGTTAATTGATTGAAAGAAATTCACTATTTATCAAAACTCCTTTACGTTATTGTGAATTATTTTCCTCTTTTTTTAATTTATATACTATAAATCGGTTACCTTCTCTACAACTGCACGTCGTCCTTTCTTCTTCATGGCCTCTTCTTTAGGCATATTAGCATTCGGAACCCTATTTATCTTTATCAATCCCAATGGTAAAATACTTTCTTTTGTTAAATATATTTGCAGAGGCGTGTAAACCAGTTGAATAAGATGACACATTGCAATGGAGAGACAGTGGGCTTTACGAAACTAATTAGTCGAACGTCGTTGTCGCAATCAGTTTCCGATGTTACAACATCATCTTCTACATAAATCTCGCTTTCAGTGTCGGAACCTTTAGTAAGAATATTCCCTAGGTTTACATTTTCGTCCTTAGAAACATTGTCGTCTTCGCTGACATCTTGATCTGGTATATCTTACATAAAACATTTTAGGATCCATTGAAATAAACCCAAAACAGCTTTATATACTGCATATTGTGCCAGATATGGCATATATACAGTAGACGCTCGATTATGTGAACGATATCACCCAAGAACCGTCCACATTATTCAAAGTTTACATTAGCGAGCCTTGTTTTACTTATAAAGAAATTGCATAAAAGAAAATATGTATGTTTATTAAAAAATAAATTATGAACAACGAATAACCTAATACATACATTAAAAAATAAAAAATAAACTTTACATTATTTTGAAAAAATATGCCCTATTTTTGTTTGCGTAAATTTACGTTTGGTATTTTCTAATGCCATTGCCCGTAGTTTACGGAGCACTAAAATATCGGAATATAATATGTCTCTTTCTTCGGCCTACTCTAACGCTTGATTAAAAATTCCTACAGCTTGTGCGTCACTCACTGTATTTTTTATTTCAATCGGAGGGTCGTCATCTTCCTCTTCATGTCCATCATCCATCTATCGTCATTCCATAAACTAACATCGATAATCGTGCAAACAATATCGGGATTTATTGCTTTTAATAATTTGAGAACGTCCGATGATGCACGGTCAATAACTTCAGCATCAGATAGTAACTAATGATGGTTAGCGGTACATTGTCTTCATCGTCATAATCACTAGAGTAAAGCAAATTTTTCCAACATTTTCTGATTGTTTGCTGGTTATGGGCATTCCACGCCATATCTAAATTTAAAATTGCTTATTTATATTTTGTTTCATCGGTTGGATAAATGGAGTTACGTTGGGCGGCATGGACATAACAAAAATTGAGCCATCGTTACTTCTTAAGTGTTCTTTTGGAGGATGACTTGGTGCGTTACAACTATTTTTAATCGGTCATCTGCGAATAACCTAGGAAAGTATATTTGAAAGAAATGTTCTACAACTTTGACATTGATGGATGAAAAATTTCCTAGATGACAGTAATAAAAACTACGGAAAAATATTATGTGCCATGTGTGGCACCTTATGCAGTAAGGGGTTAAATTGGAATATCTTTTATTTTTGTCACCAAAATAACACTATTAAATCATAATGTCAACACATTTCATTTGGAATATCTTATTATTATTACTAAAAAAATATTAAAAAGGAGCATTCAAACCAGCATTAATTAACACAAATTTGTTATACAAGGTTCTATAAATTAGTAATCCTAAGTTTCGCTGTAAAACGGAATCCGCAACACCTTCAAGCACACTTTGATTACCCAGGCGCTCTGTATATTCTAAGTAGACAGTTCGTTAAGCAAACAACGATGACCGACGCTGTAACCTTATTATACCAGACTCTCCTTCGTCCTTCAACGGCCAAAAGTTCACCGAGGTCGACTTAATCTTCGAGGATTCCCAATACCGAAGACGCTGAAAACGGAAGGCGTAATCTGTTTGGACAGCGTAAACTATAACCCGTCTAGTTTGGGAAACAATTCACACCTATAAATAGTCTACAAACTATCGACGAGAGCCAACACAGGTGGTCAGGCGTCCATTTACTATGCCCGTCCAGCACCGCGACCGCGGCGGCATTCCACAGCCGTTCTCGTCCGACCCTGGAGTGGTTTGTGCGCGCCGAGGAGTATCTCGGTGTTATCTTAGGCTAGTTAGAGAGCAAAGTTTACCCAAAACGTACGCTAAACGTTTCCAAAACGAAGAACGGAGATAGCACCATCACGGCTATTGCACAACGCAGATGCATTTTCGAGATGTTTACCTACGGCGTGGAGTGTTTAATTTTTGGGGTGGGCAAGGGCGGACCGGACATCGCGAAAGAGAGAGGGAAAACAAAAGGGTCGCTTCCCGATGGCGAAACGCAAGGGAGTAGAAGGAGGACGAAAGAAGAAAAAGAAACGGATAAAGAAGAAGTAAAATTAAACAAAAACAAGCGCTACAGGTGTTTAATTAGAAAGAAACGAAGCTCGAGAGTGTATTTTCGTGCCGGTCAGAGTATTTATTCTGCGTGCAAGGAATAATTAACGAGAGCTTCGTTAAGTGTGGTGGTTACTTTTACGTCTTCGTCTTTTTTGAAGTTTGTTAAAACGTAGGTAAGGATTACGCCATGAGATTAAATGAAATCTAGTTGTAAAAAGCCATGAAATTTGAAGAAATTTCTTACTAGTGTCTCATGTTGGGCACAATTCCTTTCAAATTACAAGAAACTAATGATATCTGATGCTTTTATAACTAGTTTCGGCAAAGTAAGTTACAGTGCAGTGCGGAGAACAACGTGGAGGAGTTGAACGCCCATATCAAGACGAGTGTTCGGTAAAGTTTACGTACTCATCATTTATAATCGTGACCTTCATGAGTTTCATGAGTTTACACATTTTCAGTTGTGAAATAGTCACATCATCGTCCTGTTAACGCATTCCATAACCGTCTGCTCCTCACCTTAATTCTTTTAAATCGTGCATGGATCCTAGAAGAAGTTTGCGCAATATTTAACCGATACTTCGTTCCAAGCTGAGTTTGATATTGGGAAAGCGTTTCGAGACATTAAATGACAAATGGCAATCTTTAGTCATCTTTTCTGAAGTATCTACTACAGTTGTCTCGAATTAGAAAGTGGGAATGACATATAGTAAGGTGAATCGTGGATTTAAACATGAGTCTGGCAAAAAATACCCTTTATCAGCGTTATAATAATAATAATAATAATAATAATAATAATAATAATAATAATAATAATAATAATAATAATAATAATAATAATAATAATAATAATAATATTTAATGCCCAACAGATACAAATATCCAATTACAAGGCAATGTTAAATAATGTACACATGCAGATATAAATAACATAAAATTAAAGTATGTCAAATTAGAAAACTTAGTAACTAGTTGCTTAAATTTAAATTAAAAAAAAAAAAAAGTAGTTTACCAGTGGTTAGCAAAAAAGAGAGAACGGAAAAAGTATTCAACTAAGTGTAACGCACTCCATGATCTACATACCGTCAAAGGGACGGTAAAGTGCAGGTATGTATATCCAACTCGGCAAACTCCATAGAGTTGAAATTGCTACACAATCTGTGTATTGGGGACCTGATGGCGATGTTTGTTCTAGGTGCGAAACAGTAAAAGTATTTGTTTGCTCTAGATCCTGAACGTGGTACAATGAAGTTGATTTTACTCAACAACTCAGGACATCAAGACCATTATGAAGTAAAGTAAATAGGAATTTACACTCAGCCTGTTTTCGACGTAGTTCTAATGAATCAATATTAAATGCCTCTAGCAGAGCACTGTGGCTAAATCCTTGTATCAGGTAAGTATTAAATTTTTAAAGTACAAGAACTTCAAACACCTTCTCTGAATCTGCTCTAGAAGATGTATCTGATAGATGTACATAGGTGACCAGACCAAGGACGCATACTCCAGTCGAGACCGAACAAAAGCGAAATAAAGAGGAAGAATTGCTGTTATAGAAGCAAATGGTCGTGTAACACGTATAATGAATCCTAACATACCCAACGCTGATGTACAAATACTGGATATGTGCTCCATAAAGGTCAGTCTTGAGTCAAAGACGATGCCCAAGTCTCTCATAGAGGTCTCCTAGGTAAAGAAGATCCAGCCAAGTGGTAGGTATATATAATTGAGTCGTCTTTTACGAGTGTAGGTGACAATTTTGCATTTGTTTACATTAACTGTTAGTCTGTTGTTGACACACCACGTGTGGAATATATCGAAGTTGGCTTTGCAAATGATTGCAATCCTGAGAATTATTAATTGTTGAGTACAACTTCAAGTCATCTGCGTATAACAACTTTGGACAGTTCAGTTGATAGCACAAATCATTTATATATATGAGGAACAGAAGTGGACCCAAGTCACTCCCCTGAGGAACTCCAGAGCTCGGCGCGAAGTAATCAGACTCAAATCCCATGTATGTCACAAATTGCTTTCTATCAAGAAGATACGATTGGAATAAAGACAAAAGAGAAGACGAAAATCCAATATTGTCCAATTTATTAATAAGCACGGTGTGGTCGATTCGATCAAAAGCTTTTGTTAGGTCAGTATACACAACATCCACCTGTCCACCGGCATCAATACTATCAGATAGGTATTGTGTAATTGTAACAAGATTAGTTACCGTAGATCGTTGAGCAACGAAACCGTGTTGGTCATTTGAAATCCAGGGTCTAACTTGAACATAAATATACTTGTACAAACATTTCTCAAAAACTTTAGCAAAATTATTTAATAACGATATGGGACGATAGTTGGAAATAACACACTACTCACCATTTTTAAAAACAGGCACCAATTTGGCAATCTTCCACACAGACGGGAAGGTGGATGTTTAGAGAGCGAGATTGAACAAGTAGCAAAGAGGAGAAGCAAATATATTTGCACAATCCCTAACAAAAAAGGCCGGAATGTCATCACTACCCGCCGTGCAATTATTCTTTAAGGATTTCATAGCACACACCACATCCATCTCAGTTACAGAACCTAGGTCAACCATAGTAGCGCACGAAGCAATTGGAGCAGTAGGCGTTGGAGCAAATGAAGGAAGGTACACCGATTGGAAAAACTCCCGCAAGGCGCTCACTATGGAAGGTGGGTCGTTATACGTATTGCCGTAGTCGTCCTTCATAGTTCTAGGAATACCTCCCCCATCCCTCCGAGATCGCACAAACTGCCAAAAATTTCTAGGATCGGTTGAAATGGAGAATTCAGCGCTCTGAATAAAGTTCTTATATAACCGCCTAGAATCTGTTTTCAGCATCCTTCTCATATCTTTGAAAGCATTTAAATCGCTTAAGCATCCTGTTCTTTTATACATCAATCGATAATGATTTTTGAGTTTGATGTTACTAATGTGATCACGCGTGAACCACTGTGGATAATTTGTATGCGCACTGGTCTTTACGGGGACAAACATATCTAAATTTTTATAGATTTCAGCATAAAATGCAGAACAAGCGTCATCTATTCTGGTATAATTGTAAATAAAATTCCAATCTGTAGTTAATAAAGAATCATACAAGTTAATAAAGTCTGCTCGCTTAAAATTATACACTCTTTTGTCCTTATTACCACACATATTGCTATATCGTGACGATGGAATTGATAGGCACAGCGCTAGAGCAGGATGATCGTTGTCCTCGGCAACCAGAGGAAACATCTCTCTATCAATAGCAACAGTGTGAACATTGGTAACAACTAAATCTAATATTCTACCTCTAGCATTTGTTACTGAATTAAGTTGTGACAAATCAATAAAATGTAAGAATTCATTCATTATTCTACTTTTACCATCATTTATGTCAGGTCTGTTGTAGTGGGTAATGTTAAAGTCACCGAGAATGATAGTTTTTGTAGAACTTATATTTATTGTGTCTAAACTACTCAGAAAATTCTCAAAATCGAGAAGCGAAATATCTGGTGGCACATAAACCACATAAACAGCAAACTTATGATGGCATAAACTAAATACAGCTCCGACAACATCAACAAGTGAAGTCGTTATGCTGATGATAGCAGGAGATGCTTTGCCGGAACATCGGAATATCATCAAAATTTCACAAACAATAGCAATAGCTCAAACAGCGACTCTTATTACCATCCATCGTCAACAGCTCGAAGTCAAGAAGTAGATTAGGTATTGTGAAAAGGTGTAGAGGTAACAGATAAAAATAGTAAAAGATTTCTACATCTGTCTCCATGAATGGTGACCAAAATTAGAAGAAGGTATTGTTCCCTCTCAAACCATGAAGTGGATAGCAACATGATTTTTTTTTTAGATACTTATTGAGCCTAATATAAGGACATTATGTACGATAAATTAACTGACAAAAGAAGTTTGAACTCAACGATGTATTAAATTTGTCATTGTTATATTGGCAAATAAACGTAAAATTGTAGGTTGTATTTTGAAAACTACTATATATACAGATTATAATTCTCCTCAACCGCGATTTAAGCAACAGTCAAGGCAAAAAAGTAATGCAGGCAAATAGGTTAATATCCTCTTTTTCATATAATATTCTGTGAAAATACTTTTATTGCGACTAGAATATTTGCTACACTAAAAATTTAGTCAATTTAAGATAAGTTCTTTACCGCGGTGATGAAAATAAGTTTCCTTTGAACATTCCTTAGATTAATCCTTCAATATTGTGCTTACACCACCAATTTTAATGTACAGTATACGCTCGCTCATGTATATACCCGGTAGAGGAGACGTCGCGGTCATGTAAACAGAAAATTTGATGGATCAAAATGTAATAAAGATTACTAAATTGTATTATCGAAAATTTCTACTTTCGTCTGTTATCAAAAAATTCGAAAAACCTTTCTGAATCCTTGAAGCAAGTAACTTTACGTGAAGCAATTTTATATTTAGATATGGCGTGGAATGCCCTTAACCAGCAAACAATCAGAAAGTGTTGGAAAAATTTGCTTTACTCCAGTGATGATTATGACTTATGACGATGAAGACAATGTACCGCTAACCATCATTAGAAAACAGTTACTATCTGATGCTGAAGTTATTGACAGGTCATCATCGGACGTTCTCAAATTATTAAAAGCAATAAATCCCGATATTGTTTGTACAACTACCGATGTTAGTTTATGGAATGACGATAAAGAGATAGATGATGCACATGAAGAGAAAGATGGGGTGACTGAACATGACGACCGTCCGATTGAAATAAAAAATACAGTGAGTGACGCGCAAGCTGTAGGAATTTTTAATCAAGCGTTAGATTGGGCTGAAAAAAAAGACATATTATATTCCGATATTTTAGTGCTCCGTAAACTACGAGCAATGGCATTAGGAAATACCAAGCGTAAATTTACGCAAACAAAAATAGGACATTATTTTTCAAAATAATTTAAAATTTATTTTTTAATAAACATACATATTTTCTTTTATGCAATTTCTTTATAAATAAAATAAGGCTCGCTAATGTACACTTTCAGTAATATGAACAGTGGTTGGCTGATATCGTTCACATAATCGAGCGTCTACTATATTTTGCAAAGAAAAGTGTCCTTGCTAATTTTTATTCAACATATAATGCGCGAAAATAATCTGTATTTCATTTGTTATATCAAAATTATTCAAAATTATACAATGGAATCGTTTCTCACTATTTGTTTTGCATACATCGAGGCATTTTCAATTTAGTAACCGGATACTGACGAATTTTGCGAACATTCACTAAACCGAACTTAAACTACTGTTCGCGGACATTTAAAAATATTTGTTTCTTCATGTGGGCGTGTGTGTGTATGTGGCCGCGTGTAAATATTTTCACAAGCAACAGTATACTCTGTATTAACTACGATCTTGAAAAAGTTTTGTTATTCTTGTATAACGCGACCCGGCGCGTAAACAGCGGACAAAAAATAAAACAAATGATCGAATTACTGTCTTAAATATACCACCGAAATGAAATGTTAGATTCGAAACGTCTATAGGAGGTCTACGGCGACGTCCAAATTGACACTGACATCTAACATCTGCGGTTGAACGATGAGGAGGAGCGAAAGACTCACCATCGACGTTGTTATATCCGGGCTGCGGAGGATTTAAAGGTGTCGGTCTGGCTGAAGCTTTTAGCCCATCGTGGATTGTATTCCACTAAGGTATAGAATTTATGCTTTTTCTACTTGTTTAGTTTTTGTTGGTCTATGGCGTAGATGTTTCTACCAGACTCTTAAAATTTATGTTTGAATTACAACAGAATGAAACTTGTCTAGACCTCTATGATGGAAAAAATGTGATCCAATTAACTACAAACGCATCTTCGTTTAAAAGAAACCTGAGTATAGTCAATCAGTCAATTTTAAAATTTCATTTAATTAAAAGTTACAAAGGCTTACTGTTATAAGAGGATAATAAAGTCTTGCTACTATTGTCACATTTTATTTGCTATAATGTTATATCAAAATTTTTCGAGAAACCTGAAAATGTTATTAAGTGCAAGGTTTAGACATAAATTTACTCGATAAATGTTATGTTAAAATCATCTCTCCCTCCAACTTAGATATTAAAAAAAAATACATATGGTTTAATTTAAAACTACAAAGTTGATAGCGAAAGTTAAACATTTGCATATACATTCAGGACCGTCTTAAGTCAAGTGGGTCCCTTTAAGCGAAATTTCCGTTTAGCAAATGCTCTAATTGATTACAACGAAACATTAGCTTTCAGCCATTGTTTAGTAAGTAAAAATAATAAATGATGGTTTATTCTCCAACAGAACATTAACGGTGAACAGGATATACAAAAGAATTCGATTTTGCAATACCTAATACATTCAGTGAACAAGTAAAATACATAAACAAAAGAATATTCACTTTTGACGAAGTTACACGCGCAAGCAACTAGATTAACGTAGTAAACTAGGCAAATATTCGGTTTGGGTTTTTTAACATATGAGTTAGCGATGTTGATTCGACATCTTGAAGTTTTTTAATGATATTATATATTGATATATTGAAGTTTATTTTCGGAAGCAGCGCTGGCAAATTGATCTTACCAATTACAAATTTGACCAAAAACTCTCCACCAATCTCATCTCTTCCTACAGTCAATGATTGTAATCCATGTCGCTTGAGTTGACTGCCGTACCATCATGGTTGAGACAAAAGCATGATGGTACGGTTCAGAAATCGCTTTTGTATGCATTTCATCGACAGTTCCTGGCTGAAGTAAATAGTATGTCAGACAACAACCACGTATTCAACTAGACTTTTCGGGCAAACATACCAATAATATGTTTACAAGATCATACAAGGAGGCCTGGTAATTTAGAAGCGAAAGACGACAAATCAGAAAAGAACATCAAGATCTTTAAACAGAGAACGAATAGTCTTATCGAACTGTGGTTGATCTCGTTCGATTCAGTATAAAGAAATATATTAAAATGATACTAAATTAAAAAGACGAATTACGAGGGTGGATCTCTATGCTATACCTCTGACCCGCTTACAGTAAAACTACAGGGGCATTATATTTTTTATTTTTGTACATAGTCTCCCTCTACACTAATGCACTTGTTCCATCGTTGCTCCAATGTCTCGACATCCTCCTGGTAAAATTTTTGTCTTTCCTCTGCAAACCACCTCCCTACAGCTTGAATCACTTCATTATAACTGGAAAATTTTGCCTCACGTAAGATTTCTTTTAATTTGGAGAATGGCCTATAATCACTAGGGGCCAAATCCAGCGAATATGGCGGATGTTCCACTAATTGAAAGCCTACTTGGTGTATAGCAACCATAACAATACTAGATGTATGGTTGGGAA
Organism: Trypoxylus dichotomus; assembly: GCA_023509865.1. Classification (NCBI taxonomy): domain Eukaryota; kingdom Metazoa; phylum Arthropoda; class Insecta; order Coleoptera; family Scarabaeidae; genus Trypoxylus; species Trypoxylus dichotomus. The sequence goes on along the minus strand of CM042074.1, from coordinate 87,368,840 downwards.
CACTATCCTAATGAAATAGCACACCGTCCCTTAACTTGCCTCGGCGCTTCTCTTTAAAACCGTCTCGCAATTTAGAAATCAATTGACGATTGCAAGGACTGTGTGGATGTACAATTCACAGGTATAGCAGTAAACTCCACTCACACAAATTAATTAATTATGCGGAACGCAGCGTTTTGAGAGCACGTGGGCTCCCATTGTCAACCAGTCGGTAACACGGTTGACAATGGGAGCCCACGTGCTCGAAACGCTGCGTTCCGCATAATTAATTGATTTGTGTGAGTGGAGTTTACTGCTATACCTGTGAATAGAAATCAATTGTGCATAGTAGGCCCGTGTAATGATCTCTCCTTTTTGCAAATAGTTAGTCAGAATGATTCCTTGAGCATTCCAGAACACAGATAGCAAAACCTTTACAGCAGACGGCACAACCTTAAGTTTGCGTGGAGGAGGAGAACCGTGATGTTTCCACTCTCTACTTTGTACTTTGGTCTCGGGATCATAGTGGTGCACCCATAACTCATCCATGGTCACAATGACTAAGAAAGTTCTCTCTGTTTGCTTGGTACCTTTCCAAAAGACGCTTACAAATCAACACTCGATCTCTTTTTTGGTCAATGGTTAACATTTGGAACACCCATCTTGCACTCATCTTTTTCATATCTAATTCTTTAATCAGTATGTTATACACCACATGATATGATAACCTAGTATCTAAAATCTCGGCACCAGCGTTTGACTGTATCATAAGAAACTACAGACTCACCAATAGTTGCCATAATGTCTTTATGAGTCTGAGTCAATCAATTGTTCATTATATCCAATATATCGTAAATATGTGTTTGTTATATGAAGAATTTTTTTTGACACCTGTAATGGATTTCTTTCAAAAATGTTAAAAAACAGAGATTTCGGTTCCTTAAAATCTGTCTGTAAAATTTTAAAATAATACTATTTGTTTCCGATACACGGCTAACAGCCGGCTACTATAAGACATTCTGTTTAGCTCACAATCATACGATGGAAGTAAATATTTTTTCTCTTTGTCTAATTTTAATTTCAATTTAACAACCGTCTCTATAGATCACTTTCTAGTTTTAATCCTTTCTGACGCTCAGATATCATCTTACGAATCGTATGTCAAGCAATTACTCTTTTGGGAAGGGTGTTGTTTTTTTAAGTTTTTCTTCAACTGTGGTATATATGTATGTTTTATATAAGTAGTAAGTTTATATATGTATCTTCACTGCCATTCGATTTACGCATACAGCTTTAAAAAATAATTTATTCCAGTAATAAACTACGTATGATTAAGATTAAGAATTTTTTTCTATATTCTATGCTAGATAGATATTTTATGAGTGTAATCATTATTAAGCTGCCAGTCTAAAAGTGTATTCGTAGAAAATACCAACTTCTCACTTTCGGCGGGACGTCCCATTGCATTTTTGTAAAAAAAAATCTGTAACTATATCATCTTTTTATCGATTGGTGTGGTGAAAATTTGGTATGGTTAATGGCAAATAGTTGAAGTTTAATGTCAACAGCTAAGAGCTGTGAAAATATTAATAGTTTATTAAGAAAAGCATACCGGATAATATATGATAATGTAAATTTACCCTCTAGCAAGCCATGAAATTATTTCTTCAAAACATCTTGTTGGTAATGACTAGTGAATTGACAGTGACAAGGTACATTTGTCATTTATATGATCACACGTTTACAAGGAATAACAATATCAAATGCACGCATACAAGTTACTATTCGGAAATGAAACAAAGAAATACTTGAAGTTCATTTAAAATTATGAGTGCGTGCACAACATATTGCACGACAATGCTTCCGTCCATACTGCCGCCGTTTCATGAGCTGCCATCCTCGAGTGTGGCTTTCAAGAATTAGAACATCCACCATATAACACATGGGCTGAAAAGTACCGGGCCTAACACATAGATGACGCTAGTTCTATTGCAGTCACCTTCCTTCAGTTAGTACTAACCTTCAAAAGATAGCTGTTAAAATTTCATGATATTCAATTCAATAGTTTGTGAGTTATTGTGCTAAGAGTCACGCTACTTTTGTTATTTTCAAAGCAATGGATCAAAAACAATTTCGTGTTTTAATTTTACACTGCTTCTTGATGGGAAAAAATACCGTTCAAGCGAAGCAATGGCTTGAAAAGTGTTATGGGGACTCCGCTTCATCAGAAACAACAATAAAACGTTGGTTTGCTGACTTCAAACGTGATCGTAGAGACACCGATGATGCAGAACGCAGTGGACGTCCAAATGAGGCGGTAACACCAGAAAACATCAAAAAAATCCACAAAATCGTTTTGAATGATCGAAAAGTGAAGTTGCGTGAGTTAGCTGACATCGTAAAGATATCAAAAGAACGTATTGGCTTTATATTGCATGAGCATTTGACTATGAGAAAGCTCTGTTCAAAGTGGGTGCCGGGTTTGCTCACTGTTAAAAACAAGAACGTGTTGATGATTCTGAGCAGTCTTTGGCCATGTTTAAACGTAACAAACCGGAATTTTTGCGTCGATATGTGACAATGGATGAAACATGGATCCATCACTTCACTCCGGAATCAAAACGATCGTTATCTGAGTGGACAGCAACTGGTGAACCTCGTCCAAAGCGCTTGAAAGCACAACAATCGGCTGGAAAGGTTATGGCCTCGGTATTTTGGGATGTGCGTAATGTAATATTCATCATATCGCATATGGCAAAGAAAAAAATTTTGTTTCATCAAGACAACGCACCGTGTCACAAGTCAATCAAAACAATGGCAAAACTACATGAATTGAACTTCGAATTGCTCCCGCATCCACCGTATTCGCCAGATTTGGCTCCCAGCGACTACTGGCTGTTCGCAGACATCAAAGAAATGCTCGCCGGTAAGAAATTTTTATTTTCATCTGCTGCATATTCCAGACTTGACATTTCGATATGTCGCACCACAATACATTTTGATTTGCTATCAGTGATACGAAAGACATTTGGCGTGCCATCATAACTTACACTGTGCCGTCATAACTTACCTAACAGTTCTCCGAATATATTATAAAAATTGAGATTATATCCTTTAGCTTGTATATGACGTAGATTATTAGATAGTCAGGGTGTTCAAAATAGTGAATTCCATCAAGTTAATCGTGATAAAGAAATAGGGGAGATTACTGACATTTGCAACGACGTTTTTCAAACTGACGCAGCCTTTAAGTACGGCACTGAGTTGTAAGCAGTTGTTATAGAACATTTTGACCGAAAACGTTTAGATTATTTTTATAAAGGTATCGAATTATTAATTAATCGTTGTAATAAATGTATAGAAGTTATGGGAGATTACATCGAAATTTCTTATATTGTTCAAGTTTTTTTTTTTATTTATTTATGGCGCCTACCTCGTATACCACATTATCAACTATTACTTGTATATACACTTGTCTCATTTCGTGCACTTGACTACTACTTTATCGACAATCCGATTACAACTGAACCGCTCTGCTTCGTTGACCTTCGAATTGCTCCCGCATGCACCGTATTCGGCAGATTTGGCTCCCAGCGACTACTGACCAGAAAACATAAAAAAAATCCACAAAATCGTTTTGAATGATCGAAAAGTGAAGTTGCGTGAGTTAGCTGACATCGTAAAGATATCAAAAGAACGTATTGGCTTTATATTGCATGAGCATTTAACTATGAGAAAGCTCTGTTCAAAGTGGGTGCCGCGTTTGCTCACTGTTGACCAAGAACAAGAACGTGTTGATGATTCTGAGCAGTGTTTGGCCATGTTTAAACGTAACAAACCGGAATTTTTGCGTCGATATGTGACAATGGATGAAACATGGATCCATCACCTCACTCCGGAATCAAAACGATCGTCATCTGAGTGGACAGCAACTGGTGAACCTCGTCCAAAGCGCCCGAAAGCACAACAATCGGCTGGAAAGGTTATGGCCTCGGTATTTTGGAATGTGCGTAGTGTAATGTTCATCGACTATCTTGAGAAAGGAAATACCATCAACAGTGAATATTATATAGTGTTACTGGAGCGTTTGAAGGCCGAAATTGCAAAAAAACGACCGCATATGGTAAAGAAAAAAATGTTGCTTCATCAAGACAACGCACCGTGTCACAAGTCAATCAAAACCATGGCAAAACTACATGAATTGAACTTCGAATTGCTCCCACATCCACCGGATTCGCAAGATTTGGCTCCCAGCGACTACTGGCTGTTCGCAGACCTCAAAAAAATGCTCGCCGGTAAGAAATTTCGCAAGAATGAAGAGGTTATCGCTGAAACTGAGGCCTATTTTGAGGCAAAAGATAAATCGTTCTACAAAAGTGGTATTGAAATGTTAGAGCGGCGCTGGAATGATTGCGTTGCTCTTGATGGAGATTACGTTGATGAATAAAGCTAATTTTGAACCAAAAAAACCGTGTTTTCTTTGTTAGGCCCGGGACTTTTCAGCCCATGTGTTAGTCCAGATATTGTTCCAAGTTTCTTCTTTTTCTATATAAGGCCGAAAATTTATAGCGCCCACCGATTTATAGATTGCGAACATCCACTTCTATTGTAACAAATTCTTTTATTTCCTACTATTTTTTTGATATATTTCGAGCATTCATTAATACTAAAATTAATATCGAATTCATCGCATCCGACCTCAACCATTCATGTAGAAAAACAGGTGTTATCCGGCACACAATGAATGATACTCTAACCCGATCTCAATGGCGAATCGATTGTTTAACATAAACAAACATCGGCAGCCAGCAAGTTATGATCTATTTTCGTGAAATATTTTTAAAATTCATCTTCGCGATGATTCCCTCGGAACGACCACGATGTATACGCGTCTACGTTGCTCCTCGTTGGATAAGCATTAGGAGGGTAATTGGGGGGCCCCGGGACGCTCGAGCTGTTTGGGCCACATCGGATGCCTGTCAGTTATAACAGCGTTTGTTTCTGCTATTCCCAGAACAAATATACAACCTGTCAAGACTACACTACGATATTCGTACAAAATGTGTATTGAGTGAGTTTCATTTCCGTACTATGCATATGGATGTGTGCGCGCGTTGGATCGAAGAAAGCGGACGCTGGTTGCTGCCAACGGGACCTTTATTTCTTTCTCTTGTATTCTTTTTCTTTTCTTTTTTCGTTTCTCCGTTATATCGCCCTTGTTTCTCTCGTATTTTCGATTTCTTTCCGCGCTCCGGATTGAATTGATGGTGTTGAATTGTTTTACTTTGAGTAATATTAAAGAGGATGTGGAAAAAATACTTGTGTATTTCGATAACGTACAAGAAATATCTTGTGTATAATTTTATCTTGGATGTTTTGATCTATACCATACCAGAAATACACTGCTCGACATAATTTTGACGGATATTTGATAAAAATGTTTTAACTCACTTTTCAGTTTCAATATTTGTAAGCAAATATCTACCATATATTTTTGTAGGTTGAACTTGTTTCGATACGATATTGTAGGTTGTAAGATCACGATATATTGCACTTTTAACCTACGAAAAAACATACATATTTACCGGAGGAGATCAGATTAGTGTCGTAAAATCATTGGGGAATCATGTCCCATTTCTCACTGAGAGCAGTTTGTAATTCTGAAGTATTCTCGGTGATGCATTTCGTTTACCAATACGGCGTTCTAAATAATCCTAATCGTGTTCCACTGGATCCATATCAAAATCTCGCCGAACGAACAAAGAATCTGATTGGATAACACCGCCAACAAAATAATTTTTTTGTCGTGGTGCCTGTAAAAGACGAACTGATTTAAAATATTTCTGATGTGCTGTTTCCAAAAATAACTGGTATTTCATCCTAGCAGCTCTAGGTTTTGAAATATATTTCGGTGAAGTTATTACTCATACGGATAAATAGAAAAATCCAAATAATTAACTAAATGAAATTAGAGTCACAATGTAATTGTAATTCTCAGTTCGAGGGCGACCTGAAATGCTTCCGGAATCGACAAGTAAAACACGGTATTGGTGTGGTTCTTTATTTTTATGTTTCGATCTAGTCTCCTCGAAGATCAATGCACTTTCTCAAACGATGCTTCAGTCTCTTGAAGCCGTCGGAAAGCAGGATATTTCGAGGTCTGCAAAATAGCCATATGTAGCGACGATCACCTCCTCATTTGAGGCAAATCTCTTTCCTCCCACTGACTTTTTCAGGTTTGGGAATAGGAAAAAGTCGCCAAAAGGGGCTAGGTGAATATAGAGGTTGAGAGACTAATTCTGCGTTGCGAATCATTCAAATTGGACATAATGATGCGGGACGAATGAGCTGATGCATTGTCGTGGTGGAGTAGCACTTTTTTCCGCTGCGAACGAGGCCGTTTCTCCTTCAATACTGCTTCGAATTGGGTCAATAAATCGCTGTAATGTTGGCAGGTGATATTTCATGTCTCGTTCATTTCGCCCTCGATGTCATAATTTACTCACCTCCGAAAGTCAGATTTTCGATCGAAATCATGGGTAATAACTTCTTCAGCTTCATAACCTCGATCATTACAGTTACTCATGATTACGTCGAGAACTTCTTCAGTACGTTTTTGTGGAGTTGCAGGAATACCGTGGTAGTCGTTGTTTATTAAACCGATTAACATAGTTCAGACGTCAAGTATATTTAAGTCAAACATCGTTTTAGAGACGTGATGAGGTATTTATAATGCACAGAGAAACAATAAAATATTTGTATATAGCAAATATATATTTTTATTTTTATCGAAGTCCTTGACACGAAAACAATTTTAGTTCCTCATTTTAATAATAATTCTAGTTCTTGTTTTGATATTTAGGCTTCCTTTTTAGGATCATTTGTCAATTTAATTAATGCTTAGCTGTACTGTTATTTATTGGTTTAATTTACTTTACCTTATATTCTTTAAATCCATTATTGTTCATATATTTCATTTATTTTTATATTGTAGGAATACTGCGTTATGTTAGATGTCAAGTTATATCTCTGTATTTTCTGTCCTGTTATTGGATGTATGTGGGTCATCGCTTGAGCGGAATAAATATATTATTATTATTAATAATAAAAAAAAACATATTTACGTAAACTGTACTTCTAGCTGAAGAGTTTTGTTTTTGAAAAAAATCTAATGTATGCTGTTGTAGATAAAGTGGTGTATCTCTTCCATTAGAAGGTGTATGCGTAGTAGCTTACTTTCATATTATCGCATAATACATGTATATAATACACAGTTGTGGCCATATGTATTCGCCACTCTCGTTTTGAACGTGTTACACGAATATTATTGTATTTCTAAGAAGCAGGGCCGATGATGGACTTAACTAGGTACCTGGTAATGAGGGTTTAATGGTTTATTGTAGACCATTCTGAGTAAATTAGAAAATAGACGTAAAATTGTAATTTCTGAATATTTCTTCAGTCTTTCTTAAAAGTTGTAAGAGTAAGGTTGAGCTAGTTACAGTGAAGATATTGTGTCTGTGTGATTTTGTCTGTGTAATACGATAGTATACAGTAAAAAGTAATGCCGAAAACACGCGAATTGGCAGAGGTAGAGCGAGGACAAATTGTGGTGTTAGAAAAGCAAGGGTTGTCGGTGTCTGCTATTGCCCGACAAGTGAAATGTGCGCGATCGACAGTTAGAATGACGATAAAACGATACAAAGAGAGTGGATCTTTGACAAACAAACCGAAAACTGGTCGAAAAAAGAAGACAACTAGCAGAGATGAGCGAGTCTTTGAGCGTCTTTGCGAGACCGGAAAAAAGGGTCTAAACAGCGTTCCAGTGAGCTTTTCCGGCTACATAATGTTGCTATTTCTCCTCGCACGGTTAGAAGACGCCTTTGTGAATTAAATTTAGGTGGATACAAAGCTCGATATAAACCACGGTTGTCTCCGCAACAAAAGGAAAAGAGACTGCTGTGGGCTAAAAGCCACCGCGACTGGACCATTGACAATTGGGCCAATGTTATGTCGACGGAGTCAAATATTGAGGTAAGTAACACATAATTATTGTATTTGCGGTATTCTGTATTCAATTCCTGGTATCTATAGTGTTTTTATTTTTTTAATGGGTTCCAAAATGTAACAGTATTCATGTTTTTGTTGGTAGCTTTGTGGTAAACCTGGGCCTCAATACGTGCGACGCAGGCGAGGAGAGGCCTTCCATCCAGACTGTATCATCCCGACTGTCAAGTTTGGGGGTGGTAGCATAAAGGTTTGGGGTTCCATGAGTGCAACAGGCGTCGGAGAACTGTTCGCCTGCGAGGGCCGAATGAACAGTCGGACGTACATCGACATGTTGGAAGAAGTTCTGGAACCGTGTGCGTTAAAATTATTCGATAATGATGAGCCGGAGTATTACTTCCAACAAGATAATGCACCGTGCCATAAATCTCGCGAAGTAATGCGCTAGTTCGAGGAAAATAACGTGCGGGTTCTGGAATGGCCGGCACAATCCCCGGACTTATCGCCAATTGAGCATTTATGGTACATTTTAAAGCGAAATATAGCTAAATACTCATCTACCACAAAGCAATGCTTAAAAACAAAAACATTCGAAGAGTGGAATAAAATCACCCCCGAACAGTGCTACAACTTAGTGAGCAGTATGCCCCGACGAATTCGCGCGGTGATAAAAGCCCACGGAGGAGCTACCAAATATTAAGCAATATCTGTATACACTCACAATGAAACATTTTCATCGATCAATTTTCTTTTATTTCTTATATATTCGTCGGAATAAAAAACAAAAAAGGGTGGCCAATACATATGGCCACAGCTGTATATATATATATATATACACTAGGGAGACAGAATAAAATAGACACCCTGTCACCCTAGTGTATATATATATATATATATATATATATATATATATATATTGTGATGGAGAATCTGAGGCTCTATTTTCTAATGGGTTCTTTAATTTAAATTTTATTCTTTTCGTTTTGAAATTCAAATATAGTATTTTATATTTAGAATAATCAAATAGAAGATTGTAAAAATAAATATATTAACAAATCAAAAATATATATGTATATACATATGTACCACTTTTTTAACAAAATATCTTTTTGTAACAGAAAACCTAAGTCACTCCCTGTCTAACTAGTTTTAAATATTCTTAATAAGATACGAAATGAAACGAGAGCGAATATATAATTAATTTTGAAAATTGATTATGATTTGAAGTCCTTAATTTTAGTAATCGTACTCACTCACACGTACTTTCTCGTATTTTAGATATCCTGGTCTTCGGCTTCCACAGATGTGTGCGGAACTCCCAAATTTTTATAATATCATCTGATACACTTTTGATTTTAAATATATTCGAAGATTTTCATATATTAAGATTAATTTGAGAAAATAATAAATTATTCTCAGGAGGGACGATTTCGATGTGTGTGACTTTGACACGATTTTTGTTTATATCCATCGTTATCGGGGTTACACATTTGTTTGCCTATACATATATTAGGCCACACAGTAAATACACTCTTGATGGGAATGAAATTATTTAGGAGTAATGTTGCCAGGCGTGCCATCCTTTTTTTTAAACTTGAACATTGTAAATTACATGTTAATAAGGAACACCCAAAGTAGGTACATGTAAAATTTAGAAAGGAAACTATAGAGACTAAATATCTGAAATAAAATTCAATAAAGAGGTAACGGTACTTTGCCTCCAACAATAAAAATAAGGGCGTGAACCAAACAGTGACGGGAAAATATCCAAAATCAACTAGTAAAATTTAAAAAAATCATTGATATTATAAAAAATTTAATGTACAATATTTCAATCATTACAATATATATGTGACAGGGTTATTTCGAGTTTCTCTCCGCGTGTTGGTGTTTCTGTCCTAAAGGTCCGACACTACGTTTCGGTAGACTTTCATCTATCATCTTCAGGTGCTAGTTACTCGTTGGCGAATTTTGTCTAATGATTCGCCATATCAATATGAGACTTCTGTTATAATTTTCCTTGTAATTTCCAACGTTAAAATCTTTTATTGAAAAATTTGGTGCCGGTAGGATTTGAACCTCCGTCTCTCGTTACGAGCGCCGTAACCACTAAGCGGGTCTTCGTAATTTAGTGTAATTTTATCGTCTAAATATTTATGTATGTATATGTATGTTGGGACCATAAAAACTTTTTACCTAAAGTATAATTTAATTGTAAAAATACAGAAAATTTTAGGTTTCAGACGACACCCCTCTAAAAGTATCATTGCGAAAAAAATTCAAAAAACGGGTAACTTTTTGCGGTTTTACGATACGAAGAAGAAAATTAAATTGACAATATTTGTCTGGTGGGAGCGAAAAATGTTGGAGAGTTCTCACAATTCCTTTTTTAAATGAAATCGATTTCTAGCTTTGTTCCTGAAATATAGCAAAAAATATTTTCAGAGAATAACTTTGAGCTTCAAAAATTTTAACGAAATTAGAGGAAGACAGTTCCCTACGTTTGCTTGTCAGAGCACAGCAGAGATTGCTATAGATCGAAGCTGGTGCAATTTAGCTTCAACAACTATAAAATTTAAAAGTCGTCTGGATAACGAGTTTTCTTTTCTAATTTAAAAAGAAAGCATAAAATTTTTATTTTATAGTTCTACAAAAAAAAAAGAATAATAATTTCGCAACTCAATCAATTTCTAACGAATTATTTCGTCCGACCGCATTTAATACAACGATTCAACCTACACCGAGTTTCTAACCGGCCCTAATACAGTTCGAATACAGTTTCGGTTGGTAGTCGGGCATTGTTAATACGCAACGTTCACGTTCCAAAAAGCAACCCGCACGACGACCACACAATAGGCTCAGCACGCTCAATTTGCCGAGGCTGCGGGCTTCATTCAGCTAAAGTCTTCATGCGGTATGGAAGGATTAAATAAATCCCTCCGAGCTAATATATATGCAGATCAGAAATCGACACGTAAATACTATCGGGCATAATGCATAAAGCAGATATCCTTCCCGCACGAATAAGTAGTCGGATAGATCCTCTATTGAGGATACAGAGGGATGATATAATTTTGCAAATTTGGGATTGAACTTTGTGTAGAGACCCAATTGAAAGTTTATATATAACCGCAATCCATAAAAATTAGCTAATTTTGTTCCGTATTTTATTATCGCACTTCAGTTGACGTAACACTGCAAAAGATTGCATCGAGAATGGTATGAATTTGATGGAAAGCACCAGCTGGAAATTAAAACTATATGAATTAGTATCCATCCCGAAGTATTGTAAGGAAAAAATTGAATCCTAAGCTTATTTTATTACATACAGTGCGACGATGTAGTCCAAATTCTGAGACAATGCTTCATTCAGAATAAATTTAATAAAACGGACTCGACAGTAATGAAGACTGTTCACATAACTAAGGAAAAATCGGACGTTAATGTTATTGCATAACTCGGTTCGTAGGTTTTTCTATATCATCATTTGCTTTAACTACTCAAAATTCGGCCAGTCCTCTAGGAACTGTACGGCATAGGTAGTGTCTCTTAAATGTGTTGCTAAATGTACAGAGTGGCCAAGATAAAAGAGGCCCGGAGTCATACTGTTCGTGGTATTTGAATCGAACCTTCGAGACCATTTCGTGTTAACTGTCATATTGTGTTTGCCAGTGCTACGTTATCAGTTGTTAATGGTGATTGTGAATAGGGTTCTCCATAACGCCGTTTTCAATCGAACAAAAAGTCTTTATTCTTGAAAATTATTTGGAACAACCCGTATACAATTGAAGACTTGAAAACAAACATTCGCAATACAATTGTTGACAGGACACCAAATGAATTGGCAAAAGTTTTTGAAAACATGTTGAGACGTGCTAATTTCTGCATCGAAGTTCATGGTGAAACTTTCAACACCTCCTGTGAACTACTGGATGTTCATTATGTTGTTATGCATAATGTTCTGTATTTACTGTTTTTAAACAGAAATTACAAAGTTAATAACATAAATATCACAAAAGTTTCAACAGATATTATAAAATAAAAAAATTACGAGTGTACAGAAGATAATAATAATTTATTAAATGCCCAACAGACAACCATCCAGAGTGGACAAAATAATACAAGATAATACATGTAATGCATCAGAAATATACAAAAAAATCCACGTAATAATTAAATAGTAAATAAGATGAGTAAATAATAACTGAGGATATAGAGAACAAAAAAATAAAAATTAAGACAAACCTACATTGAGGCTATTAAAATTTCTTGCCGAGTGTACCAAAGAAGCTCACCAAAGTACGTTCGCCCAAGGTGTAGGGATGTTGAACAAATGGAGCGATCTTGATTCCAGCCGCAATTGGTTGTGGATAAATCAGAATAGAGGGTGTAAGAATTTGGTTCATAACAATTATACCGAAGGTTATTGTTGAAAGGAAACGGAAATACCTTAGAAGGTTTGGCATTAAGTACAGTAATATCTAGAGCGGGGTGGTGATTATCTTCAACTAAGAGGGGAACAATCATGCAAAACTTCCACTTTAGAATCAAAAGTAGACAAAACTAAATCTAAAATTCGATTATTTGACATCAAAATACGATTAAATTGGCGCATTTGTAATCAGAAACGCTAGATTCAGATATGAAATTGGATAAATTAAAATCACCAGTAATAATAACAAGTTTATCCGAGATAAAGATTTCGAGTAAATCGAAGAAATGATTCATGATTCATATCGGGAGGAATATCATATATATTATTAATATATAAATAATTTAATTATTAATATTAAATAATAATAACTAGTTTCAAAAGCATCCTTAGTTATTAATATTTAGTTTAAATATAGAGAAGCCTATCAAAAAAAAAAGATGTTAATACTTGCCCCAATAATGTTTATTATTTGAAATTCTATATATATTTCATGTAAAACATTCGAACGTAAAAAGTGCACCAACCATCAGTCTCCCTCAATATATTGATAATTCTCTTTTCTGTAAATAAACACGGTATGAAATTTTTTATTTTTATTTTTCGATGTAGTCTCTTCGAAGATCAATACAGTTTTTCAAACAGAGCTCCAGTCTCTTCAAGCCGTCGGAAAAGTAGGATGTTTCGAGGTCTATAAAATAGCCATCTGTAGCGGCGATGACCTTTTCATCTAAAGCAAATCTCTTTCCTCCCAGTGATTTATTCAGGTTTGGAAATAGAGAAAAGTCGTGGAGACCAACTTCGATGAATATAGAGGATTAAAGACTAATTCGTAGAAATTCATTAAATTTGGACACGACGATGCGGAATGAACGAGCCAGTGCATTGTCGTGGTGGAAAGGCACTTTTTCCACTGCAAACGAGACCATTTCTTGTTTACTACTGCATCGTATCCGGTCAATAAATCGCTGTAGCACTGCCCCATGATCGACCTTCCCTTCTGCAGATAGTCGATGAGGATCACACCTTGGGAATCCCAAAACATGTTCCTGTTCCGTGGTCTCCGGTATGTAGTGATGGATCGAAGTCTCATCCACGGTTATAAAACGCACGAAAAGCATCAAGAAATCCCTTGGATTGCGTTGGATTCTGGCCAGACACTCCTCTGAAACCGATTTAGTTTTTGCTCCGGTATGAGGAAACGCGGTACCAATCGCGCCGAAAGCTCTTTCGTTTCCAAAATTTCGTGTAGGATATGGCCAACGCGTTCTTTTGATATTCCTGTTGTCTCTGTTATCACTTTCAGCTTCAATCGGCGATCGCCTAGCACGACATCATGAATCTTGTCGACCATTTCATCGTTGGTAGCGGACTTTGGACGTACCCTGCGTAGTTCGTCACTTGTGCTTGTGTGACCACGTTTGAACCCACTCAGCCAGAAGCTGACGGTCGAAAATGATGGAGTACATCCGCCATGAACCCCTAGCAAAATATTTCGAATTTTCGTGGCCGTTTCCCCAGCCATCCAGAGGTGTTTTATCATTCCACGAAATTCGATTTTATCCATTTTTGCGAAACCTCCTGACTTGCTACACAAAACTTTTTGACAGTTTCCATAAAAAAGGTTGCCCTTGCCAATGAATCCAGTTCAACCTTCGTGCGTTAACTCCGGAAACATTTCAGGTCCTCTTTGGTCGTGGTCACTCTGTATAAGTTATTTGGAAAACATTCAAAGCAAATCACGGTATAAAACATCCAGTTTCTCCTTTTATTTTACGTGTTTCACTGAAATTTGGTTAATGAATGACGAATTAGAACATGTTTCATTGACACATTCTTCACGCAGACATTGTTAAACTTTTTTTCAAAATCACCTGTTTATTCATACGCATTTACTTACAAATTTTATATTTCATTTTATCCTTTGTTATAAAACCAGAACAATTCGTAAAATCCCTATCTATTAGTATAAGATACGTTAGATTTTATGATTCTCTGATACAAGATATTATATCGGTGGAAGACGAAAAGACATAGGCAACGTGTGCATGCGTGCTGGAGTTGTAAAGTTGCGCGTAGTGACGACGTCCGTGCGGAATGGATTTATCCTTCGGCGCTGGCTGTTGTTTATTCAGCCGCATCGGTGCAGCCGCAACGTCTCCATTCAGGAAGAGTTATTCGAAGTATGTGACAAACTTCGACGGTCCTAGCGTACCGGTTAATGCTGGAGAGGCCAATAGAACGCCTTTGAAATTTTTATTGTACACGAATCACTCGAGTATGTATTGTTAAAAATTATTGGAAACTATTTCTTGGCGTTTGAATAGAAGCAATTTTAACAGGAGCAGATGCTTTTCGTATATAATAGTTTACCTTGCAATTTAATGTGATAGAAGATTCAGTGCAAAGTGAAACAAAACTGTTACTTTTGCGAGAACAAGTTATTATTTCAATAATAATGATAGTAATATTAATTAAAGAGCAGAATTTTATGTGGGATGACGTTAAACTATTACGTATGTATCTTGCTATCCGTTGTTTGAAATTTATCGTTATAAATATAAAAATACGGAACATACACAGTACAGAAAACAATTTGTATTTTCTTTTAATGGAAGATGTATTTTGTTCTGATTCCGTATTGCAAGAGCATGTCTTTATTTGAATAACGTATTGTAAAATTTGAAATGCTGATAAGAATAGATTTAATCTACTCAGGAGCAAATACACAATGCAGATGAAACCAGTCTTTATTGGAAATTATTACCTGCGAAAGCCTATGCTGCATCACATGAAAAATCTACTCCGGGCAGAAAGGCGGAAAGATAACGCATAACTTTTGATGATTATGACGATGAAGACAATGTACCGCTAATCATCATTAGAAAACAGTTACTATCTGATGCTGAAGTTATTGACAGTGCATCATCGGACGTTCTCAAATTATTAAAAGCAATAAATCCCGATGTTGTTTGCACAACTACCGATGTTAGTTAATGGAATGACGATAAAGAGATAGATGATGCACATGAAGAGGAAGATGGGGTGAGTGAAGATGACCACCCTCCGATTGAAATAAAAAATACAGTGAGTGACGCGCAAGCTGTAGAAATTTTTAATCAAGCGTTAGATTGGGACGAAGAAAAAGACATATTATATTCCGATATTTTAGTGCTCCGTAAACTACGGGCAATGGCATTAGAAAATACCAAGCGTAAATTTACGCAAACAAAAATAGGATTTTTCAAAACATTGTAAAATTTATTTTTTAATGTTATATGTATTATGTTATTCATTGTTCATGTTACGTTCTCCTGGTTTGAAGAACAACGCCGCTGTAGCCTGCTCGTAATTTCCTAAATTACTTGACCAATACTTACTTGTAGAGTATGTTCGCTTATTTACTAGAGGAGAGGTTGTACAGTGAAACTCAATGCGCATGCGCAAAAAAATATATTTAAAAATGAAATGGTTACACGGTTTCCACTCTTGCCTATGTACATGTACGATGTACGTAAGATATATATATTTGCAATAATTGCAGTTATTCGAACTCTCTTATACATGTAATGTACATTAGCATTTGTATATGTATTTTCATTGGTAGCAACATAAAGTAATGCCTCAGCATGTACGTTGCAAAGCCATGTCTTAATTCTGTTTAAAAGGTTAAACTCTTATATGCTTCCGCTGAAGCTTTGTTAGAGGCATGTACTAATGCCTCTATCTGTTTGCATGCACCACTACCTTTTTATAGGGGAGCCAACCCTATTTATTTCTTAAATTTGTAAGCGCGCCTCGGTGCTATGCTTATTTACATGTCCCTTTCCGGGAGCCTAATATACTTTCCCTGTTTTAAATTTGCCTAAGGGACTTGGCCCTGTATTATTGGCATGTATTTGTACTTGACCAAATACGTTTGTTATTTTCACATTTATAGGGGAACCCACCCTATCTCTTAGAGCTTGAACGCCTGGTCGAGGGCGACAGTAGTGATAATAGCCGATCTCAATACAAAAGTAATGTCACAGCTACCCAGGCGTTCTCGTTTGAAATATTACGCTATGTGCAATCTTTAGCTCTCTACTACTGCGCCCCAAAGAAGGGAAAAAGCCAGTAACCAGCAAATGTGCGAACTGCGCACAGACAAGTAAAACGGAGCGATGATGCCGACATTACGTAAGAAAACTGGTCCGTGACACTCGTCCGCTACGACGAGCAACTAAATGAAAAATTTCTAAGTCCCGATACGACAAGGACCGAACAAACGTACAAAGACAGCAGGCGCTGCATGCAACGACCGTCAACAAGAAGCGGAGTGATCGTACTCGTAGAGGATGTCTATACATGCGCGCCGACAATCTCACCAAAATAATTTCCGACACAAACTTAACTGAAGACTAAAAATATGTATAGACGACAATGGACACAGTAGCCTCGACGTACGATGATAGAAAATCGAGAATTTATACTTATTAAAAAAATCTATACATGCGATTCGATGACGTTACCAAATAACTCCCGCCAGAAGTAAATGTATAGACAACGTCCTCGACGATTCCCGCCAAAACTAGAAAATTTTAGAAATCTCTAATAATCATACGACGACGTTACTGTACACGTTACGACGAAGCACGAAAGGTGACCCAGAGCGCACGATCGTTAATACCTCGACCGTCGCGCGGGAGACGACTGCCTATGCTTGTGTTCCTTCAATTTTAAGAAAACTCCCATTACTTATTCGACGACGTTGCAGTGAATGATTTCTAATTAGGCAGTTTTAGCTAGCGTAATGCGAATGGCTGGCTTGCATACATATACAATGCGTAATGTACATACATATTAAAATAAAATTGGATATAAGAGAGCAAAATAAATAAATATAAAACTGAAAATAACGTAATATTCTAAAATGAAAATAATAATGGTAACCCATACGGTTGCAAAGAAGATAAAATACATAGTAGTAAAAAAAAAATTTATAAAATATAAAAAACAATGTTAAGTCCTTAACAGTTCATAATTTATTTTTTAATAAACATACATATTTTCTTTTATGCAATTTCTTTATAAATAAAATAAGGTTCGCTAATGTAAACTTTCAATAATCTGAACAATGCTTGGCTGATATCGTTCACATAATCGAGCGTCTACTGTACTTACTTGTGTGACAAAACATTCTCCAAAATGAAGTACACAAAGAATGAATACGTAGGCTACCACGGCCAGAGTTAGTAATAAACGAACTACTTTCGGAATTGGACCGTGTCATATGCTTAAGTTAAATTTTCTATTATACTTGTCATTAAGCTTTACCTAGCAAGTAAATAATACCGAGTTATTATCATTCTGTGTTTTTTTATCCTTAACACACTTATCACAGCAACATTAACAATAGGTCATCAGCTGTCGCAGACCCGGGTTCATGACATTGGTCATTATATGTTGTGGGCCGGATTAATGATAGTGACCGTAGTTTGGAGACCCCTGCTCTACAACATAGTTGTAGAATTTTACCATCCATATCTGCACACTGACGCTTACTTTTTACCACATGAGAAAACTTAAAACCGTATTTTGTTTTAAGCTAGAAACCAAGGGAGAATTATTTCTTGCCTGTATTTGAAATTAACAAGAGCTCCTGTATTAAAAATACGCCCAACTCCAACAAACGTAAATCTGACACTAGCCGTTGTGATTTTCCTTCTATTCTTATATTTGTTCTTCAATTTGCTGTTCATCTCTGCCGTAACACGTGTGCTTGTTCGTCTAGCGCGAACGTCCACAAATCGACCACGTGCTGAATTTTATAATCCACCACGTGTTTATCTTGCTTATTAGCCGCAAATTATGGGTTCTTCCTAACTTGTTTCGAGGCATTCGTGTTCCGCCCGGCGTGTTTACATAGCGGCTCCGAAATACGCACCAGAAACGCATCTATTAATTACATGCAACGCCGATGCGTGCAGTACATCAGCGCCTCGACGCCTCCGTCGACGACGTCGAGGTGAATTTATATTTAGATCTCGGTTAGCGCAGCCCCTATTGCATTGCAGTTAATGCTCGTTATGCACCGTCATTGAAATAAGTAGATACGTATCGCGGATAAAGTAAATATCGGCCCATGTAATAGGTATAAATCGCGTCGGAATTAGTTTGCTTTGGACCGATATTTGAGGAGAAACTTTTTTCTTTTGAAAAGCGATAAAGGAACGTCGAAGATTCTAATGGTCGTATTAATCAAATGAAATTTGTCGATTTATTTTCGTGAACGTCAACGTTAAGAAAGATATACTTTAATATAATTTATCAAAAGAAACAATCGATATGTTACGTTCACTTGGTTTGTAAAACGGACACCTTCAATCACCTGCTCGATATATTTTCTTTGGATAGCCTTTAAACGTATAAAACAGAAGGTGTTTGCTGGCATATTGAATAGTTTTTGAATGAAGCGTTACAGTGAGAAAAAAGAATACTGCGGAGAGGTAATTATTTAATATTCCTAAGTAAAATTACATTTAAATACGGCACAGATGTTTTAAGTATTTATAGTACCAGGGGAGGTCCAGAAGTTCGTGGAATGAAAGGGTTTTAAATAAAATAAAACAATAAATCTATTTTTCCTTTTCAATATAATCCCCCTTAATCACAATACATTTATTAGATCTACGAAATAATTTTTCTAACCCATCATAAAAATATTTTTTATCTTTCGCCTCAAAATGGGCCAAAAATTGCCTCGTTTACCTCATTGTCGTCGGAAAACTTTCTTCTACATAAGTCTTTTTTTTAAATAAAAATCACAAGGTGCCAGGTCTGGACTGTAGGGTGGATGGATTATTGATTGATAGCGATGCTTGCGCAGAGCAGCCATCGCAACTTTGCTCTTGTGAGCCGGCGTATTGTCTTGCAAGAGCAACACACCCTTGGTCAATTTTCCGTTTTTCCTTGATGGCTTCCTTCAATTTTTCTAATATCGCTGCGTAATATTCTCTGGTTACGCTACTACCTTTTTCTTTGTAATCAATCAATAATATCTCCTCACAATCCAAAAAACAGTAGACATCAACTTTCCAGCCGATTCTGACACTTTGAATTTCTTTGGCGGTGGTGTCCCCTTTTTATGCCATTGCACGGACTCCTGTTTGGACTCAGACTCAAAGTGATAAATCCATGTTTCATTAACAATCCGCTCCAAAATCTGTGCAGGTTTGTCTCCACACACCTCCAAAAATTGTTTGGACGCTGTTTCTGCAGCGGCGTGAGCATTCTCGGTACCCATCTTGTACTGACTTTTGTCATACCCAGGTGGTCATGTAGGATACGCAAAATGGTGGTATCTGATACTCCAACCAATCCAGATAATTGATTTTTCTTCAAACGGGCATCTTGCAGTACACATTTTTGCACTTTTTCGACGATGTTTGATGTGGTGGCCTCAACTGGCCGTCCTGAGCGGGGGTCGTCTTCAGTCGACTCCCGACCATGTTTAAAAAGACTATGCCACTTATAAATCATTGATTTACTAGGGCAGTGTTCCCCATAAACGGTTTCCATTTCATTCAATATGGTTTGAGCGTTCTTTCCTTGCTTTGTAAGGAACTTTATCACAGCACGGTGTTCAATTTTCTCCTAGTTTCAGTTTTCTTCTGGATTGACTTGTTTAGCAGGCAACTATTCATAAACGACTGACGCTATAGAGCTGCAACTTAACTTATATACTAATGATGAGTCGCTAATCGGAATGACACCTAGCGAGCGCCCTGATCCCCACTCCATCCCCTCCATTCCACGAACTTCTGGACCTCCCCTCGTATATGAGGGTTGTTGGTATCTACTCTCGTTATTTGCAGTAGATAATTCATAAGGAAAAATTTAGGAGAAAAACATAGGTGCCCCAACACTTATGGATATTTCCATCGTAATTTTCTCATTCAAATCTTAAGCCTTTAATATTAAAGAAGTATAACTAGTTACCGAAAAAGTAGATGGATTTGCTCTCTTTTGGTTTAATTGAAAACTGTTTTCGCAAACTTCTAAGTGCATTAATATTTAAATTAATTACCTCACGTTAAGATTACTTTAGTCTTTAGTTTTTCTATCTTACGCTTTTAAGAATTCTACTTGCTAACTTTTACTGCATATCGGTTTCTTACATACAACACTGTTACACATCTAAATCGATCATTCCGGATGAAAATAAGATCCGTTCCTAAGATATCACGCGCGGACTCTACGCTTGTTACAATTGCAGCTCTTTAGCAAACTTACGTTGTACTTCATCCATGTTTGAGATTAGATTCACCACGATGAAGACTAAAAAGCACGTAAGTCTTCACAGTAGTAAACGTGTGAGCGATGGTGTATCCGCGGCATTTGCCAATCTAATTGCAGTTCCCGTAATACGAATGGGGACGAATTGCATTGCAAATAGGGACAAGCAGAACGAACCGCACTGCCTATCTCCGCGCATAGCTAACGCTTAACAGCACGTAGCATTAACGTGTGGTGTTTATACAAGCGAAACCCGACCGAAGGAGAAGGCGCTGTTTATTCAGCACCCCAGGAATTATCGTGCAACCGATTCCTTACTCGCCACCGCATTCTAACGTTCTTGACTTTTTCCTTCGTTTCATTCGCCCGATAATTCAGGGTTCTTTCGTGCTTTATATATTTAAAAGAAAGGGAATTCTTTTTTCCAGACGCAAACCCGCCTAATTCACTTCGTACAACATCCCCAGATGTATCCAATTTTTCCATATTTAATCGTCATCAGCATCCAACCCGTGTTGCATGTTCTTGGAACGAAGGAGATCTAACGATACGCTTCATTGACAATTTATTATAATTTAATTTAATAGAGGGGTCTGTATAAACAAAGATGATATACAGAAGTATGGTCTTCTTTTTTTTTGGAAAATATGTAGGTTTATATTACGAAAGAAGAGAAGGAAAAGAAAGAGGTGTGCATGAATGAAAGCACTTACAAGGAGTTTGTTTAACATGTTAAAATATGTCGTCTAGACCCTTAAATGTACCACTAAAAAGATTAGTGTGGAACGTTTTTTACCGTTTTTAATATCTGTGTAGATGCTTTTCGTATGATTAATGAACGAGAAAAAACCTTGTCCCAAAACAATTGCATCATAAACAAATAAGTAGTAAAAAAAGGAAAGTCAACAAACAGATCAACATAACAGATGCTTAATTATATATAACATTCTTTAAAATTATCTTCGTGAGGTGGTAATACCACAAAATTCCATAGGAAGGACACATATGCACGGATTGACGAAACACGTACGAGATATTTTCTTTGACTAACAGTTCATACTTACGAGGGCGACCAGAAATGTTTCCGGAATCAATTTTTCATTTTTATTTTTCGATGTAGTCTCCTCGAAGATTAATACACTTTATCAAACGGTCCTGCAGTCTCTTCTGCATCCAGTGGTGTAATTTTCTTTATTAACTCAAATACTGTACCAGCAGTTTCAATGTTTACTAGCAAATGTTTGAGTATTAGACTTCGGTAATAAGTTTTAAAATTCTTTATAATCCACTGGTCAAGTGGATGACAAGCTGATGTACAATTAGGGGGTAAAAATAATATTTCTATATTATTTAAGCTAACGTCTTTCGGATGAGATTCCGCATTGTCTAAAAATAACAAAATGTCTCTTTTTTCTTTTGCCATTTTCCAATCTAGGTCTTGCAACCACTCTGTCATAATTTGTCCTGTCATCCAAGCTTTCTTATTGTATTTCCAAGTCACAGGCAGGTTATTTATATTAATATTTTTAAAAGCTATATATATAAGGCGTTTCTTTTTATTTTATTTTTTGTGCGGTTAAGAGAGCATTTTCTCGTGTCCGCGTCCGTTCCAGAGAATGTCCGTCCAAGAAAGAGTTAATACAATGGAAATTATATGAGAGCCGGCCGGGGCCATGAGAAACTGTCCGTTTAAGGGAGGTGTCCGTGTAAGAGGGGTGTCCGCGAAGGGGAATTTCACTGTACTATCAATACTTGCATAGACAGCAAGCCAAAAAGAGTAAGAGCAATTATAAAAATCAAAGGAGGCATTACAAAATATTTATGATATAGTTGTGACGATATCTATAAACAGTTCTGAATAAACTTATGCTTGTACAATACGTTTTTCAATATAAATTTTAACAAAATCGCTACTTTAGCAAGTGGCCCTAATAAATTACACAGGGACTGTATACTATTTAAGAGGATGATTATTATATACACATTTAATACATATTCTCACTAATTAAATCAAAACTACAGCAGTACGGCGAAATTCTCATATATTAATATCATATTTTATGCTCGCTACGTAAACAATACTGCATATTAATTACAGAGTACTAACGTCAATTAGTTTTGAAGAAATTCACGTATGATGTATGCATACATATACATATCATACAGTCTCGCGTAACGCGTAGAGTATAATGTGCGCATGCAAAACGTATTCACGCGAAACGCTTTGACGCATACCCTGAACTCAGCTTCGCCTGCCGCTAAAATAACGTTAGCGTCGGAGCTTACTCATTCATGTAACAGCCTCGCGGCCACGCTTTATCATATGTGATGGAAATGGATGGAATAACACTCAAACAACTGCCGCGAGCGGCGTTCGCACACCGATTCGAATATTAATTTGACGTCAGCGGGCTGCTACTTTCAGTGAAATTCGGCTGAGGATATGTGAATATAAGCAAGTGACGTGTAGCCAATGTCGTATATAAGACGAAAGCATTGTGTGAAAAATTCCCAGGAAGCTGATCAAAATTCCATCTTCTTTAATCATGAATTAAGTAGAAATTTCATCAACTAACGGTCTTCTAACTTGTTAATTGCGGAATTTATTTTTTAAGTCCCTCATGGGGTATGTAAGTAAAATTAAACGATGACAAGTACGCGGTGTGGTAATTAAGTTCCGGGAATTTATGAATTAAGTTACGAGCAAAAGTTTATTATCGACCTTCTCAATAGTCTCTCTCTAACTCAACAGAACAATTCCAACGTTGCTTCCGCAATTGCAAGCTTCCTTAGTAATCCTCCGAAGTTAACCCTTTCAGCACCTTGGTTAGAATTTCCTTGACCTCCTGTACGCTGCCATAATGAGTTCGATTGAGGTGTGACTTCATCTTGGAAAGTACGAAAAAGTTGCAAGGGGGTACCAAAAACTCTTGTACGTAGCCGCTCCAGGACCCCAACATAGAACTGCCTAGTCACTGTCTGACGGGGAGGGACGTATTTACGACGAATGATGCCGCGGATATAAAAAAAAAAACAAATCAACACTGCTTTCAGTCGCGACTTGGACATCTTCGCTTTCGTGGGTTGCTCCTGACCCTTTTCCACCCACTGCTAACTTTGTTTGCGGGTCTCGGGATCATATTCAAACATTCACGTCTCATCTCCAGTGACTACACGACTCATCCAATCTCTGTCGTCGCTCTAAAAGTGAAACAACAAATTTTTACGACGCCACTAAAAGAGTTACTTTGACAAAAGACAAACCAAACGTGCTACCGATTTCAAACTTCGACTGGAAATAAAGGAAGGTCCCCTCTTTCCATACATATGTTTGCGAACGATACAATGTTGCGAATTTAATTACCGCACCTCGTATATACATACGAACGCAATACACACGGTCCCAGGATAAGTTTTACGAAAAAATCAAAGTGAAACAATAAAGATAATATTTCTATTCGATAAGAGATTAATAGTTCAGTGTTAATAAAAGATATTATTGAAAGTTTAAAAATTGCGAAGAAATAAATAGGAAAAGTTAAACATTTAGGTATTAAAAGTAACTTGAACTTAACAAGGATACCGTGGTCTAGAGGTTATGACGCTCACCCGCATAGTGAGAGCGGGTCGGTTCAAATCCTAACTTGTCCGATTTTTTCAGAAAATTTTAAAGCGTTGGTAATTACAAGGAAATTAGAATTTACCAGGAAAAATTTTCTAACGCAAAATGACACTTCACAGATCAAGCACCAGTATTTTTATTATTATTATTGGTCTTAGTCTTTCACCATTAATTATTAACTAATCCTAGCAACCAGAATGAACGCGAGAGCAAACGTAAGACACTCTTTACATACGGGCCGATCGGGTGACTGACTAAAATAAAAGACATGCAAAAGGTAGGCCATCAGAATAAAAGAATACTCAATACAAAGGAATATAAAGGAACTCAACTAAAAACTAGCTGTACATCACACATATACAGTAAACGCTCGCTCATGTAAATACCCGGCAGTGGGAACGTCGCGGTCGTGTAAACGGAAAATTGTTACTATAGGATCAAAGGGAACACCCGGTAATGTAAACAAGCTTGCAGCACGTACAATTCGATAATGTAAACAGTTTAGGGTACCGGTTATTTCCCGATTAACGTACGTAATTGAATCGATCAAAAGAATGTTTACGTAAACGTTTTCAGCGCCGGCACCGGTTGTTCCCCGATTTATGTATGGGATTCCTGTAAGCGTTTGGCTCTCTTGCCTCTCGTGAAATAAAAATCACGCCAGATCAGACATGGCATCCACGTCCAATAAAAGTACATTTTTAAAATTAAGTGACCCAATTGGCAAACAAATATGGAGCATCTAAAACCACAATCTGAAACATTAGGCGATTCAAGTTATAAATGTTACAACGTGTGGCAGATACATACGGAGGCGTTGGAAATCGCAGATCTTTAAAAAACATGCCCAAGCACGTAGAATGGAACCTAAAAGAGACCGCAAATTTTGTAGCCAGTGACGGCTGGCTAAAAGGATTTAAAAGGAGGTATGGAATTCGACTGCTGTCGATATCTGGTGAAAAATTCTAGTGCAACCGTTTAAGGAAAAGTTAATATGAACAAAATCAAAGAGTTTCATTTAAATGCGGAGCAAATATGCAGATGAAACCAGTCTTTATTGGAAATTATTACCTATTAAAACCTATGTTGCGTCACATGAAATTCTGCTCCGGGTAGAAAGACGGAAAGACAACGCATAACTTTTCTAGCGTGCACTAATGCTAGTGGTACACACAAACACTAGTAACAGGAAAGGCAAAAAATCCACGTTTCATTCAGTTCTCCGTTATATGACATAATGCCACTGCAATTTTACTGCAAGAAAGTCAGGGGTACAACATAGAGATCCACCTTCGATTTGTTACCTATCATTAGTTCTAACCGTTATCAAGAATTCAACGTTTGAAGTTGTGGGCCGTCAAAAACAGTGAGAAGCTCTCTTTTTTTCTCTTTCGTTCTAGACGAAAAGTTACACTCGAGACATTATACAAATAATTTAAACCACCAGCTCCATTTCCGCAACGATTACTTTGTTGCTATTTCCCTTGAAAATCATAGAAACCGAAGTCCTTTACTGATCCTTGTACAACACCTACGATATTTGTATATACCATGGGCAACTGTTAGTAACATACCACTTAGAAGAGCGCACGTTTTATTATACAAACGTATCCAACATTTACATAATCGCATTTACTTAACATTGCAACAACATTTACGGCATACAGTAAACATTGTTCCTGCATCGTATTCGACAATATTATCAAAGTGACAACGGAGATACGGACGTTCAATCTCCTATTAATTGGATTTTGATGTGTGTATTCAGTGGGAAATTACACTCTGGCCTGGACTAATTAATTATTACTCTAATTTGAACGAACATGTCATCAACTGAAACAATATTGGTTTAGCGAAGATATACACAGAACTAAACGACAAAAATAATCTTAGTGAAATTAAGGGACGAAAAAAACTTTATCAATCAGTATTGATATAAACTACTACAAATTTACGAACACTTGCAAGGTATTTCGCCTAACAGTTTTGTTATTACTTATTATTATAAGGACTGGACTTCAAAAAGATTAGAATGGCGGCATGTACCAACTCGATAAGATTACATTAAGCCCCAATAACAGAAGCGTGTGACAGTACATTGTATCAATTTCCTGTTTGAATCTGTTTCCATTTAACAGCCTCCATAATGTAGACGTAATATTCGATATCTTTACTAAACTAAAGGATTTTGTCAATCATAGCAATACATTAATGAGCGAACTACTTCCGGAATTGGACCGTGTCATGATGATATATATAGAAATGATATAAAAGTAACAGGAGTAGAAATAAAAATAAAAAGAAAAAGAAATAAAAAATAAAAATGATTTACTATCTCTGTTTACGTGTCACGTCTTAGCATACGCAGATGACGTAAAGATATTTAATACTGTTGGTAGCATTTTACAAGACAATCTTCTTCGCATTAATACTTGGAGCAAGGTCAATTATCTCCCTCTGAACATCAACAAGTGTACTGTGGTTTCCTACAATAACACTCACTACTTTACACTATAACTACCAGATTAATGATGCAGCCATACCACGCAATATCAAAACTTTGGATCTTGGTGTTTTGTTTGATAATAGACTGTCATTTACGGAACATATTTCGTCCATGTGTTCATCTGCTTCCAAAACTCTCGGTTTTGTCATGCGTTCTTACAGCCATTTCTCAGACTTAGGTGTAATGAAACGTTTATATTATGCCTACGTGCGTTCTAAGCTTGAATACGCCTCCATTGTTTGGTATCCCCGTTATTTACACCAAGAGCTTATGATCGAACGCGTTCAAAAGAAATTTCTAAAGTATCTCTCCTTTCGAATGGACAACGTGTATCCTGCAAGACGTATCGAGTATTATAGCTTACTTGTTGAGCATCGTTTTCTATCTCTTGCTGACCGCCGCGAGCGTAACAGTGTGGAGTTTCTTTGCAAGATCCTGAAAAATACTATCGACTCGCCAGCCCTTCTAGCGCAAATAAACTTTACCGTACCTACTCATCATACTCGCTACTATAATATATTTCAAGTACCTAGAGCTAATACCAACATTTTGCTTAAGGCGTCTCTCAGTCACATGGTGAGGAACGCAAACAAACGGGATCTGGAGCCATTTTTGTGAGTCTTTCTTTTTTTTTTGTTTCATTATTATATACATTTTCAGCATGTTATTATTGTAGGCAACACGATTTTAATTATTTTATTTTAAATAAGAATTGTATTGTAATTTGTCCTGTAATTGGCCCTTGGGCTGTTGGGCAATAAAGGATTATTATTATTATTATTATTATTATTATTATTATTATTATTATTATTATTATTATTATTATTATTATTATTATTATTATTATTATTATTATTATTATTATTATTATTATTATTATTATTATTATTATTATTATTATTATTATTATTATTATTATTATTATTATTATTATTATTATTATTATTATTATTATTATTATTATTATTATTATTATTATTATTATTATTATTATTATTATTATTATTATTATTATTATTATTATTATTATTATTATTATTATTATTATTATTATTATTATTATTATTATTATTATTATTATTATTATTATTATTATTATTATTATTATTATTATTATTATTATTATTATTATTATTATTATTATTATTATTATTATTATTATTATTATTATTATTATTATTATTATTATTATTATTATTATTATTATTATTATTATTATTATTATTATTATTATTATTATTATTATTATTATTATTATTATTATTATTATTATTATTATTATTATTATTATTATTATTATTATTATTATTATTATTATTATTATTATTATTATTATTATTATTATTATTATTATTATTATTATTATTATTATTATTATTATTATTATTATTATTATTATTATTATTATTATTATTATTATTATTATTATTATTATTATTATTATTATTATTATTATTATTATTATTATTATTATTATTATTATTATTATTATTATTATTATTATTATTATTATTATTATTATTATTATTATTATTATTATTATTATTATTATTATTATTATTATTATTATTATTATTATTATTATTATTATTATTATTATTATTATTATTATTATTATTATTATTATTATTATTATTATTATTATTATTATTATTATTATTATTATTATTATTATTATTATTATTATTATTATTATTATTATTATTATTATTATTATTATTATTATTATTATTATTATTATTATTATTATTATTATTATTATTATTATTATTATTATTATTATTATTATTATTATTATTATTATTATTATTATTATTATTATTATTATTATTATTATTATTATTATTATTATTATTATTATTATTATTATTATTATTATTATTATTATTATTATTATTATTATTATTATTATTATTATTATTATTATTATTATTATTATTATTATTATTATTATTATTATTATTATTATTATTATTATTATTATTATTATTATTATTATTATTATTATTATTATTATTATTATTATTATTATTATTATTATTATTATTATTATTATTATTATTATTATTATTATTATTATTATTATTATTATTATTATTATTATTATTATTATTATTATTATTATTATTATTATTATTATTATTATTATTATTATTATTATTATTATTATTATTATTATTATTATTATTATTATTATTATTATTATTATTATTATTATTATTATTATTATTATTATTATTATTATTATTATTATTATTATTATTATTATTATTATTATTATTATTATTATTATTATTATTATTATTATTATTATTATTATTATTATTATTATTATTATTATTATTATTATTATTATTATTATTATTATTATTATTATTATTATTATTATTATTATTATTATTATTATTATTATTATTATTATTATTATTATTATTATTATTATTATTATTATTATTATTATTATTATTATTATTATTATTATTATTATTATTATTATTATTATTATTATTATTATTATTATTATTATTATTATTATTATTATTATTATTATTATTATTATTATTATTATTATTATTATTATTATTATTATTATTATTATTATTATTATTATTATTATTATTATTATTATTATTATTATTATTATTATTATTATTATTATTATTATTATTATTATTATTATTATTATTATTATTATTATTATTATTATTATTATTATTATTATTATTATTATTATTATTATTATTATTATTATTATTATTATTATTATTATTATTATTATTATTATTATTATTATTATTATGTATCGTAAGAGACTGGCCCAGGTGCAGAGAAGGGCTGCACTGAGAGTTGCCTCGGCGTACCGCACTGTGTCGGAACCGGCGGTCCTAGTGGTAGCGGGAGTCATCCCAGTGTCGCTCCTTGCTCAGGAAAGGAAGCGCATATATATGAGGAGACGTGCAGGTGAAGAACGAGTCGCCAACGAAAGAGACGCCACATTAGAAGCATGGCAACGACTTTGGGAGACGGACGGAAGAGGGCGCTGGACTGCGAGACTGATCCCGCGCCTCCGCCCTTGGATCTCTAGAACCCATGGGGAGGTGGATTATTACCTGACTCAGTTTTTGACCGGTCATGGCTATTTCAAATCGTATCTGCACCGAATGGGTAAGACCGAGACTGGAACATGTTTGTATTGTCCAAATGAGGTAGATGATGCGCACCATACCTTCTTCTTATGTGAGAGATGGGCGGAACCAAGACGGTTACTCGAAATGGAGATCGGCGAATTTACGATCGACACAATTATAACGAAGATATCAGCCAATGAAAATTGCTGGACAAGTTTAACGCGATACGTTCAATATGTCCTGCGCACGAAGAAAGGCGATTTGGACCGCAACATGGAAAGAGAATTGCTCTAATTCCAAAGTCCAGTGGAGCGTGGCCTTTGTACAACAAACTAGACACAGCCCGAACTAAAGTGATTAACGGGTGGTGGCTGGTAGTCCTCTATTGAAGGGAGTCCGAGTATTGATGTTTATTATTATTATTATTGTTATTATTATTATTGTTATTGTTATTATTGTTGTTATTCTTACTGTTATTGTTATTGTTACTGTTATTGTTATTGTTGTTACTATTATTAGTTTCGCGGTACGTGCAATATGTACCGCGCAAAAAGAAGGGAATTGCAGCATAGACAGAGAATTGTTATAATTCCAAACCACAACGGAGTGTGGCCTTTCTACAGCCAAATGCATATACCCAGCCCGAAGTAATGTGATAAACGGTTCCGGACTGGTGTCTAGAAGAAGAGGGGGTGTTTTAGTTGGTAGTCCTCCTTCAGAGGGAGTCCAACATAACTAGTATAGATGGATATACTAGTATGCGTCAATGCATTTCACCTCCGCAAAAAAAAAAAAAAAAAAATTATTATTATTATTATTATTATTATTATTATTATTATTATTATTATTATTATTATTATTATTATTATTATTATTATTATTATTATTATTATTATTATTATTATTAAAAATGAAAAAAGGGGGGTGGAAAAGAGGAAAAAATAAAAAGAGAAGGAAAGAAAGAAGGGAGACAGAAAGAGGGATAAAGAAAGAAAAAGAATGGAAAAACAGAAACAGGGAAACCAAAGTGGCACGGTAACACTGTCACTGGCTGTGAAAGCCTACGTATTCATAGCAATACATATAAAATATTTACAATGAGAGACATCTATTGTTACAATAAATTAAACCAGCTTGTATTTAAGTTTAACTAAACTTACAAAATGAGGTGTAAATTAGTAAACTCTTAACGTGCCACGTAGGCATGATAAATGTGGCATACAAATTAATGAGTGTGAATTGAAAGACCTCTCGAAATACCCCTGAAACTACTTTACCTCGTCAGTGTAGCGTGTGAAATTTAAAAAACTATAAACTACGTATAGTGTATACAACTCTTAGAACTCGGTTGACAAGTCTAATAACTTCGAACTATCCTCTTGTCTAAACACAGCTCACGTACGGAATGTGAAGTAAATGATTATTACTACTATATCATGTAAACGTACGC
The DNA here is from genome assembly GCA_023509865.1 of Trypoxylus dichotomus. Taxonomy (NCBI): domain Eukaryota; kingdom Metazoa; phylum Arthropoda; class Insecta; order Coleoptera; family Scarabaeidae; genus Trypoxylus; species Trypoxylus dichotomus. Next base: position 87,337,439 of record CM042074.1, on the reverse strand, counting down.
AGAAAAAGGGGGTCGGTCTTTTATTCAGCTTAAGCGTATTTAGCGGAAAATTGACTGAGGGATATTATTGACTAAAAAGCCATCTAAGACATCGCGGTTATCTTCTTTATGTTATTTACTTGTACTTTAATGTTTTTGGATCTTGACTTCGTCGATTACTTAAATTAGAGACTATCATTATCAAGAGCAAGTAGAACCGAATATCAAAGTTAACTCTAACACTTTTTGGTCATTTGTTGGTAGTCTTAGGACAATTTGAAGGATTCCTAGGAACATGTTCTACAACAATGAATAATTTACTTAATCTCAAGATATACGAGGTAGGCACCATAAATTCTTGACCTCATATAAAAAAAGGAACTTGGAACAATATCAGAAATTTTATTTTTCACTGTAATCTCTCCTAATTGCTATACATTTATTAAAACGATTAATTAATAATTAATTAATGTGCCTATGCCTTTGCGTATCCACTGTCAATATTATACAATTTAATAACTAAACAGCGCTTCTCAAAAATGATGCATCCTAATGGTATGTTGCTCGTAATAGTGCTGTAACTTTCAAGTTTGTAAAAGTATAGAGTTACAGATGAGTTTGTCAGAATTTATGTGCCAGAGTCTCTACTTATAAATTGAATTAAACACATTTCGGGCTCTTTGTAAAAAATTCAGACTGATACCAAAAGTAAAGGAAGCACGTCCTCGTCATTAAACAATTACATCTGAAATATATGTACTTATAAAAAGGAATTAAAATTTTGTTAGTTTCATTTTCTTTGCGATAAATATACGATATCTCATGTGCCATAATTTGGAGGTAACGGATCTCTACATTTTAAGAACAATGAACTAAGTGCAATGTAACAAATTGAAGCAATATTTTTGCTTTTTCTGAACTTTCAAAAAGAACCGTTTACAATAGTGTCAAGCGCGTAATATTTTTGTTTTATCATGCCTCATAAATTTGGATCAGAAATATATGCAGTATCCTAAAAAATCTCGCATGCACATCCCCGAGTCCAGACTTTTAAATAAAAATGGCTCCAAAAATGGGCAGGGGGAAACTACAGAAGGTGATAAAAATTATGTTGGAAGAGGTCAAAGTTATCATTAAAGCGTAAGGAGGTATAGTGTTAAACGTCAATTGCTTCATAGTACCTCTCTCTAGTAAACTCTCTAAAGACTTTGGAAACTTTCTAAAGAAGTTGACAGCAAGAGTAAACTCAATAACATGGCAGTAAATGGACAACGGCTACGAAAGCCTACACTCAACTATAGGAGTCAATAGACATGGTATATCTTAATATCGTCGACATAGTATAATAAAGAGCAACTAATAGATTTTAGAAGATCCTCAATGTATATATTAAAAAGGAGATGTCATGATCTGATAGTGAAATGTCATCACTTTAATCCGAATACGGGGCATAGCAGCATTACGAGCTTTAGTGCGACCAAACAGTAAGACTAAAGCTTTCCTTGTATAAATTTGAAGACAATGTTTTAGCGTCGGCGTATGTCGGCAAGCATTAGAAGATCATTATTTATAATAAAAACAGCCTCACGCGCTTCCTTCTCATTAAAAGAATGATAAATTTGCGTATCATATTCATAGATTCAAAGATGATATTTGCAGTATCTTAAGCATTTTACAATATTAAATGTGTAGATAATGTACAGTGTAGGACCACGAATTGCCCTGAGGGACGCCAGATACAATAGGAAGTGGGGAAGATAACGTACCATCATACGAAAGTATTTGAGTTCTGTTCAACAACTATGAAACGAAGAATGATATTGAATTAGCACTAAGATCGAAATACTTTAAAATAGTAAGTAATAGAGAATGGTTAATAGTATTAAAAGTCCAATAAAATCATAGCAGTAACTTGGTTGTCATCAGTATTACGTAGAAAATCATCAACAATATATGCCAATGCAGATTTGCAGCTACAGACCGAGCGAAATCCTAACTGCTGGCCAGGTGAAATATCATGAGTATCAAACAAATGTCGAATTTGCAAACTAAGCGCTTTCTCTAGTACTTTTGACAATACGACAAGGATATAAATTGGCCGTTAATCAGAGAAATCTGCAGGTGTCTTAGATTTCGGAAAAGCAGCAATCAAGAAAAACACGCTGCAACAAGTATGCGTTAATTATATGTGTAATTGTCGGCAAGAAGTGTGGGCCACATAAACCTAGCATTTAGAATAGAATTAAATAAATAATTCATATCATTAATTAATAATCAGGCCAAGTATGCATCCTTTCTGTTATATAGAATAACATTCATGTTATTTTCAAACATGTTGAATTATAACGACGTTCATAACAACTTTGTGATTTTTTCATAGCTTGTATCCTTGTAAAAACTGTTATGTTATCATCCTTGTTAGAATAACAGGTTGTGCACAGCGTTTCCGGAGCAAGTTATGTTCGGAGGAGGCCCGGCGAAGCATTTTCCCCAGAGTGTATTTTACCTACTGTTAAATACGGCGGTGGAAGCACTATGATTTGGGGGTGGATGTCTGCGCAGGGTGTAGGGAAAGTCCATGTGTGCGAGGGCCGCATGAATGGGGCACGCTACATCGGGATGTTGGAAGAGGTTCTCGAACCATCAATTGTCAGATTTTATGATATGGACTCAGAGGAGTATTACTTTCAGCAAGACAATGCCCCTTGCCACAAGGCTCGACCTGTAATGAAATGGTTTACTGATAACCAAGTGAAGATTTTGGACTGCCCCCCACAATCGCCTGACCTCTCGCCTATTAAAAATCTATAGCATATATTGGGTTCGTAAAAACAACCATGCCTCTAAAGAAGCTCTAAAGCAAACAGTGTTTATGGAATGGGCGTCTATTTCCCCAGAAACATGTTACAAACTGGTAGCTATTATGCCTAAAAGAATTAAAGCTGTAATAAATGCTAGAGGAGGCAGCATTAAATACTGATTTATTTAGAACCTTATAAACTGAATTATGTTTTTTTTTTGGTTTTGAGATCTTCGTCTTATCGTAACGCTAAAAAAGTTACCTTGTCTCTAACATTTGCTCGCAGCTGTACTTCTAAAATATGATAGTACGTAACATAACATGGACAGCTTTATAACAGCACATGTTAAGGATACATGCTTGAATTGACGATTCACAGGTATAGCAGTAAACTCCACTCACACAAATTTATTAATTATGCGGAACGCAGCGTTTCGAGAGCACGTGGGCTCGCATTGTCAACATGCTTGGTCCGAATAACATGAAATATTACATTATATTTTACTAAGTTTAAAATTTAAAACCTTTGTTTACTAAATTTTGCAGTCTGATGAGATTTAACAATACATTGCATCAAATTTGCTGCTTATTTCATACAAGAAAGTTGACGTCTACCAACGAAACTTAGTTGCCTATATGATAAAAGAAATATATTAATTAATCGAAACAAGCTATTCATACATTCTTCCTCGCAAAGCTTTCCGACGATCGTATATTACAGTTTTTGGTCGAACGATAAATGTACGTGTATACCTATACGTATCTATGTATGGAAACCGGCATGGAGTTCACCTCTTTCGATGGCACTTAATATAAACAAATATAGGGCCCGACTGGATCGTTCCCACAGTCTTCCCACTATATCATTATTATTATTATGCATATCTGAGGTAGCGAGTCGAAACTTTGCCTGCCGAATATCACATATTATATACACATACATATGTGTGTCTACTCTATGTATGTGTACAGCTAAAGTTAACACAAATACGCTAGGTTTCGTGCGTTCGGCGAAAGGTAAGCGTACGGTGTGTATATACAAAACGAAAGAAACACACTAAGGACAATGTTATTGGTATGCGATGAATACATTGTACGATACGAAACGAGAATTTAAAGAAATACGTTATGATTGCAAAATAAATGTGTCTACAAGAGTAATAATAACGTTGAACAATTTATACATATATGAATTCAGAAGCTGTGGTCTAATCATCAGAGTTTGGAATGTTATATTGAATGACGTCAGATGCATTAGAGATCGTAACTATACGTCAATTTCTACACTCAGATTGCATGAACAAATCGGGTTTTCATTTCAAAGACACCCGGAATCTTCCTCTCATATCCTTATACCTTTTCAGGTGTCGGATGAGAATTTCGGATGCCTTTCTTGCCGTTGCTTTAATTTCTTCTAAGTCTGTTCCCTTTCTTCTACCTATTTGTCTTATCCGGTCCATCCATTTCCTCCTAGGTCTTCCTGTTCTTTGCCTTTTTAGGTGTTCCGTCTCCATTATTTTTCTTGTAATTCCATCTGTCTTCATGTTTACTATATGTCCGTGCCAATTTAATTGCTTCCTCCTTATTTTTGTTATTATTGGTTTTTGCTTTGTTTATTTTTGTCTCCATATCAACATCTCTATTTCCTAGAATTTATTATTTAAAAAGTAGTATATTCTTGCTGATTTACGCGCTCTCTTCGCTAACTCTATCTATTTTTCTGTCGTTTGTCAATATGCTTCCCAAATAGTCATATGTGGTTACCCGCACCAATGCATTGCCTCTACACTCAATTTCTTTGTTGACTCTATTGTCTCGATTTTCGTTTACAATCATTTCCTTAGTTTTATTCAAGTTTACTTCCATCTTCACGTTTTCCGCATCCTTCATCCAGATGTTCATTAGCTTTTGCATTTTACTTTTAGAGTTTGCAATCAGGGTCACATCATTTGCATATAGTAAGTTACTCACTCTTACAGCTTCTAGATTTCTGTACCCTCTTATTGTGCCGTGTTGTTCGGTTTGTGCTTTTATTCGTTTGACTACTCTGTCCATCATTAGTACGGATAAGAGCGGTCTTAGACCGTCGTCTTGTTTTATTTAGAATTCTTCTGATATTTGCCCTGCAATTTGTATCCTGAATCTTACTGTCTCGTATGTATTTCTGCTGTCATCTACCAGGGTTGTAGGTATTTCCATTTCCTTTAAACTTTCCCATATCTCTCTTCTATATATCGTATCAAAGGTTGCTTTCAGATCGATGAACACTGGAAACATTTCTTCTCCTTCTTCAACTTTTCTTTCTACTAAGTTCTTTATTATATAGATATTGTCGTTGGTTTGTCTCTCTGGCCTAAAAGCTGCCTGTTGTTCCTCTAGTCTTTGTTCGCAGACGATCTTAAGATCTACAATACCATAACCTCCCCGGCAGATTGTCTGTTTCTCCAGAACAGTCTGGATACTATTGTTAGATGGTGTATACAGAATGGAATTCATTTGAACCTGCATAAGTGTGCTGTTGTAAGCTACTCTAGATGTCATAGACTCTACAATTTTCTTTATGCTGCGAGTCAGGCTATTGTTCCTAGGCACTCGTCTGTGATGGACCTGGGAGTGCTGTTTGATGCAAATTTGTCGTTTGCAGACCACATATTATCCGTACGAAATTCTGCGATGAAATCCTGATTTCTCATACGATCCTGCAGATCATTCAATAATCCTGCCTCGCTAAAAGCATTATACTATTCGCTTGTCCGTACTGGGTTGGAGTATGCCTCCATAATTTAGTGTCCTCACTATCTCCATCTGCAAGTACTACTTGAAGGAGTGCAAAAACGATTTTTGAATCAAAATTGATGTCCTTCAAAATTGATGGCACTTACCCTGGACGCGATGTTGATTATGCTGGTCTGCTGAGGAGACACGGCTTTGTATCGTTATCGGATCGAAGGAAGGAATTTAGCAGCCAATTTCTACTTAAACTAATTAATCACGCTATTGACGCTCCATCCCTTCTCTCCAAAATTAATTTTGTGGCACCTCGGTACGATACCAGGTCCTTCCCTAATTTTAAGGCCCCGTCATACAAAACTAATGTTCTGCTTAAAGCACCCTTTACGCATATGATTAGAAATGCCAATGAATTACTTGACGATCCTTTTTGTTGAAGTGTCTATATTGATTTACATTGTCGTCCTATTTTGTTCTTGCATTCTGGTGTCACCGAGCTATTTTTATGTTTATGATTCAGTATATTTTTCGATTAATTTTAATTTATTACTGCGCTGTATATTATTACTACATATATATGCTAGGTTACGTTATTCTCGTATTGTCCTGTAAATGGAATTATTTTCTGTTGGGCAATAAAGATATTATTATTATTATTAAATCCTAAATTCAATGTCGTTCAACGTAACGTTTTTATATATGCATTGAACATTTCTAAAGTAACACGTTTCTTGTTTGCTTTTTTAATCACTTTAATACTTACGTCATACGATTAATTACATTTATTATGCAAGTAATTTATTTCCATTTTCACCCACACGCGTCGAACAACACTAATGAAATACGTTCGTTCTGTTATTGCTGTCATTACATGTAACATTTATTTCTTTTTCTTGCAGCGGCAACGATCGCTTGACCATCGGCAGTCTGTCGACCTGTCAAGTCAGGTGAAGATCGACGGAGAATGAGTACATCCACGGATAAGAAAGAAAACCGCCAACATGGCCGTTCTGACCAATGAGGATAAAGAGCTAACAATGCCAGGGCAGTGCCACACAGGTCCCCTATATATCTATGTATGTTCCACTTCACGCGGCAGCTTACGTCAATATTATTGTAGCGCCCCTCGCGTACTCAAACGCGTTATTTTCCCATATATATACACACTCACACACACGCTAACGCAGCTATATAGAACTAGCCTCTATGTTATATAGGAGAAAAGAACTGAATACGACTCACACAGGCACAGACGGACACTTCGCTTCACGGCATTGTCCAGCTATCAAAAGCGAGAACCCATTCACAACAGCGAACGTGAACCGCCGGTGACGCATGCACGTATTTCGAGCTCTTTCTGTTCCATTTAGAACGCCCTTGTGGCTGTAACGTACATACATGGATACTCGTTTTTACCATTAAGCCGTATGTCGCGCTGCATCGTGGTGCATCAATTTTATATAAATTTCTGCGTCTCATTTACACGTTTCGAAGCAGTCGTCAATTCAGGCTAACGAGTGTTTTGATAACTGATGAACCGTGGCAGAACTATTCTACTAGCATTACTACTTCATATCGCCGATGGCAATGACGAGGGAACTACTGAATGCTTTTAGTCGACGGAAGGTCTGCCGAGAGGTTTTTATTGTGGCGGAATAAATCTCCGTTAATTGTTTGAAATGGCGAATCTCATTATATCTATGCGGGTACAAACTAATTTGTTGTTAGTTTGTTCTTTTCAAAATAGAAGGCGCTGACTTACAAATAAAACAATAATGTTTTCTATTATTATTCCGTGTTGTGCGTACAACTTGGATTTCAAATGACCAACACGGTTTCGTTGCTCAACGATCTACGGTAACTAATCTTGTTACAATTACCTGGTGAACAGGTAGATCTTGTGTATACTGACCTAACAAAAGCTTTTGATCGAATCGACCACACCGTGCTTATTAATAAATTGGACAATATTGGATTTTCGTCTTCTCTTTTGTCTTTATTCCAATCGTATCTTCTTGATAGAAAGCAATTTGTGACATACATGGGATTTGAGTCTGATTACTTCACGCCGAGCTCTGGAGTTCCTCAGGGGAGTAACTTGGGTCCACTTTTGTTCCTCATATATATAAATGATTTGTGCTATCAACTGAACTGTCCAAAGTTGTTATACGCAGATGACTTGAAGTTGTATTCAACAATTAATAATTCTCAGGATTGCGATTATTTGCAAAACCAACTCGATATATTCCACACGTGGTGTGTCAACAACAAACTAACAGTTAATGTAAACAAATGCAATTGTCACCTACACTCGTAAGACGACTTCAATTATATATACCTATCACTTGGCTGGATCTTCTTTACCTAGAGAGACCTCTATGAGAGACTTGGGCGTCGTCTTTGACTCAAGACTGACCTTTATGGAGCACATATCCAGTATTTGTACATCAGCGTTGAGTATGTTAGGATTCATTATACGTGTTACACGACCTTTTGCTTCTAAACAGCCATTCTTCCTCTTTATTTCGCTTTTGTTCGGTCTCGACTGGAGTATGCGTCCTTGGTCTGGTCACCTATGTACATCTATCAGATACATCTTCTAGAGCAGATTCAGAGAAGGTGTTTGAAGTTCTTGTACTTTAAACAATTTAATACTTACCCGATACAAGGATTTAGCCACAGTGCTCTGCTAGAGGCATTTAATATTGATTCATTAGAACTACGTCGAAAACAGGCTGAGTGTAAATTCCTATTTACTTTACTTCATAATGGTCTTGATGTCCCTGAGTTGTTGAGTAAAATCAACTTCATTGTACCACGTTCAGGATCTAGGCAAACAAATACATTTTACTGTTTCGCACCTAGAACAAACATCGCCATCAGGTCCCCAATACATAGATTGTGTAGCAATTTCAACTCTGTGGAGTTTGCCGAGTTGGATATACATACCTGCACTTTACCGTCGCTTTTGACGGTATGTAGACCGCGGGTGCGTTACACTTAGTTGAATACTTTTTCCGTTCTCTCTTTTTACCTAACCACTGGTAAACTACTTTTTTTTTTTAATTTAAATCAAAGCAATTAGTAACTAAGTTTTCTAATTTGACATACTTTAATTGTATGTTACTTATATTTGCATGTGTACATTATTTAACATTGCCTTGTAATTGGATATTTGTATCTGTTGGCATTAAATATTATTAAGTATTATTATTATTATTACAACTTACAATAATTTCTTCACTTAGATTAATTCTTGTTGCTTTGGAAAAAAAGTGTCAGGTTACGAAATACATTACATGCTTCAATCTCATTACTAGGGATCGAAATTCAGGGGTACATCACGTCAATTCCAGGGACGGATCGAGGAGTAAACAATAAATCGGCCCATTACACAGAGAGCTTGCGGTTTAACTAAAATATTCTCAACGCAAAGGCCCATCCTTCAACGTTAACAACATTCACTACGCTATGTCTCGATGATCTTCCCGAATTGGACAAATTCGTATAATATGTGCATGTATTATATACATAATGTTCAACGTGTTATTTGTATCGCAGTGTCCAATTTTGAATTACATTATTCATTTATGTCTGGTCCTGGAATGTACTTCTAAATGCCGATCACTAAGTTTATAACTTATTAGCTTTAGAATCATTTGATAATGCGTATTGAATTTTTCCTAATAGAGTCGATTACTGTAGGCCTTATTCAATTATCTCCTTCAGTTTTTAAGTTGATTTTTATTTTAATCTTACGTGCTTTGTACCTTGCGGTGTCGGACCAAGTTTAAGTTGATTTTATATACGAAAGGAACGTTTCTTTCAGCTAGAGATGCTACGTACATCGTCCTAGGACATGCACAGACTCGATTCTGAAATTATAGATCGAGGAAACTTTACTCAAAATCATCACTTAAATATACTATTATTAGGTTTAGGATCATTTGATAGGTTCCTTGTGGTTTTCAAAAGCGGTCGTTGTATTTTTCTTGGTAGAAGTGGTTTAGTAGAATCAATTGCCGTCGACTTCAATCAATTATCTCTCTTCAATTTATTAAATTAATCTTATTCTTGGACATTTTATAATGATACTAATAATAATAATTTGTACATTACTTTTATATCTGCGTGTATGTAATAACTTATTACGTCAAGTCCGGCCCTGGAATGTACTCGTAAATGTCAATCCCTACTTATCACAATCACGCCAAATCAGTTAGATGCCTAGTAGTTAGCAGATTCTTGAATAACTTTACTTAACATCCTGTATAGACAAGATATGTTGGGATTTTTAACATTTACCCCTGCCTTATATACAAGATGCTCACGTAGTCAGGAATAAATTTGTGTGATACTTAATCCAAATAAAGAGATAACCATTTTGATCGTTCTAGTTTGCTTTATAAAGAGACTAAAAGTTTCCAAACAAAGACCATTTTCGTAAACGACATAATACATCTGAGTCTTCTACTTTCTTTATCATGCCACTTAAATTCGCTTTCATTGACAAAAGCGACCAAGCTTTTAGTGCCTACAAATATATAATTTTATATTGATGTTGGTAATAGAAGTTCTTTCGTTATTTTGGTGTGGACATTGTGGTTCTTCTTATCACAAAATTGTTTTAATTTTGTAATAAGTGTTAATTCATATTTATTTTATAATAGGCGTGATAATAAAATGCTGTACTTCATTTTTTAATTCGGAGAAGTAAAATGAACAGACGCGTTCACACAATGGAATTTTCCAAAGCTACTTTTTGGCGGCAGTTTTAAAACTAGCTAGAGTCTTATATTAGTTGTAGTTACATAATTATTATTACAACGCAAATTTATGATTTAAACGTCAATCAGTTGTAGCAATATGGTGGCAATATATCAAATATCGCTAGTGTAATTTTCGTCGAAAACTGATCAACAGCTAGCCTACTCTTTCGTGCTTCAATTTGATAGTTTAATTGTATTGGTATACACTAGGGTGACAGAATAAAATAGACACCAGCTAAAGCGGTACAAATATGTAAACAGCTAAATCCTAAGAACGAATTAAGAACTTTCTCTTGTCATTAGGGTAGGGGTAGATGTATCGGAAGGAATTCGTCATAGTTTACTATCGTTACAACTATGCCTCGCTTACAAGGTTCGAGTGATATTAGCGACTTCACCCGGGGTCGCATCGTTCCCCAGAGCGAACGCGGCGCTTCGCAACGTGAAATAAGTACATTTTTTAATATTCCGTTGTCCACAGTTAACCGTGTGATTACACAATTTAAACGTAAGGAAAAAACAACAGTGGAGCCGAGACCAGGTCGTGCCGGATCTTCTGAAAGAAGTAAAAGGGTGCTTGTCCGCGAAGTGTTAAAAGAACCGCGAAAAAGTACAGCTGAGCTTGCGGAAACTTCACAGAAAAGTCAGCGCACCGTTCTGCGATACCTCCACAGTGTGGGGATGTACAAAAGGGTGGCAAAGAAAAAACCTCTCCTTACGGCGTTTCAAAAACGGCGCCGAATGGCTTGGGCAATCGAAATGCGAACGAAGCCCGAAGAGTTTTCGCGGTCTGTCATTTTTCCAGACGAAAGCAGATGCTGCCAATTCAGTGATAGTGGTCGTAGGTGGGTATGGAGACGTTCGTCAGAGCAACTGGACGACAAACTTTTGCATCAGACGGTGTGAACATCATGGTGTCGGGCGCGATATGATATGGTGGAAGATCGCAATTAGTAATCTGCGACGGAAATATAAATGCGGCAAAATATATCCAAATATTAACAGAAGGACTACTACCGATATTCGACAACGCCATTTTATCTAAAGAAGACGCCACTTTTATGGAGGATGGAGCACCCTGCCACAAAGCAAGAACAACAACCACATGGAAAGAGGAACAGAGGATTCGGATTTTACCATGGCCAGGCCAATCACCAGACATGAATCCGATAGAGAATGTTTGGCACATAATCCAGACAAATATGGCGAAACGACCCGAATACCCAGTATTAAGGAAGAACCCGTGGCAGCTATTACAGAAGAGTGATTAAATATTCCAGAAGACACCATTAATCATTTAATAGATTCTATGCCACGACGACTCGCAGCACTTCACGCAAGTAAAGGTGGATCGACAAAATATTAGTCTAATTTAAAAATTTTAAAATATTTTGTATATATAACGAGAATAGAATCTTTTTTTTAATTAGTAGGTGTCTATTTTATTCTGTCACCCTAGTGTACTTAAAAAATTGGAATTGAAATTGATAATGTTCACATCCCTTTTCAGTGACGCATAATAGGAAACTATTTAATTTATTGAGTATATTCATTGAAATATCTGCAGTAAAAGCATTACTGACTATATTCCTATTGTAAGTCCCTAAACAGAGTACGACAGGAATATGTAATGGTTTGAATTGGCATTGAGTTTCAATGTGGTACTTCTGCATGCATGGTGTGGGTAGCACTTGGCAGTACGGCAAGAATAGAACAGGATGGACCGAATAATTTTCCTTTGCAATAGAAATAACTACGTAGCTCTGATATACGATCCCCAGCAAATTAGTTCTTGTGTGAGACGGCATTGCACACATGCAAAGTAAGTAGATGCTGCTGTCTTGATAGTGAGCATTATTGCAGCAACAGTAATGGCTCCCTTTCCATATTCTAAATGTTCTTTGCACAACATTACGTTCTCAGATGTGCCGCATTATATAAACTACACCCCACGCAAATTAATAATCTACTCGGAACACAACGTTTCAGGAGCACGTCCACCCTCATTATCAACCGTGTTACCGACTAAGAGTATTCGCTGTCAAGCACTATCACCTAGGAAATTTCTGGTAATTAACCAGATGAAAATTTATTTAAGTTTCACTTTTCAGACACTTCAGATTTGACATTTAAATCGAGATGAGTCTAATATTCACGAAGGCGTTGCTTTGGGGGTAACCTGGGAATTCCTGTTGTATTGATGTCTTTCACAATGTCCCACACTATTTTTTCATTTAACCCAAGTTGTGTTGCAATCAACTTAACAGACGCTGACTTGCAATACTCCTGCTTCATTTGCAGGTATAAATTGTAAGCCATTAGCTTCTGCCTAGTGCCAATATGCTTTTTTTGAGGATTTTTCGATGGTCCTGCAATTGGATTTACTACTGCTTCCTCAGACATACCGAACCGAAGGTGTAATCTCGTAATAGTAGAGTAAAAACTATTTTGTTTGTATAATTGATTATATAATATCTCGAATTATTAAATAGTGAGATAAAAGAGCACTAAAAAGAACTATTTTTGCCACACCTTGTTTATAAACATAAAAAATACAATGAAAAACTCCAGGAAACAACGACATCAAAATCATAAGTAAATTTGACAACTGACATCAATTGAGAGGAATTTCATATGAAGAAATTGCATCCGTTTCTCCTGTGTGAGTATGTCTCGCCAATAGCAAGCCTGTATTTAAGCTCTATCTACTCTAACACTGCATTCGTCACATGAATAGAGTGTGGGTACTTTTTGTTTTTCAAATACTACTTACGTCACTTGAGTGGGAGTTGAGTCCAGACTCCACTCAAGTGCTGTTTTTTTAATTTGGCCCGTTAAAGGCAGAGGTCTCCACACAACGACTCGCCAACACCACTAATTCTGCCCGTAGTAACTTGGATCTCCAAGTATTTGTCGCAAAACATATTATTCGAACAATATTTCGTTTTTTAGATCGTACTTGCCACTTCGAACTCAAAATTTGCGTAGATCATACCTGAAAATACTCGAAAGTACACGAAAAGTAGAATCTTTCCAGAACAAATTCTTAGTCTACCAGTCGGAACAAGATGGTACTGTATTACTGTAGCATGATTTGAAATTTAGGCGTAATTCAAAACTACAGGATGTTGGTATGGTGTCTTAGACCTTGGAACATTTAATGAAGGAGTTAGTACGACCGTTAGACTATATAGTTTGAAGACCGCTGATCTATCACATTACCTTGCAGCCGAGAAGACAGCGTACTTTAACTTTTAACTGCAGCAAGAACAAACTTAACCCCAAAATTGAAACTCAAAACACAGAGATGATCAATTTATTCCTTTTGTTTTTTGCTAACTTCCAAGTATGTAAGTATAGGCATACTTCTCATTTTATATTCATTCATAAAAATATTTATATATACTTCTAGAAAAATTTTTTGCGAAATAAAATAGTAAAACTTATCACTTGTTTTCCTTTAGATTAAGACATTGAAAATTTACGGAACGTGAAACATTGCTAATAATAAAAAAAAAGAAATTAAATGAATCACTATTAATATTTCTGCAATTATTATTTTTGCAAGAAATTGTCAAGTATTCATGTATTTTCTAAATTAAATTAGCTCAATGACTAATTTATTCCGGCTATTTCACTTTTATTTCAAACACACGATTTACCCATACATACGAAAATATAGCTTTAAACGAATGATTTTTTGCCCGCAACGAAGCCAGTTTGGATATTCCTCGGAACAAGGTTACAAATGACAAAATGTATCGGTTATTTCGGTTGTTTGTATTTCACCCGAAAAAGGCAAATGTTTTGTCAGAAAACAGGATTTGGCAAGCCCTCTTGTTTATATAAGAGAAAAGTGCACAGCTGTTCAGTAAGCATTCTTACGAATTAATAAAAATTTCGCTCTAATTTGCCGGAGGGGTTTTAGATTTTACTAAATCAAAGAGTTTTGGAATAAAAGTACATCTTTTTTAATTACTGATAATTTGAATTTTAATTTAGTTAATAAAAAGAAAAAAATTGTCTCAACGTTTACTTAAAGAAAAAAATCATTGTGTTGGATATTTAATCCACTTGCTCAATAAATCTCTAAAACAACCCTTCTGTTTTAATCAAGTTAATTCAACTAAATACAGGAATTCTTTCCATTTTACAACTCAATCTATATTATATGACATCTATATCCATATATGCATTGTTACCAACTGTATTTTACATTAAGATCTTACTAAACTAAATAATACATTTTATTAATTGGATAGACATTAATATTTATAACGTAAATTAAACGCCAAGAATATTTTTACATATTAAATAGGTTTTTATATAAATATAAATAATTTTTTCTATTTTACTGCCATTGTAGGTTGCGGTGACATCTATGAGTGAATAGAGAAGTGATAATAATATTGCATGCTTGATTTACAGATTCCTTCTAAACAGAAATGTCAAAGAACTTTATATCAAATATATAACCTCAAATTCATTCATTATTTTTTTGACAAAATGATGAAAATTAGAAATATACCATGTATAGGAACATAAATAAAATGCAACTACCATTTAAATATATTCTAAACGGTGTACAAAATTTCGGTAAATTTAACGACATCAAAACCGGTAATAGTAAATTATTTTCTAGTATTTACAGGTACTTAAACAATACTAAGGTAATAGGATGCAATATTATGACATAGTTATCTTTCCACTGCTAATATTTCAATTATCATTTTTCAGCGCACCAGAGTTGTACATAAAGAATTTCAAGCAGTATGCTGCCTAATCAAGCGGTCAGGTTTAAACGACATCAACAAACTTCCATCCTATTTAAATCAAAGAAATTACCACACAACACCTAGTAGAAATCAACAGCAACCTCCCCGCGATCCAAATGATCCGAAAAAGGATCCAAATAAGGATGACGATGAGGATAACAAAATTTCTTCACTGCTTGCAAAGGCGTTCTTGTGGATGTTATCTGCGTACATGGTGATTGCTATTGTTTCGTTGATGTTTCCATCTAGTAGTCAACCGGAAGTAAGGGTTTAAATGAGTATTTGATACAATAAGCGTTAGGTTATATTTAGGTGGTCAGATATGTTTCTTGGAATGAATTTTTATATCAAATGCTTGCCAAAGGAGAGGTTGAAGAAATTATTGTAAGACCAGATGTGGAGATTGTGACGATTGTTTTGTACGATGGTGCTATTGTTAAAGGAAAGAAGGTAAAATGTATCTTTTTTCATGAAAGCTCCTTTAAATATATCTATTGAATTATGAAATATTTCAGGCAGATCATAAAAGTTATCATATGAATGTAGTCGATGTGCAAAAATTCGAGGATAAATTAAGAGAAGCCGAGAGGAGATTGGGCATTAAAGATGGGGTACCAGTCGTATATGAAAGAGGTGGTGATTCTGCTGGAAAATTGATATTGTCTCTTTTCATTGTTGGGCTGTTATTGTCGATTATTGCAAGAAGTAGAAGTTTCCGACCACCAATTAGTATGGATAGTTTTGTAAGTTTCTTTTTTTTCAATGATTAAAAATGCTACGATCCAGTGGCCAGAGATTAGGGAATAGTATTAGCTTTAACTAGTTAATATTGAGTCTTAATGTTTAAATTAAAATGTATTTCCTACCTTTTCGCCGCAAAATAGTTAATTTTTCAGTAACAGGATTTTGGGAGACAGGATGGTTTGGTCTAATTCTTCCTCAAATATTTCACCATTTGAGGTTTTGTTTTAAAGTACTGGCCAACACATAAATTGTCTTAATACTTTACAGTTTTTGAACACATAGAATGAACAATGATAGGTGGACAAGATGTTTATGAAGTCGCGAATTTTTAAACACACTGTATAATCTAAATGTCCCGCTATTGAACGTTTTAATACGTTTTCACTTATACCTTCCATTGCAATTATATCAAAAGACTTGAGTAGCATTTGTTTATGTTCACAACTAAGGTCAAAATATAACCAAAATATTACATGGAATTTCTACAAAAGCCAGAGAACAGAATTGAACTTCATAGTTTATAATCATTTTTTATTAACCGATACAACACCGATAATGTTCTGCTATGTGAGAAAGTATTTCATGGGGTGGCATATATATATTTAGGAGGGTTCTCCGATATCGTTATATCAGTAACGAGTTAGCCCGTACAAAAACGTCCTAACTTGTCTTGACTTATTTTTATTCTTTGATATGAATCCAAGCAAGCATTTTAAGATTTTTGTGGGCGGTTTAAGTTGATAGTTTCTAAAATAAAGACTATATTTGAATGTATTAGCTTCGAAATTTAGCGAGTATGAGACTTTTCTTGCCGGCACTACCAACTTAAATTCCCCGCGAAATTTAAAGATATCTGTTTGAGAAGTAGGTAGAGGAAGGTAATTTCGTTGAGATGTCGCGGATTCGCAAAGTTTTAAACAAGTTTTGTTTGGAAATCAAAGAAATATATACGAAATAGTAATATTGTATACTTTTTAATCTTAGAATCGCTAACCTAACAATAATTTTAGAAGGCGGCAAATTCAAATTATCGTCATTTTAAAATCACTTCATGGATATTTTTTATATACCTGTGGGTAATGCACTACATAGTTCGACTGTGATGCACCTCACATCATCTCATATAAAAATTCCGGTCTTTGTTAATAATTTTTAATCTTTTGGATGTAATCATGTCAACACTTCCTAATAAAAAACGTTAAGTTAATCAAAAGATCCAAAGGTTTCCATACGATATTTTTCCTTCCTGAATGAATCTTTTATTTGTCCTACAGACTCAGATGGGGAAGGCAAAGTTCACCTTAGTGGATCCGTTGGTTGGGCAAGGTAAAGGCGTTAAATTCGCTGATGTCGCTGGTTTAAAAGAAGCGAAACTAGAAGTCATGGAGTTCGTTGATTATTTGAAGAGACCCGAGCATTACAAGAGTCTCGGTGCAAAAGTGCCTAAAGGAGCTCTGCTATTGGGGCCTCCCGGTTGTGGTAAAACTTTATTGGCGAAAGCAGTTGCCACGGAAGCTAACGTGCCGTTTTTGTCTATGAACGGTTCGGAATTTATAGAAATGATTGGCGGTTTAGGAGCAGCTAGAGTTAGGTAAATATCTTTTGAAATTTACTTTTGTTATCAAAATGGCGGATTTTTTAAGCTTAAAACTGAAGATTTTTCAAAATTTAATATGGCGAATAAACAAAACTGATATTTTAATTAGAATTAATTTTTGAAGAGAGTTTTTTATGCAAATTAAAGATTAAACCTATTTATTAAATGTTGGTTTAGTTTTCTCTCAATACAGTTTCTAAGAAAAGTAAAATCCGTTTTAATTTTATAATTGTTACTATACAACTTTTTTCAACAACTTTGTATAACTCAGACGACATCTGTTGCTAATTGCTACCAACTGTATCTTATAAAAAATTAAAATTAAATTGATTTAACCATGAAATTACAAAACGTTAGTCTGCTGTCTTCGTCTAAGTATCTTTTTCTGACCTTTCTCTTGCTCAATTTATTACAATCTTTAACTTTCCCCAGCTTCCTCCATTTCTTCTTCAAAGTTATAATATTTTCATAGTTTTAGTTAGCTCATGTGTGCTATTGTTTATGGCTCTTTCTGTATGTTTTTCCGGAGTGGTAAAATATGGAAATTGGAACATCAAGAAGGAATAGATCAAGTAGTCATGGCATATCTGACACCTCTAAGGGTCTTTTCTGACAATAATGTCAGGTGTATTTCTTGCGAGTTTTAACTCAATTTTCACCGTTTCATCTTGTCATACTTTTGTTTAACGTGTTTTAAAGACTTGACTATGACTAGAGTGCGGCAACATGGAAATTTCCACCAGTTGAGCGAATTCGATAGTGGTCGAATTGGCTTGCGTAAAGGTGGGTTTTCATTCAGGGAAATTACAAATCGCCTTACCTGGAACCATTCTTCTACCATGCACTGTTATGAGTCATAGACCAGGGAGATCCAAGAAAGTCGCCGTAGAAAATCTAATTAGGCGAAGGACCGCTACCACTTAAAAGTACTTAGAGGTCGATTCTCGACTACTTACAACTCAATATTGATAACAACGTTTGGAGTGGTGTAGGTTGCGAATGCACTGGACCATGGAGTGGGATATTCAATAGTGAATTTCGTTTTTATGAAGACGTGAGGAACTTCGCGATATTCAATTTTCAAAGGCGTGTGCACTGAACCGTGGAAGTTATGCATATGAGGGTAGATCTCAGCTGGTGTCCACCACCACATCGAGAAGATACCATGAACATGCAGCGCTATGTTGATCAGCTTGTGGAACCCCACATTCTTCCACGTCTTAAGCAGCTCGAAAATACACTTTTTCAACATGATAATGCCCGTTCTCACGTACCGGGAGTTTCTCTAAACCAGTTCGAGGGGGCTCATGTCAATATCTTACCATTAACACCCAGATCTCCCGACATCTCGCCAACCGAACACATGTGAAATATTATGGGAAGAAACCTGAGAAACTCAGTCCTTAGCAAACATAAGAAGCGCCCTGATACAAATGGCAGGTTTCTTTGGACGGTGTACTACAAATAGGCATCGACCACCTTCTAGAGTTATGCAGGGTGGGGAGTATGAAAATGTAATTCTTTTTCTTCTTCCATTCTACACGTTGTAGGTAGGCTACTGCCTGTTTTCTTCCTATGCCTCTTCAGATGTAGATGCCCAGCATTCTTTCCAGCGTTTTGATGGCCTGTCCTGATTTGCTTTTCCGACAGGGTTATTTATTTTGACACTTTTTACCAGTCTGTCATCGCTGATTCTGCTTACGTGCTGTTTCCAGCATTTTCTTCGTTTTTTTATCCATTTTCCCATGTCTTATATTTTGGCTTGTTGACGTATTCGCTTCTGATTCAAGTAGTGTTTACCATGAATGCTTCATATTGTTCTCATTTCAACTGCTCGCATCATTTGCTGTGTCTGGAGGTATCCGGTCTTGCTTCAGCAACGGGGGGTCTTACTTCTGATGTGTAAACTCTCACTTTGCTTTCCATTTTAAGGTATTTGTTCCCCCATACGATGTTTCTTCAGCAGACTGAGATTTGAGATGCTTTCATTGTTTTGAAAATATTATTAAATTGTGCCAATACTTTATTCCTTTTCTTTGAATAATTATACGTTTCTGTCAAATTTGGTCAAAAAATTTGTACTCCTCCAGCGTGTTGCAATTTCTATGTCATGCAGTATATTCATTTTATATGTCTCCTATGGATTTACGCGGCTTCTCTTATATCTGTCTTGGTTCCAGAGAAGTTTCGTTAATCAAATATCGTAGCAGTTCTTCTTCTAATCCAGGTAAATATCCTTATAAAAATTTCATTGGCGTTTTCCCTGTGCTTAGATTACAGATATATTTATGTTCCATTCTATTTCTATAATGAATTTATCCCAATCTTTTCCTTACGAATTTTCTACGCAAATTTCCATCGTTAGTGATTTGAATAGCTTTTTAATTCCACCTGAGTTCTCCTATTTGCCTCAGCGGTAGCCTCATATACTTGTCTATTATCCATGTTACAAAAGTTTTAGGAACACCGGTTGACCTAGACTAAATCCAAAGTAATACATTATCGACCAAATGTTATCAGTACCGTATATAACAACAAAAAAAATGATAGATCATCTTTATTTACAGAGATTTATTTAAAGAAGCAAAGAAAAGGACCCCATGTATCATTTACATAGACGAGATCGACGCTATCGGTAGAAAACGCAGCGGAGAAATATCGGGGATGACGGGCGCCACTGGCGAAAGCGAACAAACTTTAAATCAACTCCTCGTCGAAATGGACGGTATGGCAACGGTGGAAAATATTATCGTCCTCTCATCGACCAACCGAGCCGACGTTTTAGATAAAGTGACGAAATCTTCCAAATTTTGATAGTCCCTAGATTTCACTCTAACATGATTTTTAGGCTCTTTTGAGACCCGGAAGATTCGACAGGCACATACTAATAGATCTACCCGATCTGGACGAAAGGCGACAGATTTTCGAACAGCACCTCAAAGGCATCGCCTTAGAAAAGGCTCCCGACATTTACTCGAAGAATCTTGCCTTTTTAACGCCCGGCTTTAGCGGCGCTGACATAGCTAACATCTGTAACGAAGCGGCTTTACATGCGGCTCGATTCAAAAAGAAGAAAGTCACCAGAGCCGACTTAGAATACGCCGTTGAAAGAGTCGTAGGTGAGTTCTTAAATTACAGTTATAGATGTCGCTTGATTTACTTTCTCATAAACCGTAGGCGGCACCGAAAAACGAAGCCATGCTATGACACCGGAAACAAAACGCGTGGTCGCCTATCACGAATCAGGACACGCTATCGTAGGATGGATGTTGAAACACACCGACGCCTTATTAAAAGTTACAATCGTGCCTAGAACGAATTTAGCTTTAGGTTTCGCGCAGTACATCCCGAGAGATCAAAAGCTTCATAGTAAGGAAGAGGTATAGCTTTGAAAATATTCGAATTCGAAGTTTTCGTTAATCAGTGTTTTTTGTCTTTATTCCGTGAAGCTTTTCGAAAGGATGTGCATGACTCTAGGTGGTCGGGTAGCTGAGTCGTTAACTTTCAACAGAATAACGACAGGTGCGCAGAATGACCTTGAAAAGGTGACCAAAATGGCGTACGCGCAAGTGAAAGAGTTTGGTATGAACAATCTAATTGGATTAGTCTGTTTTCCCGAGCAAGAGATTAAAGAAAGAGGTAGGAGGCCGTATAGTAAGAAGATGGCCGCACTTATTGATGAGGAAGCAAGGAAATTGGTTACTAGAGCTTATAAAAGGACTGAGGAAGTTCTAACGCAGCATAAAGAGAAATTAGAGTTGGTAAGTATAAAGACTGTGTTCCATTTTAGGGATCATGGTGTGTAAAATTTTGAAAATTAATAAAGTTATTTTGTAAAATGTACGTAATACTTTAATTAACGCACCTATAGACTAGGTTGGTAGATTGGCAACTCTGTCAGTTTTCTATTTTTGGAAAGTACTACATACAATCAAATTAAAATTAATATTAAACCACCATTAGCATTAGTAATGACAAAATTACAAATTCCTTGAAATCAACCAACGTTTTTAAATTCCTGAAAAAATATCAGTCACGGTAGGGTTTGAAACCACGACCTCTGCATTTCCGGCACTCCTATTATTACACTACGCGACTAAATATGAGTTTAAATCGCTTTTAATACCTAGATGTCACATGCCTAGGTATTAAAAGGAATTTGAACTTACATTCAATCTCATGGTGTAATGGTAGCACAATACGTCGGTAACGCATATGTCGTGGGTTCAAACCCTACCGTGACTTATATTTTTTCAGGAATTTAAAAACGTTGGTTAATTGGAAGGAAATTGCAATTTTATCATTGTTACGTATAATGTCCAAACGCAAGTTTTGATTTGCATGTATACCCTCGATTGCAATAACAGAATTTTGGTATGCATTTACTATGAAAGCAATTGTTTCTCGACCGAAGAAAATAAGAATAAAAAAATTGTTTTGTTCATAGGGTCTCCATGGCGTAAATAAAAACGCATGTTCGAATCTTACCGGAACCGTAAAATTTTTAATTTTACAAAATAATTAAAGTAAATTTAAGTAGAAATCGTTGAACAACAAAATTAAAAGAGTGCAAAGCAGTCAGATATACTGGCAGTCTCATGGTGACGAGGCATAAACTGCATATCAGAAGCAAATAAAGGCATTCACAACGATTGCAACAACCTTATGGTTATATTATTCACAGGTATTTAGTAAACTCAACACCACACAAATTAATTATTTATTCGTAAATCAAATCACAAATATGTGAACTCTCATTACATCTATAACTAGCTTAAGGTTTTTTAATTCAATGTTATGTTCGGATTCTACTGTGTGCTCTGCTACACTATACTTCAGTTCGTATAATGTAGGCAGTGATTCTTACTTCAAGATATGGCTGTTCCATACATGAAATAGAAAAATACAAATTTAATTGTTTATTTATTTCCTTGAGTTAGCGGCATAAGTGAAAACTAAATGAAAATAGAATATCCTACAGGATTTCTTTATTATTACATTATATAATTACATACAGCTGTGGGCATATGTATTCGCCAATCTCGTTTTGAACGTGTTACACGAATATTATTGTATTTCTAAGAAGCAGGGTCGATGACGGACTTAACTAGGTACCTGGTAATGAGGGTGTAATGGTTTATTGTAGGCCATTCTGAGTAAATTAGAAAATAGACGTAAAATTGTAATTTCTGAATATTTCTTCAGTCTTTCTTAAAAGTTGTAAAAGTAAGGTTCAGCTAGTTAGAGTGAAGATATTGTGTCTGTGATTTTGTCTGTGTAATACGATAGTATACAGTAAAAAGTAATGCCGAAAACACGCGAATTGACGGAGGTAGAGCGAGGACAAATTGTGGTGTTAGAAAAGCAAGGGTTGTCGGTGTCTGCTATTGCCCGACAAGTGAAATGTGCGCGATCGACAGTTAGAATGACGATAAAACGATACAAAGAGAGTGGATCTTTGACAAACAAACCGAAAACTGGTCGAAAAAGGAAGACAACTAGCAGAGATGAGCGAGTCTTAGAGCGGATGTCTTTGCGAGACCGGAAAAAGGGTCTAAACAGCTTTCCAGTGAGCTTTTCCGGCTACATAATGTTGCTATTTTTCCACGCACGACGCAAGACACCTTTGTGAATTAAATTTAGGTGGATACAAAGCCCGACATAAACCACGGTTGTCTCCGCAACAAAAGAAAAAGAGCCTGCTGTGTGCTAAAAGTCACCGTGACTGGACCATTGACAATTGGGCCAATGTTATGTGGACGGATGGGTCAAATATTGAGGTAAGTAATACATAATTATTGTATTTGCGGTATTCTGTATTCAATTCCTGGTATCTACAGTGTTTTTATTCCTTTTAATGGGTTCCAAAATGTAACAGTATTCATGTTTTTGTTGGTAGCTTTGTGGTAAACCTGGGCCTCAATACGTGCGACGCAGGCGAGGAGAGGCCTTCCATCCAGACTGTATCATCCCGACTGTCAAGTTTGGGGGTGGTAACATAATGGTTTGGGGTTCCATGAGTGCAACAGGCGTCGGAGAACTGTTCGTCTGCGGGGGTCGAATGAACAGTCGGACGTACATCGACATGTTGGAAGAAGTTCTGGAACCGTGTGCGTTAAAATTATTCGATAATGATGAGCCAGAGTATTACTTCCAACAAGATAATGCACCGTGCCATAAATCTCGCGAAGTAATGCGCTGGTTCGAGGAAAATAACGTGCGGGTCCTGGAATGGCCGGCACAATCCCCGGACTTATCGCCAATTGAGCATTTATGGTACATTTTAAAGCGAAATGTAGCTTAATACTCATCTACCACAAGGCAATGCTTAAAAACAAAAACATTCGAAGAGTGGAATAAAATCACCCCCGAACAGTGCTACAACTTAGTGAGCAGTATGCCCCGACGAATTCGTGCGGTGATGAAAGCCCAGGGAGGAGCTACCAAATATTAAGCAATATCTGTATATATCTGTATACACTCACAATGAAACATTTTCATCGATCAATTTTCTTTTATTTCTTATATATTCGTCGGAATAACAAATAAAAAAGGGTGGCGAATACATATGGCCACAACTGTAATTTTTACATAAGTCAACAACGAAACTAATTACAATTACAATGAAAAGGCTCTCAATCATAAATTTAAGTCAAACAGTTTGCTAATAATTTAATTTATAAACATCAATTGAAACAGGGTAATCAATAAAAAAAAAGTATAATATTACTATAAAAGACCCAGGTTTAATTTTGGGAACAATTTCCGAAAACCATTTTTCAAAACGATCGGCGTCCATATCCTCGTCATGTTCATCAATCTTCTTTGATTTAAGTATGCTCAAGCCTTCTACGGAAAATCAGAATTACTACCAGTATGCGTGATTAGTCTACGCCCTCTTCCAGATGGAGCTTTCAAGTCAGTGGGAAACCCTTCAAAGCTACCTGTCTTTTACTTTTTATTTATTAAACCCTGTCGCACTGTTTCAGCTGTATGCCCTTCATTTAACCAAGTTTCACCGGCATAATATATTTTCGGCAATGGAGATCCAAAAACATCCCGATAATATTAATAGGGAGGATATGGAAACCGCTCCTGCAAGCCCCGCCCCCTTCCACTCAATCAACCGTTCAGCAATACACGTTAGAAGGTTTTCGCCTCTAGCGTGGTTTACACGTCGAGTTACAGTATCACTTTAGTTCCCCGTTCTTTCTTCTGAAAAAGCCTCCTACGACGGAGGCGAAACATCGAGATTCCCGTCTTTCTCTTTTCGTTTTCTGTCTCCCTTCTCTCTTCTTCTCTTACTCTTTTTTCACCTTTCACTTTTTCTTTTCCTTTTATTTCTTTGCTTTTCTTTCTCTTACTTTTATTTCATTTTCTCTTACACCTATCATGACACGGTCCAATTCCGGAAACAGTTCGTTTATTACTGACTCTGACCGTGGAAGCCTACGTATTCATTTCACTTTATATTATTTACGAAGGTTTCTGTGTTCAATAAGTTTCTGTTCTTTTTCATAAATATCGTTTCGTACGCGTCTAATTCTCTACACGAGTTTACGTTTTTAAGAAGTTTAAACTCGTGTGGGAGCTCACGTGGTCTCGAAACGCTGCGTTCCGAATAATTAATAAATTTGTGTGAGTGGAGTTTACTGTAATGCCTGTAAATTTCACAAGTGCCCAAAGTTTTAATTACTATCCTAGACTATTTTTTTAATTAATACGAAAGGTGTCGGCACACTGCATACCACTAAAATTGGTCAACGCGTTCATAAACATAGTATATTCTAAGTATATATATATATCAAACTCAACGTTGTATACTCTTCCGAAGACTAGAACAAACAACATAACACTACATTTTTATATCAGCTTGCAGAAACCTTGTTAAAGAAGGAAACCTTAAACTACGAAGACGTCGAAGCATTACTTGGTCCGCCACCGTTCGGTAAGAAAAAGCTTATCGAACCGGCCGAATTCGAAGAATCTGTCAGAAAAGACGCGGGTGATACACCACCTCCGAAAATTACCAAAACCGCGACCAACACCTCAGCTCCGAGGAAAGAAGTGTGAAAGACTAACGATTGCAAATTAGTACAATTTTATAGTCATGTATATTGTTTGTTTACGTAAATAAAACAATTAAATTGACGTTTTTATATTTTTCTCGCGCTCTATCACCTTCGCTATTGATTTATAGTAGTCAAGGATTTCGAAACACCTGCGTTTGGGCATCGATTTATTGTAATAAACATAATCTAATATGGTAAAGGTAGAATATACTACTTTTCTATTTTAAGAGATGATAATCAACTTATTTTTCATTGTAATTAATAATGATGGACTTTGTTATGTAATATTATACAAGTATTTTTTCAAAAACATCAAGTGATTGGTTTTAATAATGATAATAAGTAGTCTCGGCAAAGTGGGGCAAGTTACAGTGCAGTGCGGAAAACAACGTGGAGTGACGAGTGTTCAGTAACGTTTACGTACTCGTATCTATAATCTATATATAAAACGACAGTTTCACATCGAATAATGTTATATTTCGAAATTTAAAGTAATCTTTGTGACAACTTAATGGATCTTTCGATGCGCCTTTACAAATTTGTCTTAGTATAAAAAAAATCTGTATTCTTGTCAGTAATACTTTCAAATTTTGGTACTACACATTCATGTATTTCGCCTTCCGCCACACACGCCTACATAGGTGTGAGTAAACATTATCCACAATTTGAACAGAATCAATAAACGACATCGAATCATTTTGTAATTTTTCAATTCCTTCCGCTAGACCGTAGTAGTTCTTGCGAATACTATCTAAATCACATTTTACCTGGCTATCTTGAGACATTTTCTGGCTTTTTCTTGATAGCTTTTTACATCATCAAAATGGTCGCAGTAATCGGTTGTGGCAGTTCAGGCATTTTGGAGCACAGTTCGTGAAATTTTTTTGTACGTTCTGCTAATTTTAGAAATGCTGAAATCGTTTGAGCTATTAAAGCATTTACTCGTGAATAACATTTACGGATCAATTGCGCCACAAAGTTTAAAGCATGTATTTCACATGTTACATGTAACAGATTGCCACTCTCTTCGGCCTAAAGAAAACATGTTAGCGATACCGTCAATTGCGTAAGATAATTCAATTTAGTAAGACAAACACGTGGTTACGTGATTATTTCAAATTTTTTTACACATCTTGACCAGTATTTTTCAGAAAATATAGAAATTCATCGATTGTCTCTGGTGCTGGAAGTTAAATGGAATTAATAGTTAGCGCTATTCGATGGCACTGTGCACAAATTTTCCGAAGGGGCTTGCCACTTAATTTTATTTCATTTGAGTAGCTGCAGTTTGTACCATTTAAGTTCTACGTTTTTGAAACGTTTTCAAAGAAGTTTAGGAACTTTAGTCTTGGAAATATAAACATTGTTTAAGCGTGTTCAAACTCCGTCACGGCATGCATGCACATACGCAAGGTCTACGCTATAAATATGACGGTTCGAGGAGTAGTAATTTATAGCAACCAGCCAACTAACGTCACTAGCGCATAAAGATGTCAGAAATAATGAAAATTGAATATCGCACGGTCATCAAACTTTTAACAAAAGAAGGACATACGTCTAATCACATAAAATAATGGTTAGGCGGCGTTTACGGTGATTCATCTTCTTCATATTCCACTGTAAAGAAGTGGACAAAATGTTTCCGTTTGGGGCAAGAACCCCTGGTAGATGCTGAACGGTCTTCTATCGAAAAGGGAATCCATG
Source organism: Trypoxylus dichotomus (assembly GCA_023509865.1). Taxonomy (NCBI): domain Eukaryota; kingdom Metazoa; phylum Arthropoda; class Insecta; order Coleoptera; family Scarabaeidae; genus Trypoxylus; species Trypoxylus dichotomus. The sequence goes on along the minus strand of CM042074.1, from coordinate 87,310,269 downwards.
GAATGGCGGCGACCTGATGAACCTCGTCTTAGAAAGGCGAAAGTCGTTCAATCGACGAAAAAAGTGATAACCACAATATTCTGGGATTGTGAGGGCATTTCACTAATTGACTTTAATGAGCGCAATACAACTGTGAACGGCACAAATTATGCGTCGTTATTGCATAAATTAAAGGACAGTATTCGTGCGAAACGTCGTGGAAAATTGACAAAAGATGTGCGATTATTGCACGATAATGCTCCCGTCCATAGTGCCACTGTTTCACAAGCTGTCATCCGCGAATGTGGCTTTCAAGAATTCAAACATCCACCTTATAGTCCGGATATAACTCCTTGTGATTTTTATTTGTTCTCTAATTAAGAGAAAGATCTTAGGAGACGTCGTTTTAAGGACGACAGTGAGTTGCAAGCAGATGTTATAGAACATTTTGACAAAGATATCGAATTATTAATTAATCATTGTAATAAATGTATAGAAGTTAGGGAGAAATTACATTGAATAATAAAATTTCTTATATCGTTCCAAATTTCTTTTTTCTATATCACATCGAGAATTTATGGCGCCTACCTCGTACAATTAACCAACTTTATTTAACAAATTAAAATTGTGAAAATTAAAGATTACAGAATATTTTTTATTTTTATTAAAATTAGGTTGTAATTTTGAAAGAAGTAGATAACGCCGAAAAGTTATTCAATATCCTTACATTCGCTATGATAAAAATTAAGATAATGTCAATGCAAAACACGTACTAACACATTTGTCTTCCATCGACACACGCGACGAGCACAAATGGAAACGTCCGAAGCCTTCGAGCGAATACTTTACGGCGGTCATCTTCTCCCATCGTAAATTATCGATAACCGGTCGTAAATTAAAAAAAAAATGATAATAAAAAAGCCGATGTTTTTTTTTTCCTTTCCATCTTCGTTCGTCGAAGCAACGAAGACGTCTTTATATAGCCCAGGGTATGTAGTAATAATTTTACGAGAAAATTGAATAGTTACGACCGTCGTTTGTTTATTTTTAATGAATGCTAATCGATTTTTTTAAATATTCATTTCATTATCGTGTCGTGCAGTCCCGCGACTTCACGCTAACAACTCTACGTATATATCCGTGAATATCGCGGCTAAAAATAGCCGTAATTATTTTAATTAATTGCGTAATTGCAAATTCTTTGTCCGTTAAGAGAGAAGCTGTTGACATACATATACAATAGAGAGGCTGGTACACGTTTAATTGCGCCGGTATGGCGTGGAAGCGTAGGCGTTAATAATTATACATTTGTATAACAGGTTCGACGTGTTTGTTGGAAAGTCGTATAAATTTTTACATTTCTAAGTATTCGAAAACGTAGGTAGTTGATTGTTATAGATAATTACGGGTCGTCTCTCTGACACATTTCCCAAAGGCACACCGTGACAAGTGCCAAAAAAATATGGAAGAGAAATCTATTAAAGAAAAGGGATTAGTGTGCATTTATTTCATTTATACTTCTCCAGAATACTCTTGCTAGCATCTCCAAATAAATCTATGATTCTAAATTAATCTGTAAGCTGGAACGTTATAGCGTTTCAAATCTTACTTGAATTATAGGCAGCAGTTGAGATCAACTTCAATGGTGTTCGTGTTTATTCAAATCCCATTTACATTTGTAAGGGCGTACCTCAAGGCAGTATCTTGGGACCACTACTATTTATTATTTATTTTAATAGTGTCCTTTGATGGAGAATAGAGCCATGTTGATGAACTATACCGATGACACTTCTTTGGTAGTGGGATCTTTATTGGAGACGGACATCGACAATGGCTTCAGGCACTTGAAATTACTTGAACAACGGTTAACTGCTAATAGCTTAATTCATAATCACAGTAAAACCAACATTAAGCTCTTAAAAGCGAAGGAAATAAATTATCCTAAGGTTCCATCTCTTAATACCTACGACTATGATGTACAACATTCAGCAGTCTTTTAGGACTTGTTATGGATGATTGTCTCAAGTGGAAATCGTGTAGTCATATAGATTTTGTTTGTAAGAATGTAGGTACTCTTTGTTATTGTTTGAACATAATACTTTCCTTCACACCCACCATACTAGACACAAAATAAATTACTGCTACCCTAAACACAGGCTGCAGTTGACTGAGAGGAGTCTTAGTTTAAAATTAAATGCAATACCACAAGTAAATAGCATTCATGTATTTAAAAAATCCTTATAGCATAGATTACCTTCATCCTTTCTTTTTACTTTTCTCTGTTTTCCTCCTATTTTATTTTAGTTTCTGCTTTTTTACCTGATCATGACACGGTTCAATTCGGGAAACAGTTGGTCTATCACTGACTCTGGCCGTGGAAGCCTACATATTAATTTCAAAACCATAATTTGGTAAGTTTAATTTTCCTTGATTGGGTTGTGCATCTAGATTACGTATAATGCTAGTTACAAATGGATTAGGTGAGGACCAGTAAAATATCAAGAACGTCTGCAATTACAGCCGATCTAACACCTCTCCGAGTATATTGCTTGGTGTAATGGAATCTTTCTATAATCTAAGATTTCTAGATTTTTCGACACTTTTAGATAGCTCCAAGAAATAAAATAACATTGTGTATAATCACGTTTGCTTGTTGAATAAGAACTTTGTGAAGCGAAGCCGAAGTTTTCGAAAGTCCAGAAGTACTGAATTTCCAAACTTTGAGGCGCCGTAGCTCCTACGCAGTTAGAGGTAGAGGATTTCAGTTAAAGTGAGAATCGAAGCGTGTTGATACGACTGCAGATAGCCCAGATTAGATCTTTGGAAGGTCGTAGATTCTCAAATTCGTGGCCAATCGATGCCATTTGCAAGATAAAATAAAGTTTAAGTGAACATGTATGTAGCGAGAAGATATCGTTTTCTATATTTTCGCCGTCACCAAAACAAAAACCGCTGACAACACCTAAACCACCCAAACCAAATATTATATTAGTATAAGTGTGGTCAAAGATATATTCGGTTGGCCGAATATACAGGGCGCCAGCGTACCCTTTTCGCCGTGTTGTTATAAAATAGAGGGACAGCAGATGTACACAAGCAAGCAACAGACCTGTCGAACGATTTCATATAAATAGATCTTTGGTATTATATATATATATATAAATTTGATTTTAAAAGGTGTTACCCCGTTAAAAGTGTTTTAGTAATTTATTGCAACAAGTATAATATAAATATGTATACAGGGTGTCCATGAAATAACCTAAAAAAGGAATAAGAATCGAAAGATCTAACTTTATTAGACTTAAATTCAAAATATTTTGCAAAAATTCCTTGGCCGACGCGAAAAAAATGATAAAGGTATTTATAATAAGAATTTCTTCGTAAGCATGTTATTGAACTCTTAGGCATGTTGTTGTTTCACAGTGACAGCTGTGTTATTACGTCATATGCACTCTGCTTGTATGTATGAGAGTTTGGTTGGATTGATGTACTATATACACATTCTGCATACACAGGCGGCATATATTACAATTTTCTAGTGCTTTTTTTAATTGCGACATTGACGTAGTAATTGACTCAAAATTTTTTAGGTTTATGTTCTATATAATTACACCTTTTCATTTTCCATACTTTTTTATTTTATTGCAAAAGCACCCTGTATATATATATATATTTATATTATATTTATATTATACTTGTTGCAATAAATTACTAAAACACTTTTAACGGGGTAACACCTTTTAAAATCAAATTTTCTAAATTATTTGAGAAGATTCCAATTTAACAGTCAACAACTGTAAGTTTGCAAAATAGCTCTATCATATTTTAATTTTCTATTTATCCTTTACCTAGTATTTTTACAATTCCAGTGATAAACAATTTTGAACAAATACTTATGGCTGGTAGTGTACATAGGCTGGAATTATATGCCGGCGATGTTGAGTTGATGACTCAATCAACAACGAACTACATGCACTGGTGAAATAAATACTATAGATGCTTCTAATGAAGCAGACTATGTAGGTGGTCAGTCGAATTTCACACAGACGCATTCCGAACATTTCAGCGTCTTCTCGGAGAACAGGTATTATATCTAGTATGTAGAAAACTCCCGAGCATCATCTACTCTCTACCTGCTTATCGAGGTAGTTTATCGAATCGAAGGTAAAGGTCAAGATTGTATTACATCTTCTTTAGTGTGTCTATATCAGGCATTACGACAGGCCGGAGATTCGTATATATTACAAAGATAGTAAATTTGCCAGAAACATTTAATTAATTTCTTTATAAACATTCGATTTGTCAAATAATATATTTAAGCAATAGTTTCTAGAAATTGGAAATTAAACCGGTAAAAAGTTTTGAAAGTATTTTTCTTTCGTGTTTATTTCCCACAGTTTAAATGTTCAATATATCTGCCATATTGTTGTTTAACCCTACGTTTACCGGTTGGGTCCAGTGAACCCAAAACGATTCTCAACAGTTTTTAACATGGGACACAGCTAATTGTACTCATATTTACAGACTTTTCAAGTAACAGGTGTAGCTCTAAATTTTTGCAAAAAGAAATTTTTCTAATAAGTAGTTCTTGGAGTATAAAAACTCTTTCGTGATTTACTGGAGGGATCCAATGAACGCACACGGCTTTTACTGCATAAATTGCGTAAAAGGATTAGGTTTTATACTTAGTAGTCGTCCGCTATTAATGCGGTCTTCCCCGCAGTTGAACCACCTGTTATGTAAATTCCACAAATTTAGTAGAATGTGGAATCCCTTTATTATGTGGAATTGGAAACCTTGTGATAATTCAGTTCTTATAGGCATGAATAATGCGTCAGTTTTCTAATACCTAACATAATAATGCTGCTAAATACATCTATTCATGATATTGGTGAAATCCTTCAGTAGAAAGACAATGTGAGGAGATAGAAAATGCTAACACATGGACATGTTTCTGGCTACCGGGTGTCATTAGCGTGGTTTCGAGCGATATATAAACTTACAGTTCAAGTAAACATTCTTGCCGCTATTTAGTGCCACAAGGATAACACAGTCGCCTGCTGGTTTAAACACGGCGAAAGAAACGGTTACAGTTTCTCTTAACCCTTTTCCCGAGCAGCTCATGGACTGCTAAACCAGAGAGAGCGCGCATAAACAGTGCACAAACACTGCACATGTGAATGATCCCTCAGATATATTAAAAGACATATCAAAGATGCCTAGAAAACAATATCTAACATAATAATGCACCCCCTCTGGTTTATTAATGACCTGCTCCACCACTTATTTTTGGGGGAAATACGTTCCGGAATGGATATTGCCAACAAGAAGTTGATTGTAGTATAATTTTCATCGGGTGAAAAATGCGATTAAAAACAAAAAATATTGTTGACGGTAGATGAACCAACGGATGCAAGAAGGAGTGGAATTTTAAATGTGTTAGTGCGCCCTTCAAGAGATGGTAAGGTAACTTACTATAGAAAGTACTTTTGGGAAGTGAATATATCGGCAACGTTGGTTACAGATGGGATTCGAACATGGTTAAAGCTGGAAAGTTACTAAAACAATCTTATCCTCAATTGCTTTATGTAAGCTGTTTGCGTCATGCATGTCAACTTGTAGCTGAATTTATTAGGAACAGTTATCCAAATGTTGATCAATTTATAGTTTTTACCAAAAAAGTTTTTATGAAATCTCCAAAACGCATTCGTGAATTGTGTGGTTGTCCGGGCATTCTTCAGCCACCATAACCGGCTGTTTTATATTGTGACAAATTTTTACACATTATTAAACCCCATATCTTAAATTTAAATCCCCAAGGGGCCCAAGCAATTTCAGTAAGTCAACGGTCAACAATCAATATAGTATAGGAAGATTAACAACCGATAAATTGTGTGCGGTTATAAATAAGGTTTCCGATTTTCACAGTATAGTAAGTATAGACAATTCGCGAACACCACTTCATTAGAACATTTCTTTTCCAAGTACAACGTATTTTCACCTCGCCGTAGGAATAGGGCTTACTCAATACTGGAAAGCATGCTAATGATACAATATTACAGCGAAATTTTGCGTCACTACACTAACAACATAATCAAACTAAAATAATAAGTAGTTACATTCATTCGAAAGCTGTCCTTCCTTCCTGACATTAGTCTTAAGGTTTACTATTACTATCATTTAATATTAATATACAGTGCTTCAGTTTATCCTAAATGTTTTTTTTTTACTAATCTCAAATACAATAAATGTGAAATAAAATAAAATTGAATCTGTTCTTATTTGAAGAAACTACACTACCGCTCAAAAGTGTTTAGGCACCCCTGTTTTCATGGATTATTCATATAGTATTATGTTTACCAAAAAAACATTACAATAAAATGAAATACGTATTTAAAATGTAGTTCAGTAAGATAAACACCCATTATATCGCATAAGGTTTACTATCATTTACCTGCACTTGGTCGGATTACCATAAACTGTTTATTGCGGTGCAATTACAATAACAATTCCTCTGAATTTACTGGGTAAATTTAGTCATCTGTTAGATTGTAGGTAATCATATTTGAATTACCTTCCTAGAAGATTATAGTGAAATCTGTAACCTATGGCCAGTTGCAGTGTGGTATTTACTCTATTCACGTCGTGAGCGAAATATCGTGTGACAATTTTTTAAAATGCCTTCGCGAAGAGAAATTAGTACGGAAACACGTGCACTTATAATAGCTTACCATAAAAGTGGCTTAAGTAATCGACAAATTGCCAAAAAAATGAAAATACACCACGCTACGGTTGACTATAACGTAAAAATATCGAAACTGGCAGTTTTCTTAATAAAAGACGGAGTGGAAGGCCAAAAGCGACAACATCTGCAGATGATCGCAGAATAGTGGTTACCAGCAAGTTAAATAGACGCAAAACAGCCTCGGAAATCACCGCAGAATTAAATGTTGGTCGCCAAAAACTAGTCAGTGTTTCTACAGTCAAACGTCGCCTACAGAAAGCCGGGTTCCACTGACGTATTGCGATGAAAAAGCCATTACTATGCAAACAAAACAAGCAAAAGCGACTTAAATGGGGTCGTGAACACCAACACTGGACCATAGAAGAGTGGAACAACGTCCTATGGACGGATGAGTCAAAATTTGAGCTGTTCGGAACCCGAAGACGCATATTCGTAAGATCTGTGGGTGAACGTGCCAGAGAAGAGTGTATTGCTGCTACCGTGAAGTATGGTGGAGGTTCTATCATCATTTGGGGCTGTTTTGCTGGTACTAGTGTAGGGGACATTGTGAAAATTGACGGTATATTAAAAAAGACGGCTACCGCGAAATTTTGGAGAACCACGCAATGCCTTCCGGAATTTGACTTTTGCGTCAAAATTTTATCTTCCAGCAAGATAATGACCCAAAACATTCCTCTAAATTATGTAAACACTATTTACGCCATTTAGAAGAGGAAGGAACTCTCAAAATTATGGAATGGCCTTTTCAGAGCCCCGACTTGAATCCAATCGAGTTACTATGGGAAAAACTAGATCGGGAAGTACGGAAATCGGCTCCGACATCAGCTACTGACGTGTGGAACAAATTGCAATCGAGTTTGACCTCAATAACACAAGAAACTCTGGCAAAACTTATTGCGAGAATGCCTCAATTGTGTGCTGCAATTATTAAATCAAGAGGAGGTCACATAGATGAAAGCAAAATTTAAATTAAACGTTTTAATTTTCACATTTATTTAATATATTTTTATTCATGTACGTGTATCTGTGCATAAAAAATAAATATTATTAAGATTTTTGCTGAGTTTTTATACATTTTTGCTGTCAGTGAGAGTGCCTAGACACTTTTAAGCGGTAGTGTATATGGGGCCAACGAATCCGTGTGGTAAGTAGCAATATACCGATTTCCTAATAGTCTGAGGGATAATAAGCGATAATCCTTTATATTTAGGAAGTTATTATCTGTTAAGAAATTCACTTACACATTATAAGCGTAATTTTCCGAATAAAAATGACATATCTATATCTATATGCACCACACGATGACTAACTGTAATTCTGGTAAATAATTTATAAAAAAATTTCATTTACAAGCCGTCAAGTAGCAAGCTAACGTCTAAATTTGCGTCTAAATCTAGCTTTTACGTCAATTTCTATGCGGAACATGTCGTAAAAACAATAACAACAATCCGGATGGTTTTCATCGAGCGCGAAAATCTGTTATGTGTATATGAGTATCTTGTACATACATATGTTAAGCGATCTACTTAATACGCGTTCGCTTACCAGTAAATTGCGACTTCGCCGGCTGCGAAATGCATCAAGACGATTTTTTGGAAAATTGCATTAAAAATAGCCGACCTTCTAACGGCGTGTCACCGGAAACGTTCTATTTAACAACGCATATACGACGTATGTACAGATGTAGAATAATAATAGGAGCGAATTAAGTAAATCAAACAATGTAAAATGACGGTCTCGTTTTTTAATTGGGCGCATGCTTACGTAAAGGCGTAATTTTATTGGGCAAGTTCAGACGAATTGTTATTGAGAGTATTCTTTATTTTTCTTTTATTAATGCGGTTTTAATCGCTTGTCTTTTGCAAATAAAATATTGAATCTTCAAAAAAAATGTAGGCGTTCTCCGCAGGTGGCGGAAGTTTGGACAATTGCCTTATTTTCAGAAAGAGAAACAATTTAATTCGGTTAATAAAGTACAAAAATTAATAAAAGATTTTGAAACATAACTTTCTTGCCTTCGAAGCAACAACCTTTGGCAACTAACACCGTCCAAAGGAAATGTGTAAATAAAATAATGGGCGACGAAGAACGTATCACACCAATAAGCGACGAAGAAGTCAGAGAAGGAGTTAGCAAACTAAAACTAGGGAAGGCGGTTGAAATGATAAAATATATGAGAGACGAAGGTACCAAATAACTACTTGACCTCTTAAATAACATCATAATAAAAAAAGAAATACCTAAGTAATGGAATATGGGAATAACTATGCCCATATACAAAAAAGGAAGCACTAAGGAGCCGATTGTTATTCTCTATATTAATAGATGACACTATTAAAAAGGCCAAACAAAAAGGAAAAAATATGAAAGTAGGAAACTGGAAAATGAATGCAATTAACGTATAGGAACTAATGTTTGTAGGTGATATGGTATTGATAGCAGACTCAGGAAAGAAATTACAGCAAAACTTGAAGATATACCAAGAAGAACTAACAAAGATAAACATGGAGATACGAAAAAAACAAATACAGTCTTTGCAATCATTGTGAATTTAAAAGGAGTTTAAAAGTTTGTCGATAGTAGGGTTGCCATGATATTGTGAACGCCTTTGCCAATATGTTTTCAGTGTATCAACTTAGTTCTTAGTTCCTTTTCTCTAACCTCATGTCACGGAGGTGGCACTAAGCAACTTTTCAGCAAAATTTTAGTGTTGGTGACGATTTCATTGCAAGCATTGAAAGCATGAATGATGGAGGATATGCTGTAGCTTGTATCGTTAATGTATCTATTACAATTGCTGATTTTCCAAGGCGTTGGCGTAGAACAAGAATTTGTCCTCTTTTCAAGAACGATAACAAATCTTAACTTGAAAACTACATCCTAACCTCAATAACCTTCAGTTTTGTAAAGGCATTTGAGAATGTTATCTATCTGCGCATTTTCCACAACACGAAGGCTTTCGTTTCCTCTTACCAACATAGATTTGTCCATAGATGGTCAACAGCAACAAATATAGTGACGCTAAAGCAGTCTGTTTGTTAATAGCTAAATAACCAGGGCCAGGTGGATGCGATCAACCACAAGCATTTGGTACCATTGATCATTGAATGCCGCTGAAGAAGCTTACTACTTTTGGATTTAGTTTATCTAATAAATGGAAACAACTACACAGTTTATAATGGCCATAAGTCGTTAAAGTTTTGCGCTACATCCGAAATGTTGTAAACTTCTTATTTATTTTACGCCTTAAATCACTAAAGTACTTGCGTCCTTGGAGTGGAGATTTCACTTACGTAATAAACAGTGGCTGCAAATTAGTGATCTGGTTGCATCCTACGAGGGTGACTTGAAATGTTTCCGGAATCGACAAGAAAAATTGGTGTAGTTTTTCATTTTTATTCCGATTCCGGTAACATTTCGAGTCGCTCTCGTATTTCCATATGTATGCCCTGTGTACGTAATGTTAAACATTTGTGTAATAAACGGAGAAATCCCGAGAATAGTTTACACTGTCAACGATTTGGGCGTGCTCTTTGATTCCAGTCTGGTCACATAAATTCCATTTGTACTTCGGCGTCAAAAACATTGGACTTTGTTATGCGCTGGTGCAAATTCTTCGACACACAGCACTTTTGAAAAAGCTCTACTTTGGTTTTGTCGTCGTCAAGCTGGAATATCCTCCGCAAGTTTGCCCACTACGGTACTTATAGTTACAGCTAAAACTTGGAAAGGTGCAGAGATGATTCTTGAAGTGTCTCTTCTTCAAACAAACAGGAATTTATCCCGAACTTGGTATCGATTAGTGTTGCTGAATATACATGGAGTCCATTCCTTAAAACATTATTGGGAAAGTCATAGTGCGCGATTCATTTTGGAAATTTCGCATTGAATCGATCGATTGCTCTTATATCTTTTCCTGTTTAAACTTTAATGTTCCTAGAATTTCGTCTAGTTCCTCCGCAACATTCTTATTGCCTTTTTTTAGAACCAACCTTCGTCAGTTTTCTCCATCTGTTATCATGTGTTGTAACTGAGATCTTTACTACGATGATATTTTCTTCAATACCGTTATCCCATAAATCATTTGGGATCAAATTGTTTTATGTTATTTTGTACGTATGTATGTCTCATAGAACCTTGTCCTGTAATTGGTCAACCTTTTGGATAAATAAAATCACTCCACAGGTATAGCAGTAAACTCCACTCTCACAAATTAATTAATTATGCGGAAAGCAGCGTTTCGAGAGCACGTGGGCTCTCATTGTCAACCGAGTTACCGACTGGAAGTAAAAACTGTATCACACATGCAAATTATTTTCTACGCAGGCTCTAAAATTTCTAAAACATATGACTATTTACAATCTACTCGGTGGTCTAATGCCTTTTTCGGGAAAGGATTGACCGAAAGCGAACCGTATCTTTAACAGGGCCTATGGTAATAAATCCATCAAACTCGAGTGTGCAATTGGGGTGGTTCTCTGTTCAATAAGTTTCCGTTCTTTGTCATACATACCGTTTCGTACGCGTCTAATTCTCTAAACGAGTTCAAGTTTATAAGTAGTGTCAGATTTTTAAACTCAATATTATTTCCGGATGTTACCATATGCTCTGCTACGCTTGATAGTTCAGGTTTGTCGAAACGATAGTGTCTAATATGTTCTTTGAACCTCGTTTCGATACTCCTTTTTGTTTGTCTAATATAAACTTTCTCACAATCATTGCATGCGATTTGGTATATTCCAGACCTTTTTATCATCTCCGGTTTATCTTTGGGATTCCCTAGGAGATTCTTTAAGTTGTTTTTGACACGAAAGACACGTTCATATTTAGTTGTCGGAAAATTTTACTTAACCCTTTTACTGTTGGATGAAAAGGAAGAGTTATAAATTTCTTATTACCGGTGTTTGTTGACGTCAAGGTCGTGGAATATCTGATGTGTTGTTTGTATTGAACCTTCCTTAAAATACGGTCGACATCCATAGAAGAGAAACCATTGTACCTCGCTACATCTTTAATATACTTTAACTCTTTGTCGTACCTGCTCTTGTTTAGCGGAAATCTGACGAGTCTATTGACCAGAAAACTAATCGCGGACATTTTTTGTTGTTCGCAATGGTGCGAATCAAACGTGATGAATCTGTTGGAATTAGTTTCTTTTCTGTAGATGTCTATTTCTAATTTATTGTTGTTGCGTATGACTAGAGTATCTAGAAACGGAAGGCGATTGTTCACTTCTTCTTCAATAGTAAACTTGATCATGGTAAATTTTGAGTTCAGTTCTGCTAGAAAATCTTGTATGTTTCCTTTGTTGGTATCAAACACCGCGAAAATATCATCTACGTACCTACGCCAAATTCTCGGGAAATATTTGGTTTCTTTTTTCAGGTTCGTTTCAAATTTGTTGATGAAAAGGTTCGCAATAAAAGGAGATAAAGGATTACCCATCGCCGTGCCTTCCACCTGCTCGAACCATTTTCCGCCTATTTGAAAACAATTTTGTGACATGCATAATTTAGTTAACCCTTTATATTCCGCGGTTTTCACGTCATCTACGTTATTTAATTTCAAAAATTCAACCAAATACTCCAGAGTTTCTGGAATTGGTACGCTTGGGAAAAGTGAACAAACGTCGAATGATACAAGGATTTCCCCATCTTTTAATTCAGTCTTTTCAATTTTATTTACAAAATCTAGGGAGTTTTCTACACATAGGTTATCTACTTTATGGAGCAGGTTCTTATGTTCATTCACTAGCCATTTGGACAATTTGTATATTGGAGAATCAATGCCCGATACTGTAGATTACCTGGTTTGTGAATTTTTGGAATGGTAGGGTTTGAACTTGTTATTTTGAATTTCAGGTTATTATTGATTAAGTTGGGACAGTCCTTAATAGTATCTTTAGTGATTCTAATCATTGACGGTAGGGGGGTTTTCTTTAATTCTCTGTACACTATTATTATTAGAATAAGTACTGGAAACTAGTCACCTCAGAACCCTAAGCTAAATCTAATTGAACACGTAGAGCATTATTTAGATAAAAAGAAAATTGGAAACTGCCTAGAAAAGGTGATTAATATTTTAAAATATTGCAAGTAATACGTTTCTATATTTTTAAGGCTTGTTTGTGTTTCTTTAATACACCATAGCATACCCAAATCCATGTTAGTACACTATATGTCAAAATCATAGTTATATTGACATGATATTGATTATTTAAATTTTGCTTGTCTCAAAGTTACAAGCGATAGTGAATATACATACTTTAATATACTAATTAATGCATAATTACTTCATAATGAAGATGCTTTCAATATTATTCATTTCGCATAGTTTCACAATGACAGCGTAAATGTTTCTTAGAAAAGCATAACATCTTAACAGGAAGACAATTTCTCCTGATCATTCACAGACAAATATAATTGTCCAAATATTTTACCTGGCCAGCTGTATTGACAAAGCTTAATGGCTAACAAGGTTCCTCTTGATCTTCTCAGTTCACTAGGGCTTACGTCGCTACCTAATTTATGTATACCGGAACGTATTACTGCTGTAGATATTTCTCCTGAACGTTTCAAATAAACCCTACGGTTACTTTAAAAGGCATAAATTTAATGTGAAAAATAAAATTGAAAGTATAAAATGTTTACATAACTAGTGTAGATTTTTTGTTTCCTATTTAAAAAAAAAAGATTGTTTGCAAATCCCTAACATTTACTGAGACCCTCTTTTAATGCTAAAACCAAACAGCTTATGGATATCATTTCAGTTTACATGTTTATTCAATTTAATAACATAAAGTATCTAACTTAAATTGACTAGTCTAGTATATAGTTGTGGCCATATGTATTCGTCACCCTTTTTTGTTTTTTATTCCGACGAATATATAAGAAATAAAAGAAAATTGATCGATGAAAATGTTTCATTGTGAGTGTATACATATATATACTCCCTGAGCTTTTATCACCGCACGAATTCGTCGGGGCATACTGCTCACTAAGTTGTAGCACTGTTCGGGGGTGATTTTATTCCACTCTTCGAATGTTTTTGTTTTTAAGCATTGCTTTGTGCTAGATGAGTATTTAGCTACATTTCGCTTTAAAATGTACCATAAATGCTGAATTGGCGATAAGCCCGGGGATTGTGCCGGCCATTCCAGGACCCGCACGTTATTTTCCTCGAACCAGCGCATTACTTCGCGAGATTTAAGGCACGGTGCATTATCTTGTTGGAAGTGATACTCTGGCTAATCATTATCGAATAATTTTAACGCACACGGTTCCAGAACTTCTTCCAACATCTCCATGTACGTCCGACTGTCCATTCGGCCGTCGCAGACGAACAGTTCTCCGACGCCTGTTGCACTCATGGAACCCCAAACCATTATGCTACCACCCCCAAACTTGACAGTCGGGATGATACAGTCTGGATGGAAGGCCTCTCCTCGCCTGCGTCGCACGTATTGAGGCCCAGGTTTACCACAAAGCTACCAACAAAAACATGAATACTGTTACATTTTGGAACCCATTAAAAAGAATAAAAACACTGTAGATACCAGGAATTGAATACAGAATACCGCAAATACAATAATTATGTATTACTTACCTTAATATTTGATTCATCCGTCCACATAACATTGGCCCAATTGTCAATGGTCCAGTCGCGGTGACTTTTAGCCCACAGCAGTCTCTTTTCCTTTTGTTGCGGCGACAACCGTGGTTTATGTCGAGCTTTGTATCCACCTAAGTTTAATTCACAAAGGCGTCTTCTAGCCGTGCGAGGAGAAATAGCAATATTATGTAGCCAGAAAAGCTCACTGGAAAGCTGTTTAGACCCTTTTTCCGGTCTCGCAAAGACATCCGCTCTAAGACTCGCTCATCTCTGCCAGTTGTCTTCCTTTTTCGAGCAGTTTTCGGTTTGTTTGTCAAAGATCCACTCTCTTTGTATCGTTTTATCGTCATTCTAACTGTCGATCGCGCACATTTCACTTGTCGGGCAATACCAGACACCGACAACCCACAATTTGTCCTCGCTCTACCTCCGTCAATTCACGTGTTTTCGGCATTACTTTTTACTGTATACTATCGTATTACACAGACAAAATCACAGACACAATATCTTCACTCTAACTAGCTCAACCTTACTCTTACAACTTTTAAGAAAGACTGAAGAAATATTGAGAAATTACAATTTTACGTCTATTTTCTAATTTACTCAGAACGGCTTACAATAAACCATTAAACCCTCATTACCAGGTACCTAGTTAAGTCCATCATCGACCCTGTCTCTTAGAAATCCAATAATATTCGTGTAACACGTTCAAAACGAGAGTGGCGAATACATATGGCCACAGCTGTATAGTCCGTTCGCATCTTAAAATTCAGTATGGCTCATATGGGAAATGCAAACACGGTTACCACATTATGTCAAAATGGTATTCTTAGGATATTTTAAACCCTACAGTTGGGTATATGTAGAAATAACAAATGGAACACAACCAATATTTCTTATATATGTTTATGTATATATTATAGTATACTACGGCAAAAATAAAATAAAAAACGAAAGAGAAATTCAATAGACCTGGATATCAAAAAAGAATTGAAGAATGGTGTTATAATAACCTACTAACAATAAATGAAAGTAACATCGAATACAGGATTTTCACAAGAAGGGAGAAAAAAACGAAACTGGAGATAAAAGTAAAATCACAAACGATAAAAGAAACAAATGAGATAACTTATTTGAGGCTAAGAATATAAAACGAAAAAAGGTAGCTGTTGCAAAAATTAGGCATATATTACTAAACCCCTAACCTAAAATTATAATTACTTGATGACAATCTGGGGAGATACCTCTAAATCAAACCTAAATAAGATAGAAAAGCAAGAAAACCAAATTCTTAAAATGCTGTGCTCGCTAGACATACGAACACCAACACAGACTTTATATAAAAAAATCCAGGAATTGAATATGAATCAATTACTAAAGCTAAACAACCTACTGATGTTCTATAAAATTGAAAAATACCTTTTTAAAACCAACATAAAACTAACCAAGAAAAAAGATGCACACAGCTACATCAGAAGAAAATTCCATTTACGAACAAGAAGATTTACGTATTACAAATTCTCACAAACGCTTATAACAACAATAATAATAATTTTTTATAAGTCGTGAGTCCAAATGTAAATAGAGAGATAATTTAAATCTAACTACTCTACGCATCTATGTTATTCAGAAATTCATTTAAATTGTAATACTTAGAAGATGCTCTCTCAAAGATTTTTTAAAAAATAATACGGTTTTCCTCTTATTTCACAGTGGGTATTATTGTGTATTCTAATACTCATGCATATTAAACTATTCGTAGTTAACATAAGGCTGTGATTAGGGAGATGAATCTCTAGCTTTCGTATGTTATGGTGATGATCCGGGTTGTTCTGAACTCTTAGGTTACGCTTATTTTTACGCACATATAGTGCGATCTCTAATATGTAGATTCCTATAGTTGTTAACGCTTAAATTGCTTAAAGTGTGTTGGACATGACGTTTGCTGCGAGAATCCCGACATTACACGATTAGCTCTTTTTTGGCACAAAAGTGCTTTTTGTCGGAACTGCTAAAGCCCCGTACAATTATCCCATAGCTTTTCGTGATTCAGTCTCTGAAACGTATATCAGTCTCATAACCTCGTAATTTACAACGGCTCTCAAATGTCTTAGTTTGTAAATTGATTTAGATATCAGTGCATTAATTAAGTCGATGTGTTTATTCCATTTCAAATCTTGCGAAAAGATTATGCCTAGATTCTTGTGACGCACTTGATGTAAATGTTACATACGTTGTTTCTCTCTTGTTTAGAAACAATTTATTATTGTAAATCAAAACATTCAAATCCTCTAACATTGCGTTGGTTTTATCTTCGACATTCTCCTAAATACTACTAACAATAATGATGGTCTTGTCAGCGTAGAGGGTGAGATGATAAACAAATAGAAAGGTCATGATATCGTTAATAAACAACGTGAGTAAAACCGGCGACAAAACGGCTCCTTGCGGAAGACCAACGGTAACCGGTAGTGGTTTAAGGAAGGAAGTCCGTACGAATTCCATCTCTCGGAGAGGTACGAGGCAAACTAGTTAAATGCCTCTAGTTCCTATTTTTGCGCAATTTTTCCAGTAATAAATTACGATGAACAGGTATAGGTCAATTATAATAAAATACAGTAAACGACTACAGCTCGATAATGCAAACAGTTTAGGGTAAATCGGGAAATAGCCGGATTTCCCGATTTACGTGCGTTTTCAGCGCCGGCACCGATTGTTCCCCGATTTATGTATGGGATTCTTGTAAGCGTTGACTCTCCTGCCTCTCACGAAATAAAGTAGGATGCAGCTAAAATCAAAAACAGACATGGCATCCACGTCCAATAAAAGAACATTTTTAAAATTAAGTGACAAGGTGAAAATCATCGACGAGATTAAAAAGTATGCGAGGGTAACTCAATTGGCAAAAAAATATGGAGTATCTAAAGCCACAATCTATAAAATTAAGCGATTCAAGTCGCAAATTTTACAATTTGATTTGTGTCAGATTCATACGGAGGCCCGGGAAATCGCAGAACTTTAAAAAATGCCCAAGCACCTGGAATGGAAAATCGCTTGTGTAAATGGTTTTTAAAACAAAGGGATAATCACGTTCCAATTAGCGATGAATTAATTAAAGAGAGAGAGAGCGAAATTATTGAATGAAAACCTAAAAGAGACCGAAAATTTTGTAGCCAGTGATGGCTGGCTAAAAAGATTTAAAAGGAGGTATGGAATTCGACTGTTGTCGATATCTGGTGAAAAATTGTTGGCACCATCACAACTAGTGCAACTGTTTATGGAAAAGTTAATGGACAAAATCAAAGAGCTACATTTAAATGAGAAACAAATATACAATGCAGATGAAAGCAGTCTTTATTGGAAATTATTGCCTGCGAAAATCTATGTGACATCACAAGCGGAAAGACAACGCATAACTTTTCTAGCGTGCACTAATGCTAATGGTACACATAAAATAAGGCCACTAGTAATAGGAAAGGCAAAAAATCCATGTTCATTTAGAAATTTTAAGAGTCGTGTTGATTATAACTGTTCAAAATCCGCTTGGATGACCAAAGGCATATTTCTGGAATGGTTCCAGAAGCACTTTGTCCCTCAGGTATGACAATAAAACTGTAATAATAAGTAATGTAGTTTAATGATACATATTAAATTTGTAAGTGAAAGATTTCTTAAGAATGCAAAATCTTCTAATAAAGGCGGTGTTAATCTTGGACAAACACCAAGTCATCCTCCAAAAGAACAATTAAGAAGCAACGATAACTCATATTTTATGTTCATGCCGCCCAACGTAACTCCACTTATCCAACCAATGGATCAAAATGAAAATTCCTACTTCCGTCTACGTTATCAAAAAGTCCTAAAAACATTTCTGAATCCTTAAAGCAAGTAACTTTACGTGATGCAATTTTAAATTTAAATATGGCGTGGAATGCCCTTAACCAGCAAACAATCAGAAAGTGTTGGAAAAATTTGCTTTGCTCCAGCGATGATTATGACGATGAAGACAATGTACCGCTAACCATCATTAGATGCTGAAGTCATTGACAGTGCATCATCGGACGTTTTCAAATTATTAAAAGCAATAAATCCCGATATTGTTTGCACAATTACCGATATTTGTTTATGGAATGACGATAAAGAGATGGATGAAACACATGAAGAGGAAGAGGGGGCGAATGAAGATGACGACCTTCCGATTGAAATAAAAAATGCAGTGAGTGACGCGCAACCTGTAGAAATTTTAATCAAGACTTAGATTGACCTGAAGAAGAAGACTTATTATATTCCGGTATTTTAGTGCTCCGTAAACTACGGGCAATGGCATTAGAAAATACCAAGCGTAAATTTACGCAAGCAAAAATAGGACATTATTTTTCAAAATAATGTAAAATTTATTTCTTATTTTTTAATATTATACGTATTAGGTTATTCATTGTTTATAATTTATTTTTTAATAAATAAACATATTTTCTTTTATGCAATTTCTTTATAAATAAAATAAGGCTCGTCGCGGTTGGCTGATATCGTTCGCATAATCGAACGTCTACTATATAATTATACACATCAGTAACAGCATTAACTACATAAATAAATTAAATAAATACTGTTAGTTTTTATTGACTTGTCCTTTTAACATTTTCAATATTCTTTCAGGATCTTGTTTCGTCCACTTTACAATTTTAACGTGTTATTTTTAGACCTTTTTATATTAAAAAAAATTGTTGTCTGAACTTTTAACAAACATTATTTTCTATTATTCTTTACATTCTTTCTATACAATCTTTTATTACAGTTTTACCGAGTCCTTAAAAGAGCTAATATAATTCCTCGGTACTTCATAGACGCTTAAGAGTTATTAGACCCATAATAAATACAAATATTGCAGGTAAAAAGAAAAAAAAAAAAAAGAAGAAATAATATTTGAAGTATTCCCTAATTCAAGTCCCTTTAGTACTTAACATAATTATCGCTTCGTATAATGGCGAGAATATTACGGCACCTGTGCATACCAGCGTTTACTGTGACCCTCTTCATCTTCACCGTCCGTATCTTAACGCGGTTCGGGACCGGAGACCTCCGCTAACCTATGATCATCGTGGAACCAAAAGGTATGCGTTTCTCGGAACTCGGCATCGTCAGGCGCTCTTCAAACTTGCCGCTTACGCCGAGACTTGACACCGAGGAACTGAAATGTACTCTAGTCGCCGGTGGTGGGGTATATCAGTAGCAAAACAAGTTTCTTAGCGAGAAGGCACGATGCTGCAATGTTTCTTGAAATATTTTGATTGTGTGAAGTGCAAGTGAAATATTTTCGGGTGCAATATCGGTGATCTGGAGTTTTAAAGGTAGGATCCCGTGGTAAGCATTTAGATTTCCGCTTTTTCCTCGACGCGTTTCGTTTTCGAACGCCACAACGGACGGCCGCGACCACGGAATGGCTTTAAATCGCCTGCGGCTTTTCAACTTTTATAATTAATACGTTACGCGGTTTTGAAGAATTTTTTTTCACGACGGTGACGGGTTCCTTTTTCATTTTCCGTCCGTCGCCCGCAGGGAGAAAACATCTTATCAGCGCTAAAATAACAGAAAATAAACGCAATAACAAGAAATCTCGTCGAGAACGTTTGTTGTCTGTTTTATCTGCTTTATTATTGTTTCAATTAGGTTGATATCAATTAATTCTGCCTTCGGAGTTCATATCGCACATGGAAACTATGTCGGGATAGCATCATTTTAAATTTAATGAACAACACTTAACGCAAATCCCCCCTTTTAGCGTATTGATTCTATAGAATTCGCAAAGAAAGTTGTAACTGATTATCGAAAGGAATACTAGGAACAGAATAGGTAAATAGTTGAATTAATAATATATCGTTCTGTTCCAGAAATATGCGATAAACAAAACGCTTTAAATGTTAATGTAATATGTTTTTAAATGTCCTCGTTATTGAGAGAAAATCTAGCGAAATCTGAGTGTGCGTACACCTAAAGAAGCTAATGCGAATAAACTAAAGAATTTGCAATTTGTATGTATATAACATATTAATATATTCTTTTACATTTCTAAAGACGAGCGAAGAGTGCTAAGTTATACATAAGTGATTTTGCCGCCGGATACAAATAAAAACTTGTCGCCCCCTATACCCAATAAAATTTCGAAAAAAGGCTCATTCCTTTTACCATAAACAAAAAGGATATCTTAAATGGGAACGAAAACATTTGAACACACAGCATTAAACATGAAAATAAGACAGAATATTTGATTATAAAATAGTAATAAAATCTTCACTAATAATTTGGTTCATATAAAGTTTTTTACGTACACCAGATACGATTGAAATTGATGCCAAATTATTACACCAATTCTGGCCCATCCAATATCTTAAATATTTTCTAATAAATTTTAATTTCGAAAACGCTTTCTCGTTACTTCCAATTGATACTGAAAGGACTAAGAGGACTCCAGAAGGCAACTCATTCTTGAAAATACATTCTAGGACCTCCGCACGACACTTTTTACTTTCTAAAAAGTTTTTAATATTTCATCAAATGATCCAAAAGCACTGATACCATTTTCACCTCTAGAGTCATCATTTAATTTTAGTCTGCATAATATTTTATAAAAGCTTCTTTATTTAAATTTCGTAATTCTACACATTTTTTGTCATTTAGAAACTATAGTCTGCGACAAAAGTATAGAACACTACATTTATTAAAGAAGTTTCATTGTATTGTTAAGCATATCAAGTTTGGATATTTTGTCTATATACAAAAAACAGATTTCACTATCTCTAGCATTAATCGGGACAAAAATATCCGATATAAGGATAGTTTGGGATTATTGACAAAATAAAGGTGCGTCAAAATAATAAGACATGATTTACTTAAACTTTATAAACATGTAAAATAATAATTTACTTGTTTATAAATAATGTCTAATAGTGCGTTGGACCACGTCGCTGCCCTATCAAATAACTTTACTCTATAGGCTGCCGTTCCTTTAAAATACGGCTTATTAATTCCTGAATTGAATTACCTTCCGATGTGCTAAGATACTTGAGAATAGATATTTCCTCACGTCGAAAATAATATTACAATTTGAGCACGGTGAGCACCAGCGTTATCTTGCTGGGTCACAAAGTCCCGGCATGCAATCTGTTCAGCATGTCACCGCCAATGTTACCATGTTCATCTATTTTCGTATGGCCCCATTTGGCTATCAAAGAAAAGTAACGAATGGCCCGGTGCAAACAACAATATTATATCGAAGGAAAAGCTGGAATGCGCAAAATCGGTGGGCTAGCCCAACATTTTCCAGAGTACAAATTCGTCGAGAAATTTTTCGTAACAAGTATATTGACAAGCAATTCGCTCCATAAGCACTGCCGAACTAGGAATTAAAACATTTTCTGGATATATCAAAGAATTGTAATCGGACGGATCTTATCGGTTCAAAGGTAATTGACTCTCGCTAGATCCCTTTTGTAGATCATATATCGCGAGTCTGAGAATTTAATTTCATCTATAGCAAAGACATAAGGTTACTACACTTAGGTCTACAAACTATTCTAGCAGCACTAAGAGCTCTAACGTTGTTGGTCGACATCAGGTCGTAATAAGGCCAAAAGTTTTAAATTGCATTAGGCTTTCACGGCCGGAGTGTGAGTTTATACTGACAATATTTATTTCCCGAATTGTAGGCCGTGATCTTGAGTAGGTATATGTTGATGTTTCGGCAAAGACTGCGACTGGTATCTTCAGGACGATGTTAATGGTTCGCTGGTCGCCTAACTAATGTCAGACCAGTCACCAGCTGCTCAAGACCACGGCATACAAGGCCGGCAATACGTATTGCCAGAACAAAGAAAGTCAAAAGTTAATGCGTTATTGTATTATTTCTTTGAAATCAAATCTCCTCTAAAACAGAATATATAATGGAAATCTATCCAGATGTCGAAATTTGCGGTGTTGACTACACGGTGCTATTTTTTTTTATAAAAAGAAAGTACACAAGCGGAAATAAAACTACCAAAGCATACATCTATTTATTTATTTACATGGCTACGGAATTTAGAATTAAATTAATCTGAAACTTCCGTTGACAAATCCATAGTGATAAATTACAATTTCCTTATAATTACTAGCGTATTTTTAGAATATTTTTCAGAAAACTTCAGTCCCGGTAGGATTTGAACCCACGTCCTCTCCCTTGCCGGGAGTGTATGAGTTCAAATCACCCTTAAAATGCGTTGGTAATTATAACGAAACGGTAATTTATCATTTAGAATTACTCAGCGAACTCACGACAATAGCTGCCTTAGAAATATTTCAGCGGTTCATCTCACGCCATGGCGAACAATAGGGTATACGAGGGCGAAGTAAAGATGGCGCACGAAAGGTTGAAGTGGGTTCACTGGTCGGCAAGAGGCAATCTTTTTTATAGCTACCGTCAAAATTTCAGACGTCTGCTGTCAATAGTTGTTAAGAGTGTGTTTTGTGTAGCAAGTCGGACGGTTTCCCAAAAATGGATAAAATCGAATTTCGTGCAATGATAAAACACTTTTGGATGGCTGGGAAAACGGCCACGGAAATTCGAAATATTTTGCTAGAGGTTCATGGCGGATGTACTCCATCATTTTCGACCATCAGCTTCTAGGTGAGCGAGTTCAAACCTGACCTCATAAGCACAAGTGACGAACCACGCAAAAACCGCTACCAACGATGAAGTGGTCGAGAAGAAAACGAATTCGTGTGACCGTTTCGAAGAAGTGTCTGGCCAGGGTCCAACGCAATCCATTTCTCATGCGTTTTGTAACCGTAGATGAGACTTGGATCCACCACTACATACCGGAGATCAAGAAACAGTCGAAGTAGTGGACTTTCCGGACGAATCGACTCCGAAGAAAGCAAAAACCGTTCCATCGGCCGGAAAGGCCACGGCGAGCATTTTTTGAGATTCCCAAGGTGTGATCCTCATCGACTATCTGCAAAAGGGAAGGACGATCACGGAGCAATACTATAGCGATTTATTGACCTCATTCGATGCAATATTGAAGAAGAAATGGCCTCGATTGCAACGGACAATAGACCGACAATGCACAGGCTCATTCATCCCGCATCGTCGTGTCCAAATTGAATGAGTTGCTCTACGAATTAGTCTCTCATCCTCCATATTTACCGGACCTAGCCCACAGCTATCTTTTTCTATTCCTAAACCTGAAAAAATCACTGGGAGGAAAGAGATTTGCCTCAAATGAGGAGGTCATCGCCGCTACAGATGGCTATTTTGCAGATCTCGAAACATCCTACTTTTCCGACGGCTTGAAGAGACTGGAGCATCTTCGAGGAGACAACATCGAAAAATAAAAAACCACACTAGCACCGTGTTTTTCTTGTCGATTTCGGAAACATTTCAGGTCGCCGTCGTATTCTACTAATTAACTAGGAGAGCTATTATTATTTATTATTGTTTATTATTATTTATTATTACTACTTTTTACTATTATTATCTACTATTGCTGTTCGCAATTTATAATTACAATTTTTTAATCTACGTATGTAACAGAAGCAATCAATGGAAAAATATCTTTCAATGGGTAAGCACGTAAAAGAACTAATTCCCAAAAAATACACAGTGTTGTGATTGGTCTCTCCATTAAGATTAATATTCAATAGTATTTATGGCTGGTGCAATACATCTAAGGGAAATACGGTATTCAGTGGGACTATTCAGGACTACTATTGACTATAGTACTTAAATAAAGTTCCTAAGTAATTTATGACTTTAATACATTTTATGACCTTATTAGCTTCAGGGCTACGCTGTAATATGTAAATTATAATAACGCCGAAATTTCGCAGCAGCCGTAACTATCCCCAGCATTAGCCAGCGAACTGCCCACAATACTTAAAGGACATTATTTTACAGTCTACTTCCGGTGTTTCCTAATTCGCTAAATTTGTAAATCCGGATCAACCATTGTATTACTTGAAACCATCAGGTCTTTGTAAGAGATAAAATACAATAACCGAATAACAACTGTATTTTCAAGTTAGGTTTTGCTTAGTCAAAACAGTGGTTATAATTCCATCCCACAATAAATCAAAAACGGATAGAACAAGAGAGAGCAGTTTTACCCATCTCGGAACTACTGTAAATGAACAATGAGATCCACTCACAAGAAATACGTAGCAGAATCGAAAGGGCCTGGTCTACTTAAAATAAAATTAAAAATCTGTTCATAAGTCATGACATAACATTCAACACCAAGATAAGACTCCTGCGCTTTTATGTGTTCTTCGATTTATTCTACGGGGCGTGGTTATGTCGCAGGATACTAAAAGTGCTGCGGATGGAACACATAACAAACATTGAATTTATGAGGAGGATCGGAAAAGAAAAGGAAATGGTTAGTACCATGAAAATTCGTAAACTACAATACTTAGAACACATAATGAGAAATGAGAACAGACTATATCTATTGTAGAATATTTTACAGGGAAAAGTAATAAGAAAGATGGAGTATTGGTAGAAGACGAATTTCTTGGAAGAACCTGGTCCGGTGTGAATACGACTGATGATAGCCAACATGCGAAACGGATAGAAACTATTAGAAGAAGAAGTTATAATTTCTTGCAGACACGATCTTTTCTTTTCACTGTTTTCATGTAAAAAGTCTACAGCTGGGTCATACATCAATGAAGTTTGTAACTAAAATATTTTTTTGCAATATTTAATATGGTATATAACATAAAAGTAAAGCTCGTGATAAATGTTCGAGTCTCGAAAACCAAAATTAGATTCTTTCGCAAATAATCTGCTCTGGAAACAGTACACAATAGTACAGAGCCTACTTTCTCAAAATAAATCAACCAAGTGGTTTTGCCGTTTATTAAGCATTTTCTAGAATAATTGTTTGGATTACTTCTACTGTTAGGATCTTTGAGGTATGTTGTTTTTTCTTTTACACTAGGGAGACAGAACAAAATAGACACTTACTAATTAAAAAAAAGATACTATTCTCGTTATATATACAAAATATTTTAAAATTTTTAAAATAGACTAATATTTTGTCGATCCACCTTTACTTGCGTGAAGTGCTGTGAGTCGTCGTGGGATAGAATCTATTAAATGATTAATGGTGGAATATTTAACCACTCTTCTGTAACAGCTGCCACGAGTTCTTCCTTATTGCTGGGTTTTCGGGGTCTTTTCGCCATATTTGTCTGGATTATGTGCCAAACATTCTCTATCGGATTCATGCCTAGTGATTGGCCTGGCCATGGTAAAATCCGAATCCCCTGTTCCTCTTTCCATGTGGTTGTTGTTCTTGCTTTGTCGTAGGGTGCTCCATCCTCCATAAAAGTGGCGTGTTCTTTAGATAAAATGGCGTTGTCGAATATCGGTAGTAGTCCTTCTGTTAATATTTGGATATATTTTGCCGCATTTATCTTTCCGTCGCAGATTACTAATTGCGATCCTCCACCATAACATACCGCGCCCCGCACCATGATGTTCACACCGGCGTATTTCACCGTCTGATGCAAAAATTTGTCGTCCAGTTGCTGTGACGAACGTCTCCATACCCATACCTACGTACGACCACTATCACTGAATTGGCAGTATCTGCTTTCGTCTGAAAAAATGACAGACCGCTAAAACTCTTCGGGCTTCGTTCGCATTTCGATTGCCCATGCCATTCGGCGCCGTTTTTGAAACGCTGTAAGGAGAGGTTTTTTCTTTGCAACCCTTTTATACATCCCCACACTGTGGAGGTATCGCAGAACGGTGCGCTGACTTTTCTGTGAAGTTGCCGCAAGCTCAGCTGTATTTTTTCGCGGTTCTCTTAACAGTTCGCGCACAAGCACCCTTTTACTTCTTTCAGAAGATCCTACACGACCTGGTCTCGGTTCCACTGTTGTTTTTTCCTTGCGTTTAAATTGTGTAATCACACGGTTAACTGTGGACAACGGAATATTTAAAAATTTACTTATTTCACGTTGCGAAGCGCCGCGTTCACTCTGGCCAACGATGCGACCCCGGGTGAAGTCGCTAATATCACTCGAACCTTGTAAGCGATGCATAGTTGTAACGATACTAAAGTATGACGAATTCCTTCCGATACATCTACCCCTACCCTAATGACAAGAGAAAGTTCTTAATTCGTTCTTAGAATTTAGCTGTTTATTCTGTCACCCTAGTGTATTTGCAAAAATAGCCTTCTTCTTCTTCACTAACATTAATCTCATTTGGTCTGTTGACAGCATAGGCACTTAAGTCATGGTCATTGAGAATATAAAAAAAAATGCAGTCACTTCCTACGGTACTAGCGAACGTATTGATCCTTATCTAATTTTTGTAGAAGGGTTTTGTTCTGAAAAGTTACGTCTGATCATCAGAATCAGCATCGTAGTTGCTACAGATAACCTAATGGGATGTTCAACTACTAGTTTGAACTTTTTCGTGCTCATATAGAAAAAAAAACTAAAGTTCTGTGTAATGTTACAACGTTAACGTATCAATTGGATTCGAATCAAGCGAAGAAAAATGTTTACTTGTGTGGCATTCTTAACATAAGCGATTCGAAGCATTTTCTTTACGAATAAATACTTCAAAGCTGAACGTGTTTGTCAGCTATTGGTTAGAATATTGTATCTGCATTTCAAACTCTGGGCAATTGTTTACAAATATAGGAATGAACGGCGAATATAGTGCTTTTGCTTGTTGAAAGGCTAGCTTTTAGATCATCAAAAATAACCTTCGCCAATATTTTAAAATTAAAATTGTCTTTAGGCTTTCTACATAACAAAAGTAAGTTTGACATCTTTTAGGAAAGACATGTTGTAATCGTGAAATATATTTTAAATATTCTCTGAATTGCAATTGAATGTTTTATTAAAAAAAAAAATAGACGCTAACGAGTATACTTAACTTCTGATCATTTACTTATGGCAAAATTCTAATAGGCCTATGAATAATGCTTAATGCACTTAATAAAAATCTTCGCTTGATTGACACGCAATAAAAATGGCGTTAAATATTACGGACGTTTCTTAAATTATATCGTTGCTTTAATTGAGGATGGATATAGACATAAAAGAATATCTTGTGCTGTCGTGCAATCGGTGTCTAGAGTCTTCATTGAGCAGGCAGAAGCCCAAAGAATATTGGGGAATTCCTAAAATGCACCTAATAAGATTATATCAATTATCAAGCCCCTTTTCTAGAGTTGCGAGAAACAGGACCGTGTGTCCGCATAATTCACAGGTACTGCAGTAAACGCCACCCCAAGCAAATTAATAATTTATTCGGAACGCAGCATTTCAAGAACACTTGGTCTCTCATTGTTAGTCTGTTGACAATGAGAGTCTATGTGTTCTTCAAACGCAGCGTTTCAAATAAGCTATTAATTTGTGTGATGTGAAATTTACTACGATACCTGTGAATTATACAGCGTACTGGCAATCGTAAAGCTGTGAAAATAGTTAAAAAAATTAATAATGCAGTATAGCGCAAGCAAATATGACCTTTGCTACATCCTTTTACACTTGAGGAATACGCTAATTACAACTGAATCAAACCCAATACAACAAATTTTTAACAGGAAAACAGGGATAGGCATTCCAGCACATGTGAAACAAAATTTTATCATCATCAGATTTGGCATTCCTGTTGCCAAATCTGATTAAACTTGCAAAAAATCTTAAATAAAGAAAATTTAATATTCAGTGCAACACCTACTGAAGAAATATAAAATGGACGAGTCAAAAGCGACAAAATGAAAGCAACATCCCGCAAAGAAAAACCCCAAATAAAATAAATGAACGTACCAGACCCTACAATACAAGGGAATGTATGGAAGAAGAAAGGAAAGATGGTGAGAAAATCGAAACAACAGAAACAGAATTAGAGAGGAGCAACCTTGGAGAAAAAAAGGGGGATATGTAATAAAAGAAGAGGAGAAGACAGATAGATCGAAAAAGGCCAGAAAAGCACAGTTTTTAGCCCTTTAACCACTAGTGATGTACAAAAGTACCTAGAAATTTTATTCATTTAAAGCCTAGAATTTGGTTTCCTTGTTTTGAGAAAACTTTCTCATAAAAGGGATAAATGCAGTGAGACCTAACACTTGGGCTGAAAAGTCCCGGGCCTAACAAAGAAAACACGGTTTTTTTGGTTCAAAATTAGCTTTATTCATCAACGTAATCGCCATCAAGAGCAACGCAATCATTCCAGCGCCGCTCTAACATTTCAATACCACTTTTGTAGAACGATTTATCTTTTGCCTCAAAATAGGCCTCAGTTTCAGCGATAACCTCTTCATTCGTGCGAAATTTCTTACCGGCGAGCATTTTTCTGAGGTCTGCGAACAGCCAGTAGTCGCTGGGAGCCAAATCTGGCGAATACGGTGGATGTGGGAGCAATTCGAAGTTCAATTCATGTGGTTTTGCTATTGTTTTGATCGACTTGTGACACGGTGCATTGTCTTGATGAAACAAAATTTTTTTCTTTGCCATATGCAGTCGTTTCTTTGCAATTTCGGCCTTTAAACGCTCCAATACCGCTATATAATATTCACTGTTGATAGTATTTCCTTTCTCAAGATAGTCGATGAATATTACACCACGCACATCCCAAAATACCGAGGCCATAACCTTTCCAGACGATTGTTGTGCTTTCGGGCGCTTTGGACGAGGTTCACCAGTTTCTGTCCACTCAGATGATGATCGTTTTGATTCCGGAGTGAAGTGATGGATCTATGTTTCATCCATTGTCACATATCTACGCTAAAAATTCCGGTTTGTTACGTTTAAACATGGCCGAACACTGCTCAGAATCATCAACACTTTCTTGTTTTTGGTCAACAGTGAGCAAACGCGGCACCCACTTTGAACAGAGCTTTCTCATAGTCAGATGCTTATGCAATATAAAGCCAATACGTTCTTTTGATATCTTTACGATGTCAGCTAACTCACGCAACTTCACTATTCGATCATTCAAAACGATTTTGAGGATTTTTTTGATGTTTTCTGGTGTTCCCGCCTCATTTGGACGTCCACTGCGTTCTGCATCATCGGTATCTCTACGACCACGTTTGAAGTCAGCAAACCAACGTTTTATTGTTGTTTCTGATGGAGCGGAGTCCCCATAACACTTTTCAAACCATTGCTTCGCTTGAACAGTATTTTTTCCCATCAAGAAGCAGTGTAAAATTAAAACACGAAATTGTTTTTGATCCATTGTTTTGAAAATAACAGAAGTAGCGTGACTCTTAGCACAATAACTCACAAACTAATGAATAGAATATCATGAAATTTTAACAGCTGTCTTTTGAAGGTTACTACTAACTGAGAGAAAGGTGACTGCAATAAAACTAGCGTCATCTATGTGTTAGGCCCGGGACTTTTCAGCCCATGTGTTACAATTGTGCTGAAAAAAAAAGAAATGGATGAAAAAAATTGTATAAAATGTAGCAACTTTATTCAGTAATTTCCTTCCACTCTCTTCTTGCCATTGCTTTCATTTTTTCCAAGTCTTCCCCCTTTATTCTACACATTTCTCTTATCTGGTCCATCCATTTCCTCCTAGGTCTTCCTCTCTTATTTGCGTGTTCTGCCACCATTATTTTTCTTGTAATTCTGTATTTATCTTTACTATATGCCGATACCAATTGCTTCCTCTTTATTTTCTTATTATTGTTTCTTGGTTTGCTATTTTTCTAATATTCTCATTCTTGATCCTATCCCATTTTGTTTTCCACGTTATTCTTCTTAGATGCTTCACTTCCATTGCATTTGTCTTTACTTCATCTTTCTTCGGCAATGTCTAGTATTCGCATGCGTAAGTTATTACTAGGATTGTTATAGTATTATATATTTTTATTTTTGCCTCCATATAAACATCTCTGTTTGATAGAATTGTCTTATTTAAAGAGTAGTATATTCTTGTTGATTTATTCGCTCTGATTGTTAATTCTCTATTTTTCCGTCGTCTATCAGTATGCTTCCCAACTAGTCATATGTGGTTACCCTCTCCAATGTACTACCTATATTTCTAATACAAAAAATTAAATTTTCTATATTAGTTTGTACATCTAAATTTAGTTTTATTTAAAGCACCATAACGTAAATAGGATTAGGAATTCGAAAAATATAAGAATGAAGCTACTGTACGAACAATAATCAGATTACCCTTGCAATGTGGATGTCTATACACAACGTAAGAAGCGAGCTTATTTACAGTCTAGATAATTTATTGCTAGTGATCTGATTCGACCGCCATAATTCTTGCGTCCATTAACCACCAATTAAGCAAACTAGATAAATGGACAATGACTAATTGATTGTTACCAAGAATAACATTTTAGTGCTAGATTTGAATCTAAAACGTAACCGGAGAATTTGTTTTTGTTTCAAACCTACAATCGGTTGTATTTCGAATGACTAATTTAGTTGTTTATAAAGATTGCTGGATTTTGCCGAAGAAGTTTAGCCTATAGTTTTATATAATCTTTAATTTTGGGTCAACCTTTTATTTGAAATACAAAGAAGTTCGTCGACAAATACATATGATATTCGGTCAAGAATCTATTAAATGCAATTGGATAATTGATCTAATTCGGAGCTTTGATATAAACTGATCGGTAAAAAAACTAAATACGCTCAATAGTAGACAAAATGAAGTGCAGATTGTTTCCACTAACGATTTGTTCACAGTAACGGGAGTGACTGCTTTTATGCCTAAAATAATAGGTATTTTCAACATTTTATGTTACGAATGACGATTGCAAGGACTGTGTGGATGTACAATTCACAGGTATAGCAGTAAACTCCACTCACACAAATTAATTAATTATGCGGAACGCAGCGTTTCGAGAGCACGTGGGCTCCCATTGTCAGTCGGTAACACGGTTGACAATGGGAGCCTACGTGCTCTCGAAACGCTGCGTTCCGCATAATTAATTAATTTGTGTGAGTGGAGTTTACTGCTATACCTGTGAATTTTATGTTACAGCTGTTTCTCTTAGTTCTTTTAATATTTGAAATATACTCAAATATGCCTGCCCATAGAACCAGCTTCTTTTGCAAATGTCCATAGACATTTGTAATATCCGTCCTGTGGTATCAGTCACCCTCCAACTAGATTATTGGGTTGTTACAAAGCACCCGTAGCCTCGGCTTTCACATAGAGCTCCAGCAAGGAAGATCCACAATGCCCTCCAAGGAACCTGTTCCTGTATTGTTGAATGCTCCAGTGATTCCCAATAGTGCTTGCCGCAGTTAGCAGTTTCAAACCCGAGGTCACTTCTGTCTGAGTATTTTCTTGCCGATCGTGTCGGGCTTCTTGCAACTGATGCCCGAACAGCTTCAATGTTTTCTGGGGCTCATTGCATCCGTTAAGATGGTGGTTTCCTTGTTAGAGCTGAGCCCGTATAGTCGAAATTCCTAATCTATTAAAAATAAATATAATAACGTTGGAATGCTCGTTAAGTAGATGTTACCTACCCATTGGTTCATAATTACTAAATAGCAGGTAGTTGTGCGCAGCCAGATGCTACCGCCACCTTTCTATCATCTTCACTAGACTGTCACTACTACATTCAAAATTTCCCGTTGCTCTGTAACACCCTGTACGTTGAAGTGAATACGTATGCTTCCACTGCCAGAGTCAGTAATAAACGAACTGTTTCCGGAATTGGACCGTGTCATGTGATGACAAAGCAATAAAAAGTGAAAAAAGGTTAAAAAAAGAGAAAGACGAAAAGGAGTAAGAGAAGAAAAGAGAAAAGTGGGGCAGACAACGAAAACGGAAGAAAAGAGAAAGCGGGAACTCGACGTTTCATTCTTTAGGAGAAAAACAAAGAAGAAACCAAATCTGCGATCAGATCCTAACTCCATAATCCTTCCGGCTGATAATGGAAATGCCACAGTCATCTTAAATAAAACTCAATATACGTCAAAAATAAGGGAACTATTGACGGATGGCACTTACATTCCTCTAAAGCAAGTATGGGCAACCTTTGACATATTGTGGGCCGAACTTTAGTGTGCAAATACGTTAGCGGGGCGCGTTTAAAAGTAGTGTTTATAATTTTTAGCGATAAATATCAGACATGAAATAATACGACAATGTTATTATTAAATGAAAAAAATAGGTACAACATTATAATTAAATCGTGAAATTTTTTTAATTGGGTTTTTCAAAATGTCTCGCGGGCCGGATCAAATCTTACAGCGGACCGGTTGTTGCCCAAATATGCTCTAAAACAAGATACACTGGTACTTGAACGGGAAATTTCTTCTCTAATTAAAGTTTCTAATATCCCACTAGAGATTCAACGCAGTCTCATTCCCCGAAACTCCAGACCGCCTCGGTTGTACGGTCCTCCTAAAATATACAGAGGGGTTTCCAAAATTCTCGAGGAATACACATGTAAGACCTCGTCGCATGTTTTAAACTCCACATATTTGGTTGAACTTCGAGATTACCATTCAACCTACAGATTTCTTAGTCAGTTTTGACGTCACTTCTCTCTTCACTAAAGTACACATTCCAGATTTTCTCAATATCATCGAATAGCTACTAGAACAGGAGAACAAATTTCCCAATTTAGACCACCTAATAGATAAATGTCTCACTTAATATTTTAGCAATATTTTTTTATGAAAAATAAAATAAGATGTTCTTATAAAGTAATAACGTTTAAAACAAAAAAAAATCGATGATTTTCATCAATCCTGTTCTATATCAATAATTTTGGATTCAATCGTACGTATGGCAAAATTTTATTTAAATTTGGTCATCCCGTTTCTAGGAACCTAAAATACTTTTTCGTCGAGGTAATCTCCGAAAAGTGAACTAAACATTGGACTAGTGAAAACAAAAGTTAAACTATGCATCGGGTAAATAAACTATAATCCTGATCGGAAACGTTTTACGTGCTACCTTTCATTGTCCAGGTCCCAAAAGAAAAGCTCTCCAGCTAAGCTTTTTCGCCTAAAAAAACAAAGAAAAAAAAAAGAATCGGTAACAGAAACAAGTAAGCCCACCGGCAGGCGGCGGTGACGATGGATAGGGAAAAACTCGCATGCAGACCCGATGGTTTGGCAAAAACACGCATCGAGCCGATTCGATTGAACTGCCTCGATCGACCGACGATTGCAAGGCCGTTCGATTTTACGCAAACAAATAGAGAATTAATTTAACGAGTCGCGAAGGCGTTAGGTTTTGCGTCGTTGCGAAACCGTCAGCGCCAGCGTATGTTTCACGCACTCGAAGTTAAATCCGTGGACGTTTTTGCCACGCAAAGGTAGCGGTCAACGACGACGATGTACAGTCCCTATCCAATTTATTAGGGTCACAGCGAGAATTTGTTAAAATATATAATGAAAAACGTATTATACAAACATAAGTTTATTTAGAACTGTTTATAGACATCGTCACAACAATATAATTAATACTTTGTAATACCTCCTTTGACTTTTATAATTGCTCTTATTCTTTTTGGCACACTGTCTATGCAAGCGTTAATGGTATGTTTAATTGTAGCGTCATTTTGGGACACATCCTCCATATTTCATACTAATTGAGTGTTTCTTCTCGAATACACGCGTGATTTTAGAACACTCCACACGTTCTTAATTGCACTGAGGTCGGAAGAATTTCCCGGCCAAGATAACATTGACAGAACGTACGTTTTCAAAAAAGTTTGAATGGATTTGGCCATGTGGCATGGTGCTTTATCGTACATGAATGTGTAAGGGCCTTCATTCGGATCTAAATCATTGATATATGGCACCAAGACAACTTCCAATATACGCTTATATTGGTGTTGATTCAGGATGCCTTGGTAAAAAGACAGTGGTCCAAGACCTTCGACTGATATAGAGGACCATACCATAACTGTCGGCGGGTGTTTCACCGTTTTTGGTACACTAGCTTCACCAAATCGTTCAGATGGAGGTCGTTTAACCAATTGAGCTCTCTCGGTCATGGCTACTAGTTTTGACTCATCGCTGAATACGATCTTTAACGAAAAATATTGCTCAAACAAAGCGAATTTGCTTGATTTACATATTCATTCAAGTTATTCTGTCTTTATGACTCAAATAAGTGCGTTATAATGGTTGAAGGATGCACTAGTTTTATCTCTCTTTGCCCTTGTTAGAGCATTATTTCTGAGTTTCATCATTAATTTGATATTATCAGTTAACCATGGTGTACTTTTCTTTAAACAACTGTTTTGATTGAAGCATATTAAATAGATTAATAAAATATGTATCAAAAACGCAAAGTTTATCATTAATATTAGGTAAATTATAAATATAATGCCATGGAATTGCAGTTGTATATAATATGGTAAGTCATTTGTTCCAATATCTTCAACAAAGGCGCAAAATTGTAACTTAACAAGAGATATGACTGGTTTTAGAACTTATACACATATCCAAACATTTTCCGCATAAGGACTGTTGATGAATAATACAATGTAAGACCAATGGTTTTGAACCACCATCACTTTCTACAGCCTTTGACACAAGTGCAACTGCTTCTTTATTTTTACGACACATGTTTTTGCCTCCATCAATTGTAATAGATTTTAAGTTTTTCCATCGAAGATTCTTTTCATTAATGGCATTTTCAAGACCCTCAAAAATACTTTCCCGAATAGTTGGGCCGTAAATACTATCAGTATCAAGAAGTTATTGATATACTCCACACCTTTTATCTACTCCTCGAATAAAAATTAACACCTCTGCAGTATCTGACACATCCATTGACTCATTCAAGGCTAGAAAAAAACACTCAAGATATCCATTTTTATACCTTCCGAGCCACGGTGTTTGCTAACAAACCGATAGTTTTATTTACCTTTTCGGGGTACATTTCTTCGGCTACTGCAATTCTTTGACCATTTGTCGATCGGTGAATGGTTTTCCACGTTTTGCGATTTTAAGAGCCACACGAAAGCTGACACGAGTTATAGGCTCTTGTTCAATATTGACTTCTTAACAAAGATTGCCGCGATCTCAATCCGCGCTTCAATGTTTCAAGTTTTTGAGAGTCTTTCGTTTCATAATCACGTTTAATATCATATTCTTTGAAAATGGCTGTTGGTTTCATTGCAAATCAATCATGCGCCTTATTACTGGACTCAATGGCGAAATATTGAAGTATCTATTTTTCGCTTCTTCTCCATGCTAGTAAATCTCACACAAAAACGAGAAGTCAAATCAACATGCTACTACGTATGGGCGTTGTTGGCTCAGCTAGCCTTTTTATACATCAATTGCTGCCATCTCGAAGCGAGTAGAAAATATACCAGAAGAAATGTTTAATTGTTATTGGCCTTTCGAAAGTACTACTAGCGCTATCTATTAGCGATAGGGTTACTATCACTACCGATTTCCGATTTTGACCACCAGATGTCGTCAAGTGCCACGGTCGTAACACAATAATAATTGCTCCCTCAAGGCGTATACTCGGAGACTAGTCTAAAAACTAAAATGCTTTTGGTACTCGGAACTTACTGTAGTAATCGGTACCGCCCTAAGACTGGAAAGTTTGGAGACCCCTGCTCTACATGAAATGCTTAGGTATCTGAGTTAAATACATTTTATTTGTGAAATTATAAAATTATTTACTTTTAAGAAAAATAAGGTTATTTTTTGTTAACTACTTTAAGCTGTAAACCTTTTCAATTTTGCACTAATTAAATGTTAGGCTCCAAACATCTTTATAGCTCGAAGTTTCTCTCTATATCTCGAACTTTTCTTTTCTGGCAACTGTCTGTTCGACTTCTGGAAGTTCGACTGTATATTACTCCACGAGATTATGAAGATATACCAGGCCTTTAATAAAAATATTTCGAAATCGCTGTCAAATTTTCATTCAACCTAATTTTTTCTGAATAGTCACGTACACACACGTACAGTACGCCTATACGTGCGTAAGAGTTTAGAGAAATTTGAACATGTGTAATCTTTAAAACCGCATACCACCACTTTACGTTTCAACTGAGTTTGTTATTCCTTCGCCTATAATCATCATAGATTTACACGAAACAGACGATTTTTCTTCTTGAACTTGTGTACATTCCTATACACCTACCACTTTTACCGATGTGGACCTTGCCGGTCCGAAAATATCGTACTACTTAAACATTGCATTATTTTCGCGATCGCGCTTTTTAAAACGGAAGTAGTAAGTAAAAATATCGAAGCTTTGTTCTTTTTATGCGTATCCAGAGCTCGTTAATTTGTTTACATGTTCGCTGGACGCGTGGCGTCTTGTTTATAGTTGTCTAGGATTCGGGAGAATACAAACGTAAATCTACAGGGTGAGTCAACGTGTCGGCAAAAGTAAACAGACTTTAAAATTCGCCTTTGTTGAAACATGAAATTATGAGCAGTTCGGTAGACCGACTTTATTGTAATTTAGAGGACTATAATCTACGCAATATTACGTGTATTTAGTCTCTACGATTGAACGTACTACGTATTCAGTATGACCTGTATTTCTTTTAACCACTAGTATTTTTCCATTATTTATATGTACACTACCGTTCATAAGTCCGATCGCACATAATATAACGTGCTACACGTTGGGGATGAATATGTTATAAAACAGAATTTGGCAGAGGTACTACGTCATCCAACTCCAGGCATCCAGTATATTCCTGAGATCATGGAGACGTGCGTGATTGCATTTGGAGAACCCTATTTCATATTGTTGGTTTATTTGAACAAAGATATGCTAAAACGAAAAGAATTGAATATTTAAACGCACGCCAGAATATGAGTTTTACACAAAATAGGAAAATTGCTCCATAATTAAATATTTCTGAGTGGTGTACATACGTAGGACAATTAAAAAAAAGGAAGAGACTTTTCGCCACCTTACCGCACCGCAAATTACCACAGACTTCAATTTACAACGCCGTCAGCCTTTAAGTCTGTAAACAGTAGAACGGAGACTAATAGAAGCAGATCTGAGGGGTCGTATGCCAATAAAAAGATCGTGGTTAAGTTCTATACACAAACGGAAAAGACTAAATTGGGCAGAACCTCATGCAAACTGGAGTGTAAATGATTGGAAAAATGTGTTATGGACTGACGAATCGAAATTCGAACACACACCTTTGTTCGTCGCGGCCCTGAGGAACAAATGCTAGACGAGTGTATTTCAAAATCGGTGAAACATGGAGGAGGAAACATCACGGTATGGGTTGCTTTGGAGACGGAATAATTGGAAAATTAGTTAAAACAAATGAGGGAATGACAAAAGTATGGACCACCAGGAGGTGGGGTTTATTTGTCAGCAAGATTGTGACCCCGAACACACTGCAAAGGTGGTTAGATCTTATTTTCAAGAAAAATTCTCTGAAGGAGTCGTATCTTTAAAGCAGTGGCTGCCACAGAGCCCTAATTGCAACCCCATAGTTTTTGTGGAATCACTTGGATAATGAGGTTCGGAGAAAATCCCCAACTGGCAAGGCAAAATTCTGGAATGCTCTGCAGGAAGCGTGTAACGCTATAGACCAGGGGTCTTCAAACTATGACCCACGGGCCGAATCCGACTTGCCAGTGTTATCAATCCGGCCCGCGACAGCTAGTAATCAGTACTATGAATTCGGCCCGTGACACCTAATGTCTTATTGTTGTCATTGTTACTGTGGTAAGTTGGATAACAACTCGGTTTTATTTACTTGCTAAATAAACTTAATAACAAGTAGAATACGCAGAAAATGTAACTGAAGCCATAATAACTAGCAAATAATTGAAACGAATCCCACTAACATTATAAACTAGTGAGCAACCCGCGGTTTCAACGTTGGTAGTTATGTTGGGATAAACAGTATCGTGGAATGTATATATTCTGAATCGCACATATGACTTTTATCCTGAAAATCTCTCGAGAACGAAAAAGCTAAATTAAGGCAGTTTTACTTCCTTCGCCCTTTCTAGACAGACTGACTTGCGGTCGCCCCTTTTTATACTCCAGGTAGCCTTTTTATACTCCAATTAATGCCATCTCGAAGTGAATCGAGTATACTAGAACTTTCTTGAACCAATGAGGTTATTCACGCCATCTTTTCGCAATAGAGGCTACTACCACTACTTTTCACTTTTGACCGCTAGATGTCGTCGAGTGTCACGATCGTAACAACACAATAGTAGTTGCACTACTAAATTTAGCAAGAGTTCAGTTGGCTCTAAGGCTGGAAAGTTTGGACAGCCCTGCTATGGACGAATCGTATTTGGAGTGATTAGTTCTAAGGAAACCAGCTATCTGTCAGGCAATTATTAAAGCAAAAGGTGTTATTTTCAAAAACATTATAAGTTAATGAGTGAAATTTGTTATTTTAACAAATTTCTCGCAAACATTATCTGTCTACTTTATTTTGTTATTTTATGTACTGCAATTAAACTTATGAACGGTACTGTATATATTTAGCAAAAACTCATACATTCATATTCCGACCTTTTGGATGTGTACAGAAAAAGACAGCTTCGAAATTAGAGGAGTATGCAGAAACTTTGTAATTACAAATGATAGTCGAAAGCTTGTAACATATTTAAGGTCAATACTACTGCCTTCTCATTACAGATCTTTGTGTGTTTTCTTTATACATTTTTTGGGAGTAAATACTCATTTGCTCCTATACCATAGACTGTACGTTTTATTTCTATGAAAGATTAAACGTTTTACGAAGTTAAACTTAACTTATGACGTTCCAGTATGTTCAAATTCCATCTAATACTGAAAACATCCTTTCAACCGAGATTTACACTTACTTATTTATGTTTATCTTGTAATTTAAAGCTCAAAAATAACCCTAGATGCTTATTAATAGCATCTGCGTTTTCAAATATTTTCCTAATTTTCACAATTTCTAACCGATTCATTTCCACGATCGTTACTCGAACTAAGAACGTACAAGCAACTATATTTACTTGGTTTTTATACCAGCCCACGTACTTACATTCGGGTTTGTTTGTTTAAAGTAGCAGTAGATTGGGAAAAAAAACGAGTCTTAAAAGAGCGTAAACATAAATGGCAAGATATTCTTTCCTTCCTAAAATAAAGTAAAATAAACACGTTGGGATAATGATCTACGATAAGTAGCTCGTCAGTGCTTACACAATGCAGTTTTGGCCGCTGTATACTCGAATATGTGCTTCAAATTGGCCGGGCTAAATATGAAGGAGAAGGCGTTTCGGGCAAGGGAACGTTGGGAATCAGGTGAATTTGTAAATGTTTGTTTTATAAACGCACATGCGAGGCAATTGTGAGGTGGTTTTATGTAGGATAATGTAAGCAACGGTTGAATAAGAGAAAATTGTTACTGAGCTTTCACTATAACAGTTTAAAGTTTTAGTTTTTTTTTTTCGTAGAAAAGTTGAACAAGATATTTAAATGGGTTACGAAATCATTTGTAATCTAGAATCTTTTTCAAAATGACAGTTTTTGTTCAGCAAGAACTACAGCAGACCCTCGATTATGTGAACGATATCAGCCAAGCACTGTTCACATTACTGAAAGTTTACATTAGCGAGCCTTATTTTATTTATAAAGAAATTGCATAAAAGACAATATGTTTGTTTATTAAAAAATAAAATATGAACAATGAATAACATAATACATATAATATTAAAAAATAAATTTTACATTATTTTGCGCATTCCGCGCCATATCTAAATTGAAAATTGCTTCACGTAAAGTTCCTTGCTTTATATTACATAGAATAAAACAAACACCTAAATCAACTATTAATTGTTCGCTGTATCGTTTGCCACGGATTGCAGAACAGTTTTATACTTTTTAGATGGCGTTCACACTTCCACCTGCCGGTACACGTCAAATAATTGTCACACATTGCACATTTAATTCTATCACCTTCGTATGTTTATTGGAAATACGCCGTTCCCAAAACGTATCTAAATCATTTTCTAAGTACGTGTGTACTGACAAGCATTCACAACGACCAGTCGAATAATACTGAACAAGCGTGCTTTGATACGGCTATTTGATTCTCCGTGCCGCGCGCTTCACCCCTCCACGTTGTTCTCCTCACGGCACTAAAATTTGCTCTTCTTTGCCGAGACGACCAATCACTCTAACAATTCATCAATCAATCAATCTAATTCCGCGAATTCGTTAGTAGGAAGTTGCAAGATTTACCAAAACAAAACGTGTGTTTACCAAACAAGCTTGACTGCCAAGCAACACACTGCTGGCATCTTTTAAAGTCGCAGAGTGACGAAGCGTGATGGACCTCCACACCATGGCAGAAGGGCATATGCCACCGGTGTCTCTTGACATTGGGAGAAAGGCACCTTTCTCCAATAACACTATTAATCGAAGAATCCATCATATCGCCCAGAATCTCAACGAGCAATTAATAGAGAAAATATAAGGCACGGAATTTGGTCTGCAACTTGACGAGGCTACTGACTGAAAATAATATTATCATCGAAGACTTTATGTTCTGCAAACGTGTTGTATTAACTGTCACCTGTGATCAGTTTATTGTTTTGAGCAGTGCACAAATATTTTTTTCTTGCCTTAAAGGTATTTAATCCTTCAATGTTTAAGCGCCTTCAACGTATCTTAGCCGAGAATTTAGAATCACTTTCTATTAATTTCAAAAGACATCACACATATAGTATTTTTTTCGCTCTCTACACATCTTTCGTTAGCCAGACGGATAGAATAATTCGAATAGTTCATGGTAATATGGACACCAATTTAGCTTAGTACAAAATTCTGTTAAAATATATATTGAAAAATATATTGTACAAGTTAAAATTTATTCAGAACTGTTTAAAGACTTCGTCACAACTATATAACTAACATTTTGTAGTGCCTTCTTTGGCTTTTATAATTGCGTTTCCAAAAAATTCTGGATGGATTTGGCCATGTGGCATGGTGCCTTATCATGCATGTATAAGAGACATCATTCGGATTTAAATCATTGATATATGATATCAAGACGTCCTCCAATAAACGCTTATATTGGTGTCGATTTATGGTGCATTGGCAAAAATACAGGGGTCCAGGACCTTCGACTTATATACAGGACCAGACTATAACTGACGGAGGGTGTTTCACCGTTATTACTACGCTATCTTCACCAAAGTGCTCAGATGGACGTCGTCTAACAAATTGAGCTCTTTCGGTCACGGCGTTTGGTTTTGACTCATCGCTGAATTCGATCTTTAACGAAAAGATATTGTTCAAGCAAAGAAATGTTTGTACCCATCTTCTATACAGTATAGAGTGGCACTTTCTCAATTTCTTAGAAAGATATTTAGGGAACGTATTTAGATAGGTATTCGTGAATTTTATACTTGTATTTGCAAATTATCGCGTTAGAAAAACACAAGAACTTAAATTTACAATGTGGCCCTAATAAAATGGACAGAGACTGTATATCTTCTTTTTGCAAAAGACACAACTGTTTGGCGTTATCATCGCTTGTACTATCTTGGGCATTCTTTTAATATCCTTTTCTTTTCGAAAGCAAAGAGGCTATCATTGCAGTAATCTTTTGAATGTAATTTTTGTTAAGAACTGTTTTGTCTACGAAATTTAATAAAAGCGTACAATTTAGTTTAATGGCATATAAATTTACCAGATTCATGTTTATTTTAACTAAATTTTATTATATGTAAATATTTATAATAGTATGAATATAATACGAGCACCTTTATTCAATATTTTGCAGAGACTGTAACATACTAAATTATTGAAATCCAAACTTTCTCTAATTTATGTAATCGCAGTTAGGTTAGAATCGCATTACTTTTAGACCCTATAAATGCGAGTGTAATTACAATCTCAAACTAAGAGCTTGTAATTACACTCGCATTTGTAGGGCCTTTAATTGCTCTTTCTCATTGTAATTAGCATATCATTTTCCTACCTGCTGCGGATGCATAAAAGAGGCAACCGAATTCTAGAGAGGCAGTTGAGTAACGTGTAGTTTTCGCGTGCAAAAATATACTGTGGATTTAGTACTTACGGAGTAACAATTGTTTCCACGCATCGTTTCAGCTCTTCTTTCGAGGGAGGGGCTTAAACTTTTCTCATTTTCAAGAATAGCGAATTAAGCTACTGAATTAGCTTCCTAAGAATTGTAACCTTTTTTCTTTGTAACTTGAAAAACAAAATCATTAACATAAGCTTGTTCTTTCCTTCCAGATTTGCGATGTGGAGGCGTGTAGTCATTGCTATATTTCTGGTCAGTTTCTTCGTTCTTTTGCAACAGGCGAGCAGTTGCAACGAGGCCTTGTGCGGTAGTATAGTAAGCAAGTGTCTTCTGACGCAGTCGTGTAAATGTGATCTGAAAAACTGTAGCTGTTGCAAAGAATGTTCGAGTTGCCTGAGTTTCCAATATAGCCAGTGCTGTTCGTGTGTAGGTAAGTGTTAAACAAGACGAAAAAGCATCTCTTCCTTTTAGTGATTATTTTCTGGGGTTTTAAGAATGCTTATGTAACAATTTGTTTACTTACTGTTGACGTTGAGCAGCTTATAATTGATGCCACAGTGCATACTGTATTCTGATTATTATTGCATAATTAAACTAGTTTTTTGTCGCTATGGATTTTTTCTTGTGCTTTTATGGTAAATATATATATAAATGTATGTATCGCTGATTCTAAATAACCCATCAGTCTTTTCCATGCTGGTTCTAGTTTCTGAGAAACACATAGTATTTTCCTGTACTATATTATTACTCAATTTATCTAATATTGTCCCTAATCTGCTTTTTAATTTATCACTCTATTTATCTATTTATGCTGGAACGTATTCTTGCTAATATTATATACAAATTATGTTCTCATATGTAGTACCATCCAGAAGTTTGAAAGCAAGGTGAAATTCCTTCAAAATAACACAACTGACTGGGATATCGTGAAATCGTTAATCCGTATTATAAATTATTGTCTGCAAATATAAAATTGTTAAGACATAATCCGTAAAGTCCAAACATTTAGGTACAAATACATTTGCTCTTTGACGGGGATGGGGAATGACACCTGCAGTAATTACTTCGGTCAAGGTGTTTGCTATTACTACCTCAGTAATCGTAACAGATGACTGTAGAACAACGTAGTAATATTTGTACTCTTCGCGAGGAAGAATATACCGAGAGAAAAATCACTCTACGGTTAGGGATTTCATCAAAAGGTGTGCATTATACATTGACCCGGAGAAGAGAAACGGGACAAAATCTTGGTAGAAGACGAAGTGGGTAGCCACGGGTGACTTCTGAAGCTGAAGATAGATTTATAGTAACGACTTCGAAACGAGATCGACGTCTAACAGCACTGGATATCGCAACGCGCGTTAATACACAACGGCGAACAAATGTTTCTGTTACCATCATCAAGAGGCGATTATTGCCAGCGGGTTTAAGGGGATGCATCGGCTGCAAGAAACCGTTTTTAAAACGTGTGCACAATGAAAAACGATTAACATAAAAGCTGGTCGCTGGATGATTGGAACGTAGTCTTATGGACCGACGAGTCCAAATTTGGT
Organism: Trypoxylus dichotomus; assembly: GCA_023509865.1. Taxonomy (NCBI): domain Eukaryota; kingdom Metazoa; phylum Arthropoda; class Insecta; order Coleoptera; family Scarabaeidae; genus Trypoxylus; species Trypoxylus dichotomus. Next base: position 87,266,383 of record CM042074.1, on the reverse strand, counting down.
ACCCAACGGAGAGTTTTTGTTCCTCGACTATGAGGAGAAAAAGCTAGTGGGGCCTGCTTAGTGCCGTTCGTCATTGCTTTACCATTTGAACGCGGTTTTCAGGTTGACTCTGTACACTGATACACGATACAAAATATCGCATAAATAATTCCAAATTTCTCCTATTTTCAGACGATCTAAAGTGTTTTGAGTCGGTTTCGGATTGTAATAAACTTCACTCAGATATTAATAGCACGCTGTTCTCGATAGTGTGAATCACATCCAAGATTTGGGCACACTTTTTGGGACTTCTTTAGGGGTACATTGATTATATCAGTTGCAGAGCCACTAAGCTATGTAGTCTTATTTCAACTTGAACTTGAATTTGCTTTCTTTGTCGGCTAGACGCTGGGCTATAAATATTTACATTGTATATTAGTTGCTTCTGAACTACTTTAATTGTTTTCTATAAAAATTTCAGAGTATACATCAGGAACGAGGATGTATTTGTGGTAGAGTATCACCGCACTTCATATGGTTGCAGTACCCCAATAAACCCTGACGATAGTAGAGCTTAATAAGCTGTTTAGAGTAGAGGAACATTTTAAGAAATCTTAATACTTTTTCTTGAACATCATCTTACCAGACAGTTAATAATGCACAAATTAATAAGCCTTCTTCATAAACGAGATATAATCTATTTTACAGCGTCCTAACAAACCACTTCGTATGCGCGAAACTGCTGACCAAACTAGAGGTGTTGTTGGGAGTAATGATGTTCTTGCGCGACTACCGTCATATTGGTATAAATGATCAAAAGGCGCTTGAGAAATACGCGTACAGATGCGTTTTTGACCGATTGTTAACAAATGCGGCACCCATCTTACATCCAGCTTTTTCATGTGTACTTTATAAAAAATATTCCGATTCGTTCTTTTGAGGTGCCTATAACCTTGCCTATACCACGCACTTTCACTCGTCCATCATCTAGCATCATACCATGGACTTGTTGAATGATATGTGGTCTTGTAACAGTTTTTGGATGGTCTTCAAGTAGACGTTTCATCTTCGAGGTCTGTACGATCAGTTTTAAAAAGAGCCGCCTATTTTTTTCGCAGTGGAAAATGAATATGATGCATCCTTATGCGCTTTTAACAATTTTGGACGCATTTCCGTTGATGTTAAACCATCCGAAACAATGGATTTTGTCACCAAACATAAAAACGCTCTTAAATACAGGTCTTCTCATGGTATTGGTGATCGTCCACCAACATGAGGAATGTTGTATTTAACAGCGTTTTTATCTTTGGTGTTATTTACTAGGCATTCTTTTAGATGTGTTTCAAAGAATTTTGTCACTGGACGATATTCGACTACTACTCGAATAGATTGCTAAATACAATTTTAGATGTGTTTACATAAAGGTGAAACTTTCAGATATAATTATGGTTTCAGTTTTTGAGAACTCTTCAGACTACCTACGTACTTACAATGATTTAACTTTACTGATACCGTCGGGCAAGTATGGAACTCTTAATCCAAACGTTATCGAAACTTTTGGTGTTTTTTAATTACTACAACAATGTTTCATTAAGTAGAAGGGAGTGCTATCTTAACAGGGCAGTTATAATATTACCTACTGAAAAAATGCAACTATTTTTATATATTTTGCTGTAAATTCTTAAAAATGCTGTATAAACACCTACATATTTCGACATTCTAAGCCAAACTTTGTCGTAGACTTATGTCCTAAACCAAATGATACGGGTGTGAAACTCAGCAAGCAGTCCAATATTGAGGATTTTACCGATAAAATGCCTGAACTATTCAAGGCATTGACTGAAAGTCCAGATATTGAAGACCGATGGGTGAGCTTCACATACCCCGTGGATCTTAGTATTGCTCACTTAGCGCCCATGAAGGATTACAAATTGCAATTACGTAAGTAGCCATTTTTACACCTTCAAATAAAAGAAAATTTATCGCAATTATAACTTCTGACTGTTGATAATTGAATTTCTCGCGGTGTAAATGGATACACACCAGTCTAGCGAACTGGTGTTGTAGGTTCAAATCCTACCGGGAGCCGTGAAATTTTTATTCATTAAAAATTTCACAAAAATCTAATCCAATTAAATTCGACGTTGGTAATAAAGAAATTGAATTATCACTAAAAAACCAACAGAAGTTATTCTAATGGCTTAATTTTGAATGTTACTTTATTCTAAACCATATAAAACGCATTTTGCAGAAAGTTCCGATCCAGATGCGAAGCCGCTACCGATATGGAATTGTACGGTTGCATTCATGGCGGAGTGCATGAGTTGGGCCAAGTGCAAGAACAGTTGTCAATCGATGGGGGCTTCCAGTTTCAGATGGTTCCACAATGGCTGTTGCGAATGCATAGGAGACACGTGTATAAATTACGGCTTAAATGAAGCAAAGTAAGTGAGATTCTCATCTTTAGTCTTGGCAAAGTGGGGCAAGTTACAGTACGGAGAACAACGCGAATGGGTCAAACGGCCGTATTAGTAGTATGTTTGCACATAAACTAACGATAGAAAATATATAATGTGCTGAAAACTTACTGTTAGTTTCCACGAAATCGCAAACTGGGTGGCATCTATTAAATATTAGAAGCATTAAATATGTTGCCACACTTGTTTCAGTCAAATGAGTACGGCGTGAGGAATAAATATTTTTTAATGATGACAAACATTAAAAGTTGGGTTGTTGAAACTTGAAATTTATTCAATGCCCTCAACACCAATTTTTAAATTTCAAAGCTAGTACATTTTGGAACTCTTTTAGAAGCAAGTAAGGAGATGACGGTTCAAACTCTGCCATTATACGTGCCATCGCATTCGCCATAGAATATTTCTGCAGATCGGTTGTTTCACAATTTTTTATCTTTCAATTCTGCTTCAATCCTTCTTTCAACATAGTCACGAACAGATGGCATAAAGTTTCTTAACGATGTCCGACTTGGTAATGTATAATCCGAAAATTTGCTCCAGAAGGAGACAAATGCTTGTTGGCCTAGTAAAGTGGGCGGTACATTACATAGAATAAGACAGAGACCTATGTCAAATATTAATTGTTCGCTGTATCGTTTGCCACGGATTGCAGAACAGTGTGTTATACTTTTTAGGTGGCGTTCACACTTCCACCCTCTGGTACACATCAAATAGTTGTCGCACTTTACGCATTTAATTCTACCCCTTTCCCGAAACGTACCTAAATGCGATATTTTCTAAGTATGTGTGTACTGACAAGTACTCACAACGACCAGTCGAATAATACTGAATAAGCATGCTTTGATACGGTTACTCGATTCTCCGTGCCGCGCGCTTCACCCCTTCACGTTGTTCTCCGCACGGCACTGAAACTTGCCCCTCTTTGCCGAGACTACCGATCTTCCTTCGATATACAAATGAATATTCTTACGATTTTGAATGGAAGAAGGTTGAATGCTAATTTTCCCTTCTATTCCTAGATGCTCCAAGTGTTCTCAGTCCGAGCAAGTGGAAGAAGAGATACGGTACGATGACGACATGCAATACGACGATATGAACTTTGACGATGATAACGGAGCTATTGATGACGAAGATATGGACTAAATAAAATACTTCAAAATTCGTTTTTCTAATACCGCCTGGTATCGGTTAAAACGATTGCGTTTACAACAATATCGTACACGAAATCTCCTTATTGTTTTTATTTCTCTTGACAACAATAATTGATTTGATTTTATTTTTAATTTTAAATTTTACAATCACGCTTTGTTTGTGCCTTTCAAGAATTATCTGTGTAATTATTAAATAAGTGAAAGTGAATTGAAAAGCTTAAACAAAACGTGGATGATTTGATTTTGTTTAATCAACGATGTAGATTATGTTAATTTCTTACAAAATGTCCTGTTTCTGTCTTTGTCTAATTTTAAAATGTATATTATTCTTTGTTCACTTTTTTTTGCCGCTGCAATTAGATTTTATTTATTTTTTTATTACTATCGCTCTTAGACTACCTGCAAGGATGAAAGTTAACGAAGTATAATACTAAAAATTTCTCCATTACGTAATCGGACAGTATTAGAAGGTAAAGTACTAGGTGTAAATGTATATTTTAAGAGATATATTATTATTATTATATTATGTACCACAAAGAATATGTAACAAATTTTTACGAAACTTAAAAAAATAAATATATTTAAAAATAGGATCGTCAGTATTGTTACAGAATATTTTTACCTTCTGTGTAGTAGATATCGTTACCTTGTTTAAATATCTAAACAATTGAAAAAAGAATTCGTTTACAAAAAAAAGAGAGATACATAATTGACTAGAAAGGTATGAAATGTAATCGTGTGATTCGAAGCACAAAAATTCTCTATATTCACGTCAAGAATTAAAGTTAGTTAATTTTATTTATATACATACTTCGCATTTCATTTAGAAATGTCCTAAGTTAGTATAGAAAAGTCAATATCTTAACACCTACAATTATGCGCAAAATGAGGAGTTTTTCTTTTCATTTTAATAATTGTGTAGGATTTAAATACATTATTCTTAAAAATAAAATTAAATCCTCTTAATATTTTGCCCTTTTTATCGGAGGTTTAGGGTTAATGTACCAAATGAAATGTACGAAGAGAAATATACTAAAGTAACAAAAAATCTAAAACTGAATTCGGTGTCATAGGCAATACGGTGGCAATGTTCTGATAGTGAAGGAAAAAACCACGAACTATTCTTGGACAACCTTTTTACCTCTTTAAACACAGTATCTACGCCGTTGAAACAGCAACTATTAATCTCATTAATTTTGTTATAACATTATTTTGTGAAGAGGCTCTAAAGAAGAGGGAAAAAACGTCAACTATTGTTCGGTAGAAAGAAGGAGACCTAGGTTATAGTTAAAAGGTAAGACAAATTTTAAAAATGTTATCTAGAGATTTCATCCCCACGCATGATGAGACAATATAGTTGCTTCACGGGTGTTGTTGATATGGCAAATAGAATCGTGACTGCGAAAAAGCGAAAATTTTAGATAATAATTGCCTTTCATTCTGTAAATATTGCAACTAGAAACGGATGGATTCTTTAAATAGTATCTCAGACTTTCACGGCCGTTTGTCATAGTCGTAACAGTTGTCGAGTTCCGCCGTGTCACTATGTTTTTTGTCCCCGACGTTGCGCGAACAACTGCGATTCGCATTTTCAAAAGTACTGGCTTCGTGCACGTTGTTGCTGCTTTAAATATGTTCCTCAGTTCCGCTGAAGCGTTGCACGCATGCGTGGCGACCGCCAATGGCGTGACCGGATTCGCGCATTGCCGTTGTCCATATCCAGTTCAGTTTCAGCCCGTTGTCTCTGATGTTGTTAGGGTTTTTGTATATTTCAATGGCTTCCCTCTTTCATCGGCTATAGTAATTCTTAGTTAATGTTAGAACTTTTTTGTATCTTGGAATCTAATCCTAGGATTCGGGTCCGAGTGAATATGTTCGGCAATGGCCGGTTTGTCTATTTGTTTGAACCGCACATCGCTCTCGTGTTCCTTCCCTCTGGTGTTGATCGGACGTCCTGTTGTGCGTGTGATGGATTCTTTTTTATGAGGCTTAAAACTCCAAGATGTCTTTATTAGAATTCAACTCATATACCGACAATTCTCTTTTCAAAACAAATAAGAAAAAGAGAAAAACCTATGGAAGAAAATAGAATCAGGATTTACTCCGAATCCATGTATTGGAATGAGCTATTAATGCGCGTTATCCACATACAGCCGTGTGTACAATAATAGCAGTACTCTAGAGCAGAAATCAAATTGTATGCAAAGTGAACCTATAGAATCTTTGCTATGCAATCACAGAGTATCTTACGGTCTGATGAAATCAAGATAGAATTATTCTGTAATAAAATCGACAAATAGTATGTTAGATAACCTCTGTACAGGCCGAATTTCTCCCTGAATATACTAAGAGGGCTGTGAAACATGGTGGTGGCAAATTATTAATGATATAGAGGTGCTCTCCCTGGTCAGGGATAGGGTTAATTTATAAAATAAACGAAATTATGACCATTGTGAGAGATATAATGTTACCTTACGCAAAGGACGAGATGTCAATTCGTTAGTGGTATATGCATCATAATGGCCTGAAGCACACAGTCCGAAGGGTTAAGAATTTGTTAGATGATATTAATGTAACATAGTAGCCTGCACAAGGTCCCGATCTTAACCCGATTGTAAATCTCCGGATGGACTTTAAGAATGGTACAAGCTGCTAAACCGTTCAATATCCAAGAATTGTGGGATGCGGGTCGAAATACTTGGAGATCCATTCCAGTGAAGATACACTAGGGTGACAGAATAACATAGACACAAAAAGCGGTATAAATATGTAAACAGCTAAATTCTAAGAACGAATTAAGGATTTTCTCTTGTCATTAGGGTAGAGGTAGATGTATCGGAAGGAATTCGTCATAGTTTAGTATCGTCACAACTATGCCTCGCTTACAAGGTTCGAGTGATATTAGCGACTTCACCCGGGGTCGCATCGTTGGCCAGAGTGAACGCGGCGCTTCGCAACGTGAAATAAGTAAATTTTTTAATATTCCGTTGTCCACAGTTAACCATGTGATTACACAATTTAAACGCAAGGAAAAAATAATAGTGGAGCCGAGACCAGATCGTGCCGGATCTTTTGGATGAAGTACAAGGGTGCTTGCGCGCGAAGTGTTAAGAGAACCGCGAAAAAGTACAGCTGAGCTTGCGGCAACTTCACAGAAAACTCAACGCACCGTTCTGCGATATCTCCACAGTGTGGGGATGTATAAAAGAGTGGCAAAGAAAAAACCTCTCCTTACGGCGTTTCAAAAACGGCGCCGAATGGCTTGGGCAATCGAAATGCGAAAGAAGCCCGAAGAGTTTTAGCGGTCTGTCATTTTTTCAGACGAAAGCTGATACTGCCAATTCAGTGATAGTGGCCGTACGTGGGTATGGAGACGTTCGTCACAGCAACTGGACGACAAATTTTTGCATCAGACGGTGAAATACGGCGGTGTGAAAACATCATGGTGTGGGGCGCGATATGGTATGGTGGAAGATCGCAATTGGTAATCTGCGACGGAAATGTAAATGCGGCAAAATATATCCAAATATTAACAGAAGGACTACTACCGATATTCGACACCGCCATTTTATCTAAAGAAGACGCCATTTTTATGGAGGATGGAGCACCGTGTCACAAAGCAAGAACAACAACCACATGGAAAGAGGAACAGGGGATTCGAACCATGGCCGGACCAATCACCAGACATGAATCCGATAGAGAATGTTTGGCACATAATCCAGACAAATATGGCGAAACGACCCCGAAAACCCAGCAATAAGGAAGAACTCGTGGCAGCTGTTACAGAAGAGTGGTTAAATATTCCATAAGACACCATTAATCATTTAATAGATTCTATTCCACGACGACTCGCAGCACTTCACGCAAGTAAAGGTGGATCGACAAAATATTAGTCTAATTTAAAAATTTTAAAATATTTTGTATATATAACGAGAATAGTATCTTGTTTTTAATTAGTAGGTGTCTATTTTATTCTGTCACCCTAGTGTATGTCAGCTTAGCAGAATCTAAGCCACAACGGATGAATGCAATTAAGGAGAAGGGTCATACAACCAAATATTAATTGTTTGATTGAAGGACGAGAATCTATTTTTGTTTTGTAATACTGCTATTATTTTCCGCACCAGTTTTCTAATATTCATTTCTTTCTTTGAATAAAGCTGTTGAATGTTTGCATTAGTATTACGTAAATTATTTTGCACAGGACTGTATGTGGACCGATACTTCGAGTTTCTCTTCATAAAATTTAGAAAATGTTTTTGTCAAACAAAAGTTAAATAAACATTTATATCCTCGACCCCACAAATTTCCTTTTCCTGTTAGAAGTTAGAACGAGTATCGATTATAAACGATGAAATTAATTTCATCACATTTAAATGTAAACAAATGCTAATGTTAAACCTTTAAATTCTTTGGTATGAAGTGCTTATTTCTAATTATAAGCTAGACTTCGTTCAAAATTACACACGCTAAATCTTTTAATTCAGTTCTATTTTAAGTTATAAAAAAATCGATATATTGCAAATAAAGAGAATTTTTGTACTTTATATGTGAAGCGAGAAAACCTATCATTAACTACTATTTCCTTATGATATATTTTATTGGAAAAAATTAATAAAATTTGTTTTCGTTGTGATTTCATCTACCATTACAAACAGTAAACAACATTCGCAAGCTGTTTAAATAAACGCGACTAATTTAGGTATTAAACTTATTGGTGGTTATTTCACGTTCGAAGTTTCTTTTAATAAGCTCTAAACACTAATTTCATGAGTTCTAAAAAAATCATTGTAACATTAACCGGAAAACGCTCTCACATTCGATTACGACCGTGAAAGCCGATAAACCAAAAACATATAATTTAAACGAGTTTAGTTCTTGTCTAAACTTTACAGAAACTTTTATAGATGTTCGTACAACTTGCTGTGTTGTCTGTAAACAAACCTTATTAATTCTTAACATATTTAGATCGCCAACGCTTCGTACTACAAGCCACAATCCTTGTATACGTGGCAATTAGCATGTACATACATACCTAAAAGTATCATCCAAGTTTTCGTTTTCATCTCATCGAATTTTCATATAAAAAGTTTAATATTTAACAGATAAAGACATCGACACATTTAAATTCTTGATATTGCACTCAACAAAGTTATATCACAAGAAGCGCAACAAAATTACCACCACTTCGTAAGTGCAATAAAATAAATAACATCTAAGCTGTTCTTATGGAGCTATAAATAAATAAATAATACTTTGAGGAGGGTACGCTCTCTTCAATTTTGTTGCACTCTTTTACAAGCTATAATTAGACAAAAGTTACGACATCTAAATTTCGGCTATTGTTGAGTGCATAACTAAAAGAAAGAAAACCGTATAGAAAAGAACCTAATTATCACATTTAATATCCAGCTTACCGTGATGAATACATAAACATCTACATTATATTATTTGGCCCCGAATATATATTGAAAAATATGAAATATATATTCTGATGATTTGACCGGGTTTACTGAGTTAGTTTAGTTATCTAATGGCAGTTTAGTGTTTCGTTATTTGATAGTTTCTTAAGACGATATTTCATCAACTGTGCTTTTCGGTGTAGCTTATAAGAAATCCGGCCAACAGGAAATTGTTAAACAATCTTGCTGTAAAGTGATACAGAGAAATCGTACTGTTCTGTGTATGGATTTTGAAAACAATGAATTGAATACTTCAATCATCCTCATATTTGGAGTATTAATTTTTGTTGGTTACCAGCAATGAATATTTATTATAGATTTAAATTTACAGATTTAGGCATTATAGAATATTTTTGTAAACATATTCGCATAACATACGATCAAACATCGAAATGAATCCAAGTTTTCCTTTAAAGATTTTTAGATTATTATAACATGAGAGCTTGGAAAAATTGCGAATAAGTTAATAAAAAAGATATGAAATTCAGTTCAATCATATACCCGCGAAAACATCAAACTTTCGAGTGACGTCAGTGTTTTGTACTTACTGGTGCGTACAAACCATGAAGAACAATGTAAAATTGAGTCACTACAATAAACGACGTTTCTGGATAAATTGAAAAGAAGACACGACTGTTACGAGATTATATTAATTTGCTTTGTTACTTTATATAACATTGACGTCATAATTGTGCTAGCAATAATGATTATGTAATCAATGTTGCGTACCCTATTTAATAGTGAATAACATTTAACTAAATTTGCGAGGTCAATTAAAAAATCGTCCCTAAAAGCTGGGTATTGTCTAATTAATTATGATGTACATTTTTCAATTCTCCTACACTTACCAGTAAAGGTATAGGCAGAGTAATATTCAGAACCGGATTAGGACCTGTTCAAGAGTTGACCAAGACCTATTTAAGAACTGGTGAACACCTATTCCGAAAATACGTTCTGTTCAAGACCTGTTGCAAAACCTGTTCAAATTTCATTCAACAAGCTAACAAAAACTACGACTCTAAGCATATATGTACATAGCTTTTAAAAGGACTTGTTACTAGATGCTTTATTAATATTATGCCCGATAATTTTGCTATCACAACCTTACTGTATCAATTCAATCGGATCCTATGCCCCTCTAGTCTATCTGTCGGGGTTTCCGCAAATACACCCTGCGAGGCATCGCACATGTAAATATTTAACCAATAGGTAGAGTGGTGGGGGTAAAATGTAAATATTACATCTCAATAAGGAGACACGATGGAATTTTGTCCCAAAATCCTCATTGCTACTTTACTAATTGTTCATTTCATCTTTATGACAATGAAATTGACCGTGTCGCACGGACCTAAGGCCTTGAATTATTCAAAGCTCTTACAGATTATCCAAGTTTTAGGGACGATTTTGTCGATTGATCCTACGGATCGTGTGCCAATTTGCATGTAATCTCTTTAAACGGAGAAGTTGGATAAAGTCGATCACCGACCATACAGCGCCTCATTTAAAGGTCTCATAAATCTTGTAGTGTGCATCGTCATTGGGAGATCACATTGTTTTTCTTTCTATTAGAAGCATATGATAATTAAAAAGTTATTAAATAACTATACGTCATCAGTTGTTAAAGCAGATATATTGATTGCAAAATAGTAATTAAGCCATCGAGGAGTTGATTTTGGAGTAATCTTAATATTTGACTGGAATACTTCAAAGCGCACGACGTACTGTAATTGTGTAGATGTTTACAAAGTTCAAACTATGGAAATATCCTAAGTTCATAGTAATTACAAGCAACGAAGAAAATAAGTGAAGACCCAGATTACTCAATGATAGACCAAGTATGAGGTATGATTTGATTTTACTTGTCCAAATATCAGACCACAAAAATTGTCCCCAATCGCGTATGCGTAATGCGAGGCAGTAATTTGCATGTCTAGATAACCATCATCTACAAATAATCTTGCCGACTGTACTAAACTTCTATATTAAATTAATTGAGAATGAAGCATTTATATTAGACTACTTCTATATATTATTTACCAAGCCAGCACACTAGCAAATGTCGACCGCCATCTATAAACCAATTTTCAAAATAGTATTACAATCACAGTATTAAGCACTGATTAGAAAAAAAAATCGTAACACCAACTATGGTGGTGGTGTTAGTTCTTTGAAATCAAATTTAAATTCAATACCTGTTGGCTTTCGTATTCTTACCTACATATAAGGCTTCAATGGACATTTTAACAAATACGTTACAAAATTCAACCACACAATTTTACTACATACTACATCCAATGTAGCCCGGTCAAATGCAACAGAGAAACGACGACATCTAACCGACACACCTAACCAATCGAGCCGAAACGATCGTCATGCATCGAATAACACTGATTGTCGAAAGAGAGAGACACAAAAAAAACAATTAATACTGGTGTTATCGCTGCTACTATACGGGCACCGTTCCTTTTAGTATACAAAAACGATTCGAGAATTTTACGAAATTAAGACGGTTTCGGATACTGTTTGCCTTCGGTCGGCGTATCTTCAGTATCGCTATCGTCTTGCGGTTCGTGAGATTCTGGCAATCGAATGAATGGCAGATGCTCGTTACCGCTCCACATCGAGTAGAAGTTCGAAGGCATTCGTAGAGCGTCGCCCCCGCCGCAATATCCCTCGGAACCACGCTCGGACGAGCTGGTCGTAGATCTGCTGTGGATAGAGAGGCAAGACGATGAATCGGTCGAAGAGCTGCTTTTTCTGGACGTCAAAGGCATGCCTGGGGGAAAGATATCGTAGTGTTCGGTGACGGACATACCGCTCGAAGATGGTACGTCGATGGATTGCCAATTGCCCCTGCGTAAAAAAGGTTTGCCTTAAATTTTTTTCCAACAAAAAAAAATAAAGTCGAGAAAGGAAAAAGCTATGTACCTTTGCATATGACTACTGTACATACGACGATGCATGCGTTCTTCATGCGTTTCCGGCCATTGCGTCGGAGGATATGGAATTCCCTGAAGCGGATGCCCGGGAAATGGACCGTGAGGTATTACGCAACGGGTCGGCCTGCAGGAAAGTAATTGAATCGCTTCAGCCAATCCTTCGCCGCTAGTTATTGTTCCAGGCTGAGGCGATGTGTCTAAAAACAAACGACAAAAAATGTAGTTGTTGTAAAAGACCACGAGATTAGGAAGTATGGGACAATTCCAACCTCTGAATATCTTTAGTCATTGTAGAGATTTCATAATGTTTTCCTACTCTAGGATAATTCGTTCGCACCTTAGATGACAGTACAGTTCTTGAGGGAAAATAACTCGACGTTACCAAGAACGTATAAAATCTATCCTAAGTTGACTCAACACGACGGCTTCAAACTCTTTCTTAAGGATATTTTACTTCAAGTATTAGACGTTTATTTATACCGGGTGTCCCACAACATATAAGTAATCTTGTGGAAATGCGATGTTTATATAAAAATAGCACTATATGCTGTAATATTTTTTTCATAAAACGCACCCTTGCTGAGAAATTCAGTTTTTCATAGAGGATGAGCGCGGAAGCTCTCATTATTAGTATCGATATGACAAATAGTTTTTGAAAGAAAGGAAATTCGAGGATTAAAGAAAGACAATTTTCATCCCGATATAACCCTTAGTAAAACATAATTTTAATCATCAATTCATGCTCATGTATAATACATTTAAGAAAAGTATTGAAAAAACTGGTTTTACAAGAAATGGAAATTAATAACCCGATACAAATGACAACGGTAAGCAAGATGGAATTAAACTAATTAACTTCGCTTAGCCCCAACATCACAGCCTATGAGTAAAGCGAGACGTCTTGATACGTTAGTGCTGTAAGTGAAAAAAGATAAAGATACCCCATAAGACTCTATACTGTCATGTAAAGTGCGAACATGCATAACTAAAACAATGAAACATACCAGGTGTAGCGCTCCTACTTCGATCTTGTGACGTAGAAGGCGGAACAGCTAACTTCGAAGGTAAATACCTTTGCTGCCACGGCGCCGCTTCAATCCTACCACAATCCCACGGCATCGACCATCTTCTCATCGTAGCCTCACCACCCTCGCTGCTCACGTCTCCAGCAGCCGCTTCAGACCATCTTCTCTGCCCACTTAGCGGAAACAATGGAAAATGCAACGGCGACCTGGATCCGCGTCCAGGAAATGGATACTTCATCGTATGCAATTGCCCGGGATTAGGTAACGGACCGCGAATGCTCTCGATATGCCCCGGACCTCTTATGGTATCGGCGAAGGAGTGCACCGGACTCGGACCTCTAATAGGCTCGTTGTACGGTGACGCTACGCGAGGTTCCGCGCTTAGCGGGCTCTGCTGACGGGAGTACTCGGAGTAAAGCGGTTTAGAGACTTCGTGGCTCTTGGGACTATCCAAGATACCCTTGTCGGTGGTTAAATGCGGACTGGACATTTGGGAATGGATATCGTGAGAGCTAAGTTGCGCGAAGCATTGCTGCAAAGTCGCCATGCTGCATTCTGGGTCGTGGGTTCCTCCGGCCGTTGTCTGACACGAAGGACACATCGCCATATGACCTAAACATTCGCAGCCGGCCAAGGAGAATTGGTATTGAAGGTTGATGAAGGTCAGGATATTTTCGGTGATTATCTGTTGATTGTGTTCTTGCTGTCTTTGCGCGTCGTCTTCGGTAAAAGTCTCTCCAATCATCATGTCCTGCATAGCTGCCGCAATGTGAGTTTTCACAGTGTGACTGGCCACTATCGTTGATTTTGCCAGCTCGTCCCAGCTGGCCGTGCATTGAGATGCTAGAGAGACGTTTTGCATTTGGGCAAGATTCGATAGAGCTTGCGATAGCCGCAGACCAGCCGAACATAAACTGTTCAACATCTAAAAAGTATTTCAAGATTTTATCAAAACTTTGGAAACCAATAACAGCTTTATTTTTATATTATTGTTGTAGTTTCAGATATTGTGCAAAATTATAAGTTATTGGAAGATAAATGAACATAACAAACTACCATTTTCGATACACATCTTTTTAACTTCGTTACTTTTGTATGGAGAAGGTTTTCTTTATATTTCATCAATTAACGGTACAATATTTTATACTTCGTAAAAATGAGATATAAATGGGTTTTGTCTCAATAAAAACTGTTTTTATTGAATGAAAACAAGTATTTTTTTTTTAAATAATCCCCTTCAATTATTGGCTTTTAGAGTAACTTAGTTTAGGGGATTTTGGAATACTATTCAAGAGAAATTTCCTATAATGAGTTGGCAACACTGTAAGGTATGCGCAGGACCGCAGTATTAATTTCTATAACTGGTATTAAAAATGTGAGAATAGTTGTCAGCTAGGTTGTAGAGGGCGCCCTAGCAGTTAATTTTATAGGTTGGTACTGCAGATGTGCTACACTGTAAATTTAGGTTTGGTAGGTTGCTATTATAGTTAATACATTTTAGTAGTATGCCCTCGTCATCGCTTACAACTTATATAAATTGTATATAGGTTATAAACCTCCCATGCAGTATAGCAGCGTTTATTTAATCATCGAAATTTACTTCTTCTTTTGGTATTCTTTTTTTTAGGTAATATTGGTTTAATAGTGCTTTCGGCTTTCTAAAATTTCCTGTCGAATTTGGTTCTTTTTAAAATAACTTTGTATAGTGTGTTTTAAAAATACTCTCTTATTTTCCTAGCACTCTTTTATATTTGACGCAGAATTTTGCTTTTGCTTTTTAAATTTTTTCTAACATTTTCGTTTACTTTATACGGAATTTTGCTAATTGCCACGAAATTTTAAATTATTAAGAATCACAATGCAGCAGGTTGGAGTTAATTTTGTTAATCATCTGGTTTTTCATCAAGATTCAAGAAATCGACGATAACCATAGTTAAGTTCTATACACAAACGGAAAAGACTAAATTAGGCAAAAGATCTCGCAAACTGGAGTGTAAATGATTAGAAGAAAGTGTTCTGAACGGACGAATCGAATTATTCAGAAGTAAACATCGTATGTTTGTTTATCGCCGCCCTGGCAAAAAATGTTGTACGAATTTATTTCAAAAACTGTGAAACATGAAGGAGGAAACATCATGGTAAAGGGAAATTAATTAAAACAGATAAAAGAATGGCAAAAGATGTGTATTTAAGGACCCTATAAAACGATACCATACCAACTGGATGTGAATTATTTGGGGAAAGATTCATTTATCAGCAAATTGCAAAGGTGGTTGAAACTTATTTCCAAACCAAATCTCAAGGAGTACCCTTAATGGAGCGGCCTTCACAGACCTCTGATTGCAACCCCATCGTGCTCTTGTGAGATCACTAGGATCGTAAGGCCTGGAAAAATCTTTGGCTGGTAGAACAGCATTCTGGAATACTCTGCAAGAAGTATGGAATGCTATAAATGAATCGGCATTGGAGCGATGAGATCTAAGGTAATTACTAAAGCATAAGGGTTTTTTTTTAATTATTTTTATATTTTGTTAGAATGTATTATCAATAAAATATTTTAAGTTAATGAGTAGTTTGTTTTTTTAATAAATTTTTCGCAAACATTATCTGTCGAATTTATTTTGTTACTTTTGTATAGTGCGATCAGGTTTATGAACGGTGATGTACTTAACTTAATGAAGTACGATAGATTGTAGACACAGAATATAAAAGAAAGTTCAAATTTAAACTTATCCAGGAAAAATGTTATGCTATTTCACATGTAAATATGTGCCAGCCATGGATTGCTAACCCCTTTCCATTCTGCGAGACCAAACCTTTATAATTGGTAACGGATTATTACACTTTGCGATAAACATACTATTAGTTCTATAATTTCTTACATTTTACAAGAATTTTGCTTTAATCCTCTACCATAACTACATACCGATAGGTCATGTATCTTGATAAATCAAAAACTAAGCTGCAATACCTGCAAATAATAAATCCAACTGTTTAGGCATTCTGTGGCGGCTACTTTCAGCGCGTTCGGACTCGGTGGTTGGTTAGATTCTTCCGGTTTTTTCTCTTTACCTTCAGCAGAAGCAGTATCCTGTTCGGCAGTGCTTAAACTACAAACAATATTGCCATTTCGGTTAACAAATACCGGTTGCGACGATTCACAATTACCTTTCCATGTTCTACGGTGCGAAAATTCGTTTCTCTATCAAGTGATCATTATAACGGTACCGGTACAATAAAATTAAGACTTATACGATGGTGCTTTGGAGTGTGATCGCTTATTATTGCTCATTTTTGGTTCTGAATGTGAGTCGAGATACGTCTCAGTGTATAATTATCATATTTATTGCTTTAATACATAAGTGATACCCGTTTCAAAGTTAGGCTTGTCAATACAGTTTTCTAACGTGTTATTTAAGTTTTTCCGTTTGACAACCGTGCCACTTGCGGGTTACATTGTTGCTAATGGCGCAATTGATCTAAATTTTGCTTCCTTATTGACAAGCTGTTAAAGGAAAATAAGTGGTTTAATTATAATTTTACTAATATATATTATATTTGCAATTATTGTAAAAAAGCAATAATAATATTTTTTTATAAAAATAGATTTTATATTATAAATATCGTTCTTCTTAATATTCATTTCTTGGAATTAACAGTTTTAAAATAACAATAAAATTAAGTCTACAATATAAAACATTTGAAAAATAAAATATTTTTGGATATAGAACGTTTATTCTTAGAATTGCATACCGCTTAAAATTTGATTCCTAAACTATAAGTTCATTATTGTTGTTTTGATAACTTTTAGTTATAGCAATTGTAATTTTTATATGCTACATTTATTCTCATTTCTTTGTGAAAAATCTTTTATTTTTTCCAAAACAAATCAAGTCCACGTGAGCTAACTTCACTATTGTAATATTGGTTGCCTATGTTATAGATAGATGGTAGTATTTGCTATTGTGGTTATTTTCTCACTAAAAAAATTAACAATAGTAATAGTAACATTAACATATTAATTTTCGTATTATCTTTTCTAGTTTTTTTCATATTTTTGTATTAATTTGTAATATTGTATTCTTGATAACTTGAAGCAACAAATATAATAGAGAACTGTGTTTAGGGGAAGAACAACTGTTTATCTTTAAGCCGTTGCCGTGAACCCTTTATTCAAAATTAATTTACGGATAAATTAGAGTTTAGTTCCAAAATTTGTGTTTCTATTATATGTATATCAAGGATATATTGCCAATAAGTCGCTATTATTACTGTTATTATTATTAATATTTATTATAATTGTAGTAATGGAATAAAGTTCCAAAAATTGAAATATACATTTTCAGTGTTTACTGTAGGCGTAAAAAATGGTGTTAAAATCATACAACAATTTGTTTTATTTATTAAAATGACAATTTTAGTTGATCTAGCTGTTAAATATAGGAACTTTAGTGTTTTATAATGCCAGTTTGTAGTATTAGTTGCATACAGAAAGGATATCACCCGATTTTAGTTTTTTTTTGGAAATATGAGAGAAAGAAGTGCAAAATAAAAATAAGAAATATATAATCGTAATCAAAGACGCCAATATCAAACAAATTTTGATTAAAATTATTGATATCACATAGCAAATTTGAAGAAATCACTACTCTCTCAATCATGACTCGCTACGACTAACGCAGGCGACCACAGTGCACGTTTAGAGCAAGCATACGACAACCGATCGAAGCAGGCGACCAACCTATTTGATAATCCGGTATGTAAACGTGCGACGACTCAAACCTGCGTCTATGCGCATGTTCCGCCGAGCGTCAGACGTATACGATCGGTTGCAGATCGGTTAGCTAAAACGACGCGTTAATGCAGCAGTCGTATTTCCTATTATTTATCACTTGTTCGCAAATTTTAACCCCGAAAAATCGCATTTCCTCGCTTCGAAATGAGCAAGTATCCCTTTAATCTAAAGGAGGACGAGTTACTGATTCGTTACGTACGACAATATCCTGCGCTGTACGATCCTAGGCATCCCGACTACAAAAATCAAGAAACTCGCGACGACTTATGGGATAAGATAGCGGGGAACATCGGCAAGAAAGGTAAGTGCTGGAGGGGAATATACACTGACTCAGAAAAACAATTGAGCGTCCGTACCTTGTATACAATAAATGTATTTGACAAAAACAAGAACTGATGTATTGTAATTTGTGGTTAATAACGTAAATGATATGATATATGATTTTTTGGCATTGGGATTCAATTGAATAGAGAACAATGCATATTTATTGGGAAAACTTGTATATTTATTACAAATTATAATACTAAACAGATGAGATTACCTTGTAAAAAGATGCAAAAGTATTAAGTGGCGGTTTCGTTAAAAAGCCATTTGTGTGGATACTAATTTATTTAAAATTTTTGCGTTAATTTTAATCCACGCGCTGAATGTAATCACTAACATAAATTAAAGTTGTTTAAGCTATTTCTATCGTTTGTGGAACTTTGTTTTCAAGGCAGCCTTGATAACCCCAGCCACGAAAATTCGAAATATTTTGCTAGAGGTTCATGGCGGATGCACTCCATCATTTTCGACCATCACCACTTCTGGGTGAACAAGTTCAAAGGTAGCCGCACAAGCACAAGTGAGGAACCACGCAGTGGACGCCCCAAATGATCGACAAGATTCATGACGTCGTGTTAGTCGATCGCCGATTGAAGCTGAAAGAGATAGCAGAGACAACAGACATCTCAGAAGAACGCGTTGGCCTACACGAAATTCAGGGTATGAAAAAGCTTTCGACGCGATGGGTACCGCGTTTGCTCACAACGGAGCAAAAACGAAATCGGGTGACCGTTTCGGAGGAGTGTCTGGCCAAGATCCAACGCAATCCAAGGGATTTCTTCGTGCGTTTCGTAACCGTGGATGAGACTTGAATCCACCGCTACATACAGGAGACCAAGGAACAGTCGAAGCAGTGGACTTTTCCGGGCGAATCTTCTGCGAAGAAAGCAAACAACGTTTCATCGACCGGAAAGGTCATGGTGACCATTTTTTCATTCCACCACGGCAATGCATGGGCTGATTCATCCCGCATCGTCGTGTCCAAATTGAATTAGTTGCGCTACGAATTAGTCTCTCATCCTCCATATTCACCGGACCTAGCCTCCTAACGACTTTTTCCTTTTCTCATACTTGAAAAATCACCGGGAGGAAAGAGATTTGCCTCAAATGAGGAGGTCATCGTCGCTACATATGGCTAGTTTGCCGACCTCCAAACATCCTACCTTTTCAACTGCTTGAAGAGACTGGAGCACCGTTTGGAAAATTGTATTCATCTTCGACGAAACTACATCGAAAAATAAAAATAAAAAACCACACCAATACCGTGATTTTCTTGTCGATTCCGGAAACATTTCAGGTTGCCCTCGTAATAATTATACATCCGCCTTATATAAAGATCCACTCGGTACTAATTCATAATTTTCGCTTCGCTTGTTTTATTATATTACACTGGTGAGGGTGCTGCGTACTCAATACGAACCTGGCCCACGTGAAGACAGCCCAATTCAATAGATAACATATTCACAAATTTTGAGCTTCGAAACTTCTGTCATCTTGTTTGCTCTCCGCTTATACCGCTCCATGTTAAGTCGTACAGTTACACGAACAATAATTTTCTGAATCTAAATAAATACTTAGAATTAATTGTCTGGTCAAAAATTACTCGGATCATGGTTCTTTTTCTAAAGGAAGAATTACATATAAATTGATTTAAACTAATAAAGGAACCGCTTCTGGGTGATATAATTTATAACAAGACACGTTCTTTTCTCAATACTCCTGCTATATGGAACTGTAAACTGTTTAATATTAATTTTAAATGCGAAATTGAATTTTTGATTATTTCAGCTCTAGACTGCAAAAAACGTTGGCGGAGCATTCGAGATACGTTCTTCAGAAGTCAAAGACAATATAAACGCCAAGTCGTAACTGGACGTCGTTTAAAGAGACCGACGTGGTCACTTTTAGAACACTTAACCTTTTTGAACAATTTCGGATCACATAAGAGGTACTTATTGTTATTGGCTGTATTGGCATTGACATTATTTTAAGAACAAACTCAGCCGGGGACAGTTTGCGGTCTTAATAATCTCGTACCCAATTAAAACACTTTAACGTGTATTGAATTTGGATGTTGCAGGCATGGAAACTGCTCCCAGCTCGATCCTAAACTCGCCGCTACATTTACGGAACATATCAGAGATTCGTCGATTAAAAGAAGACTACCATCCGAATTAAGAAAGACCGAAAGTAACTCGACTATATCAAAGAACCGATCGCAAGATCTCGACGCAGATGATACATCGAGAAGAAAGAAACTGGATGACGACTACGATCCAGTTCTGACCTTCTTCAGAAGCATGGCCTTAATGGTAAAAAATTTCGAACCAGAAATGATCGCGGAAGCCAAATCTAAAGTATTCGGCGTCGTAATGGAACTGGAGCAGAGGTCCCTTCGCGAGAAAGATGATGCGTACTATGTTAAAGTGGAGCCGACTTATACGACTAGGACCGAAGATGGGTGCATAACGCCAGAAGAAACTAAAGTTATCGTTCCCGATGTTCAAGAGTAATGAGAAAATGTGTTTTCTTGGTCATACTTTTGAGATGGTACTTCTTAAAACATTTCTTTACATATTAGTTCCACCTTTTACATATACATTTTACTTAATAAAAAAATAAATAAGATTTAAATTGAGCTGTTTTTTTTTATAGTCTCCTTTCTTTATACAAGTTTTTTCTAAAATAATTACTCCGAGTTAAGGTTTCCCTTCATTTCTGTTGGTATTTGCAGAAGAAATTTTCTTGTAATGATAGTTAACTATCAAAAAATATGCTGTAATGCTTTATTGGTTAAATATACTTTCTTTTATTAGATTAGGATGATGAAATGTTTAACATCAAAACAACATCATTTTAATGATCACTGAGGACCTTCAATTTGCGAAAAATTCATAAATGTTACTGGCATAGAGTTATTTTTAGTTACCATAAAGATGCGAAGATGTTTTCAGTTACTTTAGTGATGCTTTAGATCAAAACTATACTGTTTGAAATCTGTCTTCTGATACAAACTTTCTTTTTGTTTCCATCTGTTGGAAATTTTAGTGCAAGATTAATTTAATCACCGCACGTCTGCGAATTGCAACAGCAGATCTGTTTGTACGCAGTTATAAGAATCGCTTTCAATCAATTTTATAAAAATCTCTTCAGTTGCCTGGTAACTTGGAACTGAATGGCGCATTTCAAACGAACTAAGAATCTCAAATACTACTATCTACTTGACACTTGAAAGACTGAAACTAAACTGAAGACCTAAACCTGCAGAAACGAATGCGAACCCATTGGCGGCGACGACATATTTCGAAAGCTGTCGGACGTGCTATTACACTAGGGTGACAGAATAAAATAGACACCTACTAATTAAAGAAAAGATTCTATTCTCGTTATATATACAAAATATTTTAAAATTTTTAAATTAGACTAATATTTTGTCGATCCACCTTTACTTGCGTAAAGTGCTGCGAGTCGTCGTGGCATAGAATCTATTAAATGATTAATGGTGTCTTCAGGAATATTTAACCACTCTTCTCTAACAGCTGCCACGAGTTCTTCCTTATTGCTGGGTTTTCGGGGTCGTTTCGCCATATTTGTCTGGATTATGTGCCAAACATTCTCTATCGGATTCATGTCTGGTGATTGGCCTGGCCATGGTAAAATCCGAATCCCCTGTTCCTCTTTCCATGTGGTTGTTGTTCTTGCTTTGTGGCAGGGTGCTCCATCCTCCATAAAAGTGAGGTCTTCTTTAGATAAAATGGCGTTGTCGAATATCGGTAGTAGTCCTTCTGTTAATATTTGGATATATTTTGCCGCATTTATATTTCCGTCGCAGATTACTAATTGCGATTTTCCACCATACCATATCGCGCCCCACGCCATGATGTTCACACCGCCGTATTTCACCGTCTGATGCAAAAATTTGTCGTCCAGTTGCTGTGACGAACGTCTTCATACCCACGTACGGCCACTATCACTGAATTGGCAGTATCTGCTTTCGTTTGAAAAAATGACATACCGCTAAAACTCTTCGGGCTTCGTTCGCATGTCGATTGCCCAAGCCATTCGGCGCCGTTTTTGAAACGCCGTAAGGAGAGGTTTTTTTCTTTGCCACCCTTTTATACATCCCCATACTGTGGAGGTATCGCAGAACGATGCGCTGACTTTTCTGTGAAGTTGCCGCAAGCTCAGCTGTACTTTTTCGCGGTTCTCTTAACACTTCGCGCACAAGCACCCTTTTACTTTTTTCAGAAGGTCCGGCACGACCTGGTCTCGGCTCCGCTGTTGTTTTTCCTTGCGTTTAAATTGTGTAATCACACGGTTAACTGTGGGGACAACGGAATATTAAAAAAATTACTTATTTCACGTTGCGAAGCGCCGCGTTCACTCTGGCCAACGATGCGACCCCGGGTGAAGTCGCTAATATCACTCGAACCTTGTAAGCGGGGCTTAGTTGTAACAATACTAAACTATGACGAATTCCTTCCGATACATATACCCCTACCCTAATGACAAGTGAAAGTTCTTAATTCGTTCTTAGAATTTAGCTGTTTACATATTTATACCGCTTTACCTGGTGTTTATTTTATTCTGTCACCCTAGTGTACATACATACTTAACCGATTTTGGACATTGCAATACATCGGTGTTATTATACTACTAGATTTTTATCCC
This sequence comes from Trypoxylus dichotomus, assembly GCA_023509865.1. Lineage (NCBI taxonomy): Eukaryota > Metazoa > Arthropoda > Insecta > Coleoptera > Scarabaeidae > Trypoxylus > Trypoxylus dichotomus. The sequence goes on along the minus strand of CM042074.1, from coordinate 87,243,560 downwards.
TGACGTTTCGCGAACAACTGCGGTTCTCATTTTCAAAGGTACTGTAGTACCTCGTTAGGAAATCTAACAAATTTCGTTTAGACTAGTTCTCTTGTGCCAATTTTGGTTTTAAAATCGTATTCTGTATGGTGGGAAAGATCATTTGGTGAGCATTGAACCAAATCCAAGATTGCGAAAAATCGAAGTCATCTGAAACATGTCAAAATGCGTATGCAACTGAAGATTTTGATGACTAGATTGTAGGAAAATTATCGAACATGGTGAAATACTTAATATTCCAAAATTAGAGAACGATTCAGCAATAGTCATTACACTTTTCACATGTTTTCAATTCTTTAGAAACGAATTTCGTCCAGATTAGTTCCCTTGTGTCAATTTATTATATTATACATTTTATTCGGTTACTGAAAGTCGCTTTAATACGGTCAATCGGTCCCTTCACGTTGTTCTCCGCACTGTACTGTAACTTGCCCCAATTTGTCGAGACTAGTTATCTTACTTCAAGTATTAGACGTTTATTTATACCCCTTATGTTTTTGCAAAAAATCGAAGTCGTCTAAAATAATATGTATAATAATAACGTCGCCGTCAAGTCGGATATTCTTAAGAAACTTTATGCCATCTGTTAATGACTATATTGAGAGAACAATTTATGTGTGGACAAAACAACCGATCGACTAAAACATTCTGTGGTGAATATGATCGTACGTACAATGGAAGAGTTTGAACCGTCATCCCCTATCTTACTTGCTCCCAAAAGTGTTGCAAAATGTAGTAGCGATGAAATTTGTAAAATGGTGTTGAGCGCATTGAACAAGTTTGAGGTTTCAACAACCCTTTTAATGCCTGCGAGTGACAGTGCCACTAACATGCTTTTCTTAGGCCGATGCAGTGCTGCTCTAACTTTCCCCACTTTGCCGAGACTAATTATGAATGTCTCACGGAGTGAATAATATATATATTTTTTTATATCTTACATCAAAATATATGTTTATCTTTTAATATAGTTGACAGTTTAAAGGTGTCAAGCTGAACAAAACCATCTAAATACTCCTTGAAATACCTATTAATATAACTTTTAATTTTATAAAGATATCTTCTCGACAAAAGAATATCAACCGATCTGCACAAATACGTATATATATCAATATTTTTATTCCAACCAGTCGAGACATACTAACACATGTCCTCGGGGCCTTCACAACTGTTATCGTACGGCGAAACCGTTATTGAAGTTCCCTCGAGAGAAGGCCTTGCTCGCCTGCCGCCATCGTTAATTTCGCGCTAACCTGTTGGTAATGAGACGGCCGGATGACCAGTCATCGAATTCACCGTCGAACCTTCTGTATTCATCATGCCGCATTTAAAACTATGACGTCACGGTCTGCTGGAGTCACCTGCCGCCACTGTTGGTGTACCAACCGCGCATAAGTAGTATACTATTTACGTTATTCATGTGTTTTGATGAATTATACGAGGGGTATTGGAATATTTGCGATAAAATTGGTAACACTGGTAGAATTAAGATACGTATGAGATACGGCTTTTATTTCTGACGTTTTTTTCTTATTTTACAGCTGGAATTCGTATTTATTATTGCAAGCGACGAAGTGTGTCAGCATCATTATTTTGTTATAGTGGCTAGACGATGTAATGTTCATGTATCGGGGTATTAAGTTGGAAGTACGTGCAAAAGTTTTGGAATTTGCCGACTTTCCGATAACAAATGGAGGCAGTTTGTGGGAATCTGAAGTATTTGCACATAAAGCCACTGTTATGCTCTTTTTATTAGATTTCAATACTGGTACTGAAGTTTTCTTAGCAGTAGTAAATATTTTCTTGAGCAAAAATTTACAATTCGATCAATTCAAGTCAGTCTCGTCAATATTGTAAACTTGTTCTGGATTAAGATTTTCGCTAACAATGCTGTTAGTTAGTTTTTTTTTAATTTATTATATTTTACGTCTATATGTAGATGTATTACACTGATTAAAGTTAATTAGCGTTAATTAACGTAACGTATAATACATAAATAAAATCAAATATATGCACTTTGCATATAATCCGGTCTTTAGTGATAACCAATCATTACTTGTCGAGAATGTACCTCTTTTTTTAAGTTTTAAGGGTGGGACAATTATTTAAACAATTAAACGAATATTAATATTAATACTAATATTAAACCACCGTAGGTATTAGTAATGATAAAATTATAATACGCCGGTAATGTAGACATAGTGGGTTCAAGTCCCACCGAGGCTGATATTTTTTCAGCAATTTTAGTTAATTGCAAGGAAATTGTGATATCAGGATAATTTTTTTTTAAATTGGTCCACATATTGAAGTGCCTCTTCGATGCTTCTGCATGAACCATATCCACAAGGCATCACCAAATAATTCGTTAGGTTTTTCTTTAAAGTATAACGCACTAAAATCACCTTTTCCATTTTAATCTGCGTAAGTAAATTCTCAATGGATTTTCTATTTCTTCATTAGCTCTACATTTACCGACCTCAAACTCTTCACATATAAATAGTTTTCAGATTTTCACGGCCGTTTGTCATAGTCGTAACGGTTGTCGGTTGCTACCATGTCATTAGATTCTGTCCCTGACGTTTCGCGAATAATTGCGGTTCGGATTTTCACCCGACAACCGTTATGACTATCTTCACAAATACTTTGGACCGATTTACTCTTATCAATATGCTCCAGAACGTTTAATCTCTGCTACATAATCGGAAATGTATGTTTCCGTTTGGATTTCAGAGAACATTTTTTGACACAATGCAATTCTCGGACTACATGTTACAAGTAGAGATCTGCAGCTACGTATTGCAGGTCGAATCATCTGGAGCCGGACTAGAGGACGCCTATTGCAATAATAGATTCATCTTGCATGATTCTAATCACTCATGGGAACATAAACTTTCGGTAATTCACTTTTTGGTTAACTTTGTTTAATTACCCTCTTACTAAAGGTGGGCATCAAAATACTCAAAGATTCTCCGAAGATGTAGTATCGAATATTATTAAGAAATATAAGAACTGAATGAGAACTAGATTAATAATGTAACTAACATGACTGCTGGTCATAACGGCTTCCCCGCATTTTTTCTTCTTTAGTACTATGTGAACCTCTAACTAGAATATTTAACTTGCCTGTAGGTTCTTCCACTTCTCCTTACGTTTGGAAGATTAGTGGAATTAAAAATACGTAAGAAAGGTGATCACTCAGACTTTCTCAGCTACAGACTAATATATATCAAACATCCCTAACATTTTTGAACATCTTCTATCTGACAGAATCTAAATCAGTGTTAAAGTTCACTTATCCACGCGACAGCATGGCACCATTCCTGGGGAATCTATTATAACCAACCTTACAAAATTAGCGCACCATATTGCCAAACCTCTTGATAGACATCAACAAGTGGATGTAAGTGTAAGTGGCTTATTTAATCGAACGTTTATGCTATGTTCATTACAGTGGTTGCTCGTCCTTGGGTTCAAAAATTCAATTTGAATCCTCTTTTAGTCAATTTGGACGACCTTCTGCAGAATCTGGATTGCAGTGTACGTGCATACCCAGATGATTTTAAGATCTATTATATAATACCATACCTTTTTGGACAAACTAGATCCTGAGTGCTGTCGTAAGCTACGCTAGATGTATTAGATGTTATAAATACGTTGTAAGTCAAACTAGCATTCCTAAGCACTCATCTATGAGTGATCTTGGGGTGTTGTTTGATACAAGTTTTTAGTTTGCAATCCACACAGTTAATGTCCGAAATTCTGCCATGAAATCCTTAGGATTTCTCATACAATCCTGCAGATTGCTTCAGAATTGTTTGTACTCAACTGGAATATACCTCCTTAATCAGGTATCTTCACTACGTGCATACACAGGCATTACCTGAAAGAGTGCAATAGCGTCTGCTGAGACCTGGCTTTACATCTTCATTGGATCGGAAGGAGAACTTTAACAGCCATTTTCTATTTAAACTCATTAACCATACTATTGGTGTTCCATTCCGTCCCTCCAAAATTAATAGTGTGGTGCTTCCATACGCTATGAGGTCCTTCCCCCACCACAAAGTAAAACAAATATGTTACTTAAAGAACCCATTGTGCCTTACTAGGAAAGCCAAGAAACTAATTGAGGATCTATTTTGTTGACGCCTGTGTATGGTTTACATTGTTATCTCTTTTTGGTTATTGCTTTTGTTATTATCGTCGAGTTCGCATTCTACTTCCACTTATTAATTTAATTCGATTGTATTTTCATTATTTAATTTATTTCTACTGCAATGCATAAATTATATTACTGTTACATTATCCTGTATTATATATGTATTGTACCGTAATATCATAAAGTTTCTAGGACAAAGATGGCATTGAAATAGAAACGCCAGGTATTATCACTTGACAGTTTTGAAAATTATTTTCCGTGACATTGTCATCAATTAATGTATTCGACCTGCTGAAAGTAAGTTTGAACGTTGAGTTGGAATAAATTCAAATATGGTTTATAATGCAGTATAAAAAACGTACATGATTGAAGCCAATTTTTGAACTGGAGTGCGAATTGATGGAGTTTGGGTGTACAGACAGCAAGCATGTATGATTTTAGAGAGCATTTCCCAGAGTTAGCTGCAATTCCTAAAAAGTAATTGCCTTTCCAATTGTGTTGGTGTATTTCGTGAGACTGGTTCTGTGAGCTATAAAACACGTACTGGTAGACCATCTGTTCGTTTGGAAGAAGCTATAATCGATTCTCGTCAACGGATGGAAAATGAATCCACCAAACTTTTGAAACGTCTTTTTCAAGAGATTGTCCCTTCTTATGGAATATACCAGAAAATGTTAAGATGCAAACACATCAAGTTATTTTGCCGGTAGACCGTTCTAGACGTCCTTGCTTACTACCAGTGTATAATAAGTTAATGTTAAATTTGACACTTCTCTGGTGAAGCGTGATTTCATCTTCCGGGGTACGTCAGTTCCCAAAACACACGGAATTCCTATTTTGTAGTGGAAAAAAGTGCTTTTCCGCCACGACAATGTACCGGTTCATTCATCCCGCATCGTCGTGTACAAATTGAATGAGTTGCGCTATGAATTAGTCTCTCATCCTCCATATTCGCAGGGCCTAGCCCCCAGCGACTTTCTCCTATTCTCAAACCTGCAAAAGTCACTGGGAGAAAAGAGATTTTCCTCAAATGAGGAGGTCATCGCTGCTACAGATGGGTATTTTGCGAACCTCGAAAGATCCTACCATTCCGACGGCTTGAGAAAAAAGTGTATTGATCTTCCAGGAGACATCGAAAAATAAAAATAAAAAACCACACCGGTAATATAGTCCACAAACTAACTAATATTACCATCATTTGGATTCCATGTATTTGTTCTTGAAGTTGCAACATGCACTGGAATGGGCAATATAATATTAATGACTATGTTCTTTTATTTTGATAATTTTATATTAAAACCCTCGCTTCTACGATATCACCAACAAGTTACTCATGTACCCAAAGTATACCAATGGCAGTTACACTAATTAAGGCAATTTAAATTATGCTTTATATCAAAAAATTATATATCCGTTACTGTATTTAATTACTTATAAATTCAACCACTCTTACGATTCCACTCATACAACAGCATACCTTTTACACATATAAATTTAGATAGGTATGGGTAATAGTATGCGTGTAAGAAACTGAGACCTGAAGACTTTCATTCTGCCTTCGATCGTGGTCGAGCAAGGTGTGCGCTAACAGAGAACTCGAGCTTCCAGTTCTTCGCGAATAGACGTATCTTAACAACAACGCGACAGGTAGCGTATTCGGTACGGCGGACGGTCATTGGACATTTAAAAATATTTGAAATGTGAACAAGGTGATGATAATAGATTTAGAAAGTGCCACTCGTTCTGAATTTTAAAAGAACGAATTCCAACACAAATTTTTAAATAAAGAAAAAGGAATAAAGGTGACGCGAATAGTTCGGAATAATGCAGCTGTGGGGAAAATGCGCGAATTCGAATTCGAAATCGGTCTGTGATGTGTTTCTGACGGTGATTTGGACGGTACTTACGATTTTCAGCTTGACGGATAAGGTCTTGTCTCAAGGTAGAGTTGCTTTCTTAATCAATATCGTGTTACATATTGCGAAATAGATCGGTGGTATTAAAAGGATCATTGTGGATACCATTATCTTTCTTAAAATGCACGTAATCTATAAATAAGAATACCTGGAATTTGAAAGGTCACGAGTAAATGTTAAGTTAATATACAGAGGTTGTGAAATGCAAAAAATATATCAAACCTTTATACCAATGTAAAAATTTTCTAATAGAACACATTCCACTACTTTGAATTTTCAAGAAGTCTTTATTTGAGGGAGAAAGCTACTCCCTAACAATAATAACGCAGATTATTCCCCACATTCTCTCGTCAATAAAAATAGATCATTACAATATAAATCGATTTATTACGTTTTACTAAGCACCGTATATAGCGATCATAAGCAATTATCAAGGTTATTTTTTCCATATGTCTTCATAATACGACTAAATTAAGAATACATCTTTCTACATTTGATTTACGTATGCATATATACCAAAAGGGAAAACCAACGTAAATTTTATTTGGAAATAATTCGTGAATTATTTGCTTTTGAGTTTTGACGTAGAAACAACATACAGGTTGCGACAAGTTCTCTTACCTCTTTTATGCAAATGACTTGCATAGAAAGTTTGCTTGGTTAATTAATTAAAGCTTGTGGTTTTTGTTTGCGTAATAGTCTTATTAACGTTTATGTGAAATAAAAACACTATTTTGGAACTTATTACGTGGATAGAAATTGGTTGCAAAACCTATGAAGTTATTTCCATTGTCTGTCATGGCGTCATCCTGGCGTGGAAAATTGGCGTTATCGTTCCCCAATTTTACCACCCGAAGTACTTTTTATGATTTGGAAACAAAGGAAAAATAGTCACAAACTGTCGCACTAAGGTACCAGGAGCTTTTACAAGTATTAACACGCAATCAGTGACCTTTTTGCGGCATTTCACTTCAATAGAATAATTAAAATGATAAGAGAGTCTTCAGGTCTTCTGTGTACTACCGTTCCAACTTCCCATCAAAACCATGGACTCACTGATTTTACGGATTCACACGCCGGTTGAGCAGAAATCAAATAGGAGTAAAACTAATGAGGGAAAGATTTAAGGTTTAAGTATATACGTATTTTTATTAAATAACGGCTTTGACACTTCGATATTTAAAACATCAGTACCCTAAGCTAATTTACTAATAACTAAAATTACGTTTGAAACTGATTATTATTTATTATCAACTTCTCGCGATATCGATTATGATTCTTCTAGCATTTCTTTGATTTGCTTGGATATCTTGGATAAGCTTATTACATTATTATTATTGGTGATTTTAACTTACTCAATATCTTATCCCAATCTAACACTTCTGACTGCAAATTAGACTTATTCTTATCTTTTGTAATGTGTCTGATACTGCGTCAACTTAACCGTACTTTGAATTCAAATAATAGAGTTTTAGATTTAGTTTCGCCTAATTTTAGTTCGGATGTAGAAATTTTGCATGATTTCCTCCCTCTCCCTGTTGAAGACAATCACCATCCTGCTCTAGATATTCCTGTATACCTAGCGCTGAACATTCCAAAGTATTTCCGTTTCCTTCTAATAATAACTTTCGGAGATTTTTATAAAGTAAATTATAACAACTTCCACTCTGACTTTTCTGCAGCCTTTTGGTTATTTCTTAAGAGTCAACAAAATGTTAATTTAGCTGTACAGTATTGGTATAAGAAATTCCATTCTATTTTGAGTCGATCTGTTCCTTTATTTGGCTCAAATTACAAAACACGCTACCTCCCTAGTCTAGACTTATTATCACCAAAAATGGAAAACAACACATGGAGTTTCAGAGACTACGCAAATTGGTTAAGCCAGACATTAATTTAGCATATAGTTCATACGTTCGTAATAGAGAATCTCACAATATAAAAGACTCACGTCCTTTCCAGCAACTTGTTTGTTCCAAGCCGGGCACTACTCCAATTCTTGGAAAACTGTACGATGCTGCTAACGGAGACTATAATCCAACGACGTTTGATGCTCTTGCTACATTGTTCTCTGGTGTTTTATCACAATTTTTGGGCTGTGGTCTTTAAAATATAGATTCTAACTTGTGATCGTTGTGTTTGTTTCGGCAGATGAAGTAATGCAGCGTATCAAAGGCTTAAAGAACAATTTTACAGCTGGTCACGATAATATTCTTTGTTTTTTTGTGAAACATTGTGCTACTATTTTCGCTATTCCTCAATATGTGATCTTTAATCTAGCCCTATACATATGTATATACGTAAACCGATCCGTGGAAAGTAGCCAGAATATTGGCAATCTTGAGAAAGGACAATAGTTCCAATATTAGCATTTACAGATCCGTGACTTACCCTCTTGCAAACGTTTTTGAACTCTTAATTTATAAGTGTATCTTTTATCTTCAAAGCATCTTATTCTACAAACTACAAACACGGGAATGTTTCCAAACTTGAGCATTCATAAGCAATCATTTACTTATGTTTTTGTGAAAGCAATTCATTAATAGCGATATGTCTAATTTTTTGCTAACCACTTGTACTGGAATTTATCTTTCAAAAATATTTTTTGCAGAAAATATCGTGCAAGATTTTTTCAACGCAACTAGTGTCCTTGGTCGGGTGGTATACAGAAATTACAATCAAATCTGGTGATCCTAGGGATCGCGGTATGTTACTAAATCTTGAGATGATACGGCTATCGACCAATTGATTGTCATACACCATCCTATTGAAAGCAGGTTTCGTATAGTTGTAGCAAATTATTCAATGCAAGTATAACAAGAGATTACAGCATTTACACATACCGCTCCTAAGTGATCCAGCCTTCATCTTGGAAAATGACCGCGTGTAAAACAACTGTACATCATACCATCATTTTGCTGTTGTGTATATGGCATTCGTGAAGTTAATTAGAGAATTATTATCTGTCCAGTAACGATAGTTTTCTAAAACCCAAATAAGTAACATTCGACATCCACAGCTAGTTTAGAAAGTCATTGCCCTTGTTTACTCTCGTAATAATTTCTTAAACGACTTATCATCACAAGTGGTGATAATCATCCTCCTTTAGTTCTTTTACAATCTACAATTTACATGGATTATAGTTTAAGGCATCATGGAGAATATGGCAAATACTCTTGGGACAATATAACCGCAGCTATTTGCATGAACTGAATATCATGGGTCCTGTAAAACTGTATTGGGTGCAGCCTCGATACTCTGTAGACTACCAACGTTTCTCAATGATCAGTCGGCGTCTAGTTTTTACCGCGTGCTTCGAGGGTGTTGACTATTACGTCCTAAATTGAAAAAGTCGGAACACTAGTACAAAATCAGATTACTCTACCCATAGAACTTTGGCCAAGTAACAAAAATTTCAAAAATAACTAAAGAAATAAATGTATTACTTTTAAAAATAAGAACCATCAAAATCTAAGGAAAAATTTCATTCTTTCCTACTTATTCTTAACAAAATTCTTAAACATTCTTTTCGTAAAAAAATCTACCTTTTGAGGTTTTCGCGTGGGATATTGTTACATTCTTGCTGAAGGATATTCCAGAGCTGTTTCTTGGATGTAGGACCGACACTTCGATCTCTTCTATCAAGTTCATCCCACAGTAATTCAATAGGGCTGGGATCTGACTCTGTGGTGTACTTGTAAAATATCTATATGATTTTGCTCATTCAGAAGCTGTTGCATATCCTGGCTATGCGTTTCGGAGCGTCATCTTGCACAAAAGTAAAATTCTCGCCGATTAGTTACAGCCCAAAAGGAATGGCATGAGTTTCCAATATTTCGTGGTAGTGTTCTTTCCGCATTACTCCTTCGATTCGATGTAACATTCCTGTTCCTGAGTAAGAAAAGCAACCCCAAGCTGTAATTGAACCGCCGCCGTGTTTTATTGTCGGTACAATGCATTCGGTACACTCGCCAAATACTAAATATTGATTCGTCAGTACATAAAACACTTAGCCACTGTACTACCATCCAATCTCGATGTTCACTGACCCACTGTAGCGTTTTTAATCGGTTAACCCTGCGTAGCAATAGTTTATCAGCTACCACGTGACCGTGAAAGTTTCCTTTGGCCAACCGGCGTTTAACACTGGTAACTGAAATTGGACGATGAGGTTCGCGATGTAGTAGACGATCGTCTGCTGGGGTGGTGAGGTACCTGCACGGTCACGGTCCTCAAGTCACCTCTTTCCAGATATCGACGAATGGTGTATTTTACTGTCGAGGATGATTGTTCTGGGCCATAAAATGCTTCATTATTTTCTTTCCTCGTTTTACTTTCATTATTTGAGTTCAAATGACGATTGCAAGGACTGTGTGGATGTACAATTCACAGGTATAGCAGTAAACTCCACTCACACAAATTAATTAATTATGCGGAACGCAGCGTTTCGAGAGCTCGTGGGCTCCCATTGTCAACCGTGTTACCGACTGAAAGTAAAAACTGTATCACACATGCCAATTATTTTCTACGCAGGCTCTAAAATTTCTAAACCATATGACTATTTACAATGTACTAGGTGGCCTCATGCCTTTTACGGGAAAGGATGGACCGAAAGCGAACCGTATCTTTAACAGGGCCTATGGTAATAAATCCATCAAACTCGAGTGTGCAATTGGGGGTGGTTCTCTGTTCAATAAGTTTCCGTTCTTTTTCATATATACCGTTTCGTACGCGTCTAATTCTCTATACGAGTTCACGTTTTTAAGTAGTGTCAGATTTTTTAAATCAATCTTATGTCCGGATTTTACCATATGCTCTGCTACGCTTGATAGTTCAGGTTTGTCGAAACGATAGTGTCTAATATGTTCATTGAACCTCGTGTCGATACTCCTTTTTGTTTGTCCAATATAAACTTTCTCACAATCATTGCATGCGATTTGGTATATTCCAGACCTTTTATCATCTCCGGTTTATCTTTGGGATTCCCTAAGAGATTCTTTAAGTTGTTTTTGACACAATAGACACATTCATATTTAGTTGTCGGAAAATTTTACTTAACCCTTTTACTGTTGGGTGAAAAGGAAGAGTTATAAATTTCTTATTACCGGTGTTTGTTGATGTCAAAGTCGTGGAATTTCTGATGTGTTGTTTGTATTGGACCTTCCTTAAAATACGGTCGACATCCATAGAAGAGAAACCATTGTACCTCGCTACATCTTTGATATACTTTAATTCTTTGTCATACCTGCTCTTGTTTAGCGGAAATCTGACGAGTCTATTGACCAGAAAACTAATCGCGGACATTTTTTGTTGTTCGCAATGGTGCGAATCAAACGTGATGAATCTGTTGGAATTAGTTTCTTTTCTGTAGATGTCTATTTCTAATTTATTGTTATTGCGTATGACTAGAGTATCTAGAAACGGAAGGCGATTGTTCACTTCTTCTTCAATAGTAAACTTGATCGTGGGAAATTTTGAGTTCAGTTCTGCTAGAAAATCTTGTATGTTTCCCTTGTCGATATCAAACACAGCGAAAATATCATCTACGTACCTAAGCCAAATTCTCGGGAAATATTTGGTTTCTTTTTTCAGGTTTGTTTCAAATTTGCTCATGAAAAGGTTCGCAATAAAAGGCGGAAGTAGGCGGAAAGCTTATTAAACTGAAGTAATGTAAAATTTTCTCTCTCGGCCAAACACTTATGAACGGTAGTGTACATAAATTATCTGTCAATAGAAAGAGAGGACAACATTCCCAATATTGAATTTTAAGGTTCCTATTCCGCAACGTTGCCAACTATACATGGTCATCACGGCGCATTTCAAAAGTTTCCATTCTTTATGTAATTGTACATTGGGATATTCCCACGAATCCCATAATGAATATAGCCCACTACTTAATTATAAGATAAAAAATCCCAATTCAATTTAATTACATAAAATCAACCAGACAATAATAAAAGTTATCTCAAGGATACTGTTATCTAACAACGCTCCATTCCGATCGGAAAAGATTCATGAGCGTGACTCATTGACTTTTTAAGCTAAAACCACTTAAAACTTTACCCACAATTATCAGAAATGAAAGGATAATAGAATCGACGTGCATGGCAACCGAAATGATTCCGTTATGAAACACGTTCACGTCCATTGTATTATTTACGCTTATTATTATTGATATCAATATTAACAGCGCCTGGGTTAAATTACCGCCTGCAAGAACCGTTTGTGCAATATGCATTGACTTCTGTATATACGTATGTGTTAGGTAACTCGCATTTCCTACCGTCTTGAACTGATCGGCATCGATAGTTGCTGATAACAGTGGATATATGTACGTATCCTTTCTCTAAACAATAGGCCTATATATACATGTATATGTGTGAATATACTAAACAGTTTACGTATAACAATTTAAATACTTGCGAAATACGATTAGAAATAATTAAAGGTTAGGTAAAGCGGCGGGTTTGCACCATCAGGTAACTTCGGTCGAATACCAACTGTTTATCATTACATAACCTCCTGCGGGAATCAATTTAGAAACCAAAATTGGACTTAACAGAGTTTACGATAGACTAATTAACAATGCATACAAGTTTATATGGTAACAAAAATAGAAAGTGATTCTACATATTAAGACACGGACACATTTGCAACCGTAATGAATTTCAAATTGCAGCACGTGACGAACTTAATTTGGATAAGAGTTTTACAATCCTATCTAAGCTACTAAGCGCTGATTTTATGCATAAGGCATTCATAAATATCATTTTTATACGATATACGCTAATAAAATTACAACTTCGACACAATACTCCTAATATTTAATTACTAATAAAAGCATTGGCTTTATGCACAATATTTTCGACACACCCTGAGTTTCCGGTTTCGCACTTTCATGTTTGCAAGAAAAAAAGAAATCACACAGCTGAGTGTTATGTTTTGGGTTTCTATTTAGTGCCTCTCAAGAATGTTCTGTAATAAATTGTGTTCTATTTATGCATCCTTAAATCGCTACATGGATATCGCTATCTCTGTGTTTTCGTCACAGTTAGATTTATCGATTATTATAGCGATTTGAAATTTCGGTCTACGAGGGCGACCTGAAATGTTTCCGGAATCGACAAGAGAAACACGGTATTGGTGTGGTTTTTTACTTTTATTTTTCGATGTAGTTTCGTCGAAGATGAATACAATTTTCGAGTCTCTTCAAGTCGTTGGAAAAGTAGGATGTTTCGAGGTCTGCAAACTAGCCATCTGTAGGGACGATGACCTCCTCCCAGTGATCTCTCAAGTTTGAGAAAAGGAAAAAGCCGCTAGGAGGCTAGGTCCGGTGAATATGGAGGATGAGAGACTAATTGGTAGCGCCCATTCAATTTCGACACGACGATGCAGGATGAATCACTTTTTTCCGCTGCAAACGAGGCCATTCCTCCTTCAATACTGCATCGAAACGCGTCAATAAATCGCTGTAATATTGCCCCGCGATCGCCTTTTCCTTCTGCAGATAGTCGATGGATTTCACACCTTGGGAATCCCTAAAAATGGTCTTTGCTTTCTTCGTAGTCGATTCGCCCGGAAAGGTCCACTGTTTCGACTGTTCCTTGGTCTCCGATATGTAGTGTTGGATCCAAGTCTCATCCACGGCTACGAAACGCATGAAAAAATTCCTTGGATTACATAGGATCGTGGCCAGACACTCCTCCGAAAAGGTCTCCCGATTTCGTTTTTGCTCCGGTGTGAGCAAACGCGGTACCCATCGCGCCGAAAGCTTTTTCATACCCAAAATTTCGTATAGGATATGGCCAACGCGTCCTTGCGAGATGCCTGTTGTCTCTGCTATTTCTTTCAGCTCCAATCGGCGATCGGCTAACACGACATGAACCTTGTCAACCATTTCATCGTTAGTAGCGGTTTTTGGACGTCCACCGCTTGGTTCGTCATTTGTGCTTGTGCGGTCACATTTGAACTCGCTCACCCAGAAGCTGATGGCCGAAAATGATGGAGTACATCCGCTATGAACTTCTAACAAAATACTTCGAATTTCCATGGCGGTTTTCCCAGCCATCTGGAAGTGTTTTATCACTGCACGAATTTCGATTTTATATTAAATTTTGACAGTTGCCTTAAAAAAGGTTTCTGCAATAAAAATAGGGATTCCTATTTAAGATTTCAAATTTGCCATCCGCTGCGCCCACAGGGGTTGTGGGTGTAGGCGTAATTTAGTGCTAGTGGATGCCCACCACGGAGATATTAAAATTTCGATTCCACAAATTTTTCTTTAAGATGCGTATTTTTCGAGATGTTATAAATTCCAGTTTAAATAAATCATCCGGTATACTGTCTTGCTTGGCAGAAATGTACATTAAATCATTTGGAACCTTACAAAGATATTTACATAAATGTATTTCTATCAAAAAAAATTAACAAAAGGAAAATAATAGCCTATACGAGTATTAAAGCTATTATGTTCCCTCAAGGTTAAATTTTTGAAGATATCAGTTGAGATATGTATGATATATGTACGTATGAAAATTATTACAGGCATGACCGGAAGTTCAAATTAAGTGCGATTTATAGACTATTATCAAGTGGAATTATAATTATATATGGTGTGATCGTACAGGAAAATGTTTGTTTTTTCCGTCTCTGGTTAATTATATGCATTATCTTATGGTACCATCAAAAATAGTTTGACAATAACGTCTTATTTTAGAACAAACAACCTTTTTGAACCTGTTTATTGGCAATGATTTTTTGAAGCTCTATATAACCTTAGTTTTTATACGAGGGCGACCTGAAATGTTTCCGGAATCGGTAAGAGATAGCGCACGAAGGTTGAAGCTGATTCATTGGTCGTCAGGAGCAACCTCTTTTATGACAACTGTCAAGATTTCAGACGTCTACTGTCAATAGTTGTTGTTTAAGAGTGTGTTTTGTATAGCAAGTCAGGAGGTTTCGCAAAAATGGATAAAATCGAATTTCGTGCAGTGATAAAACACTTCTGGATGGCTGGGAAAAGGGCCATGCAAATTCGAAATAGGTTTCTAGAGGTTCATGGCGAATGTACTCCATCATTTTCGACCATCAGCTTCTGGGTGGGCGAGTTCAAACGTAGCCGCACAAGCATAAGTGACGAACCACGCAGTGGACGCCCAAAAACTGCTACCAACGATGAAATGGTCGACAAGATTCATGATGTCGTATTACCCGATCGCCGATTGAAGCTGAAAGAGATAGCAGAGACATCAGGCATCTCAGAAGAACGCGTTTTAAAAAGCTTTCGGCGCGATGGGTACCGCGTTTGCTCACACTCGAGCAAAAACTAAATCGGCTGATCGTTTCGGAGAAGCGCCTGGCCAGAGTCCAACGCAATCCAAGAGATTTCTTTCTGCGTTTCGTAACCGTAGATGAGACTTGAATCCACCGTTACATACAGGAGACCAAGGAACAGTTGAAGCAGTGGACTTTTCCGGGCGAATCGGCTGCGAAGAAAGCAAACACCGTTTCATCGATCGGAAAGGTCATGGTGAGCATTTTTTCGTTCCACCACGGCAATGCATGGGCTGATTCATCCCGCATCGTCGTGTCCAAATTGAATGAGCTGCGCTACGAGTTAGTCTCTCATCCTCCATATTCACAGGACCTAGCCCCCGACGACTTTTTCCTATTCCCCAACCTGAAGAAATCACTGGGAGGAAAGAGATTTGCCTCAAATGAGGAGGTCGTCGCTGCTACAGATGTTTAGTTTGCAAACCTCGAAACATCCTACTTTTCCGATGGCTTAAAGAGACTGAAGCACCGTTTGAAAATGTGTATTGATCTTTGAGGAAACTACATCGTGAAATAAAAATAGAAAACCACACCAATACTATGTTTCTCTTGTTGACTCCCGAAACATTTCAGGTCGCCCTCGTACGTCAAACTTAACAAAATTGTAGACTATATATTTTATTTATATTTTCGAATGAAATAATGAATAACGAAACATACATATACATATGCATGTATTTCTAAAGGAGAAATTTCAATATTTAAATTAATTTACACAATGTAACGAAATGTAAATGGTACCAACATGATTTACGTAAAAAGAACTCTAACGCGTATCCTGGCAAATTAACATTGCTTAGTACGCATAACTGAAATACTTCCGTCTCTACAATCTAGAAGATAATTATCAGAAACCTGGATTCTACGTATGTAAAACAAGTGGACCTGCTTGTATCCATACGTTTGCGCTCATTTTCATGTATTTCTTGTAATACATTCGCTATTTTCGAAAATAAAAAAGAGGCCTAGGAAATCGTGTCACTGTCATACTTTTCTTGCAATTAACATTCGAATGGGCTGATTTCTTGGCTAAAAGCGTACCCATTTAGATATGCTAATGGTAAAAACGACTAAAAGTTTTGTTCTTGTTTAAAAGAAACTATTTATGAGACATTTGAAGATAGGTACCTGAAATCTTAATAGCAGCGATGGGTTTGATCAAAAAGCTAGTTGTGTTAAAGGTTTTTGTAACCAATTATCGTGAAAAAATTAGGCAAATTAGATTTCACAAATGTTACTTATTTATGCGATATTTAAATTTAGTTACGTATTTTTTAAGAATTAATTATTTCCGTTTCACATATTCGATGTCCTCACCAGTGCTATTAACCCAAAAATGTGGTGGGAATATTCTATTTGATTGAAATTCTTCTGATATATTTTCTGCACACAATATGTTAATAATTTTTTATACTATTCAATATTTCATCTTAATAGATCTACAGGTGCGGTCTATGGAAATAAGACGTAGATTTGAGACGTGATGTTGGAAGATAATAAATACCTAAACTTTCCAAAAATTTTAAAATTTTAACCTCATGTAGATATTGCAATTTCAAGGTCGACTTTTTACATTTCCAACGGATTCAGAGCAGACAATAATGAGATTTTAGTAGTGTAAGATATATTCTTAGGTCGGTCTCCGTGCGTTAGTATACTTTTAGTATACTTATGGGAGACGCGAAAAAACACAACGTTGATGTTGTTGAAAATATAAGATTTTAATATAATTCTCGATAAAAATGAAAAATTTAACATAATTGATAATTTAACGACTCGGTGGTCCAGTGGTAAGAGGACCTCCACTTGGCAACACAGGTATCGTGCGTTCGAAATCAATATCCGTCAAGTACAGTGGTAGTACGTTTTCGCACGAATTTTGTATGCTTCCGAGTCACCACTGAGAAGATAATTAACGGTGGTTCATTCTTTATGGTGGAGGGAGTGTAGTAGTAAGAGTATGAAACACTTTACAGACACTATTCATGCACATTAAGGCACCTAAGGTTATGACAAACTAAATAGCTCATACCCCTGGCAGGCCACTCACTACAAAAAAAATCTTCAGTTCGTATGCTATAATAATGCAAAGACTAATTGCTTTATCAAGTGAAATCTGGTCCCTCGGATTTATATTGTAATTGGGTAAGCAGTACTTTGCATTTCACCCCTAAAAGCAAAGATGCGGTTTCATTTGAAATTGAGCCGATGTTCATGTGAAATGTTTTCCAGAACATTAATAATAATTCAATTTCCTTGTTATTAGCAATGTTAAATTTAATTGGATTAGTTTTTTTGTGAAATTTTTAATGAATAAATATCTTCGCGGTTCCCGGTAGGACTTGAACCTACAGCTCCTACAACTTATATGGCGATTTAAATAGTAATTTGTTTAGACGATCTCTGTGGTATAATTGGTTAAGACACCGGTCTAGCGAACTGGAGCTGCAGGTTCAAATTCTACCGGGAACCGTTAAATCTTTATTCATTAAAAATTGAACAATAAAAACTAATCCAAATAAATTTAACATTGGTAATGACAAAGAAATTATCATTATCAAGAACATGTTAGGTAAATTTCCTTTACTCACTCTTATTTAAGATAGGAACTGTGTACAGAAGAGCTTTTACTTTTGACGTAGTTTGAGTATGAATTTGAGATTCTGCCAATGTGCACGAGATATCACACATCAGTTTTTATTTTGACAGTCCACGGAATATCCCGCAAATGTGGCGAGATAATCTTAGAATGCACACGTATCCTGACTGTATGTCCAAGATTTACCCAGGATAAGCGTGCTACGCTTGAATAGAAATAGCATACTTTGGATTCATACAGCAACACTATTCCTATAATTTTCTAAATGCGTCCTGTATGAAAGCATTTTAATCCATAAATCACCTAAAATCAGCCGACGAATTGACAATTAGTGAAAGAGGAAGACGGTTTGTCGGTTAATTCGTCACACTATATATTCAACTCATTTAGCTACTTGTTGATTTCGATCATGAACCCGTCGAAGAGAAAGTGAACTGTCGTGATCTTCGTCGGAGAAAGACCCAAAACATAAAACGTAAGCAGATAATTAAACAAGGTATTTTCATTCTCGCTTTGGAGCTGTGAATGGTCTCTGATTACTTTCGTTATGTTGACAGTTGACTACTATTTCAGCTACCGTTTTACGTACGATATATACGCAACCAATTGTTTATAATTTCTACACGTGAACATAGAGGAGCCGTTGGAGAAGTGACAATGGAAATCCACGGTTAATTAAGTTAACAAACTTTATTCTTAGATATTGTGCACACGAGAAATGGAATGCCGTGAGAATTCTCTAAAAGAATGCGGCCTATTTGGTGTACAGTGATCGTCTTAATCAATGTCTCCCTATGACTGAGAGTATGAAAAATATTTTCTCTGTGATTCCGCAGACAGTTCGGCTTCTATCGGTCATTGCGGGTATAAATCTTATTTAGGTAGCATATATAGAAGTTTATTATCGTTTACATATACTGCCGGTCAAAATTATTTGCCAACCGTAAGAAATAATCCGTAAATAAAGGGAGTACTATCTGAAAAAGAAGCTGTAGTGTTGCATTTAATAAAATACTCATAAAACAATGAAATTAATAATATTTATTCGATAAAACAATTTACAGAGACAAAAACATTAAATCCTTGTTTCGTGGAAATGTAGTGCTCGACCCTTAATTCAATTTCAGGTTCGGTTTCTCGTCTATACGGTCACTCGTCATAATTTCTGGACGTTCTTCTCGTGATGTCGTTACTTTCCGTCATTCTGTTCGTTTGCTGTTTAATACTGAGTTAGCATCTGGACATCTTTTAACGTTATAGTTGACAGTTTGGCGATTTAATTTCAATTGTCTTACTATGGCCAAGATTATATAAAGCAGAAATCATTGTGCGGATTTCAAATTTTAGATAATTTTATTAATAACATTCATTGTTTACAAGAACAATAGCTACTAAATCTAAGTTATAGAAGCTTTACTTGCGCTGCATTATTCATTTAATATGGTGGGATAATTGTATCACGCTTATGGTCTTATAATGATAGTACCTAACTATAAACTGACATCATTTACAAATGCAAAGTAATAGTTGTTCCTAATTAATGAAAGGACAATAAAGGAAGCGTGAGCAAAGCTCGCTGGTTAATCTAACTATCCTTATTTAATATGGATATCAAATATTCACACGCTGGAGATACGTATGTTTGATGAGGTGCGTCTAAAGATCCATTGGACTAATATTCCTTTCGAATCTCAATTTCTATTTATTAATTTCATTAAATAATTGCATTTACATTTAGAAATGTTTCGGGAGTATATATTCATAAATAGTTTAAATAAGAAGTAATATACTTTACGCACAGTACAAATCAAGTATGGGTAACCTTTGACATGTTGTGGGCCAAACTTTAGTGTGCAAATACGTTCACGCGCCGCGTTTAAAAGTAGTGCATCTTAAAGTAGCGTTCATAATTATTAGCGATAGATATCAGAGGTGAAATAATACGAGAATGTTATTATAATGCAAATTATTAAAATAAGAAAATGAGATGAAAAAAATAGGCACAATATTATAATTAAATAGTGACATTTGGAATTATTACAAACAATGAAAGTTAAATAGCGACAACGAAATCAATAGGACACATGAGCTTGAATTTGGGCAACTAATCCATCGATGTTTGGATTAACTCCACTGATACAAAGACGTAGAGAATTTTCCAAATTATCGTCAGTCAGCCTTGTACGATGTTTTGATTTATTAACTTTCATCAAATCAATCTTCTTGCGAATTTTATAAGCTACGGAAAATGGTCTTCTTCGAGGTATTTTTTGTAGAAATCGCACAACTCCACGTCTTCAAATCTAGAGTTTAGGAGTAAGCAGTGTAATATTCTTTTTTTAATTGGGTTTTTCAAAATGTCTCGCGGGCCGGATCAAATCTTACAGCTGACCGGATCCGGCCCGCGGGCCAGTTGTTACCCACATATGGTATAAATATTTATGATAATGTAATCGTCCTTAAAATCTTTAACCTTGACGCATTGGTTTCGAAAATTAGAATAGAAGAAGATAAATTACATTTATACCTGCAATAACAATATCACAGGGAAAGTAGTTTTTATATTCTCGCTGTTATAGAGGGGAGATATTAATGAAGACTACTACTGTACGTACATATAATTCAGTTAGATTGTTAGTAGATAAAAAGTACAATGAATATATAACAGTCTGCAAGTACTAACAGTTCGTACAGATCTACTACAGTTATCATAAATAGATACCAAAATAGTTTTGCTATTTTACTAATAAAGATGCTCTTTTTTTTGAAAATTGAAAAATGTAAATAAGATAGTATGTCAAATTCAGAGAGGTTACGTATAATCTACGAGAAGACGTATGTTGGCTAAGGTATTTTTGTTACTAGGCAGCAACCAAATAACACATGGACTGAAAAGTCGCGGGCCTAAAAAAGAAAACACGGTTTTTTGGTTCAAAATTAGCTTTATTCATCAATGTAATCTCCATCAAGAGCAACGCAATCATTCCAGCGCCGCTCTAACATTTCAATACCACTTTCGTAGAACGATTTATCTTTTGCCTCAAAATAGGCCTCAGTTTCAGCGATAACCTCTTCATTCGTGCGAAATTTCTTACCGGCGAGCATTTTTTTGAGGTCTGCGAACAGCCAGTAGTCGCTGGGAGCCAAATCTGGCGAATACGGTAGATGTGGGAGCAATTCGAAGTTCAATTCATGTAGTTTTGCCATTGTTTTGATTGACTTGTGACACGGTGCGTTGTCTTGATGAAACAAAATTTTTTTCTTTGCCATATGCGGTCGTTTCTTTACAATTTCGGCCTTCAAACGCTCCAATAACGCTATATAATATTCACTGTTGATGGTATTTCCTTTCTCAAGATAGTCGATGAATATTACACCACGCACATCCCAAAATACCGAGGCCATAACCTTTCCAGCCGATTGTTGTGCTTTCGGGCGCTTTGGACGAGGTTCACCAGTTGCTGTCCACTCAGATGACGATCGTTTTGATTCCGGAGTGAAGTGATGGATCCATGTTTCATCCATTGTCACATATCGACGCAAAAATTCCGTTTTGTTACGTTTAAACATGGCCAAGCACTGCTCCGAATCATCAACACGTTCTTGTTTTTGGTCAACAGTGAGCAAACGCGGCACCCACTTTGAACAGAGCTTTCTCATAATCAAATGCTCATGCAGTATAAAGCCAATACGTTCTTTTGATATCTTGACGATGTCAGCTAACTCACGCATCTTCACTTTTCGATCATTCAAAACGATTTTGTGGATTTTTTTGATTTTTTCTGGTGTTACCGCCTCATTTGGACGTCCACTGCGTTCTGCATCATCGGTGTCTCTACGACCACGTTTGAAGTCAGCAAACCAACGTTTTATTGTTGTTTCTGATGGAGCGGAGTCCCCATAACACTTTTCAAGTCATTGCTTCGCTTGAACGGTATTTTTTCCAATCAAGAAGCAGTGTAAAATTAAAACACGAAATTGTTTTTGATCCATTGTTTTGAAAATAACAAAAGTAGCGTGACTCTTAGCACAATAACTCACAATCTAATGAATAGAATATCATGAAATTTTAACAGCTGTCTTTTGAAGGTTAGTACTAACTGAAAAAAACGTGACTGCAATAAAACTAGCGCCATCTATGTGTTAGACCCGGAACCTTTTAGCCCAGGTGTTAACTAATGGATGCTTAGTAATATTCTATACCATCTAATGTTTCCAATTTAGTGACCCAGTGTTTCCTTTAGATATCTGGTATATTAAGCATTTTAAAACAAGTACAAACCTTCTCATAAGTAAAATGAAAAACTACTGGAGCAAATTAGCCAAAGAAAATATGTGCTCTTGTGAAAAAGTAAATAAAAGGACAAAGAGAAGAGCGAAACAAAATAAAAACATACTAAATACGTGACTTAACTTGAAAAACATACCTGAATAAACTGGCAGATAACCAAA
The DNA here is from genome assembly GCA_023509865.1 of Trypoxylus dichotomus. Classification (NCBI taxonomy): domain Eukaryota; kingdom Metazoa; phylum Arthropoda; class Insecta; order Coleoptera; family Scarabaeidae; genus Trypoxylus; species Trypoxylus dichotomus. The sequence continues at coordinate 87,221,068 of CM042074.1, read as the reverse complement.
ATACAGATTATTCACTTTGAAAACCAACAAGAGGATTGAGAGACTAATAAAAAATATCCCACACATACAAGAAGAAATTTGTACCTGATCTAAAAACAATAAACAGAAAGTGTATTTGTTTGTCATAAATCTAGAAAATATCATCCAAGCCAACGAGGAACTAGAAGAAAGTAACCAACTAGAAATGATACAATAAATCCAGAAACATACTCAGTTACACACAAAGAGATAGCCAAAGAAATAGAAGAAAATATGAATCCCAAAAACGCCCCAAGGTTCGACCTAATTTCAAGGGAAATGCTAAAAGCGCTGGCAAGAAAAAAATAGAATATCATTAAATATATGCCTCAGTATTATTCTAAAAACAAGTAAGTTTCATTCAACAGAAAGTATTTCACGAGCTTTTCAAGTATCAATATTCTCCCTTGTTTCTACCATAAAAAATTATCGAAGTAAGCCAACGATATGCCATATATAAAACGTCAAAACATCGATTGCTGCATTTGCAATTTTTATTCAATAAGTCCATGACCTAATTAAACAGTACTACTGGATTTAGAATCTTGAAATCTTAAAATACACAGAAAGCTGTCAACATTAGTATAACAGAAGTATCCCGGGATTTCAACATCAAATTTACTGTAGTACAGTTGCGCGATTTGTTCAAAATCAAGAATTACAAATTTACAAGAGCAAATTATTGCCTGGTTTCTAAATCATCACTTATTAATCATGAGGTGTAGGTAAAAAGTTGCATCCTGCTTTTTGCAACCACACATTACTGTACTTTATGTTTCCACCACAAAACATTTAGAGAAATAACGACTTTGTATTAAATTTAGTTTTTTTTTTCTTGAAGAAGGATTGGAAAAACTGATTCTTAATTTAATAGTTGATATATATATATATAAATATTTCATAACTTCTATAAGATTTAAATCAAATATATTTTAAATTTTAATGCTCAACAAAACAATGGGAATTTCAAATATAACTGTTAATAATACCCATTTGATTATTTTCTACACAACTTTGTATATCTTTATCCTCTATTAGCACGTAAACACCTAATCTTTCAAATAAAATTTACTTGGCAGTTCAAAATGTCAGTATATTTTTTAAGACTGCATAAAAAATATTAACGCTGAGCTTCTGTAGAATTTTACCTTGATATTTAACATCTTTATGCGCTGCCAACCGTTATAAACTAGATTTTATAATCATTTATGATTAGAATGCGCCATCGTATAATTTTAACGGACCATATTTGCTTTGTTGCAATTATATGGGCCATTAACACTTACTATATTCGTTTTATATCGCTATACTAGTTTCAAAGCTTTTAAATCGTACATTTACTCGTGCATTATTAGATTATATAGCGATTTCCAAAAGTAAGGCCATTATTAATAAAAGTTCTAATGTAAAAATAATCATTAAAAGACCTTTTTACTTGTGAAACGTTGTTAGATTTGATGTTTGAGCGTTGAACAGTAATGAAAGCGAATTAATCTAGGAAACTAATTTAGAAGAAAAACGCAAGCAAAGTTTCGATAATCCAAGAAAGCATTTCCAACCGTAGTATTCCTAATCTCAACCAGAGGGCGCGATAAAAATGTTTAAATGAATATTGGGTTTAATTAGTAATTTGGTTTTAGTAGTAATAGTTAAATTATTAGTTCTATTTGTATTATACTATTTATAGTTGTTGATTGACTAAATTCTCAAGCAGATTTTTCAAGAATTCACATTTATAAAAACGGACAGGTGAAATTGTACTACAATACATTAGGGTTCAACCTATTACGGTAAGCTGGATGGGTTTCTCCAAAACAGCATTAATTTTTAGCTGTTTAATGCAGCACATTAGCTTTATGTATAAAAAGAATGATTTAGATACCACAAGAGATCTATTATAAAAATATAATAGGTCGTATATTACGGACGAATATGATAATATGCTCATGTGTTCGTATAGAAAATAGACGTTCACTATTGTATACGTACAATAAAGTAATAACTATGGTCGAGCAACATTCACAATCACGTATCATTAAATAAAATGCTTTCGACTTCAAAGGAAGAGTCCACACCCATATTTCCTATTTGGAAAAGTTATGTTCGGAGTCATCAGTAAACTATTCAACGTTGTTAATGCAATAATAGACGTTCTTGTATATATATAATAGACGAGTTAAAAGGAGTTGGAATATCAAATACTGTGACCAATTCTATATTAATAATATATATTCAGTTCCATTGAATTATCTGCTTGCTATATCAGCCTGTCAGATACACATCAACTTTCGTAAAATTCCTGTCGTAATATTATTCGCTATATTTGTTTTGTCTACTATGTACAGTCTAGTAGATTTGATGTCAGAAGGAAGTTAGGTGTCGCAAGGTGTCAATATTTGTAGCATCTAAACCTACTAACGTTAGTAAACGTCAGGTATATATGCATATTAGATAATAGGAAAAAGAATAAATAGGTGCGGCGGAAAGCAATGTCGCCTCCGTTTTGTGCTCATTACCGTAGTGGTTCTCAGATCAAGGTTAGATCGCTCCTAATACCTTGATGTGTATTTTAAAAATAAAGTAATAACCTCTGAATTCATAATATATAATAGGAACTGGATTTAATACGATTTATACGATATAAAATATTGAATAATGCAAAATAAGAGGTAGATTCTGGTGACGAGGTTCCGTATATTCAATAACAGTAAACAAAAGAAACCAGTTTCACCTCAAACTCAACTAAGATTTATTTTAGCAAATGTAAGTTTCATCTTATGCACACCTGTAATCGCCAATATCTTTATGGAAGCATTCGAACATGAAGCCATCGAATCTAGAAGGATGAAACCTAAATGCTGGTACAGATATGTCCTGCAACACATCAATAGGCAACATGCTAACGTTAACTTCACCATGGAGATCGAAGAGGACGGCAACTTACCATTCCTAGATGTCCTAGTGGAGCGTACCCACAGCAACAAACTGGACCACAGTATGTACCGGAAGAAGACTCACACAGACCGATACTTGCATGCAACATCCCACCACCATCCTCAACAGAAGAGATTCCTCATCAATACATTGTTAAGAAGAGCGGAGAAAATCAGTGACGAACATCACAGGAATAGTGGAATGCATCACGTCAAAAACGCTTTGCAGAAGAACGGCTACAGCGCAAAAGATATAAGGAAACTACGGAAACAGAAAAAGGACGAAGAGCAACAACAACCAGCAGGTTACGCATATCTTCGATACATAGCCGGAGTCACCGATAGGCTAAAAAAGACCCTAGGAGAAAAGAATATTACCACACGATACAATACGGTGACCAAAATCGAACAGCTACTCCCCCCCAACAAGGACGTGTTACCGAAACTACGGGCAAAAGGCATATACGAACTAAAATGCCAATGTGGAAAAAGCTACATCGGTTAAACAGGGCGAAGTATTCAGCGCAGGGTAAAAGAACACGAGAGAAACGCACGCCTCCGGCATATTGAGAAATCCGCAGTAGCAGAACACCTGCACCAACAAGGAGACCACCGGATAACCTACAGCGACGTTAAGATATTAGCCAGGACCAGCCCCTACTACCCGAGGATAATACGCGTATCAATAGAAATAATGAAGAATACCAAAAACTGCAATCGCGAAGAGGGATACAAGATGAGCAACACGTGGAAATTAGCACTGCGGAATCATCATACAACAAAAGATGTGATTCAACGGAACGGTTACAGATCAGCAGAGCGGAACAGAAATTGTATATATAACGAAAAGCAAGAGACAACAACATCAGTCTTTAGAAACATTCTGAAGAAGCTGATAGCATGATCAGCGAAACGTCAAATGAAATTGTAAATACACGACAAAACCCGGAAAACATTTCTACTATGGACGACGGTCGTGAAAGCCTACACTCAAAAAACATTTCTACTATGTATTACATGTGTGTATTCAATCAAACTATGGACCCGCAATCTCTGACATACATAAACAGTAATTAGTAATAAGCAATATATTTTATGTTATAATGGTTACAAAACACTTACAGATGAAACCACGAAAGTTTGTAGATAAATCATTATCTCATCGATAAAGTGAAGATAAGCGCTATACATGAAAGCTAGAAGCATACACGCAGATAAGTCGTAGCTACTTGCTTAAGTAGCTACGTCATAACGAACTATGACGTAACTACAAAATTTCGTGATTTTTAGTGTACTTACTATACACGTATTAAAAATCTAGATTAGCTAGATTAAACATCAGCGACGTCCTTACCACTACATGTTCCCTGCTATTCGACCGTTTTGAAATGTCTGTGGAAACTGTCTAAAATTTGTGTGCTCTATAAATGATCTACATTAACACGCGACTGTGCAAAAGAAAGAAGCGCCTACATAAATTTAATAGAAAGAAAAGTTAAGAGTAAATGTGTTACCGTAATGTCAGTAATTATACTATCCTATAAATGTTTATAACTAATATAATATTCATATCAGCAAATAGTATACTTCTACATTTTTAGAACTTTTAGTTTTTTAATATCTTGTGCAAATCCCATTCCTAAACCTTGCGGCGCAATTAATCCCTAAATGTTATCCACGAGTAAGTGCATTAATAGCTCATACGAAGTCTGTATTTCCAAAATCCCCAGAACGTACAAAAAGATTTCACGAACTGCGTTCCAAAAGGCTGCGTTTTACTACTGCGAACATTTTGATGTAAAGAAGGTAGTTTTGCAATTCAGTCTGAGACACGGCAAAGCTATCAAGAAAAGCCAGAAAATGTTTGAAGATAGTCAGGTGAAATGTGATTTAGAAAGTGTAATACGAAAATTTGAAAGTGTTATTCACAAGGATTCAGATTTTCTGATACTAAGACAAATTTGTGAAGGTGCGTCGAAAGATCCATTAAGTTGTCACAAGGATTACTTTAAATTTGCAAATATAACATCACTGGATGTGGAACGGTCGTTTTCATCATTAAAAAATATTCATTCCGCACGCCGCACTAATTTGACTGAAATAAGTTTGGAAATACATATATTTAATAGACGCCACCCAGTTTGTGATTTTGTGGAAATTTCTTAAAACAGCAAGTGTTGTTTTGTTCTTTGCACTGCACTGTACTTTGCCCCACTTGCCGAGACTACTAATACGAGATACTACACCGAAATACAGAGTATTGATGTGGCATAAACGAATGCCATTGCCATGGTATTCTTAAATGTAAAAATATGAAAATTTCGGTTTGGTATGTATTCCAACTAACGTTCACGTACATATTGGTCAATGATTTCCAATCACTAAACTTTCTACTTTAAAAATTACGACTAACGCAACTTGTTTATAAATATTTGCCTGTAAATGACTTGTGAACACCTTATGTTTAATTTGCGTCCTATAGCCTACAATAATTTAACAATAATAACAAAAATGATTGCCGAGTTATACGATCCAATAAAGTTTCTTTAATCGCATATTTTCAAACCCTCTACTTTCTTCGTTCAAATCTATCCTTTCCAGTATTGATACGTCTATCTATAAAAGACATAATAATTACTGCACTAATGAAACTTTCTCTCCAACTTCGTTATTATATTTCCTTTAAAAGCATTTTTTTTCATTCCAATTTTCCTTATTTGGTTATAACCAAATTGGAGATTGTAAGATTAGAGGTTTGATTTTTAGAAACCATTTCATATGTTGTTAATCTGCAGATGGAATTTGTTAAATTAATTGCAGAGGAAGTAATGGTAAATCTCTTAGAATGTATATCTACACAGGAAACAAAACGTGTAGCAAAACAAATGAAGTCGTTAAGAAGACGTGAATTGACTCAATTTCAAACGTTATGAGGTATTAATAGTATAGAGCAATAGGTAATTTCACTTTTATTGGCACACGTCAGGATGTCTATTCTCTTTTTTTTGTCAGCGGCGACTTCATAACTTTCACTTTGCAAACAAATTTGTTTTTATATTACCTGTTTGGGTGCAACGCCGCTTGTTGTTGTTAAAACACAGATATAGGCAAGCTGTATATGGTTTATATACAAAAAATGAATTTGGTTTCTATTGAGATTAAAGAAAACTATGTTATTACTAATTTTTATTTACAAAATATCTTAAATGCTTCTTTTTTGCTACTAATAATAATAATAATAATAATAATAATAATAATAATAATAATAATAATAATAATAATAATAATAATAATAATAATAATAATAATAATAATAATAATAATAATAATAATAATAATAATAATAATAATAATAATAATAATAATAATAATAATAATAATAATAATAATAATAATAATAATAATAATAATAATAATAATAATAATAATAATAATAATAATAATAATAATAATAATAATAATAATAATAATAATAATAATAATAATAATAATAATAATAATAATAATAATAATAATAATAATAATAATAATAATAATAATAATAATAATAATAATAATAATAATAATAATAATAATAATAATAATAATAATAATAATAATAATAATAATAATAATAATAATAATAATAATAATAATAATAATAATCCTTTATTGCCCAACAGCCCAATGGCCAATTACAGGACAAATTACAATACAATTCTTATTTAAAATAAAATAATTAAAATCGTGTTGCCTACAATAATAACATGCTGAAAATGTATATAATAATGAAACAAAAAAAGAAAGACTCACAGAAATGGCTCCAGATCCCATTTGTTTGCGTTCCTCACCATGTGACTGAGAGGTGCCTTAAGCAAAATGTTGGTATTAGCTCTAGGTACTTGAAATATATTATAGTAGCGAGTATGATGAGTAGGTACGGTAAAGTTTATTTGCGCTAGAAGGGCTGGCGAGTCGATAGTATTTTTCAGGATCCTGCAAAGAAACTTCACACTGTTACGGTCGCGGCGGTCAGCAAGAGATAGAAAACCATGCTCAACAAGTAAGCTATAATACTCGATACCTCTTGCAGGATACACGTTGTCCATTCGAAAGGAGAGATACTTTAGAAATTTCTTTTGAACGCGTTCGATCATAAGCTCTTGGTGTAAATAACGGGGATACCAAACAATGGAGGCGTATTCAAGCTTAGAACGCACGTAGGCATAATATAAACGTTTCATTACACCTAAGTCTGAGAAATGCCTGCAAGAACGCATGACAAAACCAAGAGTTTTGGAAGCAGATGAACACATGGACGAAATATGTTCCGTAAATGACAGTCTATCATCAAACAAAACACCAAGATCCAAAGTTTTGATATTGCGTGGTATGGCTGCATCATTAATCTGGTAGTTATAGTGTAAAGTAGTGTGAGTGTTATTGTAGGAAACCACAGTACACTTGTTGATGTTCAGAGGGAGATAATTGACCTTGCTCCAAGTATTAATGCGAAGAAGATTGTCTTGTAAATGTTTACAATCGAAAATGCTACCAACAGTATTAAATATCTTTACGTCATCTGCGTATGCTAAGACGTGACACGTAAACAGAGATAGTAAATCATTTATATAAAAATTGAAGAGAAGTGGTCCAAGATTTGAACCTTGAGGAACACCTGATGTTGGAGAAAACGGCGTAGAGGAATAACCGTTGTAGCAGACATAACACTCCCTTCCAGTAAGGTAAGACTCAATCAACGTCAGGAAACTCACACCAAAACCATATTTATCCATTTTTTGTAGTAGCATCTCGTAGTTAATGCAGTCGAAAGCTTTAGAAAAATCTACGTAAATAACATCCACCTGCTTTCGCTTATCAAGCGCTTCACTAAGATATTGGCCAATGCATGCTAAATTAGTGATCGTCGACCTACCTGCAATAAAACCGTGCTGATGCTCAGATATGAAAGGAGTTATGCAGGTAGATATTTCTTTGTAAAGCAAATGTTCAAATACCTTAGCGAAATTGGGCAGTATACTTATAGGCCTATAATCAGCAATGTTAGATCGGTTTCCTTTCTTAAATACGGGGTAATTCTGCTAATTTTCCAAACCTTTGGAAAAGTTGACGTGCTTATCGCTAGGTGGAATATAGTTGACAGTGGATAGGACAGAACAGGAGCACAATCACGTACAAAGAAGCTCGGTATTCCATCATCTCCAGTTGTCATATTAGATTTAAGTCTCTTGATACTGTTCTCCACATCCAATTCAGAGAAGGCATGAACACAAAAATTATTATAATTGAGAAAAGAGTTGAAAGATACATTTTGAACACTAGGTTTATACACACTCGCAAAGACACTGGAAAAGGCATCCACGATTTCGTTAGGCTGGGTAAATTCTCTGCCGTCATACTGCATACTTCCCGGAATTCTGGAAGAAGTTTTCTTGTTGTTAATGAAGCGCCAGAACAACTTAGGATCTCTGTTAATATTAATTTCAGCATCTGCCAAGTAAGCATTGTATGCGTCTCTAATTTCATTCTTTGTGAGAGATCTCATTCGTTTGAATTCCTTAAAATAGTATATCGCTTTTGTTCTTTTCCACTTCTTGAAGTAAAATTCTTTTAATTTAAGACGTTGTTTTATTTTAGCACTAAACCATGGAGGAAACGTGGAGGTAGGACGTTTAGTTTTCTCAACTGAACGATCTATAACGGAGTATAATGTATTATAAAATGCCTCAACTAACATAGTCTCTTGCATATGCCAGCATAATATGGCAATTTACTTCAGAGTTGCCTTGTTTCTGGCGAGGAGTTAACGAAGTGACGAACGTGTGAACATATTTTTATAACATTTAAAGTTCAATAGGGACGAGGTGTTCTACTATGCGTTTACAGCTATATACGTTTAGATTGGTTTGAAGGCTTCCAGAAAGTATTAAAATTTGTCAGTTTAGTAAATTATTTTGGTGGTCTTCGAAGTATTAGTACCTATCTTTGGGTTATCGAATATACATTTCCTAAAAATTCTGAAATAGGATACTCGCCTTAATGTAACAAGAATAAAAAATTTCCTGTTAAAGAAAAATCAAAAATATTTACTTTATGTACGAGAATTAAACATTGGGTGTCGCAAGTCTTTTTCAATTTGTTTTATTTACTGCGCGAACACAATTTTTGAATGAGAAGTGGAGGGTATGCCAATCGCTAGCCTTGTCCTAGGGAATTTAGTCACTATAGAACGAAGATGAGGAGCATCTTTACCTGTATTGAGTCAGAACTGGCGTTATTGGAATTCAACGAATCCAAAACAAAAGTATGAGAAGATATATCACTCGCCAAATGTTATTGTTTGAGATATGATGCCAGCGAAACGAATTATCAATCCGTACTTTTTGGAGATGACAGAGGTCGTATAGTTACCAGAGATTAATTAATTAACAACTCTTTTAGGTCTGCGTTGCAAGATTTTAATGCCTTTAATCGGACCACTTGGTTCCAATAAGATGGAGCGATATCTCACACGTCTAACGTGTCCTTGCCAGTTGTTCGTGAAATTTTCTCTAGGGAATTGATATCCAAAAGTTGGGTGACATAAACTGGCTGGCACGTAGCGTCGATTTGACACCAATGGATTTTTTTCTGTGGGTCTCCCTTAAATCAAAGCTATACACCAAAACTTATCACTCTCTGAATGAATTAAAAGAGAATATTCGAAGAGAAATGGTGGCTATCGCAAAGAATATGTTATCTCACGTTTGGAAAAGCGCTAGCAAAATAACGGAATATATTTAAAAGACATAATTCTCAACAAATAAGTTTCCAAAACCTGTATTTTAATAAAAAGTCAAAATTTATTCATTAAACCTGGCCATTAATTCATTATATTCTTTTTATTTTAGAAAGAACTTTTGGGACAACTTGTATACTGCACCTGAATTTTATGCAAAATATCTAATTTCTTTTGTATTATTAATCACCTTATTTCAATATAATTTGGACATATTCCAAATATTAGATATATATTTTGAATCATATCTGTTTTCAATTTAATTGTTGATCAAAAGTATTAGATTTCTTTGTTTCTTATTCTAAGTCAATATGTTTAAGGAAATTAAAATAATTGCAAATAATATGACTATTTGGACCTATAAAGGTGATTAATATAAATGTTATAAAATAATGATAATACCATTCACAGGTATAGCAGTAAACTCCACTCACACAAATTAATTAATTATGCGGAACGCAGCGTTTCGGGAGCACGTGGGCTCCCATTGTCAACCGTGTTACCGACTAAAAGTAAAAACTGTATCACACATGCAAATTATTTTCTACGCAGGCTCTAAAATTTCTAACCATATGACTATTTACAATCTACTAGGTGGCCTCATGCCTTTTACGGGGAAGGATGGACCGAAAGCGAACCGTATCATTTAACAGGGTCTATGGTAATAAATCCATCAAACTCGAGTGTGCAATTGGGGTGGTTCTCTGTTCAATAAGTTTCCGTTCTTTTTCATATATACCGTTTCGTACGCGTCTAATTCTCTATACGAGTTCACGTTTTTAAGTAGTGTCAGATTTTTAAATCAATCTTATGTCCGGATTTTACCATATGCTCTGCTACGCTTGATAGTTCAGGTTTGTCGAAACGATAGTGTCTAATATGTTCTTTGAACCTCGTTTCGATACTCCTTTTTGTTTGTCCAATATAAACTTTCTCACAATCATTGCATGCGATTTGGTATATTCCAGACTTTTTTATCATCTCCGGTTTATCTTTGGGATTCCCTAAGAGATTCTTTAAGTTGTTTTTGACACAAAAGACACGTTCATGTTTAGTTGTCGATAAATTTTACTTAACCCTTTTACTGTTGGGTGAAAAGGAAGAGTTATAAATTTCTTGTTACCGGTGTTTGTTGATGTCAAAGTCGTGGAATTTCTGATGTGTTGTTTGTATTGGACCTTCCTTAAAATACGGTCGACATCCATAGAAGAGAAACCATTATACCTCGCTACATCTTTGATATATTTTAATTCTTTGTCATACCTGCTCTTGTTTAGCGGAAATCTGACGAGTCTATTGACCAGAAAACTAATCGCGGACATTTTTTGTTGTTCGCAATGGTGCGAATCAAACGTGATGAATCTGTTGGAATTAGTTTCTTTTCTGTAGATGTCTATTTCTAATTTATTATTATTGCGTATGACTAGAGTATCTAGAAACGGAAGGCGATTGTTCACTTCTTCTTCAATGGTAAACTTGATCGTGATAAATTTTGAGTTCAGTCGGTAACACGGTTGACAATGGGAGCCCACGTGCTCCCGAAACGCTGCGTTCCGCATAATTAATTAATTTGTGTGAGTGGAGTTTACTGCTATACCTGTGAATTGTACATCCACACAGTCCTTGCAATCGTCAGTCAATGATAATACCACCACTACGTTATGTAAAAATAAATTATATAATATACTGTTTCAGTTCCAATTTTTGCCAATTAAGTCTTAACAAAAACGAAAGTATGATAGCTTTCACACAAATCACCATAAACGTGGGACTTAGAATTCGCTTACGACACTGTATATTTCTATTAACATTTAACTAATAAAAACATTTCTAACGTTTTGGTATTTAAAAGTAAGGAATCCGTTGAAATCGATATTTTATATATCTGTGATAGATATTTTACATTCACCACAAGATAAAGAACCTGCACTAACTCTTTGCAAAATTATTAGAAGTTGAAATTCGATATTACGTTTCTTTTTATTAATTTTTATGATACAAATTTAATTAAATGGCCTAAAATATTAGGCTAATACAATTACGGTATTATGAAGTTCTTATGGAAAAATATTGAGAGTAGAAAATTTCGGATTTTATTAAAACTTGAAAGAAAACGTAGTACTAAAATTTGATCAAGCTCTTGATAAAGCTATAAATAGACAGCCATCCTACATGTGGCGTGTTAAGTGAACACGAAAAAGAATTTTTAGTAAACGATTCAACCGAACATATACTTGGTGTTCCATTTAAAATTGACTGTGTGATTTTTCAGTTCCACTTATCCCTTCGCACTTAAAGTATCAGATCTTATTTCATTCACTTGATCAGTTCATATACCAGCCACTTAGAATTTAGCAATTTCCGAGTAAAAGAAACAAAAGACTGTCAACAATAAATATATATAAAGAAATTAAACGGTTAAACTTTAGCGTCAGTAAAAATTATTGTTATCAATCTCAACAGAAAGTAGTGTTTCATTTGTTTATTTAAACTTTAGATTTCATATGGTCAGACTGTTCAGTTAATTCCACAATACTGAATGAAGGATGACTTACCTTAAGGACTGGTTAAATAACAGAAGACAAAAATAGTTTTAAATAAAGAGTACTAATTAATCCACAGGGTAGAGTAATGTGTTGGAACACCCAATTTCTGACTTAACAACCAATCATTAGGAAGATATTTTACATTAAATGTTTTTAATTATTAAGCATATGTCACAAACGTCACAACTATCTTGCAACTCTTCTAATACTTTGATGAATAACTAATTTAATGTGAATTAAAAAATAATAATCTGATGGGATTCATACCTGACATTATATTGCTGCTAAATACAGCTACTTATGGTATTGCTGGGATAATTCATAATTTAGATACGGTGATAGTAGCCGAGGAGGAATTGCAATTTGTTGAGTTAAAAATTGCTCGAAAACCACACCGATGATGACGGGTAGGCAGAAGTCCGTGTGTTAGCGCTTTTCTCTTCTCCCATTGTCTTCCCCATGAATGATTCCACCAATACCATGAGTAGCTGTATTTAGCAGCTTAGGTTAACGAAATATATAGTTATAAGCAAACGTAAAGTTCCACACGAACCCCTCATGCTAAATCAATAACAAATTTAGAGAGTCAATAAATACACATATCTGGGAATTATACCACCAATGGGACCATTCACAAGAGATTCATTGTTGGATAGAGAAAGCAAGGGACGTGTTCTCCAAAATGGGGTCGGTTTTAAAAGTTGATCTTTTACACTAACTACAAAAATGACACTTCTCCATTGCTATGTAGAGTAGAATCATGGACCGAAGAAACTACCAAAAAAATTAGCAGTGTTTGGAACGCGGCTTTATCGTAGAATCTTAAGAATTTCATGGACAGAACACGTATCTAATGAAGAAGTCTTTCGTAGAATAGAGAAATACACCAAATTAATAACAATTTCAGGACATGGTTTTCAGGACAACAGGACTATGCGTGCAGCAATGGAAAAAAGTCGTGATAGCCAGAATGATCGCCAATATCGGGACAAGAGAAGCACTATAAGAAGAAGAATTATGTTAGGTATTGTTTTCTACGCATTTTTCGATGTGTTTTTTAAAACAATTAAGCCAACTCTATGAAAATGTTTAAATTTTGCTACCATATATTTACTTCTACAATACATCATTGATACCAAATTTATTTTGCGATATGCTCAACAAAAAAATAAAATGTATAAATCCTGTATAACCACATTAACGTAATTGTTAATCCACAATAACGCTGAACCTAATCCCATACACTTTTTATAATATAGCACAAGTTTCTCAATAGCGCCGTTGTACTTATCAGCCGCAAATGACAACTATTACCATGAAGTTTCTTTCCTTTTTAAGCTTTTCATTCCCCACTTCCTCCCCAAAAAAACACTTCATTTTCGGGAAAAAGATGACGACCACGGAAAATCGGAACGTAAGAAAATACTTAAAACGTCTTACTTGAGGTTCTTCCATACAGTTCTTGTTTTGTCGCTGAAGCTGCATGAAGCCGAGTATTGTAACGAATTAATACAATCCTGGCAGACTTTCTGCGTTTCGATGTTGAAGAGTCCCGCGGAAGGCCTCTGACGTTAATGTCTTTCCTCTTGGCATGAATTCAATAACCAGTAAGTTCTTACGGCGCCAAAAGAAATTTACCAACAATTTCCTTGTGATTAGATTTAGCTTTTCTTTGATGGAAAATTTGTACAATGTCAGTCCATTGAGTGGAATTAGGATTAGAGCGTTTTGTATGAAACACGAACGGTTGAGAAATTTGTCATTACCTTCATTGTATCTAATAAAATAATCAAGAGCTGCCTCCATCTGTGTCTTGTGGACTTTTACTAAAAGTTTGGAAACTCAGGAAATGCACAGCTTTTTTTGTAGCCAAAGTAATCTATGACTACTTCAAGTAAGAAAAATCTTGAAGTTTCTGGGAAAGAATCGTGCAAGATGCTAGAACTGAAGCATTTATTTTACAAACTTTTTTGTCCCCTTTTCCTCCTAACTCGCCTATAACTATGTAGCTGTAACCTCTATCTTCATGCTGCTCGTTTTGTCCTTTCTTCTATCCCACAGACGCCATTATAGAAATGATTCGGACAGCGTATTGGATTGCCTTATAGGTAAACGTGTTTTATGTTTTAAATATTAGTTAAAGGAGAATCGATTAGGACAAACTACCACAAAAAGTTCGGAAATGGAAGTCTACTAATACAAGGGAAAAAGGAAGACCAAAAAGGAGTTGGGATAATAGGAATTAAAGAAGCTATGGAGAAGAGAGAATTGAGGGAAGATGGTTCGTGTTGGAGATTGGGATGCAGTAGATTGCAATATTAGTTAAGTCAGAAATAAGACATTCGGAGGACACTTATCCTATACCCTGTATAATAATATATAACTTGAGCATTATTTAATTTTAAGATAACAGCTACCTTTCTTTTTCTAACCGTTTATATACCTATCATTCGAAAGTAGTGTTTGTATTTTATTTTTTTTATCTCATTCTATTTGCGCAGCCAAGTCGCTTGTGTGCAGCTGTACTTATATGGAACGTTACGACGTACATTTCCCATTTAAATCGGCAAAAATCGAATTGGAGAATGGGGAAAAAGTCCGGCGCTGCACGTTTAGCACTTGCTTAGTGGGTGTAGAAAGCAGTTTACGCGGGCCTGACCCTCAGCATTACGCGCTCCCATAAGCGGATCACCTTGTAACTCAATAGTTACGTTGCTAGTCACTTCGAAAACAAAATGCCATGCACCTTACCCGTTGGATACAGACGCGCTAACGCTTGCGTGGTATTGTTATATTTACATATTATAATAGGTTTAACGGATAATTCGAACGTAATTGTAAGCTATTGAATATAATTTTGTATAATGAGATAATGACAAACTCGGTTCTGTTGGTATCGTTAGATCTGAATTGCAATTGAATCTTTTGTAAGATTTTTTGGGTCTTGCCCTCTCTTGTCTTGTACTTTGGGTCTTTACTTCTCGCATTTAAATGTAAATATTTATCGAAAGTTGACAACGAGCAAATCTTTGCTCAGTTCTTAGGAATCCCTTGTAATTAACTTAATTAGTAATTATTGGGGTTATCAAGAAATAGGAAGCACTCGATCTTTGGAAATCCCTCAGCTACTTCTAATTGGTTGTTTGATTAATGCTTTCGGCATTTAGTTAACTAACATTTGATCATATCTACATAATACCAGGTGTTGTTGTAATGCAAAATCGACGAGTATGCATCAACATACATACTGACTAAAGAATTAGATGTGAAAAAGATGGGCGCCGCGAATGTTAACCATTGATCAAAAAAGAAATCGGCTGTTGATTTGTAAGCGTATTTTTGGAAAGATATCAAGCAAACACAGAGAACTTTCTTAGTCGGTGTGTGACCATGGATGAGTCATGGGTACACTACTATGATCCCGAGACCAAAGTACAAAGTAGAGAGTGAAAACTTCACGGTTCTCCTCCACCACGCAAATTTAAGGCCGTGCCGTCTGCTGGGAAAGTTTTGCTATCTGTGTTCTGGGATGTCCAAGGAATCATCCTGACTGACTATTTGCAAAAGGGCAGAGCATTGCAGGAACCTACTACGCGCAATTGATTTCTAAAGTCCCGGGCCTAACACATAGATGACGCTAGTTTTATTGCAGTCACCTGTTTCTCAGTTAGTTCAAAAGACAGCTGTTAAAATTTCATGATATTCTATTCATTAGTTTGTGAGTTATTGTGCTAAGAGTCACGCTACTTTTGTTATTTTCAAAACAATGGATCAAAAACAATTTCGTGCTTTAATTTTACACTGCTTCTTGTTGGGAAAAAATACCGTTCAAGCGAAGCGATGGCTTGAAAAGTGTTATGGGGATTCCGCTCCATCAGAAACAACAATAAAACGTTGGTTTGCTGACTTCAAACGTGGTCGTAGAGACACCGATGATGCAGAACGCAGTGGACGTCCAAATGAGGCGGTAACACCAGAAAACATCAAAAAAATCCACAAAATCGTTTTAAATGATCGAAAAGTGAAGTTGCGTGAGTTAGCTGACATCGTAAAGATATCAAAAGAACGTATTGGCTTTATATTGCATGAGCATTTGACTATGAGACTATGAGAAAGCTCTGTTCAAAGTGGGTGCCGCGTTTGCTCACTGTTGACCAAAAACAAGAACGTTTTGATGATTCTGAGCAGTGTTTGGCCATGTTTAAACGTAACAAACCGGAATTTTTGCGTCGATATGTGACAATGGATGAAACATGGATCCATCACTTCACTCCGGAATCAAAACGATCGTCATTTGAGTGGACAGCAACTGGTGAACCTCGTCCAAAGCGCCCGAAAGCACAACAATCGGCTGAAAAGGTTATGGCCACGGTATTTTGGGATGTGCGTGGTGTAATATTCATCGACTATGTTGAGAAAGGAAATACCAAAAGTGAATATTATATAGCGTTATTGGAGCGTTTGAAGGCCGAAATTGCAAAGAAACGACCGCATATGGCAAAGAAAAAAATTTGGTTACATGAAGACAACGCACCGTGTCACAAGTCAATCAAAACAATGGCAAAACTAGATTAATTGAACTTAGAATTGCTCCCACATCCACCGTATTCGCCAGATTTGGCTCCCAGCGACTACTGGCTGTTCAAAAAAATGCTCGCCGGTAAGAAATTTCGCACGAATGAAGAGGTTATCGCTGAAAGTGAGGCCTATTTGGAGGCAAAAGATAAATCAAATGACGATTGCAAGGACTGTGTGGATGTACAATTCACAGGTATAGCAGCGCATAATTAATTAATTTGTGTGAGTGGAGTTTACTGCTATACCTGTGAAAAGATAGATCGTTCTACAAAAGTGGTATTGAAATGTTAGAGCGGAATGATTGCGTTGCTCTTGATGGAGATTACGTTGATGAATAAAGCTAATTTTGAACCAAAAAAAACGTGTTTTCTTTGTTAGGCCTGGGACTTTTCAGCCCATGTGTTACGAGACGCTATTAAAAAGAAACGCCGAGAAAAGTTAAGGCACGGTGTGCTGTTCCAATAGGATAATGCTTCCAGCCGTACATATGGTATTTCTATGGCTGGTATACACCAATTGAATTAGTGGACCACCCGCTATATTCGCCGGATCTGGCCTCTAGTGATTACAGGCTGTTCCCCAAAATTAAAAGAAATCTTACGTGGGGCAAAATTTACCAGTAATTATGAAGTGATCCAAGCTGCATGGAGGTGGTTTGTAGAGGTCGGACAAAAAATTTTCCAGGGGGCTGTTGGTATGTTAGAGCACCGATGGACCAAGTGCATTAATGTATCGGGGGACTGTGTCGAAAAATAAAAAATATAATGCTACTGTAATATTACTCTAAGGGGGTCAAGCAAGGTGCAGTATAGTAATCCACCCTCGTATGTATAAGGACTAGATACAAAAAAAACAAGATCCTGTAAAATGTACGATGTACAGTCAAACACGTCAAATCGCCCAAATACAGAAATGCTTATATGGTGCGCTTGAAATGAATACGTACACTTACAAGGTGCGCTTATATAATACCGTGACAGGAGAAAATAAAATAAAAAAGAACGTGTTATTAGTTCAAATTTGGTAATCCTTACTTCGAAAGTAAGGCACCTGTGTTCCACTTGTTGAGAAACAATGGGAATGAGGAAGCGCTCAGATCCGTTCCAAACAACGTTTGCTAACTCTATAAGTGAAACTTCGCTTGACAGTTTCCATTCCAAGTTTATATAGGAGATCCTTTATTAGGTAATAGGTTCGTATTACGAGCCTATCGCATACATCCTTGGTATCTAAAGCGTGTTTTTTTGTATACGTAACATGATTTTCTTTTATTTTAAAAAATGCTTGCCAAAAATAGCACTTTAGAATTTGTCGGTTTCGCAATTTTAAAGTCCTCATACACAGAAGTTTGAGGCTAACACCGCGCCTAGTGCGAATTCCACAAGTCAAACGTATTCTGCACTATCTGAATCGTTGGGTGATCCAGAAGTTATAGATGCCATCGCAAGATTTGAACTAGAACAAAAACGTCCCAAAGTGGATTCTTAATTGGTTCATGTAGTAGGTGTCTGTGTAGAAAAATTGATTTAAGTCCAGATATCCACTTTTTAATTAACTGTCAGGTGTTTTCATAAACAATGGATGTTCTTATCTAATAATAATAATATTAATAATAATAATAATAATAATCCTTTATTGCCCAACAGCCCAAGGGCCAATTACAGGACAAATTACAATACAATTCTTATTTAAAATAAAATATATAATAATTAAATAATTAAAAATTAAATAATTAAAATCATGTTGCCTACAATAATAACATGCTGAATATAATAAAAAATAAATTGTTACTTGTGGAGGTAAAATCAAAAATTAATTGTTATAGAGATCTCAGGTTTCCAAACTGAACCATAGATAAGAACATAGGACGATCCTATCATCTCTTCAACAATTTTATAAAGTTGCGCAATTCCTACGTCAAAATGGGCTAAGGAAAGTAATAAAAAACTAACTCAAAGGCAGCACTCATCGGTTACCCTTTTCTGGTAATGTAACCGCGCAAAAAATAGAGTGAGATTTAACATTATCAGTAATAGACAAACATATACAACAAATGTTATTTAGCACTAAACGTTTTCGGTGGATAAAAAATATTTCGATACCACTCTTAAAGCGGCATATAAACAGGCAAGACTAAAATTTGGGCAAGATCATGAGTCTGACGGTTTCAAATATTGACACGATTGGCGCAAGAACACTGAAGTTGCGATGAGCCGAAATTTTGGTGCCGGTAGTATAATACTTTGGGCGACTTATACCCATAACAATAAAACACCTATATGTTTTATTTCTACTCGAATGAATTATAATTCTTACATACAACATCTGGAAATGGTTCTGATAGACTGGTGAACAATTGCCGATGCAAGACTGCATATTTCAGTTGGATGCAGCTATCCATAATTCCAGGCAAACAAAGGAGTGGTCTCATCAAAAGGAAATCAATTTATTGCAATAGCTTTCTCGCCCGATCTGAACCCCATCGAAAATCTTTAGGTAATATTGGTAAGAGAGGTGTATGCCAATACTAAATAATACCATAGCGACAAAGAACTAAAATCTGCGATAACGAGGTATTAGAATGATATTCCTATTTCAACATTGACCAAATTGATAGGCAGCATGAAGACTCGGATGTTTGAAGTTATTTTGAATAGAAGATCTAACATTCACTACGAAGTTTAGAAATAATGATAATTTTTTTATTAATTCTGTGATAATGGACCTACTGGAATTTCACTTTTATGGGTTACCATTATAGTAAATATTCTCTGTATAAAATGTAATAATTTTTTTAATGTTATTTTCTCTTGCATTTGTGTTTCTTTGTACCTCAGCATTAACTTCGTTGCATAATTTGGCGAAGATATTAAGAAAACCAAATATTCTGACATACAAAAGTTCATATGGAACTATAATATCGCTAAGTATATGCCGTTCATACAACCTTTGTCTTATAAGTGTTGGGATTTTTAGATTATTATCGACTAACATGTAATTCATGCTTAATTAATAATATGTTGAATACTGAGAATGTTTTTTAACGAGCAAAAGAGCGAACTGACCTCTAGCAATCGCGTAAAGGTCGTTTAGTAACGGTATTTCAATTAATAGAATAAAAATACGAATATGTATCAGAGTAAGTTAGAATATTATTGCAATATACTATAATTTTGTAATTATCATAATGAATAAATTCAATTCATGTCAATTAATAAAAAAAGATGGAATATTAACCATCTTAACGTCGAGCATCGAATCTTCTTTGGTAAGAAAAAAATTTAAACACGTCTTTTATTAGGATACAAGAGTATACCTTTTGAACCCCAAAGGCGCTGCAGAATAATTTTTACGACCTGAAATAAATTTTTAGTCTTTAATTCAGCATGTTTTTTTTTATCTTGAGTGATAAAACTCTTATTTTGGGAACTACCTGAAGGACATCGAATCGGCGACTCTCGAAAAATCTCGTTTTATAAAACAAAAAAAGTTCATGGCTAACAACCTGCGCTAAACTAATCAGGTTGGTAGCAATTTCGAGTAAACAATTTTGAATAATTTAGGTAGGTGTTTGTATTGTACAGTAGAAGAAATTTATATGTATGATATAAATAGGAAAGACGCAGTTGCGATGAAAGTATACTTTGTTTCAAGATGTGATGTGAAATTAAGCTTAAATAAATAAAGTATTTAATTACACTTGATAAGCAGAGACACCAAGTCGGTTGGAGTACTATAGACATCCGTTGCAAATAATCAGTAAAAAGCAGGTTTTACCTAATAATATATAAAATATTCCGAAACATTTACTTTTCTGCGAAACATCGAACTGAATGACCTCGGCTAAATGTTGTACAAAGATAATCTTTGTTTCACATATGGTGGTGTAATATTTCCATATTTAAAATAATCTTTGTAGTTATGTAAGGGATTAGAAGAAACAGTATCGTTATCACTACGATCCTTAGAGAGATAAAGGACAAAAGATTACTACAAATCCGCAAATTAAAAAATTATGACCAAATGATAACTGGTGAATTGTATCTAGATCTAGGTTGATAGCATGTTGGTAGTTACCAAGAGAAAACAGGTAAAACAGCTGAGTATCATCTGCATAGGATTGAACATTACAGGTTTGAAGACAGTTTAAGATACCATTCGTATAAATTATGAAAAGGAATGGTCCTAGGATAGAAACTTGAAGTATACCTAATAAAATATTCAAGGTCCTTCGCTTATTCCCAAATAGAATGAGCGCAGAAGCAATGGCGTGATTCCTCAGAAAACCTCATGGCATACCGTGCCAAACTGTTTAGTACTAAAAAAATCATAAATAATTTGATTATACAGAAATTTTTCGAATATAATTCTGAAATATGTCTGAATCTTAGTCAAAGGCAATCTCTAAGTTACCTTCCAAATAATAAGGAAAAAAGAATGGTCCATATACCACCTAAATCCTTGATTGCCCCTTTTTATTTCAGCGTATTACATTCTTGGTCCCACTTGCCAGAACAAATACCATGAAACTGGCTCCAAAGTATTGCTGAGGAATGATGGTTGGGATGATCTTTGCGGACGTCGTCCATTTTAGGCTTCAACTTGCTGCGTCTTGCTTGGATGGGAGGATCTCTGCGGATGTCGTCTACTTTAGTCTTCAATTTGCTGCGCCTTCCATAAATGGAAGGATCTCTGCGAATGTTGTCCACCTTAGACTTCAACGTGCTGCATTTTGCAGATAACTTGCCTACATTCGCATATGTACATATATTACCTATTTACCTATTTAACTACTTACTTTCCCAAACATTAAATGAGACCGTAGATGGCCGTAATCAACTGGATGTTATTTATACTGACTTTTCCTGTGCCTTTGAACTGATGAGTCGTCATAAGTTGTTGGAGAAGCTGAGTTCTTCCGGTATCAGTAGCAATTTCGTAAGATCATTTCGATCATATCTGCTAAACAGAATTAATTATGCTATTTTAATGGATTTAAATCTCGAACTTTTTACTCCACCTCTGGAGTACCTTAAAGATCGAACTTTGGCCTGATCCTCTTTAATATATATACGAGGAAGATTGGAAATGCTTCCGGAATCGACAAGAAAGACCCGGTATTGGTGTGGATTTTCATTTTTATTTTTCGATGTAGTCTCCTCGAAGATCAAACGGTGCTCCAGTCTCTTCAAGCCGTCGGAAATGTAGGATGTTTCGAGGTCTGCAGAATAGCCATCTGTAGCGGCGATGACCTCCGCATTCGAGGCAAATTTCTTTCCTCCCAGGGATTTCTTCATCTTTGGGAATAGGAAAATGTCGCTGGGGGCTAGATCAGGTGAATATGGGGGATGAGAGACTAAGTTGTAGCGCAACTCATTGAGTTTGGACACGACGATGCGGGATGAATGAGTCAGTGCATTGTCGTGTTGGAAAAGCACTATTTCCGCTGCAAACGAGGCCGTTTCTCCTTCAATACTGCATCGAATTGGGTCAATAAATCGCTGTAGTATTGCCACGTGCCAAAGATGGTCCCCATGACCTTTCCCGAACAGTCTTTGGTTTCTTCGGAGCCGATTCGCCCGGAAAAGTCCACTGCTTCGACTTTTCCTTGGTCTCCGGTATGTAGTGGTAGATCCACGGTTAGCTAACGCGATCTTCTGAGATACCTGTTGTCTGTGCTATCTCTTTCAGCTTCAATCTTGTCGACCATTTTATCATTGGTAGCGGTTTTAGGGCATCCACTGCATGGTTCGTTACTTGTGCTTGTGCGGCTCCGTTTGAACTCGCTCACCCAGAAGCTGATGGTCGAAAATGATGGAGTACAACCGCCATGAACCTCTAGCAAAATATTCCGAATTTCCGTGGCGGTTTTCCCAGCCATCCAGAACTGTTTTATCACTCTACGAAATTCGATTTTACTATAGTACAGTAACACAGTAAACGTCTAAAATTTTGGCAGTTGCCATAAAAAAGGTTGCCCCTGTCGACCAGTGAATCCATTTCAACCTTCGTGTGCCATCTCTTGCCAATTCCGGAAACATTTCAGGTCGCCCTCGTATACATATATATATCATATGATATATATATTATCCTCTAGTCCGTTAGCTTTATTAACCTATACTGACGATATTAAAATCTACCACGCTTTTAACTCGTTTACTGCGGTCGACTTTCTACAGCATAATCTAGACAAGATTCATACCGGGTGACTGCGTAATAATTAATTAATTTTTAGATATTTATCTCTTGGGCATGTAGTAGATTATTATTTGTTATGTGTACTTAAGCACTTAATGGATCATATGGTATTATACGATTCTATTGTATTTCCTTTGTATTATTCTGTTATTGGACCAGTTTCGGTCTGTCGGTTAATAAAGACTGATATTATTATTATTAATGATACCTGTAATGTAGGGATTTATAAAAGGATTACAATATTTAAGTATCTTGCAAGAGATACCAGATTGTTGTGAATAGCCTGCAAATCTGTAAAAGGTTGAATGCCTTGAAAACTTCTTTTCATATTTCTGACATACTTTGCACATTGAAAGCAATGAATTAATCAGACATAATAGTTTAATAATATACTAAATAAACATAAAATTCATTATTTGGAGAAGTCCACCACTTTTGTAGAAAGAAGAATATAAATTATAACAGGTTACCAGCTATTGCAATTGATGTAATTACTATATTACAACGGGATTCCTCTAGGATTAAGGCTAGCCTTACGGAACATGTATTTTTACACCTAATAAAGATAAATCATGAGGCATATATACTTGTCTCTCTGGCGCTTCTATACCTTCCAATTTCAATCTCTTCCTGCCTTTGGATTATCTTAGTACGTGCATATATCGAAAATCAATTTTCATTTGATACCGTGTGGGTGCTGTTTGTGATGAACGCGGATTGTTTTGACAAGCCATGCTTGTGTCACCACGTGGGCTGCCTTTTTAGGTCGCCTAACGGTATAGATATCGCAAATACATGCGGTTAGCCGTGATGAGATCGTGTCATTTCGTGCTTTAACACAGAATTAACCCACTTTAAGTCGGTCTTTTAGTAGTAACAATAAATGTAAATATATATTTAAATAATTACGTACGTATTGCAGTGTATGAGATTCACAGATTGTTTAACGGTTAAACCTACGTATTTATGAGTGCTCTTCAATTTTAACTTGTTCATACATATGTACATAGATATTTGCCAAAAGTCTTATTCGTTTCGATAATAAGCGCCTGGTTTGGAGATATTTTTGTCAGATACTGTACCTATTCAAATGATGTGAACCGACTTTATAATTGCCATATTCACATAAGGTATTATTTGTTATACTTACGGACAATTGCGCGTTTGTCATTATATTGCGGATATGAAAGCCGTAAACAATTCTTTTCTTCTTTTAACAAGAGCGTTATAGCTAGTACTTCTTAAGTACAGAAAAGAATGTAATTGTGTGAATATCCAGCGGAGAATTTAGCAACTGCGTAAAAACAATGTTGCGCTGTTGGCTCTTTATTGTTTTCTTTTTAAAGTTCCGTACACATTCGTAATTTGATCCTACGCTCCAGAGAGATACGAAATACCATAATATTTGAATTTTTCTCTTGTATGTGAACAATGAAAAGTTTGCTTATTAAACTTATTATTCAGGTGTTCATTTATTCTGTACGCACCTTTGCTAGGAGTTATTAAAAGTACCTTTTTAATACAAATTGATGAATTCCTTTTTGGACACAACTTCTTGAAAAAGAAGTATCCAATTTAAAGATACAGAAATGGTGTCTTTTGTTCGACAAGTATTGAAGTCGCAGATGAAAGATCGTTCCAAGCAAGGCTAATTCACTTTGACTATTTTGTTTTCCCGTAGGTAGTTACATGTAATCGAAGCATTTAACACCTTCTTCCAATTCAAAATCTGAAATAACACTTGAAATTGCACTCTTACGGTACATTTTAAAAATTGTGTAAAGCTGATCTTATACTGTATTCAGTCGCAAAATTGTTAGATATTCCAGCAACGTGGTGCTTCACATAATCAGTAAAAAGCATGTTTCAACCTTCGCAGTTTCCAGTTATAAAAAACTGTTAATACATCCGATTATTTTACTTTTGGAGCCAATATTAGGGCCATTCTAATTGTGGTCATTTTAGCTATCGGTGTATAAACATTTACGCGACAGTCTTCTTGGTATCCTTTAACCACAAATCTGACTTTCTCAATCCATACTTATCTAGTTCTGAAAACCTTTCTCCTAATTCTACGTTTTAAATTTTTTGTGTGCCGCTAGTTTCTTTTCATTTGCTGGTTTCCACTATTGTTTCCTTCTATGACAATAGACCTTTTCACAGGTATCGCAGTAAACTCAACTCCATACAAATTATTAATTATTCGGAACGAAGCGTTTCAGGAGCACGTTAACTCCCATTGTCAACAGTATTACCAACTATCTAATCGGTTTACTGCGATACTTATGAATTATACAACCACACAGACCTTGCAATCTTTGTAACTAGGTTTTTTATTTCCTTATTACACAGTACGCTATAAGTAACACATGGGCTGAAAAGTCACGGGCCTAACAAAGAAAACACGGTTTTTTTGGTTCAAAATTAGCTTTATCCATCAACGTAATCTCCATCAAGACCAACGCAATCATTCCAGCGCCGCTCTAACATTTCAATACCACTTCTGTAGAACGATTTATCTTTTGCCTCAAAATAGGCCTCAGTTTCAGCGACAACCTCTTCATTCGTGCGAAATTTCTTACCGGCGAGCATTTTTTTGAGGTCTGCGAACAGCCAGTAGTCGCTGGGAGCCAAATCTGCCGAATACGGTGGATGTGGGAGCAATTCGTAGTTCAATTCATGTAGTTTTGCCATTGTTTTGATTGACTTGTGACACGGTGCGTTGTCTTGATTAAACATTTTTTTTTCTTTGCCATATGCGGTCGTTTCTTTGCAATTTCGGCCTTCAAACGCTCCAATAACACTATATAATATTCACTGTTGATGGTATTTCCTTTCTCAAGATAGTCAATGAATATTACACCACGCACATCCCAAAATACCGAGGCCGTAACCTTTCCAGCCGATTGTTGTGCTTTCGGGCGCTTTGGACGAGGTTCACCAGTTGCTGTCCACTCAGATGACGATCGCTTTGATTCCGGAGTGAAGTGATGGATCGATGTTTCATCCATTGTCACATATCGACGCAAAAATTCCGGTTTGCTACGTTTAAACATGGCGAAACACTACTCAGAATCATCAACATGTTCTTGTTTTTGGTCAACAGCGAGCAAACGCGGCACCCACTTTGAACAGAGCTTTCTCATAGTCAAATGCTCATGCAATATAAAGCCAATACGTTCTTTTGATATCTTGACGATGTCAGCTAACTCACGCAACTTCACTTTTCGATCATTCAAAACGATTTTGTAGATTTTTTTGATGTTTTCTGGTGTTACCGCCTCATTTGGACGTCCACTGCGTTCTGCATCATCGGTGTCTCTACGACCACGTCGCCAAGTCAGCAAACCAACGTTTTATTGTTGTTTCTGATGGAGCGGAGTCCCCATAACACTTTTCAAGCCATTGCTTCGCTTGGACGGTATTTTTCCCATCAAGAAGCAGTGTAAAATTAAAACATGAAATTGTTTTTGATCCATTGTTTTGAAAATAACAAAAGTAGTGTGACTCAGCACAATAACTCACAAACTAAAGAATAGAATATCATGAAATTTTAACAGCTGTCTTTTGAAGGTTAGTACTAACTGAGAGAAAGGTGACTGCAATAAAACAACCGTCATGTATGTGTTAGGCCCGGGACTTTTCAGCCCATGTGTTAAGTCGAATTCTTCTAAGTGTTTAGGTTTTTGACTGTTACAATGTGCTTTCCTCAAATTTGTCCTCCTCCATCTTCTATATGTTCTCGTTTTTTCTTGTTCTACACTTATTTCATTTTCTTTCTCTCCATCTTCATATTTATATTTTGTCTCGTCTTGTAATTACAATTTTCTCAGTATTTGGATACCAAAGAGTATAACCACTGTCAGCATGTCCAATCATTAATTAGTGTCAGGTATGCACAGGCTCGTGCTTTTTATTGAATATTCTTAATTATGCTTCTCCCCATAGATGTTTTGGAATGTTTGAATCAATAGACGTGGATCTTACCTTGTCCAAGAAAAACCTATTCACACATTTGGCTATCAATCCTTCTTGTGGTGTGTAACTGCGCATCTATTGTAGGTAATGGGGTATCAAACTTTAGGATACGTATTCACCAGCATCGTCTATCAGCATTCACTTCTTTAATGTATTCAATAAGAAGATTTCCTGCTTCCGATTTGTTCTTTAATATATATACTTTAACAAAATGAGAATAGTCATCTATAATCTTTTAATAGTATAATTCCCATTTTTCTGTTTAATAAACATTGACGCCAATATCGCTGTAGGTTAATTCGCCAATTCTTTTTAAACTAACTTACCTCTTTTATTCGCTATTAAAATATGGATGTAGCTATTTTTATATTTGCAGTATTAATATCAACGCTGCTTTTCACATACTTTTCTAAAAAGGTACAGTAAATAGATTGTCTAATGCATCAGAATCTAATACAAAGTTAACACCTTTCTCATGTGATGCAAGCAACAAAGGGTATTTGGCCCTTTTTAAAATTTATATGAGCTTTCTTGATCCGATTTCTTCTTCCAATATATCTATAATTTCTTCTTTATGTTCTACTGCTCTTACCTCGATCCGGGTACTTTAGCCAATTTGCTTTAAAATGTCCCATTTCACCATGCCCATAACACCTCATGAGTTTATTACTAACAACGAATGAATATTCATCTTCTTTAATTTGTTTGAGTGTCCTTCACTTTTTCAGCTTTACCTCATAATCCAATAACCTACTCTCGACAAATTCTACTGTTAATATTGTAGTCGTTGTTTATGGTTCGAAGAAGATGATATATTTTATCCCAAAGGTAATAAAAGATCGCCGTTTTCTTTTTGTTTCTCAAAATGTGCTGGGGAATTAACCGCATGCTGCTGTGCTCTATAATGATAACATTATTACAGGCATTACCTGTAAAAAAACCTTAACATCTAGTTGATTGAATGGGTTTATTCAAAATAATTTACTAAACACTCTACATACGTACTGTTCTGTATTCTGAATTTTTCTTGCAAAATTTAGAAAGGGACTAAAAAAAGAACCGGAAGAGAAATAACAAATAATAAATCTAATACACACAAGCTTAGATTTTGGCAACAAAGAATAGTCATAACTAGAGACCGGATAATATGCAAAGTGCAAAAATTTAATTTAGTTTATTTATTAGCACATCGTTACCTCTGGTATACCTCAAGGATCTAATCTTGGACCTCTAACATTCTTGCTCCTCATTAACGACATTGCTAGTATTGTTGAATGCGAAACGCTAATGTACGCTGACGACATTAAACTGTTTCTAAGCATTGATTCTGCAGATTGTGTTTTGCTTCAGAGAAGTATCGATTGTGTTTCCGGTTGGTGTAAGCTTAACAGATTGTCCTTAAATATTTCAAAATGCACTACCATGACATTTACTAAGTGTCAGCAAGCTATTACTTACAATTATAACGTTGAGGGGGTGCCACTGTAGGTGTCAACATCTGTCAAAGATTTGGGGGTGCTTTTTGACACCACTCTGTCTTTTTCTGATCACATATTTCAGTTGGTATCGCGATGTAATAAAATATATGGCTTTATTTACCGTAATTGTAGGGAATTTCGCAGTATACAAACTCTATCTACGTTATTTTTTTCTCTCATTCGATCTTAGTTGGAGTACCCCGCGTTGGTCTGGTTTCCTATTTATGAAACACACATAAACCATATTGAGACGATACAGAGAAGGTTACTGGACTTTCTCGATTATCTGTTGGAAGGGTCTTATCCACTTATAGGCTTTGAACATGGTGTATTGCTGCGGAAATTTAATTTTGTATCTCTTTCTATCAGACGAACGATTTCTTTACTAAAATTTTTATTTTGTTTAGTACATAACAGGATTGATTGTCCCTAGCTCTTGGGTAAGTGTAATTTTCTTATTCCCACAGTTGGCTCCAGGTCCTCATTTGCCCTCTATTGTGGTGGCGCTCGAACAAATGTCCTTATAAAGTTCCCAGTGCACCTGATGTGTACTAACTTCAACAGCATCTCTGATCTTTGTGACATCCACGCTGACCCATTTAGATCTATCATTGATGCAATCTTTCTTCGTCAGATTTCTTCCCCCTAACATTTGTCAACATTTCATCACCAATTTAATTTAATTTGATTTGATTTAATTTAATTTTAGTATTACTCAAATAATCCTCTTTATATATACTCTTATACCATAGGGTAATTGTAATATTTACTACTTTATGCTCCCTAACGTGTTGGTATTGTTTAGTTTGGATTAGTATATTTATATATGTATATGAATTGCTGTGTACTTGCTGTTACGTATATCAGTAATTTCCTGTAATTGGGTGTTATAACCTGTTGGAAAGAAATGACTATTTTTATTATTATTATTACATTTTACGTCTATATGTGAATGTATTGCACTGATTAAAGTTAATTAGCGTTAATTAACTTTAATCAGTGTAAGGCATCTACAAATAGAGGTAAAATATAATAAATAAATTGAATTAAATTTTTGCAGTTTGCATGTAATCCGGTCTGTAGTCACAACCATAAGTAATTTACGGTGTAGATAGTACAGTGCTTTAACAGTGCAGTAGCATTACTATTGTTACGTTCTCCTGGTTTGAAGAACAACGCCGCTGTAGCCTGCTCGTAATTTCCTAAATTACTTGACCAATACTTACTTGTAGAGTATGTTCGCTTATTTACTAGAGGAGAGGTTGTACAGTGAAACTCAATGCGCATGCGCAAAAAAAAATATATTTAAAAATGAAATGGTTACACGGTTTCCACTCTTGCCTATGTACATGTACGATGTACGTAAGATATATAGATTTGCAATAATTGCAGTTATTCGAGCTCTCTTATACATGTAATGTACATTAGCATTTGTATATGTATTTTCATTGGTAGCAACATAAAGTAATGCCTCAGCATGTACGTTGCAACGCTATGTCTTAATTCCGTTTAAAAGGTTAAACTCTTATATGCTTCCGCTGAAGCTTTGTTAGAGGCATGTACTAATGCCTCTATCTGTTTGCATGCACCACTACCTTTTATAGGAGCCAACCCTATTTATTTCTTAAATTTATAAGCGCACCTCGGTGCTATGCTTATTTATATGTCCCTTTCCGGGAGCCTAATATACTTTCCTTGTTTTAAATTTGCCTAAGGGACTTGGCCCTGTATTATTGGCATGTATTTGTACTTGACCAAATACGTTTGTTATATTCACATTTATAGGGGAACCCACCCTATCTCTTAGAGCTTGAACGCCTGGTCGAGGGCGACAGTAGCGATAATAGCCGATCTCAATACAAAAGTAATGTCACAGCTACCCAGGCGTTCTCGTTTGAAATATTACGCTATGTGCAATCTTTAGCTCTGTACTACTGCGCCCCAAAGAAGGGAAAAATCCAGTAACCAGCAAATGTGCGAACTGCGCACCGACAAGTAAAACGGAGCGATGATGCCGACATTACATAAGAAAACTGGTCCGTGACACTCGTCCGCTACGACGAGCAACTAAATGAAAAATTTCCAAGTCCCGATACGACAAGGACCGAACAAACGTACAAAAGACAACGGGCGCTGCGGCCGCAACGACCGTCAGCAAGAAGCGGAGTGATCGTACTTGTAGAGGAGGTCTATACATGCGCGTCGACAATCTCACCAAAATAATTTCCGACACAAACTTAACTGAAGACTAAAAATATGTATAGACGACAATGGACACAGTAGCCTCGACGTACGATGATAGAAAATCGAGAATTTATACTTATTAAAAGAATCTATACATGTGGTCCGACGACGTTACCAAATGACTCCCGCCAGAAATAAATGTATAGACAACGTCCTCGACGATTCCCGCCAAAACTAGAAAATCTTAGAAATCTCTAATAATCTTACGACGACGTTACTGTACACGTTACGACGAGGCACGAAAGGTGGTCGAGAGTACACGATTGCCAATACCTCGACTGTCGCGCGGGAGACGACTGCCTATGCTTGTGTACCTTAAATTTCAAGAAAACTCCCATTACATATCCGACGAGGTTGCAGTGAATGATTTCTAATTAGGCAGTTTTAGCTAGCGTAATGCGAATGGCTGACTTGCATACATATACAATGCGTAATGTACATACATATTAAAATAAAATTGTATATAAGAGAGCAAAATAAATAAATATAAGAATGAAAATAAATAAATATAAAAAATGAAAATAAAATAATATTCTAAATGAAAATAATAATGCAAAGAAGATAAAATACATAATAGTAAAAAATTTTGAAAATACAAAAAACAATGTTAAGTCCTTAACAACTATCCTTGGTCGAATCAAACCTTTTGTGAGATAAACTCAAATCTTGCTTTCCTTTACAGCAAGTTTTGCTGAAAAATAAGCAATATTATTATTGATATTAGATAAATTATTTAATAGTGTCATTCTGTCCCTAGAGGTAGTTCTTTTGAGAATACCTTTAGAAGCTGCGTTTCTACTTTGGGCATCGTTTTGCTAGTAATATATCAATATAGTCTTACAGATAATGGCATCACACTAATAAATCAATCAAAATAATTAGAGATATTTGACCAAAAAAAGTCAACGGATGAATTAAAAAAAAGCAAACAGTTCCTCTTCAATATTCATTTACATATATTACAGTTATATGAACAAAAACCTTGTAAAATTCATTTCTTCCTGAGTATTTGTTTTATAATCATTTCATTCAATTAATTAATTACAGTGACTACAATACAAAGGAAGCAATTAGGAACGGCACGATGTGTCAACGAAAAATTATAAAACCGATTTCTCAATTAAAACGTACCAGCAATATTTGATTCTAGATAATTGGGAGATTCCGCAAGAACTCTCGTATTAAAAATATATGTATTTCCACCATCAAATACTCTTTGACAACTATATAATTAAGCGTACCTAATTAGTTCGTCGTAGAAGTTGAATCTGCCAAAGCTAATTAAAATAAGATAAATACGCATATCCTGCTTTATTAATGCTTAATGACAATTTGATTTTCTATATTATAGAATACCAATCAAAATCATCCTTATTCCTTAAAAATTATTTTACTTAATATTCTCAGAGAAACATGACAACACAAGATAATACTTTAATCTTAATTTTGCGAAGTAAACCGGAGATTGTTAAAACAATAGAATACCGATCTCTGTTGGTTACGAAGTGGCTGATTGTATTTCTTCCATAAGACCGACACGGGGACGACACATCATCTTGTTGTCGCGCGACCTCGCCTGAAAATGGAAAAGTAAAACCTATAATTAACATTCTAAACCATAGCGTCTTGTGAGGAAGAAATGCCTCCGCGAGTCCGATATACTTTCACGAGGCAATTGATTTCAGTTGAGCGAATAAAAATTCTCGAAGACATTAAACACGTTAAATCTCTGATCGAAAGTAGTCTAAGTATCGGAGAAAAAAAGGCGAAATCGAAGGTTGTTGAATGGCGATATCATGGAAATGTAGGAATCGTTCATATTATCAGCAGTAAAGGTACACTACCGCTCAAAAGTGTTTAGGCACCCCTGTTTTCATGGATTATTCGTATAGTATTACGTTTACCAAAAAAAATTATAATAAAATGAAATACGTATTCAGTAAGATAAACACCTGCACTTGGTCGGATTATCATAAACTGTTTATTGCGGTGTAATTACAATAGCAATCCCTCCGAATTTACTGGGTGAATTTAGTCATCTGTTAGATTGTAGGTAATAATGTTTAAATTACCTTCCTAGAAGATTATAGTGAAATCTGTAACCTATGGTCAGTTGCAGTGTGGTATTTACTCTCTATTCACGTCGTGAGCGAAATATCGTGTGACAATTTTTTCAAATGCCTCCGCGAAGAGAAATTAGTACGGAAACACGTGCGCTTATAATAGCTTACCATAAAACTGGCATAAGTAATCGACAAATTGGCAAAAAAAATGAAAATACACCACGCTACGGTTGATTATAACGTAAAAAAATATCGGGAAACCGGCAGTTTTCTTAATAAAAGACGGAGTGGAAGGCCAAAAGCGATAACATCTGCAGATGATCGCAGAATAGTGGTTACCAGCAAGTTAAATAGACGCAAAACATACCCGGAAATCACCGCAGAATTAAATGTTGGCCGTCAAAAACTAGTCAGTGTTTCTACAGTCAAACGTCGCTTACAGAAAGCCGGGCTCCATGTATTGCGATGAAAAAGCCATTACTACGCAAACAAAACAAGCAAAAGCGACTTAAATGGGCTCGTGAACACCAACAGAGAGGTGGAACAACGTCCTATGGACGGATGAGTCCAAATTTGAGCTGTTCGGAACCCGAAGACGCATATTCGTAAGAAGATCTGTGGGTGAACGTGTCAGAGAAGAGTGTATTGCTGCTACCGTGAAGCATGGTGGAGGTTCTATCATCATTTGGGGCTGTTTTGCTGGCACTAGTGTAGGGGACATTGTGAAAATTGACGGTATATTAAGCAAAAGAAGGCTACCGCGAAATTTTGGAAAACCACGCAATACCTTCCGGAATTCAACTTTTGGGTCAAAATTTTATGTACCAGCAAGATAATGACCCAAAACATTCCTCTAAATTATGTAAAGACTATTTACGCCATTTAGAAGAGGAAGGAACTCTCAAAATTATAGAATGGGCTCCCCAGAACCCCGACTTGAATCCAATCGAGTTACTATGGGAAGAACTAGATCGGGAAGTACGGAAATCGACTCCGACATCCGCTACTGACGTGTGGAACAAATTGCAATCGAGTTGGACCTCAATAACACATGAAACTCTGGCAAAACTTATTGCGAGAATGCCTCGATTGTGTGCTGCAATTATTAAATCAAGACGAGGTCACATAGATGAAAGCAAAATTTAAATTAAACGTTTTAATTTTCACATTTATTTAATATATTTTTATTCATGTACGTGATTGATATGTGATCTGTACATAAAAAATAAATATTATTAACATTTTTGCTGAGTTTTTATACATTTTTGCTGTCAGTGAGAGTGCCTAAAAACTTTTGAGCGGTAGTGTATGTTAACAGAAGTATTTCAAATATCGTTGATTTGTGTTATTTGCTCCTCTCTAAAAACTTTGAATAAGCGACTTTTTCGTTTTTATTAAAAAAAAGTTGTCTTTCTCCTATAATTGGTGGTCAACTGATAAATTGTACTTTCACTCCGAGTTATACTAACATGCTAACTAAATAAAATTTTAATATAAATCATAGAACACTTAGCGCCATGTATTAAATATTACCAGCATTAGAAACATACAGATTTCCTCTCTTAAACGTGCTGAAATTCGAGCAAATGGGATTATAGCTTATAAAGTTACACCCATTTTAGTGACTATAGGTTAGGCGTTCATATCGTGAAATTACAATGGAACAAAAACCAAATATTAAATTTTGTTTTAAAATAAAGAGAAGATTTGCTGAGACGTACGAACTGTTGAAAAAAGTGTATTCTGATGAGTGCATGTCTAGTACAAGAAAGAGGAAAATTGGAGAAAATAACTTATCGTATTGTCTGTAGTACTGTGACTGAGCTGCGAAAAGTTCTAACGCGTTTTTTTAAGCTCCGAGCAATAATCGAAATTTCGTTCGGTGAAAGGAACGACCCCCTACCTGAGTTACAAAGCAATGAGTGCTTAGGGAAGTTATCATTTTGTATAGATTTAACTGAACGTATGGATAATTCTTTTTTTTAATCCTATGTCCTTTGTACCTTGCGGCGTCGGACTATTTATTTCTTATTTTTATCTTCCACAGGTTCCTGTTCTGAGCCAGTTGTTTGGCTTCAATCCATCCCATACTTCTCTTTTCCAATGTTCTATACACCTGCTCCTTCCAGGTATTTCGAGGTCTACCTATTCTGTTCTTTGCCCTCTGGTTTGGCTTCAAATATCCTCTTTGTGATTCGATCTTCTTCCGTTCTGTGTAGATGTCCAAGCCATCCCAGTTATCTCTCTTCTATGACCACTTCTACTGGTTTGATACTCAGACTATTACTGATTGTCGTGTTTCTGAATCTGTCTCTTCTAGTTACTCCTTCTATTCTTCTTAAGAATCTCATTTCCATGGCCGTAACTCTGCTGTTGATTCTATTCGTGGTTATCCATGATTCATTACCATATGTTGGTCTGACCACTCTTTTATACACCCCTGTCTTTATTTTTTTTGGTATTTCTATCTTGGTATGGATAATTTTAATTTAAAATTACAAGAAGGAAAAATTGTTTTGTTTCAATAGCAATTGAATAAAAAATATCAAACATTCAGTCAGCAAACTGCTACTCCATTTCCGCTAGATTTTGCAATTGGAGTTTTGAATGCTTTAGAAATAAATTTTGAGTTTTATTTTCCAGATTTTGATGCAATTATAAATTACACCAAGACTTTTGAAAATCGTCTAACCCCAATATAGTAACCCTGCCCCAGAACTCCTAATGGAAATCATTGAATTGCAGATATTTTTAAGGATCAATATTTAAACTCAACACTGCTGGAATTTTATAAGAGTCTTCCACTCAGATTGTTTGATCACTTGCAAAAATTGGCTCGTGGTTTTCTTTTCGTTTTCGAATATGTTGAAAAACATTCTCCAGAATGAAATATACAACAAATATGTCCAGATTCAAGCTAATTGATGAGCATTTGAAGTCACTGTTGATAATTGTCACTAGTCAACTTGATCTACAAATGCATACAATTCTCGATAGGGAGTTACAGTTGTAAAATCTCATTAATCATGATTATAATGGGAGAGCAAACGTGGTATATCCAATTTGTCATCGAAAAATGAACTTGTGTAATGACCTACTACGATTTTAAGGTCGGTTTAAGTGAACAACAAAGTCTTAAACGATTGCAACTGCACGAAGATACAGTCAACATTCGCGGGTTAATGTTGCATCACGACAGTACATCGTCATCCAGTGCACAGCAGACAGTTGAATATTTACATGAAAATAATGTAAAAGTCATTGATATGTGATTTCTTGTTGTTCTTTAGCCTAAAGAAACATTTATGTGGAAGCAATTCATCAATTTGTTGCGAGCATTCTAAAAGATGACTGGCTTCAAGCTTTTGCGTTGTGGAAACTTCGGCTATAAAACTGCATTGACGCAGCAGATGATTATTTGGAGCACAGATAAAATCATTTTCGTAAACAGATTTGCAGTTCTCTTATATCTCAAAATATATAGTGTGAGTCTCGTATGTCAGTTATTGTGTTTCTTAATTGGCCATTGACCAGATAGTTTTAGTGCAAGATTTTTATTTAAGCTACTATCTAATGTAGTCGATTCACCGTCATTGCTGGCTTATGTGGATGTCCAACTATCACCCCGTTCCACACGATCGGTTAATTTTCTTGCGATTAATAAGCATGGCACAAATATATATACCAAGTCATCTGTGTTTCATTTGGTTTCCGACTCTAATTGAATACAGTTTGGAGTTCGTTGACGGTCAGGTTATATTAGCCGAGGACGGAGATGACATTGATTACATGATCAGGAAACTCATACGTGAGATGGGGTTTGCAGATCAATATGAATAGGACGGAGTACAAGGAAAATAAATAGTGATGGAAA
This sequence comes from Trypoxylus dichotomus, assembly GCA_023509865.1. Taxonomy (NCBI): domain Eukaryota; kingdom Metazoa; phylum Arthropoda; class Insecta; order Coleoptera; family Scarabaeidae; genus Trypoxylus; species Trypoxylus dichotomus. The sequence continues at coordinate 87,184,380 of CM042074.1, read as the reverse complement.
ATGAAGTCATAAAAACGACAAATGTGTATAAATATCTAGAAGTTACGTTAACTTCCGATGGTAGAGATGAAATGGACATACAGAAGAAAATAATAAAGAGAAAAACCGTAATTAGACAACTAAACCCTGCGATGTGGAATGAGAATATTTCGAAGTAAACAAAAACCGGGATAAATAGTATCTCAGACTTTCACGGCCGTTTGTCATAGTCGTAACGGCTGTTGGGTTCCGCCGGCTATGAAAAACCCGAATGTTCCACTCTTTTATTGGAAGCTGTGTTATCTACGGAAATTAAGTGTGGGCGCTGAATAAGAAGATGGAAAACAAAATAATGTCAACGGAGATGATGTACTTGAGACGCTGCTGTAAGAAGATATTAGATAATGTTGATACATCAACGGAAACCACTATTATGGTATGGCCACAAGAGGAGAATGGACCAGGACAGACTACCACGAAAGGTTTGGAAATGGAAACCTGCTACCAGGAGAACAAAAAAGGAAAATCAAGAAGGAGTTGGGAAAAAGGAATTAAAGAATCTATGGAGAAGAGAGGGCTGAGGGAAGTTGGTTTTAGGAATAGAGCCTCTTGAAGAATTGGGATGCGGTAGATGGCAAAATCAGGTCTTTACAAACCGCCATAATAATAAAAAAAATTTGTGGTTTCAACTTAACATGTTTGATGTTACTTTTAAACAAATAAAGTTAGCACTATTTACTAATACTATTTCAACAAACAACGCCCTCTAGATTTTTTTTCTATTTAACAACCGAATACCTTGCAACATGTTTTGTTTCCTTTTTTCTCAATTAACAATGGTTTTAGTTGTTTCCAATTTCAAACTTTTAACACATATTTCCATATCCAATGCGTTTAACGATCAAAGTAAGTCGTGTAACTGTGGTCGTGTTAAATGCGAAATGCGTGCTCGGAATCGCGAGCAATTCATCGAGTCAATCGAGAGATATTGACGGCCGCTCCAATTCCGCACACGGGCAGCAGCTTACAAGCTTACAATAGTAGTCTCCTCTTGAATCCCGTCGTTTCACATTATTATGGATGACTGCACGCATCGTATAGCTAGAATTAACTGTAAAATGTGTTCTAACGTTGCGTCACCTTATTACTTACTACCGTCTTTTTCTATTTCTTTTTTCTTTCTTATTTTGTTCGGTTTGCAAGCATGTAGTACGTACTACGAGTTTAATTCTCATATTAGGTGTGCCGCAAGCCGTAAGCCGCAAATACAGCACTCTATTTCGGTCTTTGCGGTCTAGAGATACAAAGCTAGGATAATGTTAATCCTACTTCGATGCGATGAATGATAGCCGTACTTAATGGATCTTAATGAATTTATTATTGTACGTAATTGGATGTTGGCATCTGATCATCGTCGATCGTGGAGCAAATAGGTGAACATCGGGAAAAAGTTGTTGTTGTATGAATATATAGAATGATATTTCACGTATGCATCCGCAATAGTTTTTTTATGTGAAGTTTCTATAAAACTGCTGATTGAATTTGATGATTTGTTGATTTTACCTAAAATATTGCTAGATATGATTTTCCTTATTCATGTAGAAACTTTAAATGATTTTTCCCATTTATTTAAAACAAATCTCCTAAGAAAACTCATTCAAACATCACTTTCATTTTTCGATTGCTTTGGACTTCTGAAAAAGTGCAAACAAAATGTATCAGTTCTCTTCATGCATCTAAAACTAGACCCGCAAATGTGGTCATTTATTCAAATGGATATTTCTAACGTGCGCGTAAGCGTCATCATACTCTTTCGTCGCGTGTGACAAAGAAGTCCATAATTTAAGCTCAGACCAACCCGAGCTACTGGAATCTGACATAACGGATCAGTAATTACAATAGTTAACATTGTCTTGGACGTGTTATTAGAAGCGCATGAGAATTTTACAAATAATGTACGTAGCGATGTACTGCTAACAGGGCTCGTGTAGTAATTTTTGAACAGTTATATCTCATTCAGCGTCCGGCAAGGTGGCCTTCAATGAACATAATGGGCAGTAGTTGTGTATTTCTTTAAATGTATCAAACTTTGGCAAATTCTGTTGTAAGAAGATAAATATTGATTTCGATCATGTAGATTCTTGTTAGTTTTATGATTTTCATGTTAGAAACCCTTCACTGTTAGACAATAATCCAGTTCATGTTGGTTTTAACTCTATTTATCAAAGCGCCATCTAAATTGTGATTACTGTATTATGTGACACCGATATTTATTTTTGTAAAGTAACTTCTGGTGTTATTGACAATTTGATTTCTAATTTTAAATACCATGCCTTCAATTAAATTTTTATTTATGATTTTCTTTTAAATTTTTTAAAGTGTCATTTTTGAAAAACATTACTGGTCCACAATGTTCCCAAACTTAAATAAGAATCATAGGTTACTCTGGATGGAAATTGAATTGACGGCTTGGTAGAACATCTTCCACACCTTTTTGAAAGGTAATGAAAACAATACGCAAACGATATTACCCATGTTAAATGAAAAATTCTATTTATATTTATGAAATATGGCATAATGACTATTTTGGTTATATCAACTTTAACAAAGGGACAGTTTGAACCTTGAACCTAGCAAACGGGAATTGTAGGTTCAAATCCCACCAGAACCGTAAAATTTGTAAATATTGTGTCGGTTGGTTCGATGTGTCAGAGCTCGCTTATTTCTTCAAAAACTTCTACCAAACAAATGGTTGTGTACCGTTCAGGATTGAACGTTTTACGATTCTTTAGTGGCACTGCAACCACATGCCTGCTTATCAAAAGAAGAACAGGCGAATATTTGCTTTGAGGTGTTTCTGGCGGAAACAGCTTTTGTTGGGTTTGGCTCATCTTGGAGGACCATTACAGTCCATTGCTGTTTACTTTCGGGCTCACACGCATAGATCCAAGATTCTTCACCTGTGTGAATGTTAGACCCGGCTTTTAACGCACCACCATTGTATTTTTCAGCATTTTTTTACACTAATCGACACGAGCCTTTTTATGAGGCGTGAAATAGAAAGGAAGGTGAAAAGAGCAAGAGAAAGAAAGAGACAGAAAAAAAAGGTGGGGGGAGAGAACGAGAGAAGGTTTTCGCCTCTAGCGCGGTTAACACGCCGAGTTACCGTAACCTTCTGTCAAAGTGGTTTCTCCTCTGCGTGGTTTACACGTAGAATTACCGTGCCACTTTGGTTTCCCCTATTTCCCCTGAAGAAGCCTCGTACGACGGAGGCGAAACGTCGAGGTCTCACCTTTCTCTTTTGTTCTTTTTTTTCTCTCGTTCCCTCCTCCCTTTTCTGTCTCTCTTTCCTTCTCTTGCTCTTCACCTTTCCTTTTATTACACGCCTCCCCCCTCCCCTTTCATTCTTCTTTTTTTATCTCTTTTTCTTTTTATTCTTTCTCCTCCTACTTTTATTTCTTTATAGATATATATATCATCATGACACAGTCCAATTCCGGAAGTAGTTCGTTTATTACTAACTCTGGCCGTGGAAGCCTACGTATTCATTTCAACACCATTGTTGCCAATTCCGGATACACAAATAGCAACCCCCGTACAATCTCTATGTCTGGTTTATTATTAATATTTTTAGCCACGGAATTGTAGAACAAAAACACCAACATTCAACTAACCTACACCAACCACAAACTAGAAGATAGCGAAAAGTATTTTCTTTATGTTATATTATTGCATGTACTTACAATTTACGTACGAGGGGAGGTCAAGAAGTTCGTGCAATGATCCACTCCATTGCAGGCCGTCAAGGAAAAACGTCGAGGAAAATTCACCAAGGGTGTGTTGCTCTTGCAAGATAATGCGCCGGTTCACAAGAACAAAGTTGCAATAGCTGCTCTGCACAAGCATCGCTTTCAATCAATAGTCCATCCAGCCTACAGACCAGACCTGGCACCTAGTGATTTTTATTTGTTCCTCAATTTAAAAAAAGACTTACGTGGAAGAAACTTTTGCGACGACAATGAGGTAAAGGAGGCAATTTTGGCCCATTTTGAGGCGAAAGATAAAAAATATTTTTATGATGGTTTAGAAAAATTAATTAATAGATCTAATGAATGTATTGTGTTTAAGGGTGATCATATTGAAAAGGAAAAATAGATTTATTGTTTTATTTTATTTAAAACCCTTTCATTCCACGAACTGTATTATCGTGTATTATCTTGACGAACCATATAAATTGATGGCGGTATAAAATACAACTACAAATATACCTACTCTGTTTTACTTCAAGGAGCAACTACCTCTTTTTCTGTTTGTGAACAGCGTTTTGCAGTTGCCGTAAAATAAATATGTGCAATTGATGACAAGAATGTTTTTTTTTCATTTGAGACATCAGAAAGCCATGCGACATTTATCCAACTTACTTGCCCAATTATTTTCGAATTAGATGCAACCGTCACTTAGATATACTTCTGCAAGCTCTCTACACAATTATTACATTAAAGTATCTACCTAGAAAAGATCTTCATCTTCCGCCGATTAACACGTGACATTATCAACAACGATCATAAAAACCCATCCCAGTTTTAGAAACTGAAAGAAGTATAATTGGGAAAAAGAGCATTTATTTGAAAGGTCCAGTTTAGATGTCGTAACCGACACGACACCCATAACAGATTGCGCAAGCATACGGCTCTCGTTCCGTAAAGTACCAGAGAGCTTGTATTTTTTCCTGAAACCGAGAGGAATGAAAAAAATGGTATTGCCGCCGCGAAAAGCATTAAATATCAACAACGTGACTTGACTGACTGCGTTCGGGCTGTTCCAGTTCATAGTTACGGCGAAGCCAACTGTTGGCGCGGTATTAAAACAATGGAACGGCAGTGCTGCGGTGATAGGAGCCGCGAAACAAAATAAAAAGAAGCCGGCGTAAACGATTTCTTGGCTATAATTGCGCTAAAATCGTGTCGTTGCCCCCGGTGTATCAATTTTATGTCTCTTCCACGTTTTAGAAATGTTATTTTTAATTAGAGATTTTCGAAACATCTGCTCAGTTTGTCGTAGAGAAACTCAATAGATCTCAAATCGATTCTACTAATTTGAACATGTGTATTTTTACTTCACACTTTTGAACGAAAAGGAGTTGGCAATAGATATCTGATTATGTAATGAATAGAGGTGTAGCTAGGATTCGTTTCCCCCGAGGCTGCCCTTGAATTTGCCACATTTCAACGTACCCGAATATCTTACATTCTTCAGAGAGAAAATTAAAATGATATATAGAGAACATTGTACATATTTTTTTTATAATTATTTATTTATTAAATGATACAGTACTCTGCTAATTTTAACTTCAAGTTCTTTGTTTGGAGAAATTAGGTCACTGTATTAAAGAAAAACGATATTTTTTTCTTATTTCGACTATTTTAAAATGAAAATGGTGTGGTGTTTATATTAATTGCTTACACGGATTTCGCTTATAGCCGTGTTCGGTGAAGAAAAACTGTGAACAGATCCGCTAGCAGCAAGCGAGCTGTTTAAGATTATGTAACAGAACGGGGATTATACCCAGAATAAGGTTTATTATATGGGAGAAGTTGACCTTAACTTCAAGCTCCTAGATTTAAGACAAAGAAATAGAGACTGCAGGTATTTATTCCAACCCCATTGGAATACACAACATTCCCCATTTTGTAATTGGAACGCTCCAAAACTGCGTACTTTAAAAACTGAGAGCACGCCACGCCTTCTTGTATATTATCATGTGCAGCAATTCAAATTCGCTGAAACACTTACTGTTTTAAGAAGTTTTGCACGAAATCACAAACTGGCATCTATTAAATATTAGAATCATTAAACGTGTCACTTATTTCAGTGAAATGAGTGCGGCGTGCGGAATAAATATTTTTTAACGATGATGATCGTTCCAGATCCAGCGATGCTATATTTGCAAATTTAAAATAATCCCTGTGGCAACTTAATGGATTCTTTGACGCACCTTCACAAATTTGCCGTAGTATGAGAAAATTTTAATCCTTGTTGCGTTCTCCTGGTTTGAACAACAGCGCCGCTGTAGCCCCCTCGTAAATTCCTGAATTACTTCACCAATACTTACTTGTAGAGTATGTATGTTTGCTTAGTTACTAGATGAAAGGTTGTACAGTGAAACTCAATGCGCATGCGCAAGAAATATATTTAAAAAATAAAATGTGTACACGGTTTCGACTCGTGCGTATGTACAGTTACGATGTACGTAAGATATATATATTTGCAATGATTGCAGTTACTTGAGCTCTCTTATACATGTAATGTACATTAGCATGTGTATATATATGTTTTCCTTGGTAGCAATATAAAGTACCGCCTCAGCATGTACGAGAGATTTACTTCTTGACAAATGACATTATAACACTGTGTATATAACCACTCATGTCAGTTATATTTTCGCTTTAAATTTATCCATGGCAATATTGTCATTTTAAAGCTTGTCATATGACATTTATGTTGTCTTCGATTAACACCAAATGCATTCTCATTTACTTTTTAACATAATTAAATAAGCCCCAACTATTTCCGTAGATGAAACAAGGAAAGGGTACATTTATATTGCAATTGATGTTACTTTTACTTTATTGTTGCGGTATTATTTTACAAGGTCACATACATAAAATATGAAAAACTTCCTATTTATTATACAAGATTTCAATAACCAAACTTGGATGTTTACGATGTTGTCATTTGACAGTTCCATCGGTTAAATTTCACCAGTATAATACAGCCGCCGATCGTAGCGCTACTTACTGCATTCTTAACGTGAATGAAGTATACACTTACTCTTCTTTGCTACAAAAAGAATAATTATATGACATGTATCGACATTTTACGATAAGTATTTGTTTATATTAAAATAGAGAAAATGAAAAGAACAATACAAGCTGTAAACGATACAACTGTTTTTGTTTTTTTATTGTAAGGAAAAGACTAATTTAAAAATTATTTGCGAAATGAATGTGGAAAATAGTTTAATTCAGAAATTGAACTCTTCCTCCTTCTTGCAGAAATAACCTTAGGAATTGTGTAATCTTTTGGTAATTTTTCTTCAAGAAGTTAAATTTTTTTTGTTTGTATAAGTTTATACCATTCTAAGAAAAGTATTTTACGCTTTATAACCAATAATAATTCAAATGAATTTTTTAAAACGCGAGATAAAGGTTACGAAAGGATACATATTTTTCCCAGTTCCACTTAATCTTCGATTCATGATTGACAAACCATTTCTTTTTTTGAATTTAAAGCTAATAACTTTAAATTTTCTTATTCGATTATCTACGCCTCCATAAACGTGGTAAATTGGCAAAATTTGCATAATGATTTGCACTAAAAGCGTCTAAGCGATTACGTATTCACCATAAAACGGATACGTTAAACGATAATTGAAACGAGAGTTTAATTTCCTTGTTTTTTCTAATTTCAGAGCTGAAGTGCGGCCACCCAGCTGTTCCTGTTAACGCCAAGGTAACCTTGAGCAGCAACGCATTATCTCCCGGTACGATAGCGACTTACCTTTGCGACGAAGGTTACGAGACCTTCGGAAGCACACAGATAACTTGTTCCTCTGCGGGTCAATGGGTCGGAGAGTTACCATTTTGCGGTAAGTTACCATATTTGTACATCTCTCCGGTGGTAACTAAATCCTTTGGACATGCACTTACGCGTACGTACGTACGATAGCTTCGTCTTGTTTTTCTTGTCTCCTGCTTGTATCTTTTCTGTACAATTAGAGGCAGTATGTTACAGTCAGGACCGGCTTTCGGTTTTGCATTTTGTTATTCGGGCTTAAATGTAAAATTATACAACTACTCATTAAAGTCTTCTAAATGTTAAAGTATAAGAAATATCCTGTCCATAAAATATTTTCATGTGCCGACGTTCAACAGTTATGAATTTAACCTGCTTTATAGAGAATATTTTGGAAGGAATAGATAAAGATGGACAGATTGATGGTATCTACTTGGATTTTCAGAAAGCTTTTTACCAAATTGATTACTACGTCTTCGTTGGGAAGCAAGAATTGTATGGGTTTTCGAAGTCTTTACTTACTACAGTCGCACCTCTTCAATTGAAAATTTCAAGTATGTTTTTCTTCCAAATAACTTGCTACTTTCTCGGAATAATCTAATTTCGGGCGCTTAGCATTTTTGCCGTTTATTGACAATAATGCTGAAACTGTTGAAGTCCGAAATTGTAGTGTACCTAGACGATATCAATTTATTTTCATCTATCGACACCCTAACAAATTGTAAATCTTCTTTCTAACTAATGTAGAGCAAATAGGTTGCCTCTAAGCAAAATTAACACATGGACTGAAAAGTCCCGGGCCTAACACATAGATGACGCTAGTTTTACCACAGTCACCTTTCACTCAGTTAGTACTAACCTTCAAAAGACAACTGTTAAAATTTCATGATATTCTATTCATTAGTTTGTGAGTTGTTGTGCTAAGAGTCACGCTACTTTTGTTATTTTCAAAACAATGGATCAAAAACAATTTCGTGTTTTAATTTTACACTGCTTCTTCATGGGAAAAATACCGTTCAAGCAAAGCAATGGCTTGAAAAGTGTTATGGGGACTCCGCTCCATCAGAAACAACAATAAAACGTTGGTTTGTTGACTTGGCGACGTGGTCGTAGAGACACCGATGATGCAGAACGCAGTGGACGTCCAAATGAGGCGGTAACACCAGAAAACATCAAAAAAATCCACAAAATCGTTTTGAAAGATCGAAAAGTGGAGTTGCGTGAGTTAGCTGACATCGTAAAGATATCAAAAGAACGTATTGGCTTTATATTGCATGAGCATTTGACTATGAGAAAGCTCTATTCAAAGTGGGTGCCGCGTTTGCTCACTGTTGACCAAAAACAAGAACGTGTTGACGATTCTGAGCAGTGTTTGGCCATGTTTAAACGTAACAAACCGGAATTTTTGCGCCGATATGTGACAATGGATGAAACATGGATCCATCACTTCACTCCGGAATCAAAACGATCGTCATCTGAGTGGACAGCAACTGGTGAACCTCGTCCAAAGCGCCCGAAAGCACAACAATCGGTTGGAAAGGTTATGGCCTCGGTATTTTGGGATGTGCGTGGTGTAATATTCATCGACTATCTTGAGAAAGGAAATACCATCAACAGTGAATATTATATAGCGTTATTGGAGCGTTTGAAGGCCGAAATTGCAAAGAAACGACCGCATATGGCAAAGAAAAAAATGGTGGTTCATCAAGACAACGCACCGTGTCACAAGTCAATCAAAACAATGGCAAAACTACATGAATTGAACTTCGAATTGCTCCCACATCCACCGTATTCACCAGATTTGGCTCCCAGCGACTACTGGCTGTTCGCAGACCTCAAAAAAATGCTCGCCGGTAAGAAATTTCGCACGAATGAAGAGGTTATCGCTGAAACTGAGACCTATTTTGAGGCAAAAGATAAATCGTTCTACAAAAGTGATATTGAAATGTTAGAGCGGCGCTGGAATGATTGCGTTGCTCTTGATGGAGATTACGTTGATGAATAAAGGTAATTTTGAACCAAAGAAACCGTGTTTTCTTTGTTAGGCCCGGGACTTTTCAGCCCATGTGTTAAATGTACTGGCATAACAACCAGTAGGCGACAAAAAATCTATTTGTTTTCTCTACCACAACAATGTAATTTCATGTTATGTATTTGCCTCATTTAATAATTTAGGGATTTTTTTTACTCAACCTCGTTACTTGTTGATCATTTTACACATGTATTGTTGAAATCCTATAAAATTTATGAAGCCGTTCACCGTAATTGTAGAGATTTCCGTAATGTGACTGCTTTGACTTCTCTTTTTCTGTATCTCGCGTTCATTCAGGTTTAGAATACGCTATTATAATTTGGTATCCCATTTATGCAGTGCATTTGAACACCGTCAAGTCTGTCCAGAAATGCTTTTTGAGTCGATAAAGAGCTATTGTTATCTTCTGGTGACTTGTATACCAGATATGAATTAATGAGAATCATTAGCTGTAGATTAGCACCCAACGCTTAATATTTGTAATCACACAATTAGGAGAAAAACTAACAGGAAAAGGAAAGAAAATACATATCTGTTTTATGGATCTTTAAAAAGCTTTTGACAGGGTGAGAAGAGAAGATGTATGGCAGAGCCTGGAAAGGAGAGAGCTAGAGAGAGAAATGATAGAGATGATTAAGACATTGCATAAATATAGCAGGAATAAAGTCAGACCTCCAACGTAGAATCAGCTGAATTCCAAACACAAATTCGATTAATGCAGGGATGCGTATTAGGCCTGATGCTCTTAAAAACTCCAAAGAAAAAGGAAAACAAATAGGAAAGTAGGAAACTGGAAAATAAATGCAATTAACGTACAGGAACTAACGTTTGCAGATGATATTGATAGCATACTCAGAAAAGACATTACAGCAAAACTTGAAGACATACCAAGAAGGATTTATAAAGATTAACATGGGGATAAACACGATGAAAACAAACACAATGATAATAACGGTAGAACAAAAAAAAACATAACATCAAAATCGAAGAAACAGCCTTAGAACAAGTTAAAAGTTACAATTACTTAGGAACAATCATTGAAGGCAACGGGAGATCACCAGAGGACGTCACAGTAAGAAAAGAACTATTTTAGTTTTCATGAACAAATAGTAATAGTTAAAGCCGGTCCTGCTTTGTTGTTTGTATGCATCGAAAACGCTTGCTACGCTGGCGATGCAACAAAGTTATTTGCGTTGATTTGCTATGTATTTCTACTTACGTACGTTGTACATAAACCGTGAGTACGTGCTTAAAGGGCTTGACGTAAGATATTTTAACCGGCCGACTGGTTCGGGTGAATTTTCAAAACTACATTCGGCGAGTTCGAAGGTAACTTTCACGTAAACGTAGATTATGGCTTCCTGCATTGTAATTTTCTTGTCTCGCGGAAATGAGTTATGCAGGCTCCAACGCTATTTTATTATTTCGCATTGATGTGTAACTGTTGCTGTATTTCCAATAATGAATTGCGTAAGTGGAATCGGAATTAAAAGAGAACGAAATAAAATGCGTGTGACGCGCTTTGTATGACTTTCTAAAATTTAAAGGTTGATATGTCACCATTAAATTAATTATCGCTTATGCAATTTAATTATAAAGTCTAATTTATTGCCTGCACTTTCATCAAATATATAATTAGTTGGTGCCTAATAATACTAGAGCTTAAAGGATAAAATTAGTATAAACCTGCATAGCATTCTCAACTTAATGCTACTCACCTATTAAATATAAGGTTGGCAACAATGTAGTCATATTTTGCTTTATTATTTCCGAAAAGGAAAGAACGCAACGCAAGCTGCTAAAAAGTTAAGCGATGTGTATGGCAATGAAGGTCTAAAAAATGAAATTGGTGATTTTTCACTCAAAGATGAACCACGATTTAAATGAAGTTGATGATCAAATCCAAGAGATTGCAGAAAGGTTAAATATATCAAACACAACAATTGGAAATCATTTAAAACATATAGGATTCATTAAAAATCTCCATATTTGGGTTCTTCATGGGTTAAAGGAAATTGGTTTAACTTAACCCATTAACATCTGCGATTTACATCTGAAACGAAATGAAATCGAACCTCTTTTTAAACGGATAATTACAAGTGATGAAAAACGAATGGATTATCATAACATCGAACGAAAACGATCATGGTCTAAAGAAACTAAATCAATGCAAACAACATTGAAAGCAGAAATGCACCAAAAGAAGATTATGCTCTCAGTTTGGTAGGATTACAAAGCTATTGTGTATTTTCAACTACTCCCTGGGTACCAAACGATTAATTCAGAAACTCTGCAATTCAAGAAAAACAGCCTAAGTTCGTAAAGGTGCAGTCGCCAAAAATTATTGACGCCTGGTTGGGAAGTCATATCACATCCACCGTATATCCCTAACATGGGGTCAATGGATTACCATTCGTTCAGAACCTTACAAATTTCCTTGAATGGTAAAACCTTCAATGATGATAACGATGTGAAATTGCACCATGTTCAGTTTTTTGCTAATAAAGATCGGAAGTTCTATGAACGTGGGATAATGAATTTGACAGGGAGATGGAAAAAGATTCATCAAAATGGAAAATATATTACTGAATAAGGTTTAATAATCTTATATTGTAAAATTTTTGATTAGAAATGTCAGAATTGCGCATGAGTTTAACACCATCTATCAAAAAATAGATTGGGCAAATGTTCGTTGCAGTGACAAATTTACATTCAAAACTTTATACAACAAACGGATAATCTTTGCTGTGGTTGCATCTGTAGGACATGGGGGAGGTCCGGTAATGGCACGACAAACAGAATCAAACACGACAAGAAGAATCAAAAAAATTAAAAAAGGCCCAAATCTAGAAGATACACTTTACCGAATGGAAAAGGAAAAGTAGAGAACATTAAACCAAAATAAGAAAAAAGCACAGATGAAGTGGTGAAGAAAATAATGAAACAGCTGAATATTAGAAACTAGAAAAATTGGAAATAGGTCCGATTATAGTTAAACTAGTCACAAAGGAGATAAAAGCAGAGATATAACACATGGGCTGAAAAGTCCCGGGCCTAACACATAGATGACGCTAGTTTTATTGCAGTCGCCTTTCTCTCAGTTAGTACTAACCTTCAAAAGACAGCTGTTAAAATTTCATGATATTCTAGTTTCTCATTAGCTTGTGAGTTATTGTGCTAAGAGTCACGCTACTTTTGTTATTTTGAAAACAATGGATCAAAAACAATTTCGTGTTTTAATTTTACATGGAAAAAAATACAGCAATGGCTTGAAAAGTGTTATGGGGACTCCGCTCCATCAGAGACAGTAATAAAACGTTGGTTTGCTGACTTCAAACGTGGTCGTAGAGACACCGATGATGCAGAACGCAGTGGACGTCAAAATGAGGCGGTAACACCAGAAAACATCAAAAAAATCCACAAAATCGTTTTGAATGATCGAAAAGTGAAGTTGCGTGAGTTAGCTGACATCGTAAAGATATTAAAAGAACGTATTGGCTTTATATTGCATGAGCATTTGACTATGAGAAAGCTCTGTTCAAAGTGGGTGCCGCGTTTGCTCACTGTTGACCAAAAACAAGAACGTGTTGATGATTCTGAGCAGTGTTTGGCCATGTTTAAACGTAACAAACCGGAATTTTTGCGTCGATACGTGACAATGCATGAAACATGGATCCATCACTTCACTCCGGAATCAAAACGATCGTCATCTGAGTGGACAGCAACTGGTGAACCTCGTCCAAAGCGCCCGAAAGCACAACAATCGGCTGGAAAGGTTATAGCCTCGGTATTTTGGGATGTGCGTGGTGTAATATTCATCGACTATCTTGAGGAAGAAAATACCATCAACAGTGAATATTATATAGCGTTATTGGAGCGTTTGAAGGCCGAAATTGCAAAGAAACGACCGCATATGGCAAAGAAAAAAATGTTGTTTCATCAAGACAACGCACCGTGTCACAAGTCAATCAAAACAATGACAAAACTACATGAATTGAACTTCGAATTGCTCCCACATCCACCGTATTCGCCAGATTTGGCTCCCAGCGACTACTGGCTGTTCGCAGACCTCAAAAAAATGCTCGCCGCTAAGAAATTTCGCACAAATGAAGAATGAAAATCCATAGAAAACTTAAAAAAGGATAGGATAGCAACTAAAAGGAACGAAATATTCTGACACGGCGACAAAATCAAAACTAGTTGAAAAACTAGAAGCTTTAGATGTAAGAGTAACCAAGTTAGATCCAATAAAAACCTACTTAAAGACAAATAAGAAACCACGAAGATAAATAAACAAGAAAACGATCCGTTGTACGGTTTACCGCAAGCAAGAAATCTACCTCCAGCTTTATAATCACATACACAAACGATCTCCACCAATTAAACCTCAAAGAAAAACCATATACGTGTGCAGACGATACGCAAATGTATTGTACCAAGGTAAAAACAGGAAATCTATCACAATTTATTCTGTGACCTCACCAAGTGACTTTGGTTATTGTGCTTTGGTGTAAGACAACGCTCGCATTCGCACTGCTAACATCACAAGAGCGCCTATTCAGAATCTCCGTCATATTTTTCTTATCTCATTCCGTCAGATTTCCGACATCTTTCTCGCTCTCCATCTAATAACTTTCGAAGAATCGCCTTCAATAATGACGCTAGATACAATCGAAAAACCGCCGGATCATTAGAAGTGATTGCAAATAATAGGGGAGAAAGTATTTTCGATAAATTTATTTATTTCGGTTATTTTTGGATTAAAAACTTTTGAATTCATTTGAAACGTTTACGAACTTACGAATTAATCTCATATACAACAATAAACACACTCGCATCCGTCCGTCTTTATTTGTATTCGTTAACACTACACTTATTCAGCAATAAAATAAAAATATTCGCATAAACCTAATCCTACAGTGTTCGTATATTCTCGATGTTATTATATATGTACACTACCGTCCATATTAGTTCGGACACCCAGTAAAATATTGTAAACTCTACTAGAGGATAATACAATTACTTTTATATATGAATAACATATATATTAGGCCCTTTATGAAATTTATTGTTTGTTAATTGTACAGGAAAACTTCCAAGAACCTTGATTAGAGAATGATTAAAAACCTATTATATTTTATGACCCAAAATAGTGATTTTTGTATAATCTTCATTGCCACAAACAGGATTATTTTTTCGACAACATTGCAAGTAATAAATTTATAATACTCTTTGGAGTGGGAGCAGGCCACCAGAAAGTGTATTGTGTAATGATAAATGCTTTCATTTCTAAATAAACCTGCTTGTGCGTGCGATAGTGTTAAGAGCGTACCTCTTTGTGTGAACCTGATTTAAGTTATTAAAATGTCGAGAGAAAAACCGACAAGTTTAGAAAAGCACTCTATAATTGTTGCTTTTCAGCAAGAAGGTTATTCAATATGTCAAATTTCTTCATAAATCAAATAACCGAAACAACCGAAAGAAAACATCTTAATAAATCGACTGTTAGCGATGTCATTCGGAGACATCAATGCACGGGCAGTTTAAGAGATCGGGCACGTTCAGGTGCTAAGATAATAACAACTCACGCCAACGATGAGCTTAAATTGCTGAACAAGCGAAATAGAAAACTGAAAGCACCAAAAATCGCCGCTGAAATGAATCGGGACCGTGCAAGAAAAATGTCTATTCCTACAGCGAAAAGAAGATTAAAAGCTGGAAATCTTCATGGCCGCATTGCAACAAAAGAACCCCTACATCGACGGGAAAACAGCTACAGTGGGTAGAAACAAATAGAAATGGGATAGTGGATGATTGGATTGATGACTCAAAGTTTGAGGTGTTCGGACAATCAAGGCGAGTTTTTGTAAGAAGAGCGAAAAGCCAAAAAATGTTGCAGGATTGTCTAATGTCAACTGTCAAGCAAGGAAGAAGTTCTGTGCTTGTTTGGGGTTGTTTTTCCAACGTCGGTACAGGAGACTTGAAGCGAATCGAAGGTTATTTAGAAGGCGAAAGTTTTGTATTGATACGGGAAAACGACTCCAAATGAAGAACAAGACAATGGCACTTTACAAATAATGACATGATCGCCGCGAAGCCTAGATCTAAACCCTATCGAGCTGTTATGGGATGAATTGGACAGGGGTGTCCGAAAAGTATGCCCTACCTCCGTAGGCCAACCTGTGGAACATTTTACAAGAGGAATGAACTAATATCCCAAATAGAGTCCCTGAAAAACTTGTGGAGTGGATGCCTCGGATTGTGAAAGTTGTTCTTCGCGCAAAAGGGAGTTTCTTTGATGAATGAAATGTTTAAGAAGTTTTAGTTTATTTTTCGTTAGAATTACTCGTTTTAGTTCAATTTTAATTGGTATTAATAAAATGCAATAAATATTTTAAGTTTTGGAAAAATGGCTGTTTTGTATTTATTTGCGTGTCCGAACTAATATGGACGATAGTGTACATCACCAAAATATCTTCTTCCCACCTCCTCCTTCATATTTAGCGTTAGAAGTTCAACGCTCTCTAAATAAACGCGCTTAATTAAAGACAAAAATTCGCCTGGTTCATCCCACAGAAATTCTTTCTAAGAATACAATGCCTACTTCGACCATAAATCAACTTCCTCCTTCTCAATTTAACGTAACTAATTTAGAAACGTTCGATTTTCAGGTACGAACATAGCGTTTAGGAAACCGGCGAATCAATCGACTACGGTTCGTGGAGGAGGCGCTCAGAACGCAAACGACGGCGAGAAGAGCACCGAACACGACGGAAAACGATGCACCGAAACGCAGAAGGAAGTCAGCCCGTCCTGGCAGGTCGATCTGCTGCGACCGTACGCGATTAAGGTCGTACGCGTGACGACGAGAGGGTGTTGCGGCCATCAGCCGTTGCAGGATTTGGAAATCCGCGTGGGAAATAGCAGCAGCGATCTGCAGAGGAATCCGTTGTGCGCCTGGTTTCCCGGAACAATAGGTAAGGTGCAATATACGTTTGCCGTACGCATCTGCGACGTAAGGCAATTCCGTCTCGTAATATTGATTTCGAAAGCGCGCGATGAAGTTGAATGGAACAGTTCTTGTTATTATTTTTTTCTCTTTCACATTCTCGGACGAAATTGGAGCGTAGAAAAGCTAACGGTCGCTTGCACAACGTTGTTTCGACAAGGAAAAAAGGTGTACGTAACTTGGAATTAGTTTGTTTCGGTTGCGTAATGGATATGAATGAATTCGTCAAGAAGTTGATTTGTAGAATACGCATGCGTACTTTCCTTTATTCGACATCCTTAAGCAAGGCGATTTCGATTTACTTTTGCACCTATTTATGTTTTTAAAATATTTTCAAACTATTTTTCTCCTTAAAATTCAGAAAACGCATGATTAGTGTTTATCTCTATCTCTATCTTCTAGTAAAATATATGGCATATACTGGGTGTCCAAAGTCAACTGCACTAGGTTGGCAACGCCAGATTTAATTTGAGGTACCGCTTAAAGATATAAATGCAAAAGCTGGTAGAATCATTAACAAAAACATAAATGCAATAATAACTGAAAACTGACAGCAGTGAGACAGGCTAACGTAAACCTGTCCAACATATAGAAAGAAAACTGAACAATTTTTCTTCGAAGCAGGGATTTTTGTGTTGCCAACCCAGTACACTTGCAATTGGACACTTTGTATATAATTGTGAATGTATGCATCCTACCGCCTTCAAATTGTCAATACTGCAAATGAAACTCGCACTCTTGACGCGTTTTCTATACGTCAATTTGATATTTAGGTTATATAACTTCTATCGTCCTGTTTGCGCCTGTTTTTATTATTAATATACACCGTTTGTAACTTTCTGATCAATATTCGTGTAACTAAGTAAAAATAGTTTGTCAGCAAATTCAGAACACTCTTGATTCTCATAGTAACTAGAGTTGTATTTCTATCGTTCGTTGAACCTCTATAGTCCGACGTTTTGGGAAGGCTGTCTACTGACGTCTTCTTTCTCTAATAGAAAGTAGGGAAGACAAATACGTCAGACAAAAATCATCGAAAGCATGATTGCTCTGGCAAGTAACAGCTCTTCTCAGGGCTACCCTGAAGACGGCAGTAGACAGACCGCCGAAACGTCGGACTATACAAGTTCAAGGAACGATGCAAATAGACCAAACAACAACTCTACTTAATATCTTCATAGAAAATTCATCATTTAATTTTGTGTATTTTGAATGTCAACTTTAACAATCATACCATAACATCATAACCTGAATATGATCAATTTCATTCACATTTCACAACTTTGTAGGTACCCAATTTCATGACGTGTACACACTGCTACCTTGAACGCAGTATAGCACTGGGTACTTAAATCAGTTTCAAGGTATTTATTGACAAAGTGAAGGCCTACATCTTGCCATAAATGTCTTTTAAACATTTATGCAGGGTGTTTCTAAAATTTAGTCCAAACTAATGATGAACAAACGAAATTTGCTTTCCTTATGGGATCGAAAAATAAACACTATGACAGTGATATTTCATTTGTATCGATGTTTTCTACATATGTTAGAGTATAACAATAGCAACAAAGATACTTCAAATTTATTTTACTTGCAAGATGAGTGCCAAAATTGTTGGCAGAATCTATAGAGTCTACAGCAGACGGTATCACCATTTGGCAAGAATGAATGGAAAGAAATTAAAAAGAAATAAAATACGTTCTTGGAGATATGAAAAAGTGAAGTCATCAGAATTCGCTAGTAAATAACGTCTTCGCATCCTCCAACAGCTTTCGCAAAATACAGGGGGCATCAACGGGCTAAGACTTATTATTACGCCTAAGATAATCCTTCTCAGTCTTCGCCATTGAATGAGAAAAACCACAGAAAACCCCAACCCCTGAGAAACAGTACCAAGGTCGACCCCAGGACTCTGAAATTGATAGCCAAGCGCGCAAGACACTGGGCCACCAGCTTCTAGGCAATAGTAGGAAATGGTAACTCGGGTAATATTGCTTCGAATGACAGATCTGTATGCCAATCGAAAAACAGGCCTAAGAGAGATTACCTACAGAAAGACGAATAGGGGAAAAAGATTATGCGTCTCTTTATTGTAGTGATATCGTGCTAAAATTGGTTGAAGTAAAATCAGAATTGTTACCAATTCATCCACATCTTCTAGATTTAGTGCCATTCGACTGTCATATACTATGAAAAATTATGTTGATTGTCGGTGGCTTGTAGAAAATTATTGTATCAATTTAAAATTTAAACTATTTTTATGTAATCACGCAAATTTTGTACTTGCCTTCGTAAGTATCTGATGAGACAATTTCTATTTTATTTGACAATTTATTACTAATGAAACATTAATGCATAGCGACTACTCACAGAAACAAACCCATTTCCATAGCATTCTATTAAATTACTTTTTTGATACGAATTAATTAACATACTCCTACCGGCGAGCATTTGCATTGTTCTAAGCGAACGGCATCTTTCACTTACAACCTAACTGTTCAAGCACTGCACATACAAGAGAATGAATAAATTAAATGCAATTCATCACGTTATCTGACTGCGCTTAATTAACCCAGATATTCATGTTTATGTACGTGCATGCTATATATGCCTTTACGTGCAACGTGTTCGGAGTTAAAGCGAACATAATCATGGTATTTATCACGGATTGTAGTAGAATTACGCGATTGTAAAAGAGAAATAAACGTTATTTTCTAGTGGCACCTCGGAGCGGCTTCGGACTGTCAAGACAAGGAAACGAAGTGATGCTTTTGTTTTCTCATGTGTATCGGATCGTATTGTAAAATTAAGGGGAAAGCTCTACTATTGTTTTTCCTTTTTGGAAAACGCAGGATCAAGTTTCCCTTAAGAGTTCTTAAATGCATGTGATTAAAACCTACATTAACTGCCTACTAAAAGACTGAGATGTTTCTAATTCATATGGAGTAAACGTCTGAACAGTTTTTGGTTTATTTGTAGTGATTAATTTTGATAACTCTAAATCCTAAAATAACGAATTACTTTATGTACCTATGTATATGTATATATGCAGTTCAGTCTACAACGGAGTTACATATAGCTTTTCTACGTACTTACCTAATAACTAGTCCGCACCGTTAATTCAACTGTGTAATTTGCCGTCGACTAATGGAAAAAGAAAATAAAAGTAGATGACCTTGTTTAAATAAGGGGACACAGTTATACGAGTAGGTATGTTCTTAAAAATTGATCAGATAAATTGTCACATTTATTACAGAAATTGTTATTGAATAATAATTGCAGCAAATAAAGTTGCAAGTTAGCTAAAATAGTAAGTGGGATATACAACGAATTTAATATCTGAATGGTAGTACCAACACCAACACGTTAAAAATGTGACAGGTGTTATTGTTTCAACGTGAAGGTCACAATGATCATTTAAATTTTAATTATAGTGTTACTTTATACGCGTTTATTATATAATTAAAGTTGTTATTTATTTAGAAAATATGTGCTATCAACGCATCAGCTTGCGTCTAGTGGAAAGTTATTCTTTTCTAACATTTGCGATGTCCACGTGCTTATTTCAAGATTTATTTAGAAGTTTTGATAATCCTTTGAGTAGTAGGATTTATCCTCATGTAATTAATAGCCTTTTTTAAACTCTCAATCGTAGTATTGTATAATTTTGGGCATCACTGTCATTGTTTCTTTACTAAATAGACGACATAAAAAGTGGTTGATAGAATTGTAAATTTGGGTTCTATTTACAGAACAAATTAAGTGTTTTCTTTTTGATAGAGATTACATAAAAGGATGGGACAACGTATCAACATTGAGCTTTGGTGGAGCCTGGGAAATTCATGCGAACGTCTCAAAGAATTTGTGAATGAAGCAAAGCTAGAAAGATCTCCTGTGTTGGTGGAACATCCAACGTGCATAGTCTTTTATGCTATTCGAGCTTCAATTTACTATGCTGATGATTGATAATGAATTGAATTTTCCAAGAACGTCTATAAACACGATTCTAACATTTGAGGTTCGAAAAATTGTGTACAAAAATCATTCCGAAGGTGACGGCTTTATTGATGTAATAGTTAACAGAAAGCCTGGTTTGTAACTTACTACGTTTATACGTGGCTGATGTAGAAATCAGAAATATAACAAGTGGTGACACAGCAAAGACGATATATACCAACAATATCAGGATACTTGTTAATCACTTGCTTTCAGTTATTCTAGTACTGTCCTCAGACCAAGCCCCCAGGTTCCTAAGGAAAACTTGGATGGTGTACTGAGATACATGCATGCACGTGTAAACTTCGTCGAAAGTGAGAGTCTTTGGAAGTAATATAAAATGTAAAAATTTTTTTACTTCTGCTATGACGACAAGATTCGCTAGAGAATCTTAGTAAAGAAGTAAATATACAAACACCATTGTCTTTACTTGAGCACAAACACCGATAAGTTCGATGAAGAACTGAAGAACTCCTAGAATATTATAAGGTCATCAACTGGTTCATTCTACTGCTATTAAGTACGCGTGAATACTTTTTTATCGGCAATGAAAGGAAAGATTTTCAATTCATTGCTACTTATATTGGGTACGCATATGTTCGTTTGTTCGGAAATAAACGAAAAGGTCATCATTTACTTTATACTTCTAGGTGTGTATATATATATATATATGTTATATACTATATATTATATATTCGAAATCGAGAAACTGCATATTTTACATAATTTATAAATTTTATTTTGAGAAAATCATTTTTATTTTGAATATATTTCGTCAACATGTACAGGGCTGTCTAGGGTAATTGCCTGTTAGGCGCATTGGATGATGGATAAGCATTTTATAAAAATATTTTTAATCTTTTGGCACACTCGATTGAATCGGAAACGGATGTGAAGTTCAAACAGCGTCCTACATGAAATCTTAATTTATCCATTTACATATTATATTGCCAAAAATATTTGAGTAACTAATGCTTTATATTAGTTTAAATATATTGTAAACAAAAATGAATCTTTTGACTCACTTTATCTTCGTCGGAGGAAAGCATTTGTCATCCTTTATTTATCCGTTTCAAAAAAATATTAAATTCATAAGCGAAATAAGATACAAGGGCGACCTGAAATGTTTCCGGAATCGGCAAGAGATGGCGTACGAAGGTTGAAGTAGATTGATTGGTCGGCAAGGACAACCCTTTTCATGGCATCTGTCAAAATTTCAGACGTCAACTGTTAATAGTTGTTGTTTAAGAGTGTGTTTTGTGTAGCAAGTCAGGCGGCTTCACCAAAAATTAATCAAATTGAATTTCGTGCAGTGATAGAATACTTCTGGATAGCTGAGAAAACGGCTACAGAAATTCGAAACATTTTGCTGGAGGTTTATGGCGGATGTACTCCATCATTTTCGACCATCAGCTTCTGGGTGAGCGAGTTCAAACACGGCCGCACAAGCACAAAACCGCTACCAACGATGAAATGGTCGACAAAATTCATGATGTCGTGTTAGTCGATCGCCGATTGAAGCTGAAAGAGATAGCAGAGACAACAGGCATCTCAGGAGAACATTGGCCGTATCCTACACGGAATTTTGGGTATGAACAAGCTTCCGGCGCGATGGGTACCGCTTTTGCTCACAGCGGAGCAAAAACGAAATCGGGCGACAGTTTCGGAAGAGTATCTGGCCAGGATCCAACGTAATCTAAGGGATTTCTTCGTGCGTTTGTAACCCTGGATGAGACTTGAATCCAGCACTGCATACCGGAGACTAAGGAACAGTTGAAACAGTGGACTTCTCCGGGCGAATCGTCTCCGAAGAAAGCAAAGACCGTTCTATCGGCCGGAAAGGTCATTGCAACCATTTTTTGAGATTCCCAAGGTTTGATCCTCGTCAACTATATGTAGAAGGGAAGAACGATCACGGCGCAATACTACAGCGATTTGTTGAACCGAATCGATGTAATATTGGGGGAGAAACGGCCTCGTTTACAGCGGAAAAGTGCTTTGCCTCAAATGAAGTCATCGCCGCTACAGATGGCTATTTTGCAGACCTCGAAACATCCTACATTTCCGACGGCTTGAAGAGACTGGAATACCGTTTCAAAAAGTGTATTGATTTTCGAGGGGACTACATCGAAAAATAAAAATAAAAAACCACACCAATACCGTGTTTATCCTGTCGATTCCGGAAACATTTGAGGTCGTCCTGGTATACTGAGAAATTGGGTGATTGTTTAAATATGATATTGGCTCTACAAACCAATTGTCGTAATATCAGTGATTCCTAAATGAACATTTTTCTGAAAACAATAATTCAACAACCATCGATCTTCGCGTTTCAAAGGGTCAATTGAGCATCTTCAATTTTAATCTACAAAGTTGACGGTTTAAGTTTATCAGAGGGAAAAGAAGACATTTTCAAATCGTAAAATTATAATAGAAACTTTCGTATACTGTACACATATCTTAAAAATTCAGCAACCATATACAGGTTAATTAACATAATGACCCCCTTAGATGTTGTGTAAACAAATACACGATGTATAAATAATTACTGACTATCTACTATGAGTACATTCATTATAAATTGTATTTTATAAGAAGAAATATTAGCCTGTAATCATAACAAACAATTAATAATCCGAGTTTATTAATTTTAATAGAATTGATGGTGTTCCTCGTAATATTTCTGCAGTTCAAGTAACAAACAATTGCTAATTTTGTTCGTACAATTCGTTGCTTCCACAAATTACATCTTCAACACAGCGTACAGTCGCTGATTTGAAAGTAAAAGTCCTGACCTAAATCAGCTCACAAGCGCAGAGCTTCTTGATGCATATTCGAGGCTGTGCAACGGTACCGCTTTTGAATAATAATGATGGTGTCTAGCGAGTCTCTTCGTCGGGTACTAGGTAATTGGTAACGTTTCTATCGAGCGCAAGCAAGTCGAACCGATGTAGTTCGCAGCTCGATAAAATTAACGCGTTTTCTTAAATTACTAGCAATAAGTGAGTAAGTCGAAGTAAGAAAATCTACCATAAATTTAGTTGAACGTTATTACACACCTAGTCGATGTCTATCGATATGTTTCCGTTAAGTTATTTCGATTATTTTAATCGTTATTGTAACGGATTTTATGTTTTTCTAGTTGAACAGCTGGCTTACGATTAATACTAATTATACTATTTTTCTTTCGTAAGAACTGTGGGAAGGAACTTTGGTCAATGCACTTTTTAAAAATACGTCATTGATTGAATAATATCTGTCTCTTTGGGATTGTGTTCTAGGATTTTTTTGCGATTTTAGAACGTAAAAATTGTAAGACACTATAGTTGTCATCCCGAAATACTCCCTAAAAATCTTTGAACGTGCCCCTATTTGACTGCCTAAGTTTTCTGATTGCCGAAGACTTCGCAAACAAATATTGGCGCCATAATTCATAAAATTTCAATGATTAGACGATGCTAACAGTTAGTATTTGGGTTACTGATTATACTGTAGAAAGGAATAGATCAACAATAGTTATTTTCTTTTGTTTCAGATGAAGGAATTACGAAAACGTTTACTTGTGCAAGGGTACTAATCGGGCAGTACGTCTTTCTCCAGCTTGTTGGTGTGGAAGGCTCACTGTCTCTCTGTGAGGTTGAAGTCTTCAGTACCGATGGTAAGTAGCAGCATATGACATCCAAAACTCATATAAACATAACACCTTGAGTTACTCCTCGCTTATAGCTTTAAAATATTAATATTTTGCTATCATTATTTCTTTCATTCACAAGATTTATCACATCGTTATTCAAGCTTATCGGTCTTTAGCTTTTCCTATTTGACAAGGAAGAAGTCTTCAATTTTTAACAAGCGTATTTGATTTTCTTCTTAAGAAACAAGTAGAAAGAGAAGCTTCAGTGCAATTAATAATGTCAGTAAGAAATACGAGGGCGAACTGAAATGTTTCCGGAATCGGCAAGAGATGGCGCACGAACGATGAAGTGTATCGAAACATCCTACTTTTCCGACGACTTGAAGAGATTGGTCTTTGACGAGACTACATCGAAAAATAAAAATAAAACATCACACTAATACCGTGTTCTTCTTGTCGATTCAGGAAACATTTCAGGTCGTCCTTGTACATTGTAGTAATGACTTGGAAAATATCTAGTTTTCGCATCTTTCGGGAATTCAATTTTATTTCTATTTCATCAATTAGCTTCATGCTTTGAAATTAATCTTTTCTGAAGAATATTTTTCTATGTTTAGCTTTCTAAAAAGTTATGTACTCTAGTGTCTTCCATGCGGAAATGCAATACTGTTGTTTCTCTTTCTATTCCTCTTTATAGAAGAGGTTTCTTTGATAACTACAAAACCGACAAATCTAGTTGCTTTTAATAGACACCGAGCAGTTGTTACTAAAGCTGGTGCATTCTTATTTATATTGTAATAATTCGCAGTTTTAGATGCAGTTAGCCGTTTGTCTTTTTACTACTAGTGGTAGTAACTTCGTCACTTTGGGTAAATGTAACACGTTTTCGACTACTGCGTCCACGAAATGTTAAAAGTTTCTTCGTTGCACTTTAATGCAATATACACTGTTCCTTTTTTAAATTTTCAACCATGCTGCAATTTTCCCAATCGAGTGTTCTTTTCCCTTATGGTACATACTATTACACGTCCAGCAATGGCTAACCCTCGTCTTTTTCGGAAGATTTTAAAAATTCGCCCAGCCTCAGCTACTATCCTACTATCTAGAGTTTCATAACACATGTTTAGTAGTTTTATTGCTCTTTTAGTATGGAAATTTCCATTATTTGTAACGTGTGCATGAATGAATTTCAAATACAATCATCTCAATCATTGATAACATAGACAAACACGTTAAATGATCAGCATTATTATGTTAGGTATTGTTTTCTAAGCTTTTTCCGGTGTGTTTTTAATACATCATGGAAAGTCCGAGGCATCATTCACATGTGCAGTTACCCTATGCCCTGTCGGTGCGCGCCCTCTCTAGTTCAGCAGTCCATGAGCTGCTCGGGGAAAGGTTGGGAAGCTGTACCTATTTGATTCGCTGTATTTGAATCGGCAGACGTGTGTGTTATTTTTGTGCAAAAGCACTAGATAACGCCAAGAATGCTCACTTAAGCTGTTTGTTTAGATGCGGTGATAGTGGCCGAGAAGGAATTAGCGTTTTTCCTTTCCTCATATTGTTTTTCCCGTGAATGATTCCACCAATACCATGAAAGCTGCATTTTTATTATGGAGATACGTAGTCAATATTGTTGTGTAAGGAGTCATACAAAAATTTTAGGCTTATGATTTTACGTCTCGTTTCTAAAGATACAGTTTGAAATCTATATAGCATTAGTGAATAATCATAGCCTTTAATAACAGGGTAAATTCGGTCGGTGGAAGATATAAAAAAAATTCAAAAATCGTCTCTGAACTCATTCAATATTTGTGATATGTACAGAGTAAATGGTATACCAGACCAGTGCTACATATTTCAATTTAGATCGAAGAAAATGATAATGTAGTAGTTTCAAAGAATTTATATTGTTGAAATCTTTACAGTTTCTATATACAAAACCAAAAAATACCTTAAGCACTTGCCATATCATTAATGTAGTCTACAAAACTAAGTTGGCTGTCAAAAGTAATGCCTGAATCGTTTGCAACGCTCAAGTAATGTGTTAGTTGTTCTATATTCATACTCCATGTAATTTGTTTCTCCTAGTAAATGTCATAACCCTGCATTTATTAACATTCAGGCGTAAATGGTTCAATTTACACCAAGAGTCAATATGGCTAAAATCTTTCTGCAATAGCAAAGAGTCATCCAAGGAGTCGATCTTATAGAACATCTTCAAATCATATCATCTGCATTATAGTGTGCATACAGCATTTCTTGCATATATTTTATAAAGAAACTGCATTTACTTAATTTATAATGCTCAGTTCCATATTTACGGCGAGTACTGTATATTGCAAAACATCACACCTCTTACTTCTCGTCCAGAGTTTTCCGTTGACCGCTGCGCTCCTCGATCGGCACCGGAAGACGCCCAGCTGGCCGCCTTCGATCATACATGTTACGAGTTTGGCGTAGGTCGTGGCGGATCTTTCGAAGAGGCCCGCACGCAGTGTCGCAACCACGGCGGTGATCTAGTTCACGCTATGTCGCCGGCAGCGACATCTTTTCTGTACGCGGAACTGGAACGGCGAAAGGCCACACTGAAGACCCAACTGGTATGGATCGGCGTGCAGAAGGATCCTGGATTGATAGCGAAGACATGGAAATGGGTTAACGGTGAGTAGAAACGATTATTTAGTTCTATATACTTTCGATTCGTAACCAAATTCATGTGTAGAGAAAAGAACTGCCTCGATATTTTTTTGATCAGACAACTAAAAAAATACTGTGATACCGAGATTGTCTGTTAATAATATAAATTCTCTGCGCAGATCTAGCATCTAGATTTGTTATAAATAAATGCAGGTTCAATTCTCAATAATAGTTTATTTTTAATTGTAGATGAAGGGCGTAGTATACCTTTTTTAGTTGAAAAAAAGCAAAATTGTAGACACCGTGTATCATTTGGCTGTGGCTATTTTTTGCACCCGTCAAAGTTTCAGGCTGATTAAATAAAAAAATTAAGCTTCTAAAGAAAAAAATCAACCTCAAATTCGCATTATAACGTAGGTTACGAACTACAAAAGAGTTGAAAGCATATTTTCCAATTACACTAATTATTTAAGAATATATTGATCTTTACTGTAAGAAATCATAGGTGGCTTATGTATGTATGTCACAATTTTTTATACACATTTTGCCCAAATGATTTTCCAGTGTAACGTCTTAGTCTTTGTAAACTAAGAAATGTGCTATCATTCCTTGGAGGTTTTATGGAAAAGCCGGGTTTCACTTCGAATAACTACCAAGATGTATGCAGAAGTCTTTTTTTTTGCTAAAAAGAAACACGTAATTTTCAAGGGAAATTATTTTTTTTATTCAAAGCATTGACCATCAGCTTCTACACATTTCACCCATCTTTCAGGTAATTTATTGATACCATGCCAGAAAAACTGCTTGCCTTTTGTGGCAAACCATTCTTTGAGCCATTTTCCAACTTGTTGGCGATAGCGTTCTGTATTAACGGTTTCGTCGGGCTTCAGGAGAAGACCAGACACAGAGCATGATCTTCTTGCCGAAGCGATTTGTAAGTGTTGGTGTGAAGGATCGGCTTCGCCGGGTGAAAGCCACGATGTGTGTGTGTTTGTAGTTTAAATTGCAGACGAACAAAACGACGTAAGTGTGAAATGAAAACGATGTATACTTTTCGCTGACGCTATTTCTTAGTTAAACCGGAAAAAACTTATGCATACACCTGGTGTGTAGCACAAAAGGATATCATTATTCTCTTGAACTTGAGTGACGTTCCAAGTTGTGTTGTTGTGTTTCGGATACAATTTAATGATGTAATAAACATAAAATTCGAGAACTGCGAAATGGTAAAAGGTCACTAGCTAAATCGTTTGTGGCGAATAATAGGAATTCACTCCATTCTCTATATATTTTCATGTGCTTCATTAAATTGTCTAGTCTATCTCCTTAATGCTGAATCACTCATGGCATTTTCTCCATCATTCAGAAAACCAATGACGTATCTAACTTTGCGCTTGGTAAGGTTTTTAACTTTCTTCAACAGTCAGTACGAAGCAAATACAATAGACAGCGTTATCAAATTAGCGTCATCCCATATTAAAATTAAGGAACAACAGTTAGAATACATGAAAAAAGAACACGAATTACAGATGAAAATCCTGAAAAAGGAGTAGAGGAAATTATTATTATTCTTTAATGTTTAGTTTTCTATATATACATCTAATGAGAATTTCCTTTTGTGTTGAAACTAAAATGTTTTCTTGTGAAATTTAAAGTGGTAAATAAATTTATTCATAAAAAAGAGATTTTATTTACAATACAACCAAAATATTCAATAACTTCCATAATAAATTCAGAATATTACTGTTTTCTATACGAAAACAATTGCTCGAAACAAAGTAAGGTTACAATTTGCCATAGATATACCATTATCCGGACGATTTAACAGCAGATAAATGTATCTCTCTGATAAGCAATTTACCAACTGCTTCTTATCTGTCTGAAGGTGAATAAACACAATTTTGCGTTTATCCGTTAGATAGTGTTACCTGCAACTTTATCAGAATGAGAATAAGCCGGCCCTTAGACTGACGAGCACAAATGATTACAGAAATTCCAAATCCTATCTTCTAGGTGCAATAAATAATAATTATAAAACAGCAGTATAAATGACACATAAAGCTGCGAAAGATATGCGTCACAGACAAATTAATAAAATACAAATGAAAAAAATGGGTTTTACAAGAAAGGTAAGTATAAATGAAGGTTGTACACAGTAACGAATAAAATAGATCAACATCCCCACTTTCATTAACACACTTTAGATCTGTTGGAAAATAAACAATCCTATGATACACTTTTTCGTATTTCTAAAGTAAACACCTCCCAAATAATTCAAAACTAAACCCCTTTGGCTGCAAAGTATTGCTTTTAAATATCAGTTTCTGTAAGTAGACGAAACCGATGTTAAGTTAGCCACCTATCATACGAGTTGGTTCTAGAATGATTTGTTATTGTTCTTTTGCTGGTTGAAATGTCGAGTTTCGAAACACACCCCTCACTTCAAGGCTTCTTCTATAATTATTAGCCATAAGGATAAGGCCGAAAATTAGTAAATTTACCAACTTCTAGTATGAATTTTAAACGTACCAAATATCGTATTAAAACGACCTATCCAAGAAAAAAGTAAGCTCCGATATTTACCCGTTAATTAAAAACAACCACCGCGGTCGGGATTTGAACTGGCGTCCCTTAGATCGAAAGGAAAGTATACAAACCCTTCGACCACCGAGGCGGTTCTTAAGATAATCTATATTTGAAATTAATAAAGCCATTATAAAAACACAAGTTATTATTAATTAAAGAATATATTCAATCTAATATACGCATGTTAAGCAGACAAATATTTGCTACCTTACTAACAAGGAAAGATTTCCGGGTGTAATATTCAGATTTTAATGAAACTTGGTAGGTAAGTAGAGTATGATGAGGTTTGTGCTGAAATTCACTCTGAGGGTGTGAATCACCCCCTATCTTGATTTAATTCTTGAACAGAAATATATATAGAATAACAATTTAAATGCAAATGTTGCACCTAATCGAAAGGTCTTTCGGGACACATAAATGTTGTATATACAGGGAGTTGCATTTAAGCAACACCCTCTTGTGCCAGAGCTGATCATAGTAATACTGAAAAGAAATTAACGCAAGCTGTTGATTTTTAATATTCTTTAATGATTTTAAAGCATTTTCAATTATACAGGATGTTCCGAAGGTGTAGAACAAGTCATACCCTACGCTACTTAAAGCAAACATATGTTACATATGTTGGTTGCGACCGCTTTCTTGAAAGATCTGGACAGTGACCTGTCCATGAGTCTAGAAGTATAAGACTTTTTGGCCTAATGCTTGATAAGTAAATATTAAGAAACCAATTGTTAAATAAGTCAGTGGTTAATTTACCTGAAGATGAGGCTTACATGACAATGGTTGCAGATCGAAATAGGGTTTCTTGCACTTGGGTCATAAACTTGTCACCAGGTTCTTTTACTTTAGTACTATCAGTAGTGGATACATAAGTTTACTAGATACAGATATTATTATATTATATATAAGACTGTGTTAGATGTATGTACACAAGGCAATGTGTCAATTTTATCGGGTTTTAACACATGGGCTGAAAAGTCCCGGGCCTAACACATAGATGACGCTAGTTTTATTGCAGTCACCTTTCTCTCAATTAGTACTAACCTTCAAAAGACAGCTGCTAAAATTTCATGATATTCTACTCATTAGTTTGTGAGTTATTGTGCTAAGAGTCACGTTACTTTTGTTATTTTCAAAGCAATGGATGAAAAACAATTTCGTGTTTTAATTTTACACTGCTTCTTGTTGGGAAAAAATACCGTTCAAGCGAAGCAATGGCTTGAAAAGTATTATGGGGACTCCGCTCCATCAGAAACAACAATAAAACGTTGGTTTGCTGACATCAAACGTGGTCGTAGAGACACCGATGATGCAGAACGCAGTGGACGTCCAAATGAGGCGGTAACACCAGAAAACATAAAAAAAATCCACAAAATCGTTTTGAATGATCGAAAAGTGAAGTTGCGTGAGTTAGTTGACACCGTAAAGATATCAAAAGAACGTATTGGCTTTATATCGCATGAGCATTTGACTATGAGAAAGCTCTGTTCAAAGTGGGTGCCGCGTTTGCTCGCTGTTGACCAAAAACAAGAACGTGTTGATGATTCTGAGCAGTGTTTGGCCATGTTGAAACATAACAAACCGGAATTTTTGCGTCGATGTGTGACAATGGATGAAACATGGATCCATCACTTCACTCCGGAATCAAAACGATCGTCATCTGAGTGGACAGCAACTGGTGAACCTCGTCCAAAGCGCCCGAAAGCACAACAATCGGCTGGAAAGGTTATGGCCTCGGTATTTTGGGATGTGCGTGGTGTAATATTCATCGACTATCTTGAGAAAGGAAATACCATCAACAGTGAATATTATATAGCGTTATTGGAGCGTTTGAAGGCCGAAATTGCAAAAAAATGACCGCATATGGCAAAGAAAAAAATTTTGTTTCATCAAGACAACGCACCGTGTCACAAGTCAATCAAATGACTATACATGAATTGAACTTCGAATTGCTCCCACATCCACCGTATTCGCCAGATTTGGCTCCCAGCGACTATTGGATGTTCGCAGACCTCAAATAAATGCTCTCCGGTAAGAAATTTCGCACGAATGAAGAGGTTATGGCTGAAACTGAGGCCTATTTTGAGCCAAAGATAAATCGTTCTACAAAAGTGGTATTGAAATGCTAGAGCGGCGCTGGAATGATTGCGTTGCTCTTGATGGAGATTACGTTGATGAATAAAGCTAATTTTGAACCAAAAAAACCGTGTTTTCTTTGTTAGGCCCGGGACTTTTCAGCCCATGTGGTACTTATATCCAGTTAGACTAACAACAGCTGTGTTTGATATCAATTGGCGACTGCAGTTGTGCACTTCAATAAATTGGAATAAATTAATTTAATTTAATTGACGCGAGCCAAATTGAATTACCTAAACCCTATTAAGTGGGATTATACATTATACATAAAGTAACGGTTTCTTTTTTCTGATGTATATATATACAGTAAGGGCGTAGTATAAGATATAAGTTCTTATGTTAATGTCACATTTGAACACCCTGTATAATTGAAAATGCTTTGAAGTCAATAAAGAATGCTGAAAGTAAACAACTTGCGGTAGTTGCTTTTCCACATTACTAATAATCAGCTCTAGTATAAGAGGGCGGCGCTTAAATGCAACATCCTGTATATACCACATTCACGTGTCCTGAAAAACTTTTCGATAAGGTTTGACATCCAGGAATCTTTCCTTGTTAGTTCTAACAAATATCATTTCACACAACCTTCACTAAATTAGTACATTGCAAAAAGAATACATTAGATTGACAAGACTTTTCTTCGCGATTACATAAAAAGGCGATAACGAAAATGGATCGAAGTATCTCATTGTCATTCGAGACGGGACCACCGCGAAAGTAGAACATAATCACGATAGGCATCTCGATAGCGCCAATCTTCGGAATATAGATGTTAAATTGACTTGCGCTCATTCATATACATACAACACAACAAAGCTATAACGAATACACTCCCTCTTCATGGGCTATTGAAATAAGCAAATTTATGTTGATTTTCTATACGAGCAGAGCTGAAGTATAAATTCCTGTTAAGAAGTAGGTTAAACGGAATATATCCTCCGTTCTGATTTTCAATAAGATGCAAATTTTAAACGTTAAGTTGAATAAAACGTTAGCTTTATAGAAATCGCATTGTTGAGAGATTTTATTTTTTCAATAATACACCATGAACTCAAATAAAGAGTTTCACACAACTTACGAATTTGAGGAAAGAGAAAGTGTCGGAAAAGAAGGGTTGAATAGATCTTAAAACTTTAAAGCAACAACTGCATGCATCAAATGAGGGAAAAACTATTAGGGTTGACATTTTTATTCTACATCAAATGTTAAAAGGATATCCACTTAATTATTTTTGGTATTTATTCTGCTACCACAGGTGACCTTGTATCCAGACCGGCATGGGGCAAAGATCAACCCAACAACTATAATGGCGAACAAAATTGCGCAGTCCTTGATGGTGGTCGCGGCTGGCTTTGGAACGATGTCGGATGTAATTTGGATTACTTACATTGGATCTGCCAACACAGTAAGTGAAACGTGTAATTTGCTACTTTAAATATACGTATTATCGACCACATACGGTCTAAAAGTGAAAATAACGAGGGCTGTCTAGCGTGACACTTGTTGATTGTATCGATTTATGTTGAAATCAGGAGAATATATTGAATCCAGGACAAGGTATAGTAATCTCAAATGGAGGAAGTAGGTTTTTAGAACTTCAACCATAATAGTATAATTGTAAACAGATGCGATGTATGAGTCTTCTTTGAAAGGAACTTAATTGTGTAGATTTTGCTGTAAAATTGATAAGTTAGGGAGATTACTACTTAATTTATTTTCTTATTTTATCCATTGAGTGGCGCAGAATCATATGGCTTGATTTTGTAGACTGAGAGAAATCATTTTAATTTAAAGAATTTCAACGTATTAAGATTTTCGGGGTTGAATTAGCGAATATTTTATTAAATGAACAACTTCTTTTTAAGATTTGGTGCCCAAAAAAATCATGCAAAAAGTTTTGACCAACTTTACAAGTATCTACCTTATGATGTAGATGGATAGTAACAACTAAATCTCATCCACACATAGCATAGATGAATATAACATTAGCAAGTATTGGTCAAATCTATGCATTCAAGCAAAATTACGACAATCTAAATTTGAATTCCAACAATTACGCAAAAAAGTTTGGTACTTACTTTCAAGAAACATAAATCTATTTAAAATACGAGGGATATCCGGTTACGAAGGTACATTTGTGAATTACAGACAGGCTATTTATAGAAATCAAACATACACTAAGTAAAAACGCGAACTGTTAGCTAGTTTTCAACGTAATCGCCGCCAATGTT
Source organism: Trypoxylus dichotomus (assembly GCA_023509865.1). Classification (NCBI taxonomy): domain Eukaryota; kingdom Metazoa; phylum Arthropoda; class Insecta; order Coleoptera; family Scarabaeidae; genus Trypoxylus; species Trypoxylus dichotomus. The sequence goes on along the minus strand of CM042074.1, from coordinate 87,150,562 downwards.
AAAGCACTTATCCCAGCGAGGACCAAGATTCTGTATACCTTCTTCGTAGGAGGTGCGATCTAAATTTTTAAAATACTGCCTTACTTCTTCTTGGAGTTCGTCGTCGTCTTCAAACCTTTTACCCAACAAATGAGATTCCAACGGCTCAAACAAATGAAAATCAGAAAAAACCAAGTCTGGACTATGAGGTAGATGGAGAATAACTTCCCAACTGTGTTTCTGAAGCCAGGCCTTCGTATGGTTTGAGGTGTACGGCCTTGCATTGTCATGGAACAACCTGAATCCTTCCGTCAACCTTCCTCTTCATTTCTACCGAATGGTTTGTTGCAATCTTTTGAGAGTGTGACAATAAATATCGCTGTTGATTGTCGTTTTAGATGGCAAGAAGTCTAAGAACAAAATGCCTTGTATATCCCAGAATACAGTTGCCGCGGTTTTTTTTTTGCGGTCTCCTGAATAGCAATGACAATAGCCACCTATGCAGTACATACGCGCATCTAAAATATATCCTTCTGGAGCAAGCATTCGGATTATACATTACTAAATCGGACATCGTTAAGAAACTTTATGCCATCTGTTCGTGACTATGTTGAAAGAAAAATTAAAGCACAATTGGAAGATAAAAAAATGAGAGAAGTATCTAACAATAGTCCTTACACTTTTCACACCTTTTCAAATCTTTGGAAACGAATTCCGTCCAGATTAATTTTCTTGTGTTATTAAAATTGTATTCGGTATGATTGGAAATATCATTCGGAAAGCCCTGAACCAAATCTAGGATGAGCGAAATTTTGACGAATTTACAAAAGTCATCTGAAATATGTGAAAATGCGTATGTAAGCGAAGATTTTGATGAGTAGGTTGTAGCGAAATTATTCATCATGGTGAAGTATTTATACTTCTAAAATTAGAGAAAGATTTAGGAATAGTCATTGCACAAAAAATGTGGTTATGTGTAGACGAAACAACCAATAAACGAAAACATTCTGTGGTGAATGTGATGGCATGTACAATGAAAGAGTTTGAACCATCATCCTCTATCTTAATTCCCTCCACAGGAGTTGCAAAATGGACTAGCGATGGAATTTTAAACGTGGTGTTGGCGGTATTGAACAAATTTCAAGTTTCTACAACCCAACTTTTCATTCACAGGTATAGCAGTAAATTCCACTCACACAAATTAATTAATTATGCGGAACGCAGCGTTTCGAGAGCACGTGGGCTCCCATTGTCAACCGTGTTACCGACTGAAAGTAAAAACTGTATCACACATGCAAATTATTTTCTACGCAGGCTCTAAAATTTCTAAACCATATGACTATTTACAATCTACTAGGTGGTCTCATGCCTTTTACGGGAAAGGATGGACCGAAAGCGAACCGTATCTTTAGCAGGGCCTATTGTAATAAATCCATCAAACTCGAGTGTGCAATTGGGGGTGGTTCTCTGTTTAATAAGTTTCCGTTCTTTTTCATACATACCGTTTCGTACGCGTCCAATTCTCTATACGAGTTCACTTTTTTAAGTAGTGTCAGATTTTTTAAATCAATCTTATGTCCGGATATGGTAAAATATGGTAAAATCCGGTTAACAATGGGAGCCCACGTGCTCTCGAAACGCTGCGTTCCGCATAATTAATAAATTTGTGTGAGTGGAGTTTACTGCTATACCTGTGTATTGTACATCCACACAGTCCTTGCAATCGTCATCCAACTTTTCATGTTTGTGAGTGACGGTCCCGCTAACGTGCTTTCCTTAGACCGATCTCTTAAAGAAGAGAGTGGCAATCTGTTGCATGTAACATGTAAAATCCATGCTTTAAAGCTTGTGGTGCAATTGATCCCTAAATGTCCCGAACTATGTCCCAAGTGCCTGAACGACCACAGCCGATTACTAAGCGTTGAAGGAACATGGTTAGAGACTGCGTTTTTGCGTTTTACTATCCATTAAGCTGTCACAAGGATTACCTTAAATTTGCGAATGTAACATCACTCGATGTGGAACGGTCGTTTTCATCATAAAGAAATATTTATACCGCACCCTGTACTCATTTAACTGAAACAAGTGTGGAAACATATTTAATCTAATATTTAATAGATGCCACCCAGTTTGTAATTTCGTGGGAACTTCTTAAAACAGTAAGTGTTTCATACGTAATACAAAAAAATTTTATCATTATTTTATGTGTAAACATACCTGCGCCCCTATCGCTTATGCTCATTCATGAAGGTCACGATCATAAATGATGCGAGAATGTAAATGTTACTGAACACTCGTCTTGATACATCAGCTCGGCCCCTCCACGTTGTTATCCGCACTGCACTGTAAGTTACCCCATTTTGCCGAGAGTAGTTATGAAAATGGTTGTTCACGTTATCCCGAATTTCTATTATACGGTGTTTAACAATAATTTGGCAAGATAAGTATTAATTGGTGTAATTGGTGAATGATATTTAAATAGTACGAGGAGTCCTGTTAATTTTTAATTGATATGTTAACTTGCGCAGCAAATTATTTCAGTATCTTTCTCTAATTTTTAGGAATAATAAACCTATAAAATAAGTATCGGAAAACGCACACTGCTCCTTAAAAAACATTCGAGATGTATACCAGATTCGACGCAGATTTATTTGACAATAATTTAATTCTAGTGTTGGAAATATTAGACCATTGGAAACTATATCATAGCATCCAGACGTTTTGCTAACCCTGTATATTAGCGAACATTTAACTTCTTGTTTGCATTGTTTCGCTAAACTTATCATAACACATGGGCTGAAAAGTACCGGGCCTAACACATAGATGACGCTAGTTTTATTGCAGTCACCTTTCTCTCAGTTAGTACTAACCTTCAAAAGACAGCTGTTAAAATTTCATCATATTCTATTCATTAGTTTGTGAGTTATTGTGCTAAGAGTTACGCTACTTTTGTTATTTTCAAAACAATGGATCAAAAACAATTTCGTGTTTTAATTTTACACTACTTCTTGACGGGAAAAATTCCGTTCAAGCGAAGCAATGGCTTGAAAAGTGTTATGGGGATTCCGCTCCATCAGAAACAACAATAAAACGTTGGTTTGCTTACTTCAAACGTGGTCGTAGGGACACCGATGATGCAGAACGCAGTGGACGTCTAAATGAGGCGGTAACACCAGAAAACATCAAAAAAATCCACAAAATCGTTTTGAATGATCGAAAAGTGAAGTTTCGTGAGTTAGCTAACATCGTAAAGATATCAAAAGAACGTATTGGCTTTATATTGCATGAGCATTTGACTATGAGAAAGCTCTGTTCAAAGTGGGTGCCGCGTTTGCTCACTGTTGACCAAAAACAAGAACGTGTTGATGATTCTGAGCAGTGTTTGACCATGTTTAAACGTAACAAACCGGAATTTTTGCGTCGATATGTGACAATGGATGAAACATGGATCCATCACTTCACTCCGGAATCAAAACAATCGCCATCTGAGTGGACAGCAACTGGTGAACCTCGTCCAAAGCGCCCGAAAGCACAACAATCGGCTGGAAAGGTTATGGCCTCGGTATTTTGGGGTGGTGTGATATTCATCGAATATCTTGAGAAAGGAAATATCATCAACAGTGAATATTATATAGCGTTATTGGAGCGTTTGAAGGCCGAAATTGCAAAGAAACGACCGCATATGGCAAAGAAAAAAATTTTGTTTCATCAAGACAACGCACCGTGTCGCAAGTCAATCAAAACAATGGCAAAACTACATTAATTGAACTTCGTATTGCTCCCACATCCACCGTATTCGCCAGATTTGGCTCCCAGCGACTATTGGCTGTTCGCAGACCTCAAAAAAATGCTCGCCGGTAAGAAATTTCGCACGAATGAAGAGGTTATCGCTGAAACAGACCTATTTTGAGGCAAAAGATAAATCGTTCTACAAAAGTGGTATTGAAATGTTAGAGCGGCGCTGGAATGATTGCGTTGCTCTTGATGGAGATTACGTTGATGAATAAAGCTAATTTTGAACAAAAAAAAACGTGTTTTCTTTGTTAGACCCGGGACTTTTCAGCTCATGTGTTAGCGTGTATAATTATAAGCAAAATACTAGCTTTCCATTTTAGGTATTATTTAACCAATACGGCTACAATATTTCCCATCAGAAAAAAAATTCTCTTCATCTCAGCTCTAAAATAAGGACTGCTGAGAATAGGTTTGAGATCTAGTAGTTTAAACAGCGTGTTTCAACTTTCGCATTCGTAAAATCTGGCATCTCTGAACTATAATACGCATGATAGTTCGTATTTACACAGCATTTAAAAAAAAGGTTTATGTAAAAATCTCCAAATTTATCGGAAGAAATTCCAACCCACTATTTTATTTAGTTCTTGGGGGTGAAATACCATTCAGTGTGTACTGATAACAAAAACAGTCTTTAAATCCGTACGTTGCATAATTTCTATAAGTGAAATCTAGTCTCACTTTTGTCTTGCAATGCTTCACGAAACACGCTGAATATTCAAATTAATATTAGGCAACACAATGTGAGTGTGTTGACCTTAAGCGCGTTTTAACATTTTTTTCAAGTTATGGTATGATGATTGCGTACGTGAATTCCAAAAAAAAAGAACTCGTTTTCATCATCTAACGTACGCGGTTATAATAACAATAACAGTTTATATTTTATTCTTCCTATACAGCGAAGTCTGGCAATTAAAAATGGCATAATAAAAATATTTTGTTAAACAATTCGAGACGATTTTTACGGATTAGATTCTTTACAGAACCTTCATCTTGCGGGAGCCCGGATAAATTAGTAAACAGCACAATTGCTGGCACAAACTACTCGATTGGTGCTTCCATTAAATACATATGCCCTATTGGTCATATGCTCGAGGGGAACGAAAATAGGACTTGCACAACTGACGGCTTTTGGACGGGTCTAGCGCCAAGTTGCAAATGTAAGACAGGATAGCTATAATTAATGATTTAAAATCACTTTTTCAACTATTTTCTTGGATAGATGTTGATTGTGGTGCTCTTCCCGAATTGGAACATGGTACTGTGAGAATGGAAGATAATAGAACCTCACATCGTGCGAAAGCTGTATACACTTGCCATGAAAATTACACTTTAATCGGCCATGAACACAGAATTTGCCAAGACGATGGACTCTGGAGCGATATGGCTCCTCAGTGCCTCTTCGATTGGTGCCCAAATCCACCTACGATACCCGGAGGAATTGTCAACGTTACTGGAAGACGTGCTGGTGATACAGCGACTTACACGTGTCAATCAGGACACATTCTATTTGGACAAGGTGTAGGTGTATTCAATTCTAGATTGATTTACTAGATGTAACGTAAGTATGAAATGCGTATGTGTACATGTTAAATTCGGAAGCATGGTTCAAAGTAAGGTCCAACCTTTGGTCAATTTGTGCCAGTAAGAATCTTCCTTTTTTGTTGCAAACCATTCATCGAGCCATTTTTTTACATCTTCGTATGAACCAAAGCCCTGCTCAGACTCGTCGATGCGAATAAGTGGTAATCGAAAGGGGTCAAGGTTGGTTACTAAGCCGCATGGGGCAAAACTTTCCAGCTGAGTGCTTTCAACGTGTCGTGAACTGGTTTTGTCGTATGTAATGGAGCATTGTCATGAAGAAAAATGACTTTGCGTTGCCTCTTTTGGTATTCTAGTATTTTTTCAAGCAGCGAACGCTTCAAATCGCTCAATTTCTGTTGATAATGTTTAGTATTAACCATTTCCCCAGATTTTAACCGCTCATAATAGACCACACCCCTCTGATCCCATCAAACATAGAGCATTGTCTTTCTACTAAAGCGATTCGGTCTTCTGGTCGATGTGGATGATGCACCTGGGTTTACCCATGCGTTTGGGATTTTCGAAATAATTCCAGTTTTCATCCTATGTAATTATACGATGCATACTTCCATTTACCTATCATTCAACTCATGTGGTATCCATCTACCGGTTTTCTGAATCTTTCCAATCTCTCATAGCCGATTGGAAACACCTTATTGACTAACGCCTAATTGCTTGGCGAGTTGTTCTTGTTTGCGAATCGTCTTTGTCCAACAATGCTTGCGATTCCACATCTTCGTACTTTTCTGGGGGTTTCCTTGTCTGCAGCATCGGAGTCACTACTTTTGAAACGCCAAAACCATCATTCACACGTATCTTGCGATGGAACATGTTCACCGTAAGCTTGTTGAAGTAATCAGTATGATTCAGCGACACTTTTCTTCAAATGAAAACAAAAAATGAATGCTGTCCGCGAATGCTCCTTGTTCGGTATAAATCTCGATGGATATACTTTTCCAATTTATCACTCATGCGCGTCTGGCAATTGTTGGTAACGTAACAAAATGGCGCAGTGGCAAATCTGTTGTCTGAAATCCGCATTTCATGCTTGTACACCTGGTAAATCTTGAGAGCATAATATAAAATTTTAACAATAGTCCAAAGAACCTGTGCTTATCTGATTACCACTAGTTAATATCTTTCTTGCCTAATTTAGATACTATCTTGTGGATTGGGCGGTGAATGGTCTGGCAAGCCACCGTCTTGCAAATTTGTCGATTGTGGAGCACCTCCTAACATAGACCATGGCAAATATGAACTGAAGAATGGAACGACCACATTTGAGAGTTATTTGCAGTATACTTGTGAGCCAGATTACTGGCTGGCTGGTGAACATAATCAGTACTGTACAAGGGAAGGAAAATGGTCTGCAGATGCTCCATCTTGTGAACGTAAGTAGCTAATAAACAAAATATGATGATAAGAAAAAATTCATTCTCTATTTCAGTAATAGTTTGTGATGAACCAGAGGTTCCCGAGGGCAGCTACGTAGTAGGCTACGACTTCAATATCCATTCCAGCATCATCTACCACTGCGAAGAAGGTTTTATACTTCGAGGCGATGCCGAAAGAATTTGCGAGGGCGAAAGTGAAAGCGGATGGTCGGGAACAGCTCCGCGATGCGAATGTAACGCATATAATCATCCCCAATACACCTTCTCTACTTCTAAAATAATGTTTTCCTTTCAGATATTGATTGCGGTAAAGTCTCACCGTTATTGTATGGAAGTGTTGAATACGTCAACGAGACCACTTACTTAGGAAGCCAAATACTTTACAGCTGTGTTAATAATTACAGATTGAGTGGTGTTCCGAAAAGGACTTGCTTGGAAAGCAAACAATGGAGTGACTATGCTCCTAAATGCGAAGGTATTGTGATCAAATTCCTAGCATATTTTTTAAATCTATAGCAATTAATTATTTTGCAGAGATAAGATGTCCAGAGCCTATAATACCAGAACACAGCATCCTATCAGTAACCGGAAATGATAGGATGTATGGTCGAACGTTAATTCGAACTGCAGAGACTCCTAACGACCCAACTAGATCCTACAAGGTGGGCGCTATCGCAAAATATCGTTGCGAAAGGGGCTACAAAGTTATAGGTGAACCTTTAAGCACGTGTGAAGATACTGGTCACTGGAGTGGGGATGTTCCTCAATGCGTATGTAAGTGTAGCTAATATAAAGCTAGAAACCTGTGAAATATTGTAACAAAAATTTATAGACGTTGATTGTGGTAATCCACCGAAATTCTTTAACGGAAAAGTAACGCTAGCATCTAACGCCACCTATTACGGAGCTTTAGCACTATACTCTTGCGATCCCAATTTCGAACGTGACGGTGTTTCTAGAAGGCTTTGCTTGGAGAATGGAACATGGAGCTCAGACGTGCCAGTTTGTAAAGGTAAACTGTCATTTTGCATATAGTAAACCTATTTCAACTATTTATTCCACAGAAATTCAATGTAAGGCACCGGATGCAATAGAAGGAATGAAGGTGCAAGTTAGTACCTTCAGTGTCGGAGGCGTAGCCTTGTACTCCTGTCCAAAAGGTCATGTAATGCAAGGAAATTCTACTAGAGTTTGCTTAAACAATGGTTTTTGGAGTGGAAGGGCTCCTATTTGTACTCGTAAGTATCGGTGTATATTAAAAAGGAAACAGAATTACAAGTGGAGTTTTTGTTTCAGCTATCGACTGTAAAATGCCTGGAAAAATACAAAATGGACGGGTAATTGTTATGAATGGAACTACGTATAATAGCGCCATCGAATACCATTGCGTACCGCAGTATGTCAGAACAGGACCGTATTTGCGGAAATGTATGGATAATAGCGAATGGTCAGGCGAAGAACCACGCTGTGAATGTAAGTGAAAAGTACTTTATTGCTAAGACTTCTTTCCATGTTTTTGGTTCCTTGGTGGTGGTATTTTCTCGAAGTATTGTTCGATACTTTCTATTTTGTCGTTCTTTTCTAAATTAGAAACGCTAGATGATTGCACACTAAAATATGCTTAATTTCTTACTTCCAGTGATGGTGGAAGAACCACAAGATTCCAATCTTGGTACAAACATAGGAATTGGAGCTGGTGTGATAGTATTCCTATTAATCATCATAGGTATTATTTACCTCAAACTGTAAGTCCATTTCTAAATGTTTTAATTGTTCACTTTGTTATGGTATTGTAATTCTTCCAGACGGAAAGCAACCCCTGTCAAAAATACCGAAAACGTCGAAAGCGCCGAAAGAAAAGAAGACAGGAACGCGGCTGTTATGAGTTACGCCACTCTGAGCGATAGAAACGGCTACAGTCACGCGGGGATACCCCGAAATATGTACGGGAATACTAATGGAGAATCGATATACGATTCGCCATACGAAGAAACGGGGAGGGACAGCGGCACTTACGAACCGGAGCCGGTAGGAAGGAACGGCAACGTTGTCACGATAAACGGAGTTGCCGTGAGGTAGAACACGTCGAAGCTCAAACCAAAAATCGAAATACACTGTTATATTTTATTGTATAGATTTTGTTAAACTGTGTGAGAGCGAAGATTACCCATTACAATTACTGATAGCGTGTGTTAAAAAAAAGCACCACATTTAAGTTATCGTCTCATACTACAAGACTATAAATCAATTTGTTGATGAGAAAAGGACGATCGATTTCGTAAAAGAAATTCGTAGTGAATAATTTTGGAAGTGGAGTAACGAATTTGCGTTATTTATGTATAAGAACACTTACCGTTAAATTGCGAAACGTCAGTTATACGGCACTATAATCGGTAATATATTTTGGGATAAAAATATAAATTGACATTTGACAGATACAGTAATAATAAAATAAATCAAGTAAATTGCAACCTGTCACTCCTGTCTATTTTCTGTTAATGTGTAGACGACGTATTAATCTTGCAAACTGTTATTTAGATTCTTTTGATATATTAATTGCGTGGTACGTCACCGATGTTACTGCCCAAGCAAACATTTTCAAATTTCACGGGCGATTTAAGTTGGTTGTTCCGTCAATAGGGGTGGTATTCGATAATTTCTTCAGCTAATATATACTAGAGGCACACAAAAAAAAAACGTGATAGATTACAATTACTTTATTAAAATAGTCGCTTCGCAACTGTAAGAAATGGAATCACATAAAAAATAAAAACAAACAGATTAAAATAAGATTAATGGATTATTGAGTTACAAATTCATTAATTAACTAATTTTCTTCCTAAGTGACGATTGTAGTGTTTTTTTAATTCCCCATATATTTTCAATTGGGTCTTTGAACAAAATATAAGTGACGCACCTGTTATAGAACCATCGCTATTGCCAGCATGTAAAACTATATACCTATAAACAAACTTAGTGAGAAATAGAACGAAATAAAATAAACCTTTTGCCTTCAGTTATTATTATTACTATTATGTTATAATTATGTACTAATATAAAATACTTTTAATTTATTTGTGCGGTCGCATTGTATATTTATGACGTCATTGGATTATATGTATGACGTCGCATTAATGATTTGCACTACAACTTATTGAGCCTCTAGTATATGCGAAGATAGGTATTACTGCCAGAGGTACCAACCTAAATTTTGCTGTTTACCTGCGTTTACAATTAATTGTTTTTATAACGAATTTTTGGTTATTCTAAATGCTATAAATTAACTTATCATGTTTATACAATTTTCTTTTCCTTTTGCTCTTTAATTGCAAGTAGCAAATAGAATTCAATAAAAAGCACGAAATTTTCTAGAGGTTAGAACAAACATCTTTGCAACTTTTGACAGATGTAAGTTAACCTCGAAAATCCTTCTGTATATATGAAACTACAATTAAATTTATATTTTTAATACGTTATAGTTAGAATGAATAATTTTTTAAGAGTTTTGAAGAATTTTGTAAACTTTTCCTTGTTGGACTAGTGTATATTTTCGAGAGAATAAGGAGATTCTGTAAATTATTTGTACAATATGTGTTTATAGTCAATTGTGTGTTATGTAAAAACGTAAATGTTAATATGTGTTTCTGTATATATGTATTATTGCGTGATTGTATCTGTTTTTGTAGAATATGTAAAATAAATTATATTTTTAATATTGTATCCTTATTTACTGTGTTTTATTAATTGACATTTTCTCTAAAACTAAATGAGGCTATACGAATTTGTTGCTGGAGTTTTTCACCTTTTTTTATTATTTATTTGATGAATAAAACACTGCCCGTTTTATATTAAATGCCTTGATATTTTCTACTTAGAAACTGAGTTACATGTTGTATTAACTTAAGTTGCTATTGAACTGTATTCAATCGATTTACAACTGGTACTAATTTACATCGTGTACTGATGTATAAGCAACTTCGGTTTTACATTAATGAGCAACGCTAAGCTACTTGATTATTCTTGGAAATGATATGTTTAGACATTTCGTAATAATTTCACAGTAATGATTTAAGGGAATAATTAGCATAATTGTAATGAACGTAATCCTAATTTAATAGATAGACGTGATTGATGGGATTTCCTTACAACATTTTAGCAGTACTAATTACTGAGTGGATAGATTTAGTTATAATAGCAAATGATATACTAAATATGTCTGCACAAATAAATAAAAGGCAGAAATTAATGTAAAGTACAAATATACGAATTACAATATTATGAAAATATCGAAATTAGAAGCTCGTTCGGTTGTATCTGAACAGATGCTTTAGACGATAATTCCACGAAATTTATACCCAAACATGCATCTGTTATTTACATTTACATCATTTATGTCCGTATAAGGCGAATTATTTCTTGACCCGATTGGTATAAAAGTCGAAACCCCCAAACTATGCCAAACATCTGCTTTTATTTTCATAATCAGCGAATTTTATAGTGCGGGTTAATGTAATTAATCGATAATTTTATGCTCCACAGTCCATATCAATTAATTAGATTGAATGAAATCAATACACAAAATTACACAACCAGTTTACAACACGTAGATTCAAATTTCCCGCTTTGCGACAATCCAACTTTCACGATTCTTATTGGTTTGTTGGTATTTAGGTGTGGTGAATAGCCCAATGTTGATTTTCATATGAATCATTTTCTTGGCAGTTATTCTGTTGATAAGACAAAAGGTGTTGTTCTAGTCGTTCCGGACGATATTTATTTCGGTATCTGTCGAATATTTGACAATCTAAAAAGTAAGTTTTAATGATAAAGTAGTTAGAAGTAACCTAAATTCTCGTGTAGACTAATTTCACTGGTTATATTTGTATATTCTCCTTTCACTGGAGATTAACAACCGCTTTTTTTAAGATGTCTTCTCGTAAAACAATCAGAAGTCGTGGAACGACCAAGAAGAGGGCCCAGAGGGCTACCTCAAATGTATTCGCTATGTTCGATCAAGCTCAGATTGCTGAGTTTAAGGAAGCTTTCAATATGATCGATCAGAACCATGATGGTTTCGTTGATAAGGAAGATTTGCATGATATGTTGGCATCTTTAGGTAAGTGCTTTCTGTTGTACTGTATAAAAATATATTTATTTGGAAATAGACATGGTAATATTGGTTAAATTTCTTAACTTTGGCGATAAGTGTAAATAAGTAGCGAAATCTTTGCTAATGAATCAATTTTTTTTTTCAAGGTAAAAATCCAACTGATGATTATCTCGATGGTATGATGAACGAAGCACCAGGACCGATTAATTTCACCATGTTTTTGACCCTTTTTGGTGAACGTCTTCAAGGTACAGATCCGGAGGATGTTATTAAAAACGCATTTGGTTGTTTCGATGAGGAAAACTCTGGTGTCATCAACGAAGAACGTCTTCGTGAGCTTCTCACCACAATGGGTGATCGATTTACGGATGATGAGGTGGATGAAATGTATAGGGAGGCGCCAATTAAGAATGGTCTTTTTGACTATGTCGAATTCACACGTATCCTCAAGCACGGTGCTAAAGACAAAGATGAGCAATAAGCAGGAACTTAATGCATGAAATCAAAATTTTTTTCAGGATAAGACCTATTTTATATATACATATAGCATTTAAAAGAACATATTTATGGGTGAATATATTTAGTAGTATGTATTTTGATATGCTATAGAAATGCAATGAAATTTTGAAACATAATCCTCTTTTGTATATAATTGTGATTTTATTAATTTTTATACGTCATTTTGAATATCAAAAGAAGTGGATAGATACTTATTTTCCCCTTATAGACTTCGTACTATCATTATAAATTATTAAATCAATTACATTGTCAATTTTCTAATTTTATACAGTCATAAATATATTATTTCATATTCAGCCTTAGTTTTCTTTCTTTTTTCCACTTTTCCTAAAAAAATATGGTTGTTAAATCTATATTTTCACGAATATAGCGATGTGGGATCCTCTTAACAGGGCAAGGTCAAACTTTGCTATAGACCAAGTATGGGTAACCTTTGACATGTGGGTCAAACTTTAGTGTACAAATACGTTCGCGGGCCGCGTTTAGAAGTAGTGCATTCTAAAGTAGTGTTCATAATATTTAGCGATAGATATCAGACTCTTTAGCCTAAGATTTGGGGGTCTCATACTAACAAACTATAGTTTTGAATTAGGCGCTAACTTCATATCACCATCTCGTAGTACGGCGCCATCTTGTGGGAAACCGCAGTTCAGAGGCCGTAGCTTTATACCTTTGACAGCAAAATCGTTATTATAGTCCCGCAATTTTTCAAATGATATTTTCAAACTTACATATTTATGGAGCGTGACAAGCGAATCGTTGTTAATATCTTTTTTGGAACTAGGAGCGTTGCCAAGTTATTTGGCGTGCTTTGTATTTAGGTTAATATATTTCCTTTGTTTACTATTTCAGTCACATATCAAATTTTAGACTGAATAACCTATAAATACATTTTTCCTATAATAAACAGAATAAGATTATGTATCACTAAAATTAAAAAAAAACTTGAACAGATGTTCTTTCGTTCTTTGTATTCGTTTTTACTACACTTTATTCAACTGTAGTTTATACAAAATCCCATACTTTTTCCAACAAAATTTGTTTAAATGACATAATAATCATACAGAGTATCTACGAATTTATTACCTGAAATAACTCATATATCACTGTATCAAAAATCTGGCAACGTTTAGTATTATTTCCACAAAAGTAATACTTCTCAACCTGAGTGATAGTCTATAGAAGACAATGAAGCAGTGGCTGACCCTATTTATGAACTAAATAATAAAAATATGTTTATATAGGACATGTATCAAAAGATATAAAGATCCACTTCATTACAAAACAATAAATAAATACTGTTAATAATGTTTCAACTATCAATATTTATATTTTCTTAATTACTCATTGCATCAATATACAATTGGACAAGTCAAAGTAATCTTTCATTTTAATATCAATGTTTCAGATGGACCAACAATCTATATTCTTTGGTCACTTGTACTTTTATTGGTACATATACACTTTTAAATGATTTCAATTTTTTTTTTACAATAAATGGAAGTATAATCTATGAATAGTCGATTTGGAATTTATCCTCGGTATATTTTTTCGCTCAGTAACATATTCATAACATTTTCAACATCTTGTAGAGAATTCCCATCACATTCCGATGCATTTTAAAAAATAATAAATTTTATAAATTCTGAAAATGTATTCATCTGAAAGCCGCACGCTTTGCTTAGTGGTTATTCAAAATATTCATATTTCCCTGTACAATTTTTTCTTAAGAATTTAAATAGGAAACTATATGTCCCTGTTCGCAGGTTTCTACATTACGTGCATCCAAACCAGCGCTACTAGTTCGAAGAGTCGCCACCACAAATATTTATAAATTGTAAGAAGCACAACTAATAACTGTCAAATAGCACGTGCTTCTGTTATGATTTTGTAAACAACATCTTTACGCTTAGACAGGCGAATGTTTATAGGTTAACCGAGGTCGCAACTTCCCGGAAAATCGTCTGGAAACAAGCGTCTGGTTTGAAAGGCATCAACAAGTGGCGGGCGCCGCGACGACAGCGCCGCAATTTACGACGTTGTCCGCGCCACGACGCGTCCCTCCACCTGTTTGTAATACATTCCGATGCAACGACGGTTTCCTGACCGTCCACTGTTTGCATGTTCTGTGTGTGTGAATTTTTCGAGTTTTTTTTTGCATAGACGGGACCGATATTCGTGTTTTAGTTTGCTTAATTTTGTGCATTCCCTTTTTGTTTTTTGCTTTTTCGCGGGCAATAGGTGAGATTTTTAATTTTATTTTATTTTTTATTGATTGCATGCATCATCTCGATTGTTATGTTTTTTTTTTCTTATCGTAAACTTTCGGTACATATAGACGCCCAGCGTCTGTCGTTGGTATTCTCTTTATTTTGCCTTTGTTTGGTTCTGTTTGCTCCGATTGTTTAATGTTATTGATTAGATTAAGGGTCGTTGTGTTATAAATATTGTTTTTATGTGTTATATACAAAGAATCGATGGTTTGGAAGAAGTGAGGTTATGTCGGTAGTAAATAAGAAAAAAGAGATCAACCCACCTTCATTCCACACAGATTATGTCATTTCTTATCGAAAATATTAAGCTATAAGTGATTGATTAGTCGTATTGTACAGTATAGAATTATTTAGTTATCACCAAATATATTTCTGTCCAGAGATTTAAATTGGAGAAACTGAATGTTATCACGGAGAACGTTTAGAATCCGGTGACTTACAGACGTCTGTCTCGTTCGAATTTTTAATCACTACGAGTTTAGATAATTAAATACAGATATTAGGTTGTTAACTTTATATTTACAACAAAAAGTGACGAATGAAGTGATATAGAATACAACTTAAGGCGGCTAGACAGATCCTTCCAATAATAAATTATCATAATCTGTAACCCTGTTTTTCGTAAGGTCAACTAGATTCCCTATCCTCCGGCAGATGCCGCTACCATGACTCTTTTTTGAATTTATAGAATGATTAATATTATGTTTTACTTAAAAATAGGAATTACAATATTTATTTTGCTCTTATTTACTTCAAGATAACATGGAACATGACATGAAAGTATTTTTTTGGAAAAAATAAGGCAAAAAATAGCTGACATTAAAAGTTTCGATGCAATATTTATAATGTAATACATAATTTTTTAAACAATTATGTTATTACTTATAGATATTTTCTTTGATTGCGAAAATTGTAAAGTATAGAAGCCCCTCTACTTCAAACTGAACTGAAATTTGCTTTTACCAAACGCACATTTCGTCTGTCTCATGGACATTATCAGTGCAAGTTACATTCCCTGCGAAAGGCTCTTATTTAGCAAAACATACGGTCTAAAAATTGAATAAAAAACTTTGACAAAAAATTCCCCGGTGCAGGTGTACATTTAAATAAACATGCGTAGCGTAATATATAAAACCCTAAGGCAAGGTGTGAACAACATTTAGTAAGATGTTTTTTTTTAAAGATGAAGGATCATAATTTAACCATTTGTATTCAAACTTTTTCGTATAAGCAGCTTTTAGAGTACTTAATTTCTTCATATTACTAAGTTTTAATAATTGTACATTATCGTATTCTATGTCCAGTACTTAAGAAGTCAGCCAAAAGAAGTTTCAAAACTTTTTTAACATATATTTTTGTTCATTCGCTTGTATATTAAAATTTCTTCCTGTTAAACCTATGTACACTACCGTCCATAAGTTTGGAAGGAAGGTGAAATTCCTTTAAAATAATACAACTGATACGTATATCGTGAAGTCATTAATTCATTTTCTAAATTATTGTAAAAATTGTTGCACATAATCCGAAAAGTCCAAACATTTAGATACAAATTTCACCCGAATACATTTTATTGCCTTTTTGCAAAAATGCTATTTTTTGACGGGGATGGGGTAAGATACCTGCATAAATTACTTTTGGTCAAACGGTTTAGTACATAAGATATACTAATACAGGAGGAAAGCCAATGTAAAAATTTTGAACACAATTACGCCATTAGTGGACGTGTAGGAAACTAGAAATTGGGCGCGTAATATGAATATATATTATATATATAGTATTTCACATTTATAACACAATATACAAATGATGTATTTATATGTCCAATTTCAGGTAAACACATTTAGACACACACTAAGTATAAGCAAATTTTTACAATTAATCGATTCATTTTTTTTTTTAATAAAACCACAAATAAATTATGTAAATGCTTTATTTTTTCTTAAATATTTTTTATAGGCTGTTGCTTTCACAGGATCTAATTTTGTTTCATCTTTCATCTTCTTATAATAATGAATAAATTTACTATTTTCTCCCCTTTAATATAAGGTTTACTCGTTTTACCCAAAAATGTATTACACAATTTAACAAATATTTTAAATATATTTCAACATTGTCTCCATGATGACTACATTTTATTGGAGTGTAATTTACATCATCTTTCAATATATATTTCAATAATTTTATTCCATTTTCGTGTGTGCTATTCTGCGTGATACATAAAAAAAAACAATTTTTAAACACATTTTAGTAAGAAAGATAAGATATGTGACAGGTTCCGTTAAACATGATCGTGAATACTCTTGCTTCAATGAAATCGTCATCACATTCGATGCCTTCCTTATATAAAAATATATTTCTACATTGTTCACAACCCTTTCTTATATTTAACATTTTCTTTCTTACATGATCTGCAATCTATTTTACAGTAGAACTGGTGGTTTTGCTTATGTAATAAGGCACAAAAGCATTTTCTCGTATTATAAAATACAAAAAGTGATCATAATTTTGAAACAACTTACAATTATTTATGAATACCTGGCATACACAATGTTGGAACTGCATCACGAGTTAAACTTCTTTTTGTACCAGCTACAATGCCATTTTTCTCAGAGTGTCTTCCACATATCGCATAACTCATATAGATTCCTTCTACTGGAAGGCTTTGAAAACGTGGGTGCTTAACTTGTACCCACATATTAAAAAAACTCATGAAATTTTGTAAATTGATATCTTCGGCTACTGTTATTGCTACATTCCGGGGAACAACAATGCTGCATAATGGTTGGATACATAATAATAATCAAAATGAAATGATAACTCTGAATTCCTATAATAATCTGCAATGAGAAATGCAGTAAAAATAATAAATTTTGTTCTGATATGTTCAGTACTAACATATAGAAGGGAGCAAAACAAAAATCATATATATATCAGTAAAATAAAGCACTGTTGAGAACTTTGACAAAACTTATTTAAAATAATCAACTCATCAGATACTAAAAATACCGCAATTCCGAAAAAATAAGGAAAACAAGGAATTATGGAATACGAAAATTTCGGGTCATCCCTACTTCTTGCGCAAATTGCGTCATTTATTTGAAACCATTAGGCCTGTCCAAGTTAAATTTCTTCTAAAAAAAGTAAAATACGATCTCTCATGATCACTCATGATCACTCATGATCCCATCTCAAATTTCCATCTTGCCTGTTTCTGTGTCTCCCTTAAGGATGGTTTTGAAACCTTTTTTAGCCACCGAAAACGTTTACTGCCGGATAAAATTTGTTGTACGCGTCTGTTTGTTAATTTATTTATTACGCGATTACATCACCAGAAGAGGTTAACCAAAATATTGTTGAGCGCTGTCTTCGAGTTAGTTTTTGATTACCCTTAGCGCGATTTTTACCGTAGGAATTGCATAACTTTATAAAGTTGTTGGTGAGGTGATGGGATCGCCTAATTTTTTTAGCTATGATTCGGTTTGAAAACCCTACCTTTTTATAAGAATTTGTTTTTGTTTTTTTCTTCCTCCGATAGCAATTTGCGTCTCGGCATTTTTATTAACTGATATGTATACTTCCATAATATCCACTACCGCTCAAAAGTGTTTAGGCACTCTCACTGACAGCAAAAATGTATAAAAACTCAGCAAAGATGTTAATAATATTTATTTTTATGTACAGATACACGTACATGAATAAAAATATATTAAATAAATGTGAAAATTAAAACGTTTTATTTAAATTTTGCTTTCATCTATGTGACCTCCTCTTGATTTAATAATTGCAGCACACAATCGAGGCATTCTCGCAATAAATTTTGCCGGAGTTTCTTGTGTTATTGAGGTCCAACTCGATTGCAATTTGTTCCACACGTCTGTAGCCGATGTCAGAGCCGATTTCCGTACTTCCTGATCTAGTTCTTCCCATAGTAACTCGATTGGATTCAAGTCGGGGCTCTGGGGAGGCCATTCCATAATTTTGAGAGTTCCTTCCTCTTCTAAATGGCGTAAATAGTCTTTACATAATTTAGAGGAATGTTTTGGGTCATTATCCTGCTGGGAGATAAAATTTTGACCCAAAAGTCGAATTCCGGAAGGAATTGCGTGGTTCTCCAAAATTTCGCGGTAGCCTTCTTTTTTTAATATACCGTCAATTTTCACAATGGTCCCTACACTAGTGCCAGCAAAACAGCCCCAAATGATGATAGAACCTCCACCATGCTTCACGGTAGCAGCAATACACTCTTCTCTGGAACGTTCACCCACAGATCTTACGAATATGCGTTTTCGGGTTCCGAACAGCTCAAATTTGGACTCATCCGTCCATGTTCTACTCTTCTATGGTCCAGTGTTGGTGTTCACGAGTCCATTTAAGTCGCTTTTGCTTGTTTTGTTTGCGTAGTAATGGCTTTTTCATCGCAATACGTCCCTGGAGCCCGGCTTTCTGTAGGCGACGTTTGACTGTAGAAACACTGACTAGTTTTTGGCGATCAACATTTAATTCAGCGGTGATTTTCGGGGCTGTTTTGCGTCTATTTAACTTGCTGGTAACCACTATTCTGCGATATATATGCAGATGTTGTCGCTTTTGGCCTTCCACTCCGTCTTTTATTAAGAAAACTGCCAGTTTCCCGATATATTTTTACGTTATAGTCAACCGTAGCGTGGTGTATTTTCATTTTTTTGTCAATTTGTCGATTACTTATACCACTTTTATGGTAAGCTATTATAAGCGCACGTGTTTCCGTACTAATTTCTCTTCGCGGAGGCATTTTAAAAAATTGTCACATGATATTTCGCTCACGACGTGAATAGAGTAAATACCACGCTGCAACTGACCATAGGTTACAGATTTCACTATAATCTCCTAGGAAGTTAATTTAAACATTATTACCTACAATCTAAGAGCCGACTAAATTTACCCAGTAGTTTCAGAAGGATTGTTATTGTAATTGCACCGCAATAAACAGTTTATGGTAATCCGACCAAGTGCAGGTAAATGATAGTAAACCTTATGCGATATAATGGGTGTTTTTCTTACTGAACTACATTTTAAATACGTATTTCATTTTATTATAATGTTTTTTTGGTAAACATAATACTATATGAATAATCCATGAAAACAGGGGTGCCTAAACACTTTTGAGCGGCAGTGTATGTATATTTAAGAATAAGTAAACTTTGAAAGATGTTTAGAGGCTTTTTTACATTGAAAATTAATGCCTGATTTCGTAGGATGTCTTTATTTATACGTTTATACGGCAGGTATTTCCCCTACATATCTAACAGTTGTGATATTAACAAAGTAATTTCTTTACGTTCAGGAATGTAATTCTAAGTGATTCCTAACTCATCGCTAGATGTTTATAGAGGAACTACAAAATTATATGGAACTATAGAAATCTCGCTAAATAATTTGAAAAATGTTAATGGTTGTTTCTCTATTTTAGTTCGTTGAAGACGCGAAAGATGTCATCTCCCGCATGTCCTTTGTGACATTGACGTACACGCGTCCAGAGCAAAAATCTAAACATATTTGGAATTCCATCAAGTTCGAGCGGCGCTTTTATTAAACAGTTACTTTTATGCGTTATTGTAAAACGCGTATAAATTTTTAAGTGAAGTGGCCGGCTTTTTTCGAGGGGGTTGGATGTTCGTGATGTAAACCGTGTACACGTACAGGCGGGCGGCCGCTTTTGTATTCGCTTTTTTTTTTCGGGGTCAGTAAAAAAGTCGCTCGTGTTTAAAACAATAAAAGTCATCAACCAATGGGTTCTGTCCGGTGGAATATAAATTAGGGTGGCTAAAATAAATAAAGGGGAGTCGAGATCAATAATTTACAACTGTGTAGAGTTTTATGTTGGTCTCATATGTGTACCCCGGCGAAATTACTGGCGCGGCGGACCCGGGCATTTTTACAATCCGGAAAATTCTCCGGAGATTTTGTTTCAAATAAATGTTCAATGATATAACTGCACTGCCCGGAGAATAATGTCTATTTTTCATGTGACCTCATATTGTTCCGCGAACCGGCGCATAGGTATACACACTCACAGCCCACATAAATATATATTTACTTACTTGACCGCACGTTTTGTGGTTGGCGCTTGTTTATTTCTACTAATGTGTTTCGGAATGCTTCGCACGCTTCTACTTGCTCCTTGTTTAAATGTTTGTATTCGACGAGATAACTTTTATGCCGCCATTAACCTTGATAATAATTAATTGCTCATTTATATTCAACAATTAAATTAAGAACTTTATGAGTTAATTCTTTTGAAAACCCCCATTACACGTTTTGCAAATATTTAAGGATTCTATATTGTAATGGAAGCACGGACATGCTTTTATGAATTTTAGGTTTTTTTTTTAATGTCTATGTTCACTAATTTGAATTTAATTGAGTACTAGACCTAGCAGGTATATATTTTGTATTTTTATTGATTGTCTCTTCTTTTTTGGTCTAGTGTGGACTGATCAGATATAATTAAATTGACAATTCGAAGGCAAATATTCTTGAATTATTAAGTTTATCGCAATTAATAAGATGAACAGGTATTTGAAATTATCAGCCTAAAAGGTAATCTGTAAATTTCAGTTTAGTGGTTTTAAACATGTCCTTACTAAGTCTACAGAAACGAATATACACTCATTAGCGGATATATTTCGCAAGCGGTTGGACATACCCCAAGTCAGGATTCATACGTACGACTTCTATCGTTATCGCCAAAGATTTGGCCAATTTTGCATGTTCTTCATTCTTCATGAAATATATACAGATAAACTGTTCAAATGTTCTTCCATATAATGAAGTATAAATACACTATAATTCGTAATATAGGATGTACCACCATACATACAAAGGAGGGAAACGGAAATAAATTGCTTCAACGAACTCGGTTAATTTTCATATCGGTCGTGTGTGCGAGTCTGGGTTAATCCTACAGAAACGAGTGCATACTCATAGGCGGCGGTGATATAGTCCGAAAGCGGTCGGACATACCCGAAGTCGGGATTCATACGTGTATAGTTAGTATGTCTATGAATGAGTGTTAATAACTTTCTTAACTGATTTCCTACATTATAATACACTAAAATAGTAAGTAATTAAATTCATTATTTTAAATACTGATAGTAACCAAACCGTACGCTACTGCGAAAGCACTTGTTACTGCACCCTTAGACCGGACCTGCTGCGCGGAAGATTTAGCCAACTGTAGTCATAAGACTGGACACACATGTAACGTTTTTTTAGGAATGTGATGGTTTGTCCTCCCAATGCTGTATATGGTGTAATGATTGATGATAGTTCTAAGATTTAAGACGTGTAAATGCACCGCTAGCTAATATAAAACTTTCCTCTTTGTTTTAATTTAAAACATATGAATTCTCATTTGAATGGAATATGGGAATAATTATGCCCATATACAAAAAAAAATGACAAAAAGGAATGCTCAAATTACAGAGGACTAACGTTAACAAGCATCCCAGGAAAAGTATTGACGAGAATACTAGAAAAAAGGGCCCGGGAGAAACTGGAAACAACATTAGAAGAATAATAATAATAGCAATTTATTTCCAACAGATACACTACCCAGTTACAGGAAACACTAAAATTAATATGCATGACAGCTAAATGCAAAAATAAAAGGGAAATACATATATATATAAATAATTGCTAAGTTATATGTATTTAATGTCTCAAAAATATTAAATAATACTATTACCCTATGGTATAAGAGTATACTAATACTAAAATTACATTGGTGATGAAAAGTTGACAAATGTTAGAGGGAAGAGATCAGATGAAAAAAGACTGCAATGATAGATCTAAATGGGTCAGCGTGGATGTCACAAAGATCAAAGATGCTGTTGAAGTTAGTACACATCAGGTGCACTGGGCACCTTATAAGGACATTTGTTCGAGTGCGACCACAATAGTAGGCAAATGAGGATCTGGAGCTAATTCTGGGAACAAGAAAATTACACTTGCTCAAGAGCCAATCAATCTTATTATGTACCAAACAAAATAAAAATTTTAGCAAAAAAATCGTTCTTCTGGTAGAAAGAGATACAAAATTAAATTCCCGCAGCAATACACCATGTTCAAAGCCTCTAGGTGGATAAGATCCCTCCGACAGAAGACAGAGAAATTTGAGAAACCTTCTCTGTATCGTCTCAATAGAGTATATGTGTGTTTCATAAATAGGAAACTAGACCAACGCGGCGTACTCCAACCGAGATCGAATGAGAGAAAAAAATAACGTAGATAGAGCTTATACTGCGAAAGTCCCTACAATTACGGTAAATAAAGCCATATATTTTATTACATCGCGATACCAACTGAGATATGTGATCAGAAAAAGACAGAGTGGTGTCAAAAAGCACCCCCAAATCTTTGACAGATGTTGACACCAGCAGTGGTATTCCTTCAACGTTATAATTGTAAATAATAGCTTGCTCACGCTTAGTAAATGTCATGGTAGTGCATTTTGAAATATTTAAGGACAATTAAGCTTATACCAATTAGAAACACAATCGATACTTCTCTGAAGCAAAACACAATCTGCAGTAGAATCAATGCCTAGACACAGTTTAATATCATCAGCGTACATTAGCGTTTTGCATTCAACAATACTACCAGTGTCGTTAATGAAGAGCAGGAATATTAGAGGTCCAAGATTAGATCGTTGAGGTAGACTCCGAAACACGTGGAAAGGACAAATGTATAGGACATTAGAAGAAGAAGTATGGGATGGATTCAAGCCAAACAACTGGCTAAGAACAGAAATCTGTGGAAGACAAAAATAAGAGAATGGTAGTGACACCGCAAGGTACAAAACATGTAGGATTTAAAAAAATTTCTCTGCTTGTTTAAGTTTAATTTACAAACGCAATTTCTGTAATTGTTGATAAACATCTTATATGTAACATCTAGTATGTAGTTTTAATTTTATAATATTTTTCTAAAAAAAGCTGCAGTTCATCGAAAAATTCCTGAAAGTCGTTTTAAATTTTTGAACGTTGGTGTATACATGTTGAGACCTCTGTAGAATAGAGAATTTTAAAATCATGATCCAATTTCGGAATCCTAATCCATTTACACCGTATTCGGATATACGTATATGTATGTATTTCAATTGAAGCTTGTACACGCACATTTATGTCCGGCGTATAAACGGCGAGGTCTCGGTTTTCTTCGCCTTCGTGCATAAAAGTTATGGAAATAGAGTTTAAAATTGCAAATGGCGCATATTGGTACGCGTACCTATACCATCCAGCGTCTCGGATCATATATCCGGCCGAAGAAAGGGCGTATAGGCCGGTTGTTTTACAACTAGGACCGCGCTCTCCTCAAAATATTAGCATATATCTCTTGTATCGAGGTTTTAGTGCTTATTACTCCCTAGATGGAGCGGTTACCGTGGCCGTTTCTGATCGTTATACATTGTAATTGCGCTCAATTTTAGGTGAAGCGCTGAATAAGTAACGTTCACCGAATTACCAGTACGTCTATGACTCCTTCTAGCCGCTGGGGAATAGAGTGAGATCTAATTCTCATGCAGGCATTCGAATCGGATATTTTCGAATATTATTAGTCAATAAAATTAACTAAATTACTAGCAATTAGTTAATAATTATTAATATTTTGCAAACGTCTCAATCACTGTTCATAGTGTCAATGTATATATACAGGATGCTCCAAGTTAAGTGCGCACAATTTCTATTTTTCTTCTTACAAAGTCTACAATATACACCTATGTGCAAAATAGTAACAGTGCCAGTAGCACGAAGTAATATTTTAACTTAATCCCCCATATAAATAACCATATCGTGCGACATTTATTGGAACGTACAGGCAGGACACAATTGTTAGGCACCCCCAATTGTTTCAATTATGTTTAAGATAAACAATGAATAAATAGAACAAATATTTATTACTAAAAACTAGAAATTCAATATTTGGTTGGCCCCCCGCGGGCTTTTATGACAGCTTCAATCCTTTTAGGTAAACTGGCCACTAACACATGGCAGGTTGAAGTTGGAATGTCCTTCCATACTATTTCAAGTATTGCTTTTAATTCTTGTTTGGATTTGTATTTATCTGCGCATAGTTTTCGCTTAATAATAGCCCATAAATGCTCTATCGGATTTAGATACGGGCTTTGGGGTGGCCATTCCAAGATGTCAATGTTCGTTTCCCGGAACCACGCTAAACTTGCAGCCGCAGTGTGGCATGGTGCATTATCTTGTTGAAATAAAACTTCATCAGTATTCATTCCGAATAATTTTTCAATTGAGGGCAGTAAAACTTCATCTAACATGCTGACGTAGGTCCTCGAGTTCATTCTACCAGTGCACACGAACACCTCTCCAACTCCTGTCGACGTCACACACCCCCATACCATGACACTACCGACACCATGTTTGATGGCAGGCATAACACAATCGGCGTGGTATTCTGCATCAGGCCTCCGACGCACTAGCACGGCATTAGTTCCACCAAAAATCTAATAAACCTATCCAGTTAATTCTTTCAACTTAATTTTTTTTAACACAATTCGTCTAAATTTCTATAAAATGGTTACCTTATACTAAATATAAAACGATTAATTATATTTACCTCTATATTACACCCATCTGCACAAATCACATTCGCTCAGTCCTTCTCTGTCCACGATTTGTGTTTATGAGCCTATACTAATCGTTTATTTTTATTTTCGTCCGGCAGCCACGGTTTTCTTCTAGCTTTTCTCGATTATAGACCGACTTCTCTAAGACATCTACTTACTGCTTTAGGCTATAAATTAACATTGAGTTGTCGATTTAACGCGCCAGCCAAATCTGTTGCCGTTTGACGTCGATTTTGTAGAGAGTGTCGTTGTAACCACCGGGCCTCCCTCTCTGTCGTTTTATATTTTGTACAACTTCCCGGTCTTGATTTAGTATCCCCTGTTTCTTGGTAACGCTTTAGAGTTGTTTGTACGGCGCACCGTGAACATTTTACTTTTTTTTCCTTTGGGATAATCCCTCGGCATGTAGTGTAATGATTTGCGCACGTAGAAACTCAGAAAGTCCGCTGATCTACACTCATGTGACTTCTGCATTTGGGGATATTTTAGACAGCTAGTATATTCAAGGCCAATTAACAATGTGAGTGAACTATGGCAGGAAAATGAGCGCCAAATAATTAGGACGAAATGTAGGATTGTTTTAAAGGGTAAGGGCTTCCTTTCGTAGAAGATGACATGTAGAGCATCTTCGATATTTTTGTTTTAAGTAATACCATTTAATAAAATAGCATATGCTGTTCGTTTGCTTATAAAAATGTAATTTGCTGACCGCAATAAATCAACCTCAGTTTTCAAATACTGCAATTGCGGACCTACGTTTATTAAGACTTTTTGGTTTGTTTAGATGAGTACTGCACCCCCTAAACGCGGGGGAAATTTTAATAATTACAAAGCACAGAGAAGCCGACGGTAGTAAGTATTGAAATTGCATATACTGTTAACAATAAATTCTAGAAGCAAAGTTTTGGCACTCCCATGGGGAATCCATTGTCACCTTTCTTAACAAATCTATTTTTATATATAACTTAATAGGTAAATGATATTTTAGCGGTCATGTCTAAACAATTGAATGTTCAATTTTTCATCAATTCATTATATTCTTCCATGTAACTTACCTCTGCATTAGAACATGGTAGAGCATTACCATTTCTAGAGTTAAATATGAATGATTTTAATGGATAACTGGATTTTAGTATTTTTGGAAAAGATCACAAATTATCATACAAATGTTTGGAAGCAGCAACGGATTTTACAAAAAGTCACAAATCCAGTAAAATTTTATTGTGATTATTAATGAATTTATAGAACATAAACAACAGTCGTCAAATAAAAGTAAATGAATTCGAACATAATGATGTTTATGCATTATTTAGCACGCAAGTTTATTTTCGTGGACATGACCTCCTTTAGCTTTAATAACCGCTGCATAAATTTTAGGCATTCTTCCAAGCAATTTTTCGAGATAGTCCGCGTCAATATGTTGCCCTGCGTTCTGTAAATATTCCCATAGGCGTTGGGTATTCTGATGTTGTCGCTGTATAGCCCTTCGATTAAGCTCATTCTATAAGAGGTATATGGGGAATAAAACCGGTCTTTGAGGGGATCAAACCATTCTTTTTAGTTCATTTCTTGCCGCTTTCTCCTCTAAAAAGTTTTTACAGGTTCCAACCGTATGTTTGGGGTCATTGTCACACAAACGGCTCACCAACAAAATGGCTTCCACCCGGAGTAGCATAAGTTTGCAAAATTATGCTACTCCGTTTTGTGCCACTAATTTTGTTTGTAATTTTCTTTGAAAATCGTACTACTAATTTTCACTAAATCACCCGTAGTTGTTGCAGCAAAACAACCCCAAACCATAATTCTACCACCTTCGTGTTTGACGAAATACTCTAAGCAGGCTTCGCTAGCTCTTTTCCCTGATCATCGACGAACGAAAACTTTCGGTTGCGTTCCAAATAATTTAGACTCGGCGTTCCAATCATTCAATGACCAGGTTGAATCCTCTCTTGCCCGGGTTAATCATTTCTCTTTATCCACGCGTTTTAAAAACGTTTTTTTTTGCGGCCAACACGCTTAAACCCGCTGCCAATAATCGCCTCTTGAGAGTGGTGACAGAAACATTTGTTCGTCGTTGCGATAACCGGTGCCGTTAGATTTCGATCTCGTTTCGAAGTCGTTACTATAAATTTATCTACAGCTCCAGAAGTCATCCGTGGCCGCCCACTTTGTCTTCTATCAGGATCTTGTCCTGCCTCTCTTCTCAAGACCAGTGTGTAATGCACACCTTTCGGTGAAATCCTTAACTGTAGAGCAATTTCTATCTCGGTATATTCTTCGTCGTGAAGAGTACAAATATTACTACGTTGACTTACAGTTAACTGTCTGCGTTTTGGCATTTTTACGCTCGCTGCTTTACCAAACTGTTACATTTGCGCACTGATTTCAAGTAACTAATTCCGCACAGGAAAGGCAATTAATACCTTTACCACATATACTTAACTAGACGATTACTGAAGTAGTACTACCAACCGTTTGACAGTCAAACAATATGTTTGGACTTTATGGATTTGTGTAACAGTTTTATATTTGGATACAATAATTTTTTTAAGGTGTCTACGGGATGACAGCCCATACAACTCGGAGCAAAAACGAACAATTAAATCTTAAATTAGGATTAAGTAGTTATTGATCTCCAGTGAAAGCTCAGATCCTAATTTTCATTAGTTTCAGCATTTCTATAAGTACATTGTACACTTCTCGATTGTTGGAATACAAAAATGCAATAATAGAAGTAGGCAGTGGGAACTTTAGTGAGACTAAAAGATTAATAAATGAGTCAATAGTGTTTCTATGCGAACCGCAACCAAGGAAAATGTGATTCAGATCAGCCGTTTCATAGCCACAGCGACATGCAGCCGATTCCACCAATCCCAATCTAAACAAATGGGCTGGGTAAAGACCATGTCCAAATTTAATACGCGCAGTTGTTGTACGATAATACCGAGATATGTTATCATACGAAATCCTTAAAGAATAATTGCACGGCGGGTAGTGATGACATTCCGGCCTTTTTTGTTAGGGATTGTGCAAATATATTTGCTTCTCCTCTTTGCTACTTGTTCAGTCTTGCTCTCAAAACATCCACCTTCCCGTCTGTGTGGAAGATTGCCAAATTGGTGCCTGTTTTTAAAAATGGTGAGAAGTGTGTTATTTCCAACTATCGTCCCATATCGTTATTAAATAATTTTGCTAAAGTTTTTGAGAAATGTTTGTACAAGTATATTTATGCTCAAGTTAGACCCTGGATTTCAAATGACCAACACGGTTTCGTTGCTCAACGATCTACGGTAACTAATCTTGTTACAATTACACAATACCTATCTGATAGTATTGATGCCGGTGGACAGGTAGATGTTGTGTATACTGACCTAACAAAAGCTTTTGATCGAATCGACCACACCGTGCTTATTAATAAATTGGACAATATTGGATTTTCGTCTTCTCTTTTGTCTTTATTCCAATCGTATCTTCTTGATAGAAAGCAATTTGTGACATACATGGGATTTGAGTCTGATTTCTTCGCGCCGAGCTCTGGAATTCCTCAGGGGAGTAACTTGGGTCCACTTCTGTTCCTCATATATATAAATGATTTGTGCTATCAACTGAACTGTCCAAAGTTGTTATACGCAGATGACTTGAAGTTGTACTCAACAATTAATAATTCTCAGGATTGCAATCATTTGCAAAGCCAACTCGATATATTCCACACGTGGTGTGTCAACAACAAACTAACAGTTAATGTAAACAAATGCAAAATTGTCACCTACACTCGTAAGATGACTACAATTATATATACCTACCACTTGGCTGGATCTTCTTTACCTAGAGAGACCTCTATGAGAGACTTGGGCGTCGTCTTTGATTCAAGACTGACCTTTATGGAGCACATACCCAGTATTTGTACATCAGCGTTGAGTATGTTAGGATTCATTATACGTGTTACACGACCATTTGCTTCTATAACAGCCATTCTTCCTCTTTATTTCGCTTTTGTTCGGTCTTGACTGGAGTATGCGTCCTTGGTCTGGTCACCTATGTACATCTATCAGATACATCTTCTAGAGCAGATTCAGAGAAGGTGTTTGAAGTTCTTGTACTTTAAAAAATTTAATACTTACCCGATACAAGGATTTAGCCACAGTGCTCTGCTAGAGGCATTTAATATTGATTCATTAGAACTACGTCGAAAACAGGCTGAGTGTAAATTCCTATTTACTTTACTTCATAATGGTCTTGATGTCCCTGAGTTGTTGAGTAAAATCAACTTCATTGTACCACGTTCAGGATCTAGGCAAACAAATACATTTTACTGTTTCGCACCTAGAACAAACATCGCCATCAGGTCCCCAATACACAGATTGTGTAGCAATTTCAACTCTATGGAGTTTGCCGAGTTGGATATACATACCTGCACTTTACCGTCCCTTTTGACGGTATGTAGACCGCGGGTGCGTTACACTTAGTTGAATACTTTTTCCGTTCTCTCTTTTTTCCTAACCACTGGTAAACTACTTTTTTTTTTAATTTAAATTAAAGCAATTAGTAACTAAGTTTTCTAATTTGACATACTTTAATTGTATGTTACTTATATTTGCATGTGTACATTATTTAACATTGCCTTGTAATTGGATATTTGTATCTGTTGGGCATTAAATATTATTATTATTATTATACGTATAATACCACGGTTTAATGTTGATACATGGACGAATATAAGCAGTATTGAGTCATCCTATGGGCACATATTGTTTGCCACAAATCTTCTCATTCTCTGTTCAACACTTCCTGTTTGCAAATTGCAAAACACTCTCCACAAGAAAGGATAGGATTGTAAATTACTCCATCAGTACAACTGACTTTAGCTAGACTGTCAACAGTTTCATTACCAAAAATCCCAACATGACTTCGGATCCAGTAATACAATAATTTATAATAAAGATTAACGGTTTCACGAAATGCCTATCAATTGTGTTAGTTTAAAGGAACTTCACCTTGCGTCCAAACTTTGAACGGTAGCACACATGTTTTATAGTTACAAAGAAACTGCATTTTATTTTTTAGGCAACAGAATCGGAACAGTCCCACTTTTTAAAGAAAATTTTGATATAGAACTTGAGTGCATTTTTCGAATAGTATAAAAACTGGTTTATACAAAAAAATGGTTACAATCGAACAAAGAAGATTGTAGAATCACGTTCAATAAAATTAATGTATAAGTTGGCGAAATATTAAATGAAAAACAAATATTCTATTCAACGGTTTATGTGGAAATATAGAAATTCCGTTATACGTATAAATTTGCCTTTAAAGATGAAATTTAAATTTTCCTTCCTTATATCATACACAAATAAATCTTGTGCTTTATTTTCACCAAGGGAATTCATTCTCGCAGCCATCTGCGGACATTTAATATAAGCATTTATTATTGAGAATAGAAAGTTAAGCCGTATATATTTAAACAAATAGAGAAATCTATATATTTATCGCTATTTCTATTTCGAAGTCGATAAGATAAATTTTAACGCTTTAACATTTCTCCTGCGCGCGTCTGAACTTCTATACGAGGCGAACGTTCGAAATGCGGTGGAATCGTGAACATTAAATAAACTTCCATTTACACAGCGACGTACACCGCAACAGCGTTTCGCAAACTACCGATGATAATCATCATCGTTTAAAGCTAAACATTATAATTGCACAGAGTTGCACGATATTATATGTTAATGACGTTTCGTACGGGCGACGGTGATCAGCGCCTGAGATCCGTTATTGTAAGTTTCACCGGTGATCGTGGAGACGATAGGCGGCATAAAATGTAAGTTATACGACGATTGTTACGAGTCCTGACAGTGGAATCGTCATCTAAGAAGGCAACTGTCACGTTATTATGTTTATTATAAATTGTAATGTTATTTATTCGGTGATAAAATGGTTAAAGCGTTGCTAGCGGAGATGAAAAGTATGCTAGAAGCTATGACGAGGTTTATACGGCGAACAAAAGAAATACTATTTATTTTGAATCTGTCGCCATTTCCAATTTGTAGATAATATGATAGTCGTAATTATTGACAGGTACTGTGTAAGGTTTGGCAAATTCTTTTAAACGGAATAAAAACGCGTTGACCTAAAAGGTACTCAAGTTTCAAGTTGAAGGTGTTCTGAAATGTTTAACAACGGAAGGGCAATTGGTTTGTTATTTACCATTTTTCGCTAGTCCATATTTAAAAAAGTGAAAAGTCAAAGGGATAATTGTTCTTGATCCCCATGTAATTTTACTTGTTGAATCCGAATATACCATCAAAATTTGTAATTGTGTTTTACCTCTAAATCGATATATCTTGTCCTTTATATTTAATTCTTAGAATAAGTAATTTTCCAAGTTGTTTTTAAACAATGCCCCTTTAAAAGTGTATTTTTATTCATATGGTAGCGTTTTAGTTTGGATAAATTTGATTTAGAGGAGTAACAGGATGATTCGGGGTTTTCTGGCATTGTCCAAACGACGTATTACGTTCTAAATTATCCATTTCCTTACTGTCGTTTGTGAAGTGCATATTTATATTCTGATAAAGTGGCAGATAACCGTCAGCAAGATAAATTTATCAGGTAGCAGATATCTCATTTTGGTATATTCACCAAATTTTATCTGAGAGATAACAAACTAGAACTGTCTAATGTTTTTAGACGGTTAATATAGCAATGGATAAAAGTGAAAGATAGGCTTATGTCCGTTGTAATGAGAAAGACAAACACATAATTACAGTTTTGATTTGAAATGAAAAATGGTATTAGAAAATGTCATAATAAAAGAAAACGATCGACCAACTAATTTTGCGAATTATGAAATAGAATAATTGGATCCCGAAAAGCTTAAGTTTCCAAAAAATTACCGATAAAAAAACCTAAAGAACAAATTAAGATTAAATTTGTGATGCTTGCTGATGCATCTATCAGGCAATTAATAATTGTTGAAAAAGAATCTTAATTCAATAATTTAGAAATAAAAAACAGTAAGTCAAGAACAAAACTAAATTAACAGCGATTATCCATGTTTTCAATTGCTTGAACTTTATCTCCAAAATCTTCAAGAAGTTACACATTCATTCAGAATAACACATGGGCTGAAAAGTCCCGGGCCTAACACATAGATGACGCTAGTTTTATTGCAGTCACCTTTCTCTCAGTTAGTACTAACCTTCAAAAGACAGCTGTTAAAATTTCATGATATTCTATTCATTAGTTTGTGAGTTATTGTGCTAAGAGTCACGCTACTTTTGTTATTTTCAAAACAATGGATCAAAAACAATTTCGTGTTTCAATTTTACACTGCTTCTTGATGGGAAAAAATACCGTTCAAGCGAAGCAATGGCTTGATGAGTGTTATGGGGACTCCGCTCCATCAGAAACAATAATAAAACGTTGGTTTGCTGACTTCAAACGTGGTCGTAGAGATACCGATGATGTAGAACGCAGTGGACGTCCAAATGAGGCGGTAACACAAGAAAACATCAAAAAAATCCACAAAATCGTTTTGAATGATCGAAAAGTGAAGTTGCGTGAGTTAGCTGACATCGTAAAGATATCAAAAGAACGTATTGGCTTTATATTGCATGACAATTTGACTATGAGAAAGCTCTGTTCACAGTGGGTGCCACGTTTGCTCGCTGTTGACCAAAAACAAGAACGTGTTGATGATTCTGAGAAGTGTTTGGCCATGTTTAAACGTAACAAACCGGAATTTTTACGTCGATATGTGACAATGGATGAAACATGGATCCATCACTTCACTCCGGAATCAAAACGATCGTCATCTGAGTGGATAGCAACTGGTGAACCTCGTCCAAAGCGCCCGAAAGCACAACAATCGGCTGGAAAGGTTATGGCCTCGGTATTTTGGGATGTGCGTGGTGTAATATTCATCGACTATCTTGAGGAAGGAAATACCATCAACAGCGAATATTATATAGCGTTATTGGAGCGTTTGAAGGCCGAAATTGTAAAGAAACGACCGCATATGGCAAAGAAAAAAATGTTGTTTCATCAAGACAACGCACCGTGTCACAAGTCAATCAAAACAATAGCAAAACTACATGCATTGAACTTCGAATTGCTCCCACATCCACCGTATTCGCCAGATTTGGCACCCACCGACTACTGGCTGTTCGCAGACCTCAAAAAAATGAAGAGGTTATCGCTGAAACTGAGGCCTATTTTGAGGCAAAAGATAAATAGTTCTACAAAAGTGATATTGAAATGTTAGAGCGGCGCTGGAATGATTGCGTTGCTCTTGATGGAAATTACGTTGATGAATAAAGCTAATTTTGAACTGAAAAAACCGTGTTTTCTTTGTTAGGCCCGGGACTTTTCAGCCCATGTGTTATTTCTATATGAAAACAAACGCACGAAATAAAGTGAGGATTTAACAACAGGTAAATTTATCCCTCTGATAAGCAATTTACCAACTGCTTTTTATCTGTCAGAAGGTGAATAAACACATGTTTCTGTTTATCCGTTAGATTGCGGTACCTGCAACTTTATCAGAATGTGAATGAACCGACCCTAAGATAATTTAGATTTTAATAACGACTTTGTTCAGATAATAGAGAAACACCGAGAAGAACCCTGAATCGTGGTTACTGGATGAAGGCCAAGAAACCAGTTAAATGAGCCCTGACTTTGTTGCCATATTCGAGAAATTGCATAAAATAAGCTATACAGATTTAATAACTTAGTCCGTGTTCTGAATTTAGCAAAAGATCACGCAGAACTCAATGCAGGAGGCAACGAAATATCCTACTATTAGTTTTATCATATCCTACTATGTTGTAACGATGTTAACGCTTCACTATGGAGATAAAAATCCTTCTACTCCCAATGCTTTCATGTTGGCAACATGATGCAGTTTTATGAAACCATGAACCTACTACTGCTTATAAAATAGGGTAACGGAAATTGCAGTGTGAAATTTAAAAGCGGCAGCCGTACTACTGGATTTGTTACTGGGGAACAAGAAGTCTTATATTATTAAGTGACAATGGTCAAGCAGCACTAACCTTACATCTGATTTAACGAATGAACTTCTTCAATCTGATAAACAAAGATGGTGAAGGTATATAAGCGAAGCTAATATTAAAGTGGGCATATACCTCGGGTACCAAATCAGACAACTAATTAGAGATTTCGACAAAAAGTTGTGTGAAAGATAGGTACCTGCTTCGCAATCTATTAAAACGGTGGTAACAAACTTGCTTGAGGTTAAAAAGAACTATAAACAATCGATCGAAAACAAGTTCTGCAACTTATTACCTTATTGGACAACAATATTTTACTTTTTCTTGAAGTTCCACGCATATACGCAATTCTTTTTTCAAACGACTAAAGAAGTGCTAGTATAACACATGAGCTGAAAAATCCCAGGCCTAACAAAGAAAACACGTTTTTTCTGGTTCAAAATTAGCGTTATTCATCAACAAAATCTCCATCAAGAGCAACGCAATCATTCCAGCGCCGCTCTAACATTTCAATACCACTTTTGTAGAACGATTTATCTTTTGCCTCAAAATAGGCCCCAGTTTCAGCGATAACCTCTTCATTCGTGCGAAATTTCTTACCGGCGAGCATTTTTTTGAGGTCTGCGAACAGCCAGTAGTCGCTGGGAGCCAAATCTGGCGAATACGGTGGATGTGGGAGCAATTCGAAGTTCAATTCATGTAGTTTTGCCATTGTTTTGATTGACTTGTGACACGGTGCGTTGTCTTGATGAAACAACATTCTTTCTTTGCCATATGCGGTCGTTTCTTTGCAATTTCGGCCTTCAAGCGCTCCAATAACGCTATATAATATTCACTGTTGATGATATTTCCTTTCTCAAGATATTCGATGAATATTACACCACGCACATCCCAAAATACCGAGGCCATAACCTTTCCAGCCGATTGTTGTGCTTTCGGGCGCTTTGGACGAGGTTCACCAGTTGCTGTCCACTCAGATGACGATCGTTTTGATTCCGGAGTGAAGTGATGTATCCATGTTTCATCCATTGTCACATATCGACGCAAAAATTCCGATTTGTTACGTTTAAACATGACCAAACACTGCTCAGAATCATCAACACGTTCTTGTTTTTTGTCAACAGTGAGCAAACGCGGCACCCACTTTGAACAGAGCTTTCTCATAGTCAAATGCTCATGCAATATAAAGCCAATACGTTCTTTTGATATCTTTACGATGTCAGCTAACTCACGCAACTTCACTTTTCGATCATTCAAAACGATTTTGTGGATTTTTTTGATGTTTTCTGGTGTTACCGCCTCATTTGGACGTCCACTGCGTTCTGCATCATTGGCGTCTCTACGACCACGTTTGAAGTCAGCAAACCAACGTTTTATTGTTGTTTCTGATGGAGCGGAGTCCCCATAACACTTTTCAAGCCATTGCTTCGCTTGAACGGTAGTTTTTCCCATCAAGAAGCAGTGTAAAATTAAAACACGAAATTGTTTTTGATCCATTGTTTTGAAAATAACAAAAGTAGCGTGACTCTTAGCACAATAACTCACAAACTAATGAATAGAATATCATGAAATTTTAACAGCTGTCTTTTGAAGGTTAGTACTAACTGAGAGAAAGGTGACTGCAATAAAACTAGCGTTATCTATGTGTTAGGCCCGGGACTTTTCACCCCATGTGTTACTAATTATCGGTTTTATATAAACGGCCTTATAATTCTTCTCGAGGAAATACGACCATTGAACCCAATTTATCTAACTTTTCAGTCGATTCGTCACTGGAACAATATTTTTTTATATTTCAAACAAATCCCTTTGTTGTACAAAGTTAATATACCTTCACATTGTATCTATGAGCTTTTGGGACTCGTCTACAACTATTTGCATCAATCGCAGTTGATATTTCTTAAAGCCGATTGTTGTTTTCTTTTGATGTGAAGATCTCTGTGAACTTTCTAGATCCTACCATAGTCTAGAATGTTTAAATCATACATCCATTGTATGCGTGTATGTATGCCTGTTTTTCGTAATGAAGCTTCATTATTACATTGAACTCGACTAACCTCCTCCACGTATTAAGTCATAAAATTGACGAATATCTCATTTTTTTTCCGTTCAAATTGCGCATTTATCAAATTACGCCTCATATAATCCGAGATCTCCGTACTCGTAATGCGATTAATTCGTACTTTTTTACGTATTAGAATGAAGGATGTTCTAGATATCAATCTAAAATTTGTTTTTTTCTTTTTGATTGATTTCGCTATCGCAGCTAATGGTTTCCCAGGGTTCGGGCAAATATAGCCAAAAAGTACTTAACGCAGCTGCGGTTCTGAAACAAATGACCAGAAAACCCGTAATCAACAAAAGCAGATCGTTTCAACGGTGTGTTCGATAATAATATTACGGGCCCAATAATTGCTTATTCGTTATTGGCAATTTTTTTATAAAGAGCTATATGTGTTGCAACTCTAAGATACTGTTAGCAAAAATGTTGGATTTATAGACATGTTGAGTTCGTTGGCGAAGAAATAAAACTTTAAATGTTTTGAATAAGGTGTCAACTGAGAGACTTAGTGACGTGCGGTTGGTAACATTGTATCCAGCGTTACTTCCAACCTAACCACTTGTTTTTGGAGTGCTGACATCTCGTGCAGTTCTCGTGCTACTGTTATTTAAGTACGATGTGTTTCTGTGTTTGTAGTAATTATTGCAATGTGCGATTTACGGTAGCAACGATGTAACGTCAATTTTTTCGTGAAACTGAGGAAAACTTTCATGGAAATGATAATTCAATTTCCTTGTTATTACCAACGTTAAATTTAATCGGATTAGTTTTTTTATAAAATTTTCAATACATTTTTATTAATTTATGAAATTTCACAAAAGACGAATCCAATTAAATTCAACATTGGTAATAACAAGGAAATTGTATTATCACTGAAAAACCAATGGAAGATATTCTAAATAATGTAATTTCACGTGTTTCAACTTTTCAAACAAGTTTACGATGATGCGCCGAATACCACGCAATGTTACAAATGGATTATACGATTCCATCATATCGAAGTCCCCCAACCACGAAGGCCTTTAGGCACGAGGACTTCAAATAATGAAGTTTTCGTTCAGAAAATCAAGGATCTGGATGGATTGGAACCGTCGTTTAATCGTGAAAGAACATGTAGAAGACGTTAGCATCTAAATAAGGTCGTACGCTGATATTGTTCGGTACACCCGATCAAATTTCTATTTTGATTTTGCATTTTCAATGTTGAAATCATTTAGTTTTATTTTGGATTTATTTCTACTTCGCATTATTGTAACTAAATCTCTCTGCAATGTCTATATAATTAGTATTACTTAAGTTCAGGTAGAAAACGTTGAGGTAGTGGAAATCCCGACGACTACCTCAATCTGCTAAATTAAGGTTCCATTTATTACCTCCTTATTATGCTAATTATTTTCTTTATCTCATATTTCGGGTAATGTTGCTCTACTTTCTAATTGCTACTATGACATCGTCGCCAGGTATCTATAATTTTTATTTTACAACAATTAGGTAGTTTAGTGTTGCGCACTAATGCAAACCCAAGTTACTATAAAATGAGGGCGAACTAAAATGTTTCCGGAATTGGCAAGAGATAGCGCACGAGATTGAAGTGGATTCATTGGCAACCTTTTTTATTTCAACTATCAAAATTTCAGATGTCTACTGTCAATAGTTGCTGTTTAAGAGTGTGTTTCGTGTAGCAATTCAGGCGGTTTCGTAAAAATTGATAAAATCAGATTTCGTGCAATGTGATAAAACACATCTGGATGGCTGGGAAAACGGCCACGGAAATTCGAAAATATTTTGCTAGAGGTTCATGGCGGATGTACTCCATGATTTTCGACCCACAACGTTTGGGTGAGCGAGTTCAAACGTGGCCGCACAAGCGCAAGTGACAAACCACGCAGTGGATGCCCAAAAACCGTTTCCAACGATAAAGATTCATGATGTCGTGTTAGCAAAGATAACATGTATCTCAAAAGAACGCGTTGGCCATATCCTACACGAAATTTTGGGTATGAAAAAGCTTTCGGCGCGATGGGTACCGCGTTTGCTCACACCGGAGGAAAAACGAAATCGGGTAACCGTCTCGGAGGAGTGTCTGCCCAGGATCCAACGCAATCCAAGGGATTTCTTCATGCGTTTCGTAACTCTGGATGAGACTTGGATCCACCACTACATACTGGAGACTAAGAAACAGTCGATGCAGTGGACTTTTTTGCGTGAATCGGCTCCGAAGAAAGTAAAGACCGTTCCATCGGTAGGGTGCAATTTTTTTGTGATCCACATCGACTATCTGCAGAAGGGAAGGACGATCACGGGGCAATACTATAGCGATTTATTGATCCGATTCGATGCAGTATTGAGGGAGAAACGGCCTAGTTTGGGAAAAGTGGTATTACACCACGACAATGCACTGGCTCATTCATCCCGCGTTGCCGTGTCCAAATTGAATGAGTTGCGCTACGAATTAGTCTCTCATCATCCATATTTATCGGATCTAGCTCGCAGCGACATTTCCTATTCCAAAACCTGAAAAAATCATTGGGAAGAAGGAGATTTTCCTTAAATGAGGAGGTCATCGCCGCCACAGTTGGCTATTTTCTCGAAACATCCTACTTTTACGACGGATTGAAGAGACTGGAGCACCGTTTGAAAAGGTGTATTGATCTTCGAGAAAACTACATCGAAAAATAAAAATAAAAAACCGCACCAATACGGTGTTGTGCTTGTCGATTCCGAAAACATTTCAGGTCGCCCTGGTAGTTGAAAACAAGTGTCAGATCTTACTCAGCAGAAAAAAAGTATTTGTTGGCCAGTGACACTCGACAACAAATAATAATCTCCTTGAGACTATGACTATATTCTATATTTCTCTTTTATGTGCGTTCCTTTAAATCTTTTACCGCAGCATATTACTAACGCACAAGAATCGATTTTCTATCCACGTCAGATTCCATCAAATAACTTAGAGGTATAAAGGCGTCAACTCACAAAATATTATATTTTATACAAGCGATAATGTAACATTACTTGTGTGTGGCAACACTTTTCCTTTAAATTCTTACACACAATATATAAAGCGACACCAACCACGTCTATAACCAACACCCAGACCATTCCCCCCGCTTCCCCTCTCCTTTAAATATTTAAGGAATGCCTGACAAATTAAGATAAAGATAAAGTGCGTTTAAAATATTTCTCTCGCACCGTTTTGGGAGTCCTGTACGTTTAGCTTGCGCGCGTAAAACCGTAATATAACAGGCTTTCGATTCATATCTAACAGGAAATTAGTACAACTTTAACTTCGTATTTAACATCTTTATTAGGTCCTATTCGGTATAAAGTCGGTAATTTATCGTTTCTCATTTGCATTTGGGCGTTATTTATAATTGTTTCGTATTTATAAATTTCTCTCCGGCGTATCGATCTTTACGTCCCCTAAATGGACGTCGTATTTTACCATAAAACCGTCAAAAAATTACGGGAATAAGTTTGTCATTCGATACGTCAAGGTGTTTATTCCCGACGTTTGACTCGGTTTTGTTCGTTCGGATTAGTGTGGTAATATATTTCGTCGCTCGATTTAGATACGTTGAAGTGGCAGTTAATTTTCTTGCGTTATCTGACCATCGAGTTCAAGAACAAATACAAATATTAAAAAAAAAACAACTGTAAACATTTGATAATGTATACATAAGCTTTAGAATAAATTAGCCCATTGATTATATCTTGAACATATGCACTACCGTTTATATACACTACCGTCCATATTAATTCGGACACGCAATTAAATTTTTTCTAAACTTAAAATATTTATTGCTCTTTATTAATAGCGGTTAAAATTAAAATATAAAAATAATTCTAACGAAAGATAAAAACATTCCGTTCATTAAAGAAGCTCTCTTTTGCGCGAAGAACAGCTTTCAAATCCGAGGCATCCGCTCCACTAGTTTCTCAAGGACTCTATTCAATTCATCCCATAACCATTGAAGAGGATTCTTCCAGTCTATTTGGCCGTGGTTCGTTGGAATTTCTGCCGGACGTTTCGTTTACAGCTGCGGTAAACATCTTCAGCGGCGAGGGCGAAGTGATAAACTCTATGGCCCAATGTACCGTCCCTGTTTCTGTTTACCAGGACGTCGAGAAAAGGAAGCTGTCCATCTTTTTCCAATTCCATAGTGAACTGTATTCGTGGATGAATGGAGTTGAGGTCATCGACGGGGATCATAACATTAATTTTGCCAACACTGAGGTTCTGTCAACTGTTTCACACTACCACATTCGGTTACAAAGAGAGGCAATAGAAATTTACAAACACTCCGATAATTTCAACATGAAAGAGGAGAATCTTGTAATCAACCAGATTTGGTACGCGGTTCTGCGAAACGCGCCAGACAACGAATTATTCGACGCTGAACCACCGAAGCGAACACTTCGACCTCGCCGCCGAAGATGTTTACCGCAGCTGTAAACGAAACGTCTGGAAGAAATTCCAACGGACCACGGCTAAATTGCCCGGAAGAATCCCCTTCATACGATACCGGCCGTGAAAATCTACATTCTTTGATACATCCCATAACAGTTCGGTGGGGTTTAGATCGGGGCTTGGCGGCGGCCATGTCTTTATTTCTAGAGTGCCATTATCTTCTTCTTCATTTAAAAAGCATCCCCACGGTAGCTCAGAACGTCTTCCTTGCTTGACAGTTGGCACTACACAATCCTGCAACGTTCTTTGGCTCTTCGCTCTTCTTACAAAAAGGCACCTTGATTGCTCGAACACCTCAAACTTTGACTCCTCAGTCGATAGCATGATTTATTAACATGTAGTTTTTCGGAAATTGGACGCACTGAATAACCTTCTTGATGAAAAGCAACAATTACAGAGTGCTTATCTAAACTTGTTGGTTTTCCCCTTGGCATTTTAATAACTTTAATCAGGTGCACATAAAAAGAAACGCTCTTAACACTAACGCAAGCACAAGCAGGTTTATTTAGAAATTAAAGCATATCAATACGCAATACACATTCGGGTGGTCTGCTCCCAGCCCAGAGAGTATTGTGAGTTTATTGCCTGCAATATTGCTCTAAAAGTAATCCTACTTGTGGCGATGAGGGTTATTCTGAAAATTACTGTATTGGGTTATAAAATATAATAATATAAATGTTATTCATATATAAAGGCCA
Source organism: Trypoxylus dichotomus (assembly GCA_023509865.1). NCBI lineage: Eukaryota > Metazoa > Arthropoda > Insecta > Coleoptera > Scarabaeidae > Trypoxylus > Trypoxylus dichotomus. The sequence continues at coordinate 87,109,033 of CM042074.1, read as the reverse complement.
TTATATTATCTTTTAGTAGAGTTTACAATATTTTACTGGGTGTCCGAATTAATATGGACAGGACTGTACATATACTGGGACGACTATAAAATTGACGTTTCCTAGAGTTGATTTGTAGTAACATTTGTTAATAAATATTTGACATTGTTGAAAGGATGTTTAACAACGCAACAGAAAATATTGCACCATTTTAACTTAAAGTGATTTCTGGTCAATACCCTCAAAATTGAATTGTTGCAGCACATATTCTTGGCATTTTTCAGAGATTCCAGATAATCGCCTGTAATTACAGTCTATTCTACCTGAAGCTTCTGCTAAAGATCTCGTGCGGTGTTAACTCCTCCTTTTTGAATTCGTTCGTCCAATTCATGATCCATTCATGGTGGGTAAATCATCCGTATCAAAATGCCTTCTTTCTCGAGTGACATCAAACAAATTTTACATAAACGAAATATCTTGGAAGATAAAGTTTCGTCCACATAATCTTCCACAACTTCGCACATCATTTTCTCCTAAGAGAGGACGACATTTGCTCTTATCAAATTGCCTACAACTACACAATCATAACAACCCCAAACAGTCACACTACTTCCACTATATTTCACTGTGGGAATCACGTAATGGTCACTCACTTTTTCTCCAGTCCGCCGCCTGCTACACGATTCTAGTTGTAGAAATTTATTTTATCACAATCTAGTGTACACGTGTCAATTCCATGAATAAATTAATCGAATGAAATCAATTTCTAAAATGTCTTCACGTTATTTAAGCGCCGCCGTATCATTCCGATTATATTTATTCGTTTCGTCTTAGGTTTTGTTTTCTCGAAACCGCTCATATATACGTAGATTGTACTTATTTGCGTCTATCTTCTTGTTCTTGTTTTCAATTCATCTCGTATTATACATTCGTCCGTATGTAATAACCGACGGCGACGGAAAAAAACGAACGGAGAGAAAGGGTAAAGAACGCGAAAGATAAATTGAATTATTCTGCAACAAACTATACGTTCGCATTAAATAATATACTTACGCCCTGGACGGCTCGGCGGGATATCTATTGCGTCTGGTACAGCAGTCTCTTTCCTTTTGTCTTTTTTTACAGCGCTCTTACGAGGATACTTTGCAAAGTTTTGATTTAATCACATCAAACTTATTAATATATTTTAGCGCAATCGATTGTTGCGAGCGACTACGTTGCCCTGTTGAAAGATAATTTCATGATTGGTTCTTTGATATTAATATTAGTGTGTAATATTCCTTCATTATTGTTCTACTACACTACAAATGATTAATATAGAGTTCAATGTCCAACTTGGTGGGTTTATAATAGAAAAAGTGGACCCGTTTGAGATGAAGAGATAGAAATAAATAAGAGAGTGGAAACATCAATCAGAGTACATTATGCTATGAATAAAAATTGCATTAACAAAAAAAAAGAAAAACTAAGAAGACAAAAATGAATGTATAGGGAGGGACACAATTATTAGGCACTTCTAATTTTTTCAATTATCTTTAAGATAAACAATTAACAAATAAAACAAATATTATAAAAGCAAATATTTATTACTAAAAACTAGAATTTTTATTTGCCAATAACAAACGCACTTATAATTTAAAACAAAAATACTGATGTTCACCGGTTATTTTACCGAACCATACTGGTAAACTAAGTGTAAAATACAATTAGTTCCGCAAATACAGCAATAAATGGATTAACACCTGTATTTATCGCACCAATTCTTCTATTTATGCTACGGGTATTTCTAGGAAGCCGTAGGTAACGACTATTTGGCTGTTAATACCGCTATATCAAAACATCTAAGGGGTGCCTCATATTCATGTCCCTGGCTGTATATAAAACCATTTTTAGACCGATACTGACGTACGGATGTGGGAGATGGACAGTAACGAGAAAATTGAAAAGTACGATTCAAGCCACCGAAATAAAATACCTTAGATATCAACAGGAAGTAATCGAATTAGATAAAATAAGAAGTGAACAAATAAGAACGGATCCGGGAGTACAGCCTGTCCTTGAGTTCATTGAGCAGAGACCGTTGAGGTGGTGGAAGCATCTGCAAAGCATGAGTGACCGAAGAGCTGTAAAAAGAATATGGGAAGCCAGACTTAGTGCAAGGAGAAAACATGGTAAACAAAGGAAACCTTACAATTGAGAAAATTTTTGGAACGTAATAGAACAAGCTGGAATGAGCATTAGTATGGTGTGATAGGACATTTGCTTCTACAGCCTACAACGCATTTAAGCATAAATTTTGTATTGTAGTACGTTTGGGTGACAATGTTTCTATCATTATTCTGGTTTAGGTTTCGTCGTGCGCTCCTGTAAGCATTTTCAGATGTTTAGGTGTAATGAAGCGTTTATATTACGCCTACGTCCGTTCTAAACTTGAATACGCCCTCATTGTTTGGTATTCCCACTATTTATACCAAGAGCGTATGATCGAACGTGTTCAAAAGAGGTTTGCAAGGTATCTTTCCTTTTCGAATGGACAACGTGTACCCTGAAAGAGGCATCAAATATTATGGCTTACTTGTAAAGCATAATTTTCTATTCCTTGCTCACCACCACATTTCAAGGCTGTTCGTCCATTTAATCGTCTGCAAAAATCAACTAACACAAAAGGAAAATATTGTTGGGATGTTCTGTCATCGAAGTCGAGAACTTTTTAGACGATCCTCGTGTATCGCAGTATGCCCGTCGTATCGTAACCGCATAACGACAGATGCGTTGCTTGCGGACATGTCGTATCCCGTCTCCCGTTGCACATAACATCGGTCGGTATTGTCTATTCGTTGCAGGTACGGAGTGGAAAGAGTATCCTGCTAGGAGATACAATTTCTATTAATTATTTTGCGTAATTATCCAAATCGATTGCAACAATGGCGTGCTCGGAGGGGTACTGTCGATGGCGACTGGTAAGAATTATCGGACGATCGTGCTGTCGATTGATGTCTTGCGGTGTTATTTTGTTAAATTATTATCGTTAGTACATTAGATGCTATGATTTTATTCTTTTCTATTGCATATGTAATAGATGAAGTAAATGAAAAGGGAAGAAACGATGTATTAAATTACAGGGTTGTACAATTTTTTTTATATATTATAGTGGCAATTTTTAGATCTTGCAAAACATATCAAAGCCAACTGACATTCCCGATGGATCATATACTGGCCAGCCGGTAACACGGTTGACAATGAGAGCCCACGTGCTCTCGAAACGCTGCGTTCCGCATAATTAATAAATTTGTGTGAGTGGAGTTTACTGCTATACCTGTGAATTGTACATCCACACAGTCCTTGCAATCGTCATAGGAATATATTGCTTTTACAAAATCGAAATGACAAAAGAAAACATAGGACAATCCTTAAGTGTGCCTTGTTTATTATATGGGAGGAGTGAAATAAAAAAGGAACGCTTACACATGGGCTAACTGAAGGAGGGAACTTGTAAAAGAATTTAATGATCTTAATACATTAACGAAAATGAAAGAATTTTTAAAATTTCTAGGAAATTACTTAACTGTTATTATTTATTTTGTTTTTATAGAAGATATTTACCCGTTATATATTTTCGACAAATACAATTAAATTTTGCATTATACAGGGTGGCTGATTTTTCGTTGGCTTGCTTGTATAATGGTAGTAATCTCAAGACAGTTCTGCTGTTACATGTTTTCCAGCACTTGATCACTTACCTGGTGATTGTATCTATGTATTGTTATTGATATGGATCAAATAAAAAAGTTCAGATCAAATCATACCTATACCATAGGTAATATGATTTGATTTTAACCAACTTGCGTGTTTCCCTTTCTTGGCGTTGTGGATATTTTTTCTGTTTTATGGCGTTGAATATACTAATAACTTTTAATATCATATCAAACTATTCCTCGAAACCAAGAGCATTTATTTCCTCATGGTAATCTGTGTCTTTTTTAAATTGAAAGGAATAACAAACCAGCTGCTACAAAGTTACCATTAAATCGTCTATAGAAAATAATGCTTCAGCAAAAGACACATGTCTTTTGTTGAAGTATTCTGCAATCGTAGGTACTGCTACACTTTATCAATCTTATAAACTGAACAAAATCGAATACATAAGTAAATACATCGACAGAGAATGTGAAGAATTAGGAAGAACTGAAAGAAAAGGCGCAAGAGAACGGAACATATCCCAAAACCATTAGAATATATTATAACGCGCCTCGTAAATTATGAAAGATTATGAGTTGTTCATCTGAAATTTAGTGGGAATTGTAAAAATACCACAGAAGATTTTTAATATGAATGGGGAGTGCTTTCATTTTTTAAATATGTCTCTGGGTATCCCATTAATAGCCCAAATAGCTTGTGTAATGGAGAAACAAAGGAATTAAGCATCCATCTAACACGAATACCTAGGCTTCCACGGCTAGAGTCAGTAATAAGCGAACTACATCTGGAATTGGAATGTGTCATGATGAGACACATAAAAAATGAAATAAGATTAAGAGGAAAAGGAATAAAAAGAAAAGGGAAAATATGAAACAGGGGAGAGAAAAAGAAGGAAGGTGCAAGAAAGGGAAACAGAGAAAGAGAGATCCCACCTTTCTCTTTTTTTCTTCCTTTTCTGTCTCTCTTATCTCTTTCCTTGTCTTACTCTTTATTGCACCTTTTCTTCTTTTCTCCCCCCTTTTTCATGTTCTCTTTTTTCTTTTTATTTATTTTTCCTCTTACTCATTCCATTTTTTATATATCTCATCATCGTACGGTTCAATTCCGGAAGTAAATCGCTTATTATCCATTTAACACGTTCATTAGCCCTATTCAAACAAATCTTACAAATCTCATACTTGTTTTTGAATGGTAAGAAAATGAACCAATGAAGAATAAATAGGCCTTTAATGTTTGTAGGGACGGAAAGTGATTTATTTTTATGTATGTTACCCTTTGATTCATGTAGTATGGGACATGTGTTTTAGTTGAAATCAAGTCAGAGAAAAGGAAGAACTGTTAAGTATAATTTATTTTTGTAAAAAAATATAAAAAAAGTAATAGTACGAATACATAGGAATATAACTGTGGTTTTGAGCTCCGGTGAATATAATATTTCTAAAATTACAAACACTGTGAATTGACCAGCTGCTTTAACGTAAATATATGATTGCAAAACTCTATTGACATTTATAATACTTAGCATTGAGATGGATGGATAAAAACTAAATCTAGATCAAAAGCGCATCAAATTATAGACATAGAAATACTAAGATTTTCACTTTCTGCCCTTATTAATTAAATATTATGTGTATGTGCTGCACATTTTGGCTTTTTTCATATATTCTGGAAGGCGTTGAACAAGCTTAGCGTAACATATTTGTTTTATATCGTTATGAGTTTTGGTAAACGATATCTCCATGTTTATATAAGTGATATATCTTGATGAAGTTCGTGTTTATTACCGCAAAAGCCGTCAGGTTCTCACTAAATCTTGTAGATTTTAACTACCTGGCCCAACTTTGGAAAATCGAGCGTAAACTAAAAAAATCTGCCTGATATTTTCACCTCGCTTATCCTGCAATTTAGCCAATAGACGGACTACATCCACAACAGCATTTCCCTATCTGCATGCTCGGTTAATTCTTCTCTTCGGAGCCGTCCCAAACAATAAATAAAAACCAGTTGTGAATTCGATATAAGGTATCACGTGGATGGATTGCTGGTGTACTACCTGTACCCATACATAATTTTGCCCAGTTCCCTGGCTCTCTCCAATTTAATTTTTAAATATTCGGTTTGTTATTGGCGCGTGTTATTACATTTTGCAGACAACGGCGTTCCGTTACTGCTTATAGCTGAAGGGAGGTGTGGTGACTGCGTGTCAGGTTTCAATAATGTATTTAAAAGAAATACAATTGCTTGCCTTTTATTTTATGTTTATAGCATACAGAGTGTCCAAAGTTAACTGCACTCCGATGTCTGTTTTATTAATATTCAATATTGAACATTCCAAGTGATTTTGGGAAGGCTTTAAAGTTTGAAATCGCATTAAATATCGCATACTTAAAAGGGATTTTATTTTTATTTTTCACGTGTCAAATAGTATGAAACAACAATTTGTATGTGGCTTCGAAAGGTTCGCAACAATAAAAGAATTGTGTTTCCTTTTCTAACGTAAAAAGTTCACCCAGAAACTAGATTTAATATTTGTTTTATTCCTGTTGTTTTCAATTCTTCTTGGTCTGGAAAGAAAAAAAAAAAGAAAGAGGGTGCTGGTTTATTTGCATTATTGTTTTTACAAAATCGAATTTACAAAAAGAACCTAGGGCAAACCTTAACTGTATATTGTTTTTTTTTATAAAGGAGGAATAAATTAAAAACGCACGTTTACACAGGGTTGATAATTCTTAGGAGGGAAATTTGAAAAATGTAGTGATCTTAAGACACGAATGAAAATAAAAATGCATTGGAATTTCTCCAAGATTATTGAATTGCAGTTATTTAATTATTTAATGCAAGTTATTAAAAAAAGAAAGAAAAGCAATTGCATTTTAATGGTTTATCCAGTATATTGTTTGCATATTTTATGATTTAGAAACAATATAGAAATTTTGTGAGAACCAATTGCTTTTATTTTTAATTATATTCAAATTCAAATCGTCAGTGGATATACAGGATGTCTATGAAATAAAATTAAAAAGTATGAAAAATAGAAAGGTTTAATTTTATTAGACCTAAATCCTAAATATTTTGCGGAAATTCCTTCGCAGACGCGAGAGAAAAATGATAAGGGTATCTAAAATAAAAATTTCTTCATTATTCACGCCCAAAATATTCGTATGCAAGCAAGTTATTGAACTCTTAACATGCCGTTTGGAAGGTACACAATGTTATCTTGTAATTCTTATAACATCGATGGCTGTGTACGTTAGTCTGTACGTATGTATGCAAGTTTGGTTGAATGACGATTGCAAGGACTGTGTGGATGTACAATTCACAGGTATAGCAGTAAAATCCACTCACACAAATTAGTTAATTATGCGGAACGCAGGAGGTTACTGCTATACCTGTCAAGTTTGGTTGGATAGATGTATTATGTATACACATTCTGTATCCATATTCGGCACATTTCCTGTTTTTTTTTTAATTGTGATGTCCTTGTCATAATTGACATTTTTAGGATTTATGTTCTATATAACTACACCCTTTCGTTTTCCGTACTTTTTTTCATTTTATTTCAAAGACATCCTGTATAGGAGGAGTTTATTATACTCTAGTTTTGAATTCAAGGTTGAGTTTTTAAATTGAAGCGCCACGAAGTAGGTTAGCTGTTGATAAATTTTCGGCAAAAATTACACTAGCGATATTTAATATGTTACTGGTTGCTATATTTTTATAACAACTGTTCGTGTATTTCTTTGTGCGCGTTTGTATTTAAATTTTCCCCCTAAATTTGCGTTGTAATAGTAATTACGTAACTACAACTTCCTAGCTAGTTTTAAAATTGCTGTCAAAAAGTAACTTTGAGAAAATCTATTGTATAAACTCCTTTTCATCTTACTCCTCCGTATTAAAAAATAGAGTATAAAAAGGCACATTTATTTATTCAGGGTCAACTAATCTTACAGGGGGAATTTGAAAAATGTAATGGTCTTAATACATCAATGAAAATAAAGTATACATTAAAATTTCTACTAAATTATAGAAAGAAAATTGCAATTTTCATTTTCGAGATATCTGTAAAAGCAACGTTTTTTTTTTTACTGAAACATCCTGTCTATTGTTTGCAGATTTTATAATCAAGAACAATGGAGAAATTTTGTGGGAATCAACCAATGTATTAAAGATTTCATATTTTTAATTAATATATGTTTTATATCTTGGTTAAATAGTTCTTAAAAATACTGTAAACCAACATGCACTAAATACTCTTTTCAATCGAGTCACATAAATATTTCAAACGAGAAAAGCTATTGAATCCCTAAAGAAACTAGCTTAAACATCCGCGTATGCCCGGAAGAAACCTGTTTACTTTTTTAAACGAAGAAAAGTCTTGCTGTTTCAACATTAATCAATATACCAATTCAATACATATAAAAGTTAGGTTACGATTTAGAATACTCCCTTGAGTGTAAGAACACACAAAGAAGTTTCATAGAACTTTTTCTCATCAGTATAGCCGCCCATTAATTAATTTACCTTGAGGATCGTGCAGACATCTCTAAAGCAAGTAAACTATAGCGTCTTTGATATCAGTGAAAACACCTTTAAGCGAAAAAGAAACATGCTTAAATACCGGGGAACATGTTACACTATAATACACTAAATACTGGGTGTCCGAAAAGTCTTTTTCAATTTGTTTTGCTCACTCCACCACCACAATCGTTGAGTGCAGAGTGGGGGTATTCCGGTTCGGATGTTGGCTACCATGCATGCTACTTTAACTTTGCTTACTAATGCTCAGAATAATTCAGTTATATTCACACCGAACCAGGTTCTGAGATTTTTCAACCAAGCAATTCGTCTTCTACCAACTGGAGTTCAACAAATCCAAAACAGAAGAGTGAGAGGTCACTTGATTTGCTAGAAGTTACTGTTTGGGCTGCTGAAATGCTGGAGCAAGGAATTATCGGTCCGTACTTTCTTGACGATGACAGCGGTCGTACAGTAACCGTAAATTCCGAGCGATATCTAGATATGACTAACTTTTTTATGTCAGCCCTGCAAGATTTTAATGGTTTTAATTGGTTCCAATAAGATGAAACGACATCTTATGCGTAATATTTTCGCTGGAAACTCCAGATGCGGTAATAAACTGGTCGGCACGTAGCCCCTACATGACATCAATGGATTTTTTCCTATGGGGTTATCTTAAATTAAAGGTATACAACAATACTCCTTACTCTCTGAATGAATTAAAAGAGAATATTCGATGGGAAATGGCGACTGTCATGGAGAATATGTTCCGAGGAGTTCCCCGTTTAGAACAGTGCCAGCAAAATAAGAAATGAATATTTATTCACTCAACCTGGCAATTATTTTATTATATTCTTCTTAGTTTGAAAAGAACTTTTGGGACACCTTGTATATAACTGAAAACCGTAATTTCTTTTATTAGAAATTTATATTTTCTGCAAACAACACTACTTTGAATTAAGGAACTGTACGTTTTTACGTACAGAAATCTTTCCTATCAGCGCAGAATATATTTTAGGGTTCCAGCTTTTATTCTTTCTTGCAGAACACAGATCGATTCTATTTGCATAATTTCTTCATTGTCTCTAACTGTTTTCTTGTGTAATCTCTTTTCTCCGATCTTTTTCGAAACGGCAGCTGTTATAGATATTGGTATGAACGTATTAGGGCTAATCCTCCAATGTCCTGAAATTATAACTCTTTTATTATGTGTTTTCAAACAATGCCTTTCAAAACATGTTCCACAAGATAAGTATGTTAATTTTCCAGATTAATTGTATTCGTTAACGTATTAACTGTACGTCATTAAAAGAGAACATAGAATCCCTACCACTATTACCAAGTTTGTAAAACAAAATTCTCATTTATGAATTAATTCGAAAATCGTTATTTTATGCCATTACAAAAATTGGATACGCACAAAATTCCAAGAATAGTACGCCGTTCAATTTTATAACATTCCATTTCGCTTGCATATTATGTTAATTCATTTCCTATTTGAGAAAATAACGCTGTACAGTGTAAAGACAAAAGACGTTGATAAACCGTGAAAAAATCGCTTTCCCTTATCCAACCGTATTTAGAAAGATCGCTAGAAGCGACACGGACAACCGTATAAGTGTTCAGCATATATAGGTATGCATATGCAGGCATATAGACGAGGCTAATGAAACTGTAGTACGCAAATAAAAATCTGATATTGAGTACAGCTGCCACGCCTCGAGCTTAAAGTTGTAAAGACTGTTCTTTAATATTACTTAATCAATCATTATGAATGAGTACATTGTTCCAGGTGCAAAACGTTGTTGTTTATGTTCTTTCATAGGTGGCGGTAGAATCGTCTTTTAATGTAGCAAATTGCATACCTTATTTTTGCAGTGTTTTTTTTAGTAGCTGTACTTTATTTTTAAATTGGGAAGGGTAAATTTACACAATGGAATTTTTTAGAGCTTTTTGGATTTTGTATAAGTTGTAGTTACCTAATTAATTGCATATTTATTACAAAAATAAATAATTAATTAATGAAGTATAAAAAACACTCCTGAATAATATTTACTGATCAAATACACATATATATTGTACCTTGTTAATGGAAGTTTCTGAAAGTTGCTCTATTTTACTATAATTCTTATTTTTACATAATTAGTTACAAGCGAACAACAATTTAAACTAATTTTAAAATAGCGTATACATATCTAACAATTACATAACCTTAAATACATGATAATACGTTAGATTACCTTCTAAAATAATTATTTACTATCAGTTTCCATTAAACTTGAATCACTATCATTTTGGATTGCCTGTAGTCAAAGTACCCATACATCTGCTAATTTGAGCGAAGTATTCTTAATTGCCACTTCACACCCACACTAACTGAATTCGGTTGAGTTCACAGTGATAAGGTGGTAACCTCAACACCGTTTTGTTTGAACTAAATGAATTAAATGAAGAAATTCGGACCGAACCATCTCTTTATCGTATTCTTTATTTTTTGATTTCAATCAAACCTGTATATCGAGCTCTCTAGATGCTATTGTGGGATTTTTTTAAATTTTACTACTACGATTACTCGCATTATCCATAACAATAACAGCATTGTCTGGTAGAACTGTCAATATTTGATGAAATCATATTTAAACACCTCGGCATTTATTTCTTCATGAATCTTCGGTTGTTTCTTTACCTTCGAAAGCAATAAGCCGTTGTCCACAAAACCAGCCTTAAATCCCATGTGAAAAATAATGAAACGTCTTCCTTTTCCTGCAGAATTACGGAAGCCTGTAGTCAGTTCTTCATTAAACACTTGCTGTCGACCTTTTATATTATCATCTACCCAAACATTTTGTTTGGTGTGACTTTCGTTTAGCCATGTTTCGTCTGAATAAGTTGGTTGATTTGGACGATGATAATCTTTTATGGTCACCAAATATCTTCTTTTCCATCTCAATAAAATTCATACTGCTTGTAAAGAAATAATACGCTACTGTGCAAAACATACATCTTTTTTTTCTAAATCAATTTCAAGACGTATTTATGACAAAAGTAAGGAAAAACTACATCTTTTTGTTGTACAATAACTAGAAAACTTTTTTAGTATTTTGTCGTTAAATAGTTGCTAGTACGACAAAATATCGATTTTGACTTTAGTCTATTTGCATTATAATTCACAGGTATAGCAGTAAACTCCACTCACACAAATTAATTAATTATGCGGAACGCAGCGTTTCGGGAGCACGTGGGCTCCCATTGTCAACCGTGTTACCGACTGTAGTCAAATATTGACAGTTTACTGCTATACCTGTGAATTGTACATCCACACAGTCCTTGCAATCGTCATTTATTTGCATTATAGGTTTGCATTGTGTGTCAATGATAATAAACGAATTTATAACGTCGAATAAACAGATGCCATAATTTCACGATGAATTTCTAATGACATGCAATAGAACTTACAAAATCTCTACTATACAAAACATAACAATAAACTGAACAGCAATCGTTAATTTATTATCTTTGATCAAAAAACTCTGGCAACAACTTCTGCTAAATGAAGTACTGGACCTATTGCCATCTTTAATGAAAGCATTAGCTGAATGTATTTTAGTTACCAATTTTAAATAATTTAGCCATATTGCGGTATATGCGATAAAAATGTGGCTTGATATAATGGTTAATATCAACAACAATGCTATAATGCAATAATGCAATAATGCTTCGACAATTGCCCAACATCAAAGAAACACGTTTATATTGCCAACCCTGAAAAATTAAAAAAATTGTTAGTGAATATTTTAGTCGGAAATAACAGACGTTGTTATAAATAGAACAAACTTCGGTTTTAATATTAAATTATTCTGCGACAAAACATTCTTTCTATGTATAACACGACTGGTTCCATGCATGCTGCTATAATATGCCTTACAAAAGTTTCTTAGACAGAAGCATTTATTACTGCACGATAGCATCTTGCTATAACTATAATACCAACATTACACTCGGTTACAATATCCTAAATCGGAATTACAAAATAAGAAACAAAAAGAAAAGGACGACAGCCGACTTTAAAATAATTAAATATGTAGTTGACCTAGATCGTCTAGATTCTATTGGACTTGGGGACACGGCGTCGGGGAACGACGGCAGATATTTTAAATTTAAATCGTGCGTATTTAAAATTCAAATGTTTTTAAATTTAAATTCGACCCGATTAGATATTGAAATTGAACGAATACCATCGTACAATGTATATTATACGGCTCTCGTCTTGGATTACAACCGTCTTTATGTACAGTATGGTCGGTAATAAATTGGCTACCAACTGCATTGGCACGTGATAAGAAACAAGATTGTTTTACGATCTATTTTATGTACACTACCGTCCACGTTAGTTGGTACACGCAAATAAATTAAAAAAAAAGAGAGAAAATATTCACTAATTTTTCCAAAGCTTAAAATTTTTATTGCATTTTATTAATTAAAATTAAAGTATAACGATAAAAAAAGTAATTCTAACGAAAAATAAACAAAAACTTCTTAAACATTCCGTTCATCAAAGAAAATCCCTTTTGTGCGAAGAACAGCTTTCACAATCCGAAGCATCTGCTCCACTAGCTTTTCAAGGACTCTATTTGGCATATTAGTTCATTCCTCTTGTAAAATGCTCTACAGGATGAAATCAATAGAGAAGTTTTCTCCCCAAACCGATGGCAGATGGAGACCCAAGGAATGTGATAGTACAATTTACAAATGCGCTGAAAAGAAACGAAATATCAATTAAGAGAAACGTTGTAGGGTAAAAATTCTCGGCCGAAGTTTTTTATGGTGAACGTCCTTTGCTTTAAAAATTTTCTAAAAGTGTAAGTTTTTGAAGGAAATGATATTTTAAGAGTGTGCCATGTATATTACCTGCAATAAAATTTAATATTGTACTAAAAAAACTCGTACCTGACAGTTTCTAACCTGTTATCAGAATATATGTATTACTTACAATTTCGAAGTTTGACAAAGTTTGGATTGAGATTGCAGTGATCTAATCCACTACTTTCAGTATTTTCTAAGGCACCTTTTGATGTCGTAGGAACTAGTAACTCGACTTCTTCTAGAGATAGTTAATTTTACTTTTTAAATTGGAAAAAAATTAAGGTTTTAATGTTCAAGATGTTATCGTCTCTAAAGCGTTCCAACATCCAACGCTAACACGTTTCAGTATTCGTAGTCATTATTGCCATATGCTATCTTTGGAAGTAACGATATGTAAAATTGTGTCTGACACGGGAAGAAACGTTTCAACTTTTGAAACAAGTTTATAGAGATGATTATCTTTATCGTACGCAATGTTACCGATGGTTTACACGATTCAAAAGTGGTTGTCAGTTAATTAAAGGCGACCTTCGACCAGGAAGCCGCTCGATTTCAACTGATGATGCCCTCGTTCAGAAAACTGAGGATATGGCGCGTTCGTTTGACTGTTAGAAAACCTGCATAAGAGGTTAGCATTTCAATTCGGTCGTTCACCAAATATGGTTGAAAAATTGTATGTACTGAGTTGCAGCAAAACTTGTTCCACGTTAATAGCCGAACAGCAGAAAGAACATCGAGTAGACGTTTGCCGACAAATTTTGGAACCAGCCAACGACAACGAATTATTCATGCGAATGGCCATAATAGGGGGCAAAAGCTTGATTTACTACCAAAACACACTCATCACCGTGGATTGGTAAAATGTCTCCACCCAAATTCAGTCAAAGTTGAAGTTAGTGTACTTCCTCAGCATACAGTAGTTACACTAAACGAAATTTTACATTAATACGACGGCAATCCCAAAGAAAAGGTCTCCTATTTTTTGGGGACGTAGAGAAAGTTTTAATACGTACTGAAATTCATGAAGAAGAAAGAAACGGGAGGTCGTCAATTGCCGACGAGACAATCGCAAAAGTTGAGGAACTCATGCGTAAAGATCGGAGGATCACTCTGGATGCTCTCTGCATTTAGGTTCCTGAGGTTTCCAGAAGCACCATCCACAGGATTTTAATGGAAAAGGTGTGTGCGAGATGGATTCCGCGTATGCTGACAGAAGACGACAAACGGCAACGGGTTGATTCTTCCCGCGAATTTCTTCGCCGCTATGGAGACGAAAAGGACAACTTCTTGGACTCGATTGTCACGGGTGACGAAACCTGGGCATTCCACTTTACAGCTGATACAAAACAACAATCACGCGAGTGGCGGTATCCCTCTTCGCCCAAGACACGGAAATTCAAGCAAACACAATCTGCCGGTAAAATCATGGCAACTGTGTTTTGGGACAGGAAGGGGGTACTAGTCAACGCTGACAGGTACTGTGAAACACTGAAGAAACTCAGAAGGGCAATTCAGAACCGGAGAAGAGTGATGTTGAGCAAGGGTGTAAGCATTCTCCACGACAACGCCCGTCCTCACGTCGCCCGTCAAACCGTCGATCTCCTGCAAAATTTTGGTTGGAACGTAATCACACACCCACCCTACAGTCCGGATTTGGCACCCAGCGATTTCCACCTGTTCCGTAAGTTGAAGGAACATTTGTCTGGACGGTGGTTCTGCTCCGATGATGAGGTGAAAGATGAGGTTCAATGCTTCCTGAAGGGCATGACGCCAAGCTGGTATGATATGGGCATTGTAAAACTGCCACAGCGTCTACAAAAATGCATCGACCGAAATGGCGATTATGTTGAAAAATAAAGCATTCTTCAATCTTTAAAGTGATGTAGCAATTATAGAAAATAAACGGTTCTTTGTATATCTAAAAATATAGGATCCCTTTTTTTTGGGATTGCCCCCGTACTAATATTACTGAAAGAATTAATACAAAATAGTTAGAAAGATTCTACTCTATAGAAACGAAAACGTTGAAAAGAGGTTTTTCGTAACGATAATCAAACGTTAGGTAATGTCTACAAGAAGCGATTAACAAAACATAAGACTATCGAAATTGTATTATTGTGTTTATAATGATTCTGCAACTCTGTTCTTGTTGTTTTTTTTGAAAAGTTATTATTCTTAGAAACATGTTCGCTACATTTATGCAGCATTAAATGTCATAAAATAAGAAATAAATAAGTAAAGATATTATATTTTCTCAAGAAAATATATACAACTTATCTAATAAATAGATTATAATAATCCACTGTAGATTACTTCTTTTCTTCGTAATACTTTCATAATTTGGGTTGCAAATGTATTTAAAATAGATTTTTATTAAGATTATCATCCGTTGAATGCAATAAAGCTTATTGAATTAAAGCATTGTAGAACTTTCTCCCTTGGCCAAACTTCTATAGACGGTAGTGTATATATGGATATGTACACTATACATTTTCATGAGTAAAAAATAAAAAGTTGATCATTAGCAGATGCACTGCAAATTCATAATGAAGGCAGGCGTGAATGTTACATTTCAAATAAACTGAAAGTTTCAAAAACTGCTGTTCAGACGATAATTGAAATATATCCGGAAACAGGAAGAAAGTTTGATCGTCCGTTGTCCGAGAAGTCTGGAGTAACAACCGTTGCCGAAGACCAACATTGATTAAACTTCCTAACAGATTCCTAACAGTTAGTTTCTTTCTATACTGCAGACAATAAATTACGAATTGCTTTGAAATCTAGAACACGGAATGTATCAAAAAATGAACATTATATATTTCTACATTTTCTTTATAGTCTCTAATTTCATGTTTACCAAATTATGCCGACCTACACGCGTTCGTGAATTACTCGCCTAGAAACCTAAGAGCACGGGGTCGCTTTACGTATAGACTAGATGACGCCATTTTGCCAATAAATCTAACTCTGCTTAACCTCGAGGTCCGCCACATCTAATAACACATTTCGAGACGAAATCAATAACACTCTGTACATATTATAAATCGATAAACTGTAAATACCAGAGAGGCTAACGCTAGAGACTTATCTGATGTAATTCGCCTGCCGACGAAATATAATATTATTAGAAATATCGCTGTGCCTCGGAGGGCATTAATATTATTAAGCAACAAGAAAATAATTGAATATCCAACTTCTATAATTTAATATGAAACGCATGGCGTAGAATACGACCGCCTTATATACACTACCACCGTATAACTAATAATAATGTATAGGTATAGCTGTAATACCCGTGATGTCAGGTTGGCCTGATGGCCTTTTTTCTGTAATATCTTTTCTTTGCTTTTTCAAATATTATTACACTCTGTCTTCGGATTTTCGAACGCGGTCGATGGCAAACGAAACGAGCCCATTCTGCTCGGCATCATTGTCTAAATTACAGTAATCATTTTCGTTATGGCATAGAAAACTATATATATGTATATGTACGTATATAAGGTTATTCAAAAGAAAGCTACACAATCTTTGTTAGAAGTTCCGTCATTACATATTTTCAATTTTTATTTACAAAATATATATACACTACCGCTCAAAAGTGTTTAGGCACTCTCACTGACAGCAAAAATGTTAATAATATTTATTTTTTATGTACAGATACACGTACATGAATAAAAATATATTAAATAAATGTGAAAATTAAAACGTTTAATTTAAATTTTGCTTTCATCTATGTGACCTCTTCTTGGTTTAATAATTGCAGCACACAATCGAGGCATTCTCGCAATAAGTTTTGCCAGAGTTTCTTGTGTTATTGATGTCCAACTCGATTGCAATTTGTTCCACACGTCAGTAGCTGATGTCGGAGCAAGATTTCCGTACTTTCCGATCTAGTTCTTCCCATAGTAACTCGATTGGATTCAAGTCGGGGCTCTGGGGAGGCCATTCCATAATTTTTAGAGTTCCTTCCTCTTCTAAATGGCGTAAATAGTGTTTACATAATTTAGAGGAATGTTTTGGGTCATTATCTTGCTGGAATATTACATTTTGACCCAAAAGTCGAATTCCGGAAGATATTGCGTGGTTCTCCAAAATTTCGCGGTAGCCTTCTTTTTTTAATATACCGTCAATTTTCACCTTATCCCCTACACTAGTGCCAGCAAAACAACCCCAAATGATGATAGAACCTCCACCATGCTTCACGGTAGCAGCAATACACTCTTCTCCGGCACGTTCACCCACAGAGCTTCTTACGAATATGCGTCTTCGGGTTCCGAACAGCTCAAATTTGGACTCATCCGTCCGTAGGACGTTGTTCCACTCTTCTATGGTCCAGTGTTGGTGTTCATGAGCCCGTTTAAGTCGCTTTTGCTTGCTTTGTTTGCGTAGTAATGGCTTTTTCATCGCAATACGTCCATGGAGCCCGGCTTTCTGTAAGCGACGTTTGACTGTAGAAACACTGACTAGTTTTTGGCGACCAACATTTAATTCTGCGGTGATTTCCGGGGCTGTTTTGCGTGTATTTAACTTGCTGGTAACCACTATTCTGCGATGATCTGCAGATGTTATCGCTTTTGGCCTTCCACTCCGTCTTTCATTAAGAAAACTGCCAGTTTCCCGATATTTTTTTACGTTATAGTCAACCGTAGCGTGGTGTATTTTCATTTTTTTGGCAATTTGTCGATTACTTATGCCACTTTTATGGTAAGCTATTATAAGCACACGTGTTTCCGTACTAATTTCTCTTCGCGGAGACATTTTGAAGAATTGTCACACGATATTTCGCTCACGACGTGAATAGAGTGAATATAATGTTCTAGGAAGGTAATTCAAATATGATTATCTACAATCTAACAGATGACTAAATTTACCCAGTAAATTCAGAGGAATTGTTCTTGCAATTTCAGGTAAATGATAGTAAACCTTATGCGATATAATGTTTATCTTACTGAACTACATTTTAAATACGTATTTCATTTTATTATAATGTTTTTTTGGTAAACATAATACTATATGAATAATCCATGAAAACAGGGGTGCCTAAACACTTTTGAGCGGTAGTGTATAAAGCTTGTAATAAAGAAGATATAGACTACTTATATGGTATGGACATGTACAAGGAATGAGTGAAGATAGATGGCAAAAGAGGGCATTAAATTATGCACAACAAAATAGAAGGAAAAGAGGAAGCCTAGCGACATCATGGAAGGATGGGATTGCTATTTTTTTAATATCAAGTTGGTGGGATATCTGTAAACGATACTCGAAATCCAAGAGTGGAAAGGAGACATGCTGTAAATTGTCGATGTTAATGGCCTTATTCTGTAATTCGTTTGGTGATTTCTTATCAGATTCGGATTGACATTGTACAGAATCTGACTTGTAAACTTCAAAGCATTTTTAAGAAATGGCATTACTGCCACTAAGGTAATAGAAAAAATTTTTCAAAGGAGCTGGGATCTGCATGTTTTATTTTTTACAATATTGTGCTAATTTTAGACATCAGAACTCAACCTCACATTGATTGGCAAACGTTTGTCTCTCGTCCAATGATCAAAAATTTTGCCAAATTTTCACAATGAACATTAAAAAAGATCTCACTATTGATAAAATTTGAATCCCGTTTATTGACTGACTTCTTATTTTCAAAAAGAACTCACAGATGAAGAAATTTACAGGGGTGTAATGAATACATTAAAAGATTTTTGCCCTCCACATTCCAATATAAAGAGTTAATCTACTACTTTCGATCTGTGGTTACCTTTAAGGTAGCAGATCGAGTTTTTTTGTCGTAGCTTCGTCGGTTCATTCGCGTGTTTCGTTGGAATCTCCATTACGATGGGGTCGAACAGCATCAGTATCGCCATTAAGGGCTATAATGTCTCCCTGGCTCGTTCCGAATAATGTTCCGGTGACGCCCATGTTATGACTACAAGGTTCGATTCAATCAGGGGGAACCGCGGACGGTATTGTCCGCCTTTTTTTTATATATCACCATTCGCCCGGTAGTATTATATCAACGGACTGGTTCTCGCTATGATTTTAACGCCTGTCCGCTATTAACCGACGTTGCATACACTCGCACAGACATCGAGTCCACATTCATATATCTATTGAGAATTATTATTTATGCGATTTTAATAGGAGATACGGGATGATAAAGGCTCTTGCTATATAGCTGTGATAACAAAAGAAAATGGAGTCGGGTATTAATTGTAGTGGTTATGTGTACGCTTCCAGTAGGTATTGATTATTAGTTTATTAGTATATCTATGGTGGAATTATAGAAATCTTGGTCGATAGTTAGGTTGGTTAGTTTTTTTGTAATACAAGTAAATTGTTAATTTTAAATTTGTTTCTGACGTTTGTGTATCATATTTGTCGATTTTGTCTTCAATGCTGCAAAGAGTGCACAACTACACTGCACATTGTAATAATTTATACGGAACGCAGCGTTTCAAGAGCATATTGGCTCTTATTGTTAACCGAATTACCGATTGTGCTCTTGAAATGCTGTGTTAAGAATAAATTATTACTTTGTGCAGTGTGGAGTTTACTGCGACATCTACATAACACATGGGCTGAAAATTCCCGGGCCTAACAAAGAAAACACGCTTTTTTTGGTTTAAAATTAGCTTTATTCATCAACGTAATCTCTATCAAGAGCAACGCAATCATTCCAGCGCCGCTCTAACATTTCAATACCACTTTTGTAGAACGATTTATCTTTTGTCTCAAAATGGACCTCAGTTTCAGCGATAACCTCTTCATTCGTGCGAAATTTGTTACCGGCGAGCATTTTTTTGAGGTCTGCGAACAACCAGTAGTCGCTGGAGCCAAATCTGGCGAATACGGTGGATGTGGGAGCAATTCGAAGTTCAATTCATGTAGTTTTGCCACTGTTTTGATTGACTTGTGACACGGTGCGTTGTATTGATGAAACAAAATTTTTTTCTTTGCCATATGCGGTCGTTTCTTTGCAATTTCGGCGTTCAAACGCTCCAATAACGCTATATAAATTTCACTGTTGATGGTATTTCCTTTCTTAAGATTGTCGATGAAAATTACACCACGCACATCCCAAAATACAGAGGCCATAACCTTTCCAGCCTATTGTTGTGCTTTCGGGCGCTTTGGACGAGGTTCGCCAGTTGCTGTCCACTCAGATGACGATCGTTTTCATTCCGGAGTGAAGTGATGGATCCATTGTCACATATCGACGCAAAAATTCCGGTTTGTTACGTTTAAACATGGCCAAACACTGCTCAGAATCATCAACACGTTCTTGTTTTTGGTCAACAGTGAGCAAACGCGGCACCCACTTTGAACAGAGCTTTCTCATAGTCAAATGCTCATGCAATATAACGCCAATACGTTCCTTTGATATCTATGCGATGTCAGCTAATTCATGCAACTTCACTTTTCGATCATTCAAAACGATTTTGTAGATTTTTTTGATGTTTTCTGGTGTTACCGCCTCATTTGGACGTCCACTGCGTTCTGCATCATCAGTGTCTCTACGACCCGTTTGAAGTCAGCAAACCAACGTTTCATTATTGTTTCTGATGGAGCGGAGTCCCCATAACACTTTTCAAGCCATTGCTTCGCTTGAACGGTATTTTTTTCCCATCAAGAAGCAGTGTAAAATTAAAACACGAAATTGTTTCTGATCCATTGTTTTGAAAATAACAAAAGTAGCGTAACTCTTAGCACAATAACTCACAAACTAATGAATAGAATATCATGAAATTTTAACAGCTGTCTTTTGAGGGTTAGTACTAACTGAGAGAACGGTGACTGCAATAAAACTAGCGTCATCTATGTGTTAGGCCCGGGACTTTTCAGCCCATGTGTTATGTACTGCCACTATACTTGGCGGAAGATCAATGTTTGTGTTTTAGTTGCTTTGGTCACAACATCCTTCAAAGAATACTGTCCTCAACTGTTAACTGTCATATATAGAATTATAGATTTTTTACTGTTCAAGTTTGGTTATAACTCTGGATCTGTTTTTGTATTTTACTGATATTCATGTTACTATCCTTTCTTTGTTATTATTGATTAGTTGGTATAGTAGATGGTTGAAATATTTTCATTAGAAAAACTGTCTAAACTCGCCATAAGATTTTTTTCAGAAAATATTCTACTTTATGGTGGCGCAATTACTTTACAACGATATTAAAATAGTGTTTCTGCTAATGTGGTTGGGGGAGAGCACCTGGCATAACGTAACTTACAAGGAATGCAGTGTATAGGACATACCAAGTTGCCAGTTGATATTAACTCAGTAGTATAAAGTAACGTGATATTACACCGACCACCATTAGCACACCAAGTCTAGAGACAAAGAATGACTATGATTAAAGAAAGTATTAATTGAAGAGGACAGAAGAATAAAAAGCATACGCAAACCAACCCCGCAGAATGGGGAAGGGTAACAGAATGCGCACAAAATCGGTTCACTGCGTAACCTCCCCCGCGCAGAAAATTGTAGCTTAAATATAAGTTTGACAGAGTAAATTTTGTCCTCTCTGTTAACTTAGTGGTAGAGTCAAGTAGAATGCGAAATTCGACGAAAACAAGTCGAGTTCGATCCTCCTACTTGTCTCGACAAATTTTTCACTAACAAAAGAAACGGGGAAGATAAATATGTCAAACAAAACCATCGGACGTATCTGGCAAGTAGCAACAGCCCTTCTGAGAGCTACCCTGAAGACGGCAGTAGACACACTGCTTAAGCGTCGAACTACATAAGTTAAAGAACAACCCTAATTATTTCAATAGCCTACCTTAATCTGAGGTCCTTATACTTCCCCTTAGTAGGTGCTGAAGTTGTCCTGTAAAATTAGTGTCACAAGTGTTGATAACAGTCACATTTACAAGATGTATCTAAATCTTCCTGATGTAGTGTTGATTTTCAACTTTACCTAGTTTGTGCAAGTAGTATTTTAAGACACTAAATGTCCTACCGCTGGAATTCTGATATCCACTTTTGCTGAAGGACATCATTATTTTTGTTGCTTCTGGTAGAGTTAATGTATATTGTCTTGGCAATTTCCCCAATACGAGACCCTTGGTTATCCTCAAATGTACTGATTTCTTGTTTTAGGTGCTGGTTTGGAGGAAAGCGCTCAATCACTCTCTCATTTTTTCTATAGCTTGCACGTCCTAACTGCTTTATATTGTGTGCATAAAGAAGGAAGTTTATTGTTCTTAAGTTCCGTCCAAATGAAAGTTAACGCATTTATCCAGATTTCCCATTCGACACAAACGCCATCTATATTCTATTAGTGACAATTTTCGTTATTCATTGAAGATAACTTAATATCATTCTACCAGTTACAATAATCTAATTTTCTCCAATCAAATTCCGAAAAAGGACCACCCACATGCAAATCTAATAGTACCTGCTTAACGGAATAACCTTTTAGAATCCGAACAATAATAGTAATAATAATGTAATAACAGCAGCCTGTTACGTTAAACGGTTATCGAATTAGGTGAAAGGCATGGGGTAGTTGCGTGGACGATTACGTGCGGCGCGGTACGATGCCCCACGTTCCACCTTGTTTCGATCGGCCTCTTGAAAAGTTAACAATAAGATTACGCGTCAATTACTGTGTATAAAATGCGGTTTACGCTCGAGTGGCTTGACGAGTATGATGGCGATGATGACTGCCAGACGGCTGGCTGGTTTGCTTATCGGGTATGTGTACGGAATGTATTCGAGAGGAAGGCGAATCCGCTGCGGTAAACCATGAGTGTTCTCGATCGGTCCTCGTCGCACAATTGCATTCGATGCTGCTGTATGTAGTGCTGTTCTGTAGCGACTACCTAATGTTGTTGCAACTTCGATATATGGACTTTGCCCGACGTTACGCCTAACTTTACCAAAGATTATATGAAGTCGTTGGGAAAGATTTTTTTTATCTTACACAACTTGATTGTGTTAACTTTGATGCTCCTTTTCGGACTTCCTTCCCGTCCATCTGGTTCTTTTTTCGGAATACATATTGTTTACCTTCAAGAAGAAATAGTTAAATTATATATATGTGGTTTAGAACTGAACATCATAGTTGTACGAGGAGATCGTATAAATTTGCAATAGGGACTCATTGAGGGTGTACGAGGTGCGTCTAAAAACTTCGGAATAGCATGAAAGAACAAAGAAAGCAAATGGTACAGTCTCTGCCCAATATTTTGGGGCCAGTTGCAAAAATAGCGATTTTTTTAGAATATATAATGTAAAACGTATTGTACAAGCATAAGTTTATATCCGCGTGATTTTAGAACACTCCACACGTTCTTAATTGCATTGAGGTCGAGGTTTTCAATGCGTTTCCAAAAAACTTTCGATGGATTTGGTGATGTGGCATGCTGCCTTATCGTGCATGAATGTATAAGGGCCTCCAGAATGATTTATGAGAGGGGTAATAATAGACAAGAGGTCAATAAGTTGCACTTTTCCAATTTCTTAGAAAGGTATTTAGGGAACGTATTTAGATAGGTATTGTAAACCCTATTCATGAATTTTATACTTGTATCTGTGAAGTGTCGCGTTGGAAACACGCAAAAGTTTAAATTTATAAGGTGGCTCTAATAAAATGGACAATGCTTTATTATCTTTATTGGCCTTGAAAATAATCACCTTGCAACACAAATACATAAAATTTTTGGAAAGTGGTAGCAATATCATCTCTAGGAATCGATTGCAGCATCGCAATCGCGCATTCTTTGAGATCCAACATCAAGCCTTCAAAACGCTGATCGTCTCATGATCGTCTGGAGACGGTGAAGTAATTCGCAAGCAGTAGATCAGAGGAGTACAGTGGATATTCGAGAATGGTTACTTCATTCTGAATTAAGAGTTGGCACACTTCAATTGCACAATGTGGAGATGCGTTGTCGTGCAGCAACTTCCACTGCCCAGCGCTGTGTAGTTCAGGTTGAAGACGCCGAATGCGTGCGAATAACCCTTTCAAAACTTTTTAACTGAGGAACTGAAAATGAAAAAACATTCGGCGAGTTAGGTGTCGCTATTATTCATACTGAAGTAAAGACGTTTCATAAATATGGATGAACCATGAGTCCACCATTACACAAATATTTTCCACACCAGAGAATGTAAAAAAGGGTTTTGCCCGCAGGAACGGTTATGGCAACTCCATTTTGGTTTTCCTATAGAATTTTCTTTGTTGATTACTTACAAAAGAGGACAATAATAGATGCTCTCATTTGGCAAAGAAGGAACTGTTTCTTAATCAAAATAATGCACTTGCCCACAAGTTCATGAGCGTCATGAACAATATTCTGACTTGGGAGTTGAATTAGTGCGTCATCTACCCCATTCCCCACATTTGGCTCCCAACGATTGTCATCTATTTCCAAACTTGAAAAATGATTGAGAACTTCCAAGGTAATCGTTTCTATTTCGAAGACTTGCATTAATCGATCTACGATGAAGGCATTTCCAATTTGGAATGTCATATTTGTATAGAGAAATAAAATGTTCTTTGGCAAAAAAATTGGCGGTTCAATATAGCAAAACCACTTACAAATTCTTTGTGTTATAATAGTAAGTACTTTAATATCATCTTTTGTGCGGTCAATCTATATAACTGTGTCAAAATTTATGGATTAAACCGATTGCATAATCTCTAATACCACCGCTTAAATCGTAGAAAGTCGTTTTCAATTAGGCAACCACCACTACCGCTGTCATCGCTCCTCTCCATTTTACGCCGTACGCGACATCACATTTACTTAACACGGATTCGCAGATGTCGCGCAGCACCCCCACGGCGAGAATCCCCTTCATCGAAAAAACACTACGCTTATCGGCGAAGATTCCAATCAGGCAAGATATCCGACACAAGAACGCTCCACCGCGTTGTTGCCGTTGTTGTTGTTGTTGTTGTACAGCGCCCCCTTCTCTCGCTAGCGTATAAAATGGTATTTAACCTCCCATTTCCTGTCGACATTTCCATCTGAATACTGGGACCAGAAAGAGATTGCGGTGGCGGCGGCGACGGCGGTTATATGGGGTAACGGTTGCTGTTGTCTCTCTCGCACATACGCCTTTCCTTCCTAATACTACCGTAGTATCATCGCGCTTGTACAAACTTTTAGGTGCTATCGTACGAAAAAGTGCCGTAACGTCGTTCTTGATGATTTGTATATATTTTTTATTTACAAGTTTCCTTGTAAATTTAATAAGCTTCCTATTACCGATTTTACGCACCCACCTTGCGTTTCAGGATAATGTTATTGTAGCAATTTAAAAAAGACATGCGTCGATTTCTGTTCAATTCTCTGTTTGGTTTGAAGTATTTTTTTTCTGGCCTTGACAAATAGTTATTTAGCCACGTAAATCTAAAATACAAATGTCAAAAAGAAGAATCTAGATGAAAAGAATAGCACAAGAATACACACTTCATGACACGGGGTCGATCGTGCCGACTTGAATCAAAACAATATATACAACGCCGCAGGAAGGAAGGAAACCCACAAAAGGAGTGGTAGACAAAGGAAATGAAGCTGAATTACAGGACTAAAAGCGAAGAAAAACGAAAACTCATAAACGTTTTTTATTAAAAATTAAAAATTCTATAATAATGTTAGAAACATCTATGTTATTTTGTGCTAGAATGAAAGAGGTATTAACTGGGAGGTAAAAAGAATACTTAAATCTTAAGAGAATTCATCTGGGTATCTGGTGAAATTAGGACATCCAAATAAAATACGGTTAACATCACCTAGTGTCTCATTATCACATGAGCAGCAAGGGCTGCCAAGAACACCAATCGTATTGAGAAGTGCGGGGGAGTATACGTTTGAATTTTAAGCGGGATATCGTAGAACTAAAGTATCTGGTAACACTACACTTATGGATGTAATCAGTAGAGGGTAATTCGGGATGGAGTAACGCATCATGCGTTTATGACGTCCGGGTAAAGTCATGCCAGTCAGTAGCCCAAAGGATTGAAGTAACTTTTAGTATATGGGCAAACTATTAAATAGTAAGAATCTTACAGTTGTTGACCATTTAAAATTTTGTAATCTGGAACTTCATGTGTTTATTTTGCATTATTGTGTCACTCGTAATATTATAGCACCAAGATGGGGCGAGAGGGGCGAGAGGGGGGAGGGTATAAAAGCGTGAACGTATTCTTATAATTGAAAAACTGTACAGTAAAGTGAGCAAAGGACTTTGCTAATTCAACCAACAACTAGCTTACCCAACTAACTTGTATTTGAATATATTAAAACCGCTCAAATGTTTAATTCGATAAGGTAGAATTGGTCACATTAATATTGTATGGTACTTCTTTTGGGACAAAATTAAGAATATATTTATCACAAATAATAAAACTGTGAAACCATGAACACCCTTGGCGTTGGAAATATCTAACCGTTAGTGAGTTCGACCAACGAGTAAAATGTGTTAATCCAGATATATGATGTGTTTTGTATCAGCTAACAAAATGTTGAAAGCAGTACAATTTGTTGCTTCACTAACTTCGCATGATAGCTACGTCTCCATAAATTAAACATCGAGGACGAGTGGAACTGTTTAGATTTCTAAAAGCAAAAGTTATTAGATGCTCAAGCTGGAGACGTTTGTCATCAATGAATCCACTTTCGTAGCATCTACATCTAAAGAAATTGGTATTGTAGTGCTTAAAGTTCGTTATGTATAAGTGATTATAATTTGATTACGTTGTGTCGTGATATAAATCTACATCGTAGTTTGCTAATATTACTTGACTGGAAGATGTTTTTTCAACCTTTAAAAACTCGGAAATCATAAACATCCAGAGGTTCAATCATTTCTGTTTTTTTTTCTTCTGGGAATTACTTTTGTTGAGTAACATTTTGTTTTAGCATAGCAGGACAATGACCTGTCCATGAATCTGATTTTTAAAGAAATACATATAAACCACCTTGTGAATAGATCGGACGTTAATTGTCCAGAAAACGATGGTGTTGTGACTAAATTTACAATTTATGTATCAAGCCGTCTTTAAATACTCTATAAATATTTAAATGATTGATCTCCACCTATGGAACTTTTTCGCAGCGTTGTACATTTTCCGGTGTAACGTTCAGGTAACGTCATGCGACTAACACCCTTGAATATTCGTCGAGGCGTTACCGCGGTGCGAATTTGTCGAAATAGGGGAAGAACAGGAATACGAAACTTCTTTTTCGTTGAGCGGCTGAGTGGCGGCGTTGGTGGTAGCGACGGTGGCACCGGCGAACGACGCTATCCGGTTATTGCCGTTGAACGTTGAGGTACGCCGACTCCGGGTTTGTCGGTGTCGGGTTCCGCTTTACGAAATTATCCCGTTTTGCCGTTTTCGGTGTTTCGAATGATATAAGGATTTTCGTAAATTATGCCGGGATGTGATGACGCTCGTTTGCCTGAGCTGCAGATTACGTGGTGGTAGGATCTATTTTGCCGGTCCGAAAGAGTTTCTTAAACGGGGTTGTATTTCGTCTAGATTGATATATATGAGGGCGACCTGAAATGTTTCCCGAATCGACAAGAAAAACACGGTATTGGTGTGGTTTTTTATTTTTCGATGTAGTCCCCTTCGAAGACCAATACACTTTTGCAAACGGTGCTCCAGTCTCTTCAAGCCGTCGCAGAAGTAGGATGTTTCGAGGTCTGCAAAATAGCCATGTGTAGCGGCGATGACCTTGTCATTTGAGGCAAATTTCTTTCCTCCCAGTGATTTTTTCAGGTTTGGGAATAGGAAAAAGTCGCTGGGGGCTCAGAAAAAAATTACGAGGGGCTGTCCGAAATTAGTGATTGGCTCGCGTATGCGTAGTAGATAAAGAATTCACTACAGAATAGAGGACACATATGTAGTCAGATAAATCAGCCCTTCTCTGAGCCCCTCTCTGGCCATTATTTAATGATACTCTTGTTATTTTGAGTAGGGCTTTTGGGGCACCCTATACTTTCCTCTAGATTGTCCTATTCTTTTTCTCATTCGCTGATATTAAATTAAATTTATTTCAAACTTCAAACTATTCTCTCGCCGGACGTAATTATCTGCTCGTCCTCAACTATGAGTCACCAAATGGTTGCCATTACCCTACAAAGACTCTCCTTGTCTGCGTTTCGGATTTTATTATTCTCCCATCGACAATCCGGTCGGGATTTATAGTTATTTTAGCAACTCGCAAGTCGTTAAATTGTACGGCGACGATTGCACTTCATAAGGGAACAGTCTGCGGGAGTAGGGTATGCTGATGGCAACGTCATTGAGGGTAGATGAATCGGGATGGGTTATTTAATATGCTTGTCAACTACCACTGTCTCTTCTGCCCGGTAAATTATTGCTTGACTCTTGTTTCTTTATATCGGTTCCTATTCTTTCAATTTTACGTATGTGCATGTGTACTGATTTCTAGTCTATTTTTAGGTTGATGTTTGTTTATAGTTCCTCATTTTTGAATCTGCCTAAAACACAAATATTTTTAGAAAAAAAAATTAAATTTAAAAAAATTTAAGTAATTGCAAATCTTTACAAAGTAATACGGCTAAGGATACCAAACAGTTCGATGTTAATCTTTCCACAGGAATAGTAGAAATGATAGAATACCAATATTTTTATGGAACAATGAAGAGACTGCATAGATTGCAAACAATGATTATTTTGGGGTCTGCAAAGGGGCGCAAATACTGGTGTTCTACAAGGAACGGTGTTAGGTTCTTTATTGTTTAATTTATATGCTAATCACTTATTGTTGACAATGAAAGGCTGTAATATATGTATGGACCGTTGCAAACCACCTCTCCACAGCTCGCGTCACTTCGTAATTACTGGAAAGTTTTGCCCCGCGTAAGATTTCTTTTAATTCCGGGAACAGGCTGTAATCACTAGAGGCCAGATGCGGCGAATATGGCCGATGCTCCACTAATTCAAAGCCTGCTTGGTGTATAGTAGCGATAGCAATACGAAATGTAAGGCTGATAGCATTATCCTGATGAAACAGCACACCGTGCCTCAACTTTCCTCGCCGTTTCTCTTTAATAGCGTTTCCTAATTTAGAAATCAATTGTGCGTAGTAGGGCCCTGTAATACTCCGTCCCTTTTGTAAATAGTCAGTCAGATGATTCCTTGAGCATCGCAGAACACAGATAGCAAAACCTTTCCAGTAGATGGTACGACCTTAAATTTGCGTGTAGGACGAGAATCATCTTCTTTGCACTTTGGTCTCGTGTAACCATGACTCATCCATGGTCACATACCTTCTCAGAAACTTCTCTTTGTTTGCTTGGTACCTTTCCAAAAGACGTTTAAAAGTCAACACCCGATTTCTTTCTTGATCAATGGTTAACGTTCGGGGCATCTATCTTGCACTAATTTTTTCATATCTAATTCTTTAGCCAGTATGTTGTGTATTACATGAAATGATAAGCCAGTACTACCAAACAACATTAATAAAACAACCAATTAGAAGTGGGTGAGGGGTGGGGCATGAGGATCTGCCCTCGTACAACGTAAGGGAAAAGCTGGAATAAGTCACACTTCTACCGCAAAACAATTACAAACGAAACCACGAAACGTAATGGATCCGATTAATTCGCATATTCTCCAATTGCTTGTGGCACCATAGTGGCAATACAAATTCAACTAATCCGTTCTAAAGTTTATGGAAATACGTCTGGGTGGCAGCACTAGTACTAGTTGAAACGGTACTTAGTTTCCTGACAAGCCGTGTGCTTCTTTATGGGGAAACGCCGCTAATGCTGGTTGGAATAATTAGCTGCCAAAATCGCTGTATACTTTCTTGATTATGACTTATGATAGGTATAGCAGAAATTAAAGTACTTAGGTGGCGTCACTTTTCACATAATGAATGAAATTCGTTCGGTTATACTGAACACCTTGTAAAACCTAATTCATCATAGTAAGTGGCCAGATACCCAATGGTTCGGGGCAATTTCACAGAATCTAAATCCCATAGCACTTTGCATCATCACAGGCAAAACATGAAAGAGCATGCAACACACGTGCTCGACCCAAACAAAATATGCGATTTGTATCGCAACGAATTGAGTATACAGAGTTGTCGAAAAGGCGAAATAAAATCTTGCATGTAGCAACTAGAAACTATATGGGTCCAATTGACTCGCGCGATAAGTGGCGATATCCCGATTTCCTGCTAGAGTGAAGATTAATTCTGCAATATTAGAAAGACTATAATAATTTCTGTCTTGTTACGTGTTTTGAAATCAAACCTCAAAAAGAAAACCCGAGAAAACAACCAAACTACTCTTTCCGTTTGTGTTTTGCAGCAATCTCCCAAAAGATCAAGCGCCAGCCTCCATCTTAATGCGAAGCCTGCTAGACGTTGCCGTTTTGCAACGGCTAACCCCTAACTTACCGGTTCACCTGCAGGCGTCATTTTTACACGTCGCCGAGCCCACCAATAAAACGTAGCGTCAAGGTGTCGTTACAACGCGTCAATCACCGTTTCGGGCTCTCCGAATGTCAATCTAAATATTCTCTCTCTCCCGATCGAGCTATACCGACTCTAGGCGGCCCACCCATCGAGCGATGTGCGTGGGGTCCATCCTTGTATTGGCTCTCATCGTCTTCTTCCTCCTATCGCGCCCATCTCTCAGAGTCTATTCCGGAATGTACAAGTCGCTTTTTGCCACCATCCTTTCACCCTCGAATCCGCTAGGTTTTCCTCTCCGATTTCCTACGTCGTTTGCCTCGAGGACGCGTTGAGCAATAGGGGGGCGCAAATTTCGAGGTGTTCCGACCGCTTTAACGGCAATTAGCGGCGCGGATTCGATTTATACCGCGACGACGTGTTCTTCGCCGGCTGAATCGAGTCTGGAGATGAGTTTTCGACGCGACGATTCAGCCGGAGATGGCGCTATTGTCGTGGCGTGCGTTTGACAGGCGATGACTTGATAAATTACCACGAGAGTAGTAGTTCGAAAGCGTCGTTGTGGTATTGGATATAATTTTTTACGTTTGCTTTTTGTATTTCTTCAGTTGGCTTTCGTGTATATCCGCAAACCCTTAAAAAACTGGATTTATCTTAGAAATAGGCTGAAATTTTTGCTATGTGGTATATAGTGGAACAAAACCAATGTTCTTTGTTTACTCTTGATTGCTACTGCCTTTGCATATATTGGATTTTTAAACCATTTGCTGTTTTTTCATTTTCTCCGAATGGTTTTGAGCTTACAAATTTGGGTTGGTCTTATTGGTACTGAACAGTAGTTCGGTTGTATAAATAACGGGTAAAAATCGTATTGAGCATAACAGTTATAAATTTTTACACGTCAGTAATAAAACAATACATGGTCTATATCACTGGTCCTTAATACTTTGTTTACCACTGATTCCGTGGCAATATTTTCTTACCTGTCGCGTAGCACCGCACCGCTTGATTGAAGTACAAGGTCCTGTAATAAATAATCTTTCCGCAATTGGATCGTGTCATGAGGTATAAGAGGAGAAAAATAAAATAAGAGGAAAACAAAGAAAAATAAAAAGGAAAGTAGTGAAAGCAATGGAAAAAAAATTAGAGAAAAGGACAAAGAGGGGGACAGAAAGAAAGTAGGAGAAAGAGGGCGGAACCTCGACGTTTCGTCTCTGTGGTAGAAGGCTTCTTCAGGAGAAAAACAGGGAGAGCCAAAGTGGCACGGTAACTCGACGTAACCACTTCGGAAGAAAGTCACAGCAACTCGACTTGTTAACTACACTAGAGATGAGAACCTTCTGCAGGTTCTGCGCTTTTGTTTCTGTCCCCTTCCTCTTTTTCTATTCTTTGCTTTCACTTTGCTTGGTTTTCTTCTTATTTTATTTAATTGTTTTCGTCTTATACCTTATAATGACACGGTCCAATTCTGGAAGCAGTTTGTTTATTACTGACTCTAGCCGTGGAAGCCTACATATTCATTCCAAGGTTCTGTAGAAAATGTTTGCAGAATCTGTGGTGGAAGACAGCAGGTCCTCGGGAGTCTGTAGAGTACAGCTTAGGACTCACTGGTTATATTGTAGTAGAAATTTGCGTATTTCTAAGTATACGTACCAGTAACATGATTATCTTATTCTTTTCTGTAACAAGTATTTATTTTAATGTTAAAGTGGACATAGCTATAAAATTTCCAAAACTTTTTCAACTTTACTTTACCGAACCAATTGTTTACATTTTCCACCTTTTCTTGCAGATATACATATACAATAAACATTATGAATAACTTAAGCAATGCTAAACAATCAGAAAGGATGAAGTTCCAGTTTCTCTGCTTAAATGTAATTATGAGGCTCTGGTACCTTCCCGGGACCATATAATATTTTCGAAAGCTGCAAATTTCTTGAAATATTAAAATTTAGTATACTTAGACCTAGTAATAACGGTTATCCGGTTCCGCCATGTCACTAGATTTTCTATCCCTGATGTTTTGCGAACAATTGCTGGTAAACAACACGACAGACAGGATACGACGAGTGCTTGAGCGTTTCAACATCCGGACGGTTTTTACTTCAACACGAAAAGTAGCTTACTGCCATCTAGCTTACTACAGGTCAAAGAAAAGAGGAATCCCTTGTCAACATTCCGGGTATACAACATACGGCACAACAGGACACTAGAACGCAGAAACATGAGAGGAATGTGCGGTTGAAACAAACAGACAAATTTACTATGACAAACGGCTGTGAAAGTCTGAGAAACTATTTATAGTCAGAGTTATTCACAAAAAAAACACACAGAGGAATTGAATAATTACAGACCTGTGGCATTAAATATGTCTAAAATTATTGAAAATATCCTATACGATAGAATTATGAAAATTATGATTGAACACTGTATTTTGTATACAAACTAAAATTGTTTTATAGAAAAAAGATCTACTACAGAGGCGACTTTTCAACTTTAAGAGGAGATTCTCACTGGTATGAGTAACTATCATCATCACAATAAATTTTGCTGAATATGTTAAAATCTGAATTGTTATTTAAAACACTATTAAACTTCTCTATAGCAAGATAACTTATCTTGACGCTTTAGGAGTTCACTATCGGTCTACATCATCCACTATTTCTAGTGACTCCACTAGTGACAATAAAGAAATGTTAGAAAGAAAGAAATTGGTAAAACAGTGAAAAGTTTACGCTATGGAAGTATCTTTTAGTTTATAGAATTTTCAAATGCCTAAGAGAAAATAAGTTCTTCAAAATGTGGAAAAACACAACCGTCAGGAAACGGATGTTCTTTTAATGAAGATAAGTTGATTTGGATTTTTATTCTTAAATATCGTTCAAACCACACTTTGATTCTTGTCTTTAATGTATCAATTTAATGTCAACGCCTTTTATTCAGTCCAAATTAGTGTTATCAAAACTAAATGTAGCAACCACTAGAAACTCTCTTAAATTCTAACCAAGAACCGAGCTCGAAGAATTAAAAGTAATAGATGTTAGACGGATATACGATCGCGATCAGACCCTTAATCAAACCGGATCAAGAGTTAAGGATAATTCATCATCGTACGGTACGGTGAAGGCAAGGGAAAGGAGACGGTAGGGGAAATGTTATCAACAATTAACCGGGCAGGCCAGTAATGTCTGTGATTGCAGGTAATTTAAGCAGACAGACAATGTATTGTAATATCTATAATTGTGGCCGGCAACCCCGTCGAGATTGCGGCGGTGCAGTCTGTTATTAGGATCGCGGAGGGCTCAGGGACTTAGCTGCTGCCGTTGCTGCGCCACGGACTCGAGCAATTCGAGCGCAGTACATGCGGTAAGCGAAGAGGAATATGTATTGTGAATATGAATATCGTACTTGCGTGTATGTAGGTCTGTACAGTCACGGACAAAAGTGGTCGTTACTTTTGATTAGGTGTCGTAATAATAAATCTTTCGATTTTTTAAACACCCTAAAGAACTTTACCAGAATTACTTTCTTGCATTGCACAGCAAATATTTAGTTTTAGTCTGTAGCTGTAGTCTTGGCAAAGAGGAGTAAGTGCCGTACGGAGAACAATATGGAGGGGTGAAGCGCGCGGCACGGAGAATCGAGTACCATTCTGTGGTGAATGTAATGGTACGTACAATCGAAGAGTCCCTTCTTCCCCTATCTTACCTGCTTCCAAAAGAGTTGCACAATGTACCAGAGATGGAATTTTAAAAGTTTGTCATGTTTTACTACTGCGAAAATTTTGATGTTGTAAGCTATCAAGAAAAGCCAGAAAATGTTTGACGATTGTCAGGTAAAATGTGATTTAGAAAGTATTCGCAAGAACTACTATGGACTAACGGAGGGAATTGAAAAATTACGGAATGATTCGATGTCGCTTGTAGATTCAGTTCAAATTCTGGATTATGTTCACTGAATGAAAGTATAATACAAAAATTTGAGTCTTTCAGCACGTTACATAATATATTTTTTTATCATTATTTGTACGTGTTTCTGCATCTGCATCGTCTATGCTCACTCATGGTCACGATCATAAATGATGCGAGTACGGAAACGTTACTGAACTCACCTTGACACCGCTCCTCGGTTCCTCTATGTGTTCGTCGCATTGCACTGTAACTTGCCCCACTTAGCCGAAGCTAGTTATCAGTTTGCAGGTTAAATCTAGTTGAAGATGCTAAGTGGTTGTCATGAAAACTTTGACAAAAGCTTGAGGATATGGGAAAAATAACAATAATAAACTTTTCTTGCCCAAACAGATTTAAGAAAGAATTTCAGCGACAGGACATATGTATAATTAAATTAATGTGAGGCTTTCGTTGACTTTTATAATGATAAATTGTGATTAGACGGGTCCCCGTAGTCTAGAGGTCATGACACTCGCCCGGCTACATGGCGCTAATTCAAATTCTACCGAGTATCGACATTTTTACGGAGAAGGAATCAACGTTTGCAATTATAACAAAAAAATACAATTTGGCTGGACAAATAATGTTGTATTATCCTATACAAATTCAAATAATAATGTGCGAAACGCAATATGGAAAGGACGAAAGAAGAAGACCCTTAATGAAGAGAAAAAGCTGTTACAAATGTTCACAAATTTCCATAATAATTAAAGGTCCGTGGCAATATCTTTCCAAAATGTTTATGACACTCCCAATAAGGTGCTTCAGTTCGTATTTTGACCCAGCACCTTGAACGGGTGGACTCTATTCAGTTGATAATAAAATATTGAAACAGCATCATCAACATCGCGGAATGTCTCAATCAAAAACTAGTCTACATTGCGTAAACTGTCGTAAAGTCAACATTTTTAAAGTTAAATCTTAAATTATTGTTAGGTGGAAAGGTACATGCCACTTTGGTACTGGTGTTAAGAAATAATGGAAAGATAAAAGAAAGGATTAGCAAGAATAAAGCAACCCAGAGAAAAGATCATGATTATCTGTAAGATTGATGATCATGAAAACAAGTAGTGGATGAATCTGGACATATTGAATTGCTGGGAGCTTATTGGAGAAGAGACATTATTTATTAAGAAGAGTAATACTCACTTGAGCACTGAACCGTCAACTTCGTTCTGGAGCCATTACATAAAGCGTGTTTCTAGAAAGTCCAGTCGCGGTCACTTGTTAGTGTAGAATGTATGAAATACAAGATCCGTATCAGTATCTCGGTATTAATAACCCGTATGACCCAGCGTGCCACTAGCTGTAGTAGAACATGTTCAAATGTATCGACTGTTAAAAGATCTGTTTATTTGCTTAAATTTTATTTAAACATACCAGCAAAGCCGTGTTTGAATTTACGCTGTTTATTTTGATATTACAATAGCCACACCCATGTCGATATCGATTTTGATACGTTATATTAATTTCTAAAAGGCCGAATATTGAATTTCGTGTAATTTTGATACATATCCAGATGTGTAGATATGCGTTCTTGTCTTCCTTTACCATTACCGTAATCTTTTTACTGCACTCCTTTTTTTTAAAAGTAATAACTTCATTAACACAGATCTGCGTGGTTTTATGGTCAATGCAATATAATTGTAACGTTTCTTGGTAAAGAGATGAATAAATGAAGATACATTTGCAGATTCTTGTTATAACAAGAGAAGGTACAGGTTTTTCTAGAACATATATGAACAAAGATATTCATGCAGAGAAGTTGAAACTACAAACAACTCGAAATACTGGTTACGCAAAAGCATTTGGAAAATAAAATAAAAATATAGCTTTAAAACGGATTTGAAATATACTGCACAGAAATAGAAAAACCTCTAATATATCTAGTTGACATTGATTTTCGATATCCCTTTCTTCAAAGTAAAAATTTGGAAGTTTTTCAGTTGATCCAATCTTATCCAGAATTCTGTCTCTGTCTGTACATATGGGTTATACGTGCATTAGATGTTCTTGGGCGATTTGGTTCCGTATGCGAGATGGGTTTGGCCCGAGTCGGCATCGGCTATGTATTGCACGTAGTACCTTCATCCGCAATGCTTGTATGTACGCTATCTACATTGTACGTCGTTCTAATATTGTGTTCGATGGATTTACCCGTAATACGACCACCACTGCGCGGCATACGGTTTCGTCGTCATGTACGGTTCGTCCTAGATTTGAATTATTAAGTAATTGCAATTGTTTGTCGAGAAGAGCGATGGGTTGGTTACATTAGGAGCGCTGGGTGTGTTTAAACGCGCATACATTTACATTACGTCTTCACCATTTATCTTGCTATTTTCTTTGTACGTATATTGCACAATTGACAAACCTATTTCATAACACCATATTCCAAATACTTTTAAATGGAGTTAAGCTAACCTAATGCGATTGCTCAAAACAATAGCATTGTGGCATCGTTGGTTAGCAGTGAATGGTTGTTTTTCCGTTAAGTGGTACGAGGGCGACCTGAAATGTTTCCGGAATCGACAAGAAGAACACGGCATTGGTGTGATTTTTTATTTTTATTTTTCGATGTAGTCTCCTCGAAGATCGGTCTACTTTTTCAAACGGTGCTTCAGCCGTCGCAAAAGTACGATTCATTTGAGGCAAACCTCTTTTCTCCCAGTGATTTTTTTCAGGTTTGGGAATAGGAAAAAGTCACTGGGGGCACCGATGCATTGTCGTGGTGGAAATGCACCCTTTTTCCACTGCAAACCAGGCCGTTTCTCCTTCAATACTGCATAGAATCGAGTTAATAACTCGCCGTAGTATTGCCCCGTGATCGTCCTTCCCTTCTGCAGATAGTCGATGAGGATCACACCTTGGGAATCTCAAAAAATGGTCGCTATAACTTGCGGCCGATGGTACGGTTTTTGCTTTCTTAGGAGCCGATTCGCCCGGAAAAGCCCACTGCTTCGACTGTTCCTGGGTCTCCGGTATATAGTGGTGTATCCAAGGTCTCATCCACGGTTATGAAACGCATTAAGAAATCCCTTGGATTGCGTTAGATCCTGGCCAGACACCGAAACGGTCAACCGATTTCGTTTTTGCTCAAGTGCGAGCAAACACGGTACCTATCGCACCGAAAGCTTTTTCATACCCAAGCTTCGTTCTTTTGAGATGCCTGTTGTCCCTGCTACCTCTTTCAGCTTCAATGGGTGATTGGCTAACACGAAGTCATGTATCTTGTCGACCATTTCACCGTTGGTAGCGGTTTTTGGACATCCACATTTCAGGTCACACTCGTAATATTTAGTCAAGTGTGTATATCGTGGAGTTTATACCCCTCCTTATTTCTTTCATTTCGTGTCTCACCTCTTGTCAAATAATCCGCGTGCGTAATTTAGGCTACTTTCTACTCACCATTAGTTCCATCCTACATGGATCGACCTTTGAACTTCCACTTTTAATGTTTCGTTTATTGTTTCCTTCTATGACTATTTGGAATATTTCCGTTTTTTCGAAGTATGATGTAGCATATTATACATATTCCTAATCCGCGACTAATCGATATATTTATGTTCGTGTTGAGCGTCTTATTATAAATGTTCACCAGACTTTATCACAAGATTTTGCATTATTTTAACCGCAACGTTAAGCGGAAAAGGTTCCTACTCGCTAGTTAGCAACCCGTTTATTTATTATAAATAATTACATTCCGCACATAATCTATAATACATAAAGTATTACCGAGTGAGTCGGGTTGAATGTCGACTTGGGCGTGTTGCTGTTTATCTTGTCCGCGAGACTTAATAAATGTGGTCGGAAAATCGTCCCGACCTGTTGTGCTGTTCGGACGTCTTGCATGCGGTGCCCATTTTTCACCAACGTTCGACCGAGACTTGTGCCGTAATTTTATATGACTCCGCGTATATGCTATAAGAGGTGATGTAATTACGCAATTTCTCCTTACGCTGACCGGTACCGAAGTTCTCCGAGATGTTCTTTTACGTTGTCGACGTTGTTGGTATTTCTAATCGTTTGGTGAAGTATCCGACATGCCGCCTTTTGGAAGATGGATTTTCTAAAATCGTTCCATTAATGAGTTGCAAACTGTATGATGTAAGATTTATTACGTGTCATGACGTCGGTAGGCGAGTTTTCTGCGGATGTATATTGATATTATTAAGTTGGTGTGCGATGATTTAGGTAAAGAATGTCTGTCTTATTTCATGAAACTACACGTTGTGCGCTTTCTAAAAGGATAACGACCAATTAAAATATTTAGATTGAGTTTTGGCCAAAACTCCATCTAAATATTTTAGTTAGTATGTAACAAATAAGCAACTTTTATCTTTTGCAAACAAAGCTAATCAAAATCATTTTCTTTTTGAGGAAAGTATCACTAAGATATAAGGTATCCCAAAAATCCGTTTCCAAATAAAAAGAATATATTAAAGTAATAGTAAACTCGAGACAACATTCTCGAGAACCGTTTGGTAAATATTTTTCGTAATATCCTCCATTTCTCTTGGAATATTCTTTCTTAATTCAGTTTGAGGGTGGGGAGTGTTGCTGTATACCTGTAATAAAGTAGCTCCATAGGACAAAATTGTATTGGTGTCAAGTGGTCGAAAAGGAGACTTGGAGATTACATTTATATTTTCGATAAGTTTTATAACATGACTACGACCATGACTTTTACGTGTTTCACTCCATTTTCAAGTTCTATACGTCTTAAAAAACCCCTGTTACATTAGATGATCTAATTTGTGCACTTTACAAGATGTAAATATTTCGTTTTTCCTCCATCATTCTTCAGTTCCAATGTCTGGATATTTTTCACTTCAGTACCCACACTTCTCCGTAGGGGGTGAGATGGGGGAGGTGGTAGGTAGTACAATAAAATTTTTAATTAAAAGCAGAAGTAATAAAACTTTCCAGGAGCCTAGAACAGCAGTCTTGAAGAAAAAGAAACAAGAAGCAAGACCGTCGGAAAACGAAGACGAAGAAGGAGAAGTATGCAGTCGCAATAACATCAAATTAAAAAATAATTAAATAATTAAAGTTCGCAGGCAACTTTTATAATATATAATTAAAATCGAGTTCTGATTCTGTAGACGCGGTGCGGCGGGGCGAATCGAGTCCCGGGATATGCTGCAGCGGTAGGAATAGCAGCAACAACCTTCAGATTTATATGTAATAATTACGAGATATAAATTCAGGCTCTTCGGACTTCTTAATTAATCGTAATTATGCAAAAAAATAATAATAAATATTACGCCGCTGCACGAAATTATATGTCTCTTC
The DNA here is from genome assembly GCA_023509865.1 of Trypoxylus dichotomus. Lineage (NCBI taxonomy): Eukaryota > Metazoa > Arthropoda > Insecta > Coleoptera > Scarabaeidae > Trypoxylus > Trypoxylus dichotomus. The sequence continues at coordinate 87,069,308 of CM042074.1, read as the reverse complement.
AATTCGCTGTATTTCAAACATCTCTGATTGCTAGATAAAATGATAGGTTGCTTACACTATTATGTTAACTACGTTGCGGTGTTGCCGGCTTAACACATGGGCTGAATAGTCCCAGGCCTAACACATAGATGACGCTAGTTTTATTGCAGTCACCTTTCTCTCAGTTAGTACTAACCTTCAAAAGACAGCTGTTAAAATTTCATGATATTCTATTCATTAGTTTGTGAGTTATTATGCTAAGAGTCATGCTACTTTTGTTACTTTCAAAACAATGGATCAAAAACAATTTCGTGTTTTAATTTTACACTGCTTCTTGACGGGAAAAAAATACCGTTCAAGCGAAGCAATGGCTTGAAAAGTGTTATGGGGACTACGCTCCATCAGAAACAACAATAAAACGTTGGTTTGCCGACTTCAAACGTGGTCGTAGAGACACCGATGATGCAGAACGCAGTGGACGTCCAAATGAGGCGGTAACACCAGAAGACATCAAAAAAATCCACAAAATCGTTTTGAATGATCGAAAAGTGAAGTTGCGTGAGTTAGCTGACATCGTAAAGATATCAAAAGAACGTATTGGCTTTATATTGCATTAGCATTTGACTATGAGAAAGCTCTGTCCAAAGTGGGTGCCGCGTTTGCTCACTGTTGACCAAAAACAAGAACGTGTTGATGATCCTGAGCAGTGTCTGACGATGTTTAAACGTAACAAACCGGAATTTTTACGTCGATATGTGACAATGGATGAAACATAGATCCATCACTTCACTCCGAAATCAAAACGAACGTCATCTGAGTGGACAGCAACTGGTGAACCTCGTCCAAAGCGCTCAAAAGCACAACAATCGGCTGGGAAGGTTGTGGCCTCGGTATTTTGGGATGTGCGTGGTGTAATATTCATCGACTATCTTGAGAATGGAAACAGTGAATATTATATAGTGTTATTGGAGCGTTTGAAGGCCGAAATTGCAAAGAAACGACCGCATATCGCAAAGAAAAAAATGTTCTTTCATCAAGACATCACACCGTGTCACAAGTCAATCAAAACAATGGCAAAACTACATGAATTGAACTTCGAATTGCTCCCACATCCACCGTATTCGCCAGATTTGGCTCCCGGCGACTACTGGCTGTTCGCAGACCTCAAAAAAATGCTCGCCGGTAAGAAATTTCGCACGAATGAAGAGGTTATCGCTGAAACTGAGGCCTATTTTGAGGCAAAAGATATATCGTTCTACAAAAGTGGTATTGAAATGTTAGAGCGGCGCTGGAATGATTGTGTTGCTCTTGATGGAGATTACGTTGATGAATAAAGCTAATTTTGAATCAAAAAAACCGTGTTTTCTTTGTTAGGCCCGGGACTTTTCAGCCCATGTGTTATAAGATGAAAATGAAACAAAATCAATCGCGTACTAGAACCTGATTAACCAATTATTTCCGTTTTCATTCGTAAATACGAAAGTTAGTATCCTCTTTTTTTGTTTTTGCAGATCTGGTGAGTATTTTGGAGGTTAGTTTGACTGTTTGACTTCATATTGGAGTTCATAAAATAATTGTTTGGGAAACTCCAGAGTACAAGATAATTAAAATATTTAGGTCCTGGTTTTTGTCATAGTTGCCGTTAGTATTTGTTTGAGTCAAATATATCTTCAAAACGCTTGAAGAGGTAGCGAAGGTGCTTAAAAACTTTTGAAATTTTAAGTTTTTCTAGAAAACGTTATTCAATTGTTTTTTTTTTAGTAGCCAGTAGTTTAATCAAAATTAAAAGCGCTTCCTAAATGCTAATTCAACCTACTTTATGCAATCGATTTGGTGAATGTGTTGGATAAAGTCAAAAGAGAGCAGGTGCGCAACTGTATGAAACTCAGATGAGTGTAGGAAGATCCTACATATCGTTTAAAAACCCTTTGCCAAGGAAGAGAACATTTTGTAAGACTACTGAGCCCCTTGTAATTTAACGATGTTAAATGGAGTCTTTAATATGCACCAAACCCTATAAAATAGATTTCCCAGGAATAAAAGTCCACCAGGCTCTGCTGGTGACATCGAATTAATTGGGAACCTAATAAAACCTTGAAGTATGCATAAACATGTTAGGAATAACCAAAGGAAGTAAATATGATAAATTGGTACAGAAAAACCAAAACTATAATAATATTGTATGAACATTTGAAATAGTTAAGGGAAATTGCAAACAATAAGACCAATTTGGAAGATGAAATTAACACATGGCTAGATCAAGAGCATTACTCCTCTTGATTACAACAAATGAAAGGCAGAAATATGGAAATGAGGCTTCTGAGAAAAATGCAAGACAAAAGGAAAAGGAAACGGGATCGGAAATGCAAGAGATACCTTATCGTGAAACTAGATCAAAAAGGGCTCAATGGGGTAGCTTGATCATGTTATGGTGAAAAAAGTATGAGTAGAGGCAAACAGGGCAAAGAAAAGGGAGTCTAAATACATTTGGCTTCTGAGGTGATGTTCTAAACGGCCAAATTGAATTCCTTTTCTACTCCAGTTGGTATTCGCTGCGCTACAAGTAGAAGAAGGATTATCGGTGAAACCTTGCTAATGGTGCTTTGAATGCAGAGACTGTATTTGCTTTAGTACCTTTCCGATCATGACATGAGGTAGTTGATCGTCTTACACTTGTGTTCTTTTACGCTTTGTAAATATATAATTAGGTATGTTGAACGTACGGAAAGGTAATAAACGACCATTGGTTGGCGCAGTGAAAGAGTACGAGGGTAAACTGAAAAATTTGGTAGCTAACTATGAGATGGCGCTGGGCGAAAGCAATCTTTGATGCTATTGTATAGCTTAATGTTTCAATGGCATACGTGTTAAATTTTATGTCGTTCTGTCAAGTAGTTTGTTGTGTATAATTGTTTAAAGCAGAGCACTGTTGTCGCTTTTTAAAAACCGGACAATATTGAAATTCGCGCGTTGATTAAATACCTGTAGAAAAAGTATTTTTGGCCCAAAGAAATTCATGTTGATATGGTAAATGCGTTAGGCGAGAATGCTCCTTCTTTTAAGGGAAATTCGTGAATGAATTTCAAATAGGTCTTACGGGCGTAAATGACGATCCCCGTTATGGACACCCAAAAGCGGCCACTTCTACAGAAAATGTGCAAAAAGTTTTGAAATTTTTGGAAGCTGATCGCCGATCAATATTGAATGATATTATTAAAGCTGCAGGCATCTCCAGAGAGCGGAATTACTCGCATATTCTTTTACATATTATCTATAACAATCAATAAAAATGGTGGCCAGTCCCACATCTTCTCAAATGCAATCCGGATGTCTTAATCAAATTAATACCTGAAAGTTTCGATGGTAATCGTTATAAACTACGATGTTTCATTAAACAAGTAGATTCTGTTTTTGAACTTGCTCAGCCTAATCAATTCCAACCTCTTTTATTATACGTAAAAAGTAGGGTCATAGGAAAAGCTCACGATCAAATTGATATACATTGCAATTTGACGACTTGGGACGATATTTCAGCATTTTATATGTTAAATTAGACATATCTGAGCGGTATGCAAGATGGGTGCCGCGTTTGCTCACACCACAGAAAAAACTCAAACGCGTGGAATATTTGGAGCAGCTTCGGCAAAATCCAACAGATTTTTTGTACCAATTTGTGACTTGCGATCAAACGTAAATCCACCTTCATACACCGGAAAGTAAACAGCAATCAAGAAAGTGGACTAAACGTGGTGAACCGGCTCCAAAGAAGGCCAATGTATTGGCAGGAAAGGTGATGGCTTCCGTTTTCTGAGGTGCGAAGGGAACCTTGCTTATTGACTACCTTCCAAAGGGACAAGCGATTACTTGACTTTTTGAACTTTCGGATCGATTGAAGGCGGCTACCGTCGAAAAAAGACTCGGAAGAAAGCAAAAGAGAATTCTTTTTCATCAGGCGGGAATTGTCGAAGCGAATTCGCCGAATTAAAGTTTGAAGCGCTTGAGCGTCCCACTTATTCACCGGATGTAGCTCCGTTAGATTATCATCTCTTCCCCAAGCTTAAGAAACACCTCGGCGGTATGCTGATAGTTGCTGTGGACCACCATTTTGAGGAGCTTGAGGAAAATGAGTACTGTGAAGTCATAAAGAAGCTTTAGCATTGAAATATTACTATTTGCTATGCTTTAGTTTCTGAATTTTTCAGCTTACCCTCGTATATTGGTGAAATTCCAGATTTATTTTCTAAAGGTAGTAACGCTGCATGTAAAGCTTGCGATAAACTGTTAATCTCAATTTATCTTCGATTACTATCCATGCCTCTTGCTTGTCATTCGCACCTCCGCCCACTGATAAAGTTCAAAGGTCTATTGTAAGTCCTATTACAAGAAGGAAAGTTGTGTACGAAATCATTTGTCAATTCTAGCTGTATATATATACATATATAGTATATACAGATGGAAACAAAAAAACTTAATGCATTGGATTGCGAGTAAATACGACCATATCTCATCTTTTAAAATTTATGCGTGTACCTCGCTTTTAAATATATATTTATAGTAGAAAGATCTCGCGTATTGATCTCGTAGACTCCTAAAATTATCCCATCCGAACCAAACACGGTAATAACACACCAGGCGATGCGCTACCCACAAATTTATCGTTATACATTTTGTCATGTCTCAATAATAAATTTGCCCGAATATCTATAGGTATAATTAGAACGTTTTAGTTGACGAATGACTCCAAATTACACTCTTATATATACTTTCATTACATATACAGAAGAAGATACCAAAATATGAATGCCAGTCGAATGTATAACAGATCTATAATAAATATCGTTATTTTGGACGCAGGTAGAGAATTTTGGCGCTTCTATTTCTTATGTTTTGAGTTAATTTATCGTTAAAAAAAGTGCTTAGCTTGTTGGTTCAGAATTTACCCATAAGTATCCGACTGGAATTTAAAAGAACAAAAGAAAAGAATAAATTATAAGGTAAAGGTGGATATATCGACGAAAGTCAAATATAACTTTTTATTTATAAGTTCCAGAAGATTTCAGAAGTGTAGGAACGATTCTCTATCTCGTAGATGAAGTTGCAAACCACAAGTAAGAATAATGAACAGCAAATCGAACATAGTTCGGTCTTTCGGTGACACGCCATACATTTCATTTATCTGTTTTATACTATATACATGCTTTCTACAGTAATTTTGGTTCTGAACATGGTTTATCGTAAACTTTATACATAACTTTAGTACTATTTTAAAAGAAATGAGGAAATTCATCGATATACTGTTCCACTTTGTTAAGCAATGGTCGTTTTTTTACCCTTGTAAACGTTCTGTTAAGGACTTAACATTGTTTTGTATTTTTATAAGTGAATTTTAAGTTTCTAAGGAAATGTATTTTATATGATTTTATTTTCTTTGCAACCGTATGGGTTCGCATTATTACCTTATTTTCATTTAGTTGTTCGTCGTTGCGGACGAGTTTCATGGACCATTTTTCTTATGTAATGTCGGCATCATCGCTCCGTTTTACTTGTCGGTGCGCAGTTCGCACATTTGCTGGCTACTGGTTTTTTCCCTTCTTTGGGGCGCAGTAGCAGAGAGCTAAAGATTGCACATAGCGTATTATTTCAAACAAGAACGCCTGGGCAGCTGTCACATTACTTTTGTATTGAGATCGGCTATTATCGCTACTGTCGCCCTCGACCAGGCGTTCAAGCTCTAAGAGATACGGTGGTTTCTCCTATAAATATGAAAATAACGAACGTATTTGGTTCAAGTACAAATACATGCCAATGATACAGGGCCAAGTCCCTTAGGCAAATTTGGAACAAAGAAAATATATTAGGCTCCCGGAAAGGGATATATAAATAAGCATTGCACCGAGGAGCGCTTATAAATTTAAGAAATAAATAGGGCTGGCTCCTCTATAGAAAGGTAGTGGTGCATGCAAATAGATAGAGGCATTAGTACATGCCTCTAACAAAGCTTCTGAGGAAGCATATAAGAAACATACATATACACATGCTAATGTACATTACATGTATAAGAGAGCCCGAATAACTGCAATTATTGCAAATATATATATCTTACGTACATCGTAACTGTACATAGGCAGGAGTGGAAACCGTATACACATTTTATTTTTAAATATATTTTTTGCGCATGCGCATTGAGTTTCACTGTACAACCTTTCATATAGTAAATAAGCGAACATACTCTACAAGTAAGTATTGGTCAAGTAATTCAAGAATTTACGAGCAGGCTACAGCGGCGCTGTTCTTCAAACCAAGAGAACGTAACACGTTCAATATACTTAGTTATATATTTACGAAGGACAAAAGAGCACAACGGTAAGATGATCGACTACCTCACCTCAAGAGTAAAAAGGAACTAATCCAAATACAGTTATGATAAGTGTGACCGGTCTATATTTAACTTTGGAATAGAACTTGTAATAATAAAGTACATTAAGGAAATTTACATTTAAAATGCAGCTTTCTGGGGTGAGTTTCTGTAAACATACGAGCATGTAGTAGAAAAAGTGCCACCCTCTATTAGAGTGACTAATAGTTTTCTGATAATCCCGACAACAGACTTGAGCATCACTGTACATACACTACGTACAGATTCACATTTCTACTAATACACATGTTTCCGTTGCTCGCAAATATATTGGCACAAATTGCGTACATTATTTAGGCAACTCCCCGGATATTTGTTGAACAATTCTACCAAACCCGTCTACCCTTTATCATTCAATCGATTCTCTAAGTAGAGGTTTCCGTCCACTTTACAGGCACCATCAATAATTCACATCAATTTACTGTCCTTGTAAATATTACTTAAGGGAAATCCCATTTCGACGTTCTGTACGTACACAGGGGCACGGTCAGTACACAGATTTACACGCTGGAAACGAAAGCAAATATCTCCAGTGCTGCATATATACATACTGCATAGGTGTATGTATAGGTAGGCGGATATGGATATATTGTGAATTGGATGGGTACACACGGTATCGATTCAAGAAATACGCTTGCATACAGTAACACTATTTAAAACGTTCCGACAAAGGTTTATAAATAACCTAGGGTAAAATCCTCAGTTATCAAACGTTTGACTTTCTTTTCGAAATAAATGCATACACAAAAACTTTGTTTGTAATTAGAACATGTTAACAGTAGAAGAAACGCTATTTTATAAATGAAAAAAGTGTATAGTAGCTGTGGAGGTATTTGCTATATGTAAATAAACACAGCAACCTTGAAGCTTTGTCTCTGACTGGTAAGTGGTGATTTTTAATCGTATTTACTGATTATTTTAATAGCCCAAATAGAAGAACACTGAAGAGCGATAAGTGGGGTATATTAGATGAAGGTTCTAAGACTTCTCGACACTTAACGAGAAAAAAACATGTTGAAGCCTTAGAAGGCTTTGTGAGGATCGCTTTATCAGGTAAAAATATTACACCGCTTCTGACGCTACTGAGATGTTTATTTTTTATACGGATACACAAGCAGCTTAAGATACAGCCAGATTATTTTTTAATGCATTTTCCGTCATAAAAGCTATTTCCAACTCGACGCCAAGCTTAGGAAAAAGCAGACAGGAAAAATGATTTTGACAAATGGACCAGTATTTAAATAATGAGTGGACTTTGTTGAATTCCGTTATCAAGCCGTCGGAAAAGCAGGATGTTTCGAGATCTGCAAAATATCCATTTGTAGCGGCGATGACCTTCTCATTTGAGACAAATCTCTTTCCTTCCGGTGATTTTTTCAGGTTTGGGAATAGGAAAATGTCGCTGGGGGCTAGGTCCGATGAATATGGAGGATGAGAGATTAATTCGTAGCGCAATTTATCATTTTTGACACGACGATACTGAATGAATGAGCCAGTACATTGTCATGGTGGAAAAGCACTTCTTTCCGCTGCAAACGAGGCCGTTTTTCTTTCAATACCGCATAGAATCGGGTCAATAAATTATTATAGTATTGCCCCGTGATCGTCCTTCCATTTCGTAGATAGTTGATGAGGATCACACCTTGGGAATCCCAAAAAATGGTTGCCATGACCTCTCCCACCGATGGAATGGTCTTTGCTTTCTTCGGAGGCGATTCGCCCGGAAAAGTGCACTACTTCGACTGTTTCTAGATCTCCGGTATGTAGTGCAGGATCCAAGTCTCATCCATGATTAAAAACGCATCAGGAAATCCCTTGGATTGCGTTGGGTCCCGGCCAGACAGACGGTGTGAGCAAGCGCGGTACCCACCGCGCCGAAATACACGAAATTTCGTATATGAAAAAGCTGCTTCAGTTCGAATTTCCGTGGCCGTTTTCCCAGCCATCCAGAAATGTTTTATCACTGCAGGAAATCGAATGTACTTCGACCTTCGTGCACCATCTCTTGCCGATTCCGGAAACATTTCAGATCGCCATCGTATTATAATACAAATGAATGTGAAAACGCATTAATAAGTTATAGATAAAATATTGATATAAAGTATTGAATTCTCTGTGGAACAAAGTAATTATAACCAGAGTGTAGCTTTTGCCACACCATGTATTTTTTATAGTATCCTTCCTGAAGATGGAGCTACAGCTCCAAAGCTAGTTCAGGTGTAAATTTGAAACAAGATAAGATTCAAAGAATAAAGAGGATCATGAAATTTTTTCTAATTCTATTAAATCTAGTGTTAATGAAATGATTATTCCTTAAAGGAATGCTATCAATATCAAGGATATCGTTATAAAACAAATTTTGCGTTAATTCTGTCATTTATTGCAAGTTACACAATCAATAGACACCAAAATAATACATATACATAAGCTTATTCTATTTCCTTTGTTTCAGAGCGAGACTTGGAGTGTGTTCATTCTGACAAACACATTGAGCAGCTACTGGTATGATATTTGTTTATTTTTTTAAGCAGTTTCACGTTACAGAGATCATGTTCAATTATGTACCTTTAATTAAGCGTAAAATCTACGAGGGCCATTCGGAAAATAAAGAACGTTTTTTTTCTATAGAAATTTTTATTAGATATAATTAAATGAAACTGTATTTGACATAAAATTAGATACCGAATCGGAGTGGTGGATATTTATAACCTTAGAGTGAACGTGAACAAATGCAAAGCACTTACCTATACCAGAAGGTATAATGCAATTGCGTATGCCAACGTTTACGATAACACTGTATTCTGTAAAAGTTAAAGTTGCAATATGTAGCAACATTGCATGCCTTTACGTCATATTACTTTGATGATATGCGTGCACTCATAGAGTGATCCTATTATCTCTGGTATCGGGATTGAATTAGCAGCTCCAGCTACGAGTTTCCATTTTCAATTAACGATCGCAAGGACTGTGTGGTTGTACAATTCACAGGTATACCAGTATACTCCACTCACACAAATTTATTAATTAGGCAGAACGCCGCATTTCGAGAGCACGTGGACTCTCATTGCCAATCGTCTTACCGACTGAGCGGCTGTGACTTGCTGTTGTATGAACTGAATGAGGTCTTCTGCTCCTCTTCTGTTATCCAGGCAGAGTATTTATAAGTGTATCGATATAGGTTGGTTTGTTAAGTGTTATTATCACTGTAAGATCATCTGAATCTTCTTCGATCTAACTAAGTACCCAATGTCTTTCAATTCGACGGTAGTTTTTTTTGGGCTAAATTTGGATTCGTGAATTTGTACTATTCCTCCTTAGCCTTCAATCTGTCCTATTTGTTCCTGCAAGGTAGTAAAATTAGTTACCGAAGTCTCCCTGCAATATTGATACTAGTCTGCAATTGTTTCTTAAGAGAGATGAGACCAATCTTCTTCAAAAGGTGCCTGTTCTTGCGGTGTCCTAGGAGTCTTCACTCATGAAGCTGTCACAGAGGCTGCAAAAAGTTTATCGGGTCTATTTTAGAATACGATACACCTTTCTCCGATTCCATATTGTAAAGTAAAAATTAACGCCCAATAATATTTCAAGAATTTATAATACAGGCATTTGGATAGTCAGAGAACGACTGCAGAAAATAACTTATTCCGGCATATTTCAGTAAAATTTTGAGATATTCAGTACCAACTTAAATTTTGTAAACTATGACTCATATACCACTAAACATAACCTTTTAAATAGATTTTCGAGTACCTTAAACTAAACTCGTGAAAAAAGAAGCGCTGTTTTAAACACAGCGAAACGTGGGCTTTCCGTTAGAATCCATTATAATCGTTAAATCGATGTCTCTTATACGAAACTATAACCAGTTAATCGAATGAAATCAATTTCTAGAAATCCTCGTGTTATTTAAGCGAAAGGATTATTGGCTCAACTGTAATGCGCCTTTTAGCAACTAGCTTAGAATAATTTTGTTCTTAATTGTAGCACTTCTATAATACAAAATGTAATTATTGAAATGTTGGATTTCGACTTGTGTGAAATGTTCGAGTAGCATTTGTTTGAGCAACCTTTTTTGTGTTTTTGTTAAACAAAATTGCCGCCCCTGAAAAATCCACCGCCTCCTCCAATTACTGCACAGGTTGCACCCGCCCGGTCCTGACCTGCTCTACACCCATCTCCTTCTAACCATTCGTGCTGTACCCCTTCTTCGCTTCATCGCGGTGAAAATAAGCGGCAAGGGGGGACGTAAATATAAAGGGTCAAATAGTAAATATTTAAATAAAAAGGTAAGAATATACGTATACATATATTCCTCCCGACGTTTGACCGGTGGTGAAGGTGGTAGCGGTGGTGGTGGTGATGTGCCATCCGATCGGTCGGCTCGGCATCTAGCGCCGAACCGAGAGATATAATGAACGATATGGGTGGTCGGGAGTTCAAATAACCCCGCCTATATTTGTATTGAACCCACCCAAATGTCCATTCAATATTTCCAATTAATATATCAAATATTTATGCATTCGGAATGTTTTTAAAATATCCGACGATGCGTGGCTCTTCTTTCCTCCTCCCTCGTCCTGTCCCGCGTCGTTTTTGACCGTCCGCTCGCCCCGCTAGGTGCCGCGTTACGTCGCTGTTGTGTTTGTACGTCGTACCTGGGATGTTGGTCGATGTATATTATGTTGGTTTTTTGAATTCTTTCTCGCCGCCTGTTTTATTTGTTGATAAATGCGCGCGAAGCTTTTATTATTTTTACGTCGTTGAAAAGGTGGAAGGATGTTCGTAATTAGGTGCGCGTCTTTATAGACGGAGGTGCAAAAATGAAGGCGCGCGCTTTATATTCAATGTATGGGCTACCTACTGTTCTGCGGTAGAATCTTTTGGCGTCATAAAAATAATAAGGCAGTAGGCTTTCATAATATACTTCTCGAAATCTCTGTAATCTCATACATGCTGCTAAATAGAATATATATTTTTTTCTAATATCCTCAACAAATTATACAAAATGAATATCAAACTATAAAGGAAGAGAGAGGAAAGAGAACATGACGTTGAAATAATTATTGCATTTTTTTACTGAAAATATCTACAATAACAATATAATTGAAAACAATTGGATAAATATGCAAGAAATTTACAATGTTACCGAAGCTAAATAATGGATGTTGGATCCTTTAATAATAATAACACAATAACTAGAGTTGTTGTTTGGGCTATTTCCATAGTTTTTCCTTTGTCCGCCGGCAAGATCTTGATATTCTTGTCGCTCATTAACTCCTTGAGGCTCCGTTGTTCTGCCTTGCTGATATTTTATATATACAGCTGTGGCCATATGTATTCGCCACCCTTTTTTGTTTCATTGTGAGTGTATACAGATATATACAGATATTGCTTAATATTTGGTAGCTCCTCCCTGGGCTTTTATCACCGCACGAATTCGTCGAGGCTTACTGCTCACTAAGTTGTAGCACTGTTCGGGGGTGATTTTATTCCACTCTTCGAATGTTTTTGTTTTTAAGCATTGCTTTGTGGTAGATGAGTATTTAGCTACATTTCGCTTTAAAATGTACCATAAATGCTCAATTGGCGATAAGTCCGGGGATTGTACCGGCCATTCCAGGACCCGCACGTTATTTTCCTCGAACCAGCGCATTACTTCGCGAGATTTATGGCACGGTGCATTATCTTGTTGGAAGTAATACTCTGGCTCATCATTATCGAATAATTTTAACGCACACGGTTCCAGAACTTCTTCCAACATGTCGATGTACGTCCGACTGTTCATTCGGCACTCGCAGACGAACAGTTCTCCGACGCCTGTTGCACTCATGGAACCCCAAACCATTATGTTACCACCCCCAAACTTGACAGTCGGGATGATACAGTCTGGATGGAAGGCCTCTCCTCGCCTGCGTCGCACGTATTGAGGCCCAGGTTTACCACAAAGCTACCAACAAAAACATGAATACTGTTACATTTTGGAAAAAAGAATAAAAACACTGTAGATACCAGGAATTGAATACAGAATACCGCAAATACAATAATTATGTATTACTTACCTCAATATTTGACTCATCCGTCCACATAACATTGGCCCAATTGTCAATGGTCCAGTCGCGGTGACTTTTAGCCCACAGCAGTCTCTTTTTCTTTTATTGCGGAAACAACCGTGGTTTATGTCGAGCTTTATATCCACCTAAATTTAATTCACAAAGGCGTCTTCTAACCGTGCGAGGAGAAATAGCAACATTATGTAGCCGGAAAAGCTCACTGGAAAGCTGTTTAGACCCTTTTTTCCGGTCTCGCAAAGACATCCGCTCTAAGACTCGCTCATCTCTGCTAGTTGTCTTCCTTTTTCGACCAGTTTTCGGTTTGTTTGTCAAAGATCTACTCTCTTTGTATCGTTTTATCGTCATTCTAACTGTCGATCGCGCACATTTCACTTGTCGGGCAATAGCAGACACCGACAACCCTTGCTTTTCTAACACCACAATTTGTCCTCGCTCTACCTCCGTCAATTCGCGTGTTTTCGGCATTACTTTTTACTGTATACTACTCGTATTACACAGACAAAATCACAGACGCAATATCTTCACTCTAACTAGCTCAACCTTACTCTTACAACTTTTAAGAAAGACTGAAGAAATATTCAGAAATTACAATTTTACGTCTATTTTCTAATTTACTCAAAATGGCCTACAATAAACCATTAAACCCTCATTACCAGGTACCTAGTTAAGTCCGTCATCGACCCTGCTTCATAGAAATACAATAATATTCGTGTAACACGTTCAAAACGAGAGTGGCGAATACATATGGCCACAGCTGTATTTATAGCTCTTCCTCTGATTCTTTAAGGTTACAGAGAAACGTAAATATTAATAAACAAAATTCAGCTAAACATTAATAAATGTGCAGTACTTACCTTTACTCGGTCATCCAACCCGCAAATATTTCACTATAGCATCTCTAACGCTTTCATCCCAAGAGTTGACGTTTTTAGGGATCTTATTTGATTCCTAAGTCTCATTCTCCCAACATATAGACGCAATGACTTCTGCTGCATCTAGGTCGCTCGGATTCCTGTTCAGATCCTGCAAGAATTTTTATAACAGCTGCGCCTTGAAGTCTGTTTACTACTCGCTTGTCCGCTCGAAACTTAAATATGCACCTATTGTTTGGTACCCATGTTATCACTACCACCAGTTATCAATAGAACGAGTTCAGAAGAGATTTCTTAAATATCTTTCGTATAAATCTGATGCCATTTATCCTCCTCGTGGTACTGATTATATCAATTTACTTTGTAGGCATGATTTCGAGTCGCTGTCGCGTCGCAGAGACGAGGCTAGTGCGAAATTTCTTATTAAATTAATACACCAGCATATTGATTCCCCGTCTTTACTATCTCAAGTGGACTTTAGCATACCCCATTACAATCGTAGATCTGCTGACACTTTTTTTTATCCCCACGGCACGAACTAACGTAGTCCTAAAAGCACCACTAACTCATATGTCTAGAAACGCCAACGTCTTATACAGTGACCCTTTTCTTCTTTCGTGAGGATTTTTTTCTTATTTTTATATACTCTTATACCATAGGGTAATAGTAATATTTAGTATTTTGAGACATTAAATACATGTAACTTAGCAATTATTTTATATACATATATATTATTCGTTTTTTTTTATTTTTTATTTTGCTATCATGCATATTAATTTTAGTGTTTCCTGTAACTGGGTAACGTACCTGTTAGAAATAAATTACTATTATTATTATTATTTTGCCGTATCTGTTTCGGTTTCGCCTTCTCTATTGCTGTTCTGACTTTCCAACGACATTCATCTGCTGCTTCAGGTGGTTGTATTTTTCCTGCTGCCATTTCCTCGGCTAGTACCATATAGATATGATACGCTAGAGCGTGGGTACTCGTGCGGGAGCTATTGCGAACTTCATGCCTTTAATATTTTAATGGCGTTGTCGTCCAACTGCTTACTGGATAAATTAATTACTGTCTTCCTAGGATCAACTGAGTTGCTTTCCATTTGACGTATTGATGATTTCAGCTTTTTTCGGGTGTTTATCTTTCAGTTGTCCATTTATTCTGGTGTAGTTTCTTTTTTACTGCCGCACAGATGTTCGTAAAGTCCTCTTCACTAACAATTTCTCCGATCTTCTGCTTGATCGCCTCGCATTCTTGTGTTATTCGAATTTTAGCGAGTCTGTGGTAGTTAATCCTTTCCCTGACCAATGCTTCTCTAGCTCTGTTAGCAGTTCTCTTGGCTCGATTGCTTGAAACGGGGAGTGTGATTTTTAAGCCTTTCGGGACCATCTTAAATTGTCTTGCTTTATACAGGAATGTAAGATGGTTAGATTTCTTGGCAAGTTTGATCATGGTCTTTTTGTATTGTCTGAAAGACCTGTTTAATTCGGGCCCGTACCGAATTTCTAACTCCTGACGTGATATTGTTGACGATAGAGTCTCATAATAACTAGAGTTGTTGTTTGGTCTATTTCCATCGTTGGAACCAATGGTGGTAATAGCCCAAACAACTCTAGTTATTATGAGAATCCATCGTCCACCAAATTATTTTGTAACCATACACTTAATGACAAATTATCGTCATTGATGTTATCATTATATTTGACAAGCCATTGAGACAACGGTAAATCATTATTTTCATCAAAATCCATTTTCCAGATGTGCTGAAAACAATTTTCTATAGTTTCTTGCGAAATTTGACGCCAAGCTTTGGTTAACATTTCCATCGGTTTTAACAAATTTACTTCATTAGAAGTTACAGTATCCAAATTCGTAATGTGTTTCATTGCTAACAGGCGTCGATAATAGGATTTTAAAGTATTAATAATTCCTTGGTCTATTTTCTGGATCACGGAGGTGGAATTCGGCGGTATTTCTTAGCCATATACAAGGTGATATTCATTGATTGAGTTGATCTGAAGGAGTACACAAAATCAATAAAGAAAACAAAATGTTTTCGGGTGGTAACTTAGAGCCACAAGTACACTCCCTTAAACCGAAAAAAAAACAGCTGAAAAATACGTTGTACAATATCTCTGTAAAGATGGAGGAGGACAATTGCCTACGTTCGCTTATTAGTAAATTATTTTCTTGTTCTTTTCCCTCGCAATTTTCTTATTGTTGCATATCCTCTTCACGTACCAACATTACTCTATCACGTTCCCATATTAGTATTACTCAATTTTTCAACAATTTGATAATTCAAAGCAACCTTGATCCTTATTATTTCTGCTCGCATATCCGGTAATTTATCAAAAGGTCGCCATCGCGCGGGCATAACATAAGACGATCGCGTTACGTTTCGGGCGCTAAACGAGCAGCAGAAGGGCAAGACGACGCAATTACATTTAATTCCGGGCAATTCGCGCAAATAAAAACGAGTCCGTATCGCGAATTCAGCGCAATTAATCGTAATAGGTAATTAGTACAACAAAACTCGTTATCCAATTACGGACCGAACTTGTGTACAGCAGGCAGGCAGGCAGCGGTCATTAGAGGCACGACGAAACCGCTCTTTTCGCTCGTCGTTATATTTTTGCGCCGGTTAAGTGATATGAATGCGTAAGAAACGTTACTTTAATAAGATTCGTATTAGCGACGGTAAATTTAGCTGTTTCATGCGAAAGTATCATTTTAGCTTTGAAGTTAATTATGCATAGTATTTTATAAATCGCCGACAAGAAGTAGAAAAAGCAGAAACTACCTTGATAGGCTACAAATGCGAAAAGATCGGTGCACTTCATACCATACAAGTTGACAAAGTTATTTGGAACATGTGTATATGCATTGAATATTCGTAAATTTGAAAATTTCCGATATATATATATATATTTTTTTTTAAAATGCCTCCGCGAAGAGAAATTAGTACGGAAACACGTGCGCTTATAATAGCTTACCATAAAAGTGGCATAAGTAATTGACAAATTGCCAAAAGTATGAAAATACGCTACGGTTGACTATAACGTAAAAAAATATCGGGAAACTGGCAGTTTTCTTAATGAAAGACGGAGTGGAAGGCCAAAAGCGACAATATCTGCAGATGATCGCAGAATAGTGGTTACCAGCAAGTTAAATAGACGCAAAACAGCCCCGGAAATCACCGCAGAATTAAGTGTTGGTCGCCAAAAACTAGTCAGTGTTTCTACAGTCAAACGTCGCCTACAGAAATCCGGGCTCCATGGACGTATTGCGATGAAAAGGCCATTACTACGCAAACAAAACAAGCAAAAGCGACTTAAATGGCCTCGTGAACATCAACACTGGACCATAGAGTGGAACAACGACCTATGGACGGATGAGTCCAAATTTGAGCTGTTCGGAACCCGAAGACGCATATTCGTAAGAAGATCTGTGGGTGAGCGTGCCAGAGAAGAGTGTATTGCTTCTACCGTGAAGCATGGTGGAGATTCTATCATCATTTGGGGCTGCTTTGCTGGCACTAGTATAGGAGACAAGGTGAAAATTGACGATATATTAAAAAAAGAAGGCTACCGCGAAATTTTGGAGAACCACGCAATACCTTCCGGAATTCGACTTTTGGGTCAAAATGTTATCTTCCAGCAAGATAATGACCCAAAACATTCCTCTAAATTATGTAAAGACTATTTACGCCATTTAGAAGAGGAAGGAACTCTTAAAATTATTGAATGGCCTCCCCAGAGCCCCGACTTGAATCCAATCGAGTTACTATGGGAAGAACTACATCGGGAAGTACGGAAATCGGCTCCGACATCAGCTACTGACGTGTGGAACAAATTGCAATCGAGTTGGACCTCGATAACACAAGAAACTCTGGCAAAACTTATTGCGAGAATGCCTCGATTGTGTGCTGCAATTATTAAATCAAGAGGAGGTCACATAGATGAAAGCAAAATTTAAATTAAACGTTTTAATTTTCACATTTATTTAATATATTTTTATTCATGTACGTGATTGATATGTGATCTGTACATAAAAAATAAATATTATTAACATCTTTGCTGAGTTTTTATACATTTTTGCTGTCAGTGAGAGTGCCTAAACACTTTTGAGCGGTAGTGTATATACATTCTAGATAAATTGATTATGTTTTTTCGCTTTCACACGTCCTGCTGTTGATGGTTTAGGTGAGAATATGCTATACATGCAGTCCCTGTCCATTTTATTACGGCCACCTTATAAATTTAAGCTTTTGTGTGTTTCCAACGGGATAATTTACAAATGCAAGTATAAAATTCATGAATAGGGTTTACAATATCTATCTAAATACGTTCTCCAAATATCTTTCTAACAAATTGAGAAAGTGCCACTTAATGACCTCTTACTTATTATTATCCCCCTCATGAATAATTCTGTACTGTATAGGAGATGGCCAGAAACAAGATTGAAAGACACAGTAATTCATATATTATTATTTGGATCTGTTACTGTTGTAGAAAAAAATACTTATCTGCTTATGCAACAACGTTTTTTCCTTGTTCACGTGCTAGTGTCGCACTTCAAGTTATGCTTGTATGCGTTTTATATTTTCTCGTTGTGGCTAAAAAGAGTACATACCAAATGAGAAAAAAAACTGAGGTTTATCCGCCGAAGAAATAGGAAATGTAATGTCTCAACAATATCCGCGCGTACAGTACGTAGACGATTGTACGGAGTGGGATTATAATGCAGACGCGCCCTGAAGAAGTCAAGATTAACACCGATGATGAAGCGAGCACGTTATGAATCGGCAAAACGTCATCAACTTTACACAATTGAAGATTGGCGAAAGGAAAAACAAAAATAACGTAAATGGATATCTCAAGTCAAGCAAATTCCTTTTGTTTGAATAATGTTTTTTCGTTAAAGACCGTACTCAGCGATGAGTCGAAACTAGAAGCTATTACTGAAAGAGTTCAATTTGTGCAGCTAGTGTATTAAAAACGGCGAAACAGGCTCCGTCAGTTATGGTACGGCCCTGTATATCGGTCGAAGATCCTGGACCGCTGTATTTTTGTGAAGGCGCCACGATTCTACACCAATATAAGCGTGTATCGTATATATTGGCTTGGTGCCATGTATCAATGATTTAGATCCGAATGAAGGCTCTTTCACATTAATGTACGATAAGGCACCGTGCCACATGTCACAAATCCATCCCAAGTTTTCTGGAAACGTACGCTCTGCCAGTGTTACCTTGGGCTGGAAATTCTCCCGACCTCAATGCAATTAAGAATGTGTGGAGTGTTCTCAAATCACGCGCGTATTCGAGACGAAACACCGTAAAAGAGCAACCAGTCAGGAATAGTGAGGATTTCCAGCTGAGTTGCAAACACGTAAACATGGCTGCTATCATTGATTCTTCTGTCAAGTGCCAGGGACTACGATCAATCACAGTACTGGTGTGGCCCAACGACTTCTTGAGCAATTGCAATGGGAAGTTTTTGAACATCCGACGTATAGTCCCAAATTAGCCCCAAGCGACTTCTATCTTTTTCGTGACCTGAAAAAGTGACTAGGAGGGTAAAGCTTACAGTGTACATAGTACGGTGTTTATGTAGAAAAGTAGCCGTGTTTGTACATAACTTTTGGTAATAAATTAATTTTGGTATTTTCACTTGTCTTGTTTTTATGTGCTATTGGAGATTGAAGAAAACACAGCCCTCGTATGTATACAGAAGATTTGCAAAACTTTAAGGCATAAGTAATATCTTTCTAGTAGATACAGTCCAGATCATTTCGAAATACGATGATGGTATGAGAGGTAACCGTGTCTGGTGGCAGATCCATTACCTACTATGAATATTGTTGTTTAGTTGATGTCGGTCAAAGTTTTGGAGCGATTCATTAAGTAGTGTTGTGTGTTATATGCATTTGTGGAAATATGAAAAATACGCTTGTGCCTTCGATGACTTGCATATTGATTAAATAACGTAAAGCATGATTTAACATTCATCCCGGCAGGGATTCACCTTTTGACGATTGCAAGGACTGTGTGGATGTACTATTCACAGGTATAGCAGTAAACTCCACTCACACAAATTAATTAATTATGCGGAAAGACTTTCAGTCGGTAACACGGTTGACAATGAGAGCCCACGTGCTCTCGAAACGCTGCGTTCCGCATAATTAATTTGTGTGAGTGGAGTTTACTGCTATGCCTGTGGATTCACCTTTTGTCCTAACTTGTACTATTTTCAGTTACATTGGTTGTGAATTTGACAGAGTGTTCGTTCAGATGCATAGTTGACAGGAACTTGTTCAGATTGTATTGTATTTTAAAATTGCTTTAAAATGGTCTTTGCTATACAACGGTTGAATCTCATTCTTACTTCTTTGTTGCAAATAAACGTAGTTTATCCAGTTAGAAATTTTCGTTCCATGATTTTGACATTTGTCATGTCATTCAAATAGCTTATACCAAACAAAATTCCTATTAAGAGTTTTAGGAAACAAGGAAAGACATAATTATCATTTCAAAGGCTACTTTGAGGTGCAACTTATTTGAAAATACCTTATACGACAAACATTAATGTCATTGTGACACTTAACCTGGTAGAATTACATAAAAAAATGAAATAAGCTACGGCATGCATTTTCAAATTTCATTGCGTACTTTCCAATATATTATATAATTTGCTCTCCAAAGTAAATGTTCTTTTGTACGTTCATTATTTTTGTCATATTTAATTTTAAACCAATAAAAATTAGTTGTTCAACTATTTTGAGTCCTAAAAACTGAACGTCTAACCATATGTGGGTAATATTTTATAGAAGCACTCCAAAGGGTCCTCACAGTAAGCTGATAAAGCGGGGACCAAAAACTGAGTTTAATATTTGATAGCCTCTTCTTGCTAGATTAGTTCTTGGGTAGGTTACGTCTGAAGGGTTGTAGTCGAATACGTAAGAATACATCGTAACCTTAAACACGATTAAGAAAAGCTCTTTGTGCGTACCTAACAACAGTTTTCTAAAAATAACCTTTAGAGAACTCCTACATAAGCTGTTAGCACAATTGGCGGAATATTACTCAGTTTTCTTTTTGAAAATAAGGAAATGCTTCGACATTCATCAAGAACATATTAATTACCAAAGGTAATATTGTTGTGTAAGAAAAACTAACCTAATTGTTACGTCAATAACGCTTACCAGCAACAAAAGGCCAAACCATTGTGCTTTCGTAAGACACGTTGTGTATCTATTAGAACCGACTCGTTGTCTAGGATGTTCTGGAGAAAGTGAAACAATAATTACTAATAATAATTACAGCTGCATCAAAGTATACATTGTTATTCTTTCCGTTAGAAATAGCCGCGTGCATATACGATACATCTCCTCTCTTATAATAGACCATATATTGCAATTGTTTCGAGATATTGCGAGACTATGAATTATTTGGATTGGTATTCTCTCTATTGCAAAATATGAACGCGATTGTTGTACGAAGAGATAATGGCATTCGGTATTGAAAACAGTTTAAGTAACAATGGCGCTCTGAATACGATTGTTTGAAATAGAATTAACTGTATTTTGGTGAATGTACGGACGCACATACGAGTGCTAGCTCGTGTATGGATGGAAGTTTAAAGGTGAGATTCTGTTTTTGAGGTGTCGACGTTTCGCAAAAAGAACGTGCGAACGTGTTTATTTCCAGCTCAATATTCGAGCGCCGTTTGTTCAACGGAGAATGGGGAGGTATACGAGGGTGGGTTGAAATATTCGCGGGATTGCACAGAAGTACTATAATCTCATCAAATATTTTTTCTATCGTTGCTCAAGTTTCAATATATCTTCGTACAGGTGATATCTCTTAAGCTCTACCAATGATTCGTTCGAAATCCGCATTAGGTCTTAACTGTTGATAAAATAAGAATAACTTACTAATTTAATTGCAATATAAACCAGACACTAACAATTTCTACTAACAAGCTTATTGTAATTTTATTCATTCACTATGCTTGCAACACTTCATTTCATCCAACACCTAATTGTCCTTATTTTTTGGACTACGTGTTCGTTTCAAAGAAAATGATTCCATGTTTGCATTTCATTATGACAATTTGCACCAATTAGTTGAGGTCTATCGTATGCTATTTTGGTCTCTTTCGTTAAATATTGGCGAAAATTGTTGAAATGGAGACAAGTTTGATATAATCTGCTGATGATGATGCTGGACACGTGTTTTGAGAAGTACTCAAAAAGGAGAAATGCAGCTTAGCATAGCAAAGTTCAATAACATGCATACGTATCAATATTTCGGCTTTGAATAATAAAAAAAATATTTTAAATATCTTTATCATTTTTTATCTCGCATCTGCGAAGGAATTTTCGCAAAATATTTTGGAAGTAAGTCTAATAAAATTAATTCTATCCATTTTTCATACTTTTTTAATTTACTTCATGGACATCCTGTATACTTAATATTTCCTAAATACAAAGAGAAAGCAAACAGGAAAACGATGTATTCTTTATTGATATAAAACTATGTTTTTTTTTGTAAAGCTGCCATATAAAAAATTCTTCAGAAGATTAACTAATTTAACAGAAGTGTAAAAAAATATGTTTTTTGAATGGACAAGTCTATAGGTTGAAAAGTCTCTTTCAATATAGACAGAAGAAGCATTTGCAACAAAATTCGAATGATGATATCCAATACTTGATTAATTTCTGGAATATTCTCCTGCCATCTTCAGCTTGTACCTTATAGAAAAGGAATATCAGTGGAATTTGAATCCTATATTAATTACAAGTTTCAGCACATTATACGTTAAGTGAAAGTAACAATACGTGGTAGGATAAGAAAACCTGTTCTTCAACTAGCATTTAGATGCTTCGATCAACTGCAGCCAGCCCAAGTTTAAAGATACAAATTATTATTAGTATAAAGTTCTTATTATAAATAATCCTAATATTACATCGTTATTATTTTCAAACTACCAATTACAAACAGAAAAATAAGAAAAGAGAATGTGCAGAATTTGAGTCTTACAAAGTTCAGTATGTGAAAGTAATACTTGGCAATATAAGAAAGCTATAGTCGTAACGGTTGTTGGGTTCCGCCGTGTCACTAGGTCTTTTGACCCTGACGTTTCGCGAACAATTGCGGTTTGCATTTTCGAAGGTCATCTTTGAAAATGCGAACCGTAGACGTCTTAGGCGTCCCAACGAAGAAAAAAGGATCGGAATTTTAACCGTGTCTTCAAAGTTTATGCGCAGTTTGTGCGACACAAAGTGATATCACAAAAAAGAGCTGCAGATTCGATATTCGAAAAACATTATTAATGAAACAAAACAATGTTGAATTGGTTTTACCACTCCAAAAATGTAGTACACAAAGACTTCGT
Source organism: Trypoxylus dichotomus (assembly GCA_023509865.1). Taxonomy (NCBI): domain Eukaryota; kingdom Metazoa; phylum Arthropoda; class Insecta; order Coleoptera; family Scarabaeidae; genus Trypoxylus; species Trypoxylus dichotomus. The sequence continues at coordinate 87,046,569 of CM042074.1, read as the reverse complement.
TCCGTTGTATTTAATCTTGATATTATGAAGTGTTTGATGATGCCTATTCAATGGAATTCTTAATGTAATTTTCATTCATTCAAATAAAAATAAAAACCATAAAAAGAACTGGCAAATTAAATAATACCCATGTTACCCGCAAAGATGCATGTAAATTGAACTGATTGTTTGCTACCTCAAATAAGACACCAAGCGTACGTAGACCAGTACTATTATTTTTTCTTTTTGTTTCGGGAGGAACGCGACTATACCTCGGAGTGAAAACTTCCTTATCCGAGCCCTTTGCTTTGAAACGATCCCCCACCGATGGTTAAATGGCAATGATGAGCGATAAAAATGCTTAAATGAAGATCCAACGATCGAAAGCTTTCTGTGGAGCGCACGTCGGAGAAAAGAGAACGTGATATCATTGCTAGTCGCGGATATCATCGTTTTTCTGCTCTTTCCCGATTCGAGCGGACAAAAAAATTACCAGCCGTAACGAGAAGAAGGAGACGTCGAGGCGAATCGGTGTAAAAACAAGAAAATAAGAAAGAATCTACTTAAGCGGACTAAGCGGGTGTCAAAATGCGATAATAAAACCTAACGTTATCGCTAGAGGGCGTTGCATATGTAATTCGTCTCGGACAAGATCAAAAATTAAGATAGAAGGAGTTCGGGAGCTGCGCATCTCGGCGACATATCGCCGGCTCGATCGCTATGTTCTGCCGCATATTCCGTATCGGCTTCGTAATTATTATAGGAGGAACTGCTTCTGCGATCTTCGGATCGGCCGGTTTCAGCCCTCGGGATACGGCTACTGTGCGGCTGTATGTCTCGGCTAATTACGGATTAAAATATATGGTCGCATCGGTACTTCAAAGAACGGATGATTGTATCGAATATAATATGGAACTCTGATTTTGTTTGCGGTTAATTTGTAGTTTAGTTCCTCTTTTTTTGACAAGGATGCGAAGAAGAACTCCCAGTTCATCTGGTTCGCAGAAGGATATCTTCTACTATTAGCATCGCGCCATGGTTTAATTTTAACCAAGACTAAGCTTCTAAATAGTTGGAGAAATTATTTTGGGCCGTACCACGTATTTGATTCGATTATTATGGATATTATCCAGAAAAGTGGATGACAATTATCTACTCAAAAAGGAAATTTAAAATGCTTATGGTTCATTTGTCATATAGTAAGACCGGTTAGAAAAGTGGTAATAACCAAAATGGGGGATTAGAAGATTTGTTTTTGCAAGGACTAAAATTTTAGAGGAAAAAGTTGTCACGCAATTTACAAGTAATATCAGAAAATTCTAAAGCAGGGGTATGCCAGATCAAAAAATAATGTGAATCAAAAATTTTGCCATTCTCTACATCCAACCTAGTGATGCTAATGCGGATTATTTGACAAGAGCTGGCTAAACAGAACCAAACAATGTGGTGAGAGTAAAGCACTTGATGATATTGAGCATGAAATGTTGCTCCAAAAACTTGTCTCTTGGATCCGTTTTCCCTACTTTTAATTGATAAATGGGACCAATTATGTAGCTTATGATAGTTATAAATCGTCGGAGCTTTTGCTCTACATCTGAAGTATTTTAAGGATCAAATCGGTCACCATCATTATTTATTTTATATCAGAATAATTGCCTCCAACCTCAACATGGCATGCATTTCTATGTGTTGTCGATTTAAAAATACTTTGGAATCAGAATCTAAAATGATATTTTACACCTGCAAGGAAAGTTAAACTTTTCACCGAATGGGGTTTTATTTTCACTATTCTAAGTTAAACACATAGATTTGCATGCTTTGCAACTCCTGTCTAAGCCTTTACCACCACGTAAATTCCATTGGTACTTCCACTTCAAAGACGTTGAGCTTTGATATGCGTTTCATGTAAGTTTGCACGTGCATATGTAGATACCAAAGATGTCCGACAAAACTAACCAAGCATGTCGCATAAAATCGCAAATTAGTGGAATTTACAGAACTAATTACATTCACCCGCCAATACGAAGGACTGAAATTGCTTTCTAAGAATAAAAAGAATCCAGTTAATTTGGACAATGAAACACAACAATTCCTTAGTTTCGCTAAATAGCTGATGTAGACAGTACAAGTGAGCGTTGCATGTATTGTCTATTTTGGTGTAGTCATTACTAACAGAATACCTTTCGATAGTATCATCAGTCTTGTAGTAAAAATCCGGCATACAAGGAATTGTTTAACCAAAATAATCGGTCCAATTTTTACAAGCTTTATTTCCACATGAAATTTTCTGAAACATACTACGTTACAGCGTGTACAACAAAAAATGGCAGTTGGCTTCAAATATCATCCCAGTTCGTTTGTAGGCCGGTAGATGAAACTTTTGTCGTTAATGCTTTGTCACAGAAGATTCAGTAGGCGTTGAACTCTGACCTGGGAAACACGTTAACAGGCTGTGTTCCTTTGTTCTCACTCTAATGGACAAAAAATGTCATATGCAGTGGCTGTTGTGTGCTCGATAGGTAAAGTGACGCCTAATATCGAAAACAAATTGTGAATTTGTTTAAGCGGAACTCGACCCTGACATTGCGACAAGGATCAGCAAAATTAAAACAGAAGGTTTTAGAAGTATCACATAAAACTATTGGAACCCACCTCTTTACGTATAAGCTTAAATATCGAAGCGCAATGAAGAAACCGCTGTTAGGCAAAAAAACATGTCACGAAAGGATTCGCTTGGGCAAAGGAGAATTTGTACCCAGATTGGAGCAACGTGATCCCTACGGACGAAGCTTCTGTTTGGGGATATACTGCCATTCGACGTTGTTGGTTAACCTTGACCAATAGATTAATACAACGGATTGTTAAACACCCTGTAAAAGTTCATCATTGGGGCTGCTTTTTGAAACAGGGTTTTGGAGCATTGCATCTGTTTACATCCAATTTAGAAAACACTTAAAATTTATGAGAACTCTTTGTTGGCGGCTGATGAGCAATGCTTCATCAAAAAAAAACGAGGACTGGATCTCATAGGAAGACAATGACTCAAAATACCGGAACAAGCTTTCCACCGAGTGGAATATAGATAGACCATTACGCTCGCCAGATACAAGTCCCATTGAAAATGTGTGGACATATCTCAAACACAAGCTTTGAAGGAAGCAAGTGTGCACTTTAAAGGAGCTGACACGACAAATTCGTCTCATTTGCAGGTCTTTACCGAAGAAATACGCAGTCAACTTAGTGAAAAGTATGCCTCCGAGTTGCCAGGCAATTATCAATACCGGTGGTGACTGGACTCATTAACAATACTATAGCATTTTTCTTCTCATGGAGTACAACAAATATATGTACTTAAAAATCATTGAAAATATATTTTTCTACACATTAACCCGTACACGTGCTTACTTTACAGACTGTAACAAAATATGCATACTGAACATGTTCCCGTACATGATCGTCGTGAAAAGAGAAGAACGTAAGGAATAAACGGCAAGTAAAAAAGGATAATCGTAAAAGAAGCAGTAGTAAGGCAAATAAGAGAAAAAGAAAAGGTTGTCCATATTTGACGCAAAAATGAAGCGTTCACGTTTGTCGTGACGACGTGAATTTAATTTCAATCTTCAATACATTATTTCAGTTCACGAAAATGATGTACATTTTTCGAGAAATATCCCGTCCGTCGAAGTCGCAGTCGCCATTGTCTTCTTATTAGTAGCGATGAGTACGGCGGTTTCCCGTTTCTTCATTCTTCTTGTTGGTTCGCTGTAGTCGATGTTGTTGATGTCGTCGTCGTTCCTACTGTTACCGTATGTACAATCGTGGAACACTCAATGTTAACAATTTGAGATGAATTTGTGTTGGAATTGTTATTTATTATTATAGCGAGGGTCCTACGGTCCTTGGCGCATCTCGTATTCCGATCTCTACTCGTCTCGATTTTTCCAAACTTCTTTTATTGCTCTGTCTTTCATGGTTTTCTTGATCCCTTCATGATATCGCTGGTCTTTCTGTTATCCTTCTAGTTTATAGTATATAATTTAGTGTCCTCTTTGGCCATCCATCTTCACTCATTTTTTGTACATGTCCATACCATGTAAGTTGTCTTGTTTGGATTCGATCCGCACTAGTAATAACTCTTCCTGTTCTTCGTCCTATCTCTTTGTTTCTTGTATGTTCCAATTTTCATACTCCGCACGCTCTTCTCAGGCAGTCCATTTCGATGGTGTCTACATTCTTTTTGTTGCTGTTTGTCATCTGTTAGCTCTCTGTACTGTACGTTAGAATGAGACCCACGACGGCTTTATATATTTTTATCTTTGTTTCCAGTATTAATCTTTTAGACCACAACAAGGAATTTAAGGCCTGGGTTGCTTTTTCCGCTGTTGAATTTTATTTCGCGTGTTGTATATTTTCGGTGTACCTTCCTCACTAAGTATATTTCCTGGGTATTTCTACTGGTTTGTTCTTCTTATTTTCCTAATTTACAAGTCCTGGCGGTCATCTTCGTCTTTACCTCCTACTTTCATATAGTCAGTCTTTGTCATGTTTATTCTTAGTCCCCAATGTTCGTATTCTTGTCTCAGTTCTCTAAGCATGTAATCTACACCCTCTTCATCACAAGCTATAATTACTGGATTGTCTGCGAAAGGATGACTTGCAAGGCCTTCTTAATTCTTATTCTTTCTGTTTTTTTTTTCTCCAATGAAAGCTTCCTGCATATAAATTTTAAATAATGTAGGGGAAAGACAGCATCCTCCTTTCGATCCCTTATTTTTGGGGAATGGTTTTCATCTGTTTACGCCTATTTTGATTATGTTCTCTGCATCTTTATATAAGTTCCAATTAGGAAATATAAATATCAAAATAATGCTGCTAATGGAGCTTCTCAAGAGAGGAAACGCAAACATGCGCACAAGATTCTCCTCACATTGTCTTTACCGTGAATAATCCCACCAATATAAAGAGTAGTTGTATTTCCAGCATATTCCGGATATTGTTATCCAGGCAACCTCATCTGGGTGTACAACTGTAATTATTTATCCAAATTGAAAACTTAAGCAGTTAACACAAAAAAATAATAATTGACCAATGATAGATAAATGCGAAGCTAGCTAAAAATATAGCGTTATAACGAAATAATCATGTTAACCTTCCCACTGTTGTACTCTCCTATGTTTACGAACTAAGTTTAATTACTCCGTTTGTTATACCTTAAATTTCTATTTCTTTATACCCTATCATATATATATAGCTATTAGGTACATTTAAGACTGCTAATTTAAAAGTGTCCGCGAGTGTACGTACGTATATATGCTCTTGCTGCTGTTCTTGTCTTCATAGTATATACTTACATACTAGTCGTTCATGTTTATTATTATTCCATGCTTCTCGTTGTCTCGAATTGAATAATTTAGTCATCGATTATTGCTCAAAACGTCTCGGCTTGTAATGTTTTTCCCCTCTCTACGTTGTCCTTATTTTTATTACTTCTTCTTTCGCTGTATTTGCTTGTTCGCATTTTTTATGCAATTTAAAAAAATAAAAATGGAAAAACTGATTGGTGTGGCATAAAGCGTCGGATAAAAACTAACTTTTTGTCTTGCCACAATCATTGGAAAATTGAATTGTGCGGATTCATATCATATGAAATGACGATTGCAAGGACTGTGTGGATGTACAATTCACAGGTATAGCAGTAAACTCCACTCACACAAATTAATTAATTATGCGGAACGCAGCGTTTCGAGAGCACGTGGGCTCCCATTGTCAACCGTGTTACCGACTGAAAGTAAAAACTGTATCACACATGCAAATTATTTTCTACGCAAGCTCTAAAATTTTTAAAATATATGACTATTTACAATCTACTAGGTGGCCTCATGCCTTTTACGGGAAAGGATGGACCGAAAACGAACCGTATCTTTAACAGGGCCTATGGTAATAAATCCATCAAACTCGAGTGTGCAATTGGGGGTGGTTCTCTGTTTAATAAGTTTCCGTTTTTTTTCATACATATCGTTTCGTACGCGTCTAATTCTCTATACGAGTTCACGTTTTTAAGTAGTGTCAGATTTTTTAAATCAATCTTATGTCCGGATTTTACCATATGCTCTGCTACGCTTGATAGTTCAGGTTTGTCGAAACGATAGTGTCTAATATGTTCTTTGAACCTCGTTTCGATACTCCTTTTTGTTTGTCCAATATAAACTTTCTCACAATGATTGCATGCGATTTGGTATATTCCAGACCTTTTTATCATTTCCGGTTTATCTTTGGGATTCCCTAAGAGATTCTTTAAGATGTTTTGTGACACAAAAGACACGTTCATATTTAGTTGTCGGAAAATTTTACTTAAACCTTTTACTGTTGGGTGAAAAGGAAAAGTTATAAATTTCTTATTACCGGTGTTTGTTGATGTCAAGGTCGTGGAATTTCTGATGTGTTGTTTGTATTGGACCTTCCTTAAAATACGGTCGACATCCATAGAAGAGAAACCATTGTACCTGGCTACATCTTTGATATACTTTAATTCTTTGTCGTACCTGCTCTTGTTTGGCGGAAATCTGACGAGTCTATTGACCAGAAAACTAATCGCGGACATTTTTTGTTGTTCGCAATGGTGCGAATCAAACGTGATGAATCTGTTGGAATTAGTTTCTTTTCTGTAGATGTCTATTTCTAATTTATTGTTATTGCGTATGACTAGAGTATCTAGAAACGGAAGGCGATTGTTCACTTCTTCTTCAATAGTAAACTTGATCGTGGTAAATTTTGAGTTCAGTTCTGCTAGAAAATCTTGTATGTTTCCTTTGTTGGTATCAAACACAGCGAAAATATCATCTACGCACCTAAGCCAAATTCTCGGGAAATATTTGGTTTTGTTTTTTCAGGTTTGTTTCAAATTTGCTCATGAAGAAGTTCGCAATAAAAGGAGATAAAGGATTACCCATCGCCGTGCCGTCCACCTGTTCGAACCATTTTCCGCCTATTTGAAAACAATTTTCTGACATGCATAATTTAGTTAACCTTTTATATTCCGCGGTTTTCACATCATCTACGTTATTTAATTTCAAAAATTCAACCAAATACTCCAGCGTTTCTGGAATTGGCACGCTTGGGAAAAGTGAACAAACGTCGAATGATACATGGTCTTCCCCATCTTTTAATTCAGTCTTTTCAATTTTATTTACAAAATCTACGGAGTTTTCTACACATAGGTTATATACTTTATGGGGCAAGTTCTTATATTCATTCACTAGCCATTTGGACGATTTGTATGTTGGAGAATCAATGCCGGATACTATAGGTCTCATGGAATTACCTGGTTTGTGAATTTTTGGAAGACAATACATTTTTGGAATGGTAGGGTTTGAACTTGTTATTTTGAATTTCAGGTTATTATTGATTAAGTTGGGACAGTCCTTAATAGTATCTTTAGTGATTCTGATCATTGACGGTAGGGGGTTTTTCTTTAATTCTCTGTACGGTCCTGACGCTAACATAGTGTAAACGCGATTATGATAATCCGGTTTGTCCAGAATGACTATTTTATTTCCTTTATCTGCTTTAAGGTAAAAACAATTTTTATTTCTGACTTTTAATAATTCCTAAATTCCTCCTATCTTGGCCGCAATTTTTATCATTTTCTAAATTCCTCGAAATCTGAATTTTGCACGCGTTTCTAACGAAGTCTTTTGTAGCTACATCTAAGTTTCTAATGTTTGTTTCTATTGAGGCGATTGAATCCTCAACGGGCGATTTCGGTCCGCGAATACTATATTTTAATCCTTTATTTAGGTGGTTCATTTCGTCTTTATTAAAGGTCTCAGAAGATTGGTTGTACACGAGTGGTGTTCTCTCCATGACATTCACATTCTCCTTGCTTGACTTTTTTGGATAGAGTCGCCTAAATTTTTTATTAACAGTTACCATTTTTAATTTAAATTTTCTGTTAACGCGTTCGACGTTACGTCTTTGGAAATCACACCATTTTTGAAAATTGTTTTCGTCTAAATTCTTTGTTAATTTCAGGTGCAATGTGTATAATTCTATTTATAATTTACTACGTTTGGCGTACTGGTATCTTATTTCATTTACTAGCCAATGTTTTTTAGCCGCTGTAATAACTTTCGATGGTTGTTTAAACAAGGTTAAACATGGTTTAGAAATTTTAGAGCCTGCGTAGAAAATAATTTGCATGTGTGATACAGTTTTTACTTTCAGTCGGTAACACGGTTGACAATGGGAGCCCGCGTGCTCTCGAAACGCTGCGTTCCGCATAATTAATTAATTTGTGCGAGTGGAGTTTACTGCTATACCTGTCAATAATTCATATCATGTTTTCTTCGTCGTCGTTACAATTATTCATACAGTTTTTAGAAAGTAATAGTACAATAGCATTAAATATTTGTACAAATATCAAATGCGCACCAGTAGAGGTTTAAAAATTTTAAAATTACAAGTTCTACGACTATTATTCTTAGATTTGTGCTCTTTGAGCGTATCCACCATAAGTCTTTGAAAAAGTTCCAAAAATAATCACGCTGTAATGAAACTGACAATGAATAAAATTGAATTACGAACTTGATATTATTATCACCTTATTCATTATAGTATTTAATATATTCACCTCGCATCACCAGAAGCAGCTGGATATCAATTGTTATTCACATCATTAACGGCGTTAATCAATCAATCAAATTCAGTTACGAGTACCTTAGGTCGCTAATGAAAATTAATAATTCATCTTCGATATATTGTTCGGTTACCATGAGAGAGGTTTTTGGAATTTTTATTACGTATTAACATATGATTTGTTGAAATTGAAATATTGCTTTTTAAACGTGATAATATCTCGATATGGAATGGTGACAATTTCGTCTGTAGATCATATACATACATATACACTATCGCTCATAATCTTAAGAGCACTTAGAATGTGGAAAAATGCTAAAGAAACCATTTGAATTGTAATGTTTCTTTATTGAATTACAGTAAACATAAAAGTTTAGAAGGTATACTTCATTTTTTAATTCGGAGGAGTAAAATGAATAGACGCGTTTACACGATGGCATTTTTATTTTTTGGCAGCAGTTTTAAAACTCACTATGATTTTATATAAATGTAATTACGTAATTAATTATATATTCATTAATCATTACAAAAATAATTAATCAAGTCAATATAGAAAACACTACAGAATAATATTTATTGATCAAATACACATCATACTAGATTTCAACTTTATACATTGCACCTTTCTTTATGGAAGTGTCTAAATGTAGCGAGATTCTACTATAATTCCTATTTTGATATGTTTATTTACAAGCGAACAGCAATTTAGACTAATATTCGATATTACATGTAACACATGGGCTGAAAAGTCCCGGGCCTAACAAAGAAAACGCGGTATTTTTGGTTCAAAATTAGCTTTATTCATCAACGTAATCTCCATCAAGAGCAACGCAATCATTCCAGCGCCGCTCTAACATTTCAATACCACTTTTGTAGAACGATTTATCTTTTGCCTCAAAATAGGCCTCAGTTTCAGCGATAACCTCTTCATTCGTGCGAAATTTCTTACCGGCGAGCATTTTTTGAGGTCCGCGAACAGCCAGTAGTCGCTGGGAGCCAAATCCGGTGAATACGGTGGATGTGGGAGCAATTCGAAGTTCAATTCATGTAGTTTTGCCATTGTTTTGATTGACTTGTGACACGGTGCGTTGTCTTGATGAAACAAATTTTTTTTCTTTGCCATGTGCGGTCGTTTCTTTGCAATTTCGGCCTTCAAACGCTCCAATAACGCTATATAATATTCACTGTTGATGGTATTTCCTTTCTCAAGATAGTCGATGAATATTACACCACGCACATCCCAAAATACCGAGGCCATAACCTTTCCAGCCGATTGTTGTGCTTTCGGGCGCTTTGGACGAGCTTCACCAGTTGCTGTCCACTCAGATGACGATCGTTTTGATTCCGGAGTGAAGTGATGGATCCATGTTTCATCCATTGTCACGTATCGACGCAAAAATTCCGGTTTGTTACGTTTAAACATGGCCAAACACTGCTCAGAATCATCAACACGTTCTTGTTTTTGGTCAACAGTGAGCAAACGCGGCACCCACTTTGAACAGAGCTTTCTCATAGTCAAATGCTCATGCAATATAAAGCCAATACGTTCTTTTGATATCTTTACGATGTCAGCTAACTCACGCAACTTCACTTTTCGATCATTCAAAACGATTTTGTGGATTTTTTTGATGTTTTCTGGTGTTACCGCCTCATTTGGACGTCCACTGCGTTCTGCATCATCGATGTCTCTACGACCACGTTTGAAGTCAGCAAACCAACGTTTCATTGTTGTTTATGATGGAGCGAAGTCCCCATAACACTTTTCAAGCCATTGCTTCGCTTGAACGGTATTTTTTCCCATCAAGAAGCAGTGTAAAATTAAAACACGAAATTGTTTTCGATCCATTGTTTTGAAAGGAACGAAAATAGCGTGACTCTTAGCACAATAACTCACAAACTAATGAATAGAATATCATGAAATTTTAACAGCTGTCTTTTGAAGGTTAGTACTAACTGAGAGAAAGGTGACTGCAATAAAACTAGCGTCATCTATGTGTTAGGCCCGGGACGTTTCAGCCTATGTGTTAAGTACTAAACAATAAATTGACCTTAAATTCATGTGAATACATTACATTACCTTCTAAAATAATTATTCACTATCACTTTCCATTTCACTTGACCTACTATCTTTGCCCACTGAAATAATAAATGGCTCGATACTATCATCAATTAATCCATACAACTCAGTCATTTTTCTTTCTTCTTTAATCACATGTTCTACACATTTCTTCCAATTGTCTGTAATGAGATTCTATATTGCCTGTAGTAAAAGTACCCTTACATCTGCTAATTTGAATGAGATATTCTTAGCTGCCACCTCATTTTATATTTGAGGCCATACTAACTCAATTGGGTTCAGTTCGCAGTGATAAGATAGTAACCTCAACACAGCTTTGTTGCAACTTCTGGCCATTTCATCTGTCACATGCGTATTATATTGACCTTTATTAAAGCGAATTAAATGAAGTACATCAGTAGATCAGTGATATTCCAAAACAATAACAGCATTCTCTGGAACTACTGTCAATATTTGATGAAACCATCTTTCAAACACCTCGGCATTCATTTCTTCATGGTCATCGGTAATTTTTTACCTTCGAAAACCAATAAGCCATTTTCCACAAAACCAGCCTCAGATCTTATGTGCAAATGAAACGTCTTCCTTTTCCTGCAGGATTACGTAAGCCTGTAGTCAGTCCTTCATCAAACGCTTGCCGTCGACTTCTAAAATTGCCATTCACCCAAACTTTTTGTTTCGTATGACCTTCGTGTAACCGTGTTTCGTCTAAGTAATAAATTGGCCGATTCTGACGACGATAATCTTATATTGCCATCAAATACCTTCTTCTCCACCTGATTATACCATCACGTTCTATCAAAACACTTATTCGATCTCTCTTCAAGTATCTGCAATTTTAATTATACTTATTCTAATATATCAAGTGTGTAAAATATATATTTGAGTAGCTACACTCAAAATTTGTTGCATATTAATTAGAACATCGGCACTAACCTCAACTTTATCATTTTCGTAAATTTGTACAATGTTGAACGGCTCATCTGTGGCAAATCATCACGCTATTTTACTTCATTCAGCACTTTATCAAGTGTAGGAAGTTCATTTTTATATATATATATAAAAAAAAACTATGAATTAATTGCCTTATAGAATTCTTGACAGTTTCAGTGTAATCAGCAATTAAAGAATGTCCTATCCAACCTATTATACTTAATATTCTTGCAATAATAGCAGTAATTCTCGTTTTCGGCCTATCAGTTCGAAGGTGTTTGAATATATTCAATATATTTTGATTCTCTATCAAAGATAGATGTCCTAAGCTGAAATATTTTCGCTTTCTCGGCGGAGATATTTGGGTTCCAGTAGTTGCTCCATAACCACGAAAAACGCTGTGAAAGTGTTTTACACGGAAAATATGTTAGCCAACTGGTTCTCGAAAGAACCTTTTTTTATTACAACAACGCGAATTTAGAGAGGAAATTGAATACAAACACACTTAGAAAAATAGTCAATCTAAACATCAATTAACCATTGTAACAATATGGCGGCCGGCAATATATCGGATATCGCCAGTGTAATTTTGACCGTAAACTGACCAACAGTTACCCTTCTTTTTGGCGCTTCAATTCAAAAACACTCCTCCTAATTAAAAAATAGAGTATAGATACTAAATAGTAAAGTGTGTACGCATCTACCGGGGCCAGTGTTAACAACCAGGGAATAAAGTTAATTTGCAGAAGAAAGAACATAACTGTAGCAAATCCAATATTAGAAACAGACAAGACAATATATGTAATTTGTCTGCCACACTTACTATTTCTTTGATGTCATATCATAATGACGATAGTGTTCTTTTATGATAAGATTTTTATTATATTGGAACACACAGACAAATTTAATATCAGTCAGTAATTTGATGTTACACACAAGATCTAACATATGGTGTTAATTATTGGTATACTATCATGAAAATAAAGTTTAAGTTGAATCCTGTATATTGCCTTCGCAAAATGTTCTAATACCCTTTTACAATAAAGTTTTTTATTGACTAAATTCATTGCTACAGAAAATGCTCTTTCTTCTGTAAATTATTCAGGCACTTCAGTAGATAGTCTATACAAAAACATAATTCGATCGGGAATCAAAGCGCTTTAATTCACGTGAAATACGACTGTTACGCCGCAGATAACAGCTAAAGCCAAACGAACGAAACCAAAGAAAGAAAAAAAGCGAACTATACGGATTGGGCCTTAAATAAAAGATAATCCGACATGGGAACGCTACGTTCTATTCTAGTCCTTTGTTTGAGTAAATTACACACGTTATAATATGTAATAAATCCCGAAAGGAAACCTATCGTTATTAGTATATAACTTATTTACGTTGAACCTACAATCGACGTCACGCTGAAAATTACAGCCTTTCAATAATGCATCAGAAAATTTATAAACTCAAACTTAAATCGATGACGGCAGCACTTTAAAATTCCACAACAAACTTCTCTGGTATACATGTAGGTTATGTAGATGGCGCTGTACAGTTGTGCGTAATAATTTTTGTGCTTGACGAACTTAAATTATAGGTTTGCTTACTTAAAGGAAAGTAAAATAATTTGTTTTAAGTAATTTTGACTGTCGAACTTAATATTAGTTAATTGCGTTTAGATAATGACGCGTTTAGAGTTTTTTTAAAATCTTTTATAAGTTGCATCCTAAAATGAAAATAACTCACGAGTCATTTGGAATAATCTTCAATACAAGATTTAACGTTCGTAGCTTTTGGTTATTGTGGGACAGATATGTGTAGCTCATGTGATGAATTTTCCATAAGAAATAAAACTTTGTCAATCTCAAAAAGCGCTAGTATTGATGAAAAAGAACGCTAATAAAATACAATGCAGGAGCTTACATTACAAACTAATTTGTACAAAAGAAAAGCTGTTGTATTCTTCAAATGACTTGCTACGAAGCAAAATAACTATATTACGTAAATGTTGCTTTACCTATTTGTGGTCATCCAGCCCTACGAAGACATGGAATTAATAATCTCGAAAAGCGAAAAGGTGACATTCCATCACAATGGATTGAGAAAGAGTGCATCATGAAACTAACTTTTTTTGATGTTACAATCTTATTTTCGAACATGGACCAATTTTTTTAATACCAACTTGTATTATGCTCAGAAATAGCCATTCAAGATTCAAGAACTAGTAATCCGCCAAGATCATCCCTGCAAGACTCACAGCATTCTGCAGTGCTGAAGCACAATTATTTTTTAATATCTCTACAGCAAATTGGCAATACGAGGGCGACCTGAAATGTTTCCAGAATCGGCGAGAGATGGCGCACGAAATTGAAGTGCATTCATTTGTCGGCAAAGGCAACTTTTTTATGGCAACAGTTGTTCTTTAAAAGCGTGTTTTGTGTAGCAAGTTAGGTGGTTTCGCGCAGTGGAGGAACACTTTTGAATAACTCGAGAAACAGCCACGAAAATTCGAAATATTTTGGTAGAGGTTCATGGCGGATATACTCCCATCATTTTCGACCATCAGCTTCTTGGTGAGCGAGTTCAAACGCTGCCGCACAAGCACAAGTGATGAACCACGCAGCGGCGATGACCTCATTTGAGGCAAATCCCTTTTCTCCCAGTAATCTTTCTATGCTACAAGTCACACCACTTATTATTATTATTTGAAAATCTTCAAGGTACGAGAGCGATCTGGAATGTTTCCGGAATCAACAAGACAAACACGGTATTGGTTTTGTTTTTTGTTTTTATTTTTTCATGTAGTCTCTTTGAAGATCAATACACTTTTCAAATGGTGCTCCAGTTTTAGATTTGCCGCCGACTGTAGGTTTAATATTCTAATTTAATAATGAAAAAAAGAACCGCGGTATTGAACGCATTCGAACACATTTCGCGAACACGCGGAAACCAAATACAACAATACGATGTTATTGTAACAATAGCAGTTACGGTAACAATAATAATTATATGGCCTGACAAACGCAGGCTTCTCTGGCAAGAGCATAGCCCCGACGGGTACTTTTGTGTACGTGTTCGGCGACGTATTATACGCAACGTGATGCCCGTGGAGCTACGATACAGCATCCGACGCGTACGTATACGTTTCTATCAATTGTATTTTATATTATGGAAACGTTAATTAAATTATAGCATTTCGGAATCCATATATTAATTTAATTAAATTTACAGTTAACATAAATTACGTATAATTTAATTATAGTGCGGATAATTGCGTTCGCCTCGCGAATATAATTTAATTCATTAATTTATGTGCGTTTGACGTGGATGTCTAACGAAACTCCCGAATCGCGGACCGTTCGACCGGCGAATCGAGCGATGAACCAATCGGCTAAACCCCTGCTACTGTTTCTACGGCATAAACGTAAGCGTTCGGTAGTCCTCGCACCGTAAGCTGTTGGTCGAAAAGAGTAAGATGTTCTGTTTAATTAGACCCCAGGGCCGTTAGATGGGGAGGTTAAAGTTTGTAAGCTGAAGTTCAACTGCATTTGGAGAATACAAAAGATGTTTTATTTCTAATCAGTTTCATTCAGTTTTCGCAATATTTCTCTTGTGGAGATAACATAAAACGTTGTCAAAGTTCTACTGGAAAGATTACTTCAAATAATAGGCTAATATTCCGTATGATTGTCCTGACATTGTAACAGATATTACAGTTCAGTCGTTTTACCATTACACTGACACGAAGGTAAAATGACGTAGATGTGGTGTTCTTTAGTGGGGTTTGAAATAAATGTGTAGGGTGTATGCACAAGTACTTTTTGGTTAAAATTGCATATTTATTTGGGAACTACAGTCCGTGTCCATCTTCTTAGGGCCACCTTCTAAATTTAAGCTTCTGAAAGACTGTCTTTAGAAACCTTCTGAAGAAGCTGCCAGCATGATCAGCGAGTAAAACTGTAAAAACACGACAAAACCCGAAAAACATTTCTACTACGGACGACGGTCGCGAAAGCCTACACTCAATTAAATATCTAGACACTTTATTTACAAGAACAATTAGGTAGTTTAGGGTTACGTATTAATGCAAGACCCAAACTGCTATAAAATCATCACCTTAACAAAGTGGGTTCTACAAATGGTTTTCAAAATGATGCATAAAGATAAATACAGGAAAAACTACAGCCATGTACTTCACGCCACGTATAAGACAGAAAAAGCCCGACGAAATTCAAATTAATAACCATTACATCGAATGGGCCAAGAAAGCGAAGTACCTACACCTGGCACGTCAACGAAATCAAAAGGCAGATAGCGGGAGCCTTCAACGTCTTGTAGCCACTACTAAACGAAAAAAGTAAGCTGTCACTGGACAACAAGATCAAGATCATTAAAACAATAGTAATATCGATCGCCACCTACGCTGGAGAACTTTGGCATCAGGCAACCGAAGCGCAAAAGAAGAAAATACAGGGGAGCTCAACAAACTAGCGCGATTTGCGTCAGGGCCATCGCTTTACACCACAAATACAACACTGTATCAAGAACTTAACCTGGAAACACTTGGGACCATAATATATAGAAGAACACAAAACACATTACACAGAATGGAGACGCATGATAACACAATAGTCAGGAGAATAATACAACCAACACGACGAATAAGACGGGGTTGCACAGATTAAACGAAGAGCTGAGGGAAAAGGCATAACGTTACACAAGACAAAAAGAAAGAAAACATAGGAAATATACACGCACACTAGACCAATAAATAAAATAAAAGCCACCGATCTACCAAACAAAATGAAGAGGAAATGGAGTATATCTTCGACCCTCGTTCAAAATCAATAGGCCTGGAATAATGTAGCTTCAGTTAACAATGTAGCTCCGTGCAGTTCACCAGATAACTCCGTACGGTACACTTAATTCAACACATGATGCAAGTCAGTACAGTATGTAAATCAGTAGACAACATCATTCAGTTAGCAATGTAACTCCGTTCAGTACACTTCAGTCAATACACCGTTAGTAATTCAGTAGACAACATCATAAGCATTATAGAGTTTCAACTTGTCCAGAGCAAGTTAACTTGTAACAGTGACTAGTGAGTTTCAATTCGTCATCGAGCGGGTTAACTTGTCATTTAATGTGTTCAGTGTATTTTTGTAAATATAGTATGCATATTGTATTTATGGGTTTTATTAAAAACGTGTTGCAAAAGAGAAAGAACTTCTTCAAACTAGGAGGGGTTCAGTGCTCTTCAAACTAGGAGAACGTAACACCTTTCCTTGTTACAGGAAGTTGCTATGTTTTTGGCCAATATTGTTGTAGTGATTGGTATGCTTGTTGGTGTAACATGTGATGCAGCTTTAAACTGTATTCTGCCTTTGTCAGTTTGCAGATTCCAGTAGGTGTTGTTCAATAGCACCCTCCGCGGCGGCAGAGGTGCATGTGTAGTTTCACTGTAATATGTATCTATATATTCCTGTCAAAGATAGCAAAAGCTGTTTTACTCTTTGATGAAACGTCTTCCATTTATTTATCAAATTTAAAAAATAACAACACTACTACAAACTTGTTAATATTCTATCGATATAGAGTACATCGGCATCAGAAAAACATCATCAAACGACTCCGTACTTATTTAATAAAGGAACTCCCGAAGTATCCGAAAACCGTTCCTCTCCTAATTCGTCCACTCGATTTTATTATCCAAATGAAATTTCAGCCGAAAACCCTCCCAATACCGCCACCATCGCCGCCGCCGAACGATATTTACCTCCTCCTCTACTTCGGGGAGTCGAGCATTCGGTCGCGTGCATTGACGATAAATAATATAATAAATATAATTACCAGAAGTCGGGCGGGCGACATCACCAACGGCGCCCGGACCCGAACGGTTCGCTTCCCGTCTGGCGTGCCCCGTTCCTTCCCCATCAAATTATATTATTTCATGTGCACCGAATTTAATTTAAAGTTGCGCCCGAACAATATTTGAGAGCTAATACCGGATTATATTAATCTGAGAGAGGAATCATTTTAAATTCGAGTGGATTCTGTTCATTATTAATTTAGTTCTGAAGGAGGATGAGGACGAGGACGAGAAGCAATCGCGGATAAGGCGAAGGCGGCGGGAAATACGATGCTAAAAATAGGCGAAAGTAAGAAATAAGGAATATGGAGGATTGGAAGGGTCTTTGAAGGAGTAGAACGGGAAATATGAGAATTATAGTTTTAGTTTGAGTTGGCAAAATGGCAGAAATTAACTTGAATGTATCAGATTTATCGACGAAAATGTAGTACGTTTATAATTGAAGCTCAAAGTAATATTAAATATTAATAAACTAAGATGAATACGTAGGAATAAGTTTTAAATTGGATACAATGAAGACAATACAGATAGAAACAGTAATTCAAGGGCTAAAACCAAATAAAGTACCAGGATTTGATAGGATCACTTCAACATTGATCAAAAAAGACACAGAAAGATTAACACCGATAATAACGAAATTGATAAATGATGTAATACGAAGGTTGAAGTAGATTCATTGGCCGGCAAGCGCAAGCTTTTTTATGGCAACTGTCAAAATTTCAGACGTCTACTGTCAATAGTTGTTGTTTAAAAGTGTGTTTTATGTGGCGGTTTCGCAAAAATATATAAAATCGATTTTCGTGCAGTGATAAAACACTTCTGGATGGCTGGGAAAACAGCCGGCGAAATTCGAAATATTTTGCTAAGGGCTCATGGCGGATGTACTCCATCATTTTCGACCACCAGCTTTTAGGTGAGCGAGTTCAAACGTGGCTGCACAAGCACAAGTGGCGAATCACGCAGTGGACACCCAAAAACCCCTACCAACGATGAAATGGTCGATAAAGTTCATGATGTCGTGTTAGTCTATCGCCGATTGAAGCTGAAACAGATAGCAGAGACAAAAGGCATCTCAGAAGTGCGCATTGGCCATTTCCTACACGAAATTTTTAATGTGGAAAAGCTTTCGGTGCGATGGGTACCGCGTTTGCTTACACCGAAGCAAAAATCGGGTGATCGTTTCGTGGAAGTGTGGCCAGGATGCAACGCAATCCGTGGTTTGCTCACACCGGAGCAAACACGAAATCGGGAGACCTTTTCGGAGGAGTGTCTGGCCAGGATCCTATGTAATCCAAGGAATTTCTTCATGCGTTTCGTAACCGTGTATAAGATTTGGATCCACCACTACATACCGGAGACCAAGGAACAGTTGAAGTAGTGCATTTTGCTCAGTGAATCGGCTCCGAAGATAGCAAAGACCGTTCCATCGATCGGAAAGGTCATGGCAACCATTTTTTGGGATTCCCAAGGTGTGATCCTCTTCGACAATCTGCAGAAGGGAAGGACGATCACCAATATCGTGCTTTCCTTGTCGATTTCGGAAACTTTTCAGGTCGCCCTCGTAGACCGAGAAATATATTCTGAATATTTGAAAAGAGCGACGATTATCCTAGTACACAAGAAAGGGGATGGTAAGATGGTGGAAAACTATAGACCAAAGCTCATTACTGACAATCCTAAATAAAATATTAGAGAAAAAGTGTATGCAGCTATCAGATTATTTACAAAGGAACAGAATAGTACACCAGAATCGAAATGTATTCCAAAAACATTCAGGAACTGCCTTTACCCCACTATTGACCTCCTGAACAACATAAAGGAAAAAATTGTAAAAAGAAATATAGTAATTGCGATTTTCATTCAGATGGAAAAAGCATTTCATACCATATACAAGACAAAACTGATCCAAAAAATACGAATCAACGAAAATGAGAAAAAACTGATGCAAACGTACATGATCTCGTAGAATACAAACATTAGTGGGAAATAAATAAGAAAACGAAAGATAAAGCTTTGGATATGTAATACCACAAGGCGGAAATCTACTCCCAATACTCTAAATAATACATAGTAACGACCTAGCTAAAACAAAAATTACTGGGAATATATACATACACCTATGCCGATAATACCTGTATTTTTCTTTGGGAAAGGAACAAGGAAGCCCCGTAACAAATTATAAACAGTGACATGAATATACTAGAACAATGGTGCAACGAAAATACCCTAAAAATAAAGAAAAAACAAAAAGAAACAGAATATATTGTTTTCTCAAGCAGAACAAAGACATGAAAATTCAACATCAAAATAAAAAACCAGCATATAATAGAAGGCAATAAAGGATTTGCCATGTTAATCGTTTCTCTTTACGCAAGAGTCTAGAAACGGTTTTTCTTTTGCGGCTGATGCGTCTTCTTGAACCTGTTGCCAATAATTGCCTTTTGACGGTGGTAGCAGAAACATTTGTTCATCGTTGTGTACTAACACGCCTTACGATATACGGTGCCGTTAAACGTCGATCACGTTTCGAAGTCGTTACTATAAATTTATCTTCAGCTTCAGAAGTCACCCGTGGCTCTACCTCTCTTCTCCGGCCCAATATGTAATCTACACCTTCCTGTAAAATTCCTAATCGTAAGGCAATTTCCCTCTCGGTATATCCTTCGTCGCGAAGAGTACCAATATGATTACGTTGTTTTACAGTCAATTGTCTGCGTCTTGCCATTTTTACACTCAGTACTTTACCAAGCTGTTACAATTGCGCACTGATTTCAAGACACCAATTCCGTACAGAAACACGATACGACACTAAGGATTAATATCTTCACCACATGTATGTAGTAGATTACCTAAGTAGTACTAAATCGTTTGTAAAACTAAAAGTAACCTTAGATTGGAAGACGTTCTATAAGAATGTCCTTTATTTGATTGTTGTTCGATGCTAACCCATCTTAAATCTCTCCCATACCGCAAGCTCAACCGATTCAATCCACATCGAAATGCAAGAACTAAATCACCACCACCGCCACCTCATTAACATTAAACCGACATTAAATACCGCCCGTAACATCCGACGTGTATCCCGGGTATCGGGTCTATATATGTGCGTATAGAGCTATAGCTTATAAGCATATACCTACTGGCAGTTGTTATAGCTGTCAGTTGGTTCGGCGTTGTTGTAATATTATCGAGCAATTATTTATTAAGCGGGTGCCGCCTGTGTGCGTGCGTGTGGCGGTAATTATAAAATTTCGATAATGTATTCGGCTCGTATTACGTACGCCATTAGGTGCGTAAATATTTTGCTTGTAATTGATAATTATGAATTTAATTATATTCGTAAAATTTATCGCCCAGATATTTACTGCTTTCCGTAAAAAGTATCGCCGAGCTATCGTTAATCGTGATTAATATTGATTTATATACAGTCGAAAGGTGTGCGTGTATACGAAGCATATATTATAATTATCGATGACAATTTATTTAGAATATTAATAAACGCCGGGCATGAAGGTGCAGGTGTTTGCCATGCAGCTTCAAGTTATTTTTCGGTTGCCCCAGTGATAATTTTATTAATAATTTACCTTTACAAATTTGAATTAATTTTGGACAATCTCTTTGTAAGTCTATGCACTTTTCCCAGCGACGTTCACATTTCTTTAATCCGCCTAGATAGTAGTTGGCATATTGTTCTGCAAAAAAGGCGTTTACGAATACGATGGCCTCATTCGATGGACATCTCTGCCCTCTGAACGAAACGCTCAACAAATCTTTTAGGAAATTTAAGCGTATCGGTATCCTTGTGCACGCTGCTATACAGACGAATAGTGCTGACTCTGCAATGTATGGAATGTGTGCGCGTTTAGTGCGCGACTACTTCAGTCTAGTTTACTTTCAAGTATGCTTATGTTGTATGTAATATATCCATTTTGTCAAGTTACCAATTAGTTCAGTAAATATACGTAACGAATCTGAACCCCAATTCGTATAGTTTCGCCGTGGCGACCACTTACTAATGCGTTATGGAACAAATCCGGCCATTTTCCTGCAATTTCTATCATTTGCTTATCAAGTAATGAAACGTAGTATGCCACATCATTCCCTCTTCAAGCTAATTAATTAACACAACTTCATCTCTATCCCAAAAACCACCATCACTTCTATCCGATACAACGGTCCTCGCCTTCTTCGGAGCCGATACATCCTTCGCTGGTTTTAGAAGTGTAGTGGTACATCCAAGCTTCATCCATAGTTATTAACGGTGACGGAAATTCTGACTTATTTCGTTTAAACTGCTTCAATAGGGACTTAGAAATGTTCATTCTAATGCGTTTTCCCATCGTGAGTTTTTCTATGCTAAAATTTTCAGTCAATATATGACAAAAAGGTCTGTATCGCTCTAAGCTTAAATTCGACAGTCATCTAATACCATTTGATGAACTTTTTCGATGTTATCGGGAGTGTATAATGGTGCATATTACAATTACCCAGTACTTTGCACGTAATCAACGAGACTCACGAATAAGCGTCTCTTAAAGCCTGCGGTCCGTCAGCAGTGCGTCTACGCACCATGAATTTAAAGCATAATTTAATAATTGCGCTTATATAAGTTGATATTTATTGAAAGCAGATAACTCTTTAAATTAAAGAATCAAATACGTATAATACAGGAAACAAAGTCTTTATGCTACGAGGCCTCGGTCAAAATATATAAAAGGATAGTAGTATTAAGGGACAACGTCAGAAATGCATATAAAATAACACGAAAGATAAAAATGCGCGCCCTCTCGGGACTAGCAATCCATGTATTCCTGGTAAGAGCGACGGGAAATTGTACTCGCTTGGTTTCGCTGTGTTTGACAAGTGTTTCATTCTTTTGGAAATAGTCAGGCAATTCTGTTCCGTTTATTTTCTTGGCCCGAACAAACCGTTTCGACACAGTAGTGATTTTGTTTTGGCGTCATATCCTTTTAGTTGTGTGAAAATGTCTGATTTTGTGTAAAATAATCGTCATTTGCGGGAAGTGTTGATTTTCACCTTTCATTCGAAGAACACGGCGGCTGAAACGCATCGAGAGCTCCACAAAGTTTACGGAGATGCTCTCTAAGTGAAACAACGTTCCGTCGCTTCAAAGACGGTGATTTCGATGATGACGACCGTCTGCGTGAAGGAAGGCGAACACGTTGAGTTGGAGGCATTGCTCGATGAGGATCCATGCCAAACGCAACAAGAGCTTTCATCAGCATTAGTTACCTGCCAAGACATTTCCAAACGATTGCATGCATTGGGAACGATTCAAAAGCAAGGAACTTGAATTTCTTATGATTTGAAGCCAAGGGACGTTGAGTGTCGGTTTTTCGCCTGTGAACAACTGCTCCAACAGCAACAGAGAAAGGGTTTTTTCATCGCATCGTGACGGGTGATGAAAAATGGATTCATTATAGCAACCCAAGGAAAAGGACGTCATGGGGACTGCCCGGTCATGTTTTTACGTCGTCGGCTCGGCCGAATATTCACGCTGTGAAGCTTATGCTGTGTATTTGGTGGGATCAGATCGGTGTTATATATTATGAGCTGTTTAGTCCGAAGGAAACCATCGCTGGGGAACGGTATCGAGTTCAATTGTTGCGATTGAGCCGAGCATTGCGCGAAAAACGACCACAATACGAGCAAAGGCGTGAAAAAGTGATCACGTTCCCAAACCCGTTAAGATCTATCTCGAAACGCTCAAATGGGAAGTCCTACCCCACCCGCCCAGATATTCACTTGGTCCGTTCCATGACACGTGGTCTGGCTGAGCAGCAGTTCCGATAATATGAAGACATCGAAAAATGGCTTGATTCGTGGATAGCCTTGATGAACACTTTTACCGTAACTGAGCTTTGCCACAAAGATGGAAAAAAGTTGTAGGTAGCGACTGCAAATACTTCGAATGATTCATTTGTAACCATTTTTTCACAAAGTTGCATTTTCATAAAAACAGCGTGAACATAGTGTTTTTGTAGACACGACGGCTGGAAGCAATGTCTTCATTCCTTCCAATCGGGTCTCAGGTCACTTAGGGGTTACTCTCACATTTACAGTGCACCAGAGACACTATGTTGGCTATGCCCTACGGCTTCTTGTCACTCACTTTATTCGTTTTGACGGGTTCCGTCAAGTCAAGTTTTACTTTTTCTTAATATTTAATAAACTCAATTCTTGTAAACTTGTTTCCAATTTTAAGATACTTTTTAGAATTCATTTGTACCCGCTTAGGGTGGTTGGGGTTTTTGCAAAACCAACAGACCTCTCAACTCCCACAACAGACACCTAATAATCATCCCTTCAATGTTTTTGTTCTAGTCTCTTCCTTATGGGCCATTTGTTACCAGCCGTCGATGTCATTGTATCTCACTTTTACTGCCGAATTCTTATGGCTCAACGCACCGCTCTGACAGATACAGTTGCACACAAAGTACATAATGACTTATTCCTATAGTTCCTAATTTTCTTATGAACTAAAATATTAGTTTAATATAATTAAAAGTTTGATCAAACCCATTCGTAGCATCTTTAAGAAAAATAGGAATAATTCTAGTAAATAAATTATTATATTCTGGCGTCCCATTACAAGTGGTTGCAGCTTTTGGCTCTGCCGATAAAATTAAATTCAGTTCCCAAAAACTTCATTGTAACAGCGTCCATCTCGGGTTTAATATGCGTAGACGTATTGCCTTTCATATCCAAAAATTTAATCACAATTCGTTATTCGACACAAGTTACTGTTAAACAACAACTGAGCGTCCAGGATGGCTGAAATTTTCAAAAAATCCTTTTGTTTCTGTGCACCTAACATAGTGCCTATATTCTGAGTTAAATCCAGTTTCTTTATATCCCAGTATAGAATGCAAAAAAACTCAAAGAATCTAATTTTAACACCGGATACAGCAAAAAAATCTACATTAACCACAAACGAAATCGTCATCTTTCTACCATTCCCCGCACGCACGCCATCTACATGTGTTTATTTGACGTGATTAGCGCGGTTTATTCCTTAAAGTTAACCGGCAATTACCCATCTCTAGTTATTCGCCGACCGTTCTGCCATAATACGATGCGCGCATATAATCTACCTTCGGGCAATTCTCTTCCGTTCATCTTCATCTGCTCCTCCTTTACGTGTCCGTCGGATCATTCCAGCGGCGTATGTAATCGGTCCTTTTCCGATTCGAGCGCATCAATGACTAGCTTACGCGATCATCGCGAATTCTTTTTCGCTTTGTCGACTGCTCACGGGTATCGTCCGGCTTTATGTCCAACGCCAACGTATGAAGAGATCAACGTTGTTGTCCCTTCGTTCTATTTATTGTGTCGATTTGGACGGCATTTTGTGTCTTTCAACTTCGCTTTCATCGGTCGGATTAGATTCCCTCATGATGATTATTGCCTAAATGCAGGATACTGATGACGTACAATAACTCGCATAACCGAGATTTCTGTTATGCGAGTAACTATGTCAGTAGCAGCAGCTCTATAGATGGGAAAATCAGCAAGTAGGTCATGAAAAGCTATCATAAAAATAACTACAGAAAGAGTTAGCCAAAAACAAGTTTTATCTCTCAATAAAGTTTCCATCTACATTACTACACATCCTATCGCTTTATCAATACCCCAATACGTGCTGCATAAAAGTGTTTAGCTTGCCGTCTGAACCACGTGTGATCCTCTTGTTGGACATTCTCATTAGTTTCGGCAAAGAGGGACAAATTTAAGTTTACGTGCGAAGAACAACGGGGAGGGGTGAAGCGCGCGTCACGAAAAATCGAGCACCTGCATCAAAGCACGCTTGTTCAATATTATTCGATTGCATCCAGAGGCAACAACAAAATTCTACAGTATGATTCAGCAGTCACGTTTTCAGTTTTATTCTGAAAATGGGCTAGGAGCATTCCTTGAGAATAACCTTAAGCATAACCTTACCAACCGAGGGGACAACCTTGAATTCCTTTATTTCACCCACCCATGGCATATCACCAGTAACAACCCTGTTAAGCATCTCCTTCCCTTCTTCAGCGTACTGAGAGAGGTATTGGAAGGACAAGTCCGTTCGAATCCTTGTATGTTCCTTGGTCAGTTGTCTGGTACCCACCGTGGGTAAACCTTGTAACTCTTCTACCCGCCGAAGTGTTGCATTTGCTTTAATTTGATGGGATCCGCACTTCGCTGATCCACAACTTTCGAGTGTCCTTGAGAGAATTTTTCGACCCAGTTATACATGTCTTTACGGGACAAGCAGTTTTCACCGTAAACAGGAGACATTTCCTTATGGATATCTCTTTCAGGAAGTACTTTTGCCCATGAAACAACGCATAACAGGACGGTAGCCATTCGAATATTGCCTACGTACGCGCATGCCAACTGTTAGTTGAATATCATAAAGTTGGGCGGTGCTGACACCTAGTGGCAGATAGGGCGATAGCTCATTGCTCACTGGGACTTATCTATAAAGAGCTTCTCGCGTCATTATGGCGTTCGTTATAAGAAAGATGAGCCACCACTTGGCTGATTTATTCTAACGTAATCGAGCTCACCGATCAACCAATCAAAAGCGTTATTTGGATTATGACAATTTGGTAACACATCTGGCATCTGTTGACAATCTCAGATATAACATTGAATAAAAACCAGTATAGTCAGTGTTTTTTATTGCTTTTGGCTTTTAGTGCTTTCCTTGCCATGATAGTTTTAGGTCTTCCTTTTTTTCTTTCACCAATTTCTTTCCTTTTAAAGAATGCAATGGGAAAATGTTCCAGTCCGTATTAGCGCCTACGGGTTCCTCACGTAAACGGAACCTGGATACAGAGGAATCTGCCTAACGTGAAATTAAAATACGTATACCTATCAAAAAATAAAACAGATCTTGCTAAATGATTTCAAGATTGTCCAAGTATTCGCCATTAGACCTGTTACAGATGCCATGTCCTCGATCAAAAGAGAAAAGAGAAAAAGGAAATGTTATCGTAACGCGAAGTGATAATAATACCTTGTAAGGCTTACAATAAAAAAATTGTTACCTGTCGGTTCGAAAATACAGTACATACGAGTTAATTGCCGCCATTTTTCGAATTATTTATGACCACTTAGTATTAATTACACAATACTAGGAAAAAACGACTAATAATAGATTATGGAGGTTATATATACGTCGGAGATCGTTATATCAGAGGATATTGAATAATGTAAACTGATCGTTCATCCACTTGAACGAATTTTTCATTATGTCACGTTTTCAGATTAGTCCTAGTTGTGCATGTACAGTCCCTTATACTTGTAGTGACTCTCATAAAAGCATTTCAGAATTAACTTAAAATAGATGTAATTGACGATTGCATATTCCGGATCATCTTATACAGAATGTTTTACTCGGAACATATTTTTGTATGCTGTAACATCATTAGTTTTGAGCAAGAGAGCTTATACGTGAAAAAGTATACAAAAGGAAAAATGAGGATATGTATTGACCATACAAATAGTGTCCCTTTTCAGTATCGCTTAAATAAGTACAAGTGCAAGTTGTAACATGAGTGCCGGATGCTCCTCTACTTTCGAAACTCTGTGCGGAAAACCCAAAAATGAATAAAGCAGTTGCCACTAAATGCCAGCTCTCAATCCTATCTCTTGACATGATATTGTTGACGATGAACTCCCATAATAACTAGCGTTGTCTCAATCCTATAACAAATGGATGTAACGGTATGATAATTCAAACACAGAGGATGATTGGAACAAGATATTTCACGAACCACTACGAAGAAGCAAGATACGATCACTTAATATTGAAGATTTAGCTCTGCATCGAGCTCAGGCGAAATCAATTAGAACACAAAATACAAGATTCCATAACTACTATAATACTATGAATAAGAAGTATCAAATAAAGTGACCACGTGCAAGACCGAGACAGCTGCTCTTGTTCACTATTGACCGCTCAAATATTGAGTTGTTTGGATCGATGTGTGAGTTGGTTGTGTTTTCTTTTTTCTTCAAAGACTTCTGGCAAACAAACGGGTGTGTACTATTCAGAATTGAGCATTCTACGATTCTCTTCCTTCGAGGTACTTCTGGCGTAAACAACTTTTGTTGGGTTTGGTTCATCTTGGAAGACCCATACAGTTGATTGCTGTTTACTTTCGGGCTCATACCCATGGATACAAGATTCCTCTGTGTAAATGTTATACACGGTTTGAACGCACCACGGTTGTATTTTCTGGACATGTCTTTGTATTAATTGACACGAACCTTTTTTGTACCGATTACCAAATTATGCGCAATCCAACGAGCATAAATTCTTTTCACGGCTAAATGTTCGTGTAAAATCTTGTGTATGCTTATCATGCTTATGCCCAGGGATGCCTCGATCTCACGGTTTATCACTTCGCACACAGCATCGATGTTTTCTGGCACAACAATCGATTTTGGACGACCTTCTTTAAATTCGTCCCTGAAGGAACAACGACCACGATTGATTTCAGTAAACCAGTGATATACAGTGGTTTTAGATTGTGCTTCATCACCACAAGTTAAACTGAGTAGATCGATCCACTGTTGTTGAGATAATCCACGTTAATTCCATTCTCTGACTGAAATAAAATTTTCTAGTTACTAAACAACACAAATAACATCCGTATGACAAAACGTTCTGAGTACATATACAGTCAAATAATGTCAAACTTTACGATGTATATGCCAGATGGCGCTTTGTAATACCATTTTTGCCAATTCCGAATACATAAAACAACTCTCACAATGCATGTCAGTCGTTAGGACGTACTTCTAAGAAACCTATAGCATTGCAGTCCCCTTTCCATCTCTAAAAATTAGCCATATGCTCTTGACTGTATATTTATCTGTAATGTGTGCTAATAACACACAAATGATTACAATCCAATAGTAGAGCAAAATTCTTGCGAAAGATTCTCTGTATAATATAAAATTCCTATTCCCATTATATAGTGCAGTAGTATTGGTGCCTTATATATTTTTAGCATATTTTTTTTATTTTGTCTCTTTCTAATTGGAGTACATTTTGTACTTTGGAATTTTAAACAAGTTTGTAAATTTGTCTTGTAATTGGCTTTTGGGCTGTTGGGCAGTAAACGGTTATTTACATTATTAAAATGGTTTAATTGGCTTTTTCGTATTACCAGAGTGTTTAGCAGTAATGGAGAATTTGGAGCTCTTGCAAAATGAACCTCCAATTTTGTTGTACGACATTCTCCTGATCACAGGAACCTGTGCGATCGTCTATTTTTGCAAAGAAATATGCAAAGTTTAACCGTGGAATGTTTGAACAATTGTTCTAAAATCGATGTCAATAGTTTATTGGGAATTAGTTTCTTGTCGAAATTAATTTGCAATTGACATCATTAACTGATGAAGAGGGACAACTGGAATGTTATTTGGAAGTTGGTAATTTTTGGATTTTGCTAGGAAGCTAAGTAAGGCTTTGGATGATGGAAGTTAAAATTGTTAAAGGATAGTTTAAATTTATAAGCTATATTTACGATAAAATGTCCCTTAAGATACGTTGGTAGTTTGACAACTTGTCAGTCGTAAACCTAAGTGTTTGAAAACCTTTTGGCCCCCTATAAATCCACAACAAATAGCTTAATATCATATAAAAAGCAATTGGGAATTTCACGTGTATTCATGTCGCTTAAAGGAATGTCTAAAACTTTAAGGGCCTCTTCCAAAGGCACTACTAACCCCAAATAACCACTATTGTCTTCGCAGTAGTTGCGTTACTACTGACTGCACAAACTTGAATCAGCTTAATGTTAAAGTGTTTGAATTAAGACTGGTGCAAAATCCCCCCGAAGGGTCGAAGCTATTTCAATAACAAGATACTGTAACGCCATACTATTACTTGCAGGTGTAACTAACGTAGGTTGCGGCTAAAAGGAGGTGGAATTGAAGGTACTAATTATCAAGCGAGACCGTACAATTACGCCGCGATTTAAATATGCACGACTAAATTGTGCGTTTTGAATGTTTAATTGGCTGAATAATAAAAAGGCGAAACTGGAATAAGTAAGGGTCGATATACATAGGTGTATGTACTTGGCGATGTTATAGTTAATGCATACGCGGCGACGTGCTAGTTAGCAATACTAAAATTGAATGATAGGATTCTATATCTTCGAGAAAATGAAAGGAGTGTGAAGATGTTGCTTGTTTGGAGAATAGGCATAATCCAGTACACTACCGCTTATAACTTTAAGACCATCTTGGGAAGTCTGTATTAGAATGTATTTAAAAAGGAAATAAAGCGTATATATACATGTGAGTACGTAGGCTTCTACGGTCAGAGTAAATAATAAACCAACTACTTCCGGAATTGGACCGTGTCATGATGAGATACATAGAAATGAAATAAGAGTAAAAGGAGAAAGAAATAAAAAGAAACAAGAACAAGACGAAGGGAGGGGAGGAGGGGCGCCTTCCCCCGTTTTTCATTCCCTTTTTCTTTTTATTTCTTTCTCCTCTTACTCTTATTTCATTTCTATGTGTAAGATTATGACACGGTGCAATTCTGGAAGTAGTTCGTCTATTGTATCCATGTATTTGTTAAAAATTATGCAGAGAATGTTTATATATTTAGTTCGTGCAAGAATACCAGGTGTTATTGGAAATACAAGCAAAAATATTTCCAACCAATTTCCTTTTTCATTTTTTTACGATCCCAATTTGGGGATCAAGAATTGGTTTATACAATTCTGATATCATATTTTGTGGGATACAAAAAGTCGTATAGATTAAACTATATGAACAAAGATTTGGCTAAAACCATTTACATTAAATTAGATTGATTGAGGGTGTATTGCACTGCGATCTATTGATCTATTGCGTCTCCTTATATAAACTGCAAGTCGCTAGGGTTTGTCCGCACTTACAGCTCCCCATGCTATCTAAGAGCTTTGGCTATTATGGTTTCAGAGAAGGGATTTGTCCCTCGTCTATGATGTCTTCGCCGCGATAGCTGGCACGGGTGTCTGTAATAAGAGGACAGTTAGCTGTTCTGGACTTTCAGTTTACGCCCCGCCAAAAACCTGCAGTCGCTATTCTGCTTCAGACCTATCATTGTCATGTGTTCTCCAAGGTGCCCCTCCTTCTCCCCCCAGTGCCCTGTAAGAAAACCTGTGAGGACGCGTACTTTGTTTCTACTTAGTTCTAGCATGGTCTCTACTCTTAGCTTATTGAAGTTGCCCTAGACCAGGAAGATTCTCGCACAGAAATGTTCTAAGTTTCTCCTCCCTGTCTTTGAGTTCTTTTTTAATAGGTACTCATTCCTATACCGCGGAATGGTTCCGGTCCCACAAACGAGGTTGTAGTGGCCTTTTTAGGTTAGCTTCCTCGTTGCCGCTGATTCCAGTGTGTCCTGGTACCCAGCATAACGCAACTCTGTTTTCTATACCTATGTTATTTAGTCTTTCTAGGCATTCCCAAACTAGTTTCGAGCGGGTTATGGCTGCTTGACTACCGGAGGGTATATTTCCACTAACTCTGAGTACTTGGTTCTTTTATCAGTTTTAGAACCATCTGCATACCATCTAATGGTGTTTGCCTTTAGAGAGTAAGTTGGGGATTCTGCCTTCCCTTCTTTCTTGTTACTTAGCTTTGTTAAGAAAGTTCGTTTCAAAGCTGTATTTCCTAACGATTTCATCGTTCGGTAGACTTAGAAGTGGGGAGTTCCGCTCTGGTTACGTTGTGCATAGCCGCATGGGCCACTCTCTTCATTGCTATGTGTAGGAGTGTGAAGTCTAAAATGATCCCCAGGACTGCAGTTGGGCATGTTCTCGTAGCTCCGGTGATGCATACGCATTATCACCGTTGCAGCTTGTCAAGGACAGTCCTGGTTGTGACTCGGATGACCTTCTGAAACCAGGTTATCGCCCGCTATGTTACGATTGGGTCACACCCCCACGTTTTAGCTGCTAGGTTTCGGCATATCATTAAGGCTCTTGTTATTCTATTCGTAGTCAGTCATACATGTTCCACGAAAGTGTTTTTGTCTAGGGTTATTCGTAGATATTTCACTTTTGATTCACATTCGATCAATGTTGCATCCAGGCGGATGTCTTTCATGTTCGAAATTTTTCTCTTCCTAGTGAAATGTACAATCATGGTTTTTGCTGAGTAGATGCTCAGACCTACTGACTGATATTATTCATTAATGATTTTAAGACTCTTTTGTATCACTTCATCAAGGATTCCTTCAAACTTGCCTGTCGTTATTATAGCAATGCCGTCGGAACATCCTATGCAATGTACATCTAAGGCTGTAAACTTATTGAGTAATTCATTTGCTAACAGGCTCCACATCAAAGGCAAGCAAGCGCCGCTTTGAGGTGTTCTACCAGAGGTTCTGATTTTCCTAGTTTGTTCGTCTACTGTTATCTCAGCTGTCCTTGTGGAGAGCACTTTCCTTAACCACCGGGTTAACACTTTACTCACCTCCCTTGTCTCTACTGTTCATCTGCCTTCCTCATGCGATGTATTATTAAACGCACTCGAAAAGTCTAGGAATGCACAGATAGCTGTTTCTACTTCGTCTAGAGTTTTCTAAATGATTTTGATTTGGTGAAGTGGAGCTTCCTCCATAACCTCCACTACAACACAGTTATCTATTAGGTTTTTCATTGTTTTCAATAAAAAACAGGCTACTAAGTCTGACGGATTTGGGGATAATTCCATCCTGCCTCCCTATTTTTGGTATGAAGGGATGCTATAACGAAATAGACTAATCCTAGTGAAATAAAATATTGAGATAATAAATTATTAAATTCTGGTGTCCTATTACATGGTCTTAAGCATCATCAGTAGAATCTCGTAAACTTACGTAGCTCAAAAAGATTTAGATCTTCTTATAAATTCTGTACTGATCAATCATGCAATTTCAAGGCCTGGATGAATTCGGGGAGGGGTATTCTTATAGAATATCTAACCTACAATCAAGGTATGTAAAGCATGTTCAATCCATTTCGTATAATGAAAAAAAAAAGAGCAGAAGTTATAGCAAACCGCAATAACACAAAATTCGTGCGTTTTATCGCATTTCAAGAAGTCGTGTTACATCCTACTTAGTTAGTTTACGCCCTCCGGCCTTACCGACTTCGGAAGAATACAAAAAAAAAAACTACGTAATTTATTCAAGACCTACGTATTTCGTATTTAAACTCGTGCAGCATGATCTCTCATTTCGAATTTAAAGTTTATTCCATGTATACATATAAATAATACGCTTCCTTGCGAACATTTTTGCGTTCGCGGACCGATTCGGCCTTTATAATTGACGATATTATGCCCATTGCGGCGGCCGCCCTTATAAATTACAATTTACAACCTCGGATAATACCACACGGCCTCCGGTTTTTCTGTAGATGCGCGCTCGTTTCTACGAATTCAGATGTTGAAATTCAATGCCACCGCGGCTCCCCCTATCACTATCATTACAATTATAAGCGAGCCGGTTATTTGATGATACGATAGAATCGTTGGTTTACGTTTGGAAACACGAATTATGCGCTTTCCTTTCCATTCCTTTTGGAATTGTTTTTCTCTTTGGTGAGGTTATAATCATCATCGATTCAGAGGATTGAAACAATGTTTAGAGA
The DNA here is from genome assembly GCA_023509865.1 of Trypoxylus dichotomus. Classification (NCBI taxonomy): domain Eukaryota; kingdom Metazoa; phylum Arthropoda; class Insecta; order Coleoptera; family Scarabaeidae; genus Trypoxylus; species Trypoxylus dichotomus. The sequence goes on along the minus strand of CM042074.1, from coordinate 87,013,424 downwards.
TTAGACGCTGTAAACTTTCATGGCGCTGTTTTTCTTTTGTCAAAGTACTTGGTTTCCTGGTTGAAAACGATGATTAAAAATTATCTACGAATAACGATAACAATGAGGGATTAAACGGGAAACAGGAAGTTTGATATACAATCGTTCGCGATTAAATTGGGACCAGTAGAAAATTAGGAAATTATTTTTCTGTACTACTTTTTTCTTTCTATAGTTCCGTATGAACTTTTGAACAGAATGACGATTCCAAGGACTGTGTGGATGTACAATTCACAGGTATAGCAGTAAACTCCACTCACACAAATTAATTAATTATGCGGAACGCAGCGTTTCGAGAGCACGTGGGCTCTCATTGTCAACCGTGTTACCGACTGAAAGTAAAAACTGTATCACACATGCAAATTATTTTCTACGCAGGCTCTAAAATTTCTAAAACATATGACTATTTACAATCTACTCGGTGGTCTAATGCCTTTTTCGGGAAAGGATGGACCGAAAGCGAACCGTATCTTTAACAGGGCCTATGGTAATAAATCCATCAAACTCGAGTGTGCAATTCTCTCTTCAATAAGTTTCCGTTCTTTTTCATACATATCGTTTCATACGCGTCTAATTCTCTATACGAGTTCACGTTTTTAAGTAGTGTCAGATTTTTTAACTCGATCTTATGTCCGGATTTTACCATATACTCTGCTACGCTTGATAGTTCAGGTTTGTCGAAACGATAGTGTCTAATATTCGATACTTCTTTTTGTTTGTCCAATATAAACTTTCTCACAATCATTGCATGCGATCTGGTATATTCCAGACGTTTTTATCATCTCCGGTTTATCTTTGGGAATCTCTAAGAGACTCTTTAAGTTGTTTTTTGACACAAAAGACACGTTCATATTTAGTTGTCGGAAAATTTTACTTAATCCTTTTACTGTTGGGTGAAAAGGAAGAGTTATAAATTTCTTATTACCGGTGTTTGTTGACGTCAAGGTCGTGGTCGTTGAACAGAATATTCGGTTTTACTAATATCTTCGGCGAGTTATTCATCGAAGTTAATGCTGAACTGGAAAGAAACACAAATGCAAGAGAAAATAACGTTAAAAAATATTACATTTTCTATGAAGAATATTTACAGTAACTTAAAACAGGGAAGTTTCGCTAAGTGTATTAATAAACGAGCATGTAGATTGCTTGGTACTTAGTATGACTTCCTTTTGAATCCATACCGATTACTTTTTGCTGAGTTCTGTATTACGCGTTTCATTTCGTCGAATATAAAAGAAGTGTGAGAAACTACTTCTTTAATATATTTCGTTATTCTTCTTTGTTGGCATATTTGCCTAAAGTGCCATATTTTCTTTTAAAACATTCCAGAGGTCTTTTTTATTAGATCTAGCTCTGGAAAATTTGCGAACTAATCCAACAACAACAACTCAAAAAAGTTGCTATAGGACACGGATCTTTGGCATGCATAAATCGGGATGTGGTGTTATTCGCATCTAGCTTTTCGATACATGGAAAAAAATGTTTGCGGCTTTTAGTTAATGGTACCTTTTTTAGAACAGAGTAACCTTAGACCTTGCTTCTTTGTAACGTTCATCTGTACGTCTTTTAACATACTGAAGACGCCACTAAACGCAATCTGAAGGTAACGAGCAAAAATCAGAAACTTTGAAGTTATTATAATAAGTACTACGTTGGAAAGGAGTGCTGACTATTCACCGTCAAAATCGAATGTTAGGGATTGTAGTCAAAACTAAACTTGCGAGTTAACAAGTCTCTTTTTTAAAGTGCTCTAAGCTCTTGAATTCAATTTAATCGTTCACGAGATAGGAACGATTCTACAACAGAAGAAGAAGACGAGTCATGTGGAAAAGGTAGTGAATTTTGGGCGGATTTAACAAGAGCAGTGAAGACGTGTGAATAAACTGCCAAACGTCGTTTAACGAATTGACAATAACAATAAATGAACGTTCACTTCATTATTCCATCAGTATGAAACATGTCACAGTTTGTACCAAACCCGATCACTAATTTGTCTGTTTGGTGTTTATTTTCTTTTTAGGTTTTTCCTTGGGTTTTTGATTTTTGGTTCTTGGATTTTCGTTTTATCTGGTTCAATTTTGGTCTTGATCTTTGGTTTTTGGATCCTACGCTTTGCCATGTAAACTTTATAATACTCGAATTGAGAAACATCGGAAGACAAAGCCACCTCAGCATTCCTTATTAAACGATACTACCGGAGGAGATGTCCATCTTAAGTGAGGAAATCCAAATCGATAAATGTATTTTTTGTCTATTATTTCATTTTAACCCAAGTTTTATTTGACTTTTGAAGTTAATAGTTTAATCACTGGTTCGGTTCTCCTTTTGTTTGTAAGAGTTGCGTTAACGAAGCAGTATCAGCTTTTTATAATTGCTTAGACATTGTCATCCGTCGTTCTGTACCTTTGTCCAAACACCCTTCTCGAAGATACCCGCCTTGGTATAATTTCGAAATAATCAAGCTTCTTCAAATAAAGAATTATTACCTTCGTAGGTGGAACAAGAGTGGACGCGAGATTTACCACATTGAATTTAAGCGTTTGAGGAAATTAGTTAAAGACAAAATTAGAGTCGTATATGTGGAATATCAGACGGCGGCTGCAGAAGATATAGCACAAAATCCAAAGCTAATCTGGCAGTACATAAACGCGCGTCGTAATGCATCAAGAATACCTGATGTCTCACTTTGAACGGCTCCACTGTTGATGATCCCAGCAACATTGTTCAGACTTCGCAGATGAATTCTCTAGAGTGTTTGTGTTTAGTTCACAAGCATTACTGGGGCCCCTGGGCCTCTTGATAGGGATCTCATTAGTGGTAGTTCTTTGATTGATCTTTTACAGCACACGATATCTTAAAATCATCTAAGAAGTTAAAATCTAATTTTACTGCTGGTCATGACGGCCTCTCCGCATTTTTGCACGTGATTGTTGTGTAGTACTATGCGAACTCTAGCTAGAATATTTAACTTGGCCGTAAGTTCTTCTACCTTTCCTGACGCTTGGAAGATTAGCAGAATTACACCCGTGTTTAAGAAAGGTAATCGTTCTGACTTCCAAAATTATAGACCAACAAATATTTTATCCAACTTTGCAAAAATTTTTGAATATCTTCTGTCTCACAGAATTTACGCTAGTGTCAAGCCTTACTTATCTTCGTGACAACATGGTTTCATTCCAGGAAGGTCTACTACAACCAACCTTGCTGAGTTAGCACAGCATATTGCCGAATCCATGGAACGACGTCAACAAGTAGATGTATTATACACCGATTTTAGTAAAGCATTTGACACTATCAATCATTCCCTTATGGTATCTAAGCTGAGTAGTTTTGGTTTTCCGCCAAGTGTAACAGAATTGATCCGCTCGTATTTAACTGATCGTTCATGCTATGTTCACTACAATGGATATACATCCTTAACATTCTCTGCTTCCTCTGGCGTGTGCCAGGGATCCAATTTGGGTCCCTTTTGTTTAATATTTATTTGGATGATCTCCTACAGGGCTGGACTGCAATGTACTGGCTTACGCGGACGATCTTAAGATCTACAATACCATAACCTCCCGGCAGATTGTCTGTTTCTCCAGAACAGTCTGGATACAATTGTTAGATGGTGTACACAGAATGGAATTCATTTGAATCTGGATAAGTGTGCTGTTGTAAGCTACTCCAGATGTCATAGACTATACAATTTTCACTATGCTGTAAGTCAGGCTATTGTTCCTAGGCACTCGTCTGTGATGGACCTGGGCGTGCAGTTTGATGCAAATTTGTCGTTTGCAGACCACATATTATCCATACGAAATTCTGCGATGAAATCCTTAGATTTCTCATACGATCCTGCAGATCATTCAATCAATCCTGCCTCGCTAAAAGCATTATACTATTCGCTTGTCCGCACTGGGTTGGAGTATGCCTCCATAATTTGGTATCCTCACTATCTCCATCTGCAAGTACTACTTGAAAGAGTGCAAAAACGATTTTTGGAAGTACCTGTCCTCTCAAAATTGATGGCAGTTACCCTGGACGCGATGTTGATTATGCTGGTCTGCTGAGGAGACACGGCTTTGTATCGTTATCGGATCGAAGGAAGAATTTAGCAGTCAATTTCTACTTAAACTAATTAATCACGCTATTGACGCTCCATCCCTTCTCTCCAAAATTAATTTTGTGGTACCCTCAGTACGATACCAGGTCCTTCCCTAATTTTAAGGTCCTGTCATGCAAAACTAATGTCCTGCTTAAAGCACCCTTTACGCATATGATTAGAAATGCCAATGAATTACTTCACGATCCTTTTTGTTGAAGAGTCTACATGGATTTACATTGTCGTCCTATTTTGTTCTTGCATTCTGATGTCACCGAGCCATTATTATATTTATGATTCAGTTGTATCTTTTTCGACTAATTTTAATTTATTACTGCGCTGTATATTGTTACTACATATATATGCTAGGTTACATTATTCTCGCATTGTCCTGTAAATGGAATTATTTTCTGTTGGGCAATAAAGATATTATTATTATTATTAAAGCACCCACTACGCATATGATTAGAATGCCAATGAATTACTCGATGATCCTTTTGTTGAAGTGTGTACATGGATTTACAATGTCGTCCTACTTTGTTCTTGCATTCTGGTGTCACTGAGCTATTTTTTATGTTCATGATTCAGTTGTATCATTTTTGTAATTTAAGTTTATTACTGCACTGTATATATTATATCATTACTACATTATGCTGTATTATACTATTTTATGTTATTGTCACATTATCCTGTAAATGGAATTATTTTCTGTTGGGTAATAAAGATTATTATTATAAAGATTATTATTAAGAGAGAGTCAATATTTGCTGAATTGGATTGTATTAATTTTTTTCTTAACAATAGTTTAAGAGCTTATTGATTAACTTTTGTGTCTAGCAAAGATAAGAGCGCTGTAAATCATTCAAGAGAAAGAGATAAAAAACGTTAACACAAGGACATGTTTCTGTTTACCCGGCGAGCGGTTTTTGGTGTTATTTTCTAGGCGTTCTTTTGGATGAACTTTTGTGTATAGTTTTTTATTTCAAATCTACTTTTGTTTAAAAAAGGAACGAAGATCTCTTACTATTATTGTGTGATTTATTTTTTTTTTCTATTAAATTCAGATTTACTTTAACAGTAGTAACAATATTGACTATTACTATCACTGAATACTAGCGCTTAAATTTATTCTAAATATCTGTTCTATCTATAAGTGTAATAAATGTGAAGTAGGATAAAGATGAAAATGATCATCTAGAGGTATCAAATGGGAAATTCTCACTAACTTAAGATTTTCTTCAATGTAATACTTTTTTTGGCAAATTATACTATTAATATGGATTTAACATATTTAAGAACATTTCTTGGAAACCTTCGAATATTCATGTGTCAAGTACTCCCTAGCTTGGAGCAGCCTAACACGTGGTACCTTCGCTCCCTTTTTTTTGAACAACAAAGAATCTTAATGAGAATAGTTTTAAATCCGCTTCAACAATGAAACCGAAAATACAAAAAAAAGTATCCATCCCCCAGTTAAACACCTTCCAGAATATCTACCGAACGAACATGCACATTCCATCCGATCGGGAAATATCGACTTGACACTTTTACTTGAAAATTAGCACCCACTTCTAATAAAAAGAAACAATACCCCAGGAACGAATACGAGCACACAACGCACCAACCAACCCCCGTGGCCCGCTTAAAACGAAACGTCGAAAAAAGAAGGAGAAAAAAGGCAAGGAGAAGAGGCTATCGTATGGACCGAACGGTGATGGCTCACTAATGAAGAAAATCAATAAATTCTGTTTATGTTTGACACTTCACGATAATAACCCCTTGTAATAAGTCGTAATTCCCGAGGTGCCGGACCTCACAGTCGCATATTTTTATGTTTCCGATTGCTGGGTAAACAAGGCACACAACCTGATGTTATGTTTTAAGTATACACTGAAACAAAAAAACTTTCCATGCATTTGTGTGACTGTACAAATGAGTTTGATTTGTTTTCTTAACTACTAACTTTTTTTTCTATAATTTAGAAACTTTTTTTGTTTCTTAATTGTTATTGCAGTCTTAGATTCTACGGGTACTGCTGAGTATTTCGTCTGAATACTCTTGAAAGACCAAATGAATAACATAACTTTTAATGTTTCAAAGTTTACTCCTTAACACGTGAATATCTTAGATCAACTCTTGCTGTGTTCTGCTACATACTGTGTCTTACTTGTAACTAACTTTACATGCTATCCACTTTTATCTCTAACTGTAGAATTCGTAATCTACCTTACCGACTTCCCTGTATGAGCGAGTAAAATCCAAATTTTAAATTGAAACTTATGCAGATACTTATCGTCGAATATAGGCACTTAAATATCTACCAATGCCCCAATGAATAAGGAGAAGCAATTACAAGAAACCCAGGCTCTAGAATCTTTAATATTTCGCTTTTGATTGACTCTTTATAACACCAATTAGAAATCCATCATTGATGTTGTTATTCACTATATATAGCTTTTATGGTAAAATAGGGATAATTCCCAATAATTACCAGAAAAGTTTGAAATCATTCTGATTTAAACTGAAGCGATCAGTATCTATATTGCTATCATGCTGTCATCGTCGTTTTGCCTACTACCTAAACCTGAATCTCTAATTTGATTATCATCTTATGTGTCTTGAGTCGTCTTGGGTTATGTTCCATTGAAATGACTTGACTAACTCTAAAACGTGTACGAAGCTCATTCATTTGGATGGTTAGTTTTCAACTTGCTTCTGAAATTGATCTTCAGTCGTACAAATTACAGGATTTCGAATTAAGTGCCTTCTAGTTAGAGAGAATGATGGTCTCCTTCACTCTGATGTTGCTGTTAACTCTAAAATGTTAAAAAAGCGGCCGACTTCAGTCTTTTGAATTTTGGGTAGGGATATCCTACTGACTGCGCCAGTTTTGATTCTTTGCTGTTGATAAAAACCATAATTTGTCAAAGTGCTATATTGGAGCGTCTATTTAAAGTTGTCCGAGGCTTTTTTTTGCAGTAATAATAAGACAAGTAAGACTGTGATTGTAAATTATAATTTATTAACACTAAGCAAACCAGGTGAATGCCACCTCCTGCCATTATTACATTGGTAATGGTTGAAAATACTTGATCAATGATTAAAATGCATTCAATATACTGTGTAAAAAATCCAGCAGGTGACTGGTGCTATTGCGACACCCTAATAACATTCAACAATATTCAATTACATAATGGAATACCCGCATGATATATACTTTCATTTATAATCCATACCTTTTTAGAAGTTTTGACCTTTGTTGAGGTATAGAAGTATAAGCAAACCCTTGTCTAGTTAGAAGAGCTCGAAGCTAACATCAATTCTATTTCCTACAAAAGCTGCAAACACAAGTGTAACTTTAAAACGTATACTTACGTTGGTTTGCAAGAAATTAGCAGTGCTGGAATAATACTTATAATAGTAAAATATTAAGTAAAGGTTACCTGAGAGATTCCAATAGAAAAATGGACAAATCTTATTTTATCAAAAAGAAAAACTGATAATACTTGTCCCTTAATTGATGTGAAGATGAATATTTCTTGCTTTGGGTCATTGTCTTGCATAAAGACGCATCGCAAAGGCATTTCTTCTTCAGCATAGGGTAAAATAGTATTTTCTAATATATTTACATATCCGTCGGTATTCACTATCACTGCAATTTTATGAATTAGATCAACCCCATACCATGGGCAACAGCTGCATTCCAGTAAACTGCAACCACTATGTTTGATTGTTTTTTCTGGTATACTGTGTGTAATATTTGGTTGATGGAGGTCGTCGTACACATTGTTGGTAACTGGTGGAATCAAGCAATACAATTTTTGACTCGTCTGACCAAAAAATATTGCCTCACGTGTTCTTATTCCAAGAAGTATGCTCTCGAGCGAAATTTATTCAGTTCCCCGTTCTTCAATTTTTTTTTCATATGTTGGTCTACGCGTGATTAAGTTTCTGTTTCATTTCTACCGTGGTATACTATACCTGTATCGATGGCGTTTAATTCTACGATCGTTCGTGTATATTACGTACAAGATTGGGGATAGATTTCCTCCTTGCGGTAAGCCGTATTCTGAATACTATAGATCGTTTTCTTCTTTGTTTATCTGTGTGATTTGTTGTCTGTCTTTTAAGTGGATTTTTAGTAGGTTTAAGTCGGTTCCTTTTATGTCTACAGCCTATAGTTTTTCAATTACTTTTCATACTTTCCTCATGTCTATGAAGATGGTTACCACTATATTTTGATCCTCCAGTTTTTTCTTTATTAGATTAATAGATCGTGCACTGCAGATGTTGTTCCTGAATTTTTTTGGAATGCATATTGTTATTGGTATATTATATTGTCCTTTAACAGATGATCTGACAACCTTGCTTGGAGCATTTTTCCAGAACTTTAATGTCGAGAGCAATGCAATAGGCCTGTAACTTTGTGGTTCTTCTCTTTTGTTTTTCTTGAAGATGGGAACAATGATTTCTGCTTTATGTAGTCAGGGTATTTCAGGGCTTTTAGAATAGCGTCTATTAATTTTGCTAATATATTGTTATATGTTATTAATTTCGGCTGAAAGCAAAAGAGAGGAAGTTATACATCTAGGATCTTTCAAGAATCAGTTTACGTTTGTTGCAAATAGTCTATAAAAACTTCCCTAAATCGCTATATGTCTGTAACCCAATGGTCGCATTTCTTAAGAAATACGCTAGAAGCGTTCTGTATTATTTACCAATTACACACGCATAAGATATTGGTATATAACCTAGCATCTCTAACTCTTATACACACTCTTACCACACCCTTGTTTAATCAACAGGACTTTTTATTCGTTCGAAGTTCTTCCATTTTAACCGCGCCGTTTAACTCTACAGCGTCTGCATCTATTTACCAATAAGTGGAACGGTGAATCGGGCATTTGCGCGACGTCGAGCGGGTGGCAGCAGAATGGGGACGACGGCATGGCGGGCGAAAAAAAGCACTCACATGCAATAAATTTCGCTTATAAATTAGAAACGATAGGACATTGGCAGCCCTATGTGTGCGCGCCATACCTGGTTCCCTTCATAATTCAACTGCTACACATACATACATATCAATACCGGGAAAAAAACCTTTTTCCCGAGCAATAAAAATTCCCGAACGTCAAATTATCGTCAATAAAAAATAATAACTAAGTATAATGTGTCCATTGAGCACTTATATTCGCAATAGCCGTCCAGTCGCCCAACCCGGCACCCGCCATGTCCATCCGTTCAATTCCAAGCAGCGTATAGCGGCGTCATCACCATCATGATCATCATCGGCGGCGGCGGTGGCGGTGGCGATGCAGGACGCATACATAGATGGCGCTACGCGAACACGTTAACTTTTAACGTCATAAATATGGAAAAGGTGGCCGACTAAAAAGGCGTATAATGTAGACTGTCAGCTTTTTTTATTTTTCCGTTTTTTTTTTTTTAGAGAGCGCCCTCTATGAATATTCGTAGATGTGTGAGTGTATGTATGTGCTCGGAAAATGCATCGGGCACCACTGAGAACGCGAACAGGAAACGGGCAGATATTGCCGGAAATGATGAACGGCGTGCGGGTGCACTCTAGGAGAGGGTTGGCGTTTGATTGGCCGGAATCCGTCAGATGTCAATGCCGGAGAAAATTCAATAAAAACTCTTTGATTTAGGATCTTTCTGCTTGATGGCCCCTCGACGTGCACACAGTCAGAAACTAAAGAAAAAAATTATAAATGGGGACGATTCCGTTTTTCAGCCAACGAAAATTGCGTTAGATTAATTATGCTTTATGCTTTTGAATATTTTCTAGCATTTAAATGATCTTATTTATCCACATCTTCTTGTTACGCTGTACAGTAATCCGTACATACTACACACATTAATTAATAAAAAAAAGTGGGTAATGTTCTTTTACAGAACGGATAAATGGTTTCTTTTCTTCGTAATACACCTCCCATATGTTCTGAGCACTAAAAATATTTGCATGAAAATTTTCATAATATTGTAGCTCCATTTCTTTTTATTAAACCATTAAAATTATGTTCTATTCCTAATCAAGTGAAAATATATGACAGTGTGTATGTTCATATTCCAATTAAGTTATCTAACCGCTGCCTCCACGTTCTATGTAGCAAACAACCATTCTTATTAATAAAACAACATACATCGTTTTCATTATTTAATATTTTAGTGTATCAGGAGAACAAATTTGAAATAATATTCATAGTAAATAGTAAACATTAGATAGATTTATGAATTTATAATATAAAAGATGTCATAGAAGACTTCAATCATCTGTTTCTTCTTCAGAACTTGAAAATACGATGGGATTGGTAATTATTATGGGCTCGATGCCCATCTCCACTACATTTCTTTCTCGTTTATACTAATTTACCAGGTTTAGGAACACTATTAATGGTATCATCTTGCCAAGATCTAATCTTATTACCCTTTAAATTCACGTCTCATCCAAGAATACCACTAGTTTCGCAGAACTCGACCTGAGGTTAGCCATATATCTACTCAGAAAAATACTTCGCAATAATACGATATCATATCATACGATCTCAATTAATGCTCGCCTGTTGTCTTCTTCTTCATATTTGAAGCCAATTTCCTTTTAACAATATACTTAATAATTATTTACACAGTTCGACAATGACTTTGGTTTCAAGTTCATTCTTAAAGATTTAACATGTTTCCCATCCCGCCGACAGCTTTGTAATACCCAAAATATCGTGTAGGATATGGCCAACGTTCTTCTGAGACGCCTGTTGTCTCTGCTATCTCTTTCACCCTCAATCGGCGATCGTCTACCACAACATCACGAATCTTGTCGACCATTTCATCGTTGATAGCGTTTTTTTGGCGCCATATTTTGCCGATCCTGGAAACATTTCAGGTCGCCCTCGTATGAACAGATAGATTCAAAATAGTTTCCCATATCTTAGCGTTAATTTTACCTGAATATTCTCAATACAAACACACGAACGTTTTCTATTTTTGGCAACGAAACAATCCCAATCCGGCGCAACGCCTTAAGATTATTAATATTTAACGGATGCTTCTAACTTTTCTTTGCCTCTTCACCTTTTTTTTCGGCTAGGTAGCCTCCCTCAATCATACGTACGCACCAAACGGCGTCGTTCCCATATTCACACGTTCGCACCGGAGAAAGTCTCCGTTTTAATCCTGCAACTAAATAATTCACCTCGGCGTATTGTTTTTGATCGTCTGCTCTTCTCGCGATTGAAGTTTTTCCAAGCCGCTTTGCGCCCCCTTTACGCGAGAATATCAAATAGCCTAACGCGCTCTCCCATCGCCATATTTGTGCCGTGTATGCGTATGCATTTTGATCAGAGATGAAAAAAAAAAAGAATAAGGGAGTGGAGGAAGAGGCTGGGTGATATAAAATAGCGAAACGTACATAGATCTTTTGAGCTGAAAAAAAGCGGAATTTCTCCACCAGACTTCTTTTTTTTTTTTCGTTTGGAAGTGAAAAAACAACAAAAGCGAAAAGACAATTTTAATCTACCCCACCCCTTCGCGCGTCCCGCGCTTCCATCGCCGTATACGGTTGCCGTCCTCATCATCGGTGCGACGTTATCATCGACGTACAATAAGAATATATAATAAAAGTGAGCCTCTCTCGCCGTTTCTCGTCGCCCGAAGAAGAGGAAGATTAACAATTGCATGCCTGAATAAAAGAGGAGAGGGCAAATAGAGGCGCAAGTGGATAATTTCTTTGGCAAACGCAGCGGCTGCATATCCATCCGGTTAATAAAACATTGGGCGTTTGCATGGGATGGGTTGGCGGAGGGTGGCTCGTCGTATCGTTTCCAATCCCGTATGTATACGGCTCAACTCGAGCCGCGTGCGCCCTCACACGTGATGTCTATCCGTAATAGTAACGGTTAGCAAACATATGTAAGTAGTACAGTACGCTATGGACGGAAATCCAGCAGGAAAAACTCTACATAGAAAGGAGTGTAAAGATATACGTATAAGTAATGCATACGTAGATGATATACTGCAGGATACAATGCAAAAATCGATATCCTGTACAAATTTGAGTACGTGAAGCATTGTCTCCTTTCACATTCATTTCCTAATCTTTAGGAACAAAATTGCGTGAATAATGTGCAAATAATAACAATAAAACCTAAAGCTGCACTGCTTCACTATTCAAAAATATTTGATATGCTAAATCATGACATGCTTCTCATAATTCTGCACTACATAGGGCTAAATGATCCAGCAACTTGTTTCTTCAAGTGTTTCCCTTGCCCAGATGTGTCAGTTTGTGATCTAGAATGGGAATATCTCCTAAATAGTACCTCAGATTTTCACGTCCGTTTGTCATTGTCGTAATGGTTGTCGAGTTTCGCCGTGTCACTAGATTTTTTGTTTCCGCTGTTTCTCGAACAACTGCGGTACGCATTTTCAAATTTACAGGTTTCGTATCATTGGTTGGCTTAACTTCCTTGTTCGGTCCGTCTTCCGGTATCTTTCTTCCTGGAACTTGCTGGGGGCATCTGGGTATATTCATGGGTCCTCGAAGTCGTCCATGTACTTCCTGGCTTGTCTTCTTTTACCTGAAACAGAAAGAGTATTAAGATTGGTAGGGTCTTTGAGTTGAGTGAAACTCCCTGACAGGTTACAGTTTTCTGAGATACTGTCCTGCGTTTAGTTGCTACATAAGTCTCCTGTGTGGTCGCCGTCTTTAGTGTCAGGTTCTCGCTGGCTAGGGTTTTCTCAAAGAATTCCCTGTTCAGCTTATCTAGGAATTCCTGCAGATCTCCGTCGGCTAGGGTTTTCAGCGCGGCTAGTGCCGTTCTACGAGAGACGTGGAGTACTAACTGCAGGCAGCGGTTTTGTATTCTCACAAGGGTTTGGATGTGGCTGGGTTCTGCCGTGGCCCATGAGGGGCTGTCGTAGGTTATGGTGGGGTACTGGCTTCATGCACGTTGTTACTGCCTTAAGTATTCTCCTTCATTTCGCTTCGCTCCGCTGAACCGTTGCGCGTGTGTGTCAACAGCATGATCGGATGCGTGCAGTGCCGTTGTCTATATTCGGTTCAGTTTCAGCCCGTCGTCTCTGCTGATGTTAGGGTTTTTGTATATCTCAGTCGTCTCCCTGTTTAATCGGCTATAGTACGTCAACGAGACCCACGTCGTCAGTGGTAAGGCTAGCATGACATGAAGAAACAAGTCACAACAACAAAAGCGCTACCGCCGAGGTTATATGGTTTACTCAAAATCCACAAGCGGGATGTAAAACTGACCAATAGTGAGCGCTGTAGGTGTATCGATGTACCTGTTAGCAAAACATCTAACTACACTACTTTAACGCTACATATGTGAAAGACGTAGTTATATTCGCGATTCAGTGCATTTCGTGGAAAAACTCTGAAAGATACAATTCGATCCAAGTGATATCTTAGTCAGTTTTGATTTAGTATCCCTGTTGTCAAAAGTGCCACTAACAGACACACTGCGGTACATTGTCGATATATTCCCACCGGATATAACGCAGCTTTTTAACCATTTTTTATTAAATTAAATTTAGATTCGCCACTAAAAATTATTCTACGCCAGTCATTAATTTGATTTTGATTTAGTCCATGTAATGCGATATCCCATAATCTAATCGGGCATTGATATTCATCTTGAACGCTGTATTTCTAACCGTTTAAGAGTTACGGCCCAAAGTTGAAAAAGAGAAAAAGAAATTTCCTATTTTGACGCGGTGTATTGCCGGAACACGTAGAGCTAGGATCTCGTTCTTTCGCCTGTTTAGAACCCTCGTAGGGGTCCTTACGACGCACCGATAACCGAACGTCTAACTTTTCCCGTTACCGCGTAATCGAGACTTCGCGGTTTTTTTTGACCAAAACGAACTTTTTTCGGCCTGAAAAATCGAATGTCGTTATTTCGGAATTTTGACCGTACCGGAACGTGTACCTATATGGGTGTATTACGCCTGAGAAATTTCAGCCCGCCAGCTCTAACCGTTTAGGAGATATGGACGTTTGAAGGTTGAGGGGTTGCAAAGCTCAACGCCTTAAATGAGCCCCGAATGAGGTCGAGTGACATATCAAAAGATGCGTATGTTGGCGTAGATTACGATGAAAAAGTGTTCGCCCCGCTAACTGCAACCGTTGGGGAGAAAATCGCGTTTAAAATTTGAAATTTTCTAAAAATGCTTAACTCCCAAACTTTGAAGCGCCGTAGCTCCTAAATGGTTACGGATAGAAGATTCTGGAAAAATTGATCTTATATTTTCAACCTTTGTTTGCGATTAACTCATGATAGTTTGCAGTTGGTTCATTAGGACTCAACTTATTGCCCTTGGCCTTGTCAGTTGCGTTTGCTTTTGGCAATGCATCAAGTGGTCTTTATAACCAGTGTAGGAGGTCAGAACGCATTTATCCTGTATGGTATTCTCGTCAAATTATTGTGAATATTAAAATGAAGTACAGACTGCATAGGAAATTAAGAGATCACGCACTTACATATGTAGACCTGGAGAATTTCGAGAGATTTCGTACTGTGGTTAAATCCCAAATAACACAAGCATATAGCTGTTATATATCAAATGTTGAGTTGTTATTGTGTTCTGACTGAGAGCCAAGAGTTTTTGGTCGTTCATCGGGCAACGCAGAAAGTCTACAACAATTCCTGGAGTTATGCATACAGATGGAGAACGACTCCTCCAACCGCAATCAATGTTTGATGCGTTTTCTGATAATTTTTTGAATGTGTTTCAAATTTCAACGTTGTTCTCCACTAGTGACGCTGGTGATTGTTCTGATGTATATATTCAAATTGCCAATTTGTCTGTCCGCGATGTGCTGTCTGCGATGAAATCGTTGGGAAACAAACTGTCCAAGTTCCTAAGTTCCTTTTGAAGTACTGCGCCAGTGTCCTTTCTCAACCATTGTGTATGATTTTCAACCTTATTTTGTAAACTATTTTAAAAGTGACGGTTTCAATACTATCTAATATTTCGAAAGTTTTTGAGATAGTAATTTAGAAAACATTATCAGTGAAATGTTAAGCTCGGAAAACTTAGTTAACTAAGTACTTGAATGTATCCAGTACTGGTAATCGTACAAACTTCTTTCTTTTCTCTGCAAATGCGTTATTATCGATCCGCATAACATTACAATAAAAAAAATATCAATTACCCGTCCCAATTTGGCGAATTCTAGAACGATCGCAATGACGCACATACGATACGTATGCATTCGCATATATATGTATGTATGTACGTCCAACCTATTTTCTTTTTATTCGTATTTTAATTTCTGGTATTCCCAGACCGCTCCCTCCCGATCGCGAAACAATTTCAACACACAAACACGAAAAAAAAATAACGGCGCAGAGGCGGAGTGTGAGGGTGTTGGAGGGAGGCAAAGGGATACAGAGCGGTACCAGCGTTGCGGGAGCGGAAGAGAGAGAGAGAGCGAAATAATACGAAAAAATATCGGGCCGGCACGAAAAAAAAAAAATAAAAAATATCTATTTGCTCGTTCGGAATTTTTTTCCACTTTTTAATTTTGTCTGTGCCGGATATTGACATGTCCAGTTTCGGTCTTGTTATAACGTTGTCCGATTTTTTCGCGAATATACGGAGAGGTGGACGCGCCGAGCTGGGTAGGGAGGAGGACGAAGAGGTAGGGGGACATGTACATGCATACAGGCGCCACGGGGATACGCGAAAAGGTACAGGACGCGCGTTTGTGTACGTACCCATTCCTCCACCTCCGCTTTCCGGATCTCCTCCGATCGTGATTCCCCTCCTCAATCGTACGAATACATACATACATGTACGTATACGAATTCGTACGTCCGACCACATAAGCACGTACGCATTCGGCAAAAAAAAATTCCCCGGTATATGCAAATTGGTCAGTATGTTGTATTGATCTGTGAAATTCATATTCATCAAAAATACTTTACCGTTTTCATTTCTCCTGGTGATGGAGCTCCGATATACGTTGCCATAATTCCATCGTTCCCTTTATGACGGGTGACGGTGGCTATACTGGTTAGGCGTGGTGACGGTGGTGGTGGGAGTGGTTGCAGTCAAAGAGATGTACGATCGAATAACTCTTCTCTTTCTGATGGTTTCCCTAGTGTTATTACTTTGCAATTAACTATCGCTGGTTGTATGCGTAACACTCCAGATACTGCAAATTTGCAAGTAGCTAGTAAGCGGAAATGAAAATTTAAAATTACATTTTGATGTAAATGTACAGAAATTTTGTTAGTACCAGGTGTATGCCATTTACCGAGTTTATTGAGCTTGTCCATTGTTTGTAAACGTCTGCTGATTGTTTCTTGTGACACATGTAATGCTTCTGCTAATTGCCGTAGAGTTTGAGTTCAGCCATCATTCAATAACTCCAGCAATTGGTTCTCTTCGCATTTTTGCGATCTACCAAGGCGCTCACTGGTTTTCACATTGAAACCACCACTTTTAAATTGTCGATGGAGCGTATCCACCATATGTTTCTACCAGCAAACGATGATTTTCTTCTTTTGATTAAATAAGATAAGTAATCCTTTTTCAAGGACAAAACTCGACATCCTCACTGAACGACGTTAGTTTTTGGCGGACTCAACTTGTGTGTGTTTGTAGTTTAAATGTGTATGTATGTTCGTAGTCAGGATATCGATATTCCATTGAATGTTACTATTTGAACACAGTATAGTATGACGATAAAATCGGCAACATTGCAGGTGTCACTCTAACGATTATTTACGTAACACCTAACTGAAACGGGTTCTACTTTGTTATTTTATATAATGGGTGCCAATTTCTTGAAAAATACTAATAATGTATAATTTAGGTGTCAGCTTAACTTTCATCTTACTGGGCATCACAGTAATATGAAACTAAAATTAAATATTCGTAAAGGTCATGTGTACTATGTATCGTATCGTTGTATACATCAAGCCATCAAGAACAAACGTGCGAGATGCTGTGTGGCTCTGGTTCATCACATGAAAAAAAGAACCAAGTTCATATCACAGGAAATTTTATAACTAATGTAAGATCTTATACAAAAATATTTTTTATAAAATAATGAAGTCATTAAACAATCAGGAAAATGATAAAATACAAATAAACAACATAGACGAGGAGAACTGGGTCAAAACATTATGAACAGCTCTGGTACGGGGAAAATATTGACGAAATAACAATATAAGAAGTAGATGTACATACACTAGGGTGACAGAATAAAATAGACACCTACTAATTAAAAAAATACTATTCTCGTTATATATTCAAAATATTTTAAAATTTTTAAATTAGACTATTTTGTCGATCCACCTTTACTTCCGTGAAGTGCTGCGAGTCGTCGTGGGGTAGAATCTATTAAATGATTAATGGTGTCTTCTGGAATATTTAACCACTCTTCCGTAACAGCTGCCACGAGTTCTTCCTTATTGCTGGGTTTTCGGGGTCGTTTCGCCTTATTGCCTGTTGTTTATGTGCCAAACATTCTCTATCGGATTCATGTCTGGTGATTGGCCTGGCCATGGTAAAATCCGAATCCCCTGTTCCTCTTTCCATATGGCTGTTGTTCTTGCTTTGTGGCAGGGTGCTCCATCCTCCATAAAAGTGGCGTCTTCTTTAGATAAAATGGTGTTGTCGGATACCGGTAGTAGTCCTTCTGTTAATATTTCGATATATTTTGCCGCATTTATATTTCCGTCGCAGATTACTAATTTCGACCTTCCACCATACCATATCGTGCCCCACACCATGATGTTCACACCGCCGTATTTCACCGTCTGATGCATACCCACGTACGACCACTATCACTGAATTGGCAGTATCTGCTTTCGTCTGAAAAAATAACAGACCGCCAAAACTATTCGGGCTTCGTTCGCATTTCGATTGCCCAAACCATTCGGCGCCGTTTTTGAAACGCCGTAAGGATAGGTTTTTTCTTTGCCACCCTTTTATACATCCCCACACTGTGGAGGTATCGCAGAACGGTGCGCAGACGTTTCTGTGAAGTTGCCGCAAGCTCAGCTGTACTTTTTCGCGGTTCTCTTAACATTTCCGCGCACAAGCACCGTTTACTTCTTTCAGAAGGTCCGGCACGACCTGGTCTCGGCTTCACTGTTGTTTTTTTCTTGCGTTTAAATTGTGTCATCACACGGTTAACTGTGGACAAGGGAATATTTAAAAGTTTACTTATTTCACGTTGCGAAGCGGCGCGTTCACTCTGGCCAACGATGCGAACCCGGGTAAAATCGCTAATATTACTCGAACCTTGTAAGCGAGGCATAGTTGTATCGATACTAAACTATGACGAATTCCTTCCGATACATCTACCTCTACCTTAATGACAAGAGAAAGTTCTTAATTCGTTCTTAGAATTTAGCTGTTTACATATCTATTCCGCTTTACCTGGTGTCTATTTTATTCTGTCACCCTAGTGTAGATCTAACAGAACTGACAGAAGCTTTAAGGACCACTAAACACAAAAAAGCGACCGGTATGGATCGCATCTACACAGAGCTTTGGAAATACGCAGGACTGCACCTAAGACTTCTACATGTATTTTATTATGAACCACAAATGGAATAGTCATTATACAATAAATTATAGAAAAGCGCAAAGAATACAACAGAGAAACATATGTAGGATTTATAGACTTCGAGAAAGCTTTTGATAATGTAAACAAATGTAAATTATGGAATACTATGAAAGAATCCACATCATTTAACAAGAACTATACAGGGTTTATACATAAACACCAGTATTAGGGCAAATATAGGCGGAAGATTAACCATTACTAGTTTTATTAATAACGTATTACAAAGAAAATACATCTCTCTCAAACCAAGAGGAGTTCAAACAAGTACGCAGCACACATGTATTTAGAAAATCAATTCACGAATTGCTTATGGCATAGTTGAATTTTTACATTCCCGATTACTAGGTGGATGAATATTATTTATTTATTTTTTTGTAACTTTATTTTAGTTTAATTTATTTAATGTATTTTTCATTTCACGTTTGCCTTTGTACTTGACTACTAAGAAGCTATAGAACATTATTATTATGTAGTCAATGTTTCTTCTCTCTCCCTTTCTCTCTTTTTCTGTTTAACGCGAACAACCTCACTTGTCCAAAAAATCAAATATATCACATTCAGTTATCAAATATCCAATACGTATTCCTCCCCCCCTCCCCCAATTCCCCGCTTGCTCGTTTTCGAACCGGCGCTACCGTAACGTACACACATACTTACAAATCCGTCCGATTGGGCCTCGCGGGCATGCGTTACCGATCAAATATCACACAGAGAGAGAAAAAATAAATCGCGACGCAATCAGCGTACGGGGTACCTTCGTTTCTTCCCTTGTTGCCTGCCTCGATTTGGTCCCCTGCGTGTACGGACCTCATACCTCTTTACGCCGGATTTGCGACCCGCACGGTAGGACCTTTTTGTCTCCCTCTCTTTCCGCCGTGTCTCTCTACCTTTGTCTGTCTTCCAGCACGACCTTAGTAAAAATACATAAATATAATGGATACAAATTGTCAATTCGCATACCCCGGGGGCTTTGATCGGTCGAGGACGCACGGCGGATTGGACCGATTTGGCCGCCGCATCGGAGTCAGCCAGCTTCCAGATTGCTTCGTAAAGACTGCTGCGAGCGTATCAGTACGCATGTATATGTATGTATGTACGTCGAGTTCATCTGCATATCTGTTGGTATGCGTGACCTCTGTGTGCGTGTGGCACTTGATCAAAAACGCTTTTTATGCCTTTTTTTTCGTGATGGTATTTGACTTTATGCGAAAAGATTAACAAAAACGTATTGGCGGCACCAAATATTTACCGACATTTAAGGTTCATAATAAATAATTTTAATTTTTAATAACTGAGTGAGTACGTTTTTTTTTATTACAAAATTGTAAAATTTACTCTGTATTTCACAAATTATCATCTACTACTTTCCCCGTGATGCCGCAGGCAGTTCGCTTTCTATATAAACCTTACTTAGGAAGCATATTATTAAAAGCTTATTATCGTTTAGTGCGTGGGTGACCTGAAATCGGCAAGAGATTACGCACGCAGGTTACGGATTCATTGGTCGGCAAGAAGAACCCATTTTATGCATTTTTTATGGTAACTGTCAAAATTTCAGACGTCTACTGTCAGTAGTTGTTGTTTAAGAATGTGTTTTATGTAGCAAAAATGGATAAAATCGAATTTCGTGTAGTGATAAAACACTTCTGGATGGCTGGGAAAACGTCCACGGAAATTCGAAATATTTTGCTAGAGGCTCATGGCGGACGTACTTCATCATTTTTGACCATCCGTTTCTGAGTGAGCGAATTCAAACGTGGCCGCACAAGCACAAGTGGCGAACCACTCAGTGGACAGCCAAAAACCGCTACCAACGATAAAATGGTCGACAAGATTCATGATGTGTTAACCAATCGCCGATTGAAGTTGAAAGAGAGAAGAGACAACACTCATTTCAGAAGGAGGTATTGACCATATCCAACACGAACTTTTGGGTATGGAGAAGCTTTCGGCGTGGTAGGTACCGTGTTTGCTCACACTCGAGCAAAAACATCCAACGCAATCCAAGGGATTTCTTCATGTGTTTCGTAACCGTGGATGAGACTTGGATCCACCAGTACATATCGGAGACCAAGGAACAGTTGAAGCAGTGGACTTTTCTGGGCGAATCGGCTCGGAAGAAAGCAAAGACTGTTCTATCGACCGGAAAGGTCACGGGGCAATACTAGAACGATTTATTGACTCTATTCGATGCAGTATTGAAGGAGAAACGGTATCGATTTCAGCGGAGAAGGTGCTTTTTCACCACGACAATGCACCGGCTTATGGATCGGCATCGTCGTGTCTAAATTAAATAAGTTGCGCTACGAATTAGTCTATCATCCTCCATATTCGCCGGATCTAGCCCCCATTGACTTTGTTCTATTTCCAAACCGGAAAAAATCTTTGAGAGGATAGAGATTTGCCTTAGATGCGAAGGCCATCGCCGCTTCGTATGGCTATTTTGCAAAATATGTTTTTGTTGTCCATTCCGGAAACATTTCAGGTTGCCCTCGTAGGGATGAAAATTATTTGTCTACCCTAGGAAATAATCCATAAATGGAGGAAGCGCTATCTGAAAAAGAAACTGAAACAATGAAATTGATAATATTTATTCAATAATATAATTTGTTTAAGATAAAAACATTAAATTTTTCTTTCTATAAACTGATATCATTTACAAGTGCAAATTAATAGTTGTTGCGAATTAACGAAAGAACTATGAATGAATATACTACACTCAGTGAAATTTCAGTTCCATATGAACTTTTTAACAGAATATTTTATTTTCTTAATATCTTCTGCAAATTATGAATCGCAGTTGATTAAAAAATTTATTAGATATTATACAGAGAATACTTCCAATGGTGGTAACTTAAAACAGCGACATTTCTATGTCCACGGAATTAGGCAGACATTCTACGAAAGTCTCAAGCAAAGATGTTTAGAAGCTTTTTTGAAGACGATATTTTATTTATTAAATATAGATATTTTCGAAATATACATATCAGTTATAAAATATGTCGAAAGGTAAATTGCTACCCAATAAGGAAAAACCAAAAATAAATTGTTATGAAGATATAGGCTTCTCAAATCGAGTCATAGCTAAGAAAATAGAATGATCCCATCATCTCATCAACAACTTTATAAAGTTGGGCAACTCCTATGGCAAAAATCGCTCTAAGTGGAGTAATAAAAAACCAACTCGAAGGCAGTGCTATCGATGTGTTGGTTAGCCTCTTCTGGTATTATAACCGCGCAACAAATAAGCATTTTCGGTGTCTAAAAAACCACCCTTAAAAAAGGCACATAAACAGGCAAAACTGAAATTTGCGCAAGATCATATGAGATGGGATCGTGAGTGGAACAGGCCAAGCAACTTAAGCAACAAGAAGGTGAGGTATGCCTTCTTCTCAGATAAGGAAGCAAAACAGTAGCCCTAGTGCCAATACAATAATTCGCCTGCGGTCTTACTTCCTTATCCGAGAAGGGGACTTATTCCGCACTGTTGCAATCAATAACTACATATATAGTGTATAAGGAAACCCTAAAACATGCTGTTTCGTGATTTGGAAAACAATATCTTTTTTCAGCTTTTGATCACTCATACCTATGAGAACGTAGTTTTCAGGTGTAGAAATCCTTTACCATTTTTGATCCACTGCTTTTACATTGTTTTTAACAATATCTAATTTGATTTGAAATTGTCCCAAGAATGCCTTCTCTTTTGTAACAAAGAGATTAATAATGACATTTTCTCCTCGAGCTGCCCATCCGGAATTTCTATATTTTTGACGGCCTCAACAGCATGGTGTAACCCAACTTTAGACCAAGTAATAAAGTAATTACCTTGAAATCGTCACAAGCACTCCAACTCCGTTGTAAATATTCAGAACTACTCCGAGGGGTCCGATCTTCTTGATTTTCGTTGTATGCCTAGTGACATACAAAAAAAAGTGAGGAAACGGAAAGCCAACACGGTCTGTAGACGACCATTTTGTAAGACTTAAAGGAAGTCCATTTAGCTGAGAGAAACTTATAGTGACTAGTAAATTGGATACTTCTAACACATTTTATTTTAAAACCAAATTGATTGCTGTTCCCATAAAGATTCGAAAAACAAAGAGAAAGGTAATAGTAAAAAAGATAATGCCTACGAATCATAAATTTTCCTCGGATCCGATACGTTGCAACATCGTATACCCGAGTAAATATTTCGGAATTTCAGCTAATATTGATCTATAATGTTATTAATCATACCGTGACAATCGGAGTCGTTTTATTCGTTTCATCGTTTGTTTCGCGCGTCCCATTCCACGAGGTCTCTCGTCGATCGCCGTCACCTTTCAATTTTTTTTTTTTCGCAACGCTCGCGTTGTACGAGCTTTATGTAGCATAAATATTTCCGTTTATCTGGGGCAAAAGCGAAGCGTTACGGCTCTCTATAGCCATCGATACGTGTACATGTCCGTTACTTCTCTCTATACAACGCCAGAACGACGAGATATATATCAGTCCGCGCGTGACGTTTATAATAATCCAAAAATATATATTCTGGGTGTTCGGACCGTCGGCTTGACGCTGGCGTAATATCCCTCAAACATCGGATGATTCCTCCGGCCACAGCGAGGAGGAGTCCGGACCTCCTGCTTCGCCCCGAAACGAGCGAGGCTGTGACAGTGGGCACTCGTCAACATATATGACCCTCCCTTTGTTATTTGGCCAAAAAAATACATTCATTATTCATCAAAAAGTGGGGGACACACGCAGCACCGGTGTAATCAAAACAAATCGAGTTCGGCCTCGTTTGGACCCACTGCCCTAACTCGGAATATACAAATATAAACTACGTGCTACATTGGTGTATCTGGTATCTACCTATCTATGCCATCTTCCACAAGCTTATCGGAAATCTAAAAAAGAGTTATGTATAAGGGGAATTTGAAATCGTTATCGATCAAATCAGTGGATTACAACAATCGTTAAAATTAACTATTTAAATTATATATCATATCTATTGGCGGAATATTTCTGAAATCCAGAAGGTACTTGGGATTTTCGGCTGTCACATTGGTAGAATTAAATATTTTTAACTTGTAATTCAGTTGACAGTTCGTACTTAACTGAAATAGTTTTACTTACATAAGATTCAGAAGCAATTAATGTTGTCTGAAAGTTTTGTAGCCCTAATTTTTATGCCTCGCATAACGCAAATTCTTCCAAATACAGAAATTGTAAGCAAGCGGATTTCTATCTAATTTCTATATTAATTAAAATCAATGTATAGCGCTGGCAACAAAATAATTGCCGATTTTTTTACACAAATTCAATAATATACTTTTCATTTTGATCGATCACCTTTTACCATCTTTCCGTCAGCTTCATTATCCCACGCCCATAAAACTTCTGGTCCTTATCAACAAAGATCTGTACTAAGTGTAATTTTACAGCGTTATCATCATCGAAAGGTTTACCATTTAAGGAATTTCCTAAGGTTCTGAAAAAATAGTAATGCAATGGTGCTAAGCCAGAGCTATACGGCCCAACCAAGTGTTGATAATGTTTCACGAATAGCCAATGATCTGTGTGGCCCAGCATTGTCATTGTGGAATACAACAAGGTTCGATTTCATTTTGTTTGAGATTGAAGCCGTAGATGTTAATTTGTTGGGTTAAATAAATTAATTAAATAAACTCACGAGGAACGCAAATATCGAGCTTTTTAATGAATCTCATATGTTTTAAATGAATTTCATACATTTATACCTTCTGCAATCTCTTGCACAGGAAATATAACGATCGAAATCAATTGTTCTCCATTTTAAAATTGAACCTACGTAAATAAATCTCACAAAAAATACACTTAATTTAGTTTCTAAGAAAGCTAAAGTTCGCAGCTGATAAATGCGTAAACCAGTGTAATTGTAATATTGATAGAAGTCATTCAAAAGAAACAGGACTCCCATCGATATTTAAAATAGGCAATTATTTTGCTACCAACCCAATATTTTACCATAGTTGACTATGATGTAGCATCTTAACTAAATGCGAAATATTGATTAAGAAAATAAAGAACAATTAAAAAAACTGTTTGTTGAATTTTCTAATACTTTTAGCAAATGAAGATGACCTACAGTATCGTCGTTTCATATGCAGAGGCGAATTTAACATGAACTGCCGTAAATTTCCATTTTATCAGCACATACCGGGTTATTCTGAAATGTTAAATATTGCAATATATGAACACACTCTTGAAATGCAATCCATAAACTTGGATAAGAGAATTAATAAAAGAATATTTGGAAACGCTGCCTTGGGCCTAACGATTTCTAGAAAGGACATTTCTAATTAAAACAGCTTGTAGTATTTCATAAAGGTGCATAATCTTATAAATAGTAGCTTGCAGAAACTAAAAATACCGTCACCATTACGGAAATGTTGAAGATTTTCTGACACAACAGAGGTGGTGATATGATATGAATACGTAGGCTTCCACGGCCAGAGTTAGTAATAAACGAACTACTTCGGAATTGGACCGTGTCATGATGAGATATATATAAAAGGAAATAAGAGTAAGAGGAAAAAGAAATAAAAAGAAGATAAATGAGGGGGGAGCGGGGTGAAAAAGAAAGAAAAGATTAAAAGAGTAGGAGAAGGAAAGAGAGACAGAAAGAAGGGAGAAAAAAGAAAGAAAAGAAGGAAAGGAAAGAGAAAAAACTTCGAGTTTCCACCTTTCTGTTTTTTCTTCTCTTCTTTTTTCTTTTCTTTTTTTTTTCTCCCTTTCTTCTGTCTCTCTTTCCCTCCCTTACTCTTTTCACCTATTCTTCCTTTCAAAAAAACCCTTATACCTTTTATTTCTACGCGAATGAATTCTAATTCTTATATGCAGCTTCTGGAAATGGTTCTGATAAACTATGGCGAATAATTGCCGATGCAAGACCGGATATTTCAGCAAAACAATGGCTTCATCAAAAGGAAATCGAGTCTACTTGCTCGCCCGATCTGAACCCGATCCAAAATCTTTGAAGAATATTGGCAAGAGAGGTGTATGCCAATAATAAACAGTACTATGTCGTTACAGAACTAAAATCTACGATAACGAGGTGTTGGAGTGATATTCCTATTCCAACATTGACCAAATTGATAGACAGTGAGATCCGAATGTTTGAAGTTATTTTGAATAACACTCACTACTAAGTTCAGGAAGGATTATACATTTTTTGTGTATTTATTTTATTTGTTAATTTTGTCTTGATGAACCTATTGCAATTTCGCTGTTTTGAGTTATTATTATTGTAAAAATTCTCTGTATAAAAGGAGATAATTTTTTATAACTTTTAACTTCGATGCATAATTTACCGAAGGTATTAAGAAAACCAAATATTCTGTTAATATAGAACTATAGAAATTTCGCTGAGTGTATCTTGGTCATCTGCTGTTGGGTTCACATCTAACAAAACCATTTTAAAATGTAAGCTGCATCGAGAACATAGATGTGGTTGTGAGCTCAGAAGTAGTAATAATGCATGATAAATATATCTTGCTTCCACATAAAATGGTGAACGCGAATTTAACTGTTTAGTTATCTCAAACTTGAAACGGGATCGATTAATGTACAGGTGAAAATATAAAGTTACACACAATATATGTACAGTACATGTTCCGTATGTATTAATTAATTATTAGCAGTATACTGCCGTCAAGCGCCTGAAAACGTAACATTATATGCGTACAAGTATGCACATATTTGCCTTTGCGTTACGCTAACATTATACTATATTTAATAAAACAGTAGGTTTCGACGAAAATTTACTTTACATCTCATATAAACACGAATGCATGTATTATGCATATACCCACAACGGGCATGTGTACGTACAATGCCCCAGAAGAGTTTTCACACGTCAATAATGAACTTTATAAGTATCATTCCAGTTTATAGTAAATAATGAGACATTTAATTTCTTTTTCTCACCGCTTAGTCTAATCCAAAATAACACCAGTTTTAGCTTTGAATAGCAAAATTATTATGGTAATAACATGTACCTGTCCTCACGTGAGAATATGTATGTGTTATTTACATAGATTTTTCTAAAGCTTTCGACTGCATTAACCACGAGATGCTACTACAAAAAATGGACAAATTTGGTTTTGGTGTGGGTTTCCTGACGTTGATTGAGTCTTACCTTACTGGAAGGAAGTGTTATGTCTGCTACAATGGTTATTCCTCTACGCCGTTTTCTCCAACATCAGGTGTTCCTCAAGGTTCAAATCTTGGACCACTTCTCTTCAATTTTTATATAAATGATTTACTATCTCTGTTTACGTGTCACGTCTTAGCATACGCAGATGACGTAAAGATATTTAATACTGTTGGTAGCATTTTCGATTGTAAACATTTACAAGACAATCTTCTTCGCATTAATACTTGGAGCAAGGTCAATTATCTCCTCTGAACATCAACAAGTGTACTGTGGTTTCCTACAATAACACTCACACTACTTTATACTATAACTACCAAATTAATGATGCAGCCATACCACGCAATATCAAAACTTTGGATCTTGGTGTTTTGTTTGATAATAGACTGTCATTTACGGAACATATTTCGTCCATGTGTTCATCTGCTTCCAAAACTCTCGGTTTTGTCATGCGTTCTTGCAGGCATTTCTCAGACTTAGGTGTAATGAAACGTTTATATTATGCCTACGTTCGTTCTAAGCTTGAATACGCCTCCATTGTTTGGTATCCCCGTTATTTACACCAAGAGCTTATGATCGAACGGGTTCAAAGAAATTTCTAAAATATCTCTCCTTTCGAATGGACAACGTGTATCCTGCAAGAGGTATCGAGTATTATAGCTTACTTGTTGAGCATGGTTTTCTATCTCTTGCTGACCGCCGCGAGCGTAACAGTGTGGAGTTTTTTGCAGGATCCTGAGAAATACTGTCGACTCGCCAGCCCTTCTGGCGCAAATAAACTTTACCGTACCTACTCATCATACTCGCTACTTTAATACATTTCAAGTACCTAGAGCTAATACCAACATTTTGCTTAAGGCACCTCTCAGTCACATGGTGAGGAACGCAAACAAACGGGATCTAGAGCCATTTTTGTGAGTCTTTCTTTTTTTTTGTTTCATTATTATTGTATTATTATTGTAGGCAACACGATTTGAATTATTTTATTTTATTTTATATAAGAATTGTATTGTAATTTGTCCTGTAATTGGCTCCTGGGCTGTTGGGCAATAAAGGATTATTATTATTATTATTATTATTATTATTATTATGTGTGACGTAATGTGCCATATAATGAAGATAACTCTAGTACGAGTATTGCTTGCTATTTATATATCCGGAATTGGCAATAATAGTGTTTCTAAGCGCCATCTGACATTTACGTTATAAAGTTTGACATTATTTGACTGTATACGGGAATTCAATAATAGTGCATCGATCAACTTACTTCAACTTTTGGCAATGAAGCACCATCTAAAACCATTGTGTATCACTGACTTAGCGAATTCAGTAGTGGCCAGAAGATATCGATACTGTGCGGCAAGTGATAAAGCAAGACCATCATGTGACGTACTGTCATATTGAGGCATCCTTAGGTCTTAACATGTCTTACACAAAATACGGTTTTTGGGCGTCCACCGCATGGTTCGTCACTTGCCGATTCCGGGAGCATTTCAGGTCGTCCTCGGACTTTCGTTTCAAATTGATGCAAACTACTTAAAATTTAGATTCTCGAAAATGACTACTTGCCTTCCAACCTTAGATTCAGCCACTTGAAATTCTTCCAGTTGATGTCGTTTTACGAAAATTTAGCATGGCATGATAAATATTAATTTGACCACGTATCAGGTTAACTTTAACACGAGGGTTATTGCGAGGACTGCGATAACTTTGAAATAATTTTACTTGAATGTAGCGGAAGTGCTAATTTATTTATTTAATACTACAATTCGCATAAAACACTACACCGCTGATACGCTGGCATTGATTAATTGTTAATAACTATGCACACAAGTAACAAAATAATTGCCCATTTCAACGTGTTTACGACCTAAAGAGGAAACTAACGTTGCGTCAGATTAAATTAAGATACATATTTGATGTAGTTGTAAAAACTGGAAAAATCGCTATCTATAATGAACCTAACCGGAAATGAGCCATTTTCGCTGTACAAGCGCAGACAAGCCAGTTCACTTATTAACTTAGGCGTTTTCATTGCTAATTCTATTGGATTGGATCTGGCGCGTGGCGTTTCTTGAGATGACAATTAATGATTCCTGGAAATCGCCAACGATTCCCTCCGACCCCGCGATTCCGTCTCGTTTTCAACGGCATCGCGTTAGCAAAGGATAGACGAGCAATTACTTTGCATAATAAGATCACTCGGCAAAAGGGCCGTTCATTAACGTTTATAATCACAATTATTTATTATTAAAAAGCGAGATAACAAGCTCATTAATACGCTCGTTATCTAATTTGCGTGTTGCCTCCCAGTAAAGAGCAGTACTAGTAACAGCAATGGTCGTAGCAGCACCAGGGCCACCTATGGAAGTCTTCTGTAATTATTATTATGTCGTCGACGATTCCAATTTGTTAATAGATAATGCTGACGAAAATAGAAAAAATTACATGTCTATACGGTGGCGTAACTGTGTCAGTTATAATACAAAGCTTGGCATATACAAGCAACATCGTACAAAATACAATGTTGGGTTGTTACATAGATAAAGAACTGGAGAGTGGAGTTTTTTAACATTCTTCTTCTTCTTTTTCTCATATCCTTATACCTTTTCAGGTGTCAGATGAGGATTCTGGTTCTTTTTGTACCCGTTGTCTCCACTCTCTATTTCTTGCAGTTGCTTTCTTTTGTAGGTTTCCTGTCTCCATTTTTTTTTTTACTTCATGCTTACGTTATTACTGGGATTATTTGTAGTATTATATGTTCTTAGTTTTAGTTGAGTATAGGCTTTCACGACCGTAGTCCATACTAGAAATGTATTTCGGGTTTCGTCGTGTATTCACTCTTTTACTTCACGTTTCGCTGATCATACTGTCAGCTTCTTCAGAAGGTTTCTAAAGACTGGTGTTGTTGTCTCTTCCTTTTCGTTATATATCCTATTTCTGTTCCGTTTTGCCGATCCATAACCGCTTCGCATTGCTGATCCGTAACCGTTCCGTTCCGTTGAATCGCGTCGTTCGTTGTATAATGACTTCGCAGTACTAACTTCCACGTGTTGCTAATCTTGTATTCCCCTTCGCGATTGAAGTTATTGCTATTCTTCATTATTTTTATTGATTCGTGTATCATCCTCGGGTAGTAGTGGCTGATCTTGGCTAATACCTTTACGTCGCTGTAGGTTATCCGGTGGTCTCCTTGTTGGTGCAGGTATTCTGCTACTGCAGATTTTTCAATATGCCCGAGGCGTGCGTCTCTCTCGTGTTCTTTCACCCTATACTGAATACTCCGTCCTGTTTGACCGATGTAGCTTTTTCACTATTCCTGTGATGTTCGTCATTGATTGCCTCCGCTCTTCTTAACAATGTGTTGATGAGGGATCTCTTCTGTTGAGAATGGTGGTGGGATGCTGCATGCTGGTATCGGTCTGTGTGAGTCTTCTTCCGGTACACACTGTGGCCCAGTTTGTTGCTGTCGGTGCGCTCTACTAGGACGTCTAGGAATGGTCAGTTGCCGTCCTCTTCGATCTCCATGGTGAAATTAATATTATCATGTTGTCTATTAATGTGTTGCAGGAATTCCTCTAGAGCCCTTGATCCGTGCGGTCATATGACAAAGGTATTATACATATCTGTACCAGCATTTAGGTTTCATCCTGCTAGATTCGATGTCTTCATGTTGGAATGCTTCCATAAAGATATTGGTGATAACAGATGTGGTACAGATATGTAGATGACACCGTTGTCATATGGCCGCACGGACCAAGGATTCTAGAGGAATTCCTGCAACACATCAATAGACAACATGCTAACATTAACTTCACCATGGAGATCGAAGAGGAGCGCACCGACAAAACCCGAAAAACATTTCTACCGACTGTCGGTAACACGGTTGACAATGAGAGTCCACGTGCTCTCGAAACGCTGCGTTCCACATAATTAATAAATTTCTGTGAGTGGAGTTTACTGCTATCCTGTGAATTGAGAAATATTCTGAATGGATATAGAACTTCTTGAAGACTGGAGATCTTTTTATGGCAGAGGAAGTTCAAGAATTTGAAAACATCGATAATCGCTGTTAATTTAGCTTTGTTCTTGACTTACTGTTAATAATTTTGTTGGTTCTATATAAGCATAATAAGCATTAAAACAAAATTATAAGTTCTTGTATTCCTTTTTCAAGATTTCTATTTTTAGTTTATGTTCTTTCTCCAAATATTCCACTGTCGCCCCTTAATTGTAATTTCTAAATCTTTGCCTTGTGATTCTTTTTCAGCAATTATTAATTACTTTTTTAAAAGATCTGATAGATGCATTAGCAAGCGTCACAACTTTTCACATTACGACGGACATAAATGTATCTTTCTCTTTTATCCATTGCTATACTAACCGTCTAAAAACATTAAATAGTTCTGGTTTGGTACCTCTCACATAAAATTTGGTGAAAATACCAAAATGAGATATCTGCTACCTGATAAACTTATCTTGCTGGCAGTTATCTGCCACTTTATAAGAATGTGAATGAATCGGCCCTTAGTCTTACAAAGCATTGACTAGCCGATATTAGAAATAAAAGTTATAACTTGAATTCGGTATTTGTATTATAATATAGACGATAATTTTCTTTTTATAACTATATATTTACAGTCTGATCACAATTTAACCACAGCTTTCTATTCTTTGAAACAGCTATACTGTTCATACAAAATAATAATCAATTTTCTTGGAATTTCAATTATTTTACGTGGAAAACCTGAAGTAGCACGTTTGAAGCACGACAGGATTTTTGATAAAACATCAAATAAAATTTGTTTATATTTGATATCACGCTTACTGGATATGTGTAATTTAGCATATACCGGACACTATCGCGACACATCTCGCATATGTGAATTCCGCCTGGAAACTCGAGAACTGCGCTATATGTCGAAATGTATTAAAATAACAAATTTTAACGTTCTCGTTAAGAAACGGCGTCGTTAATTTCAATTTAACAATCTCGCCGTGACAAATTTTATAGTCGCGTTTCTTATTAGTAATATTATCGTAATTAACTATGTTTCGTTTAACCACTCTGATTGTGATTTACACGTTAGCGTTAGCGATTCCCGTGTTTATTTTTACGATGGCAGTGTTGGGTTTTCTTTCTTATTTATCGGCAATTAACTTGTCCTCATCGAAAGTTACCGTTCCAGGCTCGTTTCTACTCGAAATCTATGGAAACTGAAACGACTTCTCACTATAAAAATACCGTTTCGTTTTGTGAAATATGTTTAGTGCGTGTTTTAATATAAATTGCGACATTGAATAAAGCCTCATTTAAATCTACATTTTTTTTTTCCTTTTAATATCGTCGGCAACTTATGCATTAAAGTTGATACTCCACTACAACCAATGATAAGTGAAAAATAAAATAATATTGGAAAAATTGATTACACTTTGTATAAAATATATTTGCAACAATGCTAATTTAAAATAGGGAATAAACGTAATTATTTTTTTCATATTGTCCATCAGTTTGGTCAATGCTGAAATGTAAACCTCCCTTGAACGTTATTGTATTGCTGATTATTGACATACACGTTTGCTGTCAATATTCCTCAAAGATTTACACTGAGTTCAGATCAGGTGAGCGGGCTAGCTATTGTTGATTTCCTGTTTAAAAGAAGTGTGCCTCCTCTTGCGATTGCAACTATTCAGCAAAGCGTATTAGAGCTTTCTTTGGTGTAGCGCAGGGGTGCTCAAACGCTCCATCGCGAGAGCTTTTTGGGGGAAATATTGGCCGATATTGGTCGATTCACAGATTTTGTTTGATGACGACCCGGTTCATATTTAAGTCGATTCACAGTTAAGCCAGAATAACCCCCTTATTACTTTTTTATATATACTTTATAAAGGCGGCTTTAGCAAAGAATTGCGCGATATTTATCAAAGAGAAGCCGCGGCGCGTCTTTGATTCCTGTCGATTCTTCTGGAAACTTCGGGCGGCGTGTTTGGGGGTACGCTAACAAACCATGCCGAAACTACCCATCGGGAAGATTCGAGGCTTCGTCCGCGCCAATATAAAATACTGGGCCTAGAGGAGTCGGAGTCAGTCCGAGTAGTAATTTGAATGCAATCACTAAAATTACTGCGGCAAAAAGGAGTAAAACGTATGCTTTGAATAACGATCGCGAAGGAGAATTCTCATTTGGAAGGATAAGTGCATTTGTCTCATTTGCCCAGTATCAGTTGCAATACGTAAGTGTGGAAACATAGAGGGGGATCATAAAAACCGTTCATAAAAACTATGAAAACGATTTCCCACAAAGAGTGAATTAAGAAAAGGAAAAGTGCACGATTTGATAACTTGTTTGAGGAAAGAAAAAGCATCTTCACAAAACCAGCCAAACAATCACAAACTGCAACGATCGCATCATTTAAAATTTCTCATATATTGGCGAAACGCAAGAAATCCTTTGAAAACGGAATGGTTGTGAAGAAAGCTTTTTTTGAAGCGGGTAAGGTTTTATTTGGAGATTTTAAAAATAAAACAGAGATCACC
This sequence comes from Trypoxylus dichotomus, assembly GCA_023509865.1. NCBI lineage: Eukaryota > Metazoa > Arthropoda > Insecta > Coleoptera > Scarabaeidae > Trypoxylus > Trypoxylus dichotomus. The sequence continues at coordinate 86,979,964 of CM042074.1, read as the reverse complement.
TCTGTTATTAAGGAACTTCAGTTATCTCGTTCAACAGTCACAAGGCGTGTTGAAGTTATCAATCAGATCATGGCAAAGTAACTAAAATGTGATATCATGGAATATACATACTTTTCTTTGCAGTTCGACGAATCTACAGATTTGGCAGATACTGCTCAGCTGTGTATTTTTATTCGAATGGTATTTAATGACATGTCTGCTAAAGAAGAATTTTTAACAATGATTCCTTTGAAAGGAAACTTCCGTGGCGAAGATGTGCGGTTTCCTAAGTTTTGTGATAAGTTAGAAGCTACTACAACAGATAGATCACCAGCCATAACTTGAGGCAAAAATGGTTTTGTTGCATTGTGTCGAGCTAATGACGATTTTTCTTCGTTTTTCTTGCTCCATTGCATTATCCATGAACAAGTTTTGTGTTCAAAAGTTCTAAACATGGAGGGGTAATAGACATCGCAATAAAAATTGTGAATTCCAACCGTGCCCGAAGCTTGCAACGACGACTCTTCAAATTGCAATAGGAAGATAACACGGACGTAAGATGGTTGAGTCGTAGAAAATTTCTAGAAAGGTTTCAAGAATTATTGCCTGAAATAATTGGTTTTCTACACGATAGAGGTGACAACACTCAGATGCATAATAGCGAAAAATGACTTACTGATTTTAGTATTTTTAACTGACGTCACAATGCATGTAAACACCATTAATTTGGAGCTGCGAGGTAAATAAAAAAACTATTACCAAGATGATTAGCACAATAAACGCATTATTCAAAAGTAAATTGCAACTAATGATAGATCAACTGAATAGGAAGAATCTGAAACATTTGTCGTCTTTGAAAGCAAGGATTTCTCAGTTAAATTTTGATATTTATGAAAGAGAATTAACAAATATTTTAAATGACGATTGCAAGGACTGTGTGGATGTACAATTCACAGGTATAGCAGTAAACTCCACTCACACAAATTTATTAATTATGCGGAACGCAGCGTTTCGAGAGCACGTGGGCTTCTATTGTCAACACTAAATTGCAGTCGGTAACATGGTTGACAATGGAGCCCACGTGCTCTCGAAACGCTGCGTTCCGCATAATTAATTAATTTGTGTGAGTGGAGTTTACTGCTATACCTGTGTACGAATATTTTGAGTGAATTTGAAAGACGTTTTTATGATTTTAGTAAATTGACATATATCTCAACTTTTATGAGTTATTCTTTTTCTTGTAAAAGTATTGAGAAATCCTCTACTGAATAGCAAGTCACATGGAATCATCTTCCATTAAAAATGAGGTGGTGCAGATTATCTCACACATAGATCTCAAAGCCACAGCACCTGGTACGAATTTCTGGTCTTTTATATCCGAAGATAAATATCCGAATCTAAGGTAAATTGCGTTTCACCTGACAGCAATGTTTGGGTTGACTTCTTTGTGCCAGTCTGCATTATCTGAAATGAAAATAATTATGTCAAAATGGCGAACATATGTCATCATGCTTACAATTAACAGTTAGTAAACATGGTTGCTACAATTAATTCTCCCACCAAGTCGGAATTGCGTAGTATAATACGATTCTTTCAGGTAGAAGCGAGTAGTGTTGAAATTCTTCGAAGAATGAGCTGAGTATACGACGAAAACCTTTTGGTGGATGGTGTTGTGCGCCAATGGTGTAGAAAGTTTAAAAAAGGTCGGGCCAATGTTCTCGATGAAGGGAAACAAGGACGCAAATCTGTTACATCAGAAGACATTGTTCAGCGAACTGACAAGATGGTTCGAGAGAACCGGAGATTTACCATTAGTAAGTTGAATGTGGCTAGGAGGGCAGAGCTTTCAGAGTACAGAGGAACTTCAAAGCAACGTCACTGACCATCTCAACTCACTGGTAACAACGCTCTATGTAGAGGGGATTAGAAGTCTCGTCTATAGATTTGAGTTTTTACGTAAATTATTTTTGTTGAGAAAAGAAACATATTGCCAAATATACTAAATACAGAAAATGATACAGTAAACAATGAAACTGGAAAGCTAAACAGAAGCTATAGAAAAAAGAAGGCAACATTGCGCGAAGTTAGACAGATGTAAGAGAATTATAACTTATTACTATTCACCTGTTAGAATAAGATTGATAGAAGCCAGGGACGCTTGTTGATCTAGATTAAATTTTACAAGATAGCATCAGATCTGTAAGCACAGGATATCTTCCATAAAACACCATATCTTATTGAAGGTACGATAATATTTTTGCCTCTATAGCGCTGGGACTTTACACAGAGATCGCATGTTACCGATCTTCTTATACTTGCAATATTTACGTAAACACTCATGCATATTACAGGCCGCGATACTGTCCAATATACCTACGATATACATACGTACGTTACGAACTGTGGTTTATACGGACATCAGCGAAAACGCTGCCCATTTTCGAACATTTTATGCATTCGCACGTATCGCCATAAATCAATTCATATTAAAATACACGGCCAGTTGTGAAGTTTCTGGGTAACGTTATCGCCTCGTGGAACTTAAAAATACATAAATAATTCAAACAAAACGATCCAGATCTCACGCATAATACGCACACACACGCAGATATATGTACATAATACAAATCCATACGTAATATCTCTCTACCTATACCGAAATTTGTATGGGTGTGCGGGTGGCATCACTGATATAACCGCACCATTTATACCTCAACCATCTACGTCACATCAGCACCAGCGGTGGTAGTGGAGCGCTGCCACCCTTCGGGAGCTCATAAGCCCTACTTTTTCACTACTCACACCCGGGCAAACATAAATACGTCTCCCCTTTACTCTTCGTGTCCCTTTCGTCGGCAAGTGCTGGAATCGTCAGCTTCTATCCTCTTCTGACGCGCAGCGTTTCCGAAATTTCGGGGAGGGTTTGTCCCGCAATTATTAAAACATAAATAATTATACCGGGGGAGAACAGACGCATGCCGTGGTAGTTGGTAGACGTGCATGTAACTTTAGGTGAAAAAATGTATAAGATTACGTTTTTTTTTTGGTTGTTTTTGTTTACAGTGAAAGCACCGATTATTTTTTGCACAATACTGTTTTGGGTGTTTATAAGTATACAGAAATTTTGAATGTAGCAGTCCCGTCGAATTGGTAGAAAGATGGGAGTAGCATTCGGCCTCGCACAACTACCTCCCATTTAGTAAGTATGGACGAGTGGATAGATCCACAATGTATATTTGCCGTTTAACACAAATGTGACAGTGTCTACTCAATGGGCATTCCGGCTTCATTACAATCTAGGGGACCGTGGTTGCGTTCCATCTCACCACGCCATCAATGCATGGGTTAGGAATTTCGAGTTGGGTTCACCTCCAAAAACGAAACTACCAAAAACACAACAAATCCTAAGAAACACTGGAGCTGTTTGGACATCAGTTACAAGGCGCTTGACGTGACCAGCAAGGCAATATAGTTTTTTTTTTTGGCTAGGTTCATAAACATTAATCTCTTGGAAATTAAATTGTCGTGGCCAAGTAGATGTTATACACATCGAACTTGCAAAAGTTATTTATTGGATTGGTCATAACAGACTTATCTAAATTGGATACTTTTAGATTCCCTGAAATTTATGTCATCTAGTATTCCAGGGATTCTTATTCAATCATCCACACAAAATCCCCTTGTCTTTAAAATTTTTAATAAATGAGGTCTTGCTGTTACGGAAGTGGAGGGTATCTGGATGGTATGCGGATAATATCAAGATCTTAAGGAAAATTTCATTTGTGGAGGATGGTGAACTTCTGCAAGACAATCTTCGTCTAATTAACGAGTGTTGCGTAAAAGCTACTTGAAAACTAAATATCAATAAATCACCTGCTACATATCTACTGTCGATGTGCTGATCTTATGGCATTTTCTCACATGGTAAACCACCAATTTTGCCACAGTGTTTCGATCGGGTACTGTCCTTTGCTTCATTATTCATCTGAAGTTTGCGCGTGTGAGCAGGAAGCTGCAATATGGTAGCACATTTTGGTACCTAAATTATGTCTTATGTAGATCTGGCAATCTAAGGAATGGGTAAACAATTTTCAAGATGTTGCACATATTTCTCATTGAAATTGCTGCACTTAATGAGGAACTGATTTGTCGATAGTCACTATACTCACAATTATTTACCAACACCTTACTAAAGACTGCCTTAACCCATATGATGAGGAATATAGTATACTGCTTGTGGTTTGTTGTATTTCTCCATTTTCCAGTCAATTTATAGCCCTGTAAACCTCTACCCGTGATAGATCGTGATGTGTCTCTTATTCAAAGGATAGTTAAAATCGAAAATTTTCATTACTAACTGCAAACTTTTAGATACTAACTTAAGAGATTCTTGTTCAAAAAAGTTGACTCATTTATATGAAATATCTGCTGATAGTATCGAACAGTTTGTATACCCACTAGTCACGTGAAATTCGTTTTTTTATCTAGTAAAACTATGAGTTAAAATGATCTTGAGTCTTCGAAAGAACAAAAATTGTTGGTCTCTAACAGAGAAGGTTAGTACATATATGAAGAACCGCTATAGGATGTTTGCACTCTTTGGAAGCGATAAAGCTATAAATTATCGTGAGATACTTACAAAATTGGGTTTCAATATACTACATCATAGTCATAAAAAACTGTAGAGAAAGTTTGTTTTACTGCCTGATGCAATTACCTTTGCACTTAAATAAGTACAGTTCCAACTCCCAATTGGTTTGTAATTTTATTTAGAAGTCAAACAAGATTTTAAGACCTAGTTTATGAAGAGTAGGCAAAACGTCATAACGACATGGGACATTATCGTGCTGACGATGTATAAAAGATCTTTGCTGGTGATTAGAAATTTCCTAGAAATGCGTGGGCTTTCACGGCCAGAATCAATGATAAACGAACTATTTTCGGAATTGGACCGTGTCGTGATAATGTATAAGAGGAGAACAATAAAATAAGAGGAAACCAAGGAAAAAATACAAAGGAAAAAGGTAAAAGTAAAGAAAAGAAAAAGAAAAGAAGAAAAGTAAAGGTCCCGTCTCTTTTTCTTTTCTTTGCTTCTGACCCTTTTCTCTTTTTTAATCTCTTTCCCTTTTTCGTTCCTTTACCTTCACCTCGCTCCTTTTTATGTTATCTTTGTTTTCCTCCTGACGCGATCCAATTCCGGAAACAGTTCGTTTGTTATAGAACTTTTCTAGGTTTCTAGGTTAGAAAATTATAATGCTTGAAATATATTCGAAAAGCCACATTTTAGAGTTAACATTGTTATGTAGGTTACTTTATTGGATGGGAAATGCATCTTGGATTTAGACACTATTATAAATATTTATTAGCTCTTATGCAACCTTCATTTTAGTTATTTACAAACTTAAAGTTAGGTTTCTATTATATTGTGCTCCTTTGTGTTGTGACGTTCAGTATTGATACCTTCTTTTCTCAGGGTTCATTACTAAAATTCCAATTGTGTCCTCTTAAATATGTGCTAGGTGGGTATGGAAAAGCAAACACAACCTGTTTATGTAGATTTCTACAGGTTATAATGGTCGGAGAAATAAAACTCAAATTTACAAAATTTCCAATATATCTATCACAGTAATATTGCAGCTTCATCAGATATTAAATATCTGATGAAGCTACAGTGATAGCGAAACATGTCATACTAATATTGTTCAATATAGATTTCCAACAAGTATCGGCCAACTCAATAGAGATTATTACAGGTTATAATGTTTTTATACCTTCTATTTAAAATTAGGCTTCCATCTAATCGTCTCATTTAGTCAATTCCAATCGATTTGGAACCAACCCTCACCAATACACGCTAATTTAAAAATAATTCCCGGGATGTCTGGAAAAATCCCTACATATAATATCATCGTACATACGAGATGACCGAGAGGGGAGCGGATCAGCGTATGTATGAGTGAAAACGGCGAGGGTTTTTATGATGCTTCGAAAAAATTACCTCTTCCCTCCTTTTGGTGCTCCACATCCATTAGTGATTCAGTCAACCTCGATCACATATGTGGCCGAATTCCTCTCTAATTATTGTAATGGACGACGATTCTTCGAATTTTACTTTTTTTATGACGAATCAGGAAAAAAGGGATAAATACATTACCGTGGTAACGAATTTTTTATCAGAGCGGTTTTCATTTAAATTTTATCGGACTCTGTAGATAATAAGCAGAAATATGTTGTTATTATGATGTTAATGTTGATCGTAGACATGGCTGAAAGCAACACTTTATTATTCACGGTACTACTAACAAAGTAAATGTGATTTTATAATTCAATTCTGATGAAGCTGCAGCTGTTAAGGAAAGCCACGCGGGATTTCAAGATACCTATATTAAAACAGATCTGAAACTATTTACAACACTTATATATAAGAATCTTTATTGCCCAACAGACATTAATAAATCTAATTATAGGACAATACATAAAGTAGAGAAATAATATGCAATGCAATCAGTAATTATTAGTCTCAGCAAAGAGGGGCAAGTTTCAGTGCCGTGCGGAGGGGTGAAGCGCGCGGCATGGAGAATCGAGTACCCGTATCAAAACATGCTTGTTCAGTATTATTCGACTGGTGGCTATGAGTGTTTGTCAGTACACACATACTTAGAAAATGTCGCATTTAGGTACGTTTCGATAACGGCGTATTTCGAAGAAACCAGAAAACGTAATAGCGAGAATGCCGGATTTAGAATACGAAGGCGATAGAAGTAAATGTGTAACGTGCCACAAGTCTTAAAGAAGAGAGTGACAATCTGTTACATGTAACACATAATATCCATGCTTTAAATCTTGTGGCGGAATTGATCTGTATTATTCACGAGTAAATGCTTTAACAGCTCGTACGAAAGCGGTATTTCTAAAGCCGCCAAAACGTACAAAAACATTTCACAAACTGTGTCCCAAAGTGCCTGAACCGCCACAGTGAATTAGTACGCGTAGGAAAACATGACTAAAGGCTGCGTTTTACTATTTTTGCCAACATTTTGATGATGTAAAGGCGGTAGTTTTACAATTCGCTCCAAAAGACGCCAAAATATCGAGAAAAGCCAGAAAATGTTTCAAGGTAGTTAGGTAAAATGTGATTTAGAAAGTATTCGCAAGAACTATGCACAAGCGGAGGGAATTGAAAAATTAGAAAATGATTCGATGTCGTTTGTGGATTCTGTTTAAATTGTGGATGATGTTCACTCACACCTATACGACGGAAGGTGACAAAGGACAAGTGTAATACGAAAATTTGAAAGTGTTATTGACAAGGATTCAGGTTTTCTCATACTAAGACAAATTTGTGAAGGTGCGCCGAAAGATCTATTAAGTTATCACGAGGATTACTTTAAATTTGCAAATATAACATCTCTCGATGTGAAACGGTTGGTTTTATCATTAAGAAATATTTATTCCGCATGCTGTACTCATTTGACAGAAGCAAGTGTTGAAAGATTGAATGATTCTAATATTTAATAGATACCACCCAGTTTGTGATTTCGTGGAAACTTCTTAAAACAGTAAGTGTTTCAGCACATTATATAATATAGCTTTTATCGTTATTTTATGTGCAAACATTCTAGCGTCCGCATCGCCTATATTTAGTCATGAACACACATTTAATGAATATGTCATAAGAACAATTTGAATACGTGTAACATTGGAGACGTATTACTTCCAACTCGCTATTGATACATGTCCTTTGTTAGGCTCTCGATGATTTACCTAACAGCAGAACAGACACACATGCATGTAGAGCTTCGTTAATAGCACAAAATCAAGCACTGCACAAACAGAAATTTAGTGCAATTATTGATTACACAAACAACGTCGGGTTTTGTCCTGTTGTATGTATACAAGAGACTACTATATGCAGAAACAACATTACGACGAAATATATACACCACGGAACAAATAACGACGAAACTTGCCTAAAATACATTGCGCTTAATATTTGTGTTACGTGCATCGTCTAATTCTAATGCAGCTATGATAATAGATAATCCCAGGAGAGACCGAAAGCTTCAATACTTTCCTTGAGTTTATTATAAATCGACCTAGCAGAAGTTAAACTATTCAAGAATAATAGATACGTTCTAGCTTATAAACCTACTTCTTCTTCTAAATTCTTTGTCATCTTACATTCTTAAAATTTTCGGAAAGCTTCTAGAGCACTTGATCGAATATGGAGTTTAAAAAGAAATTGTCAACTTAAGATCATCTCCTGCTACTTTTGTGTTTAAGGCGCTTATGATAATATTAACCTGAAACTACGAGGGATGTCGTTTAAGTTTTGCATATTGGAACATAGAAGGCCCCACTAATCAAATGTTTAAATGTACTAAAAATTAACCTCAATCTTTAGTTAATTTATATCCAAAGTTTTGGTGTCATATGTGGGGTGATGTAGGTATAATGAGTTGTCCAACATCGTTTTTTATAATTTCTCTCATAAAGAATGCCTCACCGAGGTGATTTCTTGTTGGTATGAAGAATTCAAACGTCGACGGATTAGTCTTAGCGACGATTCAAGAGTAGTTGCACCAAAAACGGCAATCACTGAGGAAAATGTCGATGCTGTGCGCAAAATTATCAACGAAGATGGACATGTGACATATCGCGAGATTGAGGCATCATTGGGGATTTCAAAGACCTTAATTTAAAAGATTTTGTGTGAAGAATTGTGTGTAAAGGAATTATTTTGCCGGTGGATACAGCGTATGCTGGCTGAAGAACAGAAATCAGTTTGGATGAATTGGTGTCAAGAAACTCTAGACTGCTTCACCGCCGAAAATTCCAAAAACGTGTACAATATCGTCAGCGGTGATGACTCTTGGGTGTATTCATACGAATCAGTCGACTCAAAATGTCTTCTCAAAGAGGGTCGGGACATTTGTCTCTGAAGCAAGTCATGTAGCTACAATTCCTCTACAAGATTAAAGAATTGTTATTGCCGATTCGTATACAACCATTTTTTGGCCGCAAGTCAACAACGAATTGTCCTAAAAAAAAACTTCAGAACTGCAACAAAAGGTATTAATCATTCTGCAGAAGTATTCTAGATAAATTAGGTAGCATTACTATGCCATCTAAAGTAAATCGTTTGATTATTCAAATTTAGTAGGAAATTAATTGTCTTATCTATAAAGTTGAATTTCTATGACTTAAGGGGGATATAGGGATAGTTAGAAATGAAACAATTGATACATTTGCTAAATTGGAATGTACTCTATCAGAAATTTTTATCAACAATCTCCAAATGACCAATATGCACCAAAGCCCGTTTATTCAGATTTCGATAAATACTCTATTCAGACTAGCATGAGGGATTCCTATAAAATCCTGCAACCTGCTCCCATCCAAAAACCTTGGTGTAATAGTACATCATCTAAATCTAAGAGCTTTCTTAGAGTTACGTTTCGATTTCTCGGTAGCTATACGATAGGTTAAGATAGTGATAGATGTAAATTTCATGAGGCTTGGATAGTGATATATAGGAATGTGATGAAGAGTCATTAAAATATTTAATTGTATCGTGTCTCAGATATAATTACGTTGGCTTACTAAGTTCTTTTAACGTGGAAATCTGCAAAGAAATATATTTATTCATAGCGGAAAGGAAAATTGTTATTTGAATGCTCATGCAATAGAATGCCTGTTTATCCTTTGTTTCAAACCACATGTGGGTTCCTTTGCTTCGTGGTTCTGTTTTTGATGGTATAGTTTCCGAATTGTATAGCGTACGAATCAGAGTCGGTCTTGCCGTATAGGTAAAATCGTTGCGGAATAGGAATAGGTTGTAGGTTTATGAGAGTATCCAATAGAAACATAGTGTTAGAAAGAAATCTGCATTTAACATGCTATATCTTTAATTTAGAAAAGTAAGAGAAATTGCTATAACTGTCAACATACTGCAAAATATCTCAAAATCTAAGTAAGCTTTTTTTTTCAAAAAATAAAAGTAAGTTCAACAAACGCACATGATTCCCCAGAAACACATTATATCTAGACGTACAATTAATCACTGATTAAAGTTAATTAAGGCTAATTAACTTTAGGCAATGTAATACATCTACATATAGACGTAAAATATAATAAACAAATAAAGTAAAATATATACACTTTGCATATAATCCGGTCTCTACTAATAACTAATCGTAATCTTCTTGGTGATTGGTAACAAGAATCCGCGAATATTTGCATCGATTTATGCTGTTTAGGACCACACATACTTCCAATACATTGTACGTAAGTCACGTATCTTTTCCTCGGGATAAATTGGATAGCAACGGCTCAAACTTATTTATTTACTTCTCGACTTTATAAGATAATCCTTTTATGTATGTGAGGAATGCTAATGCAACTATGATGGAGGAGCTGACACTCCGCCGACCATTACGCAATCCGTGCTTATCTATCTTAAACTTATAAATATTTACGGGTTGGGTGAGTTTGCATTGCACGCCGCATGCATTATTGAAAAACTTTCGATATTTAAATTATATCATTTATCAATGTTTTACCTGGACTGCTTATATTTCGTTTCTAGCTGATTACCATTTGATTTATAATCACATTTAAATGTAAACCTCTCGTGTTTATTTGCCGTCGTTGTTCTGGTATAATACCTACATACGTCGAGGCAGTTTTGAAATAAAGTAAAAGAAACGAAAAAAAAAAGTATTGAACTTCCTAGAGTTAGAGTTTTTTTTGCCTTTTCGCATACTGTAATTGTCTGTTGTAAACAAATACGAGCCGTATATACACTAGGGTGACAGAATAAAATAGACACCAGGTAAAGCGGTATAAATATGTAAACAGCTAAATTCTAAGAACGAATTAAGAACTTTCTCTTGTCATTAGGGTTAGGGGTAGATGTATCGGAAAGAATTCGTCATAGTTTAATATCGTTACAACTATGCCTCGCTTACAAGGTTCGAGTGATATTCGCGACTTCACCCGGGGTCGCATCGTTGGCCAGAGTAAACGCGGCGCTTCGCAACGTGAAATAAGTAAATTTTTAAATATTCCGTTGTCCACAGTTAACCGTGTGATTACACAATTTAAACGCAAGGAAAAAACAACAGTGAAGCCGAGACCAGGTCGTGCCAGACATTCTGAAAGGAGTAACAGGGTGCTTGTGCACGAAGTGTTAAGAGAACCGTGAAAAAGTACAGCTGAGCTTATGGCAACTTCACAGAAAAGTCAGCGCACCGTTCTGCGATACCTCCACAGTGTGAGGATGTATAAAAGGGTGGCAAAGAAAAAACCTCTCGTTACGGCGTTTCAAAAACGGCGCCGAATGGCTTGGGCAATCGAAATGCGAACGAAACCCGAAGAGTTTTGGCGGTCTGTCATTTTTTCAGACGAAAGCAGATACTGCCAATTCAGTGATAGTGGTCGTACGTGTGTATGGAGACGTTCGTCACAGCAACTGGACGACAAATTTTTACATCACACGGCGGGTGAACATCATGGTGTGGGGCGCGATATGGTATGGTGGAAGGTCGCAATTAGTAATCTGCGACGGAAATATAAATGCAGCAAAATATATCGAAATATGAACAGAAGGACTACTACCGATATTCGACAACGCCATTTTATTTAAAGAAGACGCGACTTTTATGGAGGATGGAGCACCCTGCCACAAAGCAAGAACAACAACCACATGGAAAGAGGAACAGGGGATTCGGATTTTACCATGGCCAGGCCAATCACCGGACATGAATCCGATAGAGAATGTTTGGCACATAATCCAGACAAATATGGCGAAACGACCCCGAAAACCCAGCAATAAGGAAGAACTCGTGGCAGCTGTTACAGAAGAGTGGTTAGATATTCCAGAAGAAGACACCATTAATCATTTAATAGATTCTATGCCACGACGACTCGCAGCACTTCACGCAAGTAAAGGTGGATCGACAAAATATTAGTCTAATTTAAAAATTTTAAAATATTTTGTATATATAACGAGAATAGTATCTTTTTTTTTTAATTAGTAGGTGTCCATTTTATTCTGTCACCCTAGTGTATTGTTGTGTAGTTCGGCGGTATTTGTTTGCTTTTATAGAATTTAGGTTTTCAGGTTTGAACCGGGTCGCAATTGCATTAGACTGCCGTAACTTCGCTAATAGTTGCATGAAACTTCTTCTTTGTTTCCACTAAAGAGTATTACACTAAAAGAAGGAAAGAAGATAAAATACTTTAATTATAAAAATATTTACGAACGTGTACCCTGTTAGAAAGTCACGTGATACAGTGGTTGTTAAAGTGCGAAGAAATTGTTGCAAAATTTGCCGAATGTAATAGCGTGTACCCGTAAAGGTAGGAAATAGCGCAATGCATATATCAGGCAAGGAAATCAGCAATAAGCTAATCGCAGTTGCGACAGAGTCGTTCTAGACCAGCTTTACTTAATATCTGTGATAGGAGGAACCCTTTTTAATGTCTACTTTTGCCGTAAAATTCCTGGTTTGCTTCTATAGCACAGTTTAACACAACATTCTGTAAATGGATTCTTTTGCAATAAAAATGACAATTACTCAAATAATACCTATTTATCCGCTTCGAAAACTAATTTCAAGACTAACCCAAAACTTGAATTAAAAATTAATGAGATTAATGGTACTGCTTCTTATTATCGCAGATATACTTAATATTAGGCTTCGTGGATGAAAATTCTTGTCAGGTCCGGCATCAAATCTGGTTTTTGAGGTTTTCGTCAGTGATGCTCCATTCTTGTTAAAAGATATTCCAAATCTGTTTCTTGGAAGTAGGACCGACACTTCGAACTTTTTTAAGTTCGTTCCACAGTAATTCAATAGGGTTGATATCTGGAGTCTGTGGTGGCCATGTCATAACTTGTAAAATATCTGTTTGATTTTGCTCATTCAGACACTGTTGCATATGCTGGTTGTGTGTTTCTATCTCGCGGTGCTACTCTTTCAATATTATTCCTTGGAATCGATGTAATGTTCCCGTTCCTGAGTAAGAAAAGTAACTCCAAACTAGAACAGAATCACCACCGCCTTTTATTGTCTGTACACTGCATTGGGGAAGCACCCTTTCATTAGCGGAACGTCTGACAAACACTCTCCTGTTTTAACCAAACATTTTCAGTCGGTTACTCTGGCGTAGTAATGGTTAACGAGCGTTAGAAGATCGATAAAACCTTCTTTATGCAAAGTTAGTATACTGAATCGTTTAGCAATACCTACTGATTTACTACGAGGCATTTCGAACAGTGTTGCAGCTTGGTAATCGCAGTAAACGTTCGAGGCGAGGAGGAACGGGCTCTAATAGAGAGAGGGAATACAATAAAATCTTTACCTGCTTGGTCTAATTCATATAACTTAGCTAATAAATAGATTAGAATAATCCGCTGTAAATGAGGATTATTGTTCCAGGCCATAACGTGCTTAATTACTTAATTTCTTCGTAATATTTCTATTATTTGAGTTACAATAAATGCAATAAAGCTTATTAAATTAAGGTATTGTAAAACTCTCTCCATTGGCCAAACTTTTATGGATGGTAGTGTATAGTTGCATTTGGCAAAAGTACTACCACCAGTACACCAGAACTCCACTAACGGCATTGATTTAAAATTTTCCTCCATGATTCAATAAAAGTTCTTATTCTTTTGTTGACATCGACCATGTCATCGTGCATTAAAAATAAATGAAAGAAATTCACATGTTGTGTTGTTACACAACGTTTAAATTTTTTAATTTAATAGTAATAAATGAATTATTAATCCACAATTCGTTTTGGTATTTAATCTGCTGTTCATTTGGGAAATACTGCTCTAAATAATTTCTTCAACAGATGTATCTCTTATTTGAACCTCTTCCTTTTCGGAAAAACCATTTATTGTTGGTACGTAACTTTCTCTTGAAAGCAAGAATTTTTCTGTGAGAGATGTATTTATTTGTTTTTTAATTATGTTCATTGATAAAAAGTTACTTAAACAGGCAATTTTAAGCAGCCAATGTCTATGAAATAATCGACCTTTCAATTCGAAATTGTATTTTGAACGAAACACAGACCTTATCTCTCAGCTCAAGAATACAGACTGCGATCTTTCCTCGAGATAACCATTTTATTTCTGTATATTAAATATATGTACACTTCCTCTGTCTTTACATAGTAGTTTGAATAAGCGATTGTTTAGAGGCCAAGTCAGTGAGTTCGTCGACCTCACGAGAGCATCTTATATCTAGGGGATAATTCTTTTGCGGCAAGTACCTGCCCATAGATCATACACATTTTTAATAATCTGTACTGCCCCAATAATTGTACGTTATGGCCTTTGAACTGTCAGTACAGATATCAATAGAGTTGTCCCATGTTAGTTTATTCACTTCCAGAGAAGAATTACGAAACCAAATATTTCAATTCAAATAGTTGGAAGAGATTTGGCTAACATAGATCCTCCATAATGGGTTTTTTCGGCATATCACGAATCCATATACAGCTGTGGCCATATGTATTCGCCACCCTTTTTTGTTTTCTATTCCAACGAATATATAAGAAATAAAAGAAAATTGATTGATGAAAATGTTTCATTGTGAGTGTATACAGATATATACAGATATTGCTTAATATTTGGTAGCTCCTCCCTGGGCTTTTATCACCGCACGAATTCGTCGGGGCATATTGCTCACTAAGTTGTAGCACTGTTCGGGGGTGATTTTATTCCACTCTTCGAATGTTTTTGTTTTTAAGCATTGCTTTGTGGTAGATGAGTATTTAGCTACATTTCACTTTAAAATGTACCATAAATGCTCAATTGGCGATAAGTCCGGGGATTGTGCCGGCCATTCCAGGACCCGCACGTTATTTTTCTCGAACCAGCGCATTACTTCGCAAGATTTATGACACGGTGCATTATCTTGTTGGAAGTAATACTCTGGCTCATCATTATCGAATAATTTTAGCGCACACGGTTCCAGAACTTCTTCCAACATCTCGATGTACGTCCGACTGTTCATTCGGCCGTCGCAGACGAACAGTTCTCCGACGCCTGCTGCACGCATGGAACCCCAAACCATTATGTTACCACCCCCAAACTTGACAGTCGGGATGATACAGTCTGGATGGAAAGCCTCTCCTCGCCTGCGTCGCACGTATTGAGGCCCAGGTTTACCACAAAGCTACCAACAAAAACATGAATACTGTTACATTTTGGAACCCATTAAAAGGAACAAAAACACTGTAGATACCAGGAATTGAAAACAGAATACCGCAAATACAATAATTATGTATTACTTACCTCAATATTTGACTCATCCGTCCATATAACATTGGCCCAATTGTCAATGGTCCAGTCGCGGTGACTTTTAGCCCACAGCAGTTTCTTTTTTTTTTGTTGCAGAGACAACCGTGGTTTATGTCGAGTTTTGTATCCACCTAAATTTAACTCACAAAGGCGTCTTCTAACCGTGCGAGGAGAAATAGCAACATTATGTAGCCGGAAAAGCTCACTGGAAAGCTGTTTAGACCCCTTTTTCCGGTCTCGCAAAGACATCCGCTCTAAGACTCGCTCATCTCTGCTAGTTGTCTTCCTTTTTCGACCAGTTTTCCGTTTGTTTGTCAAAGATCCACTCTCTTTGTATCGTTCTATCGTCATTCTAACTGTCGATCGCGCACATTTCACTTGTCGGGCAATAGCAGACACCGACAACCCTTGCTTTTCTAACACCATAATTTGTCCTCGCTCTACCTCCGTCAATTCGCGTGTTTTCGGCATTACTTTTACTGTATACTATCGTATTACACAGACAATATCACGGACACAATATCTTCACTCTAACTAGCACAACCTTACTCTTACAATTTTTAAGAAAGACTGAAGAAATATTGAGAAATTACAATTTTACGTCTATTTTCTAATTTACCCAGAATGGCCTACAATAAACCATTAAACGCTCATTACCAGGTACCTAGTTAAGTCCTAGTTAAGACCCTGCTTCTTAGAAATACAATAATATTCGTGTAACACGTTCAAAACGAGAGTGGCGAATACATGTGGCCATAGCTGTATAGAGCAATCATCAACCACTGATCAAATCGTGTTTTTATCCACCATTGTATCGGTCTTGATACAGGATCGACCATTTCGTTGTTCATCGCTCATTTTGGAAGTATTGACACCATTGTCTAACATTGGCTTCGCTCATTGATGTAGGAAGACTCTCGATGAATTTGAACAGCTAAAGATCCAGTAGGACACAAATATGAATAAAGACACGTACTTCGCAATTGAACAACGGTTTTCCCAGATATTGTGATTGCAACAACTATCAAACGATTACCGAATGAAAATGATAACACTGAAGTCTTCATACGTAATCAGTAAACATGCTTAGAACTTTGTTGGGAACCACCAGTATTTAAATATAAACAAACGGCCCGCACTTGCCGAAAACATATGGCCAGTTTCTTTTGGTGTTTATAAGAAGATATACTTTTGTTATGGATTGATCTTTTTTATTTATTCTACGTACATATATACATATATACATTTTAGGATCATATAAGTACAGTGTAAACGGATGCTGTGTTCTACCTGATTGGGATAATTCCCAGCACATTGTTCCAAACTGAATTTGCGTGTTTATTTATGAATTTTAATTGCAGTAGGCTACACTAACGTGAATATGCGAACAACCACAGAAAGATTTAAAAGCGGGTGTTTCAAGTTTTTTTCAATTAGTTACACCTAACTAATCAAATACAAAGTACTGCGCAATGCTTTTATGTTGTACTCCACAAATTTTGTACAGTTTCCCTATTATCTCCTCTATTGTATACCTCTTTTTTTGTACGAGAGAGTTCATTTCATTAAAACCTAAGCGCTAATTTAACAATGTAAAAGCCTGTGTAAATACGCATATAGATGTCAAGACCGGATAGAGCGTATTGTCAGTTTAATAAAAAAAAAGAGAGTCTTCCCCCCTTCCTCTTCTACCCTATCCTATCATTTCTACTTTCCTCTTCCTCATAGCGACGGATTCGTAATAAGCATTATTAATTTTAATTAGTTGCGTTGTGACTGACATTTGCCCGCTAATATTTATATAATCCCCGGCTCTAACGAAACGTTAACAAAAGGCCCGGTTAGTTAAGCGTGTTGTTGTTTACAGAGGTGCAGTTACGCAAGGTAAACATGGATAAAAAAAACGAGGTTTCTGGGCGTTATATATGTTCCTTTTTTTTTCGAAAAATAAAGAATGGATAATAAATAATGCAGCCAACAAAAGCATACGCGTATAATTATTAATGGGTACGGTAGACAGAAATGTCGAAATTAAATTGATAATTGAGGAAATTGTTATAAGGATAATTTAGGTAATGTTGATGTCATCAGATGTTGTTGACAGGTACGCTTTACTAGTTGGAATTGCTCAATAACGTTAGTTAAATGGGTAATTTGTAAGAAGTGTTGGTTCAGACACATATTTTAAAAAGAATGGTTTACACCCTTAGTGAAGTAAAACACTGTTACAAAAAAAGAGTATAGATGACCCTGCACTTATCCAAAGCACATGAAAAATTATCTTGCATAGGTCCAAATCTCTATGAAATCATACGTATCAATGTTATGGAGGTCCAGAACATTTGTAAACAACTTCCAAAAGCTCCAAATTACTGGCTCATTTGTCGGACGTTAATTTAATTAATAATAATTTCTTTGACTTCATGCGCAACAGCTTTGCTGATCCTGATCTTGAATACATACAATAGCAGTGGACGTACTGATGTTACGTTCAATTTCAGGTTATTATCAGTTGACGATATTAGTGTTTTACTTTATTCTATTAAATCACAACCAACGGGTATTGATGGCATTTCCATTAACATGTTAAATTTGTGCTGCCCATGCTTGTTGTCGACAGTTACACATCTAATTAATATCCGCTTGTTGGAGAATGTTTTTCCTGATTGCTGGAAAACGAAGATTATTACACCTATTCTATAAACTAAAACACCAATTTCTATCGTTCTAGTATTATCTAAGCTACTAAAGAAAACAGCTAGTTTGTGAATTTAACATTTTCTTGATATTCCTCATATCTTACCTGTTCAGCAGTCTGGCTTTCGCTCAGACTATAGCTGTGAGTCTGCATTGGCTCACATAGTTGATGATTTGGTACGTAGTATTGATAACCAAGTTACTGCCGTACTTTCATTAGATTATTCAAAAGCCTTTGATACCCTAAAACATTGTCTTTTGCTCGCTAGGCTGAAGCGTATCGATCTTAGTGTTAATTTCATATCATACTTTGCTCCATACTTGTTGAATAGAACTCAGGTAGTCTGATACAGTGGTTCGTTGTCCCACTTCACAGTATATGGTTTCCTCTTAGGATGTAGAAATTAATACAAACGCTAAATTGTTTTCCCTTGAAAAAAACAGAGAAGACCAATAATAAAACAAGCAATTATGATGAATGGTGTAGTATAGGTTTCGTACATTTTATGTACCGATTGAGTGGCTCGAAGTTAGCCAATGTATACACAACATATTGTAATGATGTGTATTATTAATTTTTAAATCAGTTAAAATATCAATTTTTTAAATTTTTCTTTATACTTCTACATTGTATATTTTCTCGTCAGTGTAGTTCACGCCCTTGTTTTGTTATTGTTGATGTTGTTGTTGGATGCAAAGTACCGTTAGGACACCCTCTTGTTTAATTTATTTATAATATTTATTCCGTACAGCTTTCTTTCTGCGTATTAAATTTTACAGATATCTACTTGAGTTGTTCATTACTGACATATAATTTACAATTTTAAAGTTAAAAAAGAGGTGTCTCTTAAACAACATTTGCAGTGGAGGCGTAAACTCCACTATCGTTTATTATATATGTCGTCTTTCCGAAACATATTTTTGTGTTTAATTATAATTCTTCCAAATTTATTTCTAAAAGATGTATAATATACTGTACTCACACATTTTTATCATATTATTAAAATCTGTATCGTCAAGAGTGTGTTTACTGTGTGGCCTATCACGTAGGTAAACAAGCTGAATAAAATGGGTGTATCCTCGGAAACGACTTGATATAAAATAACGATTGTGTCAAAGTCACAGATGTCAGAGATGTCTTTTCAGAGAAGAATTCGATATCTTTCGAATTAATTATAGTATTTGAAGTTAAAAAGTATACCAGCTATTTTCACAATAATTTGTAGTTCCGGACACATTGGAAGCCAAAGACCAGGATATCTAGAATACCATATAATACGTGTGAGTGTGAGTACGATTACAAGGTTAAAGATTTCAAATTATAATAAATTTTCAAAATTTACTGTTCTTTTGCCCTGATTTTGTATTTCGTTTATAATTTACAAATTTAGCTAGACAGACACAGCCAAACACATTGACTTAGGTATTTGTTAAAAAAGAAATTTTGTTAAAAAGCGATATACAACACATTTTGGTTTGTCAGTATACATGCATATATATATTTAGAATCTTACATTAGACTATAATTTAATATTATTTATAATAGAATTTAAAACAAACAAAAATTTAAATAAAATAACCCTTTTTGGCACATTAAGAGTCTGAGATTTTCCACCACAATACGTAGGTAGCAGATAACCCACTTCGCTACTTCATCTTTTAAATAATTTAGACTTTCGGGTTGAAACCCAGCCATAGTTGCATGAGTCTGTCGACCTTTCAGTCTCAGTTGCATGCTGGTTCTTCTGGGCTGTGAAAATTCTCACAGTAGCGTTGTAACAAGCAGCAGCCCCTTTATGTGACTGAGCACGAAATGTCCACAGACTCAGGCTGAAAAGTCCCGGGCCTAACACATAGATGACGCTAGTTTTATTGCAGTCACCTTTCTCTCAGTTAGTATTAACCTTCAAAAGACAGCTGTTAAAATTTCATGATATTCTATTCATTAGTTTGTGAGTTATTGTGCTAAGAGTCACGCTACTTTTGTTATTTTCAAAACAATGGATCAAAACCAATTTCGTGTTTTAATTTTACACTGCTTCTTGATGGGAAAAAATACCGTTCAAGCGAAGCAATGGCTTGAAAAGTGTTATGGGGACTCTGCTCCATCAGAAACAACAATAAAACGTTGGTTTGCTGACTTCAAACGTGGTCGTAGAGACACCGATGATGCAGAACGCACTGGACGTGTAAATGAGACGGTAACACCAGAAAACATCAAAAAAATCCACAAAATCGTTTTGAATGATCGAAAAGTGAAGTTGCGTGAGTTAGCTGACATCGTAAAGATATCAAAAGAACGTATTGGCTTTATATTGCATGAGCATTTGACTATGAGAAAGCTCTGTTCAAAGTGGGTGCCGCGTTTGCGCGCTATTGACCAAAAACAAGGACGTGTTGATGATTCTGAGCAGTGTTTGGCCACGTTTAAACGTAACAAACCGGAATTTTTGCGTCGATATGTGACAAT
The DNA here is from genome assembly GCA_023509865.1 of Trypoxylus dichotomus. Classification (NCBI taxonomy): domain Eukaryota; kingdom Metazoa; phylum Arthropoda; class Insecta; order Coleoptera; family Scarabaeidae; genus Trypoxylus; species Trypoxylus dichotomus. The sequence goes on along the minus strand of CM042074.1, from coordinate 86,959,499 downwards.
GGATGAAACATGGATCCATCGCTTCACTCTAGAATCAAAACGATCGTCATCTGAGTGGACAGCAACTGGTGAACCTCGTCCAAAGCGCCCGAAAGCAAAACAATCGGCTGGAAAGGTTATGGCCTCGGTATTTTGGAATGTGCGTGGTGTAATATTCATCGACTATCTTGAGAAAGGAAATACCATCAACAGTGAATATTATATAGCGTCATTGGAGCGTTTGAAGGCCAAAATTGCAAAGAAACGACCGCATATGGCAAAGAAAAAAATTTGTTTCATCAAGACAACGCACCGTGTCACAAGTCAATCAAAACAATGGCAAAACTACATGAATTGAACTTCGAATTGCTCCCACATCCACCGTATTCGACAGATTTGGCTCCCAGTGACTACTAGCTGTTCGCAGACCTCAAAAAAATGCTCGCCGGTAAGAAATTTCGCAGGAATGAAGAGGTTATCGCTGAAACTGAGGCCTATTTTGAGGCAAAAGATAAATCATTCTACAAAAGTGGTATTGGAATGTTAGAGCGGCGCTGGAATGATTGCGTTGCTCTTGATGGAGATTACGTTGACGAATAAAGCTAATTTTGAACCAAAAAAAAGTGTTTTCTTTGTTAGGCCCGGGACTTTTCAGCCCATGTGTGTATGTTGTGTATACATTGGCTAACTTCGAAACACTCAGTCTGGACATAAAATCTACTAAATCTATACTACACCATTCACCATAATTGCTATTTTATTATTAGTCTTTTCAAGCGAAAACAATTTAGGTTTTGTATTAATTCCTACCTTTTTTTTTCGCGTATTAAAGAAGATAACTCCGCTACAATTACAGCTCTACCTCATATCCCGATTTTATTACGCTAAAACGCAATATTTCGCAAATGGAATTCGCTACAGCTAGGGACGGCGAAGCAGATTAGCCCTTAGTGCTCCGACGTCGAGAGGAACGTAATGGGAAACGCTTTGCTTGGCCGTTTAAGCGGTAATATCAATTACTTTGGGGGATATAATTGGCGATGCGGGAAGATTTTGGCGTACACATTGTTCGTCCTTGCTTAACCGTAACGTGAGAAAATAAACGCTGATTAAAATTACAATTTTTGGTACCTAACGATAATATTGTTCGTATAAATTTGTAGCAATTACGAGACGGTTATATGGAACTACAAAATATCAACGTTGATCGCTGTCATTTGAATAGACAATACGTCAGCGGGAACACGACTTTACGATAGTGGCGCCCTCTATCGTCGTATTAATGTGGAATTTCGTTTTAATTGTTCTTGGTATCATTAATCATGTCATCGGTATGTACATAGAAATAGAAACAAAAAACATCGACGGATTCTAATGGGTACCAACAGCATCCTCCTTGGGGCGAGGGGACAGGGAAATGATGAAGAGGGAAAGCAAAAAGTAATACCAATATTAATTATCGGCCGACGCGTTTTTATTTTACATTTCGTAATTATATACGAGTATATTATTGTATGTATATATACATACATGTGTATGTGGATATTATAAGAATGATATATGAGCTTTTTTATCGAGTATCATTTTTTTGTTGGGATGCTGTTGTGTCAGGCAGGTATCACAACACGTTTTTCTTTCGTTTGGTTTTATTTTTTTGAGGTAGTAGAATATAAAAACGTCAAATTACTAATTCCAAATAAAGTTTTATTTGGGAAAACGTAGCTTAGCTCTATTCTTAACTCATGCTACTGTCTGTTGCAATTATTGAACTTGTTAGATTTACGGTAACTTGTGTTAGTACTGTATATCATAATCACAAATATAATTATTATTTCTTGAAAGGGAAAAAGTAACTAGGTGAATAATAATTATAGAGGATATATGTCAGAAGTAATTGCAAGAAATGGATAAGGAAAATGTTGTGATAGCATCGGACGGTGAAATACGGCGGTGTGAACATCATGGTGTGGGGCGCGATATGGTATGGTGTAAGATCGCAATTAGTAATCTGCGACGGAAATATAAATGCGGCAAAATATATCCAAATATTAACAGAAGGACTACTGCCGATATTCGACAACGCCATTTTATCTAAAGAAGACGCCACTTTTATGGAGGATGGAGCACCCTGCCACAAAGCAAGAACAACAACCACATGGAAAGAGGAACAGGGGATTCGGATTTTACCATGGCCAGGCCAATTACCAGACATGAATCCGATATAGAATGTTTGGCACATAATCCAGACAAATATGGCGAAGCGACCCCGAAAACCCAGCAATAAGGAAGAACTCGTGGCAGCTGTTACAGAAGAGTGGTTAAATATTCCAGAAGATACCATTAATCATTTAATAGATTCTATGCCACGACGACTCGCAGCACTTCACGCAAGTAAAGGTGGATCGACAAAATATTAGTCTAATTTAAAAATTTTAAAATATTTTGTATATATAACGAGAATAGAATCTTTGTTTTAATTAGTAGGCGTCTATTTTATTCTGTCACCCTAGTGTAGATATACCTCAATCAAAAATATGTTAATTACACTTGATTTAACGAATGTCCGTCAAAGAATTTTATTTAAGGGTACTGTTTATACATAAAATGAAAAATAATCTAGTTACTTTAATGAAAGATTGAAACCGGTTCATGATACTCATGCTTACAACACTTTTATATTACTTATTTTCATAGAACTCAGACTTCCAAAAAGATATTTGTAAATGGTCTTATGTTATATAATACTTTACTATATGAAATTAAAACTAGCAATGATAATATTAGTAGCTTTAGGAAGTATTTATATATGCATATTCTTGAGTACTATAGTCGATTGTATATTGAATTCCTTTGTTTCTGTCTCATTGTACAGCTTGTTAGCTTAATAAACTATCTATCTAATACATACACAGTTTATGTAGAAAACGATAGTAAGGATAGTAATAAAATATACTACGATTGAAACAAATATATTGAAGTAATATAAGTTTAAATTAAAATAATAGAATGCAATAACATCTGAGCCTAAATCATTTCATTGGAAGTCTTTATGACTGTCATTTACACTAATGGTATTTCCCATTTCCTTACCATTCCATCATTAATTCTTCTATACACTGAATAAACTTTTGACGGTAATTTGTCGTCAATTCCTTCCAAAGTTTGACTTCTATTACTTTTATTATATACTATTGTAATACGAGGTTTTGCATATAGAATTGGAGTAAAACAGTAGATAGCTTTTAAAGACTGTATTGTTTTCCGAGACATTCTCCACTAAGATTAGTGCACTTTTGCATGTGCTCGAATCAACTGCGGAAGCAGTTATTCCACTCGTTTATTGGTACAGACAAAATTGCATTTTTGAAGACTTTGACGGCTCCTTCTCACGGCTAGAACTTTTGACCACGCAGTCCATGCATTTAAAGCTAAGGCTTTTTACAACTTACCGAAAAGTGTTTTTCTCTCGTCTGTCAGGAAAATTTAAATCTATCAACGCTTTGAGATCGGGCAGTAACAAATCAATTATTACAATTTAACAGTAGGTACAGAAAATTCCAAGAACTTAGTCTAAGCAATGTATTTGCAACCCATTTACCTATACTCTCCAAAACTATAAAAACGGTACTACTTAAGGTTGTAGAGGACAAACCAGAACTTTGTAAAGCTATACAGATTGTCTTCCCAATAGTTGACGTTATGTTCTACCACTAGATAGAATTTTTGGACTCATTAAGAAACAGATTAGAAAAATTAACAATATTATAAGCAGAGAAAATACAAGGACATTATCCAGTCATAAGAAAATCCGGAATAATGTGAAATTTTTGATTTGAAAGAAGACATTTTACTTTTAATCCTTCGAAAGGATTTGTATTCACCAAAGCGAGACAAATTATAACTCTAACCTATGCGAGGGCAAGGTTATTTCGAGGAACAACAAATTGCTAGTATATATACACATATATCCAAAAGGATTACAAAGTACACCATGATGCATTACACATGTAAAGTCTGCGACGAATCTATTTCCAGTTTATAAAAATTCTAACATGTGCGAAGGACGAAGGAGCTGGGAGATTGTCTTCCTAAACAAGTACTTTCAATAGGGAAATTATTTATGCCGTTGTATAAATCATGTAAAAGAGTCTTAATCACAGCGTTTCGAGAGCACGAGGACTCTCATTGTCAACCGTGTTACCGACTGAATGTAAAAAACTGTCTCACACATGCAAATTATTTTCTACGCAGGCTGTAAAATTTCTAAAACATATGATTATTTACAATCTATTGGGTGATCTCATCTCTAGTAGTAGTAGTAGTATTTTCGGCAAAGGATGGAACGAAAGCGAACCGTATCTTTAATAGGGCCTTATGGCAATAAAAATAAATCATGTCTTAATTTTTCTTTGATGTCTCTTATAGTTTCAGAATTATTAAGTTAAACAGCAATGTATACTGTTGAGCATAGGTCGCGTACGCTATATACACTATATAAGTCTATAAACTCATAAAATTTTATTCAAATCGGTGCGGAGCACCTGTGCTTTCTTGTACGCCTCAGAAGCTAGTCCTACCATATTTCTCCACCATCACACCCTTAAATATTACTAATTTATTATTCAGTTATACAAATTTTCATTTATCAGAAATGTCTGAACACACAATTCACAGTAAACATATATTTTCGATTTAATGTCAGTTAGTTGAGTCTATCACATCAAGTCTTATACAATTTTCTCCATCGAAACGAACGAAACGGTAACATCCACGATGTCATCGAAAACATATGTGCAGCATGAGTATAGGTTGCTTGTATGTACTACGTATCGATTATAAAACCGCAACAGCTTGAGCAAACACTTTGGAAAAGAAACAATAGGAATTATCGGGAGGACTATAGCGTTGACTGCGTTATGCGCCGGCTCAAACAAAAGAAAATCCTTCCCTATTGTATCTTGGAAGTCATCTAATTTAACGTTGCACTTTATAATGGCACAGTAACCGCCGAATGACGAAAGGGAAATATAAATTTATACCTATTGTCACCGATATATAATAACTTCACGCAAATATCCCCCTTTCGATAATATATTGCTCGCACATGAACGGACACCAATACGTTTTCATGTGTATCTATGTATATAAAGACATATAATATATTATATACGCATTGCCAGCGGTATAAATCTAGTAAGTAAAATTCTTTTGCGGTGGAAATAATATATGCGTCGGGAGTTAATAATTCACGTCTGTTTTAATTATTTATGGTACGATTAAGGAGATAATCCGCTGTATTGCTTCTCTGCTTGTTTTAAACGCACATGCGCGGTACACTATACAGTGTGGAGGATAGTTGTTTTTTATATAGATAGTTCGTTGTTAAGTATTACTTTTTGTGAACTACCGCAAGTTACTTGTGACGGCCTATAGCGCCTCAGTTCATTTCTTTTTCCTCTTCTTCTCATATCCTTATACCCTTTTAGGTGTCGGATGTTCTTTTTTAGGTATCCTGTCTCCATTATTTTTCCTGTAATCCTATCTGTCTTCATCCTCACTATATATCCATGCCAATTTAATTGCTTCCTGCATACTTTTTTTATTATCGGAATCCTGAATACTCCGGTCGATGTTAGGGGATCACTGGGACCCTTCAGCGAACGTAGCTGATGGCGTAATTGTTGCGTGGGTTTGTATATCGTTTTTATATTGTGTCGCTCTAATGTCCTGCCGATTCGGTCCGTAACACTCTTGATATAAGGTAGGTACGCCGTCCCCTGCCAATGCCTGGAAAGTTGGTGTTCATTGGCGGTCCGTTTCGAGTCGCTTGATCGCATTGCCCTCTTTATCTGCGGATTTCTGTAGCCGTTGACCTGCAGCGCTTGGTTCAGATGTTGTAATTCCTGTTCGATGCGTTGGGATTCACAGATCCGCGCGGCACGGTCTACTAACGTTTTGATCACTGCACGTTTCTGTTTTGGGTGGTGGTTAGAGTTATAATGAAGATACCGATCGCTATGTGTTGGTTTTCGATAAACTCTATGGCCCAGTGTACCGTCCCTGTTTCTGTTTACCAGGACGTCGATAGTGAACTGGATTCGTGGATGAATGGAGTTGAGGTGTTGTAGAAACTCGCTTAGCGTCTCCGCCCCGTGGCGCCATACAACGAAGGTGTCATCGACATACCGATACCAACACAGCGGTTTTTGAGCGGCGGTATCAAGTGCCCTGCTCTCAAAAAACTCCATATAAAAGTTCACTGTGATCGGTGTCAGGGAGCTACTCATGGCCACTCCATTAAGTTGTTCATAGAAGTCGTTGTTCTATTGAAAATAGGTTGTGGTGAGGACATGTTCGAAGAGCTTAGTAATTTCCCGAGGAAAGGTGTGTAGTTGTTCAAGGACACTATTGATGGAGACCATTGTGAACAGTGAAACTACGTCAAAACTGACTAATAGGTCTGTCTGTTTGAGCGTATGTGTCTTAATTTTGTCGACGAAGTGGGCAGAGTCTCTTATATGTGAAGTCGTGGTTCCAACATAGGGCTGAAGGCGGTTTGTACGTTCGGTGAAGGGCCCTAGGGATCTCCTAACATCCACCGGAGTATACGAAATTTCCTGTTCCTGTGGGTTAGTATACATCGGCACTACGAAACGCAGCTTTAACACCAGGCTAAAAGAACACAAGCGCAACTGTCGTCTAGGTCGAACACACAAATCCGCGGTGGCTGAACACGCTCTTCAGAACGGGGGTCATAACATTAATTTTGCCAACACCGAGGTTCTGTCAACAGTGTGACACTACCACACTCGGTTACAAAGAAGGGCAATAGAAACTTACAAACACCCCAGTAATTTCAACAGAAAAGATGAGAATCTTGCAATCAACAAGATTTGGTACGCGGTTCTGCGAAACGCGCCAGTGACACGTACCGCTGACAGAACTGACCAAAGCGGGACATATAACGGTTGCACGCCAGACAACGAATTCGACGCTGAGCCACCGAAGCGAACACTTTGACCTCGCCGCTGAAGTTGTTTACCGCAGCTGTAAACAGAACGTCCGGAAGAAATTCCAACGGACCACGGCTAAATAGCCCGGAAGAACCTTTTTCAAATTGTCCCATTTCCTTGGCATTTTCTGTTCCTTCCATATTCCTTCTAACATCTCCTATGTCCACTTCTCTCCTCTACGCTTGTTACAAGTCGTACAGAGACTCAACAAAATATGGGAGATCTTCAACACCCGGTACTTTACAATTGCTCATATTATAAGGGTTAAACTTTGGACAGTTAAAATCAACAGTAATCATTAGCTGCTTATAAACGAATTACGATATGAAAAATTCGCACATTACGAAAGTGAACTAAACTGAACGAGTGGGAGCAGCGGTGAGAAGAAACTAATACTAAAACCAAGTAAAATTGGCCTTCTCCTATCTTTATCTTTTTATAAATAGAATGGTGTGCAGGTAATAGAAAGACAAAGGATTATTGAAAGTGTGTTTGTCGAAAAAGAAAAAAAGCTATTAAAGCTTGATTGAACTTGACCTAAGCAAGCAACCAATCAAATAGATTACATGATTTCTACATTTACTTGAGACACATATGTTCCATGTCCTCATAATGTTCATGGTTACACATACCCTAGAAGCTATATATTGATATAACGTACAATTAGATTGGACGTCCATGGCACGGAGTATAAACTATACGGATATAAAATCGATAATTCGATAAATTATGAACGGGGTAAGTAAATATATTACCTGAAGCCTTTAATACGTTAGGCACGCATATACTTCTAACGACGCCTTCTCCGCGCGCACCCTTTACTTCGTCGGAGCTCGTGCCACCACCTTTCGATTACTCTATTTCGAAGCGGAAATTAAATTATTCAATATTTATTTTCTTTAACGCACGTACACTAATACTTCGCGATGCGAAGCGCGGGGGGCGGCAAGGAATGAGGGAAGAAAGCAACACAACGGCCGAGAAACAGAAAACGTAATAGCTCGAGAGGGTAAACTTAATTAAAAGCAGTTGTGGACGGTTGTTTGGTACTGTTGTTGCGTATGTTACGAAATTGCGCGGAAATACGGACAAGGAAACTAAATAGAACGAAAGTTAGCCTTAGATAAAGGATATTTAATTGGAGTCCTGTAATAAAGTATGTATGTTTTACGAACGAAAACCTTATATTCAATTAATTTATGCATAGTAATTTCTATTGAATAGACTAACGAGAATTTAATATTAGTGACACTGTAATAGAAGACGATAAAGAGTTAAACAAATTATTTGCAAAATAAACGCTATGAGTTTCGAACAGTAGAAAGTTGACACAATAACCTTAAAAATGAAAATTGATATAATTAGTACATGCAACAAATTACAACACTGTACATACTATAAGATTCAAATTTAAGCAAGAGAAATGTATACGAGGTATGTCTCAGAATTAATGGGAGAGATTAGTTTTAAAATGTTGAATGTATCTAAAATTTTATATCGTCTCTCCTTTCAAAGAATGGTCCGTTGGAATCCACAGAGCGTCTCCAACTGATTTTCCCTTCCTGGTAACAATTCTGGAAGACTTGTTCTTTGGGTGTTGTTTCTTGGTCCGTAATGGGAATGTTTCAATTTCAGCTCACGCATTAACGTGCAATATCCACGAGGTGGCACTGTCAGGTCCCCCACGCAAAACTCTTTTCTGCAAACGTCCAAGGGCCTAGCGATAACACGTTTGATTCGTGTGGTACGAATTCTGTCTGGACAATTCCAGGAGGAACAAAAGGACGTGGAAACATGTGAAAGGTGTTGCTAGTAAAGGCTTTTCTTTTTGTACGTCTTATATTTGATTTGTTTTACATCATTGGGTAGTTTATTGTAGTACTTCTAATGCGTAAATCTTTCTGTTCGTAAATACGATTTTCTTTTGGACTTGTGGCTGTTTAAATCTTAATTTTTTTGTTAGGTTCTTATGTTGGTTTTAAAAAGGTGTCTTTCAGTTTTATAGAGCATCACTAAGTTGTTTAGTATTGGTTATTGGTTAATGTTCAAGTCCTGGGTTTTCTTATATAAAGTCTGTGTTGGTGTTTGTACGTCTAGCGAATACATCATTTTAAAAATTTTATTTTGTTGCTTTTGTATCTTATTTAGGTTTGATTTGGCAGTGTCTCAGCAGATGGTGATCAAGTAATTATTATTAGATGTGAATAACGCGTTATGTATGGGTTTCTTTAGTGGATTTGGTAATAAATGCCGTAACCACCTTAGATTGTTTTGTATTCTTACATAAATTATTTCGTTGGTTACCTTTATTGCTTGCGATTTTACTTCTATCTCAATTTTCGTTTTTTTTCCTTCTTGTGAAGATCATGTATTCGGTTTTGCTTTCATTTATTGTTAGTAGGTTATTATAATACCACTCTCAATTTTTTTCATATCCTGGTATATGTGTGATTGAATTTCTATTTCATTTTTACCGTGGTATACTGTACTTGTATTTAAAACACATCTAAAAGAAGCCTAGAAAATAACACCAAAGATAAGAACGCTGTAAATACAGCGTTGGAAGCTGTACCCGCTTCTTTTCGTTGTGTCTAACTTTTGCTGACAAGTGGTTCATTCTTTTGCCGCTAGTTAGCGCCAAGAATAATCACTTGAATTGTAGGGTTGGATATGGCGATAGCAGCACAGAGGCAAATGCATTTTTAATAGATTTAATTCGGGTTTTTTATGCCTATAGCTTCCACTTTTTCCGTTAGTTTCTTTTTCGATATTGTATAGAATGATTTTTTCGTGTCTATGAATGGTTACCACTATATTTCGCTCCTCTATTTTTTCCTCTATTAGATTAATTAGGTCATACGCTGTAGACGTCCCTGAATTCTTTTGAAATGGATATTGTATTGTATTGTTCTTTAATAGTCTGACAACCAAGATTTGGCCATAATGGGGGCAGGAAATTTAATATTCCTTTTAACGCTGTCAGTCTGATAAAGTTCATCATTTGTCCTTATGATTGTGCTTCGATTATCACCAATGTAAACTTCAAACCGAGCTTCATCACTCCATAAAATTGAATTACCAAACTCTGTACGTTTTGACTTCCGAAGTCTGTATCTCTTCTATACTTTTGTTAGTAAAGGCTTTTCTTTGCCTACGAATTGTAAAACTATAAAATGAAGAAGAGCAGTTTACCTTGTAAATTTTAAACACTAGTTTTTGGGCAAATTCGCGACAAATTGTTCTTGACATTTACCTGTTACTTGATCCTATAAACTTCTTAATTCACTACGAACAGCCCGACGATTTTGTGTGGCAATTCTCCTGAGAGCCTTTACATTTGTACCAAAAATATAGAGTCTAATAATATTTCATATTATATATCTTGACAAATTAATATTGTCAGTGATTTGCACAGTAGATTTGCCTTTTTAATGCAATATACTATACAAATAATAATAGAATGAGAAATACAACAAACAACCAAATAGACAATCAAAGCGATCGAAGAAATTTGACAATTGACATTACAAAAATATAGTAATAGTGATCAGTAGAGACCGGATTATATGTACTTTGCATATAATCTGGTCTCTAGTAATAACTATTGCCAAATTCTTCTTTAATTTTGGAATATTATTTTTTTCGTCATGATGGATAATTTTCCTACAATCTAATCATCCAAATCTTCAATTGCATACGCATCTTGGCATATTTTAAATGATTTTGATTTTTCGCAAAAAACGTAAGGGAATTTCGTCGAAATTTCGCTCCTCTTGGACTTGGTTCAAGACTCACCGAATGCTATCTCTAATCATACAGAAGGCGATTCTAAAACCAAAAATGGCACAAGAGGACTAACCTAGACGGCATTTGTTTCTAAAGATTTGAAAACGTGAAAAGTGTAATAACAATTACTAAATCCTCTTCTAATATTATATATTGGCTATTTCGCCATGATGGATAATTTTCATAAAATCTAATCAGCAAAATCTTCAGTTGCATACGCATCTTGACATATTTTAGATGACTTCGACTTTTCGCAAAAAACGGGGATTCTACGTTTATAAAACCAAAATTGGCACAGTATAAAGTTTTTTTAGTGCATTTTACTGCATCTTAGTTTTAAAAAATGCCCAAATATCAATATCTCATATTAATTTACAAGTTAATAAAGATGTATGCATACAATCAACGAATAATAGAGAATAGTAGGTCATTAAAGGTAGATATTATTTTATCCCTAGTAATATTATATTTTAGATATTCTCAGAAATCGCAAATCTATTGCAAAGCAGCCTTATGCAGCAAACTGGTATAATGTAGCTGTACTGGTATCATACCGTCCATTTAATTTCGTATTATATTGCTTTTGCTTTTAGTTTACATTGTATCTGGCATATGAATGCATCATTTTCAATGAACACCAATTACAGCAATTATTCCTATTGCCATTCTTAGCAATTTTACGATAGATCAAGTCTAGTGCTTCAAAACTTTTACTTGACGTAAGCGATAGAATGGGAATAGCTCATGGCCCCAACGGTAGTTCGTGGTAATTTCACTTACACAGAGAACTCTTCCATGGCACGGAGAGATTGGACTGAACTCCCGCGGAGTTGTTTTATTGTTAAAATCATCAACATGCGTTCGGTTGGGAAAGAGAGAGGGGACTAATTAGAATAATGGTTTGATGTTTTTGAAATATGATAGAATGTCGTGCGCACTACGGATCTAGGCGGGACTTTGATTTATGGATATTATTGATTACAGAGGGGCCCACCAACCTACAACCAAGCTCGACTAAAACGCATGTGATCTGCTGGGATTCTCTTAACTTCTAGTCTATAGGCGTACGTAGGACATAAATATAATTAATGTACATTAGGGTTTCAAAAACTAAACAAAAAACTAACGTTTTCTGCGGTTAAAAGTTGAAAATGTGATCTCTAACGGGCTAAAATTAACAAACATGGTGAAATTTGTGTAGGACTAGTACAGAAAATATTCAGTACTCGTTCTTTTCTTTTGTATGCTCAGAAACTTATGCATTAAAGTCAGTAGGAGTATTAAACTGCAAAGCAAGGGAAACACAAAACAAGAATTCCACTACAATAATGTTAATTGAAAGCAAGGAAATTGTGGCATTAATGTCGCATCTCCTTAGGACCGCATGTTATTATTTTTTTCTTTCGTCAAAAATACCACAACCCTACAAAATTTGACCTGAAGTTTCACTTTTCATGCGTACACAAGGTTCTGTGCATGCAATTGGATATAAGTACAGTATGAAAACGCGTAATAATTCAGGTTCGCAAAGCTGGTGCTAGGCCACGGGCGCGCAAAGAGGCGGGTGTTGTTCGAATAACGTTTTCGGAGGAGTGTCTGGCCAGGATCCAACGCAATCCAAGGGATTTCTTCATGCATTTTGTACCCGTGGATGAGACTTGGATCCACCACTACATACCGGAGACCAAGGGGCAGTCGAAGCAGTGGACTCTTCCGGACGAATCGGCTCCGAAGGAGGCAAGCACCGTTACAGCGGTGCGAAAGGTCATGGCGACCATTTTTTGGGTTTCCCAAAGTGTGATCCTCATCGAGTATCTGCAGGAGGGAAGGACGATCACTGGGCAATACTACAGCGATTTATTGACCCAATTCGATGTAGTATTGAAGTGGTTTTCCACCACGAGCATACACGAGCCTATTCGTCCCGTATCGTCGTGTCCAGATTGAATTAGTTGTGCTACGAATTGGTCTCTCATTCTCCATATTCACCGGATCTAGCTTCCAGCGACGTTTTCCTATTCCCAGACCTGAGAAAACCACCGAAAAATGAAAATAACAAACCATACCAATACCTTGTTTTTCTTGTCGAGTCCGAAAATATTTCAGGTAGCTCTCGTAAATCCTATTAATGAATTTTATACTTGTGTTTGTAAATTATTGCGTTGAAAACACGCATAAGCTTTAATTTATAAGGCCGCCCTAATAAAATGAACAGGTGCTGTATTATGTCATGATTGTACTTTTCAGGTTCCAATTGCAATGTGTTTTATGAAGCAAGTATTTTCAATATATAAAGTTCGTCAGAGAGTGGTTCAGAGACTGAAAAAAAATCCGTAACTTTTTAATTAGTTGAATTCTAACTCGCTATTCTTACCATAAGGAGAAGATATACCGTGACATCATAAAGTTTCTACATCGAAGGTGGCATTGAAATAGAAAATATATTTCTGACACTACAGTGACTTAATATAATCTTACAGGACCAACGACAGACACAGCATCTGCTAGTGTTTTTAAATGGAAGTCTTCGAATTCCTCAATCAATTCACATGTATCGCAGTAAACTCCACTCCAAAGAAATTAATAATTATTCGGACCGCAGTGTTTCAAGAGCACGTGAACTCCCATTGTCAATCGTGTTACCGACTGAATGTAAAAAATGGATCGCGTATGCAGTATTTCCTACGCCGACTCTAAAAGTTCTTAAAATACATAACTTTTTACAACCGAATAGGTGGTCCCGGATACCTTGTATGTTGTTGGGAAAGGAAGGAACTTACTGCTTTGTTCTTGATTTATTTCTAGCAACTATTTTTCAAACCATGTACCAACAGCTGTCGATGAGATCTAAATCGGAGTTTTTTCTAAGCCAGGCCAAGGGGGTATTGCCTTTTTTTTCCAAATAATCTCATACTACAACGAAAGAGTAAATGTCAATGACGCTACGTATTTCAATTGAGTGCACAATAATCAATAATTGTAGAATAACAATTCTATTAACAACTTTGGCTCGATATAGTAACATCCCAATTTTCTACCGTCGTCACTAAATAATTATTTAAAATTTCTGTGTAACCGAGAGCTTCCACAGACGAACATAAAGACCCTGAAAGAAGTTATTACCCCCTCATTATTCAACACTACATAGAAATTTCTTAAAGTATTACAGAGGACCTTGTGCGACGGTATACGCATACTGTTTAAATTAGAAATTGATTTTCTTTGATATATTGCACGTCCCACATCGGTATATAAATAATTAAACGAGATATTGCGCAAAATAACGCTATCATCAAAAATTAATCTCGCAGCAGTGGCCACCGCGAAGTACCAATATTAATTTCCGCCGCGCAAATTGATTTAATTATCGTATGTAGGCTCTCTCTTCGGTTATTTTCCTTTGCTCATTTTTTTCGCCACTGATTACATTCATTCCATTGCCGGGCATTTTTTCCAACTCGAGTACGTATAGAACGTTATGTATATCGCGGTGTAGACACCGATGAGTTTTGTATATGTATGTGTATGTCTATATTTTTTATGCTGTAAACACGTATTTGGTCCGTGTTTGTACGCGTTATCCCTGCGCGTATAAAGAACGAGACAGAAAAAATGAGCGAGGGAGGGGATGGGTTTTTTTAAATGTTAATGGATTGAGAAGATTAATATGTTAAATAATAAAATTGAAACGGATGAACTGGAACGTAACGTGTGTGCGTGTGTGTGTACATATATAGGTTGCGTGTATATATAGACAAACTAACTTTTTGCCTCGATTCGTATTGAAAAATCTAAATTACGGTCAAAGAAGAAACGAATCAGCTTGATGGATGCGTATTTTAGTGTGGGGACGGCCATTTTTTCGACGATTGCAACCGGTTTTGATTGGAAATCAAATTTAGTATTGAGAAATTTGCTATTTACTGAATTTACTGAAATAGACCGAAAAACAAGTCACCCATAATGCTTTTAGAGGTAGAGTGCACTGATCCAAATTATAATTCCAGCTGGATACAAGTCAAAAGATCGATTTACTTGAAAGAAGTTAGTATCTTTTGGACAATCTCTTCATTACAAAGTACAGATTATCTAAGATGATTCCACTGTGTAACGGCTGTGGATGGTTGTAGTCAAGGCGCAGCTAGATAGAGCATTTTAAATTAGTCCATTAATTAGCGTATAATAAGTAAGGTGCAACCTTTATTTGATGGAGACTTCAAGGAAAAACTCTCGTTGGTATCAGTAATGATAAGAAGTTACGATTTCCTTGCACTTTACCAAAGTTTTAAATTCCTGAAAAATATTAGTCATGGTAGGATTTGAACCAACGATCTCTCCGTTACCGTACTGCCCACTACTCCACGAGACTCAATGTGAATTCAAATCACTTTTAATACCTAGATATTACAATGTCTCTAGATATATCGTAATATCTCAGCAGATACAGAAAAATAATAATTTATAACAATAATCACCAAAAATTTGTTTTAACCTGATAAAACCTGACCATTTCGTTAAGCAATATTTACTTTAGCAATAACACTAACATTTTTTGCGTCTCTAAATACATGTAACTGTATTCGTACAGAGTCCACTATTGGTGTTGACTCCACTAATGGCAACGTATCTCATAAATAATTTTTAAATCTGCCTTAATTTGAGGATCTTATTAAATTTATTTTTTTTTCTGATTCGGTCCCGACTGGAGCACAGTGCTTTCATCCGGTTTCCCGCTTACGTAACCCATGTGGATTCTGTAGGGTCTGTCCTAAGGAGCTTCCCCAAAATTTTGTTTGTGTGTTTTCACTTAAGGAAATTTAACCATGAAAATTACAGGTATCGTTACTTATGTTCTTGTTTTCTTTGATGCATAATGGAACTGTTTCGCCATGGCTGCTATATACACTAGGGTGACAGAATAAAATAGGCACCTACTAATTAAAAAAAGATTCAATTCTCGTTATATATACAAAATATTTTAAAATTTTTAAATTAGACTAATATTTTGTCGATCCACCTTTACTTGCGTGAAGTGCTGCGAGTGGCATAGAATCTATTAAGTGATTAATGGTGTCTTCTGGAATATCTAACCACTCTTCTGTAACAGCTGCCACGAGTTCTTCGTTATTGCTGGGGTTTCGGGGTCGTTTCGCCATATTTGTCTGGATTATGTGCCAAACATTCTCTATCGGATTCATGTCTGGTGATTGGCCTGGCCATGGTGAAATCCGAATCCGCTGTTCCTCTTTCCACGTGGTTGTTGTTCTTGCTTTGTGGCAGCGTGCTCCATCCTCCATAAAAGTGGCGTCTTCTTTAGATAAAATGGCGTTGTCAAATATCGGTAGTAGTCCTTCTGTTAATATTTGGATATATTTTGCCGCATTTATATTTCCGTCGCAGATTACTAATTGTGATCTTCCACCATACCATATCGCGCCCCACACCATGATGTTCACACCGCCGTATTTCACCGTCTGATTCAAAAATTTGTCGTCCAGTTGCTGTGGCGAACGTCTCCATACCCACGTACGACCACTATCACTGAATTGGCATTGTCTGCTTTCGTCGGAAAAAGTGACAGATCGCCAAAACTCTTCGGGCTTCGTTCGCATTTCGATTGCCCAAGCCATTCGGCGCCGTTTTTGAAACGCCGTAAGGAGAGGTGGTTTTTTCTTTGCCACCCTTTTATACATCCCCACACTGTGGAGGTATCGCAGAACGGTGTGGTGACTTTTCTGTGAAGTTGCCGCAAGCTCAGCTGTACTTTTTCGCGGTTCTCTTAACACTTCGCGCACAAGCACCCTTTTACTTCTTTCAGATCCGTCACGACCTAGTCTCGGCTCCACTGTTGTTTTTTCCTTGCGTTTAAATTGTGTACTCACACGGTTAATTGTGGGGTCAGCGGAATATTTAAAAATTTACTTATTTCACGTTGCGAAGCGCCGCGTTCACTCTGGCCAAGGATGCGACCCCGGGTGAAGTCGGTAATATCACTCGAACCTTGTAAGTGAGGCATAGTTGTAACGATACTAAACTATGACGAATTCCTTCCGATACATCTACCCCTACCCTAATGACAAGAGAAGTTCTTAATTCCTTCTTAGAATTTAGCTGTTTACATATTTATACCGCTTTACTTGGTGTCTATTTTATTCTGTCACCCTAGTGTACAAAATGTAATTTCCTACTATCTAGAGTTAAAACCAGATCTTCTTTTATCTTTTACTGCAACCCCAACAGGGCAAATATTTTAATGAGGTCTCCAATCGCGTTGATGTGTAGATTGATGTTTAAGTTTCTCATATAGCAAACAAGTCGATTCATGTATACGGACTTCTCTAAAGCTTTTGATCGTATTGATTATGGACTATTACCCCACGATGTTAGACGTACTCTGCTCCGGACGTACCTGTTAAATAGAGAGCAATATGTGTGCTGTAATATCTATCCATCGGACTTCTTTATACCTACTTCAGGAGTTCCTCGGGGAAGCAATCTATGCCCTTTGCTCTTCCTATTGTACATTAATGATCTGTGTGATATCTTGAAATGTAAACAGTTGTTATTTGCAGATTATCTGAAACTGTATTATCGACGACCCAATTATAACGGATTACCGTTCTAACAACATTCCTGTAAATCGTTGCACGACTGTTAAGGACTTGGGTATCACATTCGATGCTAAATTATCTGTTCTAGATCAGATTTTAATTAACTTGAAGTCCTCTCTGAAGGCATTAGGATTTATTATAAGAAATAGCCGATCATGCGACTCTTTGAAACCAATAATCATGCTCTATTTTGCATTTGTACGTTCTAACCAGAGATACGGGACACTAATAAGACACCCATTTATGTAACGTATATTAATATGTTGGAAGCTGTACAGAGAAATACTTGCATTTCGGACAATCTGGTTTGTATCCTTCTCAAGGATATAATCATGCGGTATCGTTGCGAACATATTAAGTTTCTTTACAATTTACTTCATTCTAGTATCGATGCATCTCAACACTTACGTTGGATTCAGTTTACAGTTTCCCAATATGCAAGCCGCTTCTATAACACGTTCTGTTGTTCGCAAGCAAAAACCAACACTTTTAAAATCTACATTCCACCGAATATGTACCGTGTTTAACACTATGCTCTTAACCGAGATGAACCTGGATATTCATTTTAGTTCTCTTTCTAGCTTATTGCAGATTATATTCATAGTTTATTTTTTGAATTTTTCCTAAGTTCTCAACAAATTAGTGAAGTCAAAATAACTCCCACTTTATCATCACGGCCAACGGTGTGATTAAAATAACCGCGCAATTATCATAAAAAGAACACAACCTCAAAATTTTCCAGGAATTTTATCAACCGGAAATCTACACACCGAAAACACGTGTTATGTACTTATATAATATAGCGAGAAATGCGGACCCACCCTTCTACCCTTTCCATCATCCTCGTCGCATGCTCGACGACAATTTAATATAAAGCATCACCCTCGAGCACGTCTTATCAGCCTTTACTGTTCGGACTATTCGGAATCGTCATAAAAGTGCGGTCGTAAAGCATTCCCGAAATCGTATATCATGCGGCGGCTCGCACCGATACGTCGACGGTTGTATTTTTATCCGACATTACGCTAATTTAATAAACATCGAACGTCGAGAGTGCGCGCGCACGTTATTATTAAGAAGGGAAGTCGCGTCAAGACTGTGTAATTTCGGCCCACCGAAAACAATAGCTAGCGAACTGAATTATGGGGGGCTATAATACCGTCCTATAACGGCACGCACGCACAACTTCACAAACGTAGAAGAACGAATAGACAACACAAATAACGCGCCCACATTATTAATTTATTTAAACAGCACTCGACCGTCACGATTAATAGAGGAACCGAAGATGAGTTTACGCGGTTGCTTGATTTGGGGTGATTTTCGACGTTGTTGAACATTCTCCGGGTTTGAAGAAGACTAACTCCTAAAGGTTTGAAGAAGTTATGTTTTCTTTGTAACACGCCTTTAATAAAACTCGTAAATACTATGTGTACACTATATTTACAGGAATACATATACTAAATACATTAAATGACTATTAACCCGCTCGATGACGAAATGAAACTCGGCAATGCTTATCTTGTTGTCTACTGATTTACATGCTGTACTGACTTACACTGCACGGAGTTAGATTGCTAAAAGTTACATTGTTGGGTTGATTATTTTATAGCAGTTTAGATCTAGCATTAACGCGCAATACTAAACTACCTAATTGTTCTGTCTACAAATTTAGTAATGATATCCTAATAATAATAGAAGGCTCAGCAATATTCCCTGAAATACGAGATAAGTAATCGGCACAATAAATAACGACTAGGACCTTAATTTAACAGATTAGGGTAATTCCCGGGATCTCCATTACGTCAAGTTTTTCACCCGAACTTAACTATTACTAAGTACGTAGATACATGTATAGTGATTTGATTACAACGATGAACGAATGATGGGTTCGAAGTACCGGGATGTTGCTCCTTCACCTTCTTCACCTGGGTGGAATTCGCCCGAGCTTCCAGCTATTCGATCCACCGTCGACTGGGACAAATTTTCTTTGACGGAGTAGGGATCTCGCTTAATGCTATGTCACGGTGGCACCCACTCGGGACTCTAGCTACTTGATCCACCTTCGGCTCGTGTGAGTTTTATCGTCGACGAAGAGATCGGGTGTCGTATTCCACTATCGTCGAGTTGTTCAGTATCAGTGACCTAGGGCGGGGGGCGTATTCCTGCGACGTCGACAGAAGCGGGTTTTGATGGTCTATGACTCTGTCATTGCGATGGTCCGTCAGGGGCACTATTCCGGCGTCTTGGTTTATGGTACCAGATATACCGGGGTGCGCTGACGACCCATCGTAACATTCAGTTCTGGAACGTTTGGAGTTTGACTGGGTGGCTCTTTGCAGCGGTCGCCCACAGTGCCGCTTTGTAGATCAGCATTAGTCTCAGCACAACCTTGTGCAGCAGGATCCTGCGGGCAGGATCCAGTTTGCTTCGATCGTTCATTAGTGGAGCGAGGATCCCGTATATCTGTTGTCCGCGATCGATGACTCGGTGGATGTGTGCACCCCAGTTCAGTCGGGAGTCCATAACATAATAATACATAACATTAATACTTATCTATACAACGAAATGCAATGTAGAAGTGAACGATTTCAAAACATACACATTCAAAATAGAAATTTGTGGGGTTGTACCGAACAGTTAGGAATTTGTCAATGTGAATGGTCGTAATCGTATTTATTTGGAGGTGGAAAAATTGTTTTGGATTGTAGGACAAAAAGGAGCAAATGATTTATCTGCTAATATTTGGGATGCTGAAATATGCTTCTACGCGGATGATACTTCGCTGATTGTCTGTGCAGTCACCTTAGAAAGTTTGAAGACAGCATCAGTCAATGAAGCAACCGCTTGGTTTGCAGCGAACACTCAGAGAACTGTTCTCTTGCATTAAGAAATTAGACTTTTTTGCAAAAATCCGTCTCTATTCAAGTGAATAGTTTTTCTTCAACACTAAAAAAATATTTAATATCAGAAAATAACATTCTTCAAATTATACTTGCATCAAATAAATATTTTCTTAGGATTGAAAATCAAATAAATGCAAGACAGAAAAATGCTTCTTCGAAGTAAATCATTTAGTCTTAAGTTAAGAAAATGTTCAATGACATTGCAATTAAGAAGTCATTTAATTTATAAATTAATTTCTAGACAGACATTTGGAAATATTAGTTTTATGAGAGTGGCTCTAAAAATAATAGTAAAGCAAAGCAAACTTTTATTTAACGGAAATGCAACCAGTTGCTTGCACTGTAAATTTGTTGCTTTTTTTGCAAAATGTTAGTGTATTATAGTAAGTGGTATCAAAATAATGTCAAATGTGTAATATGTTTTCTCTTTTCTTAATAGTGGTAAGATTTTTGTCTGATAATGCTATAGGTAATCTCAGAAAAATAGTATTCAAATTACCACACACCCACATGAAGCTCAATCGCAGTGGATATTATCTATTATTGTTTTTAAATCAATAATTTTAAAATAGATAAATTAAAAAACGAAAAATAATAGAAAACCTTTTATAATTGAAGTTCGAACACTAAATTTGAAATACGTGCCAGGACTACTTAAATCATTCGACAATTATATAATTTCACCTTTTTGGTTGAATGAAAGACTGTCGCCTTTCCGTGACGAGGTTCATCAGGTCGCTCCCATACCATGGACTTCCTTTTTCATAAAGCATCGTAAAACGGAACCATTTCATCCCCTGTGACAATGGACTCGAAAACCGGTTTTTGGTCGCCACCGCACATGTTTAAAAACGACCGCGCACGTTCGACTCGACATTCACGTTGGCTAGCAGAAAGAAGTAACTCTAATTTTATTCCTACCCAATGGAGAATTCGGCGAATACTTGTTTCGGATACGTTTGCTATCGCTGCTAATTCAAGCACTAAATCTTCAATAATTGAAATTTGTTTTAGGCGTTATTAATTGGTCGACACGACCGTTCAGTTTGATGAATTTTCATTATTTGAGACATTTACATGCGCTAATGACGTTGGTTGGCTGGCTACTAAAAACTACTACTTTTCGAACCGTCATATTTATAGCGTAGAGCCCGCGTATGTGGATGCATGACGTGATGGAGTTTGAGCCTATATAATCCTGTCAGGCCGAGAATTTTTAGCCTCTACCTCGTATATGTGAAATATTTGAAACAGTTTTCAATGGAGGTAATGGAATTGTGTTCAACAACTTACTAGGAAATTTTAAAATTTTCTTAAATTGAAATTAATTACAAAATTAAATGGTGTATTTTTACATTGCAATTGTACTCGCCGCATTTATCCTTGCGAACGCAAGGATGTAGAATTAAATTCGAATTAATCCTCCGACGATTTATTACAGTCTAGATAGCGGACGGCTTAGTTTTACCGGTCGAGCCTAACAGCGAACTCCGCCGGTCGATGAAAGGACAAGAAAAAGCAGCGACATTTTACATAATTTTCGCGGTCGAAATAGAAACGCATCGGACGGAAAACGTACGGCGGAGAAAGAAAAGAAAGGAGTCCGCCGAAGAGATAAGATAGACAAGCTAATAATAGACTAACCTTGACATCGTTGTCTGCTCGCCGCTGGTTTGATGTTTTGCCTGTAAGTTGGGGTAGGTTCGGGGAGAGAAACGGCCCCCGCTGTTGTAGTAGGTTCGCGCGTACGTTGAGTCATCGCCGGAGCCGCCCGTTACTGCGATCTAAAAACGTTCGGAGGCGTTGCGTTGGTTGGAGCCCGTCATCCGACGGCGAGCGCGGAAGTTTTGCTGTCGCTAAACCACGTTCGGATTAAACAAATCAGATAA
Source organism: Trypoxylus dichotomus (assembly GCA_023509865.1). Lineage (NCBI taxonomy): Eukaryota > Metazoa > Arthropoda > Insecta > Coleoptera > Scarabaeidae > Trypoxylus > Trypoxylus dichotomus. The sequence goes on along the minus strand of CM042074.1, from coordinate 86,937,315 downwards.
GTTGTGCTCGTGTGCGTTACAGAGGGAGACCTTTACATAGTGATTTAAAGCGGTAGTACTTAAGACTTCGCTGTTCGAAATTTGATAAAATAACACCGCCCAACGAAATAATTTTTTTGTCTGTTCCAATAATAACTGGCATTTCTTCCTAGCAGCTCTAGTTTTTGAGATACACCACTGCACCATTACTCACACGGATAAATAGCAAAATCAAAATAATTAAATAAATATATATATCCTTCCGTACGTGTCTAATTTTCTACATGAGTTTACGTTTTTAAGAGGTTTAAGATTTTTGAAATCAATTTTATGTCCCGGTTCATTCATGGTTCAAATCAGCTGTGATGAATTTGTTGGAATTAGTCTCTTTCCTGCAGATGTCTATTTCTAATTTATTATTATTACGTATAACTAGAGTATCTAGAAACAGGAGCCGATTATTCACGTCTTGTTCGATAGTAAACTTGATCATAGTGAATTTTGAGTTAAGTTCTGCTAGAAAATCTTGTATATTCCCTTTACTAGTATCAAACACCGCGAAAATATCATCTACGTACCTAAGCCAAATTCTCGGATAATATTTGCTTTCTTTTACTCAAGTTCGTTTCAAATTTGCTCATGGAAAGGTTCGCATCTCACCATCAGGGAGTCCCCAACGCTCCAGCCAATAAGAGCTTAAAGGCCTTTCGTCGTACGAGAAATTTTGAAGATTGTGAGATATAATTTCGTAATACATATTTATAAAATGTGTGAGTACAGTATATTAAATGTCTTTTAAGAATGAATTTATTTATATATATATTATTATTATAAAATTTATATATAAAACTTATGTTTACGAAAAGCGATATATATAATAAATGATGGTGGAATTTACGTCTCCTTTGCAAATGTTGTTGAATGGACTCTTTTTTTTTAACACGAAAATTGTGAATTATAAGTTTATAAAAAATACCCAAAGCAGATATCTGGAAAAAAAAATAGAGAGAGAACTGTACAGGTTGAATATCTGTGCTAAAATTTCAATACCACTTTTGTAGAACGATTTATCTTTTGCCTCAAAATAGGCCTCAGTTTCATCGATAACCTCTTCATTCGTGCGAAATTTCTTACCGGCGAGCATTTTTTTGAGGTCTGCGAACAGCCAGTAGTCGCTGGGAGAAATCTGGCGAATACGGTGGATGTGGGAGCAATTCGAAGTTCAATTCATGTAGTTTTGCCATTGTTTTGAATGACTTGTGACACGGTGCGTTGTCTTGATGAAACCAAATTTTTTTCTTTGCCATATGCGGTCGTTTCTCTGCAATTTCGGCCTTCAAACGCTCCAATAACGCTATATAATATTCACTGTTGATGATATTTCCTTTCTCAAGATAGTCGATGAATATTACACCACTTACATCCCAAAATACCGAGGCCATAACCTTTCCGGCCGATTGTTGTACTTTCGGGCGCTTTGGACGAGGTTCACCAGTTGCTGTCCACTCAGATGACGATCGTTTTGATTCCGGAGTAAAATGATGGATCCATGTTTCGGTTTGTTACGTTTAAACATGGCCAAACACTGCTCAGAATTATCAACACGTTCTTGGTTTTGGTCAACAGTGAACAAACGCGGCACCCACTTTGAACAGAGCTTTCTCATAGTCAAATGCTCATGCAATATAAAGCCAATACGTTCTTTTGATATCTTTACGATGTCAGCTAACTCGTGCAACTTCACTTTTCGATCATTCAACACGATTTTGTGGATTTTTTTGATGTTTTCTGGTGTTACCGCCTCATTTGGACGTCCACTGCGTTCTGCATCATCGGTGTCTCTACGATCACGTTTGAAGTCAGCAAACCAACGTTTTATTGTTGTTTCTGATGGAGCGGAGTCCCCATAACACATTTCAAGCCATTGCTTCGCTTGAACGGTATTTTTTCCCATCAAGAAGCAGTGTAAAATTAAAACACGAAATTGTTTTTGATCCATTGTTTTGAAAATAACAAAAGTAGCGTGTCTCTTAGCACAATAACTCACAAACTAATGAATAGAATATCTAACTGCAATAAAACTAGCGTCATCTATGTGTTAGGCCCGGGACTTTTCAGCCCATGTGTTATATAATTTTGGCTAATTTTTCCTAAACATCGGAGAAGGAGTGAATTTCGAAAACTAGATCTGATAGAACAAATCTGACGGCATTTTTAGATTAGGCACCCTAAAATCGCGTACTTGCCCTTAAAAAAAATCCGAGGCACCAGTGTTATAAATTATATTTCATATACACACATATTACTACTTTAAACAGACTACAGGTCACATCATCGCATTTCCTCCATTATGTATATTAGTGTTCAATTTATCTACCTTACATAATTACACATATACAAATTGAACAACAGCGTTGCTGGCTCGGACAATCCGGCCGCATTGTAACGGTAAGTCTAAACGGGAACTGCTGCCGACGTCGTTCGCAAACATACGTTGGTTAGTACTATAATGCATTAATATAAATGACTTTTAATAATCTTGACAACAGTTCGTGTCCGACAAGATCTCATTTAATAAATCTAGCACTGGCGTGTACGTGATACGACGAATATTAATTATTTAAACAACGTAAAGGCGCCACTTGTAGACGATCGCAAGAGATAAAATGTACAACAGCCGAGAGTAATGCCGTTATTTTAATATAAATCACTTCGCATTCTAACGAGGATGTACTCAGAAAAAAGGATCGCTTTTAAAACGGCGACTTTAGAAATTAGATTAAATTACTGATCCGTGAAGAAACATATCCGTTGCAACCAACAATATTTTTATAATATATAATGATTTTTTTTATATAGTTATTAAATTTTGTTTGATAATATATTTTCTATCTTGATCAATCACTTTTTGCCATCTTTGTGCCAACTTAATTATCCCACGCTCATGGAGCTTGTGGTCTTATAAATAAAAACTGAATAGCTTTATTATGATTGAAGATTTTACCATACAAAGAATTTTGTAAGACTCTGAGCAAATGGTAATCTGATTACGCTAAATCAGGACGGTACATCACCTCCCAACCAAGCGCTGATAATTTTTGGCGTGTGATCAACACGTTTACGATTCACCAATTCTAGCCATTTTTCTTGAATAATAAAAAACAATATAGAGCGGTGTTAATCGTTTGGTTCCCAGGAAGTAGCTGCAAATACACAATACCTTTGTAATCCCACCAAACCAACAGCATAATCTTCGTTTGGGGCATTTCAGCTTCCGGTATTGTTAGCGCTAATATATTTTCTTTATATCATGACCGCCTTCGTTCGATGTTATGATAAACTATTTTTCTCATCACCAGTGATTATCTGTTTAAAAAAAAAATCGATTTCATTTCGTTTGAAATGCAAATCGCAGATGTTTCCGCGTCGGATTAAGTGAATTTCTTTTAACTCACGAGAAAGCCAAATATGATTTTTTTTTTAATGAAACCCATTTGTTTTATATGAGTTTCAATCGTTGTTTGCGGTACATTTAACCCTTCTGCAATTTCTCGGACAGGAATAGGACGATCCGAATTAAGTATGACTTTGATTAGATCATCATCAACTTCGTTTGGCCTATCAGATCGTGGTTCACCTTGGAGGGAAAAATCACCAGAACGAAATTTATCAAACCAATTCCGACATCGTCATTCTTTTAAGGCTTCATCACCATACGCATCGCTTAACTTTTTAACGATTTGCGTTCCGTTCTTTCCTTTCCGGAAGTAATAAACCAAAATATGATACGCGAAAATTGAACCTACACAAACCAATCTCACAAAAAAAAATACTCTTAATTTGGCTTTTAAGAAAGCTAAAGTTCACACCTGACAAATGGCAAAACCCCCTATTCCCATCTATATTTAAAAACGGAAATTACTTTGTTTCCAACTTATTACTTTGGCTAACATTGAGACACTCAATCGGTACATAAATCTACTAAACCTATACTATACTACACCATTCGCCATAGTTGCTGTTTTATTATTAGCCTTCTTTGTCTTTCCAAAGGAAAACAATTTAGATTTTTCATTAATTTCTACCTCCAATCCAATAAATGTCGTTCAAATTGTTTTTTAGGTTTCATATACAAAAGGTATGACTACCAAAACACTTGCCGTTCTGTTGATGCATCAAACAGCTCAACGGCGTTTTTATATTTTTTATTAGGCATTATTTTTCCATTTACAATCTCCCACAAGTTCTCAATAAAATTGAAATCGGGATATTGACTTGGCCAAGAAATAGCACTAATTTCTTAGTCGGTTGGCCACTCCTTAACGACACCAGCAGTATGCTTAGGGCCAGTATCATGCTGAAAATATCACCGAAGTGGCACATTCCATTCAGCATTGCTGCCATTACGTCTTGCAATATATTTTGATACACACATAGGTCCATAACACCATTTATACCATGTAGAGGGCCCGCTCCATTACTAGAAAAACACCCCCACACCATCACACCGCCATCTCCGTGCTTAACAGTTTTCTGGCAATATCTTGGATTTAATCTATCTCCTGTGGGACGCTGCCCATAAGAAATTCCATCAGTGCTACATATATTACTTCGATTCGTCATTATAATACGGTTTTCCACTGTTGCACAGACCATGACACGTGCTGCTTCGTATGATGCGTGTGCTGAGATTGCCATCTAGCCAAGATTTTATTTCTCGTGCTGTTATCTAGGGATTTATTTTACATTAACGAGAATTAACACATGAGCTGAAAAGTCCCGGGCCTAACAAAGAAAACACGGTTTTTTTGGATCAAAATTGGCTTTATTCATCAACGTAATCTCCATCAAGAGCAACGCAATCATTCCAGCGCCGCTCTAACATTTCAATACCACTTTTGTAGAACGATTTATCTTTTGCCTCAAAATAGGCCTCAGTTTCAGCGATACCCTCTTCATTCGTGCGAAATTTCTTATCGGCGAGCATTTTTTTGAGGTCTGCGAACAGCCAGTAGCCGCTGGGAGCCAAATCTGGCGAATACGGTGGATGTGGGAGTAATTCGAAGTTCAATTCATGTAGTTTTGCCATTGTTTTGATTGACTTGTGACACGGTGCGTTGTCTTGATGAAACAAATTTTTTTCTTTGCAATTTCGGCCTTCAAACGCTCCAATAACGCTATATAATATTCACTGTCGATGATATTTCCTTTCACAAGATAGTCGATGAATATTACACCACGCACATCCCAAAATACCGAGGCCATAACCTTTCCAGCCGATTGTTGTTCTTTCGGGCGCTTTGGACGAGGTTCACCAGTTGCTGTCCACTCAGATGACGATCGTTTTGATTCCGGAGTGAAGTGATGGATCCATGTTTCATCCTTTGTCACATATCGACGCAAAAAATCCGGTTTGTTACTTTTAAACATGGCCATACACTGCTGAGAATCATCAACACGTTCTTGTTTTTGATCAACAGTGAGCAAACGCGGCACCCACTTTGAACAGAGCTTTCTCATAGTCGAATGCTCATGCAATATAAAGCCAATACGTTCTTTTGATACCTTTACGATGTCAGCTAACTCACGCAACTTCACTTTTCGATCATTCAAAATGATTTTGTGGATTTTTTTTGATGTTTTCTGATGTTACCGCCTCATTTGGACGTCCACTGCGTTCTGCATCATCGGTGTCTCTACGACCACGTTTGAAGTCAGCAAACCAACGTTTTATTGTTGTTTCTGATGGAGCGGAGTCCGCATAACACTTTTCAAGCCATTGCTTCGCTTGAACGGTATTTTTTCCCATCAAGAAGCAGTGTAAAATTAAAACACGAAATTGTTTTTGATCCATTGTTTTGAAAATAACAAAAGTAGCGTGACTCTTAGCACAATAACTCACAAACTAATGAATAGAATATCATGAAATTTTAACAGCTGTCTTTTGAAGGTTAGTACTAGCTGAGAGAAATGTGACTGCAATAAAACTAGCGTCATCTATGTGTTAGGCCCGGGACTTTTCAGCCCGTGTGTTAATTTATCTTTTCTGTAACTTGTTCTTCGTGGTCATCCAGAGCGAAATTTAGTCGCCACCGTGCCCGTAGCTTTATATCTTTGTATCACTCTCGATAATAGGGACTTGTTTACATCAAGATTTTTGCTTATAGTCACTTGTGATGTGTGTCACTTTTGATAATGCTCATAGATTTTCGTCTTGATATCCATTGAATACACTTTTCGCGGCATGATTGGGAGAAATGCTTACAAACTCGTCAAGCACGTCTTGAATCTTATGGCGTACTAGGAAACGAGTCGGCATGCAAGCATAAAATATACGAATAGGGTGTTCCCAGAAGTGCAATGTATAAGGTTGCTTAACTTTTGTCACGTATATATTCGACTAATCACCTTGTAGTAGTAAGTCTTCGTATGACAATAATAATGTTTGAAATGCACAGAATGATATTTCTTATCTTTATTTTGATATCTTTGTTATTGCCCTAAAAAGTTACATTATTTGTAGAATTGGTTAAATTTTGAGCTCTGTTCGCCTTTTAACCCAAAAATCAAAAGAACTTAAGTTCTGTTTGTGCCATCTTTCATTTGTAAAAGAAGCAACTCAATAATGAGCAACCGGGTTAAAGTGATGAAAGAACCTTTACAACTCTTTCCCGGGTTTGTTAATATGTACAATTTACAGCAGCGTCTAGTCGAATAGCAGCGGAATTAATTTTTAATTCGTTCGATAGAACACAGCGAAAGGGCACGAACGGCATAAATTTTTAATTAATCATCGATAATTGAAAACTTCGTCATCGGAATAATAACAAAATAACCGCGATGCGAACGCTATATCGATCGAAGGAGTTCCGGAGAGGAAAAAACTTAAATACACATACAACTCGCAATGGAGTAAAACAGCAGTAGCGACGCGAACGAACGCGGCACGAAACGTAACTATTAATAATAACAAGTTCGCGCAATACCAGCGCCGCTCAACCCATTAAGCATCGCGACTCGATCTCGACGCTCGGTAAAACAACAACAAGGAACTCGTAATGTTCGAAACGGTCGAAATGCATGCAGTTGAGTCCTGCGGACGTCGAATAGATACATAGGTTAGATAGATAGACAAATGCATAGATAGATGCAATTTATGCGCTCCGAGTATAAACAAAATATTAACCAATATCAATACCAGTTAATTTATGAAAGTGCCACAAATTTAGTTACAATTATGCCATACAAACATTGAGAGGGTTGTATATTTTGTATTAATTAATAATGCACGCCGTTTCGTGGCTATATTGATTTGTATGTTTCCGGTGGTTGTGCACGGCATTACGATCCATGCAGGCAGATCATACGGGTTGGATATTCTAAGAAGGTTAATGCCGTTGCATGGTACCTGATCGCGATCACAATCACAATCGATGCTCGATGTTTCGTATTTAGATTCTTTAATATTTATTTACTTCGTATAATCAAGACCTCTATATCCTAACTTAGTAGCATACCCGCTTGATTTTAATTTTATTAAAGGTACGTTGGCTCGGTGTGAGTTCATCATAATATGTAGGTGATATAAATAAGGGACTATATCTCACAATATTTCAATTTAGACCAAGATAGTAAGTGATACAATTATGAAAACTAAGCAAAAAAGAGAAATTCATATACTTATAACTGCAAAAAAGGACTATAGGCAGGGATCTGCTACAAAGATCGAACAACACCCGGAAAATAAAAGTAAAGCCACAGGTTATTTGTATGTTTAAAGATTTAGAATTACTAGATGTTTATTTCCATGCTCTATAAGTTATTCAAACTTTTGAAATTAGATGTTCTTCAAATGAACGGTTTGTTAGTAACAAATGTGATACGAAATGGGAAACACTAGTAGCCAAAGACTGGGTGTTCTTTCAGTTCTGCGTACGAATTTCGCATAACCACAGCTAAATAAGTAAATTTCACTACCGAGGATTTTATGTCATTGGTCTTTGGGTGATGGATTTTGAAGCTCAAGATCCATCTGCATGGTTTGTTCTCATTCTATATGGGTGTGCTGAAAGATATCAAGAGGTATCATCTGTAATGTAAACCCTTCTCTCAATATTTCTGTTTTCTTTTTTAGTTACCAATTTATCTATTACAGATGGGTCATAATTTTTTAAGGCAGCAATTTTTTCACTAATATGTAGTTAGGTCTTAGAATGCCCACGTCAGGGTGGAATACTGACTAGTCTACCAGCCAACTGTAAAATGGTTGGACTTGTTGTAACTCTATGCTATGCTATGCTCTTTGAAGAATCACTAATACGGATAATTTGTTACTTAAGTACGGATAAGGTATAAAGGAAGCATAAAATAGTAGTTAATTTATTTATTGACATAAATGATGGTAAAAGTAGAATAATGAATGAATTCTTACATTTTATTGATTTGTCACAACTTAATTCAGTAACAAATGCTAGGGGTAGAATATTAGATTTAGTCGTTACCAATGTTCACACTGTTGCTATTGATAGAGAGATGTTTCCTCTGGTGGCCGAGGACAACGATCATCCTGCTCTAGCGCTGTGCCTATCAATTCCATCGTCACGATATAGCAATATGTGTGGTAATAAAGACAAAAGAGTGTATAATTTTAAGCGAGCAGACTTTATTAACTTGTATGATCCTTTATTAACTACAGATTGGAATTTTATTTACAATTATACTAGTATAGATGACGCTTGTTCTGCATTTTATGCTGAAATCTATAAAAATTTAGATATGTTTGTCCCCGTAAAAACCAGTGCGCATACTAATTATCCACAGTGGTTCACGCGTGATCACATTAATAACATCAAACTCAAAAATCATTATCGATTGATGTATAAAAGAACAGGATGCTTAAGCGATTTAAATGCTTTCAAAAATATGAGAAGGATGCTGAAAACAGATTCTAGGCGGTTATATAAGAATTTTATTCAGAGCGCTGAATTCTCCATTTCAACCGATCCTAGACATTTTTGGCAGTTTGTGCGATCTCGGAGGGATGGGGAGGTATTCCTAGAACTATGAAGGACGACTACGGCAATACGTATAACGACCCACCTTCCATAGTGAGCGCCTTGCGGGAGTTTTTCCAATCGGTGTACCTTCCTTCATTTGCTCCGACGCCTGTTGCTCCAATTGCTTCGTGCGCTACTATGGTTGACCTAGGTTCTGTAACTGAGATGGATGTGGTGCGTGCTATGAAATCCTTAAAGAATAATTGCACGGCGGGTAGTGATGACATTCCGGCCTTTTTTGTTAAGGATTGTGCAAATATATTTGCTTCTCCTCTTTGCTACTTGTTCAGTCTTGCTCTCAAAACATCCACCTTCCCGTCTGTGTGGAAGATTGCCAAATTGGTGCCTGTTTTTAAAAATGGTGAGAAGTGTGTTATTTCCAACTATCGTCCCATATCGTTATTAAATAATTTTGCTAAAGTGTTTGAGAAATGTTTGTACAAGTGTATTTATGCTCAAGTTAGACTCCTGGATTTCAAGTGACCAACACGGTTTCGTTGCTCAACGATCTACGGTAACTAATCTTGTTACAATTACACAATACCTATCTGATAGTATTGATGCTGGTGGACAGGTAGATGTTGTGTATACTGACCTAACAAAAGCTTTTGATCGAATCGACCACACCGTGCTTATTAATAAATTGGACAATATTGGATTTTCGTCTTCTCTTTTGTCTTTATTCCAATCGTATCTTCTTGATAGAAAGCAATTTGTGACATACATAGGATTTGAGTCTGATTACTTCGCGCCGAGCTCTGGATTTCCTCAGGGGAGTAACTTGGGTCCACTTCTGTTCCTCATATATATAAATGATTTGTGCTATCAACTGAACTGTCCAAAGTTGTTATACGCAGATGACTTGAAGTTGTACTCAACAATTAATAATTCTCAGGATTGCAATCATTTGCAAAGCCAACTCGATATATTCCACACGTGGTGTGTCAACAACAAACTAACAGTTAATGTAAACAAATGCAAAATTGTCATCTACACTCGTAAGACGACTCCAATTATATATACCTACCACTTGGCTGGATCTTCTTTACCTAGAGAGACCTCTATGAGAGACTTGGGCGTCGTCTTTGACTCAAGACTGACCTTTATGGAGCATATATCCAGTATTTGTAGATCAGCGTTGAGTATGTTAGGATTCATTATACGTGTTACACGACTATTTGCTTCTATAACAGCCATTCTTCCTCTTTATTTCGCTTTTGTTCGGTCTTGACTGGAGTATGCGTCCTTGGTCTGGTCACCTATGTACATCTATCAGATACATCTTCTAGAGCAGATTCAGAGAAGGTATTTGAAGTTCTTGTACTTTAAAAAATTTAATACTTACCCGATACAAGGATTTAGCCACAGTGCTCTGCTAGAGGCATTTAATATTGATTCATTAGAACTACGTCGAAAACAGGCTGAGTGTAAATTCCTATTTACTTTACTTCATAATGGTCTTGATGTTCCTGAGTTGTTGAGTAAAATCAACTTCATTGTACCACGTTCAGGATCTAGGCAAACAAATACATTTTACTGTTTCGCACCTAGAACAAACATCGCCATCAGGTCCCCAATACACAGATTGTGTAGCAATTTCAACTCTATGGAGTTTGCCGAGTTGGATATACATACGTGCACTTTACCGTCCCTTTTGACGGTAGGTAGACCGCGGGTGCGTTACACTTAGTTGAATACTTTTTCCGTTCTCTCTTTTTTCCTAACCACTGGTAAACTACTTTTTTTTTTTTATTTAAATTAAAGCAACTAGTTACTAAGTTTTCTAATTTGACATACTTTAATTTTATGTTACTTATATTTGCATGTGTACATTATTTAACATTGCCTTGTAATTGGATATTTGTATCTGTTGGGCATTAAATATTATTATTATTATTATTAGTATTATTATTATTAGTATTATTATTATTATTATTATTATTTAAATATAATATTAATCACGAGTTTTGTACAAGTATATCGCTAGACATGCATTATTCGTTTCAAGTGAAACCGGTGTTTGGTTCATTTCCTAGTCACCCAGAATGTAATCAACAGTTCACAGCTTTTCACCTGGTATATACATATCGTTTATACTTTATCGTTAGATCCCAAGACCACCGAGAATCTGAAGAAAGATGATTTACAAAAAAAAATGTTCTTTTCCTTCATATTCCTTCTCTATTTAATTTTCATTCGATACGTCCAATCACAATCAAACAATTCGCATCTGGTATTGAAGCACCTCGTGTATCTAACGATTAACTGTAAGCTAACATACGGTTTGGTCACGTGATTACGTTAATTTAGTAGGACATTATTTATTATTATTTTCTATTAAATTACCAAGTCGGTTCCGATGGCTATTGTTTCGCTCCTGTGACAGCGATATCATTCGAAAGCGATGAGTAACTGCAGGCAACTGATTTATCCAATTGATAGCTTGGTAGTAGAATCTAGCGAATTACATGTGCGTTTGGTCACATTTTGATAGAAAATCAAAATTGTATAGTTGCATAAATTGTTCAAAGCTAGTAGTTTATTGTGGTATATAAAGTTTCTCAGTGTTCCTTTAATATTCTATTACATTGACCAAGGGTATTTTCGTTTCACGTCTTCGACATTTACCGAATTTTTTTGTGATCTAATCTCTGTCACAATTACATACCTATAGAGTGCAGAAATATGCACTGTTACTGTTTTTGGTTATAGATAAAAATATTTTGAAAGTTACTTAAAATGTTTCGTAAGATATTAACAGAAATTCCTGGAAATTAATAGACATTTTTATATCCTATGTAATATATTTTTATTTAAACGACAGCCATTGAAAATGGTTCAGATTTTGGCAACTCTTTTGATTAAAAGAACTGCAGTATCAATAAGCTTATACTAAATAAGAGAATACAAAATTTAATATTCCTGATTTGTTGGTATGTTATCAAAAACTGATAAAAACTAATTGTGCTTCAACTTCGCAGAATTGCAGAAGCTTTGAAACTTTTTGACGTTAATATGCTAAATTGTTAAAACTCACAGGAATTGGGATTTACGAGGGTGGATCTCTATGCTGTAGCTCTGACCTCCTTAAAATAAAACTACAATTACATATTGCAGCCTCATGTCCGACCTCTGCAAACCACCTCTCTACAGCTTGCATCACTTCAAAATTACTAGAATATTTTGCCCTACGTAAGATTTCTTTTAATTTGGGGAATAGCCTGTAATCAGTAGGGGCCATATCCGGCGAATATGGCGGGTGCTCTACTAATTCAAAGCCTGCTTGGCGTATAGTAGCCATAGCAATTCCAGATGTATAGATGGGAGCAATATCCTGATGGAACAGCACACCGTGCCTTAAGTTTTCTCGGCGTTTCTCTCTAATAACGTCTCGCAATTGAGAAATCAATTGTGCGTAGTAGTCCCATGCAATGATCTATCCTTTTTACAAGTAGTTAGTCAGAATGATTCCTTAAGCACCTCAGGACTGATCACTGAACATGACTCACCCATGGTCACATACCGACTAAGAAAGTTCCCTTTGTTCGCTTGGTACCTTTCCAAGTGACGCTTATAAATCAACGCCCGATTTTTTTTTTGATCGATGGTTAACATTCGGGGCGTCCATCTTGCACTCATCTCTTTCATATCTAATTCTTTAGTCAGTATATTCTGCATCACATGACATGATAAGCCAGTATCTTCCACAATTTCCCTGATGCATACTCATCGATCTTACAGTTTTTTTTTCTATTGTTACCATTATGTGAGAACGCCGGCACGTTTCACAGGATGTCCTTCCGCATTTAAAATCTCGACACCAGCGTTTGACTATATCATAAGAAACTACAGACTCACCAATAGTTGCCATAATGTCTTTTTGAATTTTAGATAGGCGCCATGCCCTTGTTCTGGAGATATTTTATTACGGCTCTTTGTTCTAGAGGATCCAGTTTTATGAACAATCACGACACAGAATTCAAGAATTAGCTACAGCACAACACTTTGAGATGAAAACTTGATATTATGTAGATGTGATCTACGTTATACCAAGTTAACTAAATATCAAAAACATTAATCAAACAACCAATTAGAAGTAGGGAAGAGGTGGGACATGAGGATCCGCATTCGTACTTTTCGAAGAACTTGTTACGCCAACAACTAACGCAAACACTTAATGCTTAATACGGATTCAGCTTCTTTTGGACATGAGTAGCACGGATTCGACCCCCAGCGGTGTTGTATATGTGTAAAAGGAACCCAACATTTAACACTGGGAGTTCCTGCATAAATAGCCTACAAGATGGCTTTACTTTAATTCCGTTTACTTGACACTTCCACTTGTTTCCCTTTGAACCTGTCGTTTGAAATTTTGGAAAGAAAAACATTTTTTGTACCTACAAGAAAAAATATTTCTTCATAAAAAATCGATTAAACTGACAATCAACAACTGACATCAATGTGTTAAATATGCAGCGACATTGAATCGGAATTAAATCGTAGAGGCATTATGAATTGTATCGGGCGATGCACGATTACGTATTTGCGTCCCAAAGCTCCAACTCGCACATCCCTGACCCCGCACTCGCGACGCGCGACCTAACCGAACTATTTAAAATGATTTTATTCGACGGACAATTGCCTAACTAACAATATCGGTTTAATAGCTGTCATTGCGGCAGTTTATAATTTCACCTGGACCATTTGTTCTGCCGCTGTATCTAGCAGGACCGATCACCAGTTCGCCGCGCACTCGCGGATAATTGTTTAAATATAAATATTGCGCGAAATCAATTTAAAACAATCGGTAAACGTGTTCGGCATGAAACGAGCCCGCTTTGTTTCGCGTGCAATCTGTTTGCGCCGATGTGTTGATTACCGATTTTGGTGTTATAATATATTGAAAATGCGGCAAATATTTGAGTTCCGTATTTACGAGGCAATTGGCGGGATAATCATAAAATTCCGCGATCGTTTCTGATCGGGAGATTTCATTCCAATTAGTAAATACATTGGCAATGATTTCGATTTAAACATTTTTATTAAATTTATTATCTTTTTTTTTTACTGAAAGCAGTCGAAAAATTGGTTTTTATACTCGCATGATCAAATTTGTAGATATGTGATATACACCCAACTTATCGCAGGTTGTTCTCCTTAGATTGACGTTGGCATACCATAAACAAAAATTTAAGATGATCACAAAAAGCTCAAAACAAAAACATACGGGATGTTGTATCTGATTTAAGAAAGTTCTTATCCATTTTTGAATTAATCATGGAGTTCAGCGCCTAAAAGGACATTTTTTTTCTGAAGATTACGATTTGCTTATCAACCGACATGCATCAACTTACCGCATTGCAAGCAATATGTGTGTTTTTTTGTTATGTCCTTGTTATTGCTAATGCAAAATCTTCCTCTTCTGAAACTTGTTTGTTCCTCCAGGATTACGTTCTCCACTATTTTATTTGGCCTGCTGGACAACATTTTTGAATGTATTTTATATGCGGCGTTCAGCAGGGATATACAGCTGTGGCCATATGTATTCGCCACTCTCGTTTTGAACGTGTTACACGAATATTATTGTATTTCTAAGAAGCAGAGTCGATGATGGACTTAACTAGGTACCTGGTAATGAGGGTTTAATGGTTTATTCGGAGTAAATTAGAAAATAGACGTAAAATTGTAATTTCTGAATATTCCTTCAGTCTTTCTTAAAAGTTGTAAGAGTAAGGTTGAGCTAGTTAGAGTGAAGATATTGTGTCTGTGATTTTGTCTGTGTCTACGATAGTATATAGTAAAAAGTAATACCCAAAAAACAAATTGTGGTGTTAGAAAAGCAAGGGTTGTCGGTGTCTGCTATTGCCCGACAAGTGAAATGTGCGCGATCGACAGTTAGAATGACGATAAAACAATACAAAGAGAGTGGGTCATTGACAAACAAACCGAAAACTGGTCGAAAAAGGAAGACAACTAGCAGAGATGAGCGAGTCTTAGAGCGGATGTCTTTACGAGACCGGAAAAAAGGGTCTAAACAGCTTTCCAGTGAGCTTTTCCGGCTACATAATGTTGCTATTTCTCCTCGCACGGTTAGAAGACGCCTTTGTGAATTAAATTTAGGTGGATACAAAGCTCGACATAAACCACGGTTGTCTCCGCAACAAAAGAAAAACAGACTGCTGTGGGCTAAAAGTCACCGCGACTGGACAATTGACAATTGGGCCAATGTTATGTGGACGGATGAGTCAAATATTGAGTTAAGTAATACATAATTATTGTATATGCGGTATTCTGTATTCAATTCCTGGTATCTACAGTGTTTTTATTCTTTTTAACGGGTTCCAAAATGTAACAGTATTCATGTTTTTGTTGGTAGCTTTGTGGTAAACCGGGGCTTCAATACGTGCGACGCAGGCGAGGAGAGGCCTTCCATCCAGACTGTATCATCCCGACTGTCAAGTTTGGGGGTGGTAGCATAATGGTTTGGGGTTCCATAAGTGCAACAGATGTCGGAGAACTGTTCGTCTGCGAGGGCCGAATGAACAGTCGGACGTACATCGACATGTTGGAAAAAGTTCTGGAACCTACATTTTATACTCATATAATATTTCTTGTAATTCATCTAATTTATCTGTTAATTTTCGCACATTTCATGCAGCAATTTTTAAGTTTTCTCGTACACTCAATCGTTTTTCCTTTTTTCATTTGGGCTTATCATCTTTGTTATTAGTCCGATCCGAAGCATCTTTTAAAGGTGTGAAAGCGCTTTTAATTTTTACCTGGTTTGGTTACCAAAATTCATCCCTCAAATATGAGGCTTTAATCAATGGAAGTTATCGTTAAACAACATTCGATGAGGTCTACAAACTGACAAAGTTTCATTAAAACCGGCGATTAACATTTCGGGTACTCCTTTGAGTTTTAAGAACTTTTAAAGTTGCTAAAGCGTAGAAAAACGTTTAAGACCGATTTCCTCATCTATTTTTCAATCTATAAGTCGTCAACAAAGCGGAAATACATAAATATAATACCCAGAACAATTCATAAAAGAAATTAACGCTAATAAATACAGCGTATACGCAGTAAACTCTCTCGAGATTAATGCAGCGCAAATAACTTAATAACAGCGCTTGCAACAACAAAACCTCCTGGAAATATATAATATAAATATATAACAGACGTATCATTACACAATTACGGTATAACTATCTCGTCCAAATAGATACGTTTAGAACACTCAGGAAAAGACTTATCTGGACAGATTGAGCCGTATTAAAGTCGCCGCGTCTCCGTCCTCTCTTCGCGCGGCAATCAGAGAAATTATAGATTCTTAAACTAGTCCGTTTTACGGCAAACGTGAATAAATTACATGCATATGTTTCGTATTATCATCCGTACAGCTCGATAGCGTATATTGAGCTATATACGCGTATATACGCGAGTCCCATGTTTAGCCGCCATTTCGTGAATTATGCGAGTTCAGACTAGAGGTAATTGGCGGATGTCATAAACTACGTAACTATCTGAGCATTTCGAACATCTAAAGATTTAGGCACGACTGATCTCGATAGAAGATGTTGCATATTATAGAATTTCCTGTGGATAAAAAGCCTTATATGGTTGGTCTCCATACAATGATCCATTTATCTGGTTTTATCGTCTTTGGACTTCTTACTGGGAAGAGTTGGAACTGTGGGATGGATATTTTCAGACATTTCAACGTATTCGAGCAAGTATACAACGTAAACGATTTAAGGCAGCGGTTCTTAATCTGTGTGTCGCTAAAGAACTCTAACTAACAAGGAAAGGTTTTCCCTCGTGATAAATACAGATCTTAATGAAACTTGGTAGGTAAGTAGAATATATTGGGACTTGAAAATTATTTTTTTTGTTTGTGCTGAAATTCATTCTGAAGGGGATTTAATTCTTGAACGGAAATAGATAAAACAAAATTTGAAATGCAGATGTTGTACCTTCTCGAAAGGTCTTTGCGGTCATATGAATGTTGTATATAGAGAGTGTTGCATTTAAGCGTCACCCTCTTATGCTAGAGCTGATCGTAGTAATATGGAAAGGAAATTAACGCATCTTGTTTAAAGCATTTTCAATTATACAGGGTGTTCCAAAGGTATAGAACAAGTCGTAACTTATGCTACTTACATGAAAACCATCTATATATTGCGTACATATGTCTTCTATTAAGAAAGACCATTATTAATTAGTGAAATTGCATAAATTATTATTTATTTATTTTATTATACTTCATACAAATGTAAACACGGGATTACACGTGATAACAAATCCTTAGTATTAAAAGTAATGCATAAAGTATTTATTTTAATGCGTATTTAGATTCTGTATTTATAATTTGGTCTGGTAATGGAAGTCATCAAAAAAATGCTTAACGCATAAAACAACGGGGAGGAAACGGAAGGTCTTGGTTTGAAAACGCAAAATTCATGGGATGTTCGGATGGCCCCGGTCGATTTTCTATATAACCGAACTTATACCAGGCACATGCAAGCAAATTGATATATTTAGAGGACAATAATTAGTTGTGCATTAATGATTACAATTTTGTAACATTATTTAGCAAACGGAGATTACCATCATACTTTGAGGTAGGAACCAGGTCAGAAAGTAGTGGATTAAATCTCTTCCATACTCGAAATCCAAAGATGTCCAGTGGTTGAATCAGAATGATCTGATGAATCAGATGGTTTCTTGAAAGACTCTAGGCAATGACTCTAAAGGTATAACACTTAGCAGCAGGACAACCCTTATTAGCAAAGTAAAGAAGTGGACGTTGAACATATTATTGCGAATGGAATTCTGAATACTTCCAATCCTTTTGGTCAACTTGGCGATTACAAGCCACATCACTTAGGGCTCTTCTATCTTTTTAGTGGCCACCCTCGTTCGATAAAACTGACTATGAATAGTGAGGCCGTAGTTCGTAATGTTATTTGTCATTCTAAAAATTTAAAAAATCATTTAGAGCATGCACCTATTCGCCTAAGCTATGATTATGCCCCAAAACAATTGAATGAGAGATTAACGGAGGGCGAAAACAATCTCAGGATTAGATACATTTAAGGTATATCCTTCACCCTGTTGGAATCTTATATATTGTGCTAAAATATTTGTGGGCTTTATAGCGCTGTATGCGTGAATGAATGCCCTCACAGAGATTTGACTGAATGATAATTCAGCCAGTAATGAACCTCTTTCCACCGATGTATGTATTTCGGATTTTTGTATTTGTGTTTGTACCATCAGCTTCTGGGTGAGCGAGTTCAAACGTGGCCGCACATGTAAAAGTGACGCAGTGGACGCCTAAAAACAAGATTCATGATGTCATGTTAGCCGATCGCTGATTGAAGCTGAAAGAGATAGCAGAGATAGCATACATCGCAGAAGAACACGTTGGCCATATTCTACACTAAATTTTGAGTATGAAAAGTAGCGTGTTTCGGAGGAGTGTCTGGCCAGGATCTAACGCAATCCAAGGGATTTCTTCATGCGTTCGGTAGCCGTGGATGAGACTTGGATTCACCTCTACATACCGGAGATCAAGGAAAAGTTTAAGCGGTGGACTTATTTGGCCGAATCGGCAAAGACCATTCGATCGGCCGGAAATTACTTTTAGGGAATCTCAAGATGTGATTGTCATCGACCATCTGCAGAAGGGATGATCAGGGGACAAACTTCAGCGATTTATTGACTCGATTCGATACAGTATTGAAGGAGAAACTGCGGAAAGAAACGATTTTCCGCGACGTCAATGCACCAGCCCGCATCGTCGTGTCCAAAATGAACGATTTGCGCTACGAATTAGCCTCTCATCCTCCATATTCACAGAACCTAGCCCACAGCAACTTTTTCCTATTCCCAAACATGAAAAAATCACTGGGAGGAAAGAGATTTGCCTTAGATGAGGAGGCGCATCGCCGCTGCAGACGGCTATTTTGTAGACCTCGAAACATCCTACTTTTTTGACGGCTTGAAGAGACTGGAGCACCGTTTAAAAATCTATCGAAAAATAAAAATAAAAAAACACACCAATACCGCGTTTTTCTTGTCGATTCCGGAAACATTTCTGGTCGCCCTCGTGAGTCTAAGTGCTGGACACCATTTAAGTCGATTACATGTGAGTCGAAATACTGTGTGCGAAACAACACAAATGTCTGACTGACCTTTTAATTTTTAAATGATTTTCAGTTATTAGTTTCGTTTATACTTGATTCTAATTTACCTGTTTCGTTGAAATGCGCTACTGTTGTTTTAGAATTACACCTCTCTGTTCTCCTTCAAGTACAAAATTTCTCCGACCTCTGTTCGGCGTGAAAAAAAGTTAGGAGCCGCTGCTACAGTCACCATGTACACAAGAGTAAAGAAATTTTCTCCGGACTTCGTATTCCCACATCTCTATTCAGCAGCTACTCGCTCATATAAATGTCATTTTATTCCTTTTGTAGCCCGAAACCTATCTCCTCCAATGTGATTTTTTAAACCTTTACAGAACAGCTTGTAAATACTATAACCGTCGTATAATTTCGTATCGTTTGCGATTTGCGCAACGCCAGCTCTCCGAGTGAAATATACCGAACTCCGTTGTAAATTTACATGATTTATCATCTCGGATATTGTTCTCACACGATTCCGTAATAAGAAATGAATTCGCTTTCTAAATTTATCAAGATAATATGTGTTATTACCGTTTTGCCATATTACATTGCCCGATCGTGATCGAAAGCTGTTTACGGCATCGTAACAGCTAAAAGAGTGCATCTATAATCTCGGCTCGTTATTATAATTGAAAGCGACCGTATATTTTAGTCATATTGTTATTATATTACATAGCTATAGCTAGTTCTCGAATGGAGGAAGTTAGATTAATATGTATATGGTATTATCTATTTCACTTAATGATGAGAATACCTTTGCTGTATATTATATCATTTATTAATATCCTAATAAAGAAGGTGAACGTCTTTTTTTCGTAATTTATTTACTATAATTATAAATACTAATTCTTCTTTTTCATGGTATGGCCCTTGAGTATTTTGATGTTAGTTCTAGACTACGGGCAGTTTTCCTTTCCATTCACTTTCTAGTTGATATGATTATGATGCTTACATATCTATGCAATTCTATACCTACTACTACCCATGTATTGTTGGAACTATGTGCGTAAACCAAACCTGCCACGGTGGAATGCAAATTTAAAGCCCATAGTAATTCGCACAGAAAGATTTGTTCCTGAAGGAGATCTAACAGGAAATACCTTTCAATCATATCTGTTAGACATGGCATCATTTCAAACAATTATAAACGTGTTCACCCAACTGAAAAGGACTTTTCAGGGCACCAATGTTCAACGTTAATCTCCAAGGTATTTGATTGTAGTACTTAGTCTGATAATTTTTCAATGGACACTCTCTGGTGGAATCTTTCCCCTCGTTCATTATCGGTATCACCTAAAGTATAATCTTTTAGCCAGACATCTGTACTCTAACTGGTCAATACTTAATAATGTGATGGAAAGTTTTCGATCTTCTATCCTATTCATAAAGGAAACGACAGTATTTTTGAAATCTTTAACTAATTTACCGTTGCAGGTGTAGTTCCGAAGTATTAGAAGGCGAATTATGAATCCCATGTGAACTGACTACAATATACTTGCAGCATTTTCATTGTTGTGTAAAACGTGGACTGACATTTATTTATATGAATAGTAGTACAGCAAATCTTCAAATAAGTTACTGCTATAATACTTGTAGACGAAGCTTTCGCAAACTAAGTAATTCTTTTCCTTCGTTGTGTCCAAACCTGTACACGTCGTGATATGCTCTATATACGTATAAATGTGTCCTTACAGCTAATATCATATGGATCGATTTAATTTACCCTCGAGCAAGTTATGAAATTTTTCTTCTTTAAACTTACGTTTGTAGAATAACTTTAAAGACGTGTAAATTGACTTATTCTTTGGCAGTAGTGATAGCGCTTAAGTATGGTGATCCAGTTTATGTTATACCGTTGATGTGCGATTGTTAGATTAGGTTTTGACTAGTGAAAAGCTTCTCAAAAAGTAGCAGTTTGGCTTGCCGTTTCCCATAGACGGATTATTGGTCCAATATTCTTTAATGATACCATAAATCAATTACATGGCAACGAACTCCGTGAGATTGTGGATTATTTCATATATCTACACCTAGAAAACAGAATATTTACAAATCGTCCTCATATAATTGACGAGTTTACTCTCTGTAAGAAAATTACACCATCTAGTTTAAGAAATGCCTTCAATAACATAAATCGAAGAGTGGCGTTATGTCTAGCAAACGAAGGAGCTCACCTTCGACGTGTAATGCAACCATTCTGTATTGTTATTAAACTTTTTACTTTTCCAACTGGGACGTTTGTATGTCGTTATTTGTCAAATCGTCAAAACCAAATCTGACACCCGCATGTAACTATGTAACATAAACTAAACCACCTATACTCAAGAGCATCGTTAAAAATGCCTTACGGAGGGGATTAGATAATGAAATTAGTTTGGGTGAAAACCGGGTGAGACGCCATCGTAGCAAATGCCTTACTACTGCGCATGCGTTGGCCAAAAACCAAAATAAAAAACATGTTCGGGAAAATACTGAGTTCGTTCCTGTTCGATCTATTGCTTGGTTCGTAGAGATTCTGCAAAATTTTTAATATTACGTATTAAGGTATATCATTTTTGTGAGCGATTTTTACATTTATCAGCAGAGTTAATTTGGAAATATTACAGTGCAATATGAAGGAGACCAATCACCGTAAACGCCGTCTAAACGTTGTTTTATGTGATTAGGCGTATGCCCTTCTTTCGTTAAAATTTGATGTTGACGTTGGTTGGCTGGCTACTAAGAACTGTTTATAGCGTTGTGCGGAGTTTGAACATGTTTGGACCTGTATAAGCCTGTAAAGCTGAGAATTTATGGCGCCTATCTCGTAGGATATTAATAGGAATTAAATCACCTAATTCGAGAAATTAATTTATTGAAAATACCATAGAAATTATAGGTTCCATACACTGTAAGAATAGAAAGCCTTATATACTATTTTTTTATTTGCAGATATTGCGTAGAAACGTTAAGAAGAATGGGTAAGAAAAAGATTCGACGCCTCCGCTTTAATATAATCAGTGGGCCTTGTTCTCCCTCAGCTATTTAAGGCAAAATAAAACAATTCTTTAAATTTGGTATTAATGTATGCGATTGTATAAAATTCAAACTTCTCCAAATTTAATTTAATTTCAGTTTTGTATACGCGTGAATCGAATAAAGCTCTCAACCCACGACGCCTTCTAACAAAAGAATCTCGAACTACCCGGCACCGCGAAAACCCCCCCAACTTTTCCCCCACGCCTTGAAATTCCTTGTTTCAACTTTCTTCTTCTGGGGCGCTACTCCGTCCGCCCTTATAGGTACCGATCCTGCTCTCGCGCAAGCACAATCACAATCTTATGCATAATTCGCGAATTTTATTATAGGTAGGACATTAAATCTATAAAATATTAGGGAAAAGCTGCTGCTATTGCTGATGGTGGTAGTGTTAGAGTTCTCCTTCTACCTCCGATTCTCTTCGTTCCCTCCCCCCCGCTCTTCCACAAAAAAATTACCAAGTTTAATATTAAATAATTAATTTTAATACTGGGTGCGCAGAGGTTATAAATTCGTAAATGCGGTAAATATTTAATGGTGCAAGGCAATGCCGCCCGCCGGTAGAGGGCGGCGTTGGCGCGAACGCACCGCTATAGCTGCTCCATCCACCAGGTTCCCTTCATAAGTAATAACGCTTCACATGCAATAATCATTTAGTTGCGAAGTAATTTGCAGTCTGTTCACGCTCCGTAGGTAAACAGCTTTATAACAACAAACACATGTTAAATGTATGCGTTTGTATATTAGACTTACTCTATATAATTATTCAGAACCCTTTGCCTCGATTCCGGCGTCCGCCTGGCTCTCTCGCGTTCGACCTCTGCACACAACCAACCGGCAGGAGCGTACACACATATAGACATCCGAGCAATCTACGTACGTTGTAGATTGTTTCGATACAAACACTTGCTCATTGTGTATGGATGTATACTAATATACGTGTTAGTTGCTTTGGGTAGTTTTAGAGCGACGACAACGGTAGCAGTACAGCGGCATAGGTAGCAATACACAGGCGCAATTTACTCCTAAAACGAGAACACAATGTAATGGGTTAATTAAGCTACGTTTAATTTACTGTAGAAAGCTTTTTTTAATTTACCGTAGCGAACTGCGGTTCCGACAAAGTATAGGGAGACGTGTAATGGAGCTGATGGGTCTCATATGGGCTGAAACCATATATGCAATAGATCACCAATCATCTTAATATAAAAAGAAATACAAAATAAAGCTAGCCTCCAATAAATTTTATAAAAAAAAATATATCGATTTTTAACAATAAATAAATAATAATGGAACACTAACAACGGTTTTTCATAAGTACGTTTTCAACATTCTTAGCAAATAACAAATCAAGAAGGCTATTTCCATGTACGATTTATGTTTCCTAAAGGTGCCATCTAGGGAGACTTTAGCCAACTAACACGAAAAGGATTGGTATAAAACTGGAAGGTAACTAAATATGGAGCATAATTGTGGCATATGCCCCCAATTACAAGACAAAAGGAGAAGACAAAGACGAATTCTTCGAAACATTACAAACTGAAATAGAGGTTGCCGGAAAGTAACATTATAGTAATGGGAGATATAAACGGAGGAGTCAATGATGGAGTGGAGAGACATATGAGAAGGGAAAGTAAAGAGGCCATAAATGACATGTCTTTAAATTATGTACTTCTTTTACAATGTCAAATGTGTTCCGGAATCAGTATCGCCCGGAAAATATACTCTTGGTATTAAGTACATATTTGAAACTTTAGTTTCAGGACTAAAATGAATGACACACCTTCCAAAGCACTGGCTTTAAATTCTCCAGATCCTTACTTTGACATGCTTTAACCCATAAATTAAAGCGCCCTCTGTCGGATTTTGGGAACTGTATCAGGTTGCGACTTTATTTTCCCATTCCTTTGCACTACAAGTTTTGAAGCGCACCACTGTGATTATTCTAAAATGGTAATTGCATCTAATTTAACACGTTTAATCATATGTTACTTATTTATTTTTAAAACTTACTACATCAACGTACTTCTAATCTTACCATCAAGGCACATCTCTTATCAAATGAGATCACTCGCACCCAGCTACGATCTCTACAGCCCTAATAGCGCGCATTCAAAAAAGGAAGCTAACTTGTCGCACCCTGGATATACTGTGGTTGAAAATCTCAGGCTCTTAATAAATATATTAAACAAATTAAATGAAGAGGGAGTTCTAATGGTATTTTACCACTAACAACAAAATTAAGAATAACAAAATAAGAACGTGAACCATAGACTGACGAGAAAATATCCAAAATGAAGAAAAATTTATAAAAATGTTGATATTTTAAAAGATTTAAAAGACAGTACTACATATCATTACAATACATTCATATATATCTTTCCAATTGGTTGCTTGACATAGTAAATGCAAGAGGTATAAGTCACTTCAATTGTGCATTTGTTAAGAAAATTAAAGTCGATTCATTCGGTAGTGTCAGATGCGCATTCATTTAGCGTAACCGAATGACTTTCCAAATGACTAACCCATCATTGATATCATGACTATTCTCCCATTTAGTCCTAATTATAAATGCAAGGATAATGTAGATATTTTCGGAGGTTTAATTTTTGCTATAGCTGCGTAAAGGTCAGAATAGTTACTCGTTCATTGACAGCGTAACTATATCGCAAATAAATATATATTTCGAACATAGATAGCGATGTATATGGTGTGGCGTTTTTGAAGTGTATATCACGTTTTTGCTCTCCAAGGGAGCGCAAGAGCGGTTATTAGTAATATTCATGTAGACGTCGACGCATAAATCAGCCACAATAATTCACGTAATGCTATATCTGCGCAAAATCTTTATATACCAGTTTTCTTTAAAAGTTCCTAATTCACTTACTTGATGCATTGCGAAACTGCAACACGAAGAAATGCCTAACTAGCAACAACAACTAGCGGCAATAAATTTCAGTTTCCTCGGCAAATCCGGGAAAGGTCAAAGAAATTATTCTAATACTACATGGTATATCTAGGCGTGCAATACGTTTAATAGGTATTTGGATACGCTTATTCGTAATCAATTTATATCATTCAATGTACAATGAAACTATAATAAAGTTATTGTCTCCGTGAGTTCATGGTAATTAAGAAACAGGACTAAATCTTATATTTCTTTAATGTAATTAATTAGACTATCGATTTCGTATGTGCATCATACATGATGAGGTCTAGATATTCTAGACAAGATTACAAATCAATCCTGGCATCATTGGCAAATGAGTCTCACAGAACAGCAAAAAATTTTACAAGTAATTTGGTAAATGTATGTATATAATCAATAATATCCTTTTGGGTGTCTGGTAATTTTGTAAAAACAAATCTAAAACTATTGTTAAACTTGTGTACCCGTGTTTTACTAAACCTGGCTTATTTAAGCGAGTTTGCTTGAGTAGATTTTAACTATGTTAACATTACCTACCAATAACTGAATTAGTGATAGAATAAGAATTCCTTTGACGAGGGAAAGCAAAAAGAAGCAAAATAACGAGAAAGGGACGAAATGAGTGGAAGAATAATAACAAAGAAAAGAGGAAAATATAAGAAAAGGACAAAAACTAGAAGAAAAAAGCAAAAACAAGAATAAGATTTTACCATGAAGGAAAAAAGCAAATTAATCATTTTAGAGAAGAAGGTAGGAATAATGGATCAGCGAAAATGAAACAGGAAAAAAGGAAGCAAGAGAGGAGAAAGAATACAAAGTAGCAGAAAAGAGAGAAGAGAAAGAAATGTAGAGAAAAAATAAAAACAAGGAAAGGAGAAGGGAAAGATAATTACTGAAAGGAAGAAAATGAAGGAGAAGACGATAAAGCGAAGATACTAGAAAAGGAAAGGTGGAGGAAAAAGGACGGAGAAAGAGTAGAAAAAGATAGTAATTGAAAAGAAGAAGACAGAGGAGAAGATGATAAACAGAAGATATTGGTAAAGGAAAGGCGGAAAAAAAGAAGAAAAGAAAAAAGTAGAGGGGGGAGGGAGGAGAAAGAAAAAAAATATAATGGAGAAGGAAGAGAAGAGGAAGATAAGCATCGAAGAAGAGAAGAAAGAAGGAAAGATTATTACAAGAAGATATTGATGGAGGGAAACACCGAAAAAAGGAGCGAGGAGGGCGAGAGAAAGAAAAATGAAAGAAGAGGAAATAAAATGGAGTAGAAGAAGAAAAGAAAGATAACCATTGAAAAGAAGAAGAGGGAGGAGAATATGATAGATAAGAAGATGCCGAAAGAGGGAAGGCGCGGGAAAAAGGAGGACGACGATAAGAAAGAGAAGGAGGAAGAGGAGAAAGAACATGACGGATGAGAATCAAGAGGAGGGAAAGATGATAACAAAAAGATATTAATGGAGGAAAGCGGAGAGAAAAGGAAGGAGGAGGCTGAAGAGAGAAAGAAGAACGAAGAAGAGGAAATAAAATAGAGGAGAAGGAGAGGGGAAAGATAACCATTGTAAAGAAGAAGAATATTATAAAAGACAAGATACTGGAAGAGGAAAGGCGGAGGAAAGAGGAAGAGAACAATAAGAAAGAGAAGAAGGAGTAAGAGTAGAAGAAAACGAAAATGACGAAGAGGATGACAATCAACGAAAAGAAGAATGAGGATAGAAAAGGAAATGAAAAAGTGAAACAAAAAAAAAAGAAAAATAAAAGCCAGGAGACGAGAACTAAAACGAGAAGGAGGAGAACAAAAGGAAACAAGTGATAATAATGACGATTACTAGGAGGAAAATTCAATAAATTTCGGTCAAGAAGATTTGAATTAAACCGGAAGTTACCTGTGAATATGATCAAATGCTTAGTATACCACTCACGATTTTTGTTTTTGATGCCTAACTATTCATCCAATTAAATTATAAAATATTTTATACATCGAAACAACTAAACCGGTGCTGTTTTTTTTTCAATCTCCATTCGTGCCTGCAAACAGTTATGCGAGTGGCGGAAGACTAATTACGATGAAACTATAAATTTCCAACAAGATGGAGCTTCTCCTTACTATGTTCTTCCAGTATGGCAGATAATGTATTGTCAAATAAATGACTAGGACGAAGAGGACCTGTAGAATGGCAGTCTTTATTCTATGGGGTTATTTAAAATCTGTTGTATTTACCCCTCAACCTCAAAATTTAGAAGAACATCGTCAGAGGATTACTGCCACCTGTCGTGGAATTCAAAGGGATGTTCTTGAAAATGTACGCGGTTTTGAACAACAGCTACACATTTTGAACAATTGTTGGATAGCCTCTTTCGAGAAAGGTTTCAATTTTTAAATAATTTCGAAAACAAAAATAAAACATTTTAAATAATTAATTATACTATTTAAGACTAAAACAGACACAAAACCACTAAAAATTATTCGATACCCCTTTCCATTTAAGATTTTTGAAGATGTAGCTCTGGGGACAGTGAGCGAGTCAACTTTTATATAACAAGGTGTTTTCCCCGATAATACTTCTTAGGTCTTTCACGAAATTTTTCATAAATTTCCACATTTCGAGAAATTTAGTGTAGGGAGCTTTGGAATGAACACACTGTATTTACATAATTCTCCGTAAAAAAATTGTCAACAAAATTGTAGTACTTGGTTATCTTAATGTTTCTTGTTTAATTTTTTCGTGTCTAAATATTTGCGAGTTACATACAGTCTTTTATATGTAACTGTTATAAAGTTCAATATTCTAGGTTCAATACACTCGCGTTATTTTTTCAGCGTTCAACGTGTCCAACGTCTTACTTCCATTCTTCTCCCGGTTTACGGCGTTATATCTTTAATTTCTTCCCGGAATTTATTTTATTATTAACGATTCTGAATATTGTAATATCCGTCACATTCTAGATAGGCTTAATTGTGATTTTATATCTTCCGTCGGTACTTACAGGCGATATAAAAGCCAATCAGCAATGCAAATTTTACGAAGCAATGTGGTTGTCGTTTTATGATAATTCCTAATAGACGTTACGTCTCCATCTATTGGATACGTGCATCTGTATATCTATAAATATGATTGTGGAAGAAAAGCACTTCGACATCTCGGTCAATAAAATTATGCGTATAACTCGGTTTCTAATAATTTTAATTTTAATTCCAGATAACCGAGCTGCCAACGTTGTTATTTGAGCGAATGGCATTACGGTTTTAGTTAATTTGTAGAGCAGGAAATAGACAAGGCAATTAAAAAGAACTTCGCACTCAAGTTCGATACGCTAGATAAACTTTTAAAAAGGACAGGTTTCAAATAAAAGTAACGAAATAACTGTTAGAAAAAGATCGTATAATGAAACATTTTTTGCTCCAAATTATAATACGTTCTGTTTAGGAGGAGTCCAAATTAGTAATGTTAACAATTAAACCCTATTTTAGAGCAAAAGCTGATGTACTCACTACTGCGATGTCATACTACTACATATGTATTCCAATGCAATTTCCGACACAAACAGAATGTATATATACCATTTAAGCTATTTGCTGGTAAACTACCCTAGACGTCTTGCTCACTACCAGTGGTTTGCAAATAACTTAATGCAAGATGATGACCTACTAAGTTGGACATTTTTCCCTGGTGAAGCGTGTTTTATCTTTCGAGATACGACAATTCCCAAAATACTCAGACGTGGAGTAGTGAAAATCCTATTATTTTTCTTCAATCGTTACTGCATACTGCGAAACTTGGTGTTTGACTAGAAATTTCTCGCTGCTGAACTTATTGGACCGATTTTTTTTTAATTTTACAGTTAATGTGAGGGGTTTAGAAACATTTTCAATGAATTTATTGAACAGTTACACGAAGATGAATTACAATATGGTTACGTCTAGCAACTTTTTGCAGCGGCAGACACGCACAAGAAAATATTCCTTTTTTCGTGAATTTCTTGACGATCGCATTATAAGCGGAAGTTGAATTTCCACCACGATCACCTTGTTTGACAATTATGGACTTTTTCGTGTTTCCTCACCTAAAGAATAGAATATCTAAAATTCATATTGCTGATTTACAAGAACTGCAGCAAAGAATTATTGAAGAATGTTCACTAAGAATGTACTCGAACTCCTTCTAATGCACACAACCGAAGAAAGAGCTTGTTATACAGCTAATATAAGGATTCAAATGTCAGTTTAAAATAAAATTCAGACATATTTCGTGTTATATACCCTAATATATAACCGTCTTATCCGTAATAATACAATAATATTAAGAATTGGAGCTAAGTTCAATACCACTGGTTGTATTTCAAACAATGGGAGGAAAAAAAAATCACAGTATGTACTCACAGAAGCTATGAAGTGAGCAATTACTGCCGTGACAAAGGATGATAATTCTCATTGGTTTATATGCGTTTATATTTGAAAAAAAAATTACAACTTTGTACTACCACAATCACCAAGAATTAATAGCTGGTGGTGATGTATGAAGAAGTACTTTTTGTGAAACTACATAGAGAACAACACCAAAGATAAGAACTCTGTAAATAGAGCTTTTCTCATGGTATTGGTGAAATTATTCACGAGAAAGACAATGTGAAGAGACAGAAAACTAACACACGGACATGTTTCTGTCTACCCGGCGTCATCAGCCTGGTTTCGAGCGGTTTCTTGCTCGACACATTGCAATTCCCTCTCTGCTACTATCACCATATCTAATCCTACAATTCGTGATTGTTCTTGGCACTAACTAGTGCCAAAAGAATGAACCACTTGTCTACAAAAGATACAGCGTTGTATGTTAGTGTTTTTTGTCTCTTCACATAGTATTTCTCGTGAATGATTTCAAAAATACCATGAGAAAAGCTGTATTTATAGCTTTCTTATCTTTTGGTGTTATTTTATAGGCATTCTTCTAGATGTGTTTTAGATAGAGAGTTTTCACCAAAACAATACTCTTTGAAATAAAATCCTACAAGACAATAACCAACATAGTGCTGCTAAATACAACTACTCATGGTGTTGGTGGGATTATTTACGGGAAAGGCAATGTGAGGAGAGAAATACCATCTTCCCGCTGTACTTCCCATCAATGATCCCACCAATGAAATGAGTAGCTTTTCACAGAAGAGACAATGTGAAGAGAAAAAACCATCCTCCCGTCACTGATCCCACCAATACCATTAGTAGCGTTGTATTTAGTAGCATTATAAAACGATACTGTGTACAAAAAAAAAATATAACTCGTAACTGAAGAAAGTTTTTTCATCTATAGTGAAGCTAATTTCCCAAACTTTCGCTGCTGTAGCAGACGCAATGTGTAACTTTTTCATAATACCAGAAGTGATTGTTTAAACTGGACCGATTAATAATTATACTGTGGGCCCATTCTTCATCGTAACAAAAGTTTGCGGGACAAAAGTATCTGGAATTGCCGTAAAAAAAGATGATACCAGCTCTAGATAGAATTAGCCTTGACGAAGCCTGGCTTCAGATGAATAACGTACTAGCTGATAGTAGTCAAAACCTCAGAAGCTTTTTTAATTGTGTATTTTAACATGGAATGTTGTAATATGAGAATACCGTGGCTGCCTTTGGAGTAACCTAAAAGCAATTGTGTTTAGTGGTGTTCCAGGAACTGAAAAACAGCTGAAGGGTAGAAGGAGGTGCTACTGTACAAGAAAATACTTCCATAGTACATCACAAATGCCTTCAATGGTTTCTAAAATTGCTTGGAGAAACCTATTGCGATAAAGTTTTAGTTTCTAAGCTACGACCTTGGTTTCTTATTAATCGTGTGTAATTGTAAATTACCATTGACAAATTAAGTGCATGATTTATTATTCAAAAAAATTATATGTTCCATTTTATCACGAAAACTTTGATGATTGGTTCCTGCATGACAGAATTAATTCTCTATATAATAATTTTAAAACCATGATGCGAATGTATGTACACGATACTAATCACTTCCTTTTGTTTCAGATTTTGAACGTTTTTCGGGCTGGTAAGTATTACGGTTTGTGACTGTGGCAACTAAACTCGGCATAAATAATAGTACGAACATTTCTGTTAAAGTGGCTTTAATAACCTTTGTAAAATGAAGAATTAGAGGTTTACATAGCAAAAAAGTTAATCTTTTCGACCTTCAGGTCTAAATAAATCAAACTGTCTATGTAGTATTATAATAAAGTTTGCAATAGAGATAAAATGACAAAATTTTGGACCTTCACTTCACATTAAAATTCTTTGTTTACTAAATTATGCAGGATACTAAATATGCCAATCACAATTGGAACCTGGTGTTAAAGCCGAAAGAAAAATCTTAAAGAAAGGCGGAACTACCGCCATCTAAGCACCAGCTTCACAACAGTTTGTATGAAATTCGTATTATCTATAGTTGGTTATGTTGAGTTGGTATAGTTGGTTACGATAAGCCGGATATTGTTGGCGAAGAATCTGCCATTTATATGCGGTCCCCGTTCACACACCTGTTAGCGTAAGCGTGCGTATTATCACCCGGAAAGTCGTGTAAAATTCGATAAATATAACATGTAGTTCGATAGAGCGCAATAAACAAACATGACACCGCTGTCACACGCTTTAATTAAACGCAGGGAAGTAATTGATGCTGGTCCGTCGCTATACAGCCGCCCTAGATTCGGTGTAGCACGCGATATCTGGTTATGACGATGAGAGTGTGGAAGAAGATTTTTTTTGTTATAAGTCTCCACTCATGTTTTTATTCTCTTATTGAATTTCGTTTCTAATTATAATTGGTAGGCCAAAAATATTATTATTAATAGCAAATAACGACTGGATTCTTTATTTACAAAATATTTATGAAAGCTTCAAATGAAATATCTTGCGTGTTCTTATATACACCGAGCGGCAAATAAAAAGGAACAGGACGCATGGTGTTCCAATATATGCAAAATGGTATTGGGTGTTGTACTTATTTAATA
Organism: Trypoxylus dichotomus; assembly: GCA_023509865.1. Lineage (NCBI taxonomy): Eukaryota > Metazoa > Arthropoda > Insecta > Coleoptera > Scarabaeidae > Trypoxylus > Trypoxylus dichotomus. Next base: position 86,905,156 of record CM042074.1, on the reverse strand, counting down.
AAATAATTGAAAACCTGTTATAAAGATCCTGTGGTCTGTTGCCAATACTCGATTATGGAAACACATACGTATTTTTTTTATCAGCAAACACTTTGGCTCGAAGAATGCTTTCGATAGGATTAAACATCAAACTTTATTACGTAAACTGCATGTATGTGGTATCTCTGACGATCTGTTGTTATTATTATTGCAATCCTATCTTAGCGGGCGTACCAATTACGTTGTAGTTTTAGGTCGGGCTTATATCTGTCTTTTTCAGGTGTCACAGCGCTCTGTTCTTGGATCACTCCTATTTCTTATTTTCATTAATGACCTTCTTGACCGGCTTATCTCCAATGCCTACTATACGCCGATGACCTTAAAATTTTTCGTAGAATAGCCTCATGCAAATTGTGACATTTTCTAGGGTGACCTGCTATCTATTCATCTTTGGTGTTTAGAGAACCATTTATCGCTAAATATTGCTAATACAGTAAGATATACACTACCGCTCAAAAGTGTTTAGGCACTCTCACTGACAGCAAAAATGTATAAAAACTCAGCAAAAATGTTAATAATATTTATTTCTTATGTACACGTACATGAATAAAAATATATTAAATAAATGTAAAAATTAAATCGTTTAATTTAAATTTTGCTTTCATCTATGTGACCTCCTCTTGATTTAATAATTGCAGCACACAATCGAGGCATTCTCGCAATAAGTTTTGCCAGAGTTTCTTGTGTTATTGAGGTCCAACTCGATTGCAATTTGTTCCACACGTCAGTAGCTCATGTCGGAGCCGATTTCCGTACTTCCCGATCTAGTTCTTCCCATAGTAACTCGATTGTATTCAAGTCGGGGCTCTGGGGAGGCCATTCCATAATTTTGAGAGTTCCTTCCTCTTCTAAATGGCGTAAATAGTCTTTACATAATTTAGAGGAATGTTTTGGGTCATTATCTTGCTGGAAGATAAAATTTTGACCCAAAAGTCGAATTCCGGAAGATATTGCGTGGTTCTCCAAAATTTCGCGGTAGCTTTCTTTTTTTAATATACCGTCAATTTTCACAATGTCCCCTACACTAGTGCCAGCAAAACAGCCCCAAATGATGATGGAACCTCCACCATACTTCACGGTAGCAGCAATACACTCTTCTCTGGCACGTTCACCCACAGATCTTCTTACGAATATGCGTCTTCGGGTTCCGAACAGCTCAAATTTGGACTCATCCGTCCATAGGACCTTGTTCCACTCTTCTATGGTCCTGTGTTGGTGTTCACGAGCCCATTTAAGTCGCTTTTGCTTGTTTTGTTTGCGTAGTAATGGCTTTTCCATCGCAATACGTCCATGGAGCCCGGCTTTCTGTAGGCGACCTTTGACTGTAGAAACACCGACTAGTTTTTGGCGACCAACATTTAATTCTGCAGTGATTTCCGGGGCTGTTTTGCGTCTATTTAACTTGGTGGTAACCACCATTCTGCGATCATCTGCAGATGTTGTCGCTTTTGGCCTTCCACTCCGTCTTTTATTAAGAAAACTGCCAGTTTCCCGATATTGTCAATTTGTCGATTACTTATGCCACTTTTATGGTAAGCTATTATAAGCGCACGTGTTTCTCTTCGCGGTGGCATTTTAAAAAATTGTCACGATATTTCGCTTACGACGTGAATAGAGTAAATACCACACTGCAACTGACCATAGGTTACAGATTTCACTATAATCGTCTAGGAAGGTAATTTAAACATTATTACCTATAATCTAACAGATGACTAAATTTCCCCAGTAAATTCAGAGGGATTGTTATTGTAATTGCACCGCAATAAACAGTTTATGGTAATCCGACCAAGTGCAGGTAAATGATAGTAAACCTTATGCGATATAATGGGTATTTATCTTACTGAACTACATTTTAAATACGTATTTCATTTTATTATAATGTTTTTTTGGTAAACATAATACTATATGAATAATCCATGAAAACAGAGGTGCCTAAACACTTTTGAGCGGTAGTGTACGTACAATGTTGACCATGAACTATTAATGCGTTGTGAGGAGTATAGAAATCTTGACGTATTTTTTGATAGCAAGTTGATATCTGATAAGCGTATTGTGAGTATATGTCAACAGTCTCTTAAAACACTAAGCTTTTTGTTTAGCAATACTAAATACTTGAGCGGTGATGCCCTTGTTGTTACATATAATGCATTTGTTCGGTCCAGATTGGAATATTTGTAAACACCACGTTTTCTTGCAACGTAGCTACCTGTATACTAATCTTTTAAAAGAATTTGCATTTATTTTTTTGACAGATCGTCGTGTTGCATCGCAAATAATTTTTGCACATAAGATTTTAAATGGTGATCTACAAGTTCCTGATTTGTTTTCCCCTTTGAATTTTTACATACCGAGGCTTAACAGTAGGAATAGATTGACTTTCTACTTTCCCCGTGTCTAACACGCGCCACCATTCTCTCTCATTCAAATATGTCAATATGTAACAGTGTTAATGGCTGTGAATCTAGATTTTATTTGTTTAACATTACTATAAATGCTTTGACGCAACTTTTGTTTGAGCAATTTTCTGTTCCTTAAGGGATTTTTGCATTTTTTTTTCGCTATTGTTTTCCTTTTGGTACTACACACTTACTTTTGTCTTATAATAGTTATAGTGCTAGAATTATCCTGTAATATATATGCCGTTGGGTAATGAATTATTATTATTATTTGGCAGTAAATATATTAACTCAATTGTCTGACAAAAGTCGACATATACAGTGTCTTAGCTCTGGACAATGGTTCAGATACTGCATATGAAGAGCTTCTTAAAGCTTCTTAGCGTTCGTAGCATTCACGACACAGCTACTAGGAAAGACATTTTTAAAATAGTTCAAAATGCTGTTCAGAAAGACAATGTTCAACTACAAAACATGAAGTGTATCACTACTGTTGGTGCCAAAACACGCATGGGAAGATGCACCGTTACTCTCATACCAACGGCCATAGAAGATGACGGTGGTGCAAAAACTTTAATTGCACCTTGCATCATACATCAACAAACTCTGTGCTTGGGTAAGTCAGAAGTTTTAAAGCCAGTCATATCAGCTATGAATTATATCGGATCACATTCCGTGAGATTATTGCTACCTTGGATGAGAGAAAGTTCCACGAAAGTCTCTCACAAAACAATGAATAGTTATAGAAGTTATAATTTTGTACAGATGATTAGATTCACTAAACAGACGAATGACCTTAATTCAAAATTACAAGGAGATTGTGAAGCCTTGAGTGCTTTCAAAATGAATTTCGACTTTCGTTTCTCAGATGTTGACTCTATTCCAAATGGCATCAAGATTCTTCAAAATCCCTTTCACACTGACATATCCTAGAACTTCAGATGGAACTGATTGAATTGTTATGTAATGACGTTTTTAAAGATAAATTTATTCTAATTATTACCCAGAAAAAAGTACAAATCTTTACTGTACTTTTAAATTCTCGTGAATTATACATAAGTTACTTCAATAACAAGTTTTTATTTTTCTTTTAAAGATTTATACGATCAACAATTCCGACTAATGATCGTTTTATTATTCTCGACACATTGAGAATTCGCCACTCAACAGCAGTTCAACTACTGAACCATCATGATCATCGTACTACAAATATCTATGTATGTGTTATTTCTATGCATCTATAATGTAACCAGGCAACACAATTAACACCTACGCTGGAAAGCGAACGTTGCAATTACCACAGCTGCAAAAGGCAAAACATCATTAATAAAACATCCATTTGTTTATCGCTGTATTCTGTTCGGGTTTAACTAGCCGGAAAATAGATTTTATTTTCGCTCCGTATTACGCGCGGGCATTTTATTTTGGGGGGATAGCGCTTTCGACCGAATAATATTTATTAATTCGTCGACGCTGGCATTATTTATTTATTGTTTAAACGGCCAGCGAACGCGTGAATAAAATATAATGCGTAAAATACGTTTTCCTATACTACAACCGCAGTAGTACCGGCGGTACTACTGCTATTACTACTAGTAGCCGCGATGTATGAAAATAAAATAATGCCGAAAGCAACAGGTGGCGGGTGTAAAAGTGTTCATATCCTCAAATAGGTGTTTTGTGTGCGTTGTACATAGTTGGCGTTGTGTAGCCGGATAATTTTACAATCGCATTACGAAACCATATTAAAATAGCTCGTTTTAAACGGATTTCGAGGTTAGAAATCGCGGTAAATTGTGCACGCATATAAATTGGATTATTTTCTATTTGAAATAATATGTATTAATGATGTTTTTGTACGAAATCTAGAATAAAAATTGTTATAATTTTAATTTAGTTAACGTTAAGTGTATACAGTGAAATCTTCCTTGAACGGACACTAACGAGACCAACTGAAGATGTCCGTTCAGGAGGGATGTCCGCATAAAAGAAATATGTAGTAGATACAACAAAAATCGCGTTTTAACGAAAAATGAATATATTAAAGAAACTGGGACATTTAAATCGTATATGTATATAACTTTAAACTTAAGAAAAAAGTTTATTTTCTTTAGATATGTACATACAAAGTATGATATATGTATGTATGTAGATGTAGTATGTAATAGAAAACAATGAAATGAATAGTCACTTTAAGGACGCAAAAATTCATATATTGTTGTTTGTCTTCTCTTTTTCTTTAAAATGGCGTCTTGAAATCGTATTTCTAATTTAGAAAGAAGCTCCAAAGACTCTGTATCTCCGTGATTTTCGACAAAACTTTTGAGCTGCTTAGTCAGGGTAATAGCTTTACCATAATTTGGGATAGCTTCTGTTGGCACTGTAACCTCATCGACATCAGAATCTTCCGAAAGTTCTTGTATTTCAACTGAATTTGGAATTTCTTGTTCTGAATCTGGATCTTCAACATACAAATCTTCATCTACGTTCAAAACATCATTAAGGTTTTCATTATCCGTCAATTTCAATAAATTGTTATTTTTTAGGATATCTGAACGTACACTAAGATGCAAATCATCTTCTAGGTCAGATGTATCAGCCTGAGTTAACTGGTCTTCACTTTGCATATTCACATGATTAAATCCTGCTTTGCGGAGGCAATTTTGAACTGTCTCTTTGGTTACTTGGTCCCAAGCGATTTCTGCCAAATAAACTGCATCCGGTGGTGTAATTTTCTTTATTAACTCAAAAGCTTTACAAGCAGTTTCAATGTTTACTAGCAGATGTTTGAGTTTTAGACTTCGGTAATTAGTTTTAAAATTCTTTATAATACCCTGGTCAAGTGGTTGACAAGCTGATGTACAATTAGGGAGCAAAAATAATATTTTTATATTATTTAATCTTTACTTCGTATGCGTATAGAGGGCGTTGAAGTAGTGCCGGCCGTAACTGCATCCGCCGGAATTTTCGGACAATTCCCGTTTTAATACCATCACATTGGCTTAATTACGAAACGGACGATCGCTGGCCCACCCAGCGTGGCTAATTCTGTTTATTAAATATCGGGAGCATTAAGTAAACGACGAGACCATGCAGCACACCGCGGCCAAGTCGAAGTTTATCCCACCTTCCCGGCGACCCCGCTTCACTTTGATGTGGCGGTGCGCTTCGGGATTACTCCCCGTACGGCCGCGCTAAAAGTGCTGAAACACGAACCGGATAATTTTAATAAATCTCCCGACGAGATTTAGTTTAATCGGATAGAGAAGGATAGGTGGCGCTCGATGCCAGCGCCGCCACCAATCCTTGCGCCAACTATTATTATATTGCGGCGGGTCGGTTACACTTCTTTCGCGTGTAATTTTAGTTTAGTTTCGCTTAGTGCATAGCCGTTCGGGATTATTTCGGCGGGGCTCTTTATCGCACTCGTTTCGAACGAGGACCAGCTATATCCACCCGTATTCGCTTGATTAAATTTGGAGAAATATTACGCTGGAATGTAGTCTAAAATATTTCCGAGAAACAAGACGAGAACAAAACAAGACTCATAACTTTGGTAGGGTTTTGATGTGGTGAGGAATTTTTCAATTTGGGCGCTCGATGAAGTGTAATCTAGGAATTAGATTGTAATTTTTTACAAAACGAATAGGCCAGCACTTTGGGAATGTAAAAAATCTTTTCTAAACATTTCTTGCTGTGTATGTGTTGTATCCATGATACTGTTACTTCCGTAAATAAACCAAATTACTAATACATTATCGATATTAAATTTTTCTGCTGCTAACACGCTCTCCTTAGGCCGACTTATTAAAGACTAGAATGGCAATCTGTTACATGTAACATGTAAAATCCATGCTTTAAACCTTGTGGCACAATTATTCCCTAAATATTATCAATGAGGAATTGCCTTAATAGCTCATACGATGGCAGTATTTTTAAAGTCTCCAACGTATCACGAACTGTGTCCCAAAGTAGCTAAACCACCACAGCCGATTACTATGCGTTGAGGAACATAGTTAAAGGCTGCGTTTTACTACTACGAACATTTTGATGATGTGAGCAAATATTTCAAGATAGTCAGGTAAAATGTGATGTAGAAAGTATTCGCAAGAATGAAGAAATTCGATTCGTTTGTAGATTCTGTTCAAATTGTGGATGATGGTTACTCACAGCTGTGTACGGCGCAAGGCGAAAGAAATAAAAGTGAAGACAAAATTTGTGGAGGGGTGTCGAAAGATCCGTTAAGTTGTTAGGATTGCATTAAATTTGCAAATATAATATCGCTCGATGTGGAACGGCCGTTTTCATAATTAAAAAATATTTATTCCGCACGCCGTACACATTTGACTGAGACATGGAAACATATTGCCTATGATTTTTATAGAATTCTGTAATTTAAGAAGTTGAATTGTTGCTTTGAGACAAAAATGTTTTTATTTATCTACAGTTGGTTGCAATAAAGCGTTGCTGAATACATAGTCGTCGGCATATGTTTTCAAATAGTATAAGGCTTTCAAATCGCGAAACGATTGAGAATGACAACCGCTGAACAGCGACCCACTTCGAGAACCGATAAAAGCATGACGAAAGTGTGTTCTGTGTTGGCACGCGGCAGTCGATTGACATTTAGGATGGTTGCACATGAGGTCAGCATGAATGAAGATACTGTTCATCGAAGTGTGACAGAGGAAGTAGGCATGCGGAACATTTGTACATAGCTATTGACAAAGAACTTGTCTGATGAACTAAGGGAAAACTCATGGATCGCTTAACAACCGAATTCAACTTCATACACAGAGTCATAAGATGTGACGAATCATGGGTACTCGATTACCATCTTGAAACAAAGCGAGAAAGTGCAGAGTGGCACGCATCTGCATCACCGCAGCCTATGAACAAAGTCCGTTTATTTTGATTCTCGTGGAATTGCCTACAAATAATTCGTCCCCGAAGGCCAGACAATCAATTAAACCTTTATAGCGAAGTCCTTGAATGTTTGCGGCATATTGCCGGTTAGAGCATTTTTGATAAAAAACCATTCCAGCACTCCCACGTCCTTCCTCCAGTCCAGACGCCGCTCCATGCGATCATTCTGTTTTTGGAATGCTCAAACGGAAATTGAAAGGTGTCCATTACGGATCATTAAACAATATCCAAAGAGTCACGATGCAAGTTCTGAACAGTCTGAGGGAAGAAGACTTCCAGAATTGTTACCAGGAATGGAAAACTCCCTGGAGACGTGTCCATTCTAACGAAGCTTACTTTGAAGGAGATAAATTTGTGGATACATTCAATCAAACTCTTCAGAACTGATCGTCTCATCGTTCTTATTAATTCTGAGACATACCTCGTATAGACCAATGGATTAGCTCGGCGATACAGAAATAGGCTTTACGAAAGATTCAAAACTTTAGGTCTGAGAAATTAATTTCTATTTGTAATCAAGAGATTCTGAAACTGCGGTTCTATCAGCAAGGTAGAAGAAGGTGGTAATTATTATTTATTATTGCGGTTTGTAAACAGCTAATTTTGTCATCTATCGCATCCCAATCTCCAAGAAGACCTATCCCTAGAACCATGTTCCCCCAATCCTCTCTTCTCCATAGCTCCTTTAATTCTTTTCACCCTACTTCTTCTCGGTCTTCCTTTTTTCCTTCTATTAGCAGACTTCCGCTTCCAAGCCTTTTATGGTAGTCTGTCCTGGTCCATTCTTCTCATGTGGCCATACCATAGTAGTTGCACCACAGGTTGCAATTGTCTTCCTTACTTTCATTTCTTTCATGATCTAATAACGTCTTCTTACAGTAGTGTCTTCAGTACATCATCTCCGTTGACATTATTTTGTTTTACATCTTCTTATTCAGCGCCCACACTTCACTTCCATAGGTAACACAACTTTCAACAAAAGAGTGAATCATCTTATCTGTCTTAAATTCTATGTAATTTTTCTGCATTTCAAGGTATCGGCTCTAATCTTATGCATTTAGCCACTAACCAGTCTAACTGGATTACCTTATGTACTTTCCTATACCTCCCAAATTCCTTTTAAAACACTCAATTCTACAAAATTCTACACTTAATAGCATTTCAAAGGAACGGTAATACGATGAGACGTGCACATTCCCGCATTCATCCAGTTAAACGATTTATCCCGTTGCTATACGCAATACAATTTCGTAGATAACAAGTAAAATTTTACCTAGAGTCCGGAAGACATAAACAACAAAGACGTAGTAACTACAAACGAACGGCCCTCATAGCCGTAGGATAAACTGTTTAATGATGAATTTGCGAAGTTTCGACGTCCGTTGTCCGTCCGAAAATTGGATATTTCGATTCGGACGCGCTCGAATTTTGCTGTAATTTCGAAGGAGACGGGAGAGCCATTCGTAGATGGACTTACTACAGAGATTTGCGGAGAACTTGTGCGAGCATCTAAAACGACTTTTGCAAGATATTAGAATGCTAAAGTGATGTTGGTTAGAAACGTATTTTGAATGACCAGATTACAAAAACATAGTCTAATTTTGAGCGTATGAAACTAAACTAGTCTTAGTATGCACTCAATGGCGGAGAAGAATAACGATAAATTCGAATGTTTTCAGCGCTGAGCTGATTATTGTGAAGATATGTTTGTCAAAGCAAAGTTTTTGAATTGAAGAAAATGCCTGTGTAAGATGTTGTCAATATAATAACTGTGGTGTATACGACGAACTCTACGTATATAACTTACAGCAATACATTTACTCATATCCAAATCTATCCTATTTTTGATGAACCAATTGATTTAGCAAAGAAAGACAATCATCAATAGTGTTAATAATGCTAGAAAGTTTTAAATCATGGCAGTTTATGGCAATTAGGTACCTCACATACATCATTAGTATAAATAGTAAACAGAAGGGATTCCAAGTTCCTTAGGGAACACCTGAGGTTGGATAAAAATGATGCTTTAGACATGATGAAAACAAGGAAACTACAGACGCTGAAAATCCAAATCTACCTAACTTTTATGGCAGTATAGAATGATTAATATAGTCAAAAGCATTGCTTAATTTCGCGTAAATGGCATCAGTTTGTTTATTTTTGCCTGTTTTGTCGCAGATAAGTTAATAAATCACTGCTAAATCTATGTATTGACCGGTTACTGAGAAATCCGGGCTGATGAACAGAGATGACTGATTTAACTAGTAGATAATTGAAGGAGTATAAACACTTTTCGAAGACATGTGTGTATGCATATAACACTGTTGATCGCAGTTAATTACTACCAGCAAATCTACAAGATGTAAACAAAATCAATGAATATTTTATAGGTTTAGTTAACAATATGACTTCTTTAGATGGTGAGTTGATAGGTTACTGTACAAATAATGGCAAGGTACTTGTTCAAGAACTTTTTCATTTTCCCTCGGTTCCTGAAAGTAAGGTTCTTGCTGCTACTGATTCTTTAATTTAATTTTTTAATTAAAATAAAAGAAGTAATTCTAACGAAAAATAAACATTCCGTTCATCAAAGAAACTCCCTTTTGCGCGAAAAACAGCTTTCATAATCCGAGGTATCCGGTCCACTAGTTTTTGAAGGACTCTATTTGGCATATTAGTCCATTCATCTTGTAGAATGTTCCATAGGTAGCCTACGGAGGTAGGGCATACTGTTCGAACCCTCCTGTCCAAGTCATCCTACAACAGCTCGATAGGGTTTAGATCAGGGCTTTGCGGCGGCCATGTCATTATTTGTAAAGTACCATTATCTTGTTCTACATTTAAGAAATTTTTACATGTCACTCCGGAGTGTTTGGGGTCGTTGTCCTGCATGACCACAAAATTTTCGCCGAGTAGACGTTGCCCCGATGGTATAGCATTTTCTTGTAGTATTTCTAAATAACCCTCGATTCGCTTCAAGTCTCCTATAGGAAAACCAATCCCAAACAAGCACAAGATTATTTGTCACTACACAATCCTGCAACATTCATTGGCTCCTCGCTCTCCTTACAACAACGCGCCTTGATTGTTCGAACACCTCAAACTTTGACTTATCAGTCCATAGCACCCTTTTCCATTCATCCACTGTCCAATTTCTGTGTTTCTGCTCACTGTAACCGGTTTTGCTTGTTTTCCCGTCAAAATAGGGGTTTGTTTGTTGCAATGCGTCCGTGAACATTTACAGGTTTAAATGTTCTTTTCACTGCAGTTACAGATTTTTCTTGCACGGTCTCGATTCATTTCGGCGACAATTTCTGGTGCTGTCAGTTTCTTATTTCACTTGCTCAGCAATTCTATATGCTTATCGTCGGCATCAGTTATTCTCTTACGACCTCAACGTGCCCGATCTCTTAAAGTGCCCGTGATGTCTCCGAATGATATCGTTAACAGTCGACTGTGTCGATTTGTGGGGCTGCGGATTATTCTGAAAATTACTATATTGGGTCATAAAATATAATAAATTCTAAATCATTCTATAATCGATATTCATAGAAGGTTGCTTGTACAGTTTATAAGCAATTAACTTCATATATGACCTAATATAAATATTATTTATATTATCTTTCAGTAGAGTTGACAACATTTTAGAGGGTGTCCGAACTAATATGGACGGTAGTGTACATAGATTTTTCTTTCACTTTATTGTTGTTAGTGAGATTGTCTAATAAATATTATTATTAAGTTATTTATATAGATTTATAATAAAATAGATGTAAAATTATATTTATATTTCTAAACAACGTCTATCCAAATGATTTTGGTAGAAAACTACGATTTTGACCTAATTTGGTATTAGTATTACAACAATTGGAGTTGGGATTGTAATAAATTCCAGATACCTCACTATTTCATTTTCTAAATTCTAAAAAGGATGTCATCGAGTCGAACGGAAGAACTTCTTTGAACGTATCCACGGGTACCGCGCATATGCCGGAACAGAACTGAAAAAAGTGCGAAACTAATTATCAAAGCGCCACAACAGCGTACGGTATAACGTAATAACAGTAATCACGTCGAAAACTTTTTTCTACGCGTTTCAGTTTCAGTTTTAGTTTCTTTCGTTTCTTTCAGCGTGCGTATCGGTAAAAATATCGTTTATAAATTATCATAATTTGTGCCTACGAATGTATTATTATTGCCGTGTACAAGCAAACTTAATTATAAAGTAGCGTGGCGGAGCCGCTTTTTGTGGACTCTCGCCACGTTGTACGCGGTACCTATTCGGTTTTAATTGTTGATGACAAATAATAAATATACGAACGGGTAACCTGTTTATAGCGGTAACGAAATGTAATATGCGCATTACGAATGTATATATGGACGTTTGTAGGAATATGCGTACTATAATTTACATAATACAACGCCTAATATGTAGTAATCTCGCCGAGATATCCCCGTGTAGAACCTGCGTATATTCCATCGGTATCAGTCCGACTAGCGGCTAATGTAACGTCGTCGGTATTTAAAATAATATACTTTGTACGTGTTTATCGCCGTGCAACAACAAACTGAAAGGAGGAAGTACGGAAAAACGAGGAAATTATAACATTGGCTTCTGTGTACGCGAAGAACTAACGATGGGAATAATACGTAGGCTAAAAAAAAACCAAAAGATCTACCTAAAGATATCTACCATGTATACACAACGGTTTAACGGAACATTAAATGTAGGTTATGTAAATTGTTATTCTGCGAGAATGACGGGAAAATGAGTTTTTATTTTAGCATACGAGGGCGACCTGAAATGTTTCCGGAGTCGACAAGAAAAATACGTTATTGGTTTGGAAATCTCGTTATAAGAGACTAATTCGTAGCGCAACTCATTCAATTTGGACACGACGACGCGGGATGAATGAGCCGGTGCATTGTCGTGGTGGAAAAGCACTTTTTAAATAATGCTTCGAATCGGGTCAATAAATCGCTGTAGTATTCCCCCATGATCGTCCGTCTCTTCTGCAGATAGTCGATGAGGATTACACTGAAGTTGTTTCATATACCAAGCTCAATAACCTTATCTACTATAATCATGTAATTCGAGATCAATTTAAAGGCTTCTCGAACAAAGGAGCCACACCTTCTACCACGAGGAGATCTGAATAATCTTGTGGATGATTTGAAGTTATCTAAAGAGTCGTCTGGATATTTAGCGTTCAATTAAAATGATTCAAATGATGCGAAGGTGTGTGTTTCTTGTGACCAGCATACTGTGATTTCAGAATGTTCCTCCCACGAAGATGACATGGTTTGCAGAATTTTTTGTAACAATATCGTGTCCGTAATGAAGACTCTTGGCAACGAACTCAATGTGCATGAGTGGCATCTATTCATTAATGGAAATACCGATTGCTCGTGCAGTCAGTCTGAAGGAGGCATATGTAAACTTGAAACTACCTTTAACACTTATCCAACGTGAGATATACAAATGGAATATACATCGAAGTACTTGCATTTCTGCTTGGAATGGCATGGGTTTGTCTACCTGTCCTTTCTGTAGCACTCCTGTTTTCTATGCGAATTATACACTAGGGTGACAGAGTAAAATAGACACCAGGTAAAGCGGTATAAATATGTAAACAGCTAAATTCTAAGAACGAATTAATAACTTTCACTTGTCATTAGGGTAAGGGTAGATGTATCGGAAGGAATTCGTCATAGTTTAGTATCGTTACAACTATGCCTCACTTACAAGGTTCGAGTGATATTAGCAACTTCGCCCGGGTCGCATCGTTGGCCAGAGTGAACGCGGCGCTTCGCAACGTGAAATAAGTAAATTTTTAAATATTCCGTTGTCCACAGTTAACCGTATGATTACACAATTTAAACGCAAGGAAAAAACAACAGTGGAGCCGAGACCAGGTCGTGCCGGACCTTCTGAAAGAAGTAAAAGGGTGCGTGTGCGCGAAGTGTTAAGAGAACCGCGAAAAAATACAGCTGAGCTTGCGGCAACTTCACAGAAAAGTCAGCGCACCGTTCTGCGATACCTCCACAGTGTGGGGATGTATAAAAGGGTGGCAAAGAGAAAACCTCTCCTTACGGCGTTTCAAAAACGGCGCCGAATGGCTTAGGCAATCGAAATACGAACGAAGCCCGAAGAATTTTCGCGGTATGTCATTTTTTCAGACGAAAGCTGATACTGCTAATTCAGTGATAGTGGTCGTACGTGGGTATGGAAACGTTCGACAAATTTTTGCATCAGACGGTGAAACACGGCGGTGTGAACATCATGGTGTAGGGCGCGATATGGTATGGTGGAAGATCGCAATTAGTAATCTGCGACGGGAATATAAATGCGGCAAAATATATCCAAATATTAACAGAAGGATTACTACTGATATTCGACAACGCCATTTTATCTAAAGAAGACGCCACTTTTACGGAGGATGGAGCACCCTGCCACAAAGCAAGAACAACAACCACATGGAAAGAGGAACAGGGGATTCGGATTTTACCATGGCCAAGCCAATCACCAGACATGAATCCGATAGAGAATGTTTGGCACATAATCCAGACAAATATGACGAAACGACCCCGAAAACCCAGCAATAAAGAAGAACTCGTGGCAGCTGTTACAGAAGAGTGGTTAAATATAAGACATCATTAATCATTTAATAGAGTCTATGCCACGACGACTCGCAGGACTTCACGCAAGTAAAGGTGGATCGACAAAATATTAGTCTAATTTAAAAATTTTAAAATATTTTGTATATATAACGAGAATAGAATCTTTTTTTTAATTAGTAGGTGTCTATTTTATTGTGTCACCCTAGTGTATAGCAGAGATACGAAAAACCACAACTCTGCAACAGAATGTATTAAACATTCTTGTTGAACCGAAAAGGTACATCTGCTCCCAATGCACATATAATTGGAACTCTCCAAGAACCGCATAGATCAGTGATATTAAAATTAGGGAAGGAATGTTATCTGCAAATTGGAGAGTTAATGGATAATTCCAATTTCGCTAAACTGTTAATTCGTGTTGGAAATATAGCCTTGACTGTCTTTTGAAAGTGTCTACAAAACTTTTCAAGCAAACATAAAGTAGAGAACTATCGCGAAATTATATGCGAACTTCTGAGATCGTATGAGACATAACATATCACTCAAAACTGCATCTCCTGAACGATCTTTTGATCTTCTTTCCAAAATAGCCTTGACGCTGTTAGCGACGAGAATGGTGAACGTTTTCGGGAAAATATGTCACAAGTGAAAAAAAGAAATCAAGCAAAATGGAGAGCTGCTATGTTATTAAATGTAAAGAAAAAGATGCCTTTTCTATAACGTTACGTTAACTGTATCCTTAAAATGTAGATGAAAGATAAAGTTGAGAATCAGGTTTTATTATTTGGTGAATTCGATTCTATTTACATCGTAATTATATTACATCCGAATTTCTTTTCAAAGTTATCTTGATCAACCGAAATATGTAAATGCTTTTTGTCGACGTACTAAAACAATATATAAGAGGTTATACGTTCTATTTCTTACACATGCATAAAGGAACAAAAGCTATTAACATTTTTCGAAACCTCCTAAATTTGAGGAAGCGAAATTATTCATAGTTGGCGTTTGTTCGCTAGGTAATTAATACCGTTCGGAATAAAGAGCTAAAAACCTACTGTCATAACAGTTATTTGCATTACACATTGTTTTCTTCCTTCATTTGCATATCGCGATATCTGAAAAATTAAGTTCGTGTTTTCAAAACGTTTTTTAATTATATCCACACGATCTCATTTGCATTAGCCGCGTCTACGTATTATTGATATGGCGTTGCTACGTTCGCCGTATCGAATCCCTTCCCTTCTGTACTACGAAGGGAACAAGCAACGACCGAGGTCTATATTGCGGCGATCTAACGCGCTGAATCGCTCTATACTTTATGAAACTACTTAGGTATACAAGGTGCCCCAAAAGTCCTTTTCAAAATGTAAAGAATAATGAATAAATGTTTATTTTTTATTAAATACAGGCTTTGGGAACTCATTTCTTAAAGGTTATGTGTTGTCTTGCTTGGGGGAGCAAGATTCGAGAACTGTTCGATACATATTCTCTTGTATTTCAATCAGCGAGTAAGCTTGCTATATGTTGGACAGTTCTGCTTGTTTGTCATTAAGGTGAAAATGTTCAAGGACTGAAACCGTTGAATTATTTCATTGACGAAGTTCAGTCCCTCTGCTGCATCAGTTGACTTTAGTTTTTGTACTAACTTTTTATTTCGCAAACTTAATACTAAATGACAATGCATGCCCTAGCACCAGTGCTCTGCCAAAGACACTACGCCTGATGTCTTCCAGTTCTCTATCTGTTCAATATGAACGCAAATCTAACTGTCTAGAAACTACTCTATGTTAGCCTAATTAAGCTAGTGCAGGAGTGTCCCTACTTAATACATTCTACTTCTGCATTGTTCTCAAATATCGTCAATTACAAATAAAATTGCTTCCTCTATTCATTTTTCGCGGCCTTAGTTTTCTCAGTGGTCCTCCCTGCGGTTTGAAAACGCCATAGGCGGTCCTGGCGGCTCGTCCAGATGATCCTCTCTTCCCTTCAGTCTTAAGGTGTCGGTCCTTCTGTCACAGATCGCCTCCTCGGTGGTTGCTACTAGTTCCGATGTATCATCTCGCCTCCTCTTCTCCAAAGCTGTCTCGTCGAAGCAGTCGTCCCTTCGGTTTGAAAGGGCTCCAGATATTACTGTCGTCCGGGTTGTCCTCCATTTCTTCCGAGATAATGGATCGCTCTTCTCGTATATAAATACCCAAATACGTTTGGCGGTGCACCATCTCTGTTACACTGTCACATTCTGTCAATTTCTGCTATAATCCATATTCACCATATGCAAACAATTTGTGTCGTGAACAACCAATTTTAATTTAGATGTATTAACAAATCTTTCTGGTGCGTTCACAGCTGAAATCTATAGAACTCCTTTAATAGTATTTCTTCAGCACTTCTAAGATCCTTGTGTACTGCTAAAATTAATGTATCGTCAGCATATAGAAAGCGTTTACAATCCTGGAAGCAATATTGCCCGTCGTTAACATACAGAAGATATAGTAGAGGCCCCAAGATGCTACCTTCGGGTACTCCTGCCTTCAGTTCTCATTTCATCTCGAACTTTCACACAAAATTGAAGAATGGTTGGAGAAGTAAACCTCAGTTTTACAAAATTTCCAATATATTTATCACAATATGAAGTTTCAATAGTATCTCAGACTTTCACGGCCGGTTGACATTTGTCCCTTGTTGACAAAACCCTAGTGACACGGCGGAACTCGACAACCGTTATGACTAATAATATGAAGCCTCATCAGATCTGATGAAGCTACAGTGATAGCGAAACATGTCATAAAGATATTGTGATAAATATATTGGAAATTTTGTAAAAGTGAGTTTTACTTCTCCAGCCATTGTTCAATATGGATTTCCAACAAGTACCGGCCGACTCAATCGATATTTGTTATAGTTGATTCGGTCAAAAGCCTTACAAAAGTCAACAAAAAGACCTAACAGTTATTTATGTACATTCAGTTTACTATTTATAGTATCAACTACACGTTCCAATGGTACCTCTATTTCTCCAGTGTCCATACTGCAATTCATTCAGAATTCGGAACATCTGTAGATAATCATGGACCACATTTGCCACATATTTTGCGTACATAAGCCTAAACAAGTGTTGCCTTCTGTTTCCAGACTAGAAAACTTCCAACTACCTTTCTTTTAATTTTGCCTAAAATCAAATAATAAAAACAAAAAATAATTCCGAAATTCTCGGGATTCGTAGGTGTTAATCCCGAATTCTCGAAATCGAAAGAAGCTTCGGTATCCCGAAATCTTAGGACTGCAATCCCTAATTCTCATTTCGCATGCGAAAAGATACTACTACTACGAAATGTAGTTGTGTACCCTAAGTAGTTAGTACAATTTTTATTCTTGTTATATTTACCACGTTTCATTGCAATTCGGCTCTTTACATATTCCCCTCACAGCACACTCCGTGGACGGCTGGCAGTCTTTAACGCGAACTCATTCCGTTATTTAACCGAATGATATATTCCGCTGATAACCGTCGCAACGGCAGCAGCAAGATTCCATCCAACAGGCAATAGCCGAACAACAAGAGCATAGCGATCGCATAACGAAGCGGGAGGGGGATGAGTGGGGACAGCGAGAACGCGACTCTAACAACCAACAACAACAATAACAACAGCGCGCAACAACAAAACGGAACCCATACATCTTACGAATTTATAAGGCATAAAATTACCCTGTCATAAAGTATTTTTAATTATACGTCGTCGTTTCCCAGCGTACATTTGAATGGCGCTATTTGCCGCTTATACGGCGAGACGGGGATCGGGAGAAAATAAAACAATCGGAAACCATTCCGCTTTGAATTCTCTTTAAATATAAAAAAAAATTCGAATTAAAAACAGATTTATTTGCATCTTGCAGTGGATATCGTTTCTTGGTGTCCTAAAACACGTACCAGCGAATATAATACGTCCTCGATAAGAAGTTAAAAATAAATAATAATAATAATATGTATTGTCCTTTGGACTAATTAATTTATACAATTATGGTATATGTGTATATATACTATGAGCACACTTTGGACGTGTTGATGGTCGTAATTGTAAGTAAGAGGACATTAAAATAAGACTTCTCAAAGTCGGGACATATGCATGCTATTCTGTGTGTCGGTATGCTACCACTGTGTAACAGTATTCTCCGCCCTTGTTTAACTACTACTACAAAATCCTATTCTTTTCAATTTGAAACTATTCAATATGGCCCTTATTCCGTATTACTGCGAGGTGAAGGAGAATAACGTGTCTAGCGATATACCCGCTAGACACGTTATTCGTTTCAAGTGAAGCCGGTGCTCGATTCATTTTCCAGTACCCTAGAATATAATCAACAGCTCGCAGCTTTTCACCCGGTATACGCGCACAAGCACTGTAAGGGGATACGGTGAGCATGATGGGCGGCGAACGCCAGTTCATCTCCGATCGCTAGCTGAATTAGACCTTCAAGAAGAAGATGAGGCTTCGTCGCAGGTGCGGTTTCCCTGAGCCGAAGGTGGATCGAGTAGCATGACGCTCGGGTAGCCATTACCCCGACGGGGCCGAGATTACGCTTCTACCCCGCCCAAGACACGCCAAACGTCGAGGGCAACCAGACCAACAGCAGGAAGCAACCAACCTGCTGACCTCCATCCGTAGATGGGACCCTCGTACTTCGTCGCAGGTGCGGTTTCCCGGGTGCCGAAGGTGAATTGAGTAGCCGGAAGCCCGCGTCATTCGCATCCCGACGGGCGCGAGACCCATTTCCACCCCGTCTAAGCCACGACTCACTCTAGCCGAAGGTGGATCGAGTAGCCGGAAGCTTGAGTGAGTTACCACAAGACGGGGAAACGACGTCCGCCAAATGGGTCGAGGAAAATTCGCTCGGGCGAAAGGTGAATTGAGTAGCTGGACGTCCGAGCAAATTCCATTCAGATGGAGAAGTTGAGGGAAAAGATTCCCGGTACTTCGGAACCCACCATTCGATCTACGATCTAAGAAGATGAGTGACATCTCATCGAAACGTTAACCCAATGGAAACAAACCAGAGAATATTATTGTATATTAATATTGTAATAATATGAAGTATTGTCTATTAATTATCAATGATTTTTCTAAATTTTACTAGTTTACCTATTCTGGATATTTTCTCGTCACTGTTTGGTTCACGCCCTTATTTCTATGATACTGAATTGCTTAGTTTCAATCATACCATTGACCCTTTCTCTTTTAAAATTGATGGAGATTACCAACGGAGACATTTACTTCTTGACAAATGACGGTATAACACTATGTATATAACCACTCATGTCATAGTTATATTTTCGCTTCAAGTTTATCCATGGCAATATTGTCAATTTAAAGCTTGTCATATGACATTTATGTTGTCTTCGATTAACACCAAATACATTCTCATTTACTTTTTAGCATAATTAAATAAGCTCCAACTATTTCGGTAAATGAAACAACCGAGGATACTTTTATATTGCAATTGATGTTACTTTTACTTTATTGTTGCGGTATTATTTTACCAGGTCATATAACCATAATGTATTGCACATAAAACATGAAAAATTTCCTATTTATTATACAAGATTTCAATAACCAAACTGGAATGTTTACGATGTTGTTATTTGACAGTTCCATCGGTTAAATTTCACCAGTGTAATACAGCCGCCGATCGTAGCGCCACCTACTGCATTCTTAACGTGAATGAAGTATAGTAAGTCATTGCATCTCCGTAGAAAGTCCCATTGAAAGCAGCCTTTACCGAGGTATAAAACAATGATTTCTTTCAAAGAAAAAACGGTTCCATAAGTTACGAACAAGCCTGTCTTTATTTACCAATAATACGAGTGTAACGCGTAAAGTTATAATCATACAACAAAGCGCATATTATTCGACAGAAACCGTCAAACATAGAAAAAACTACGTGGCCTCCTACGGATCTGTCAGTCATCGTAGATGAATCATTCTGTCGACCCCAATTGACGTGGCGACCGCTGTTTCTATACGCTTGTGTGCGATGGTAACGCTACAATCTGACCGCGTAAAACATGTATCGCGTTCGCACAAACTGCAGTTTTAACATTGTATTACTGGTGTACGTTCCCTGTTGAACGCCGACCATGTTCAACGTACCGCTGCAACAACGTGTAAATAGCGTGGAATCTATGTACAGCGTATGCCACATGCTACCTGCATCGAGGGAACGATCGTTACCCTTTATTTTGAACATCAAATGATCGAGTTTAGATGGAACTGGTTGGGTTTGGATGTAATTATTAGAATGTAAAAATCGTGTAATTTTCCCTTATAGGACGGATCTTTTTTTCAGTCTCTGATAGTTCATAAAAACAAAACAAGTCACTGTTGGTGTATCAAAATCGTGTTATTTCGGTTGACTCCCTGTGTGGAAAGTGGCATCATCACCGAATGCCATTAGATTCAGAATATTTTGCTGGACGTTCGCCATTTCAGCTAAAATCTAACGGTATTCCACCTTTTTACGTATCTGCGTCAATGTTAGACCTTGGGCGACTTGGATGCGGTTTGCTTTCATTCAAAGTTCGTGTCTCATGATGCGCCACTCTGTTTTCTGGTGAATTCCTGTTTCCCAACTGCATCGTACGCTTGGTTTCGAAGGAATCCATATCTTGGACGTCCTGCATTGCATCGATAGTTGTTAGCTACCGATCCAATACCCACAAACATCTTGTAGATGCGACTGTTAAACGGCTTGGTGGGTTACATGGAAATCACTATCGAAACATTTCACGGATAAGAGTCGGCGAACCATGGCACTTCTATTAGGCTTTCTATACATCTTCATTGCTCCATGTCCCGTAGGAATAATTCAGCCATTGTGTCTAAAAACAGTAGTGATCAGAAATATAAGCTAATATTGTTCAATGATACAATGATCAGCTGTGCAACTACTTAATTGTAATACACGTTACAATACATTTCAATAAATTGATTCTTAAGTATTATATGTATATATAAACAAATATAAAATTTAATATAACTGTATATAATATCTTGAACAAGTATGGGCAACTTTTGACATGTTGCGGGCCAAATTTTAGTGTGCAAATACGTTCGCGGGCCACGTTTAAACCCCATATCACTCAATCTTCCTCATTTGGAGTGAGTATGAGCAAGTAGTGTAATATTTTTTTTTATTCGGTTTTTCAAAGTGTGTCGCGGACCGGTTGTTGCCCACATATGAACATCGAAGATATTAGAAAAGGAACAAAAGCGGTAGTAATACGATAGTAACATAATAATAATAATAATAATAATAATATCTTCATTGCCCAACAGAAAATAATTCCATTTACAGGACAATGCGAGAATAATGTAACCTAGCATATATATGTAGTAACAATATACAGCGCAGTAATAAATTAAAACTAATCAAAAAAGATACAACTGAATCATAAACATAATAATGGCTCGGTGACACCATAATGCAAGAACAAAATAGGACGACAATGCAAATCCATGTAGACACTTCAACAAAAAAGATCGTCAAGTAATTCATTGGCATTTCTAATCATATGCGTAAAGGGTGCTTTAAGCAGAACATTAGTTTTGCATGACGGGACCTTAAAATTAGACAAGGACCTGATATCGTACTGAGGTACCACAAAATTAATTTTGGAGAGAAGGGATGGAGCGTCAATAGCGTGATTAATTAGTTTAAGTAGAAATTGGCTGCTAAATTCCTTCCTTCGATCCGATAACGATACAAAGCCGTGTCTCGTCAGCAGACCAGCATAATCAACATCGCGTCCAGGGTAAGTGCCATCAATTTTGAAGGACAGGTATTTCAAAAATCGTTTTTGCACTCTTTCAAGTTGTACTTGCAGATGGAGATAGTGAGGATACCAAATTATGGAGGCATACTCCAACCCAGTGCGGACAAGCGAATAGTATAGTGCTTTTAGCGAGGCAGGATTATTGAATGATCTGCAGAATCGTATGAGAAATCCTAAGGATTTCATCGCAGAATTTCGTATGGATAATATGTGGTCTGCAAACGACAAATTTGCATCAAACTGCACGCCCAAGTCCTTCAGAGACGAGTGCCTGGGAACAATAGCCCGACTCACAGCTTAGTGAAAATTGTAGAGTCTATGACATCTAGAGTAGCTTACAACAGCACACTTATCCAGATTCAAATGAATTCCATTCTGTGTACACCATCTAACAATAGTATCCAGACTGTTCTGAAGAAACAGACAATCTGCCGGGGAGGTTATGGTATTGTACATCTTAAGATCGTCCGCGTAAGCCAGTACATTGCAGTCCAACCCTTGTAGGAGATCATCCAAATAAATATTAAACAAAAGGGGACCCAAATTGGATCCCTGGCACACACCAGAGGGAGCAGAAAATGTTAAGGATGTATATCCATTGTAGTGAACATAGCATGAACGATCAGTTAAATACGAGCGGATCAATTCTGTTACACTTGGCGGAAAACCAAAGCTACTCAGCTTAGATACCATAAGGGAATGATTGATAGTGTCAAATGCTTTACTAAAATCGGTGTATAATACATCTACTTGTTGACGTAGTTCCATGGATTCGGCAATATGCTGTGCTAACTCCGCAAGATTGGTTGTAGTAGACCTTCCTGGAATGAAACCATGTTGTCGCGAAGATAAGTAAGGCTTGACACTAACGTAAATTCTGTGAGACAGAAGATATTCAAAAATTTTTGCAAAGTTGGATAAGTTGGTAACATAAAACGACCAAAAGACTAACCAGTAATACTCAAAGACCTATGTTTGGTGACCTAATAGAGCTTACTCTTGAAGTCTTGATGTAGTATTTTCGTACCGAGGATGTAAATTTAGAAAATAATCTCAAACTGAAACGCCCTTTAGCTTTGCATCAGTGTGTTCCATGTTTTGTTTTGGTTAAATTCTGTAATTATTGACCAAACCGCTTTCGGCGAGGACATGATTTCAATATGCACTAGATTAAAGAAAAATTGCCCGGATTACGCGCAGCAGGTGCCCGTTTTTACGCCGAACGCAACTTATAAAGGTACTCGATTAAACGCATTGTTTATACCGCTATCATCCCATCCTCCGTGAATCTTCGTCGCCTTCATCCGGGCCTGATTCTTTACGACCGTCTGGTAGTCCATGTGGGACGTTATTAGCACAAGCTGATTGAATTTTACCAATAGCGGATATTTTACACATAAACTATCACCGATTTGTAAATATATTAAGATAATTGTCTCCTCAAGGTATGAAACGAGGCAGGTTGGATGGCTCCTCTCTTCTTCGGGCATTCGTCAAGTCCTTTCCTACATATTGCATAAATAAAATATCTCTTAACATCGATTTTTGATCTTTTCTCTTTTTTTTAATAAAAGCATTGAAATTGAGGAGCGGTGGGGGGATGATCGAACCAATACACTTTAAATAATACTTCGACGCAGCCTCTCTTCACTTATACGTCGTAAATTCGCTTTTTAAATAATAAAAAGAAAACCGTATGGCCGCCTCGTTTTGCGATTACCTCAGCGTCCGTGTTATTTATCGCCGTAACGTTCTTTTGCATCGTCTTTACGTCGCTTTATTTACGATTTTAATGTTCGATAAATGCCTTAAAGTGGTAGATATTAAATTGCCGGTTGCCGACACGGCCGTCGTCAATTCGATCTCCCGATGGAAATTGATTTCGATATGCCGCTTGGAGTGTTTAAAATTAATTACGAATCGCGGGGCGAAAACTAAGAAGGAAGCGCAAATAAGAAGAGTTCGCGGTCGAATATTAAATTTAACTTTTGAATTGATGGATCGCTCAAGGCTGAGCTGTCCTGCACCTGCCTGTTTCGATTTTTTTTTTTTAGTTCTTTCTGCGGTATAATCTACAGCTGTTTAGCGCGATTAATTCTCTAACTTTTTCAAAGATTAGAACGTATGTAATACTCCGAAGGGGTAGGTGATATAAAATGGACTAAAATCTCACAATATTTGAATTTCTTCAATTAATGATATTCTGAGATTTTAGTCTTTTTATTTCAGCTACTTTTTATCGTGAACTCACATCTAGTCACCAATGCTCCTTTACGTGATATTCATGTACAACATATACAGTGAGCTTAATACAATGCTGTACATACAGGGTGTGCCTCAGAATTGATTAGAAGCATTAGTTTTAAAGCGTACAATTTATCACCGTCCCTTTCAAAGTATGCTTCTTTGGAATGTATACAGCGTGTCTAGATAACATTGAGAAGGTTACAAGTTACTAAAATATAGAGACCATAACTGGGTCATATTTATGGATCTTAAAATGGTTAACTCTTTGCTTGGCTTTCAAACAGGATATGCAAAATTTTCATGCTTTTTGCACCTCTGCGATAGTCGAAGTAGAAACCAACACTGGATTCAGAAGCATTGGCCGGCCAGAATATCCTTAGATGTTGGACAAGAGAATATTGTGATTGAATCTTTAGTCGACAGAGAAAAAGTATTTTTCCCTCTCTTCACATCAAATTGGATATCACGAAGTCATATGTTAAAGCTCTGGATTTGCAAGTGCATATGTCAAAAGTTTCCACGACTACGTTAAGCAAAAATTAAAGCTGGCGTATTTCATGGACCTCAAATATGACAGCTCCAAATGTTATCAACATTATGAACGAAGCAGAGAAAGAAGCCAGCGCTATATATGTATAATTTTCTTGAAAATAAAAGAGCCTCCAATTGCAAAAGATCTAGCGAAATCAATACTTCAAGCATTTCACCGCCTAGGTTGTAACATGTGTATAAAGCTTCATTTCCTTCACATTTATCTCGATTGGACTCCCGAAGATTTAGTGCTCACCAAGTACCTCAGTACCAAGGGAAATGGAATCGTCACCCTTTCACCCTTTGCGGCGAGGGAGTGCAGTAAGAAGGCACTTTCCTACACCTTAAGACTCCTGAGGTTATCACAAGCTAAAAAGAGCTTCTAACCCCGCAAGGTCACTCATCACCGATAAAAATAAATATTGTTAAAATTTTATACTTTGTCTTAGCAGTTATTAAATGATAACTTAGCTGCGTTAGTGATTCTTCAAAGAGCATAAGGCGTCATAGAGTTGAATTTTGATTAAATTTGTATGATTTTCGGATTCATCACACCAAGTCAGCAAAAATTGTGTTGGGTAGTGTAACGGAGGACACGTGAACTGCAGTAATGAAATTAGAAAGAAATTACGAAAGAACATGAAGACCTGAACAAACAAATAAAGTACAGTCCAAGGACAGACAAAAGCATTTGATTTGAAAATATAGCCTAATACACTAAGGAGGCTCCGGCAACAAATAACACCAAATTTTTGGCAAAAAAGTTCTAGTATTACCGTTAAGCCGCTGGTATGATTACAGAGGAATATTATGTTAAAACATTATATTAACAGAAAGGCAAATTAAGAACCTTGGCTAAAAATAACGTCCCAAGTTGCGTCTACACAAAATTTGAAATTAAAATGCTCATGAAGATTACCAAAGTAGCAAGATACAAATAATATAATAGGATTGGTGCCAATAAAAAATGTATATGAAATAGAATATATACCCAAGACGTAGATATAGTATACATATCTTACGTCATACAACATGAGAAATGTTTAAAGAAAGACAGCAAAAGTGGAACTGAACATAAAAGCATGCGAAATAAAACAAGTGAGGATAGGAAATATATCATGGAGATCATAATTAAGGCACTTGAGGTAATCTGAATCAGACATAGCGCAGTTAATACGAGGAGCACAACAAGGATATTGTTCACTAAAGAAGGTGTGGAATTCGACACATACTAATCGAACAACCAAACTAAGGATTTTCGATAGCAATGTCAAATTTATCTTGTATTAAGGACCAGAAACCAAGTCATGACCAGGTAATTTCAGAAATAGATTCAGGTACGTGTTTGTAAAAAAATACTCCCTGAAGATATTAAAAATCTTCTGAATTATTATGAACTGGTCTAATTAAAAAACCCAGAAGAAAAGAGGTGTTAGAACTGAATTAGATAGAATATACAGTACGAATGAAAATGAAGAGAATATAACTAGGTAAACCATGAGAATGGACCGCCACAGGATGAACTCTCAAAGGAAAGCCAAAGACGATAAAATTGGCAGCTACAGCTAAAAAGATTTTTGAATCACAATAGAAAAAGATAAAGACTACTGATCCTACTGGTACTTATTTTAAAACGAACTGAATTTTTAATTAAATTAAAGAAAGTTAATTTTAAAACGAACAGTGGCTTCCATAATTACAAAACCACGCTTAGGAAATCCAGTTCCAATTGGGCAGTGTTATGTTGCAAAAATTATTTTCTCCTATAATAACAAAACACATGGAACTCACTTGCTCAGTTCAATAGAGGTAATCGAAATAAATTAAGAAAGTTGCGTAAGTATGCAAATTATGTAACACTAATCCAGCAACAAGCCTATGATACTTGATGGAATACGAGTCTTAAACTATGATATACATATGTATGTACATACATTTTTGGCAAGCGATATAGCTCTCTTCCTATACTAGTATATAAATTTTGGCGTTGCACGCTATACTTCGCTTCAGGTACATCTGGACCATCCTTAATCTTAGTACAATACTGAGCATCTTTATTCATGAGGCAAGTTCTATGAAACAGAGTAAGTTCCTTCGTTGCAGTGTTCACATTCAAGACTATGAATTACAACTTGAACTTTATATTCGATTTTGTCCTTATTAACGTTCAAGCACCAGCACCTTTGTTTCTCATAGCTTAATCTAGTTTCACCAGAATAAAGCCGAGTGTTTAAGTTAACCAACTATAAAATTTGTAACGTAAAATAGGTGACCTAAAACACCGATTTGTTATAGGAGGAATTATATTTTCTTTCTTAATTTAAAAGTTTAAGTTGCCGATCACAAATCTCATGATAAAGTTTCTATTTGTTTTACTTCTACGTTATCATTTTTTCTGTCCAGGCCAAGAAAACAAAAGGAGAATTGTCTTTACTAACTACATTCAAGCTTACGGAGCCTTGTTATATACAGTGTTTTCAAATTTTCTTGCTATTTTTATGGCCATTTAATAGCACTGTTCAAATTATTTTAATTTATTTGTTACGCGTTACAATACCGCCTCACATTCGATATTATTCGACCGATCGGCGTGGATTAAAACGATATGCACTCCACCCGCTATGTTACATACACGTATATGCAATCATCACATATAAGCGCATTTAACTAGCCTCCGCGTATATGTGCATGTACGTCGGGAGGGTACGTAATTTGGTGGCGCGATTGACAATGTGATGATACCAATCGAAATTATCAGCGTTTTGTTCGGCGGCGAATTTGCGGTCACACGCAAACATATCGGGTCTTTCACGCGCCCCATTGATATTATTATTAAACGGCGTAATATAGCTAAAAGGTAAATAAATTACGTGCGAGCTTGAAATAACGGGAATTGAACGTTTTTGTGTTTGGGGGTGATGCTAAATTAAAGTATATCCATATGCTATTTGGTTATCCGGTTTGAATGGTTTATGCAGTTGTATTTAAAATTTGGCCAGCGTTGTTGCTCTTTGTTGGTTTTATGGAAGAGGTCTAAGTGAAAGCGATTGCTTGACTAAAGATAATTATTGAAACTTTAGAAATATTGAGTTTTGAATCGCTTGTTTTCGAGACCGTATGTTGCATAGTTTTACTTCAGTCTTCAGTTATGGCTGTTGAGCCACCTTCTTCCTGAAGGTCATTAGTTACCGATGTATAAGTATTGTTGAACATCTAAATATAAAAATATAAATTTAAAGTTGATACAGTGTTTTCATAGTATTTAAAGCCACGTTAACATTATAATACATAGTGTTGTCACGAATGTGATTCAGTTGAACTTTTGAAGATTTTACGATAAGATGGCAAAATGAAAAGTTGAATACCCAGTAACAAAGGAGCTTTCTAAATTTGGATCAAGTTATTTCGCTAGAATTATTTATTTTTATGGAAAATGTATTCCTTCTGCGTCGATGCAGCTTTGGGCATGTTCGATCAATGATGTCATAGATTTTTTTAAGTCATTTCTTGGAACCACCTCACAAATCCTTGTTACGGCTTCTTGGACTTGTCCAACATTGTTGTAAAAGGTATCTTTCATAGCCAGTTTCAGTTTTGGGAGGCAGAAATAGTCACATATTTCTTCTATTCATATTCTGTTCCACAAACGCTCTATAACCCGCACATAATATTCGCCGGTGACATTCATCATGTATATAACACATGGACTGAAAAGTCCCGGGCCTAACAAAGAAAACACGTATTTTTTGGTTCAAAATTAGCTTTATTCATCAACGTAATCTCCATCAAGAGCAACGCGATCATTCCAGCGCCGCTCTAACATTTCAATACCACTTTTGTAGAACGATTTATCTTTTGCCTCAAAATAGGCCTCAGTTTCAGCGATAACCTCTTCATTCGTGCGAAATTTCTTACCGGCGAGTATTTTTTTGAGGTCTGCGAACAGCCAGTAGTCGCTGGGAGCCAAATCTGGCGAATACGGTGGATGTGGGAGCAAATCGAAGTTCAATTCATGTAGTTTTGCCATTGTTTTGATTGACTTGTGACACGGTGCGTTGTCTTGATGAAACAAATTTTTTTTCTTTGCTATATGCGGTCGTTTCTTTGCAATTTCTGCCTTCAAACGCTCCAATAACGCTATATAATATTCACTGTTGATGGTATTTCCTTTCTCAAGATAGTCGATTAATATTACACCACGCACATCCCAAAATACCGAGGCCATAACCTTTCCAGCCGATTGTTGTGTTTTCGGGCGCTTTGGACGAGGTTCACCAGTTGCTGCCCACTCAGATGACGATCGTTTTGATTCCGGAGGGAAGTAATGGATCCATGTTTCATCCATTGCCACATATCGATGCAAAAATTCCGGTTTGTTACGTTTAAACATGGCCAAACACTCCTCAGAATCATCAACACGTTCTTGTTTTTGGTCAACAGTGACCAAACGCGGCACCCACTTTGAACAGAGCTTTCTCTTAGTCAATACGCAATAGGCAATATAAAGCCAATACGTTCTTTTGATATCTTTACGATGTCAGCTAACTCACGCAACTTCACTTTTCGATAATTCAAAACGATTTTGTGGATTTTTTTAATGTTTTCTGGTGTTACCGCCTCATTTGTTCGTCCACTGCGTTCTGCATCATCGGTGTCTCTACGACCACGTTTGAAGTCAGCAGACCAACGTTTTACTGTTGTTTCTGATGGAGCGGAGTCCCCATAACACTTTTCAAGCCATTGCTTCGCTTGAACGGTATTTTTTTCCCATCGAGAAGCAATGTAAAATTAAAACATGAAATTGTTTTTGATCCATTGTTTTGAAAATAACAAAAGTAGCGTGACTCTTAGCACAATAACTCACAGACTAATGAATATCATGAAATTTTAACAGTTGTCTTTTGAAGGTTAGTACTAACTGAGAGAAAGGTGACTGCAATAAAACTAGCGTCATCTATGTGTTAGGCCCGGGACTTTTCAGCCCATGTGTTATATATGTATGTATATATGAACTGATGAGGAACAAAACGTGGATACTCGTTTCTTTTACCCTAATCGATCCTCAAAATTTGTCAAACAATTTCTTTACTGGTATTTAATTCTTCAGCCAATATTCTCAGAGTGAAATTCGCATTTATAAAGTTCTAGAATTTTTTGCACCAATTCAGTGCGATTTTCATTTTTTAAATCACGTGAACCACTCAGAAACTGTTGCACGAGACGAGCACTCGTCACCGTACACTATTTTCAAAATTTGATATTTGTTCTTTATCCCATTGTAATTTCACGATATGAACACCTAACCCACAGTCATTAAAATGCTTCTAACTTCATAAGTTATCATCCGATTTGTTCGAACTTCAGTGCGTTTAAAAGAGGAAGCTTGTATATTTCTAATCTTACTACCGTTTAATACATGGCGCTTAAGATTTAAATTAAAGTTCCGTTATTTAGTTGTCAGACTGTGTATAAGCTTTTCTCCATTTGTGTTACTTGTGCCGCTACACAGTGCCGTTATATCATTTACTGGAATCGAAGGATTATTTATTTTCGTTTTTGGGTTGGTAAATTGCGGAATAGACTAGGTATAAAAAAATAAAGAACTCCAATAACATTTTTATTGATGATTTGTTTTTTAAATATTCATCGTAATCGTAATAGAATATTTGTAATTTTTTTTTCTTTTTTAAGTAACAGAGTAGTTGTTACTTCTTAAAAGTGTATCTACAGCACAATAAATATTACATTTCTTAAGAGCGAGTATCTTTGGAACTTATTAAACCTTTTCTTTTTTTTTCACCCCCTATTTTATTTTTTTCGTTTTCTTTTTTCTCTTTTTATTTCTTTTTCTCTTTTTATTTCTTTTTCTCTTTTTATTTCTTTTTTCTCTATTATTTCTTCTTTTTCTCTTACTCATTTCATTTTTTATATCTCACGATCACACAATCCAGTTTCGTAAATGGTTCGCTTATTAATGCTGGTTTTTATTTGTGCGAGTTGTATTACGTACATGTTTTTTGCAATTGCTTTGGCATTAGCACATCAACCGGATTTTGTATTAGCACATCAAAGGGATCGAAGGGTAAACATTACACCATACTTTACAACCATCGAATTTTAAATCAGGATATTCTGTTGCAAACTTGTTTATTTGGGGAGACAGTGGTCGCTTCTTCCCCTTACGTACGTTCGACATGCTTATTTAAATATTATTACGCGCAACACGACGTATAACTTCTCTAGTTGTCAAATAGACTGCGATACGGTCGACTCATGTAGTAGGTTCCCGCATCGGTCTGGGTGGGGATCTGGCCCCCCGAAGATTTGGCAAGCTTTATATTTTACTATTCTTCATGAAATACAGCTGCGAGCAAATGTTATAGGCAGGGTAACTTTTTTAGCGTTACGATAAGACGAGAATCTCAAAACTAAAAAAAAACATATAATTCAGTTTATAAGGTTCTTTTATTAAATAAATCAGTATTTAATGCTACCTCCTCTAGCCTTTATTACAGCTTTAATTCCTTTAGGCATAGTAGCTACCCGTTTGTAACATGTTTCTGGGGAAATAAACGCCCATTCCTTAAACTCTGTTTCTTTAGGGCTTCTTTAGAGGCATGTATTTACGAACCCTGTTCTTCAATATATGCCATAGATTTTCAATAGGCGAGACGTCAGGCAATTGTGAGGGCCAGTCCAAAATCTTCACTTGGTTATCAGTAAACCATTTCATTACAGGTCGGGCCTTGTGGCAAGGGGCATTGTCTTGCTGAAAGTAATACTCCTCTGAGTCCATATCATAAAATCTGACAATTGATGGTTCGAGAACCTCTTCCAACATCCCGATGTAGCATGCCCCGTTCATGCGGCCTTCGCACACACGGACTTCCCCAACACCTTGTGCAGACATAGACCCCCAAATCATAATGCTTCCACCGCCGTGTTTAACAGTAGGTAAAATACACTCTGGGGAAAATGCTTCGCCGGACCGTCTCCGAACATAACTTGCTCCGGAAACGCTGTGCACCTGCAATGAATAAACGAAGGACGTTAACTTTTTCAATATTTCTATTTTGGTGAGAAAAGTAGGGGCGCTGAGTTCAATTATGTATATTGCAAGGATTATGAAATATTCTTAAGCACTTACGTCTATATTAGATTCATCAGACCAAAGTACTTTGGCCCAGTCATCTACAGTCCAATATCGGTACTTCTTTGCCCGCGTAAAGCGTTGCTTGCTTCATAGCGGGGTAACGAAGGTTGCTTCAACGAACTCGGCCAATTTTCATATTGGTCGTGCGTGTGGGCGAGTACAGACCTTGCTGGCCTAAAATTTAACCAACCCTTAAAATTAGTTATCGTTTCTGATCGCAGCGAGATTCTATGGTCCATCGAGCTTACCATCGGTAAGTAGTAAGACTGCAGAAACGAGTGGTGCTAGAGATGCGTGCGACCCGGTTACTATCCATACTAAAAATAATTAATGCAACGACTTGCTATTTTAGTTTAATTATGTTGTAGCTAGCGTCTACATCAACTAACTAAAATAGTTAGTAATTATATTCACTATCGCACTAGCAGCACTCATTTCTGGAGCCTTAGTCCTTGCAATCGTCGTAACAAAAATGTTATCAAGAATTGCATCGCGCCAAGCCGTTTCATTAGTGAACTAAGGAAATATCAAATTTGTGTGTTAATGTAACATATCTGACTGTATTTATTAATAACGTGTTCGAGCTAAAGAAACACTATAGTTACTGAGATATACGGCCCGCATTCGAAACACTTTATACGGTGTTCTCTGAACGTTCTTTTGCCATCGTTAAAGCGGTATTCTCGCGGTCGCTATGGCTAAGTTATAAAGGAAGAACGCCATAAAGAAAAATCGTGCAAAATTCTTCCTCGGCTACAACGCTATGTGAATTCCGTATATATATCCATACATAACATACGTCACACATACGTACACATAAATATGCAAATGGCGGTGTATCTCGCTCTCTCTCGCACCCCATCGCCACTTCACCGTTCGTAGTTATATAAAATAACTTTAAAAGCTATTTTATTACTTTATTACTATTCTAATTTTCAATTTAAATACCTTTTCTATGTAAATTTCGATCCGAACCCGATATTCCGCACACTTAAATGTTGTAAAATGTAAAGTACGTATTGTGTTTAATGCCGGCTCGTTCGAATAAAACACGCTTTCATACAGCATACATTATGTTCGGTTTGCGCCGTTACATGTACGTATGTAGCCTAGGCGTTTTAGTAGTGGTATATGTGTCTATAAACGTAAAACGTGTACGTCTGGATATACGTATATCTATCTACGTATGTATCGTAGGTTATGGACGATGGCGCGTTATAATTTCGCACTGTATATAACGGCCCTAATCTATT
The DNA here is from genome assembly GCA_023509865.1 of Trypoxylus dichotomus. Lineage (NCBI taxonomy): Eukaryota > Metazoa > Arthropoda > Insecta > Coleoptera > Scarabaeidae > Trypoxylus > Trypoxylus dichotomus. The sequence continues at coordinate 86,872,159 of CM042074.1, read as the reverse complement.
TAGAAATATGCCCCGTGTTGATGTTGTTTGTGTACGGGTCGGCAGTGAAGTATCCGGATTGTTGTAAATCAAAACGGTCGTGCTTTGCGCCGCGGAGAAAGAAGGGTGTTCGTATACAGTCCCCCGCAATAGTGTAATGCCTGATTCGCTACTTGTGCCGCTTCGCACAGTGGGATCAAATGCTCTAAAATCGGAAAAAAATTCACTATCTATAGAAGGAATAGTCCTATCGAACTGCGGTTAGTATCGTTCGATTCAGGATAAAGAAATACATTGAAATGATGCGATATGATTTTTCGATGTAGTCTCATCGAAGATCAATATAATTTTTTAAACTCCAGTCTCTTCAAGTTGTTGGAAAAGAAGGATGTTTCGAGGTCTGCTAAATAGGCATGTGTAGCGGCCATGATCTCCTCATTTGAGGCAAATCTCTTTCCTCCCAGTGATTTTTTCATGTTTAGGAATAGAAGAAAGTCGCTGGGGTAGGTCCAGTGAATATGGTGGATGAGAGACTAATTCGTAGCGCAACTCATTTAATTTGGACGCGACGATACGGGATGAATGAGCCGGTGCATTGTCGTGGTGGAAAAGTACTTTTTTCCGTTGCAAACGGGGCACTGCATCGAATCGGGTCAATAAATCGCTGTCGTATTGCCCCTTGATCGTCCTTTTCTTCTGCAGATAGTCGATGAGGATCACACCTTGCGAATCCCCAAAAATGGTCGCCCTGACCCTTCCGGCCGATGAAACGGTTTTTGCTTTCTTCGCAGCCGATTCGCTCGGAAAAGTCCACTGCTTCGACTGTTTCTTGGTTTGCGGCATGCAGTGGTGGATCCTCTCTAAGTCTCATCTACGGTTACGAAACGCATGGAGAAATCCCTTGGATTACGTTGGATTCTGGTCAGACACTCTTCCGAAACGGTCACTCAATTTCGCATTTGCTCCGGTGTGAAAGCTTTTTCATACCCAAAAATGTCGATTCCGGAAGCATTTCGGGTCGCCACCGTACAAGTTTTTTGAAAATTATAGACAGCAGGTGATATGAATCACTCAGGATTCGGCTCAATTATGGAGTTTCCTTTGACTCCTATTAAATTCTAATAACTGATTTCTTCTTCTTCTTCTTCCTTTCTACACATAGTAGGGCGGCGTTTGCCTGTTTTCTTCCTATGTCGCTTTGGGTGTAGATATCCAGCATTAGATTCGTCCAGTTCCGAAGCATATCTTTGATTCTGTGAGCTAAGTTGCCTTTTTCGCCCAGGTAGGGAGTGACCTAGGAACCCTCCTCCTCTATCCGGTCTTGTAACAGGCAGTGGCAGTTACTAAGTTACCGAGTCTACCCAGAAATTATCACAGGCGGAGTTAGTGGCTGATTTATTCGGTAAAATAGCTGCCCTGGAAGCTTTGGTGGATTGAAGTTTTTCTGACAATCGTAAGAAAACTATTGTAACGTATCTAAATCAGTTTTTAGTAAGTAATAAGAAGCATTAGCTTCAAATGCATGGATTTCTTTTTCTGTTAAGATTTGGGATTGGTGTTCGTGCATATTTGATTCCTTAATCAATTGCTTTGTTCGAACTTGTGGTGCATACGCTGGTAATCGGTGCCCCAAAATCAATAGTATAACTGCGCTAACCCCAATTATATTTCTTAATTTTTAAAATTATCTAAGTATAAGCGATTTTGAATCTAGTGACCTCATATTGCTTGATTGTTGTATTTTCACAAATGCACAGCCAATGTGCGCACACAAAAATACAAAACTAATATAAAAACGTCTGCATTACGACCATCTCACCTTACCCGATGTAGATTTATTAACGCGTTCGAAAAGATACGTGTGATTCTCCATTTTCTACATCGTTTATGTCTAAATTGGATTTACTCAACGGTTCGCCCGCTTGTCACTTATGACAGGCTCGTATACATTGGTGCACGATTTTTAGAAATACGCGCGTCAGCATGTGCGATAGTACGCACGAGGAATAGCTCGGGCTGTTGCTATAGAAATCGAGAGATTATAAACGTAGACGTTTTCTAAGCATCGGAAAGATGCAATAACTATGTAGCAGGTGCTCAGTACGTTGTGCATAGCCACATTCTACAGGAATTTTTTATCACTGGCGTGCGTCAGCAGTAATTTAGAGGGTGAGATTTGCAGAAATATGACGTCGAAAAGTTGTGTTCACGTTAAGTAATGTTGCAACTCGTTGTTTCTAGCCCTGCGTTCCTGTTGTACTATGAGTTGTACTGTTCAGGCCTGAATGTCCCAATTAGTACTTTTATGTATTTAGCTGGACGTGAAATAGTACAAATCTTTCTAAATGTAAATTTCTGACAAAAAGTGTTTACTCTTTCTTGCAATTATCAGCACGCGAATGGATTAAAATGATATGCTTCACTTCAGGAATGTAAACGTAACCAACATAGTTAATTATTTTTGTATTCTATCTCATTTCCATTGCTAGGACAAAATGGAATTACTCCTTGTGGTTATACTCTAAGGGGCGGTTTATTCACATTCTGATAAAGTGGCAGATAACCGCCAGCAAAATAAATTTATCAGGTAGCAGATATCTCATTTTGGTATATTCACCAAATTTTATCTGTGAGGTAACAAACCAGGACTGTCTAATGTTTTTAGGCAGCTAGTATAGCAATGGGTAAAAGTGAAAGATAAGCTTATGTCCGTTGTAATAAGAAAGACAAACACATAATTACAGTTTCGAATTGAACATAACCTAATATTCTCAAATAGAAAATGTCATAATAACACATAGGCTGAAAAGTCCCAGGCCTAACAAAGAAAACACGGTTTTTTTGCTTCAAAATTAGCTTTATTCATCAACGTAATCTCCATCAAGAGCAATGCAATCATTCCAGCGCCGCTCTAACATTTCAATACCACTTTTGTAGAACGATTTATCTTTTGCCTCAAAATAGGCCTCAGTTTCAGCAATGACCATTCGTGCGAAACTTCTTACCGGCGAGCATTTTTTTGAGGTCTGCGAACGGCCTGTAGTCGCTGGGAGCCAAATCTGGCGAATACGGTGGATGTGGAAGCAATTCGAAGTTCAACTCGTGTAGTTTTGCCATTGTTTTGATTGACTTGTGACACAGTGCGTTGTCTTGATGAAACAAAATTTTTTTCTTTGCCATATGCGGTCGTTTCTTTGCAATTTCGGCCTTCAAACGCTATATAATATTCACTGTTGATGGTATTTCCTTTCTCAAGATAGTCGATGAATATTACACCACGCACATCGCAAAATACCGAGGCCATAACCTTTCCAGCCGATTGTTGTGCTTTCGCGCTCTTTGGACGAGGTTCACCAGTTGCTGTCCACTCAGATGGCGATCGTTTTGATTCCGGAGTGAAGTGATAGATCCATGTTTCATCCATTGTCACATATCGACGCAAAAATTCCGGTTTGTTACGTTTAAACATGGCCAAACATTGCTCAGAATCATCAACACGTTCTTGTTTTTGGTCAACAGTGAGCAAACGCGGCACCCACTTTGAACAGAGCTTTCTCATAGTCAAATGCTCATGCAATATAAAGCCAATACGTTCTTTTGATATCTTTACGATGTCAGCTAACTCACGCAACTTCAGTTTTCGATCATTCAAAACGATTTTGCGGATTTTTTTGACGTTTTCTGGTGTTACCGCCTCATTTGGACGTCCACTGCGTTCTGCATCATCGGTTGTCTCTACGACCACGTTTGAAGTCACCAAACCAACGTTTTATTGTTGTTTCTGATGGAGCGGAATTCCTCATAACACTTTTCAAGCCATTGCTTCGCTTGAACGGTATTTTTTTCCCATCAAGAAGCAGTGTAAAATTAAAACACGAAATTGTTTTTGATCCATTGTTTTGAAAATAACAAAAGTAGCGTGACTCTTAGCACAATAACTCACAAACTAATGAATAGAATATCGTGAAATTTTAACAGCTGTCTTTTGAAGGTTAGTACTAACTGAGAGAAAGGTAACTGCAATAAAACTAGCGTCATCTATGTGTTAGGCCCGGGACTTTTCAGCCCATGTGTTAAAAGAAAAAGATCGACCAACTAATTTTGCGAATTATGAAATAGAATAATTGGATACAGAAAAATTGCTGAAAAGGAATCTTAATTCAAAGATTTAGAAATTAAAATTATGAGACGACAGTTGGAATATTTGGAGAAAGAACATCAACTAAACATAAAAATCTTGAAAAAGGTGTACAAGCATTTTGTTTTAATGCTTACCTCTTTTATATATACATCTAATGCGAATTTCATTTTGGTCTGAGGATAGAATGATTAATTAAATATTAATTAATAAAATAAAATTTTGTAAATTTAAAATAAAACCAGCAAAATTATTAACTGTAAGTCAAGAACAAAACTAAATCAACAGCGATTATCGATGTTTTCAATTGCTTGAACCTCATTTGCGATAAAAATATCTCCAAAATCTTCAAGAAGTTCCATTCACAGGTATAGCAGTAAACTCCACTCACACAAATTTATTAATCATGCGGAACGCAGCGTTTCACATAATTAATTAATTTGCGTGAGTGGAGTTTACTGCTATACCTGTGAATTGTACATCCACACAGTCCTTGCAATCGTCAAGAAGTTCCATATTCATTCAGAATATTTCTATATGAAAACAAAACGCACGAAATCAAGTGAGGTTATAATATCCTATAGATATACATTTATTGGGAGGATTTAACAGCAGCTAAACCAACTACTTTTTATCTGTCAGAAGGTGAATAGACACGTGTTTGTGTTTATCCGTTAGATTGCGCTACCTGCAACGTTATCAGAATGTGAATAAACCCATCCTAAGACATTTTGCGCTAGTATGGTGTTCGTGCCTTTCTGTTATTATTCTATCTTCAATGTAGGATCTATTGATAAGGATGGGGTTAAAATTAGTCCTACAATACTTAAACCCGATATCATCAGGTCGCCTATTTCGTGATTTTGCTCCTGTGCTCGCTTTCTCACTAACTGTCCTATTTAATGTAGTTGTATCAGCATCTCAATTCTCTGACGAATGCAAACTAGGCGAAGTTGTTCCCGTAGGAAAGGTGTAATCATTCTTCAAACGTCTTACTAAACCTTACCAAGGCCCTGGACTATACACACCCCTTTATTAAAATCTACATCAGCCATACATACCTCTACAACATGATTTCATATATGGGATATCGGCAGTCACATTTTTAATAGCAATTACTGTATTCATTTCATTTCAAGCAAATGGATGTTATTTATAGAGAATTCCCAGAAGTATACGCGTTTATAGGTAGAATAATATTTGATTGAATGTTGGTAAGTGTTCAGTTGTATCTTGCATTCCAATAGTTTTCAGTTATTCTTCGGAATTCATTATCAGCAAATATAAAGCGGCTGACTTGTTTGATTCAAAGCTTACTTGTTCTCGGCATGTAATAACTTGTCAGCGTTTAGATCTTTTGGTTTTCGCAGGTCTTTCTATAATATACCTAGAATTAAGGCTGTGAGGGTCAACAACTTTATTGAACGCGTACGTAAGAGGTTCTTCACTGTGATATATGTACGTACCCTGAGAGAAATATTGATTATATTAATTTATCAAATCTGCATAATTTTGAAATGTTAACGTACCACCATGACCGATGTAGTATAGACCGACGCATTTATACTTGGATTGTTCCAAAATAATATTGATTCTCTTCTTTGTTTGCTATTCGTTAACTTTAAAGTACCAACAGGACAGTACTAGATATTGTGATAAAATTAATATACCAAATTAATGTCAAAAATTTTTTGTATATTTTATTGTTACTACTTAGAACCGTACCTTGTCTTTTCAATTTACTCTACTTTTGGGGCGGTTATGTTTTTATTTCTATAAAGAGGTTATTAAAACCATAATTGCCAGGTTGATAATATATTTATGAAGAGAAACCAATGAACGCGAAAACTTTCGTTCACTAAAAGAACTTCAAAGGAAAATAGGTCCAGAATGTACGTAACCTTCTAACAGATACTGACCCTTACAAAAAATCTTAACACATTAAGAGTTGCGGACTTTCCCTACTTGATCAAGCTGTAGTCCCACTATCGGAAGCCGCAAGTCTTTTAATTCGATGTTTCCGGGAATTTTCATTTTTTGGGAAGGTCCTTTTCGGTAATTAAAAGACCTTGCTTTCATTAAATTTTATGGCCTTTGTCCCAAACATGTCCAATGCGTGATTTTCAGTTACTTCCTGTTCAAGTTTCTGATGTTCTTGGACTTTTAGTTGGTCGCTTTGTTTTTCAAACGTATGTCCTACTGCATTTGCAGAGAATCTTAATATTTTTTGGGTGTTAGTTTGCATTTGGTGAGTTGGTTTTCATTAGAAGAAGCTTTTCGTTGTTAATTTTTGGAAAGCAGCCCTGATTCGGCATCGATTGGTAATCATTCTCATCTTTTCTCCAAATCCCCTTTCTTATATGTCATGACTTTAGCTCTCATTTCGTCGGGGTAACCATTCTCGTTTAGCGTTTCCGTCACTTATATTCTTTATTTTATTCTCTTTAATTTGGATAGATGATATTCTTGTTTCTGTTTAGTGATTGGAGTCGAAATTTAGGTTTCCTGAAGTTGATAGGTTCCTTCTCATTATTAAGGCGCTGTAGGAACCCATTTGTCATTTGTCTTCCATCGGATTAGTGGATATTGTTAGCTTCGTATCTGAGCCATATATTTGGCATGTTTTTATAGGAGCTTAACACTTGTTTTCGAATTCTTCTTTGAACATACCGCATAGTATCGATGAGATAAGTGATCCCATTATCATTCCGAATTCCTATTGGTACAACTTGTCTCCCATTTGGAAGTAAATAGTGTTCAGACAGAAAAATAACCGTTCCATAATGGAATTTATACCCAGAGAGCACTTTTTCGCTAATGTGTTGCTTCACAATGGTCAAATCCATTGAGATGTTAAAGATTTTTGTGTTTGCACTTCTGCAAACATTAACATCTCCAAACATAAAACATGTCGGTTGAAAATGTCATCAATGGTTACGTCAGCTGATACTTTTGAAGTATTGGATTATTTTTAATGGCGTGGTCCAAAATTTAAGAAATAATATAAAAATATTAATAAAGAAGCTGTTGCATTTCTTTGTTTGTAACATTGTAGGTCAGAAATATTTGAACGTTGCAGACGATTAATAACTGCAAAAAGACGAATTCACGTGTCCATTTCGCTTAGAAGATCCTGTTAATATACAATTTTCATCGCATCGCAAGAACGTAACCAACCATATTGTGCACCCCGAGGAATGCATAAGCTGTATGCGAATGCAGTAGTGGAAGCGATGTGAATATTTAACGCGTTGTTTGTAGTTAATACGTAACTAATTCATAATATTTTAAGCCGGTAAAATGAGCTCAACCGACTAAGGCAACGAGTTTTGAGATTAAACGATACGATTATCATGAATAATTTCCGGAACGAGCATTTTCGAGCTTATTTCTTTCTGTTTTTTTTTTCGGTGTTCTTTTTTACGGTTTCCGTTCTTCCTCTTTTTTCGCACGACAACGTGCAGTCGACTCTAACGCGCGATCTAGACAACTCAGGAGCAAAACTACCAGAAAGGGTATAAAATGTACAGGAACTTCTGTTGGAAGGACGAGGTATAACAAACTCAAAACTATAGATAGCAAAGTCAAGATGACTCAACAACTCAGAGGCGTATATGCTATTATTTAAAAGTTAAATAGAAACTTAATATCCGTTTTATCGCGGCAGTTATCCAGGGAATCGACTTTATATTATCTAGGTAAAGCTTTGTGACTATAACTTTGTACTGGATATTCACCATGTCGCTATTTTAATCATCTTCTTTGTACCTTTTCTAATGAATACGAGTGGTGTTTATAAAAAGGAGACCAGATTACAGAAGCATAGTCTAATGTTGAACGTATAAAACTAAAATAGAGTAATTGTGTGGGTTCCATGGTAGAGAAGGGGAGCCGATTGTTGTGGAGATACAAAGGCGAATCAAATATGAACCGGACTTTGGTTTTAAAACATTTATTGGTACAGTAAAACAAAATTTGAATATACCTTATTCTTCTATATTATCTCCTCTTTTTCTCACACATTTTTCCCCTCGTATCGGAAGGTTTTTAATTCTGCCATCAAAGAATGAATATGGTCGCATCTATTAATTACGTACGAACATTCCCACACCTCCGTCGTCGTCAAAGTGGTGACTTTCCAGTTCTTTGGGTTTTCCAAACATGTGGTAGTCACACGGTGACAGATCAGAACTGTAGGGTAGATGTTCCAGTGTTTCCGAATACAGCTGTGTGTAGCCGAACGTTGTTATGGAGCCGAATCTCACTTCGAATAGGCCAGTTCCACTTCATCAAGCGGTTGGTAGTAGTACGCGCCGTTCATGAAGAAAATAAATGAGCAGTATGCTTCTAGAATCCCAAAAAACCGTTATAAAACTTTTCCAGCAGAAAGACGGATTTTGGTTTTCCTTGTTGCTGCTGCTCCAGGATTTCGCCACTTCAGGGTTGCTTCCGGGGTTGTATACCCACGTCTCGTCACAGGTGACAACGTGCCTTAATAACTCATCCTTCTCTGTTCTATATCGTGCCAAAGTCTTTCACATAGAGCAAGGCGGTTTGCTTTCTGGTCTTTCATCAAGAGTCGAGGAACCCACCTTGCCGACATTCTTCGATAACCCAAATCATCTGAAGTGATTGATGAGGCACTCCCATACGATATTACGACGTGTGCAGCAATTTTTCATATTGTTAGGCGGCGGGACCACTTACGGATCACACGAATATTCCTATTACTGGTATTCGTCAGCGGTTAGCGCGCATAGCTCTCGTTTTCCACTGATTCTCGGCTATCGGAAAAGTTTTGTGCCAATTATTGATTTGGGTCCTTGTAAGTGTTTCTTCAGCGAACTGTACAGTTAGTCGACGTAAAATTTCGATAGGTTTTACGCCCTCCCGCGCCAAAAACTTAATGATAATACGTTGCTCAACAGGCATGTGCACCTTTTGCTCAGACATGATGCTACTAATAGCTCCTGCGAAGCGAACCGGTTTATTCCCCTCCACCTTACATCCCCCCGATAGATATCAAAACGTCAGGTCCCTCACTTCATCTAGAATTTGTTAAAAAGAAAGGATTCGCCCTCGTATTTTAGAGTTTAAAATAAGCAACCAACAAAAATTATTTACTCAGTTGAAAGGTATAATATAAAATGATATGTAATATTACCAAACTGAAAATTTACATTTTTTACTCTTTATAATGTAAAACTATCTTTAATTAATCAGATCTACAAAATAACCTATTTATTTACTTGTAAAATTACAACGAAAAAAACCTTCCTTGAAAAGTGAACATGTCCATTTCAGCTGAAAACATTATAAAAGTAAATATATACCGCTAAATCAACTTTTATTTCCTTTACCATACCCGCTCCCTTTCTCTGGATTTATAAATTATTATTATCAATTATTCCGATTGTTTTCAAAGAATACGAGCAGCAATACCGGAATTTTCCTGTAAATAATTTATCGCATTTCAAAAGGGAACATGCAACCGTCTGGAATGAGCCGAAGAAGAACCGTGTGTAACATTTATACAATAACATCGATTTAACTCTTTAATTTTACTTCAATACTTTGCGTCGTTATCGTGAAACTTTTAACGTGCTTCCTCTTCACAAAGAAAGCAGCTTTTTCTTTTGTATCGCGCGCGCCTTTTTTCTCTTTCTTGGTCTTCTCCGTGTCGTCACTATCCGCTTCCACCACGTACCTCTAATACCTCCGTCAAGTTGGTGAAGGCAGGCGACTAGGTAGCGGCACGTCGTCGCTTCCCTTTTGATGGCCGCTCCTATTGCGAAAGTCTTTGAATTTTCCAGAATTATATTTGTGTTATTTATTGAAGAAGACTCTCTCTCCTCCGTTCTATCTCATATTTTATTCACGTCGCAATTTCCTTGAATTCGCTTGTAAATAGTATCATAAAATGCATAGCTAGTAGGCAACATTCATTTACATGCAATAGCGCCCCGCATAGCCCTTCCTCAATAGAAAAGACCGGTGGTATGGGGTAGCGATTATAAATATTAGATGGCGCGCACCGTCGCCCAACGTAGGCTGCTCTCGACTATTACATATAAATGCGATATTTATATCAATATCTGGCTGCCTTGGCGAACTCGATTCCGCTGCAATTTAGCGGACGCGCTATGGAACCTTTGATGTCCGTTTTGCAATTTTTAAAACGTCTCTCGCTTGCTCCTAGCCCCGTCTACTGTGTATTTTGTTAGCGTCAATTTATTATGAAACGATGTCCCAACGGACTTCAATCTTACACGTCAACCTTCCGTATTGCCTTCCTGTATTCCCTTAAGACGCTTCGATTTATAAGTTAACTTTTTCGCAGTTACCAGGATTGTTCGGGAGTACAAACTATGATCAAAAGCGTTTGTAATGTTCTCATTAAATATCCAGTTAGAGAGATTTATTTGTCTATCTAATCGATAGCCTGCAGCGGAAATAAAGGTTTTGATAAAGACCGATCGCTAATTCTAACCTTTTACGCACAGCAGCAAATGTCGTTCGCAAAGTCCAACATGCGTTGGGTTTTCTCGAGATTAAGGGCTCGTCACGCTTAGATCCTCAACAAAGAGATATTATACGCCATCAAAGACCAACTGAAACTCAAAATAACAAAAGGATAGCGTTTAATGTAGGCCACGGTAAATCAAGCATTCAGTTTCTCGCAGGAGCGACATTACTCAGCTAATTTATCTGGGACGTTTCCCTTATAGACTTTCGTTCGTTACGCTCCACGCTAATGTGGTGATGGATGCGAATTGATTTTTGAAATTTTGGGAATTTGAAAACGAAGTTTATAACATTCGACTACTGCGGGACAAAACGGATCCTCACAAGCTTCTTGCATACGCAATTCGTTTAAAAACTATTCTAAACCTTTTTCGTTCAAATATTTATCGGTGTGTTTATTCATAAAAAAAACAAGCTTACGAGGACGGCCTGAAATGTTTCCGGAATCGACAAGAAGCACACGGTATTAGTGTGGTCTTCTCGAAGACCAATACACTTTTTCTGCTCCAGTCTCTGCCAGCCCCCGGAAAAGTAAAATGTTTCGAGGTGTGCAAAATAGCCGGCGATGACCACCTCATTTGAGACAAATCTGTTTCCTCCCACTGATTTCTTCGGGTTTGGGAATAGGAAAAAGTTGCAGGGGGCTAGATCCGGTGAATATGGAGGGTGAGATACTAATTCGCAGCGTAACTCATGTTCAAGTTTGACACGACGATGCGGGATGGATGAGCCGGTGCATTGTTGTGGAAAAGCAGTTTTTCTCCGCTGCAAACAGCCGTCTCTCCTTCAATACTGCATCGAATCGGGTCAATAAATCACTGAAATATTGCCCCGTGATCGTCCTTCCCGTCTGCAGATAATCGATGAGGGTCACAGCTTGATAAGTCGAAAAAATTGGTGGCCAGAACCTTTTCGGCCGATGGAACCGATTCGCCCGGAAAAGTCCACTCCTTCGACTGTTCCTTGGCCTTCGGCCTGTGGTGGTGGAGCCAAGTCTCATCCACGGTTACGAAACGTATGAAGATATCCCTTGGATTGTATAGGATCCAGGCCAGATAGTCCTCCGAAACGTTCAGCCCATTTCGTTTTTGCTCCGGTGTGAGGAAACGCGGTACCTATCGCGCCGAACACTTTTTCATATCCAAAATTTCGTGTAGGATATGGCCAACGCATTCTTCTGAGATGCCTGACTTATACTTGTGCGGCCATGTTTTAACTCGCTCACCCAGAAGCTGATGGTCGAAGCAGGATGGAATACATCCGTCATGAACCTCTAGCAAAATATTTCGAATTTCCGTGACCGTTTTCCCAACCATCCACAAGTGTTTTATCACTGCACGAAATTCGATTTTATCCATATTTGTGAAACCGTCTGACTTGCTACATCAAGCACACTCTTAAACAACTATTAACAGTAGACATCTGAAATTTTGACAGTTGTCGTAAAAAAAGCTGCTTTTGTCAACCAAAGAATCCATTTTAACTTTCGTCCGCCATCTCTTGCCGATTCCGGGAACATTTCAAGTTACCCTCGTAACTACAGATCAGAAGAGATTCAATTACAAAAACAAAAGTACGACAAACTTTACCCGACATATAAATAATTAAACATATATCAATGACGCCATGTTAAAAGATGAATAGGTGAACTTACTCGCTATATTCGTACACGTCAGCTGTTTCATCTTTCATGGGTCTTGACCATCTATCCCTTTTCCACCTCATGTCTCTCACCGTTTTTCATCTCTATCCTCCAACTATAATTCGCGGCTAATTCATATAAAGCATACATATATAGAAAACTAACCGTGCAGCGCTCTCCCAACAATATTACCTAGGTATATACTATTATACGCTCGGTCCGCTATTACCGTGGATATAAAACAATAGCCTGATCCATGCATAATGCAAAACGCGGCGCTAAATAATTTCGTGATCATCATTTACAAAGTTCTCTGCGCCAGATTCAAGTTTCGATTGGGCGTCCAATAATTAATGGGGCCCGTTTTGTAATGGCTGTTTGAGTTCGAGACGGCGACAAAGCTGACGAAACCTATCGGAATTTTCGCGAATGTAGCGCGCAAACGGGACGCGTCCGATGACGTTGGAGGATAGCGACCGAATCGGTGAAGTCGAGATGATTACGTAATAATGTTCTGGCGAGGGAGGAATTTTATTCTTTCAACATGGAAGAAGACCGGGGTCACTAAAGGGAAACGTTCATGTTGGAAGCGACAGCGGGATTACTTTTAGGAGCATTGAGGATTTGATTGTGTTGATCATAAAATTGTACTACATAAAATACAGTCTCTCACAGCTAAAATGATGCAGTGGTATATAATTTGGTAAAAAGCTGAAAATGTTATAATCCGAATAACACATGGGCTGAAAAGCCCCGGGCCTAACAAAGAAAACACGGTTTTTTTGGTTCAAAATTAGCTTTATTCATCAACGTAATCTCCATCAAGAGCAACGAATCATTCCAGCGCCGCTCTTCAATACCACTTTTGTAGAACGATTTATCTTTTGCCTCAAAATAGGCCTCGGTTTTAGCGATAACCTCTTCATTCGTGCGAAATTTCTTATCGGCGAGCATTTTTTGAGGTCTGCGAACAGCCAGTAGTCGCTGGGAGCCAAATCTGGCGAATACGGTGGATGTGGGAGCAATTCGAAGTTAAACTTATGTAGTTTTGCCATTGTTTTGATTGACTTGTGACACGGTGCGTTGTCTTGGTGAAATAATTTTTCTTTCTTTGTCGTAGGCGGTCGTTTCTTTGCAATTTCGGCCTTCAAACGCTCCAATAACGCTATATAATATTCACTGTTGATGGTATTTCCTTTCTCAAGATAGTCGATGAATATCACACCACGCACATTCCAAAATAACGAGGCCATAACCTTTCCAGTCGATTGTTGTGCTTTCGGGCGCTTTGGACGAGGTTCACCAGTTGCTGTCCACTCAGATGACGATCGTTTTGATTCCGTAGTGAAGTGATGGATCCATGTTTCATCCATTGTCACATATCGACGCAAAAATTCCGGTTTGTTACGTTTAAACATGGCCAAACACTGTTCAGAATCATCAACACGTTCTTGTTTTTGGTCAACAGTGAGCAAACGCGGCACCCACATTGAACAGAGCTTTCTCATAGTCAAATGCTCATGCAATATAAAGCCAATACGTTGTTTTGATATCTTTACGATGTCAGCTAACTCACGCAACTTCACTTTTCGATCATTCAAAACGATTTTGTGGATTTTTTTGATGTTTTCTGGTGTTACCGCCTCATTTGGACGTCCACTGCGTTCTGCATCATCGGTGTCTCTACGACCACGTTTGAAGTCAGCAAACCAATGTTTTATTGTTGTTTCTGATGGAGCGGAGTCCCCATAACACTTTTCAAGCCATTGCTTCGCTTGAACGGTATTTTTTCCCATCAAGAAGCAGTGTAAAATTAAAACACGAAATTGTTTTTGATCCATTGTTTTGAAAATAACAAAAGTAGCGTGACTCTTAGCACAATAACTCACAAACTAATGAATAGAATATCATGAAATTTTAACAGCTGTCTTTTGAAGGTTAGTACTAACTGAGAGAAAGGTGACTGCAATAAAACTAGCGTCATCTATGTGTTAGGTCCGGGACTTTTCAGCCCATGTGTTAGTAAAACTGCACAAGCGTGGTTTGGTACGGATACGTGTGCTTCACCCCTCCACTTTGTTCTCCGCACAGCACTGAAACTTGCTCCTTTTTGCCGAGATCAATAATAAATCACTTACTGGTAGACCAAGTGTTCAGTCAGAAGAAGTCATAAATCATATTCGTCCACGGATGGAAAATGAGCCCACAAAACCTTTGATACGTCTTTCTTAAGAAATTTGACATTTTTATGGAACATTGGAAAATTGTAAAGAAAAACTTACCATGCATCCGTCTAGGATGCAGCAACATCAGGCTATTTTGGCGATAGACTACCCTACACGTCTTGCTCACTGGGTGTGGTTTGAAAATAATTTAATGCAATATGATGACGAATGCTTGTTTAAGTGACGCAAAATGTGTCATAAATAGGTGGATTGAGGAGACACCGAAGTAGCTCTTCGAGGACGGCTTAAAAGAATGGTTTATCGTTGAGTTAAATAAAAAACTACATGGTAATATTGACGGAAATTGACAAAATAAAAAGAATTATAATATTCCCAAAACTTTGTAAACATCCCTCGTACATCCTATTTGCCCCCTCGCTAGATTGTAGACTGATGATAGCACTAGTAAATAGTAAAATATTATCATCATTTCTCCACAAAAAGGAGAACAAATTTCACTTAAACGTCCGAAGCACATAATAACCTTTAAACCCCATATCTTTCTCCATAAAACGGCTCAATAAGATGATACGTTTATGTCACTTATAAAGGCTATTACGTTGCTCGATAGCCTCTTATACGCGGCTATTTAATAACAAAATGTAAATTATTTAATGCATAACATTACATATATAACGATACATTCTTCACTCATCTAGCGCATTTAACTATCTAGAAATCCACGGGCAAGTATAGTAGAAAAAGAAATTATATTAGACGAATAAATCTGATACAAAATGTAATTAAAAACTTTTCCTATTCCATGAACACGACGACGTTAGAATAGTATTGAAGTGAAAAGGTGGCGGTGTAGAGAAAGAGATGGAAAACGAATCGAGAAATGAAGAAGGACAGAGAAAGGAGAAGAAAGGCGAATATAATTTCTTATAAGAAATGCCTTTAAAAATAATACAAGAATAAGAAAGCAAATTAAATTTTAAAAGAATAAAATTTACATACATAGTGGCTTCTCGCGCTAAATTAAATACACAGACCCGGGTAAAGCGTAAGATTATGGCGCGTTATACTTTAATCAATATTAAGTCTCGTAAACAATGATTAAAGTTAATGGTTATTGGTTTTGGTGTCCGTGTACCTTTACTACCATACTAATACGTAATACCTACGTAAGGAAATATGTGTATACTTACATCATTTTCAAATACAGGACGTCCCACATTGTTTTGTTCAAGTTTCGGTGTTATAAAGGAGAACTTGAAACAGATAAACGTTACAAAAGATTAATATTTCAGTTAGTAGTAGTATTTTTTATGGAATGTATGTTATATTATTACGGCAGTTTATAAACAGCAAATTTTAGCATCTGCCGCATTCCAATCTCCAAGGAGCTCTATCCCTAAAACCATCTTCGCCCAGTCCATTTCTTGGTCTTCATTTTCTTTTCTTCTATTAGTAGGCTTTCATTACTAAACCTCTTATGGTAGTCTGTCCTCGTCCTTTCTCCTCATGTCGCCATACCGTTATAGTTGTTTTTGTTCTATTTCATGTACTAACTTGCGTTATTTTTTTTATTCCTTCATTTCTTTCATGATGTAATAATGTCATCTTTCAGCAGCGTCTCCAGTACATCATCTCCGTTGATATTATTTTGTCTTCCATCTTCTTATTCAGCGCTCACACTTCACTTCCATAGGTAACACAGCTTTCAACAAAAGAGTGGAATATTCGTTTTTTTTTATTTCGGTTTCTATCCCCTAGTTACAACTTACACTAATAAAAAAATAGGAAAGACAAATACGTCAGACAAAACATCATCGAACGTTTGATTAATCTCGCAAGCAACAGCCCTTCTCAGGACTACATTGAAGACGGCAGTAGACGAACTGCCGAAACGTCGGATTCTATGAGTTCAACAAACGATGGAAATGGCTTTAACAGCAATCTAGTGATTATAAATTCATTAATAATCACAACAACATTTTACTGTATCTGTGACTTCTAAAATCTGTTGCTACTTCCAAACTTTTGGATGGTACTGTACTTAAATTCTTGAGTACAGTACTTTCTATTTAATTTTCAGCTTTTGAATCTTTTCATTTATTGCTCTCATATATTTAGTGTCTTTCAATGTTTTCAGAGTTCTTTTCTTGATATCAACAATGTTTGGTGATATTTTTACTGTTGCCAACTTTTAGGGGATCATAATTCCTAGAGTTATCTAATTTATATTCCATTTCATCTATTTAATTATTAACGGATTAGTTCACAGTCTATCACAATTAATAGTTTAAGAAATAAATTAGCTTATTTTCTCGCAATGTAGTTATCTGCTACTTCTTATTTGAAAACAACCATTTTTGCTCGGTCTTCTAATGTGTCTATCTCAGTAATGATAGGTTTTAAATCTTTTCCATTTTCCTTTCCATTTTTGTTTCTCATCATTAGAAATGCATGAAACTAGGCTGCAAAGTTTCTAAAGATTTATTAATTAATTCATCTGCATTTTCATCTAAAGTTATATTTTTACGAGTATTGCTTTATGTTCTATATTATCGAATAGTTTTTAAATTTATTTCTTTTTTCTCTTTTGTTCCCAAGTTGTTCCGACTTGTTCTTCCCTGTTCCGGATTATTCCCATTCGTTTTCATTTTCAGGGATAAAAAACCTTGTGACACGGTAGGACCCGACAACTGTTACGACTATGACAAACGGCCATGAAAGTCTAAGATACTATTTGACACTTATTCATTAATAACACCGCCCAACAAAATAAATTTTTTGTCGTGGTGCCTGTCAAATGCTAACTAATTTAGGATATTTTTAATGTGTTGGTTGCAAAAATAACTGGCATTTCTTCCTAGCAGCTCTAGTTTTTGGAATACACCACGATGAAGTTTATTACTCATGCGTAATAAATTTCACCGCTACTAATTAGTAGAACAAATGCTTTCTAACAGCATGGAGATTCATTACCTTCACATAGCAACTTAGATCGTTTTCCAGAAAACTTAGGTGATGTTAGTGAGGGACAGGAGGAAGGATTTCAGAAAGACCTCAGCATTATGGAGGAAAGGTACCAAGGAAGATGGCATCTTCAGCGAGACTGTTCCGGTAAACCTCACGAAAGGGTATCTTATAAAGAGAAATTTTTAACTGATGACTGAAAGGTGTATATGCATGTTTTTTTTGTTAAATAATTACCTACTACCCATTCTTTATGTCTCAGTTAACAGTTATCAAATAGTAATATTTAAAAAGTTATGTACATAACAAAACATTATATCTAATTTTGGCGAATTTTTCCTAAATAGGGCAGAAAGAGTGAAAAAACTAGATCTGATGGAACAAATCTGACGGCATTTTTGGATCAAGTACCCCAAAATTGCTTAATTACACTTAAAAAATCAGAAGCACCGAAATGTGTGCTGGCCGGTGAAATCACAATAAAATTTACTGTATCTGTGAGTTTTTATAAAATCCATTGCTGCTTCCAAACTTTTGGACGGTAGTGTAAGTATACACCAGTCATTTGGCACTATTAGCTTAGAATAATTTCGAATTGCGCGTAACAAATTCTAAATATTTTGGGAAAGAAGGGTCAAAATGGACTCTCAAATCTTTTATCAGACTACAACGATTAAGTGAAGTGGTATCAATTTTGTACTTAAAATGAAATAGTTTCGTATTTCGAAAATACGATGCGACACTACACTTAGATACGTAACAATTCGTCGGTAGGAAGTTATTTTAATTTTCTATCTACTAAAGTAACGCGATTATAGTTTTAAATTTAAACAATTTCACAAAAGAAGTGGTACAAAACGGGTGGCCGTAGATCTTCACCTCAACCGTTCAGGGCACTTACATATTCATTCATTCAGAAAAGATACACCAGTTAAACACTTATAATACCATTGAATCGCTTAACATTTTTTCCCACTGTAATATCTCCCATTGTTCTCTTTCCTCTTTATATTGTTCTTAGTAATGAGTAATCTATCTTTACTATCAGTACGCCGTAACGCAATTTTTTTTCACCTTAAACGCGTACAGATCTTAATCTCCACCATTGCCGGCGTTCAGAAGGAAGACGCCTTCTCGAACCTAGATTTTCGCGCCGAATAATTAACTGTAACTGTACTTTCTTTTGTATTCCCGTCTTGGACGATTTCTCCTGATACTACTGCATATGGAAAGGTAAAATATATAGACATGCATACATAGGCGCGTGTATAATACATACACTACCGTCCATATTAGTTCGGGCACCCAGTAAAATCTTATAAACTCTACTAAAAGGTAATATAATTGCTTTTATATATAAATAAGATTTATCTTAGGTCATTTAGGAAGTTTATTGTATATGAAATGTAGAGAAGAATATCGATTAAGGAATGATTAAAAACCTATTATATTTTATGACGCAATACAGTAATTTCCAGAATAATCCTTATCGCCGCAAATAGGATTATTTTTGGGACAATATTGCAGGTACTAAATTTACAATAATCTTTGGGGTCAGAGCAAGCGACCTGAAGAGGTATTGGGTATTGGTAAATCTTTCATTTTCTAAATAAACGTGCTTACGCGTTAGTGTTAAACGCGCATCTTTTTGTGTGAACCTGATTAAAATGACGAGAGAAAACCCGACATGTTTAGAAAAGCGCTCTATAATTGTTACTTTTCATCAAAGTTATTGATAAAATTATAATTTTCTTGCAATTTCCAACGTAATTAAATTTCCGAAAACATATTGGTCTCGGAGGAGACTTGAACCCAACATCTCTACATCTCCGGTGTACCTTGCTAAAACCTTGCACGACGAAGCCATTGAATTCAAGTCGCCTTAGATCCCCCTAGGAAGACACCGGAGATGTAGAGATGTTGGGTTAATATATCTACTGACATCGTGACATCTAGGGGGATTTAAGGCGACTTGAATTCAATTTCCTCGTGGTGCAAGGTTTTAGCACGGTACAACGGAGATGTAGAGATGTTGGGTTCAAATCCCCCTCCGAGACCGATATCTTTTCGGAAATTTAATTACGTTGGAAATTGCAAGAAAATTGTAATTTTATCATTACTAACGCCAAGTGGCCTAGTATAGATATTCATATTAATATGGATGTTAGTTTAAGAAGGTTATTCAGTGCGTCAAATTTCCGAGTGGTAGTGATGTCATCCGCAGACATCAACGTACGGACACTTTTAAGAGATCGGGCACGTTCAGCTCGTAAGAGAACAGCTCACGTCGACGATGAGCGTATAACATGTCTAAGCAAGCTTAATACATGAATGACAGCACCAGAAATCGCCGCCGAAATGAATCGCGATCGTGCAAGAAAAATTTTTGGTACTACAGCTGCAAATCTTCACGTCCCCATTGCAACAAAAAAAAAACCTACTTCGACGGGGAAACAGCAAGAATGACTACAGTGGACAGAAACACATAGAAATTGTGACAGTGGATAATTGGAAAAGGGTGCTATGGACTGATGAGTCAAAGTTTGAAGTATTCGGACAATCAAAGCGAGTTTTTGTAAGAAAAGGGAAAGGCCAAAGAATGTTGCAGGATTGAGTAGTGTCAACTGTCAAGCAAGGAAGAAGTTCTTGTTCGGAGTTGCTTTTGCTACCCCGGTAAAGAAGGCATAAAGTGAATCGAGGGTATTTTGCGGAAAGGGGATTATTTAGAAATACTGCAAGAAAATGCAATACCATCGGGGCAACGTCTAATCGGCGAAAACGTTGTATTCATGTAGGACAACGACCCCAACACTCAGCACTGATATGCAAAAATTTCTCAAATGAAGAGCACGGTACAAATAATGACATGGCCGCCGGAAAGCCTCAATCTAAACCCCATAGAGTTGTTATGGGATGAATTGGCCAGGAGGGTTCGAAAAGTCTTCCCTACCTGCATAGGCCACCTGTGGAACATTTTATAAGAGGAATGGACTAATATGCCAAATAGAGTTCTTGAAAAATTAATGGATTGTGAAAGCTGTTCTTCGCGCAGAAGGAAGTTCCTTTGATGAACGGAATGTTTAAGAGGTTTTTGTTTATTTTTCGCTGGAATTACTTTTTTTACTTTAATTTTACTATTTTACTATTAATACGATCCAATAACAATTTTAAGTTTTGAAGAAATATGTTGGACTATTTTCTCGTCTTTTTAAAATTTATTTGCGTGTCCGAACTAATATGGTCGGTAGTGTACATTTTTTCGAGGCATTCTTGTTTTCTTACGCTCTCTTCTTTTTGACGTCTACCGCTCCGTTGTTACGATATTATATCTTCTTTTAATTGTTATTTATAGTGAACGCGTTCGTTCGGATGAGGTAGACATGGTAAAGGATGGACGATGACGTTTTGTAGGATGAATACGCGGAAGAAATAAATTTATACTTTAAAATGTTAATTTATTCTTTTGTAAGGCGGTACCGTTATGAAATTTTAAACTCGCAGAGAAAAACGAAAAACAAACAAACGAAAGTAGAGATT
Organism: Trypoxylus dichotomus; assembly: GCA_023509865.1. Lineage (NCBI taxonomy): Eukaryota > Metazoa > Arthropoda > Insecta > Coleoptera > Scarabaeidae > Trypoxylus > Trypoxylus dichotomus. The sequence continues at coordinate 86,851,188 of CM042074.1, read as the reverse complement.
ACGAATTGGGAATTATACATTTCGAAATAAGCACAATGTATATACGTACATACTTTAATTACGTCATTAATTTTCGATTAACTGTCCCTATATAATGATCTTCGTAAATTTATGTATTGTGAATTTGCATCGTAAACGTTCTTCCCATGATCCTCAGCTCGAAACTCTACCTTTGAACTGCAACGTCATAAACTGCAGCATAGTATGTAAAATTTATAACATGTGCAGTGCCAAAATTACGAATGGTTTCGTATTCGCTGCGTATGGAAACATTGGTGTACAAAATAACATAACAAGAATAGGATTGCAAGTCTCGGAAATAACGGACAGTATGATTGCGGGAACTAGATCTTTACTACTGAGAGAAAATCTGTAAAAACTCTCCAATGGAACAAAAATTAACTCTAACATTCTTTTCTTGTACATATTACAATATGTGCAACTGCTTCCTAGAGATCAGGTTAGATTTTGACTATAATTAATTTGTTTCAGAGACAATGTGAGATATCTTGCGTTAGGACCGTATTAATTTTATATCTCTTACTACAGTCCCTGGGCAATTTATTAGGGCCACTTGCTAAAATAACGATTTTGTTAAAATATATAATGAAAAACACATAAGATTATTCAGAACTGTTTATAGACATCTCGACAACTATATAGCTCATATTTTATACTATACGTATACTTTTTGGCATACAGTCTATGCAGACGTTAATGGCATGTCTAATTGTAGCATCGTTTTGCCACACATCCTCAATATTTCTTACTAATTCTCGAATACACGCGTGATTTTAGAACATTCCATACATTCTTAATTGCATTGAGGTTGGGAGAATTTCCCGGCCAAGGTAACACTGGCAGAGTGTGCGTTTTCAAAAACCTTTAGATGGATTTGGCCATGTGGCATGGTGCCTAAATCATCGATATATGGCATCAAGACATCCTCCAATACACGCTTATAGTCATTATTTATTTATAGGTATGTGGTATCCTGAAATATTAAACTAATCTTACCCAGCCACACCTTAATCTTTTAATTTGAGGTTGTACATCACAATATTTACCAAATATACGATTTACAGAGAACCTTTTTATTGGTATAAATTAGCATTCAATGAAGCTTTCGTTAATAATTTCTGAAAAACACCTTTTAGTGGAGTCCCACCCTTAACCCAGTTAATATACAGTTTTTAAAGTTTTAACACGTATCCCATTGAAAAATTCTCCCTTAAACTTTTCCCCCTGTTTCTACATTTTCTTCTTTTTTCTTAATTTATACAAACTCATATTCATACACGTACACATGTAGACGGTATACGCGATGTCGGTAACACACTCAAGCTTTACACGGTTAATTTAAAAAGAATTCATAAACATGTCATGGGATTAAAAACGAGCTGATATTACTAAGCTCTCTTTTGCCATGAAACGCGCCCTCTAAACCTGAACTAAGCCCGCTTTATTCGCTAGAAAAAGGTGGAGTAAGAGGGACAACATCTCTTTTTTATACGGACACGCTCAGGCAAAAGCACGTTGTCAAGAAGGTTGTGAGAACGAAAAGCTTTCCTGTATGCAAGTACACAGGCGGTGAAACATTTATTAACATGTTGTAGTCTCTTGCGAATACGCTGGGCGAAACAAACCGTTGGATCAACTGAAGAAACGTAAAATTGGATCGTTGCGCTATGTAGCTAACATATCCCATCTTTGGTTTTGTTTAACTGTACTTTGTTGTGTAAACTAAAATGGTAGTTTTAAGGGTAGAACCTCGCTTAAGGAATATATTTCGTCCTACTCGTGACGTAAAAGGTTCTTTAAGCGAAACCATATCCCAATACAAATTAATGTAATGTATTGCATGCCTAAAGTACTCAAAAGAATGTATGTGTGACGTTCATTCAAAGAAAGTTTGAAAATTGAAATAATCATTATTTGGTGATGATGATAGATGCGGGACTTGTCCGGAAACTAAAAGTACCGTTTCATTCTACTGCCATTAGTAGTTCCGCGCATGCACACGTTTGACTAGTGCTATATATTTTCGCTTCAGCTATGTCAACACTGTGAATGATGCATGAGACAGCAGTAAAGTTGTATTAGATGAACGAGCCCCAAACTCAAAATAAAATTTCTTCGCACAAGGATAACGTCCGTAATGGTACCCTTTCTGCAGTACTTCCTGTACACTGTGATGGAACGTGCCACACTTATGATCTTGATAATGTAATATTCTTGGGTGTTGAAAATTATCAATTTATTGTGGTGTGCAGTATACAATATCCGTACCTAGAGTAAAACTGAAAGTCTAGGCGATATACAAGTATCTTTATCGGAGGACTATCAAAACTTCTAGCCTTCAGTTTTTTTCTGTGCTAAGCCTTGGAAAATTTTGTTTCAAATACTCAGAACACGATCCATTTAGAGGAAAAGCCTTAAGAAATTGCTTCATAAGTCCCAGCTTGATATCCAGAGGTGGAAAGATTATTTTGCTTCTTTCTGTTAACCAACGGTTCGTTAAGAAGGGTGTGTTCTCCTTGAACTAAAGCATTTCTTAAACGCCAGTTCCTGGTAATCCAATGCTGGGCCTTAGTTCTGCTATCCCAAAGGGACTTAAAAAGCAAGGATATTCTGTGGTTACACTTTGTTGTCCGAGGAGAAAATGTACGACTTTGAGATTGACACATATTACCTACTCTTCATATTTGATATTTTCCACGATCAATGATATTGTCTCGTATTCCTCTTTTGTAGTGGTGGAATGTGCGATAGGTATAGAGCCATGTTTATTACCATTGTGTAAAAGTACACATATTAAACTTCGCAGTAGATCTTTCTTCCTGATACGATAAAATGTAATATTACTACCTCGACATAGTAAGTTCCTTTCCTTTAATCTGGAAGCAATTCGGACGACTTCGTTTAGAGGTTCGGATCTCTAGTAAGGTCATGAAGTTCTTATTGGCTGAAGTATTGGCGACTCGCTGATGGTCCTTCACTTTTCTGGAACTGCACCTCGTCAGACGATGTATCTGAGTCATCCTCCGGAAGCAGAGAGAAGTTATTAAACGTTGGAATAAGTATTTTTTTTCAGAATGTGGAAGAGGTCTCTTCGCTGACTTAATGTTAGGCTATACCCATTTATGTCGGTTATTATGATTGACAGAACAAAAATAGCAGTCATCATGATGGTTTTTAGGTTCCCTCAATACCATAAGTACACATTTTAGGCCGTTTCTCTTTCCGTTTGTCCACTGTCGCAAATGTTCTACCCATGTTTTGCACACAAAATATGGTGCCCAAGATTTGTCCTGGTCTCTTAACTGGACTCCAAAATACGCCAAATATGCTCTATACAATACTAAACTGAACTGTGGTATGCGAAGAGAGATACGGGGAACTCTATGTTAGAGGCAAATGGGGTAATGGGGATTAGGGTTGGGTTAGGTAAGACAGGTTGATTCTTCCAGCAATGGGAATACTGAGAATTAGAATTATATTGTAATTCTAACTTTAGGTCTCCTAAATGTTTAGTTAATTATTTTGATTATGCTATTTATCCGCACCGTGGTGTATCTCAAAAGTTACAGCTGCTAGGAAGAAATGCCAGTTATTTTTAGAACAAGCACATCAGAAATACCCCAAATCAGTTCGTATTTTACAGGCGCCACGACAAAAAATTTATTGTGTTGGGCGGTGTAATACCACCTTGAGACCACACAACTGAAAACATTTACAGTCATTAAAACAGCGTTAAAACTATACACAAGCAGATTACACAACTTTTTTAAGGTAGGTTGATGTTTCTAAACTTTTCGATACCAGCGTATATAAACGAGGATGATGTGGGTCGTCCGACAAACTAACTACATCAACGGTACAACGTCAAATGCACTTGTCGGCGTGGCTAAGGTTGTTCTCTCTTTATTAGATCACTTAGTTAATACGTTCGTCGGTCGGTCACCGACGCCGCCCGTGCCAGCGTGAATATATGCCGGCCTGTGTGAGGTACAACGACGGCCGCGGCCGCCGTCGACGGGAAAGAAAGAACGGAAAATGGAACGGAAGAAGAGAAGAACGGAGACAAGAGAATAACGCCCGGCGACCGTTGGCTTTCCTTTATCTCCTCTTGTTCGCTTTTTGTTGCGAGCCGTAACGCTTTAGTCGAACGCCCGCTGGCCGGCTAGCTTCTCTAGCGCCGGGCGGAGAGCTTTTGTGTGGATTTGCGACGAATTACTTCGCATGGGGAAATTGGGATGATAACGAGTTATTTTGATTGGCTTTTGTGTCTAATTGCGGTCGGCAATTGTTGAACTTCATTTGTCGAAAGGCGTTCGCCGGATGTTTTGCTTTTCGGATTATTTTGCTCGAGATGAGGCTGGACGTACGGATTGAAGATTTGATTATGGGATAGAGGAATGAGGATGATAAATTAATGACAATATTATACTTTGAAAAGAACAACAGAGTATAGGTCAAGGATTCAAAGGATTGTGAAAACCATTTTTATGCTATTTAATCATTGAGATTAATGGTTCTCAAGGATGTGGGTGCAAGCTTTGTTTATTAAGTTAAAGCTTTGAAGGTGAATAACTAATCCAAAGGAATGTCCAGAATTAATAATAATATCGTAATTTATAGATTCTATACAAAACTTAATGAAGTGAGGAATCTACTGCCTCTGGTTTCACAGGTCATGACGTCCTATTTCAAAAATAGTCATCCTCCAGAGGAACAATTAAAAGGCAACGATGGCTCAATTTTTGTTATGTTCATGCCGCCCAACGTAACTCCACTTATCCAACCGCTGGATCAAAATGTTATCAAAAATTTCTACTTTCTTCTGCGTTATCAAAGACTCCTAAAGACATTTCTGAATCCTTAAAGCAAGTAACTTTACGTGAAGCAATTTTAAATTTAGATATAGCGTGGAATGCACTTAACCAGCAAAGAATCAGAAAGTGTTGGAAAAATTTGCTTTACTCCAGTGATGATTATGACGATGAAGATAATGTACGGATAACCATCATTAGAAAACTGTTACTGTCTGATGCTGAAGTTATTGACAGTGCATCATCGGACGTTCTCGAATTATTAAAAGCAATAAATCCCGATATTGTTTGCACAATTACCGATGTTAGTTTATGGAATGACGATAAAGAGGTGGATGATGCACATGAAGAGGAAAATGGGGTGAATGAAGATGACGAGCCTCCGATTGAAATAAAAAATACAGTGAATGACGCGCAAGCTGTAGGAATTTTTAATCAAGCGTTAGATGGTCTCCTTCTTGGTGCAGGTGTTCTACTGCTACGGAGATCTCAATATGCCTGAGGCGTGCGTCTCTCTCGTGTTCTTTCACCCTGCACTGAATACTTCGTCCTGTTTGATGTAGCTTTTTCCACATTGGCACTTTAGTTCGTATATGCCCTTTGTTCGTAGTTTTGGTAACACGTCCTTGTTGGGAGGGAGTAGCTGTTCGATTTTGGTCACTGTATTGTATCGTGCGGTAATATTGTGTTCTCCTATGGTCTTTTTTAGCCTATCAGCGACTCCGGCTATGTATGGAAGATATGCGTAACCTGCTGGTTGTTGTTGATCTTCGTCCTTTCTCTGCTTCCGTGATTTCCTTATATCTTTTGTGCTGTAGCCGTTCTTCTGCCATTTCTACTATGGACGACGGTCGTGAAAGCCTACATTCAACCTAGAAGAATATTTAAAGCAAATATTGCGAAAAATAAGAGAAGAGGTAGGCCACGGTAGACTTGGGACAATGTCATAATGAGAATTTTGGAAAGAAGGTTTAAATCATGGGCTAAAGCAGTGAAGTTGGTAAAGGATAGGATGCAGATAAAAATGTAAAAGAAATAACACTTTCTACACCATTTATTTACATGAGCTATTGGATATATATATATATATATATATATATATATATATATATATATATATATATATATATATTAACCCATCGCAATTCTCCAACTATTTACTAGAAAATGTTCCTCGTTGGTTCATCCACAAAGAACCATTAATGTTTATAACAACGATATTTGTTTTTTAAGAACAAAAAAAATGATTAAATATTTAAGTTTGATTATGCAATCGTTACGGCGAAGCGAACAGCCTTTTAAGCGGCCAAGTGTATGTAAAATACGCTCATAAAAACTTTCAAAGCTTTTATGCAAATAGAACGAAACTTTTCTCTTTTCTACTGCAAGCGGAGGCTGTGGCCAGCGTCGGTGCTTTAGCTAACAACAACGACGCGCCGAGGTAAAGCGGAGAAAACGAACCGAGTGTTCGCGATTAACGGTGGGAAACGATGAGTTAAAGGAGTAGCTACGGACGGCCGAAAGAGGAGGAGAACAAGCAAGAAGGAGGTAGGTAGTCGACGTATTGTGCCCTTATCCGGGCGCACATACTTTTGTAATTAAATTTTATAGAAAATCTTTCGTGAACCGTTGTTTTAATTAGATTTTTATCTAAATGAAATAATAAAGAACACACCGTCAAGTCTTTCATGGGAGAAATCTCGTTTACGATATTTTCTAGATAAGAGTTTACTTGTTTACCTTGCGAAGTAAATACTGTAATAATTTTAGTCGTATGTAATTTTTTTTAGGGTCATCCAGTATAATTTACGTAACAAAAAAGGGAATATAAAAGTTAGAGCAGGAGATGAAATAAGTTCCGGAAAAAGTTCCATTGTAGGCAGTGTTTATTTTACGTTTTTTATATATTCGAACGTACTAAGAGAGTAAACATTATTCTAATAAAAGTATGCCATGGAATTTGAAAATGTACGCCGTAGCTTTTTTATTTTTTTTTTTCATATAATTGTGACAGGCACTGTCGTCAATATTTGTCATATATTTTCTCTCTAAAATTTTAAGTAATTTTTACCACGGCGCACAAAACTCTCGCAATCGAAGCCTACTTTAGAACCCATGTGGTAGTTAATGGAATTCGCAGTAGTAGAACAGGATTTTTACATGTACGCTGCGCATATTATTGATGTATTTCGCAAAATTGGATATCTAGCTCATAAGAGAAGTGCTGGTAGGTGAACTAGTTATATAGAAGAGTTGATTATTTATGATCGTAATCGTGCGAAAGAGGACCCCACAAAACCGACGCTTGGCCCGGCTCCCGAACAGTTGTAAAGGACTTGAACATGCATCCCTATAAGATTCAATCATATTGTTACGTTCTCCTGGTTTGAAGAACAGTGCCGCTGTCGTTTACTCGTAAATTCCTGAATTACTTGACCAATCCTTACTTGCAGAGTATTTTCACTTATTTACTAGGTTGAAGGTTACAATGTTAAGTCCTTAACACACATCAAACGCTCTTGTTAATAGGCCACCCCAGACGTCTTGCGTACTGGTAATGGTTCGTCAATAATTTAATGAATAATGACCTGCTAAATTTAAGATTTTTTTGCTGATGAGGCATGGTGTCACCCTGTGTGAATGTGGAGCAACGATATGCCGCATTTCTTTGCGAAATCTCCGTTAGATTCTCAGAAAATTTGTGTGTAGGTTACAGTCTCTAGTAGAATATCAACGCAGAGAGGTATAGAAGCAACATTTTGAAGAACTTCACAACGATGAACTTCAAAATGGCTATTCCCAGCGGGAACGAGTAACAGCACATACGACAGGGGAAACTGTATCCTTTGTGCAAAACTCTTCTAATTATTTTGCAAGAATTTCAACAAAAGATAATTCAAGAATGTGGAAACGTAATGCCACAATTGCTACAAAATGCGTTTGATACTGTTTAGTTTTCTATTAGATTTTCAAATGCACATAATTTCCGCTAGTGGTAATCTCCCCACTTATGTTTCGTCATGATGACGACAGAGGCAGTAGTAACCAAGATAGCAGAATAAACGTATCGAGAAGCAACGTTTTATATCAATATCATAATATCTGGAATAGTTTACATCAGTAAACTCGCCAAGGGAAAATAACGCAAAACAAATACCATAATAAGGCGCGTAAACTTGTACACTCAACAAGGCGGTTCAACAGTTATTACTAGAGACCGGATTATATGCAAAGTGGATATATTCTATTTTATTAATTTATCTTATTCTACGTCTATATGTAGATGTATTGCACTGATTAAAGATAATTAACTTTAATCAGTGTAATACATCTACATATATACGTAAAATATAATAAATAAATAAAATAAAATATATCCACTTTGCATATAATCCAGTCTCTAGTTATTACAGTTTTTTAAATCTTTTTTTAATTAAAACGTTATTTATACATATAAAGCAGTTTTGTCTCATCACTGCCCAAAATACACTTTTCGCGGTTATGTTATGTAGAAATATTAATGCCAGTGTGCAACCTAACCTGTCAGGATTATATAAAAGAGATTATATAAGCTATAACATACATTTCTAAATTCCAGGGCATACTTTTATCAATATGGTTCTCATTCTCTTGGTATAATATCCACAGAGTGGAAGCACTACCCTTCACATAAAACCATTTTTAAAAGAAAGTATTTACACATAATCTTTGTAATAAGTTATCCCATAAATCCTACCGATTGAAAGCCCCGAACATAATTCCGATATAAATATACAGAGTGACTTTAAATGACTTGAACTATAGTTTAAATTTCTTGCCTTGCTAATTTTTTGCCAGGTTGGCGATTTAGTTTTGAGCTCCTTCCAAGCAGCGTCTTAAACATATTTTGTACGGATGATAAGCCATACCATTCTTGTACCTTTATTCAGATTATCTAAAATCATCAAGAGTGTGTGTTACGTAGCAAAACGACCAACCAAACAAATATACAGTTTTACAATTAAATAACGAAACTTTTAGATATATAGAATGAAATATTGTATATAACATATATTACGGTGGAAAATCTCAGGCTCGTTAAATTTTTTTAATTGAGTTCTTTGATTTAAAATTTTGATTTATTTGTTTTAAAATTAAGTGATAATGTTTTCTAAATTAAAATACCAAATGTAAAGTTGAAAAGATAAATATATCGACAAAATAATAAATATATACCGCTTTTTTTTACAAAAAAAATATGTTTTTTATAGAAAACCTGAGGCAATCATTGACTAGCTAAACTTTAAATATTCTTATTAATTTACGAAACAAAGATTGAGATCGGAGGATATAAATAATTTAGAAGAACTTAAGTAGATTCGACGTCTTTAGTCTTTGAAACCGTACTCACTCGCACATGATTTCTTGCCTTTTTGTTTGTCCAATATGAACTTTCTCACAAAAAGGAGTATCGAAACGAGGTTCAAAGAACATATTAGACACTATCGTTTCGACAAACCAGAACTATCAAGTGTAGCAGAACATATGGTAGAATCCGGACAAAAGATTTATTTAAAAAATCTGACACTACTTAAAAACGTGAACTCGTATAGAGTTTCGTACGCGTCTAACGAAACGATATGTATGAAAAAGAACGGAAACTTATTGAACAGAGAACCACCCCCAATTGCACACTCGAGTTTGATGGATTTATTACCATAGGCCCTGTTAAAGATACGGTTCGCTTTCGGTCCATCCTTTCCCGAAAACGGCATTAGACCACCGAGTAGATTGTAAACAGTCATATGTTTTAGAAATTTGAGAGCCTGCGTAGAAAATAATTTGCATGTGTGATACAGTTTTTACTTTCAGTCGGTAACACGGTCGACAATGAGAGCCCACGTGCTCTCGAAACGCTGCGTTCCGCATAATTAATAAATTTGTGTGAGTGGAGTTTACTGCTATACCTGTGAAGTAACAGTTACTAAAATAAATTAATTATTTGGATACACTTTACAGCGTATCTTGGAGTCATTCAAATTTGGCTGTACGTTCACATGTACATACATATTGGCCAACCGGTATAACTTATGGATGCGATCTTATCTGCAATCGATCGCGTAATATAAGCGCACATCCTTTCGCGTAATCACTATAATTTCCATGTCATAACAGCGCGCCGAACCTGAAAAAAACTAGTAACCGGGCCCCGATCTGGGAAAAAAAGTCGAGCTCCAGTGTACAATGTTTCGACGTAATGTTACTGTCAAACTTTGTTAATGCTTTCCGAAAGAGGAGCACTTACTCATCCGACCTTAGTCAGGCGTCGTCCGTATCAACCGTTCCCGTGTATTCAGCTTTTTCTCTCTCTCTCTCTCTCTCTTACACTCCGGCTCTTCCCTTACTTCTATCTTTCAGCGTAATTTTCCCTCGAACGACCCGACGATCTCGGTAATTGATTACATCTTATTTATATTCAGAATTAAAATATTATTAATATGGACATGCCATTACGATGTTGACAAAATAATTAAAGTTAAGGTCAAGAGAAAGATGATGATGTTGATGATCGTGTTGCATATATAGGTTGGTCCTGTGTAGTTATATTCCGTGAAAATGTCCTGTTGCAAGGTAGGTAACAATTCAGTTGTTTCTTCGGATTCAATTTGGCAGAGACTGGTTAATGGGAATCGGCTGGATTTTTATGTTTATTTTTTTATTAAGCTTTCGCCATTTTTTTTATTTTACCGTATTTCTCAAGGCACTGTAATAGAAAAAACATTATTATTATTTTTTTTAATCCTATGTCCTTGATATCTTGCGGTGTCGAACTATTTGTTTTCTTATTTTTATCTTCCACAGGTTCCTGTTCTGAGCCAGTTGCTTGGCTTCAATCCATCCCATACTTCTCTTTTCCAATGTTCTATACACCTGCTGCTTCCAGGTGTTTCGGGGTCTACCTATTCTGCTTTTGCCCTCCGTTTTGGCTTCAAATATCCTCTTAGTGATTCGATGTTCTTCCAGTCTATTTCTATTGGCTTGATATTTAGACTATTAGTGATTGTCGTGTTTCTGATTCTGTCTCCTCCATTTACTCCTTCTATTCTTCTTAGGAACCTCATTTCCATGGCAGTAACTCTGCTTTTGATTCTATTCGTGGTTATCCATGACTCACTACCATATGTTAATGTTGGTCTGACCACTCTTTTATACACCTCTGTCTTTATTTTTTTTTGGTATTTATTTTTTATCCAGAAACGAATTTCTCAATATGTTATATATTTTTGCGGATTTCCCTATCCTCTCATTTACCTCTTTCTCTATTCTCCCATTGTCTTCAATGATTGTTCCTAAGTAGTTGTAACTTTAACTTGTTCCAATGCTTTTTCCCTGATTTTGATGCTATGTTTTCTTTCTTCTGCTGCTATTATCATTGTGTTTGTTTTCCTTGTGTCTATCTCTATGTTTATCTTTGTTAGTTCTTCTTGGTATATCTTCAAGTTTTGCTGTAATGTCTCTTCCGAGTGCGCTATCAGTACCATATCATCTGCAAACATTAGTTCCTGTACGTTAATTGCATTCATTTTCCAGTTTCCTTTGTTTAGCTTTTTTAACAGCGTCGTCTATTAATATAGAGAATAACAATGGGCTCAATACGCATCGCTGTTTTAATCCAATTTGCGATTCGAATTCAGCTGATTCTGCATTGAATGCAAGAATAAGGTGAGAACTCCTTATTCTTATTGCTTTTATACAGTGCCTTAATCATCTCTATCATTCCTTTCTCTAAACCTCTCCTTTCCAAGCTCTGCCATACATCTTCTCTTCTTACCCTATCAAAAGCTTTTTTAAGATCTATAAAACATATATGTATTTCCTTTCCTTTCCCTATTAGTTTTCCTCCTAATTGTCTGATTACAAATATTAAGTCCTGGGTGCTTCTTCCTTTTCTAAATCCATGTTGAGTATCTTCTAGTGTTTCCAGTTTCTCTCGGAGTCTTTTTTCTAGTATTCTAGTGGTTCTAACGAATGGTGTGGAGACCCTAACATTAACGAAGAAAACGGCGAAAAAAATTAGAATCGCACAGACAGCAGTGGAAAGATCAATGTTGGGACTATCGCTGAAGAACAAAATACCGAATATCAAAGTACGAAACAAAGAGAGCAAAAGTTACGGATGCTAAAGAAAAAATAATTATTTTGAAATGGAATTGGGCAGCGCACATTGCAGGACTAAACGATAATCGATGGACTAACAAAATTATAAAATGGAGACCAAGACGAGACGTATTCAGGAGTAAAGACCGTCCTCCAACGAGATAGCAGCACGATTTAAGGCGTATTCACAGTAACTGGATGCAATTTGCTCAGGATAATGAGTTATAGAAGTAGCCTAGTGGCAGTGGATTCTAGGGGTTGGTTGATCATGATGACTATTTGTGAGGAACTGAAACAATCGCTACCTCTCGTCATCGAGAAGATCCCTGGGATTACCCTTGTTGATGTCGTTCGTATCACACAATTATTGTTAATTAAACATCACACACACAATTTTTTTTTTAAATAAAACTCCTTTTCTGGAGAAACAAGCTAATCTTTTTACAGCAATTTCATACTGGAAACCTGCTTTTGGTTGACCTTATACTTATTGCAAAGGATACCAATTTAGCTAAAGCATCGCACAGAGCAACATCCATACTACATCTAGTTACCATATAAGTCAATGTTTATAAGTCTTACTGTAGACAAAGCCATCTATAGTTGTTTCTCTTATTTTATAATATTCGTTTGTCTTAAGCCTTAAAATCGTCTTTTGAATAGACTACATTAGTTTTGGTTAGAACTTGTGATGTTCTATATTTCAACCCATACTTTTAAGGACTTTATTAAAACTCTTACCACACCAGCGGTATTTAATTTGCAAGTTTTTGTTATGTAGAATTTAAGTCCAGAGTCTCTTTGGTACAGTGAAATACAGACTTGGAATATAAAAATGGGATCGTGCCAAAATCCATCGATTAAATGTAACATATAATATACAGTTAGTCTTATTACTAGTGCAGATTAGCTTTTTGATGGTCATTATTCCAGTGCCAAAAAAGGAGCTTATTGCAATATCTTGTATGTCGAGAAGACATTTAGGATGAAGCTTACTGTACACGCAATAAACCAGAGCAATGAAGAAACGAAAATAAAAGAGTAACCGTAAAAACAATCTCGTCCAAACTCGCGTTGTATAACATCGCATATTTCCGAACAATTTAGATTAACATATAAATTTTTCCACGGAAGATATCGAGCCACGGGTATATTATAATAGACGCCGGGAGATGATGGGATTTAACGTTTTTTTAATTATGTTAAAGTTATACGCCATTTAGAAATTAACATACCGCTCCTCGTTGGCTGTCGGCTCGGATAGCTCGACAACGAAGTTATATAGGGTTATTCATGAGAAAGTTACATTTTGACGATGTTATAAGTTTTTAAAAATTGTATAGGAAACAAACCTAATATACGCTCATACTTCGAGACAATGGGGTTTTCTAAGGCATCGTTTTATTTTAATTTTGTCCAGCATACTTATATAGTTCCATTAATATTTTTGTTTTACAGCTCTGATTTAACTAAAATATCGTATTTCTAGAATGTGCTTGAGATTGAGATGACTAGGCAAGTTTTCTACTTCTGCAAGTGTAGTGGGAACTGTACATTTTAGTCTAAGTAATATTTTATAGCAGTAATCTATAAAATACGAAAAAAGCGCTTGTATTTATAAATAGAATTGTTATTCTTTATTTAAGGATATGCCCTACATCTTGAACAGTCGGTGGATAAAAAAGATGCACGCTTATGTGTAAGAAGGAAATGTGAATCTCTGCGTTACATTTGTAACACGCCTTTGAATTGTACTTTTCATTCTTAGGCGGTGTTTAAGATGTGCTAGACAATCTCTTCTTTTATTCATCCACTCCACCAAATTTCGTGGTGATCTATCTCATTACCTTGATAGATTTTCCAATTTACCCATCCAATCGTATTCAAACCAAAATCAATTTGTCAGAGAGTTTTCTGGTTGTAAGAGATACATATAGAGTCAGATAATCACTGAAGACATTAAAAATCCAGTATGACAAAACATACCTAAATACAAAAATATCACTTTTTAGATTGGATTTAAAATTAACAAATCTAATATTGAAATCCATTTTCTGGAAATTTCCTTTCAGAAAAGAAATATCATTTATCAAGTCGAGCTAGCTTACAAGATTGGTCAATATAAGAAGCTATCAGCCAATATCTCTGGAATCCGTCTAGTAGTTAAAGCGATCTTTAACCGTTTTTTAACCGCCAAATTCATGAAATTTGTCATTAAGAATCTATAATTTAGTAGACAGTTCGTGCGGAAGTGGACTAATAGGATTTAAAATAAATCGGTTTTTTATGAATAAGTTTTGCATGAAAATGCTCCAACCATATTTCTTTTTAAATATAGCTTAGGATCGAAACAATCCACAAATCGACACTGTTCGAACCTTTGAAACGAAGTACCATTCAAAAACTGGTTTGCCTAATTTCAACATGGACACATCACCTTTAGGAGTGAATCGTGTAAAGGTTATCCATAAACATCTCGTGATAACGTAAGTGTAATAATTGACCAAGATCAGCATGCCACATACAGTGAGATTGGAATACACTTGGAAGTTGGCATGAAAATAGTGCACACGATTTTTTGTGAACCTTTTAACGCATAACAACTTTGCAGTTGTTTGATTCCACAGAACTTGACAAAAGCTCAGAAAGAAGGTCTCATGAAGTGGTACAATGGAATATACAAGAAATTCAATAGCAATCTATAGCATCGTTGCTGGCAAGGAAATTTGAAAGTATTCCTACGAGCTAGAGAGTAAAGAACAGTCCACCATTTGGGTATTTCAAATGAGTCGCTTTCAATAGAAGTTGCCGGGCCAGATAATGAAATTTTAAATCTTATTGACGAATCTGCAATCACATGAATGCGTCTTCGACTGCATCTACGAAACAGGTGAAAAACCAAAGAGTTGTTAGCGTCAGAATTTGCTTTAAGACCTAAGAAACCAGGTGCAAAAGGATGTGGAGAATATAGAACTATTAGGCTCATGAGCCACTTACTAGAACTGTTCCTAAAATTTATTTATAGAAGAATATGCAAAGAAATTCGGGGTTCATATGTTTGAGACGCAGTTTGGGTTTCGTGATGTAGTGGGCACTAGGGAAGTACTATTCAGTGCACAGATGCTATTTCAGAGGTGTAGAGATGTCAACTGTTATGTGTATGCTTGTTTTGTCGACGACATGAAGGCTTCCGACGGTATCCAACACCACAAACTAGTAAAAATATTGAACTGTATTGGGATCGATGAAAAGATCTGGACATAATATGACGATTATATCAGGCATTAGTTAGCATATATACCCATTGACGGTGAGCAAGGATGTGTACTATACATATTAAAAAAGACTCTCGAAGAATGAAGGAATAGTGGGAACAAACTGAAGAAAATCCGATACACTAACGATACTGTTATTATGACAGATAGTCTGAAACGACAACAACAACTGATAATTAGAGTGAAGGACATCAATAGAGAGTGTGGTCTCGATATAAATGTCAATAAAACAAAATGGCAAATACGAATCCCTTATGCTAAAACAATAAGTTCAGAAAGTTGATAAATACACGTATGTGGGAACAACACTCAGCGACCAATAGGACCACTCACAAGAGATTTGTTGTAGGATAAAGCTAAAGATGTGTTTTTCAAAATAGCGTCAGTTTTTAAAGACCGATTTCTTACACTAACTACAAACATGATACTCCTCCATTGCTGTCTTTTTTGTCTTGCTGTACGGAGTAGAAACATGGACCTTGACCGAAGCAACTGCCAAAGAATTAACAGCGTTTGAAACGGGGCTTTATCGTAGATTCTTAATAATTTCCAGGAGAGTACACGTGTCTAATGATGAAGTCTGCCGTGGAATGGAGAAAGGCATCGAATTAATAACTACAATAAAACTCGCAATCTTAAGTATCTCATGTAATGAAGAATGAAAGAAGATACGGTTTAAAAGAAAATACATTGGAAGGGAAGATTCGTAGGAAACGTGGTCCAGGCCGACGTAAAAATTCATGGCTCAAGAATATCAGGGCAAAGAAGATCGCCAACATCCGGACCGGATGCGCACTATAAGAAGATGCTTGCTTGCTGGAAATAATTTACTACATTGTGATTTCTTTTGTTCTTGTCCCCTAGAGCAGCTGTTGAAAAATTCCGAATACTTGTCTCCAAGAAAGGATCTATAAACTAATTCGAGCGAGCACTAAAATCATTCAAATATCTCTATCGTATACGGTGTTTGGAAACTTTTGCTACGCATTGTACACGCAGCATATAACTCTCCGGTTACACCCGATCGTGTCGTCGTTGGTATTTTCTAAACGGTACGACCATAATCTCATTAAGCATGGATGCATTTATTGATATACATAAATACGAACAAGCCGGGATGTAATTAGATGAATTGGCCGTTTAAAATTTATTAACGTAGAAAGCTATGAATATTTTATTAACGTTAATATTAAGAGAGCAACGACGGAGCTACGTTGGTATTGGATATTACGTTATTACCCTACACACAACGTACATGGTATTATGAATATATTAGATTATTCGTTTCGAATTTCAGTTACCCGATAGTAATTATAAATCAGGCAGGCCGTTCTCGCTATGGAGAGTTGAATGTATCTCTAATGATTTTATGTCTAATATAAGTTATATTATAGATGCATAGACGTTATCGCTGCTCTTGCAACATGCCCGAGAAGTAAAACTCGATCATAATAAACAAGCCACACCTTGTGATAATAAATATAAAATTTTGCAATGAATACCGCATGTTTTATTATGAGAATTGATATCCATTTAGTTGGTTATTTTTCTTTCTTCGACTTTAACGTTGCACGTTGGAATATTCAATATCGAAGGCTAGAATCTCCCATGATCAATAGCTGGGAAATATATTTTCTAGTGATATTCTTAATAAGATTCCTTGAAATATATTCATTAAGGTGCTAAAATGAACTTTCAATGGAATGAACTTAGAATTAAATGTATTAAGGACTGTAAAGCGACCCAAAATGCAATTATATTAATTGAATCTGTTTTCTTGACATGCTCTGCAAGTTTGGGGTTTTAATAATACATTACGAGCACAAATGATGTACTGACACATTTTAATCATATTCTATAAATATGCATTATCTCGAAATTATTTCATTAAAATTTTCGAAATTTCTTGTACGATGAAAAGATGGCACGACTGGCAGCATTTACCTCTACATGTATAATTTCATTTACATCGAGTATGTGTTTACTGTGTGGCGTAATATATAGGCAAACAAATGTGTAACTATGGATATAAACAAACACCGTATCAAAGTCACACCTATTGACATCGTATCTCCTGAGAATATTCATTTATTTTCTCAGATAAAGCTTAATTTATGAAAATCTTCGAATATATCCAGTCATAAAGTGTATCAGCTGATATTATAATTAAAACTTGGAAGTTCCGGACACATTTGCTTTGGTGGCCGAAGACCAGTACACCTAAAAGACGAGAAATTACGTGCGAGTGAGTACGATTACAAAAATTAAAGACGTCGAATCTTCCTCAATTCTCGAAATTATTTGAATTTTTAGTCTCATTTTCTTTCGGATCTTAATTAAAATATTTAAAAAACAGCTTAGGTTTTCTGTTAAAAAAGGATATTTTGTCAAAAAGCGGTATATGTATATATATTTTTGATTTGTTAATATATTTATTTTTTACAACCTCATCTTTGGTTATTTTAATTAGAAAACACCATTTCTTGAATTTAAAAACGAAAACAACAACATTTAAATTAAAGAACCCATTTAAAAAATTAAAGAGCCTGAGATTTTCCACCGCAATATATATATATATATATATATATATATATATATCAATACTTAATTTCTGTCTCTGTGAAAAAAGGTAATGTTTTTTTTTTCAAAATAAAATATACGAGGTTTAATTTAATGCATCTATAATTTAATATTGTTTCGTTCAAAGTATGTTCCTCTGAAATGTACACAGTGTCTCCAGCGAGTTTTTAATTTCTAGTAACAATTCTAGAGGTTTTGTTCTTTTAAACTGTTCCGTGACTCTTTTGATATTGTTTTCTCTTTCGTAATAGGAACCTTCCAATTTCTGCTTATGTGTTGGAAAAATTATATAATAATATGGAGCCATGTCCGGACTGTACGACAGGTGTGGGAGCTTTTCCCCTTTAAAAGTTTTCCAGCCAAGATTGAGCTGTGACTGGTGCCGTTATCGTGATACTTATCATCATTTTTGAATCTCGTAGAACTCTCCACAAAGAATTCGTACCGCATGGCCAGACAGTGAATCGAACCTTTTATCGCGAAGTCCTTGAACGTTTGCGGAAAAAACAACCTGACATTGCCAGATCGTGGATCTTGCACCACCATAATGCCTCCAGTCATTGTTGGTTGGAGACTTTTTGGCAGAGAAAGATATTCCACACCCCATGCAATACGATTATTTTCTTTTTTCGACGCTTAAGCGCAAATGAAAAGTTTCCGTTACGGAATGATAAGTAACATTCAAAGAGTTACAACGCAGGTTATAAACAGCCTAACGAAACAAGGCTTCGACAATTGTCACCAAGTATGGAAAACTGAGAGACGGTGTGTGCATTCCAAAGGAACATACTTTAAAGAGGGCAATGTTAAATTGTAGATTGAGAACATTTAATTAGACACTTTAAACCTTATTATTATTATTGTCATACTTTGAACAACAATATAATGCGTTGCCAGTAGATGTATATACATGACTGTCCCTAACAGGCTGTAATGGTAAATGGCGAACGTTATGGTGCTGTGATAACGCAGTTTTTTGTACCTCAATCGGAAAATATTGCTCTTGACTACATGTGGTTTCAGCAAAACGGTGCCACATGTCACACCGCCCGTGAAAGCTTGACTGCCTTGCACGAGTTCGCTGCTACCGCCAAGTTCTTGCAACTTAACACCTTTAGACTAACCAACAAGCCCGCGAGTATCAAAGCATTAAAGGCGGAAGTGAGACGCTCTATGAAATACCGCCACATGTATGCAATGGTGTTATTGCAAATTTTGTCGAAAGAGTAGACATGTGCCAGCAAAATCAAGGCGGTCGCTTACAAGATATTTTTTTCGTACATGATGCCCAAATGTATACATTATAAATCAAGAAATATTCCAATACCTTGCTACACAAAGCCATGTTTTATTGAATTTTAAAATCTTGCACTCTTATTGTAACACTCTTTATTTCTTCAATAGTAACGCAATAAATTCTCTCAAATTTATTGATTATATATAACTAAATTGCGTGGGAAAATTTTATAGCAAAACAATAAAAGTCGACTTTGCCACTCTATTAAAATTGGCACCTCGCTGGGCCTTTCACCACAGTCAAGACAGACAGCCTAGTTTTAATACCACCGGTAGCTGAAATATATAATTCAACATTTACTACCTACATGTAAAAGTTAACTATCTACAATTACATAGGTTTGCAACTCTTTGATGTCATCATCACATATATAGTTACGTGCAGTTAGTGACAGAGATAATGTTCAATACTAACCTCTGCAGCGACACTTTTATGTATATCAGTTACGCAAATCAGTATCTGTATTTACACATATCTTCATCACTACGTTCGTTAATTCATAGCATGGAATCATAACCAAGCAGATTTATTGTGATAATTTCCACATAAACCGCCGATGGTAAGTACAAAATTTGAAATGCATGCTATAATCTAAAGTCTAAGCAATTACTGTAAAGCTTCGTAACAGCGGACACCTGTGGAGAAGGTGAAATTCGTCATTATAGGATGACCGTTTTTAAGACACTTTCGCCAAAAAAGTTTATAATCTACATTTATATTCGTGCAAGTGCCACCTGTGGAACATAAAATATGTCAAAATTCGTATGCAATTGAAGATTTTGATGATTCGGTTGTAGTAAAATTATCCATCATGGCGAAATACTCAATATTCTAAAATTAGAGGACGATTTAGCAATAGTTGCTACACGTTTCATATGTTTTCAAATCTTTGGAAACGATTTCCGTCTAGCTCAGTCCTCTTGTGATAATGTTGGTTTTAGAATCGTATTCTGTACGATTGGAGATAGCATTCAGTGGGCCTTAAACCAAATCCAAGATGGGCGAAAATTCGACAAATTTTTAAAGGCATATCCTTGATGTTTTTTGTGAAAAATCGAAGTCATCTAAAATATGATTGACAGCACCAGAAATCGCCGCCGAAATGAATCGGTTTTTTCATTTATTTACGCGTCCGAACTGATATGGACGGTAACGTACATATATCTACAACAAACCTCTACTCCACTTCCCCAATTTCATTTAAAACAAATAAATTCACTAATCCGTCCATTTTTGAGAATAAACAAATCAGTGAATTATAGGAACGTCCTAATTGATTGGAAGTAAAAAAACTTTCCTGCGCCATATTCTACTCCAAACATACTTGTTATCTTTAACAGCAAGTCTACCGACACTCTTCGGAAATTTGTGTTGAACTTAATTTTGACATACAAATTATTACTGGTCTGTTAAGTCAACATGGTATTTAAGGGATACATACTTCTAAAATATGTTGGTACGTAACATAACAGCTTTATAACTGCACATGTTAAGGATACATACTTGGCCGAAATGTTTAAGAGGTTTTTATGCTTTATGTAAACGTTCTAGAAATGAAAGACTGACTGCTGTAGAGAGGCAATCGCCACTGAGACGTGGCCGATAGGTAGAAGTTTGTCTATTGTGGTACGAGGGGAGGTCCAGAAGTTCCTGGAATGGAGGGAATGGAGTGGGGATAGAAGCGCTCGCTAGGTGTCATTCTGATTCGCGACTCAACATTAGTATATAAGTTAAGTTGCAGCCCTATAGCGTCAGTCGTTTACGAATAGTTGCCTGCTAAACAAGTCAATCCGGAAGAAAACTGAAACTATGGAGGAAATTGAACACCGTGCTGTGATAAAGTTCCTTACAAAGCAAGGAAAGAATGCTCAAACGATATTGAATGAAATGGAAACCGTTTATGGGGAACACTGCCCTAGTAAATCAATGATTTATAAGTGACATGGTTTTTTTAAACATGGTCGATTGAAGACGACCCGCGCTCAGGACGGCCAGTTGAGGCCACCACATCAGACATCGTCGAAAAAGTGCAGAAATTTCTAATGCAAGATGCCCGTTTGAAGATAAAACAATTATCTGCATTAGTTGGAGTATCAGGTACCACCATTTTGCGTATCCTACATGACCACCTGGGTATGACAAGAGTCAGTGCAAGATGGGTACAGAGAATGCTCACGCCGATGCAGAAACAGCAGCGCGTCTGTGCGTCCAAACAATTTTCGGAGCTGTGTGGAGACAAACCTGCACAGATTTTGGAGCGGATTGTTACCAGAGATGAAACATGGGTTCATCACTTTGAGCATGAGTCGAAACAGGAGTCCATGCAATGGCATAAAAAGGGGACACCATCGCCAAAGAAATTCAAAGTGTCAGAATCGGCTGGAAAGTTGATGGCTACTGTTTTTTGGGATTGTGAAGGGATATTATTGATTGATTACAAAGAAAAAGGTAGGAGCATAACCGGAGAATATTACGCAGCGATATTAGAAAAATTAAAGGAGGCCATCAAGGAAAAACGTCGAGGAAAATTAACCAAGAGTGTGTTGCTCTTGCAAGACAATACGCCGGTTCACAAGAGCAAAGTTGCAATGGCTGCTCTGCACAAGCATGGCTTTCAATCAATAGTCCATCCACCCTACAGTCCAGACCTGGCACCTAGTGATTTTTATTTGTTCCCCAATTTAAAAAAAGATTTACGTGGAAGAAAGTTTTCTGATGACAATGAGGTAAAGGAGGCAATTTTGGCCCATATTGAGGCGAAAGGTAAAGAATATTTTTATGATGGTTTAGAAAAATTAATTCATAGATCTAATAAATGTATTGTGCTTAAGGGTGTTTACATTGAAAAGGAAAAATAGATTTATTGTTTTATTTTATTTAAAATCCTTTCATTCCACGAACTTCTGGACCTCCCCTCGTATTATTGGTTTTAGTAAGTAGAGAATAATAACAAAAAAACTTTCATTCGCCATTATATCTCGAAACATAGTATACGTACATGTGCATATATTACAAATAGGTCAATTTTCTTTCTTATTGAAATTTCTATATCGATTACCCATAGCTGCTCGTTAAATGGTTGATGTACGAAATCAATATACAACTGCATACGTTTCGATAGTCAATACGTATGTAAATCGTACAAAATTACACCTTCAACTATAAAAGAGTCGCGAATAATTGAACATATGAAATTGTATCCTATCATGTACGGAGTAAAAGAGGTCATATAGTTCTACATGTAATAAAGATATAACTTTTAATACCCAAATCAGACGCTTCTGCACATGAATGCATACATATACTCAGATGGAGAATGTAGGGTATTGATAATATCTCGTCTTTAAATTTTGAAACGAATCATGCAAACGACGGATCGTAACCTACACTAATCGTGTCAGCTTTGAGATAATATCTAACAGATATACATATATATATGCTTGATGTTTACCCAACAGACGTATCTAATTACAGGACAATTAATACAGTTACCTAGCACATATGTCCATAAGGACGTAAAAGAAAATTACGTGAATACAATAATGAAATCAAACTGTAAACTATGAATACGATGCTCATAGTATACTATAAACTAGAATTATAATTAAAATTAGAGACAAGAATTTAATAATTTAATTGGAAGGAAAATATTAATATCAATTTAATCAAAGGTTACTATTAGCACAGGCGAGTATTATAAGTAAAAGATATTCTTAATATAAATCGTAGAACTTTAAATGCAGAGGACTGATGTGGTCGTTAATAGCTAATTTGGTATTAAGCAGAACACTTGGATCTTTTAAGATAGAACAATGATGCAAAACAACAGCGTCATGTCAATAACGGTTATTAAGCGGAACAAATTTTCGTGAGATAGTTACATAACATTTTTCGATGTTCATCCTAAGATTATTATTGACACACCATGATTGTAATCTACTGATATTCTGCTGCATCAAAAAACGGTAATCTGTTGCAATTTAATAGACAGTATAAAACATTAACAACTACAGGAAAAAGGAGAGAGCTCCTGTTACTTCCCTGTGGATCTTCAGAAGAAGGAGAAAATCTATCAGATGTATGACCGAGGTATGTGACGTTCAGTATTATTCCCAGCAAATATGTTCGAAGTAGTCACACAGGTCTGGGTGAAAAACCACTCTGCATAAGTTTCCGAAGAAGTAGCTCGTGATCAACTCGGTCAAAGGCTTTCGCGAAGTCTCTATGGCATCAACTTGTATATTACCATTCGTTGATTCAGCTATGAATTGTGTAATCGTTACAGGCTTGGTGACAGTGGATCGCCTAAGCACGAAACCATGTTGGTCCTCAGATAAAATTGGAAATTCTTGCTATATGCCACTAAACAGAACAGTTTCGTATACTTTGACAAAGTTATTACTTTGTCAAATAGTTTTTTGTTTCCAGCAAGACGGATAATGATACAAAGAAATCTGTTAAGTTTTTTATACGACAAAATTTCTTTTCCGTGTTGTCGAACGTTATTCATCCTGTTATTCTTTCTGTAGTAACATATTAGCCATTTTCTTTTTCAGATGGATATCGATCATCAAATACAGAAAAGGCTGCACATTACTCATTTAAAAATTCATTGACAAGATTACAATAAATGATTTAAAGACGTTTTCAGCAATAATTGTCTTTCTTCTAAATTTCTAATTTCTTAAAAGATCCAAAACTATTTATTGGTACCTAAATCGCATTTGTAGAAGAAAAACCATCCCTCTGTATAGCATTTAAGCGTCTTAACCTTGAAACCGACACATTAATTTCTTTAGCTTTGATGATATAGTTGCTTTGAATGAATATATATTTCTTTGCTGTATAAATATCGATCTCGTTTTATAGTTTATATTGTGTACTTAAAGCTGTAATTTATATCCTTTGAAAGTTTATGATTTCCTGTTTTTTTTCAATGCAGTTTCGTAATTTTATATTACACAGATATTCTTTTATCTGTGAATGTTGTTGTTTTTTTTCTGTTATAGCTAAAAAGTATGGTTGGAGTTGGTTTTGTTTTATTTCTTGCGTTCAGTGCTGTACACTCGTGTCCATCAATAAAGGAATTTCTTAGTTTATTATCCTTGTTTAACCTTTAATACTGTTTGAGTATCTTTTAGTTGGCTTCTCTTACTTTTATATTCTCTTATTTTTTTTAAATATTCGCTACTGGAGCCGCAAACGTAAAGAGTGTATGCTTATATGTTTTTTTCTGTACTAGGTAGTTTAACTATTTTATAATACGTACCTGCGCTTACTATGGAGCTATCGATTAACCTTGCAACAAGGTATTTAGAATTGATACCTTTTCTGCTGAAGCTCGTAAAATATATTTAAGATCCTGTATGATTTAGACATGCAAGAGCTGCATTCTGTTTGGAAATGATCTTAATAGTCTTAAATGCGCTATTGTTTTTCTTCAAAGAAACTTTATTAATATTGTCCCCTTCTCTTACCCTTCTCTTGATAACTAACGTATTAACGTATTATCCAGAAAATATCTGTTGGTAACCAACTTAAAAATAACAATATAATTTTTGCATCTACAGAGTTGTCGTGTAGAGCAACAACGAGCAAATTGCTTTAGATGTTAGCGTGGTAAACGACATCTGTTCTGCGTTGCAGATTGGTGAAACAAATATGAAAGTTTGTAGATTGGGAAAATCTGATATGACTCTTTCCGTTGGTCAGTTAAGATTTCTTTCTTATCTGAGTCCAGCGGAATACTAGCAAGCTAAGGTCGATGTTACTTTTGTCTAAATTGTCAATATTTGAAGGTCGTGTACCTATGTAGATGTGAATTCGTGCGGATGCTAGCGCCCAAATTAGTGATCGCATAAAGAAGGATGAATTTGACTCAAAAAATTAAATATAATAGAAAGACACCTTCCGTTGTGACGTCTTTAAACTAAACAACTCCAACGGTTTTGATATAGGATTGTTGATGAAGGACTTCGCTGTCAGTTGTATGGAGCTTCTTGTGAGCTGTTGCATGCAACTAAGAGCGAAATGTCGGCAGACTCATGCAACTATGGTGCGGTATCAACCCGAAAACATCGACCGCGGAGGTCTCCGACAGCATAAACTCTAATCTTAGTAAATACATTAGGGTAAAGGATCTTGGTATTTTATTTGATTCTACCCTAAGCTTTGCGTCGCATGTTAATAGACTTTACATTTCCGCCTCGAAAGCTTTGGCATTTTGCTTATGCATCTGCAAGTTTTTCAATAATTTACCTTTGAATGCGTAGGCTTCCACGGCCAGAGTCAGTAATAAACGAACTACTTCCGGAATTGGACCGTGTCATGATGAGATATGTATATAGAAATGAAATAAGAGTAAGAGGAGAAAGAGATAAAAAGAAGAAAAATGAAATATGGGGGGAGAGGTGAAAAATAAAGAAAACGTGAAAAAAGTAAGAGAAGGAGAGAGAGAAGGGAGATAGAAGAATGGGGCAAAAAAGAAAGAGAAGAAAAGGAGAAAGGTGGAATCTCGACGTCCGTCGTAGGAGACTTCTTCAGGAGAAACAGGGAGACCAAAGTGGGACGGTAACTCGACCTTTAAACCACGCTAGAGCCGAAACCACTTTGGCAAAGAACCTTCTAAGCCTCTAGCGTGGTTAATACGTAGAGTTTCCGTGAGCTTCCGCCAAAGTGGCTTCGCCTCTAGCGTTGTTTACACGTAGAGTTACCGTGCCACTTTGGTTTCCCAGAAGCCTCCTACCGCGGAGGCAAAACGTCGAGATCTCACCTTTTTCTTTCTTTCTTTTCTTCCTTTTCCTCCCTATCTTCTGTCTCCCTTCTCTCTTTCCTTCTCTTACTCTTTTCACATTTTATTCTCTTTTCACCCCTCCCCCTTTTTCATTTTTCTTCTTTTTATCTCTTTTTTCTTTTTATTTCTTTACTTCATTTCTATATATCTCATCATGACACGGTCCAATGCCGGAAGTAGTTCGTTTACTAATTTACCTTTCTTGAAGGTCTGTATTGTAGTTTTATGATTAGTAAACTTGCATATGCTTCACCTGTTTGGCCTCCCCGTTATAGTTATTTAGAATTATCCCTCGAGGAAGTTCAGCGTCGCTTTACCAGGTGTTCACCTTTTGAAGTTGCTCCTATGTATCCTGACAGGATTATTGATTATGGTTTGCTACTTAGAAGACATGATGCCTAACCACTGGAATAACTGTGGGACCTTCATTTATCAACTTTCTTGCCCTCGCATTTCCTTTCGTTCTGCTTCCACATTTTCTTTGCCTTTTCCTAGAATCGATTTGCTTCAGAACACCCCACTAACTACAATCTGTTGACTTATTATGGAGATATTTTTCATAACTCCATTAATCATTTATATTAATTTTCGTTAGTTTTGCGTTTGTATTGTACGGGTTCATAGGTTGTGGTCTTGAGTGAGGTTGAGGTATATGTCGACGTCTCACTAAACACTATAAGTGACATATTCAGGACGATGTTGACTGTTCGTTGGTCGTCTGACTGATGCCACTAATCAGACGACCAGCAAAACGTCAACCTCGTACTGCGAATACAAGCTCTGACTCCAGCCGTGAAAGGCTAATTTTATTTATTTTTGTTTTTTGTTTTGTGTTACAAAAGTTAAGTGTATGAAAGTATTTAATTATCTGGTGAATAGGTTAACCACTGTATAATAAATATTATTATTATTACAGCTTTGTTATTCGCTGCATTACTACGTCAAAGACGTTTTTCTGCAAATTTCCCAGTGAGAAGCGTAATCTCAAGCATTCGGAGATTAAAACGCAGTTTCCATTTAACAATAATTACGAGAAAAGCTCTTCCATACATCGTTAATTTTTCATTCTTTTCCGGCATTGCGCCACCTACAAACGCCTCCTCCCCCTCCAATTCCTGCGTGTTTGTTTCGCTTCTCGTCGGACAAAAAAAATCCAAACTCCGCTGTTTTCTTCGCCGCTTCCGTCCGCACTACGTTTACGAAAAACGCGGGGATGTAAATTATGACGTTTTTAATTTCGTACATTTTGCAATGGCGACGACGGCGGCGATGGTGGTGACGCCTCGCTTCTAAATTTTTTATTTGCATTCAAGGAAAAGCCCATTAGTTTTAAAATTAAAATATACATCACCCGACCGCCGCGCCGTACTCTAAAACCGCCAGACGACTAAAAGCAGCAACACCAAACGGCAGCGGTAACAGTAGAAACGCCATCGTCAGAAGCAACAACCGGGTCCGAGGTAACGTAACAACGTAAGGGTCCCCGCTACCAAACAACCGACCGCCGCAACGCTACCGAAGCAAAAACAAATGGCACCACGGCTCTCTTGCAATATTACACTATGAAATTTATGATAAGTTATAAAGAACGCGAACGGGACTAGGTTTGCCATTAGCGCAAGCAGTTTTTGGGTTTTTTACGGGCGCTGGACGTAACAGGAAACATTCAGCTACGGCGGCGACGGGATAAAGACTTGTCGACTTCGTTCGTGCAGATTTATAATTCGGCGGCGCTTGGTGTTGAACGTTACGCGATTGTTTTCTCTTTCTCGCGCGAAAACGCTCCTACAACAGGAGCACTTCTTCCTCTTCGTTTATACAAGCGCTTTCGCACGTTCGCTATTTAAGATCTAGTGCCCGTTTTATGCCCGCGGCACTTAGTGTAGGGTGTTGCAGAGGATGTTGTTCGAATTTTTTGCTTATTTTAGTCGAAGGAAAATTATCAAACCGATACTTTGTCGCATATACTTTAAGCATTCAGAGAAATTTAACTTAAATAAATTTATCAACATTTTCCAGTTAAACTTTTTACAGAGCTTGATTTAAATGTTTTTGTCAAATAACTTTGTCGTATGCAGTCCACATGGAACTCAAAAGCGTCATGAAGTTTCTATCGAAAGAAGGCAGCAACCTGAAGAAGATGCTTGAGAGGATATTATTCGAATATTTTGCTTAGTTTAGTCGAAGGAAAATTATCAAACTGGTACTTCACAATGTTTGAAGATTACAACTTTACTAAACGAAGGAGAGATGAATTTACGGAATCAACTCACGGCGAAAGCAAAATTATTGTCCTATCACTGAAGAAAAACTGCCATACATAGTAGCAGACTATAACCAGTTTGAGTTTATTTTTTAAGACAAGATAATTATTTCAGTATACACTACGGTGACAAAATAAAATAGACACCAGGTAAAGCGGTATAAATATGTAAACAGCTAAATTCTAAGAAGGAATTAAGAACTTTCTCTTGTCATTAGGGTAGGGGTAGATGTATCGGAAGGAATTCGTCATAGTTTAGTATCGTTACAACTATGCCTCGCTTACAAGGTTCGAGTGATATTAGCGACTTCACCCGGGGTGTCGCATCGTCGGCCAGAGTGAACGCGGCTCTTCGCAACGTGAAATAAGTAAATTTTTAAATATTCCGTGTGATTACACAATTTAAACACAAGGAAAAAACAACAGCGGAACCGAGACCAGGTCGTGCCGGACCTTCTGAAAGAAGTAAAAGGGTGCTTGTGCGCGAAGTGTTAAGAGAACCGCGAAAATGTACAGCTGAGCTTGCGGCAACTTCACAGAAAAGTCAGCGCACCGTTCTGCGATACCTCCACAGTGTGGGGATGTATAAAAGGGTGACAAAGAAAAAACCTCTCCTTACGGCGCTTCAAAAACGGCGCCGAATGGCTCGAGCAATCGAAATGCGAACGAAGCCCGAAGAGTTTTGGCGGTCTGTCATTTTTTCAGACGAAAGCAGATACTGCTAATTCAGTGATAGTGGCCGTACGTGTGTATGGAGATGTTCGTCACAGCAACTGGACGACAAATTTTTGCGTCAGACGGTGAAATACGGCGGTGTGAACATCATGGTGTGGGGCGCGATATGGTATGGTGGAAGATTGCAATTAGTAATCTGCGACGGAAATATAAATGCGGCAAAATATATCCAAATATTAACAGAAGGACTACTACCGATATTCGACAACGCCATTTTATCTAAAGAAGTCGCCACTTTTATGGAGGATGGAGCACCCTGCCACAAAGCAAGAACAACAACCACATGGAAAGAGGAACAGGGGATTCGGATTTCACCATGGCCAGGCCAATCACCACACATGAATCCGATAGAGAATATTTGGCACATAATCCAGAGAAATATGGGGAAACGACCCCGAAAACCCAGCAATAAGGAAGAACTCGTGGCAGCTGTTACAGAAGACACCATTAATCATTTAATAGACTCTATGCCACGACGACTCGCAGCACTTCTTGCAAGTAAAGGTGGATCGACAAAATATTAGTCTAATTTAAAAATGTTAAAATATTTTGTATATATAACGAGAATAGAATCTTTTTTTTTTAATTAGTAGGTGTCTATTTTATTTTGTCACCCTAGTGTATGTACTCACGCCTGCAAGGAACAGAATCCCTATTCACATATAAAACACATCGTAATATCACTTAACTATTTGTTCGTACTGTATTAAGTCACAATTTGAGTAATAATTTTATTGAATTCAAAATTAAATTCCACACCGCCTGCATAAAATTCAAATCACAACCTATCGAGTACTATTAATTGAATATTTACATCGACATATGCAAGACATAAAACGCTACCTTATTAATGATTTTAACCAGCGCGCATTGGATATTCCGCCCAAGTAATATCGAATGAGTCCTGCGGTGTACACCCGGCAAAACCGATCTACGGCTAGCGCTCGGAATAATTTAATCTATTAAAGGCTTTATGAATATTTTACGTCGCTTATAAAATATACACCAACTCAAATTACACGCGCATAATACATGCACAAATACACACATACATATGCATTTAGGTGACCGATCGGTAGTTGCAATAAACTGGGAGCAATAAAGATTAAAACGCGTTACGGCATTTAACGAGAATATCACGGATGATTTGTAGACGAAATGTTATTTTCAGAAATCGAATCTACGTAACGTTTATACTGCGATTTGAAGGTGTCACAAGTATGTGCTGGTTTAATCTTATGGAGAATAAACCTACTTGAAATCTCAAAATCATCTTTGCGAAGGACATCCGGCTTGACTTACGACCATCTGTAAAACTACTTTGAAAAAATGAACCTCATTGTTCTGTAGAAGCAACACCACGCGATTACTTTGAGTGGGTAAAATATCCTGCTTTCTAGTACTAGCTAGAAGACAGGAAATGAAGAGTTTATAGAATAAGTTTTATAGGATATGACGATGGTTTTTCCTGTCTTATTTCTATGTACAAATAACTATGTATAAGAAATAGCACTTCTCTCCAATAACGATTAAGATATCGTCACTCACAGGGAAAAGTTCTTGGGTCTCGAATTCAGATCTTAATGAAACTCGGTAGGTAAGTAGAGTGGGTTGGGATTTGAAAATAAAAAAAAAACTCTTCTTTGCGCTTAAATTCACTCTGAAGAGGTGAAACACCCCTTCGAAAATTCTTAGATTTTCAGTTTTCTTGATTTAATTCTTGAACGAAAATAGATAGAACAAAAATTTAAATCCAAATATTGTACCTTATCGAAAGGTCCTTCAAGACACGTGAATGTGATACATACAGGGTGCTGCATTTAAACGCCACCCTCTTATGCTAGAGCTGATTATAGTAATGTGGAAAGGCAATTAACACACGTTGTTCGTCTTTAACATCTTCTATTTATTTTAACACATTTTCAATTATACAGAATGTTCCAAAGGTGATATTAACGTAAGAACTTATATTTTATGCTACGCACGTACAGCATATCCATGCACCAGAAAAGGGAAACAGTTACTCTATATAATACCAGTTCATGCAGTTTAGGTAGTTCAATTTGCTTCGCATTAATTAAATTGACTTAATTAATTAAACTTTATTGAAGTACATAACCGCAATCGCCAGTTGATATGGTGTCAGATGCAGCTGTTTTTAGTCTAACTGGATATAAGTAAAACCCGATAAAATTAACACATTCCCGTGTGTGGTTCTTTGTTATCGTAAGTATTCAAAAATATCACATTTTTTAATCGAAATATTTCCAATTTATTGTCTTTTAATAGCAATTTTAAAGATATACATATTTTAATATTGGCGGTATTTGTTGGATTCTAGGTATTTTGATAATATATCACAAAATTGTTTTTTTATTAAGGTAGAGTGGTCGTCGTATCTTCAACTAGCAAATGAAAACCGAGGTTTATCCGCCAAAGAAATAGGAAATGTAATGTCTTCTCAACAAGGGGTGCAAATATCCACAGTACGTAGACGATTATACAAAGCCGAATTAAAATGCAGATGCCCCCTGATAATCCAACATTAGCACCGATGATGAAGTAACACATGGGCTGAAAAGCCCCGAGCCTAACACATAGATGACGCTAGTTTTATTGCAGTCACTCTCAGTTAGTACTAACCTTCAAAAGACAGCTGTTAAAATTTCATGATATTCTATTCATTAGTTTGTGAGTTATTGTGCTAAGAGCCACGCCACTTTTGTTATTTTCAAAACCATAGATCAAAAACGATTTCGTGTTTTAATTTTACACTGCTTCTTGATGAGAAAAAAATACCGTTCAGGCGAAGCAATGGCTTGAAAAGTGTTATGGGGCCTCCGCTCCATCAACAACAATAAAACGTTGGTTTGCTGACTACAAACGTGGTCGTAGAGACACCGATGATGCAGAACGCAGTGGACGTCCAAATGAGGCGGTAACACCAGAAAACATAAAAAAAATCCACAAAATCGTTTTGAATGATCGAAAAGTGAAGTTGCGTGAGTTAGCTGACATTGTAAGGATATCAAAAGAACGTATTGGCTTTATATTGCATGAGCATTTGACTATGAGAAAGCTCTGTTCAAAGTGGGTGCCGCGTTTGCTCACTGTTGACCAAAAACAACAACGTGTTGATGATTCTGAGCAGTGTTTGGCCATGTTTAAACGTTACGAACCGGAATTTTTGCATCGATATATGACAATGGATGAAACATGGATCCATCACTTCACTCCGGAATCAAAACGATCGTCATCTGAGTAGACAGCAACTGGTGAACCTCGTCCAAAGCGCCCGAAAGCACAACAATCGGCTGGAAAGGTTATGGCCTCGGTATTTTGGGATGTGCGTGGTGTAATATTCCTCGACTATCCTGAGAAAGGAAATACCATCAACAGTGAATATTATATAGCGTTATTGTATCGTTTGACGGCCGAAATTGCAAAGAAACGACCGCATATGGCAAAGAAAAAAATTTTGTTTCATCAAGACAACGCACCGTGTCACAAGTCAATCAAAACAATGGCAAAACTACATGAATTGAACTTCGAATTGCTCCCACATCCACCGTGTTCGCCAGATTTGGCTCCCAGCGACTACTAGCTGTTCGCAGATCTCAAAAAAATGCTCGCCGGTAAGAAATTTCGCACGAATGAAGAGGCTATCGCTGAAACTGAGGCCTATTTTGAGGCAAAAGATAAATCGTTCTACAAAAGTGGTTTTGAAATGTTAGAGCGGCGCTGGAGTGATTACGTTGCTCTTGATGAGGATTACATTGATGAATAAAGCTAATTTTGAACCAATAAAACCGTGTTTTCTTTGGTAGGCCCGGGACTTTTCAACCCATGTGTTAAGCACATTATGAATGGGCAAAACGTCGTCAACATTACACGATTAAGAATTGGCGAAAGGTAAAACAAATTAACTAAATGAATATATAAATCATCCTGAATTTGTTTGTTTGAACTAAAACAGACAAAACTAGAAACCACAACCGAAAGAGTTCAATTTATTAGTCGACGTCCATCTAAACGATTTGGCGAAGCTAGTGTAGAAAAAACGGTAGAACACCCTCCATAATTATCAACACCAATATAAGCGTATATTGGAGGATGTCTTGATACCATATGTTAATGATTTACATCCGAATAAAGGCCCTTACACATTTATGCTCAATAGGGCAATATGCCACTTGGCCAAATCCATCCAAAGTTTTTTTGGAAACACACGTTCTGCCAATGTTACCTTAGCCGAGAACTTTTCCCGACCTCGATGCTATTGAGAACGTGTGGAGCGTTCTAATGTCACGCGTGTATTCAAGAAGAGACACTACAAAAGTGCGATTAGTAAGAAATATTGAGCATGTGTGGCAAAATGTCGCTACAATTAGACATACCATTAACCCTTGCATAGACAGTATGCCAAAAGAGCAATTCTAAAAGCCAAAGGCGGTATTACAAAATATTAGTTATATAGTTGTAACGATATCTATAAACAGTTCTGAATAAACTTATGCTTGCACCATACGTTTTTCATTATATATTTTAACAAAATAGCTATTTTAGCAAGTGGACCTAATAAATTGGACAGGAACTGTACCAGGATGTACACAAGTGATACATACCTATTGTTTTAACATGTTATTAATGATTAAATGTTAGTTCTTTATTAATTACAAGAGCCATGCATCTTTTAATTTACCAGCGACACCATTTTTTTTAATAAAACGTGTAGTAGCTAGGTGGCGTTACGGTTTCAGTTGAGCACATAACAGCACGTGGACGAAATTAAACGAAGCTAAAGAAGATCCCCAAAGGAGAAATTCTAATTCATTATTATTTCCTAAAATAAATTTGATACAGGGATTAAACGGCAACCGGGCAAACTATTATAGCAAGTCTAGCGCGCTCGTAATTTAAATATTTCGCGTATTAAATTAAAAACACAATTTACTTTGCAAACATTAAAACTTGAAATGAGAATATTAAAGAAAAATAGGGTGCGCTGGACGAAAACGGGCAGAGCCGGTCGGAGGTTGGAAGCGGGTGGAAGTCCTGGAAATTCGACGCGATGGAGGAGGTGGGAGGGTTACAGATTGGGGAACAATGAGCGTAGGGGCAAGAGGGAGAAAGGGGTTTCGGTCGAGAGAAAGTTTCCAATAAAAATATTAAGTTAAAAATTTATTTTCGGTAGAATGAAGTAACACAAAAAACAAGACGGACAAAAAGAAAACATTAAACGAGGAAGAGAAAATTCGACTCGGTTAGTTTCTCCATCTCTCTCTTATTGATTTACCGATGATAGAGGAGGAGTAGGAGGTGGAGGAGGACTTCTGCAAGTGCATTTAAGTAAATATCAGAGGATGGAAACTTATACAATAATATTAGCATTTCCTCTTACCCTCCTCTACTTCCATTGCCGTCTTCGAATCGCTGTACATGCATAGATGTATAGACGAAGGTAGAACTGAATAAATTACTTTCTGTTTCTGCATTTTACCTTATTCAATCAGAATATGTTTTCATATACATACATATATTCCCTTTTCGATATTTATACATATGTAAATATTCGCCGCCATTAGATATCCGTTCTTTTTCCTCCTTTTTTTTTTTGTTTCTTTTAGACCGGTTTCGTAGAATTTCGTCGGGAATACAGTGAATGTAATTTAGAAATATGTAGGTATTCCGAATTTGAATTGTAGATGAACGGGTTCTACCCTCTGAGCGGGGTAAGTTCTCGGCGTAGTGGTACAAACTTTTTAGAGTTTCGTGTGTGATGGAATCTTTTTGAAAGGAATTTAGTTCTCGACAATATCTCTGAGGTTATTGAGTTTCATTGTGTTCTTAAGCTTAGCAAATTGCGTTGACCCCTTTTCTCATACAACGTAAATAAGAAGTTATTTCTGTGAAGTTTCAAAACTCGTCAATTTTTGGTTTTGATCCTCCTTTTGTTTTATTTATAATATGTGAATATGTAGAATCACTTATGTATCACATGGGCTGAAAAGTCCCAGGCCTAACACATAGATGACGCTAGTCTTATTGCAGTCACCTTTCTCTCAGTTAGTACTAACCTTCAAAAGACAGCTCTTAAAATTTCATGATATTCTATTCATTAGTTTGTGATTTATTGTGCTAAGAGTCACGCTACTTTTGTTATTTTCAAAACAATGGATCAAAAACAATTTCGTGTTTTAATTTTACACTGCTTCTTGATGGGCAAAAATACCGTTCAAGGGAAGCAATGGCTTGAAGAGTGTTATTGGGACTCCGCTCCATCAGACACAACAATAAAACGTTGGTTTGCTGACTTCAAACGTGGTCGTAGAGACACCGATGATGCAGAACGCAGTGGACGTCTACATGAGGCGGTAACACCAGAAAACATAAAAAAATCCACCAAATCGTTTTGAATGATCGAAAAGTGAAGTTGCGTGAGTTAGCTGACATCGTAAAGGTATCAAAAGAACGTATTGGCTTTATATTGCATGAGCATTTGACTATGAGAAAGCTCTGTTCAAAGTGGGTGCCGCGTTTGCTCACCGTTGACCAAAAACAAGAACGTGTTGATGATTCTGAGCAGTGTTTGACCATGTTTCAACGTAACAAACCGGAATTTTTGCGTCGATATGTGACAATGGATGAAACATGGATCCATCAGTTCACTTCGGAATCAAAACGATCGTCATCTGAGTGGACAACAACTGGGGAACCTCGTCCAAAGCGCCCAAAAGCTCAACAATCGGCTGGAAAGGTTATGGCCTCGGTATTTTGGGATGTGCGTGGTGTACTATTCATCGACTATCTTGAGAAAGGAAATACCATCAACAGTGAATATTATATAGCGTTATTGGAGCGCTTGAAGGCCGAAATTGCAAAGAAACGACCGCATATGGCAAAGAAAAAAAATTTGTTTCATCAAGACAACGCACCGTGTCACAAGTCAATCAAAACAATGGCAAAACTACATGAATTGCACTTCCAATTGCTCCTACATCCACCGTATTCGCCAGATTTGGCTCCCAGCGACTACTGGCTGTTCGCAGAGCTCAAAAAAATGCTCGCCGGTAAGAAATTTCGCACGAATGAAGAGGTTATCGCTGAAACTGAGGCCTATTTTGAGGCAAAAGATAAATCGTTCTACAAAGGTGGTATTGAAATGTTAGATCGGCGCTGGAATGATTGCGTTCCTCTTGATGGAGATTACGTTGATGAATGAAGCTAATTTTGAACCAAAAAAAAACGTGTTTTCTTTGTTAGGCCCGGTACTTTTCAGCCCATGTATTATGATACATTTTATTTGCTCATAATCCTCTATGTACTATGACGTTGGAGCATCACAAAAAATGGCGTAGTGTGTAGGTTCTCTGAGGTTAAAGTTGAAAAAAAGTATTATTATAGTCGTGGTATAATTCACACTCGGGACTGTGGAACACATATTATCACTTTTGAGACCTGTTAGAAATACTATTCAAACATCATATACACCGCCGTTTATAATAGAATGGACGCTTAACCCTTAGCCACCGTAGTACAGTCTCAGTGCTGCAGCGGATTTTTGTTTTCGTTTATCGTATCCTCACTTTCATATCACGAATCCGTTTTCTCGTTACCTTCAAGTGAGTGCTTTGCGAGTATGCTGCAAAAAGTTGAAGTCGATATTTGTTTCGGTGCGCAATAAAAACACGGCCAAAGTTATGAAGCGGTCACAGGGACCGGTCTACGGTGCTAACGCTAGTATTTGAGTTGCGCTTTTTACATAAAATAATGAGTAAAAATCCTACCACAGCCAAAACGGTCCGGTGAGGCGATCGTGGTCATGAAAGCGCTTTATCGGTGTGGTATGTGGAGGCATAAAGTGAAGATATTAGTGACCAAAACAGTGTAAATGAGGACAGTTATTAAGAAAGTGAACATGAAAAAGACTCAGAAATTGAACTTAGTAAGGGAGAAGAAACAGAAGAAACTAATGAACTGTCGGACGAAACTGAAACTAGCTCCGGCACTTCTCAGAACAATGCAAAATTCTTTTATGGGACAAATTGCTATAAGTGGTCATCGCAAAGTTTTGTTGAACATGAAACAGACTCAGAAATTGAACTTCGTGAAGGAGAAGAAACAGAAGAAACTAATGAGTAGAGATTCCAATAATAATAGTAATGAATATCATAATTCCACTTAACGAACAATATAATACTGCTTACAGTTGCAAAACAGCACAGTAAACAACGTAAGCACGAGGAATTGGCAAGAATATGTTAGTTTTAACACGTGTCTTTGTTTTGTTTGGAACCTTTTTCTGTGTCGCCATAATGCTATTGACGTCATCATCACTTTCATAGTCCATAAGGGCAATTAAATTGCACGATTGCCAACATAAATGCTATAATCTCATTCCGCAAAATTGTTTTCAAAACTGCAACAGGAAAACTACAAGAGAACAAAACGTGCAAAGTCCATCACAATCTGATAAAAAAAGTAGTAGGCTAAAGGGAGTACCAGCACGAGATTTTAAATCAACCTAACGAAAATATTTTATATGTACGAACTCGTTTATGTATACGTAGTTACTTGGAATTGGTATACTTCACACGAGTTAATTAATTTATCCACAACACGTAATTTGGGACTTGTATAAGGTGGGTTGTATTCATTCTAAAACCGCACTCTAAACTGATGATATACGTGCATATAACTCCCCGCCAGGCAATTTAGGTCAAACCCGCTTATTGCATGTGTGGATATACATACATATGTACACGTATTCCTAGGCGTGTGTAATTGTCGACGTGTATACCCTTCGGTATTAAAACGGCCGCTAATATATTTATATGTTATGCAAAATCAGGCCCGCCTAATGCTCGCCCCGTGATACCAGATTTCCCTCGCTCTAATCTAATCTGTAGGAGGCGATCTAGTCAGATACACACTTCGCGTAATTAGAATTTCAATTCGCTTACGTACTATAAAAATAAACACTTCATTAGTGAAAAGAATAAAAAGAAGAGGAAAACTATACCAACGCGCATTTCCAGTTAATTAAATAATATCATCGTCGCCGTCGCTACGCATAGTACACTATCGCCACCTACCGTTGAACGTCGCAACACCACTAAATAATACGGTTTTATTTACGGTGCGCTAGCGCGAGTGCGATGTTGGGAAAAAAAATCGCGCCCGGCTAATATCAGCGATGAAAGCGTAATTTCTCGTTTGTTAATGTAAAAGTGTAACCTAACATATAATTACATTAGCATTTATCTTATTAATAGCCGCCACTCGACGGCCGTTATCGGGAAATCTCTACTTAGTTAATGCCCCCTCCGTATTTAATTATATTCTCATGCATTTTTATATTAATTAGATTGAAAGCTCGTTCTGCTGTTCCTCGCCGTCTAATGTCCATACCAAAGGCTTGATGAGTATGTATGTGTGAATATATGGAGCGGATATAGCGCTTAGCGTGATGAAGTGTTTAACACTTAACGATCGCGATTGGAATTAATGGGTATAAAGGCGGAAAAGTCGGCAGCTGACCCAGTGGTCATCATCCCTTGAGCTTCGGAAACTTTTCAAATACGAGGGCTGCTGAGAATATTTTTGCAATCTACTAGCTTAGATTGTGCTCGCGTTTTTCAACTGCCATATTTGTAACGTTCTCCTGTTTTGAAGAACAATGCCGCTGTAGCGTGCTCGTAAATTCTGTAGTGAATTTCCTGACCAATACTCACTTGTATTAAATGCTGGCTTATTTGGTAGGTTTTACAATAAAACTCAATGCGCATGAGCAAAAGATATTTAAGAGATAAAATGTATTCTCGCTTTCCACTCTAGCTTATGTAGAGCTATGTATGTAACTTATGTAATATTCGCATTAATTGCTGTTATTGAGACTCTCTTATACATATATGCGTATATACATGTTTCACCTTTATTGTTTGCTATAGGAGGTACCGCCGTAGCGTGCACGTAGCCAATGTTTTATTTAAGGCTTTGTTAAAGGCAGAGTCGGCGACCGTCAACTGGAAGCGGAGAGGTTGCGCTTGTAAAGGGTACGCTATATGCGCTCCGACGAAATTCCAAAAAAGATAGTCGCTAAAATCTCAACAGAAGCTAAGAAATGTATGTATAAACGACAGCGGACGTTATAGCCACGATGACCGTTAGTAGAAAGCCGAGAGATCGTTACTTGTTAAGCCTGTTCCTATATCAGTTCCGACGAAGCTACCAGAAAGGTTGTCGTTATACGAGATCCGACGAAGTATGAAAAAGGTGTAAAATGAACGATTGCTATTACCTCGACCGTTAAATGCGAGCCGATTGCCCCCGTACTTGAAAACATTTATTATTGAAAACTTCCGATATTCATACGACGAAGTTGTATTTAATGGGTCTAATTTTAGGCACTTTTTGAGCCTTGTGAATGGCTGAATGCATAAAATAAAATAAATTTCCTCACTAAAGTAAAATTCTTACAGAAAAATACACAAATAATGTTAAATCCTTAACAATATACGTAAAATTTAACATTTCTAACCCATAATTCAACTACCAGTTCGTATGTGAGTCAAACGATCTTGATTATAGTTATAAGCCATTTTTTTGGTAAGGAGTGGAATACTTGAATAATTGAAAGAAGTTTACTAGTTCTTCTAAAAGAATGCCTAAAAAATAACACCAAGATAAGAAAGCGCTGTAAATACAGCGTTCTCATGGTATTAGTGAAATCAATTCACGAAAAAGACATGTGAGACATAAGATGCTAACACTCAGACTTGTTTCTGTCTTCCCGGCTTCATCAGCGTGGTTTTGAGCGATTTTATGCTAACACACGTAATTCTCTCGCTGCTTCTATCATCATACTTAACTCTACGATACAAATGAATATTCCTGGCGCTAATTAGTGCCAAGAGAAAGAAACATTTGTCCGCAAAGTCAGACAGAGAAAAGAAGCTGGTACAGTTTCCCACCCTTCTCTCTAGCAACACTTAAAATTGCTAGCCCCGAGTGGGCGTTTTTGCTCGAAACCACGCTGATGATGCCGGGATGGCAGAAACATGTCCGTGTGTTAGCATTTTATGTCTCACATGTCTTTCTCGTGAATTGATTTCACTATTACCATGAGAAAGCTGTATTTACAGCGTTTTCTTATCTTTACTAGTCCTCTTTGTACTTTAAAATTGAGATTATTTGAGATTTTCCTGTTTTTGATCACGAGTTAATACTTTGTCGATTGAATATTGGAAAATCGACTTCTTATCTAGTTTTTCAAACGACATTCGAAAAAGTCCTACAGAGGGGAAAGAATGAGGCAGTTACCCGAAAAAGATAGCTCGCATAAATTATAGAAAGAGAAAAGGTTAACCTAGTATTTGCATAATAAAGGATATGGCTACAGTCAGATTATGACAATAGGCGAAGAATTGTTAGATTTGCTAACCGAAGGTCAGACCATACAACATCAAACGACCAAAAATATTTAATTAAAATATACAGTCTCTATCGAATAAACTTGACGCGTTACAATTAATGTTCTAAAATAACGAACATGTTTTAACTGATTATAAGTTGCAGATTGTGAACATACAGAGAAAGATTCGGCCATCATTGAAAGAAAAGACAGATCTCATATGTCAATTGACAGTGAGAAGTCCAACCCAATTAAAGAAAATGTGTGATTGAAATACATAAACCATCATCAGGCATCGTAGATTTGTTTGAAGATACATTAAACGAAATGCTACATCGAAGAAAGGACGCACGAACAACATTTTCACTGGGGAAGACCTTAATATACCTTAATTTAAATTTATAATATATATATGGAATAATTTTCCCGGATTTCTGACCGCGTGTGCTGAGGGACCGTTTCGACGAGATTTCGCTCATCTTCTTCAGGACACTATCGTTCGGTTAGCGATCAGAGGTGAACTACAGTAGTACATGTCCCTCGAAACGATCCCCAGAAACTCAGGAAAATTTTTCCACATACGGTAACCGTGAAAACATCCGTCACAACATATATATGTATATATATATATATATATATATATATATATATATATATATACATATATACATATTATTCATAATATAATATAAACAACAGAACAGAACAACAAAAAGAATGCTTAATTCGAGACCCTAAATTTATAAAAAATTTATCGAAGAGCCACCTCAAATTACTCAAACAACATTTACTCTCATAAACAACACCGTTATAGAAAGTAGTTCAACATAGAAACAGCTAATTTCCATCTGTATATTTTTGTGGACGCAACTTTCTATCTGCAGTACTCAACAATAGGCTGCCTATTCCCAAATCCAAATAACACTAAACGACCGAAATATCTTGGAAGCAAATATACAAAGGAATTTATACTTTAATTAGTGAAACTAATTTTGGAATAGCAGGATATCGATAATAATTGATACACCTATATTCATATTATATATACAGCCTTGGCCAAAAGTATTTGCCACCCCCTGGTTTTATAAACACAGAGAGAAATAAAATAAAAATACAGATACATCATTTTTAAATGTAATTTATTAATAAAATTTAATATTTTGTTGCACTACCTTTAGCTTTTATTGTAACTTGTATCCTTTAATGCATAATAGCCATAAGATTGTAGCAAATCTAAATTATTGGGAAGAAAAACTGACGGAATACTTTAACTGTTAATTGTGACTCGGGTAAACAGCTAGCTCCAAAGTAACAACAGCAATTTGTTCACATCATCATCAACAGTGAAAAAGCTTATGAATACTTGAATGATTTCTCAACATGGGTACAATAATCATCAAAACAGAAACTAAAGTACCACTAATAAGAAATTTAGCCAAAGTCATTTCCTAAGGATTTAAAGAAGATATCCATTAACTACGTAACATTTGTCCCTAAGTATTTCCAACACTCCGTCCCTATTGCGGTTCCGATTTAATATTTGGTCTAGTGTAAACAACCTCCAGCATATTCAATTCAATGTTTCGGTCCTAAAAAAGATCACAAAACTGTACCAGCTAAATGTCAGGAGGAAAAAACACGCGGCCAGTGCCAACAATATGTACGTTGAACAAAAGTTTCAGAAAAATCGTATCGGTAGATATGTGCATGAATATTCGCATATTGGCTGGATATTATTGTGTGAACGTGCGTTGCTTTATTATTTTCGCAAATCAAACATTCGCCAGTCCTCGCCGATAAAAAGAAATAAAAAAATAGAAGAGTAATGAATGATACGAGAACAAGCGGAGTCTGGAGTACGTAAAAAAATATGCCGATATAGAAAAAATATAATTATAACAAAAAATGTCGAAAAGGAGTTCTGTAATTCGGCTAAATTAGAAATCTAAACAACACTTACTAGATTAAATATGTGAGAATGTAAACCATATAAATGTTCTTAGTGCCCATGAACAATATGTGCATGGCAGCACAACAGAGATTATGGTATTTAACTTTTTGCATTCATTCTAGCAATTTTAGTTTATATGAAGACGCTAAGTTCATTAAAGAAAAATCTATATTTTTGATGACCTGTATTTGTTAAAAGAAATGAAGAAATTGGTTTAAATGTCAATGAATTTATAAAATTTGTTAACTGA
This sequence comes from Trypoxylus dichotomus, assembly GCA_023509865.1. NCBI lineage: Eukaryota > Metazoa > Arthropoda > Insecta > Coleoptera > Scarabaeidae > Trypoxylus > Trypoxylus dichotomus. The sequence continues at coordinate 86,808,662 of CM042074.1, read as the reverse complement.
ATGTACACTACAGCAAAAAAGTGTTTAGGCACCCCTGTTTTCATGGATTATTCATATAGTATTATGTTTACCAAAAAAAAACATTATAATAAAATGAAATACGTATTTAATATGTAGTTCAGTAAGATAAACACCCATTCTATCGTATAAGGTTTACTATCATTTACCTGCACTTGATCGGGTTACCATAAACTCTTTATTGCGGTGCAATCACAATAACAATCCCTCTGAATTTACTGGGTAAATTTAGTCATCTGTTAGATTGTAGATAATAATGTTTAAATTATCTTCCTAGAAGATTATAGTGAAATCTGTAACCTATGGTCAGTTACAGTGTGGTATTTACTCTATTCACGTCGTGAGCGAAATATCGTGTGACAATTTTTTAAAATGCCACCGCGAAGAGGAGTTAGTACGGAAACACGTGCGCTTATAATAGCTTACCATAAAAGTAGCATAAGTAATCGACAAATTGACTATAACGTAAAAAAATATCGAGAAACTGGCAGTTTTCTTAATAAAAGACGGAGTGGAAGGCCAAAAGCGACAACATCTGCAGATGATCGCAGAATAGTGGTTATCAGCAAGTTAAATAGACGCAAAACAGCCCCGGAAATCACCGCAGAATTAAATGTTGGTCGCCAACAACTAGTCAATGTTTCTACAGTCAAACGTCGCCTACAGAAAGCCGGGCTCCATGGACGTATTGCGATGAAAAAGCCATTACTACGCAAACAATACAAGCAAAAGCGACTTAAATGGGCTCGTGAACACCAACACTGGACCATAGAAGAATGGAACAACGTCCTATGGACGGATGAGTCCAGATTTGAGCTGTTCGGAACCTGAAGACGCATATTCGTAAGAAGATCTGTGGGTGAACGTGCCAGAGAAGAGTGTATTGCTGCTACCGTGAAGCATGGTGGAGGTTCTACCATCATTTGGGGCTATTTTGCTGGCACTAGTGTAGGGGACATTGTGAAAATTGACGGTATATTAAAAAAAGAAGGCTACCGCGAAATTTTGGAGAACCGGAATTCGACTTTTGGGTCAAAATTTTATCTTAGAGCGAGATAATGACCCGAAACATTCCTCTAAATTATGTAAAGACTATTTACGCCATTTAGAAGAGGAAGGAACTCTCAAAATTATGGAATGGCCTCCCTAGAGCCCCGACTTGAATCCAATCGAGTTACTATGGGAAGAACTAGATCGGGAAGTACGGAAATCGGCTCCGACATCAGCTACTGACGTGTGGAACAAATTGCAATCGAGTTGGACCTCAATAACGCAAGAAACTCTAGCAAAACTTATTGCGAGAATGCCTCGATTGTGTGCTGCAATTATTAAATCAAGAGGAGGTCACATAGATAAAAGCAAAATTTAAATTAAACGTTTTAATTTTCATATTTATTTAATATATTTTTATTCATGTACGTGTATCTGTACATAAAAAATAAATATTATTAACTTTTTTGCTGAGTTTTTATACATTTTTAACTGTCAGTGAGAGTGGCTACACACTTCTGAGCGGTAGTGTATGTGGTCAATTGATAACTACGTATCAGATGAGTCTTTCGCGGAATTATTTAACTATAAACTGACATCATTTACAAGTACAAATTAATGGTTGTTCCTAATTAATGAAAGCAGTATAAATGAATAGACTCGATTTCTATTTATTAATTTCATAAAATTATTACATTTACATTTGTTTCGGAAATTATATTTATAAACGGTCTAAACAAGTAATGATATACTTGATGCACAGTAGAATTACGATAATAATTCCCCAATAGCCAATAAAATCTTTAATATATTGGTGTCAAAAGTTACAATAGAAAACGATAACATAAGATTTGTACTTGCAATAACCGATAGAAGCCGAACTGTCTGCAGCATCACAGGGAAAATACTTTTAATATTCTCTTCGTTATAGGGGAAGACACCAATTAAGACTACCACTGTACATAAAGTAACAACAGAAAATATACATAATAATATTATCCAAGCCCTTAACGTGGTTACTGTGACTGATGGGGAATAAACGCTGCTACTATTGTATTTTTTAATGTGCCAGAGAATTTATCAAGCGACTACAGTGGAGTAGTGGCAATTTCTGTCATTATACTCTTTACTTTCAAATGGCAAGATTATTTTATTTACATTTATACATTTTATCCTCTCTTAATGTACAGCAGTAGTAAACAAAAATTCAGCGACTAAGTGTTAATGTTAATTACTGTTATGGTACTGGGGATCTCCGAGAAAGGTGTACTTCCTCATTCAGCTATAATAAAAAGAATCGAGAAAACAATTCGTTATCGTGCGTTGTAGATACCCAATGAAAACGAAAAAGCATTTTCTTCAAAGTCAACCGAAATGCAATAATCAATACGTACAGGCAGTTTCAATAAAATATTACTTCTCGATTCTCCAATGAATATTTTTACATACACGTGTGTACAGCAGTGCGTCCCTTTCATTCACGTGAATGGAAAGGAACTGGAGTTGGGGACCTTCGTATGGGTGGTAGGAGGAAGGCGTGGGGTAGAATGGGGCAGTCGAAAGGATTCAGCAATTCGCAGCAAAAAAATTGTTTCAATGAAAACATTCATTCTCATTATTTTCCGATTGAAACGCTAATGCAATCGAATTGCTCTTGCGCCGAAAATAAAAAGAAAAATAAAGAACACGGTTTATTGAAAATACGCTACTGTGGAATTTGCGAAAACATGAACGTAACATATCTTTAAAATTCAAAACATTCGGTTAAGTTTGTTAAGATGTAATAGATTAAAAACGGATGATCAATATTTTTTCTAGATGATTTCGAAGAAGCTAATTTTATCGCGTGTTTTTTTATGTAAATATCTTGTCTGTATATACGAGGAAAAGTTAGTAAGTAGGTCACAAAAAGCTATTATAAAAATAATTAAAGAAATAGTTAGCCAAAAACAAGTTCTAATTGGCAAGAAAGTCTCCATCTACATTAATATACTTATCTCTTCGCTGTATCAATCTCCAATGCCTGCTGCATAAATATGTTTGGGTTGCCGCCTGAATAACTTCGCTGATCGAGCGCCCTTGACAGAATATTTATTCCTAATTATAGACAGCCTTACGCGGCAAATACTTTTCAACGTAAATAGGAGACATTTCCTTATGAATATGTTTTGCGCTGAAAAAATGCACAATAGCACTCTTCTCTTCCAGCACAGTCGCCATTTCAATACTGCCTGCGTGCAAATGTCAGTTGAGTATCATAAAGCTGGATTCTGCTGACACCTAGTGAGAAACCGGGAAATAGCTCACTGCTATTACCAGCTTTCCCACAGGAGTTTATATATATAAAGTACATTAATTTCGTTTCTTACTATACTCTTGATTAGTTTTACTCGCAGTTACTAGTCTGGTCTGGACCTGAAGATGTAAATAAATAGATTCGGATATTGTGGAATACAGTCCCTTGTTTATTTTATTCATATATTATACGAGGTTCACCCTACATATGTATTTTGAGATGCCACGAAACTAGAGAAGTTAGAGCTGGCAACACTGCATTTCTAAATGCCACCATCCTTAAGTAGTAAGCTCTGACTGTCAGTTGAGTCGCTGCTGTCATAGACCAACCGTGTCACATACGATTTGTCATCTAGACATGGACTAGTCAAGAGAACATATGCCCGCAATGATCTACTACGATTTTAAGGTCGGTTTAAGTGAACAATAAAGTCTTGTAACTCGCATTAGGTGATGAAAGTCCTTCACACAACTGCGTTTCGCTAGCATAGCGAATTAAAGAGATGACAGATATCGCTAGATGATTCTTCAGTGACCACTGGAAATATTGAGAGGGTGGGACGTATGATCGACAAAGATCCAAGATGCACCTATCAAACGATTGAAGCAACTCTCTGAGTCTCGGATCGGCAACAGTAATATTCGATTTTACATGATCATTTTGGGATGAAAACAATTGCCAATCGTTGGATGCTACGCTTAAGGATTTCCAAAAAAACAGATCGAATAGGAATCTCTCGGGAAATGTTAAAAATATTAAATAATAGTGGATATCGTATTCTATCTAAAATAGTAATAGGTAGTGAAACCTACATCTCATTTCATAATATTCCTACCCTATTCGCCTGATTTAGCCACGTGTAATTTCTGGTTGTTCTTTAACCTAAAGAAACATTAACGTGGTCGACATTTCATGACGCAGGATGAACTAGATGAAGCAATTCAACAACTTTTTGAGAGCATTCCAAAAGATGTCTGGCTTCAATCTTTTACGCTGTGAAGGCTTCGATTATAAAGGCGCATTTTTCATTTCCGTAGAAAGATATTTCGAAGTTATTTTCGGTGGTACGATATAACCATGTAACATATGACTGTTCTAATATGTATTATTTAGCATAAACTGAAGAAAAACGCCACTCTCCTAAGTTTATTTTGAGAACAAAACATTTATAACTAAAATTACAACGACGAAGTTACTTTTCTTTTTATAACATGTTTTACTGGTGATATCTATTAAATGCTTCCTTTATTAATTCTTCGCGAACTTATATAGCACTTGTTTCGTACTAAAACCTATTACTAACTAACGAGAAACAAGTGCATTTATAACCGCTATTACCTCAACCGGATTGTGGAAAAACTGCAATTAGAAACTTAAATTAGTTGGGGTGATCTCGGGTTTAGATGAAGCTAAATAAATAATTTAGTGTGAAAGTGTGGTAATAAAATGTTTACGAGTTATTCTTAAATGTAATAGGACAGCAGTAAAGCTATTAATTGACTGTATTTACGTTCCATATAATAAGTAAATTTCTATCTGTTGTTGAAGATACTACAGTTATGGTATAGCATAAAAATATTGGAATACCAAATTTTATCATTAGATACCACGAGTATGTTTAAATGAGGATAGAACAATTAAAAATCAAACATAAAAACACGTTTCCACTGTTGGGAAGGAATTCCTAGTTGTCTATCTAAAACAGGGTACCGACCTATCAACTACTCAAAGGAGTATTAAATTAAAGAGAGCGATTGTCATCAAGCATTTTAGAACCGAGAGCGAACTGGCACACCTTCCATTCTCCTCAGTATGTTCGGTATGAAGTTCTTCATCTGGAACTGTAGGTGGGCACAATCAAAGAAGAAATCAAGAAGATGGCCAATAGTCATAAGGAGGAGGTTCCTTAAACATCCCAATGTTGAAGTGCCTCAATTGTTAGATAATCAAGACTTATTGCTCAAGTGAACCAAACTGTTTGAGCTTGCATATTAGTGCAATGATCAATGAAAAACACTGTGCGTCAGTTGAATGTGCAAAAATGTAAAGTAAGATGGATCATTGGGAATACCCAGAGTTAAATAACGATGCTTATTGTTAACCTTAAGATTAAGTGCATCTTTAATTATTAAGAAAAAGCCTATATTTATCAGTAGAGACCGAATTATATGCAAAGTGCATATATTTTATTTTTTGGATATCTTTAATTATAGTCTATGTGTAGACGTATTACGCTAATTGGAGTTAATTATCTAATTAGTGATTGCATATATTGCATATTTAGGCATTTCTATGCTTATTTTTACAAACGATGCATATACTGCATATTTAAGCTTTTTCTTATCCTTTCTATTAGTAAAAATTCCTAGTAATTCCTAATGTAGATCGACAACGGACAATTCTCACAACGATAAATCTTTAACATTGGTTTCTCTTATACATTTTCCAAGAACTGCACGTGTCTAATTTCGCCTAACAGAAGGGATGTGGTAAATACGTTTTATTATTATTAATTCCCAAATAAACTATTCATTCACTGAATACCTTTGAGCGAAACAGCGTGTAACTGTGTTACGTTTTTAAATACTGTGCGTACATACAATGAGTATTGCGAACAAAATTTCTTTATGGATTAAGTCGTATTATGAACTGGTAAAGGATGGCGACAAAATATTTTGTCGATCCTGCAGTAAACTGGTAAGTTGAATTTTACCAAAAGCTTTACAATAGTTTTTAAATTCTTTAACTTTTGATATAAAATGACAATTGTTGTTGTAGGTGTCTTTTGAGAGAAAATAACTGATTGATCAACACGCTAAACTCCATCACATATTGGAAAATGTGACAAACTAAAGCGATCCGCATGTGTGCAGCAATCTATGTATCCATGTATAGCATCAACTAAGAAATGTAATTCTTGAAAACACTGCTGACTGCATTGCTCTAGAAAACTGTAAAAAGATAGTAACATCGACAGAATTCCTATAAAACCTTTTGTATATAAAGTCAAATTATAGCTTTGTTTCAAGTTCCATTCGTAAATTAGAAACGCAAGGGATGTCGCTCTCGGAATCAGTGGAAATAGTAGACGAATTTGATATGCTATATAAGAAGGTTAAGGGTCCAATAAGTAATTCTATATATGATAAATTTCAAAAACTGATAAAGTTAAGGAAATTTTGGAACAGTAAACGATTTCGACTTTAATTTTAGTTTAGAATGTATTGCAAATTTAAAAAATGCACCAATTACATCTGTGGATGTTCGAAGAAGCTTTATTATTTCGAAACATATGTATTCTGATAGAAGACAAAACTTTCTTTTACACAATTTTAAAAAACATTTAATTATAAATTGGTTTAGAAAAATTTTGTGCAATAAAGTTAATGTTTAAATTTCTGCATATAATAATGTTGCATATTGTCGCAATTTTTTTGCATATATGCCCCAGGCTTATGCATATTTCCTCAAAAATCGATGCATATATATGCGCATATATTCCAGTTTTTCTTTGCGCGTAATCCGGTCTCTATTTATCAGTAATGCTGGTATTAGGTCTTCCAAACGCCTTTACACTTGACTACGAATACCGTCCAGTCCTCTTGTCCCAATTTTGGTTTTAGAATACAATTCTAAAACCATTGGATGAGTCTTGAACCAAGTCCAACATGGGCGAAATTTCGACTGCATTTCAGAGGGATTCTCCTTATGTTTTTTGCGAAAAATCGAAGTCATCTAAAATATGTCAAAATGCATATGCAACTGAAGGTTTTGATGATTAGATTGTAGATAAATTATCTATCGTGGTGAAATACTTAATATCCTAAAATTAGAGAAGGATTTAGCAATAGTTTTATTATAATAGCATTCGGTGAGCCTTGAACCAAATCCAAGATGTTTTTTTTTGTGAAAAATCGAAGTCATCTAAAATATGACTGACAGCACCAGATATCACCGCGTAAATGAATTTATTTGCGCATCCGAACTAATATGGGCGGTACCGTACATATACTTACAACACACCTCTACTCTACCTCTCCAATTTCATTTAAAATCAATAAATTTACTAATCCGTCCATTTTTGAGAATAAACAAATCAGTGAATTATTCGAACGTCTTAATTGATTAGAAGTAAAACACTAATCAGCTGATAACTTTCCTACGCCATAGTCTACTCCTAAGATACTTATTATCTTCAACAGCGAGTCTATCGACAGTGTTCGAAAATTTATGTTGAACTTAATTTTAACATACAAATGATAACAAGTCTGTTAAATTAACATGGTACGTAAGGGATACTTCTAAAATATATTGGTACGTAATGACGATTCCGCATAATTAATAAATTTGTGTGAGTGGAGTTTACTGCTATACCTGTGTATTGGTACGTATCTTAACATAACAGCTTTATACCAGCACATGTTTAGGATACATACTTGGCCTGATTGTTCCAAGTTTCTCTTTTCTATACCTGGCCGAAAATTTATGACGCCTACCTGGTACTATCCAATAGTCCTCTTCTTTTTTTAAATATATTTTTATATTGTTTCACCCTACTATTCCAGTATTGTTACCCTCCTATACTATACACCATATTTTTTATGTGGAATTATGTACCTGTTACAGAAATCTTTTTATTCTGCAGTAAACTCATAACACGCGTTTCAAATTTTAATTTCGCAAAAAAGACCTTTCCCATTGATAAAAAACCGTACATTACGTGTAGATACAACATATTCTACCGTGTATGTATGAGTACAATATCGTTCCTTTTATGGACGACATTTTTTTTTAATTAATTACAAAAACATTGCACACGCGCACCCGATATACGTAAAAATTCGCATCCGTACTTACGCGTCGCGGCCCTCTACGATTCCTATTACGAACCAGCGTCCGAAACTCGCGGAAAAAATACATGTTCAACGTATAATCGTATATCACGTTCAGTATTTCAATTCGATGGCGCGAACGCGCAATAAAAACGTAATAATTTTACATTGTTTTCACTCAGAAATGATGATAAAATACCAGAAACGAACTTTGCAACCGTAAAAATGCAATATTAATAGGAAGCTGCGTCTGGCCTGCCCGCCGTAATTTTCGAATAGAAACCGTAGCGCTCCTGCAAACGTATACGTATATACTGCGCTTATGTGCTATGATGGAAATGAGTAATGACTCCCTTCTACGATGCGGAGTCGAACTGGTCTAAGGTCAAAATTGAACTGAACATCTATAATATAAGGGAATGGACGGGCAAGTTGTAAGCAAAATGAACTGCATTATTTCTGGCTAAGCTAATGGACTTGGAAACAATGGATGCAAATCAGAATTTTAGAGTGGATATTGAAAGAGAAACTTAAGCAATATGTGATGAATATTTTATTTATTGCACTTCCATTAGTTAGCCAACGAACCAGCTTACTAATTTAGTAAGGGGCTTATGTTGTTGCAAACTTCCAGGGTCGTTGTCTTCTTTTAAACAGTTTAAGTCTCCGGGTTGAAACCGTATTGTAAGTGCACAAGTCTGCCAACGTTTCGTCCTCATTTTCATTGAGCTTCTTCTGGTCTGGGCTAACGAAGAGCGGAACATCAACAGACTTAAAGATTTAACATTGTCTGTGTATTTTTTTGTAAAAATTTTGCTTTTGTGAGGAAATTTATTTTATTTTATCCATTTTCCACATATTTTATATCTCTATGTTTTATTTATATTATTATATAGATAAAAACATAAATTATATTAATGTTATTTTCATTTTTGTCATCAATTTTTCTCTCTTTGCATAATATATTATGTTTGTTTGTATTCAGCCATTCACAATACTTATACTACAAGTGGCTAATATTAGACCCATTAAATATAACTTCGTCGTACGAATATCGGCAGTCTTCAATACTCAATGTTTTCTAGTACGAGCAGTCGACCCCAGTTTGACGATCGGGGTAAGAGCGATGGTTCATTCTCGGCCTTTTTCGTGCCTCGTCGGATCTCGTATACTGACAACCTTTCTTGTAACTTCATCGGAACTTATCTAGCAACAGGCTTAACAAGTAAGATCCTTCGGCTTCCTATTAACGGTCGTCGGGCCTGCGGTGTACGTTGTCCTTTATACATACATTTGGTCTTCTGTTGGAATTTTAGCAACAATCTTTGTTGTAGTTTCGTCAGAGCGCATATAGCATAGTCTTCGTTCGTTATTATGTGTACGTATATTCGGTCTTCCGTTAAAAGGGGACTTGAACATGTTTTCAGTAATTGTTCGTCGATTCAGATGAGTTTCACAGGCCAAATTTCAATATATTATGTGAACTTCACACTATGCCGTTTTCCTTGTAGGTGCACACTTCGCACAATTGTAGGTTGCGAAACTTTTCCCTTCTATAAGGGGGCATTACCAGAACTAGAGAAATAGTAACATAGCGTATTATATCTGTTACGGGAACACCTGGATAGCCGTAACATTACATACTCTTGTTTTGAGATCGGCTTTTATCACTACTGTCGTTCTCAACCAGGCGTTCAGGCTCTAAGAAATAAGGTTGGGTTCCTTTATACAAAGATAGTTGAGCATATGTAAATGTATAATCATTATTACATGCCTTTAACAAAGCTTCTGCAGAAGCCTTCTGAAACTTTAAACACAACACTGGCTGCGTATACGCTGTTACGTGGCCAGTATTTACGGCTGAAACCGTAGGAATTAGGCATCTATTTATGTATATCGGGAGCAGAAATTTTAAAAACTTTAATCCTTTTAAGAACGCCAAAAAATGAAATACTGAGCCTCAACCAGCCGCAAACCAAATAGAATCATCAATTTTGACTGACTGTTGCTTGTAAGTTTCTGTATTTGCAGTTTAACTATCGCGATGTACATTATTACTTATCTACAGTTGTTTCTGTAACCTGTTCTAAAAAGAATTGCCTCTCTGTTTAATATATCACAAACTTTATTATTTGATATTTGTATACCTCTATACAGGATGTCTTTGAAATAAAATAAAAAGGTAGGAAGGCATTAATTGAGATATATTTTTACAAGGTGTTACCGTAATCTGAGTCGCTACTGACTCTCTTCATAGTACAGATATACGTACAGTACATGCATGTGCGTTTAAACCGTCAACAAATTTGAGAATTTTTTTCCCAGATTGGGATTTTTTCGTCGTCAAGTGACGTGGCCGAAATGCGAATAGTTCGGCCTGTAGAAATTTCCCGTTATGAAAAATTTCTATATCCCGTATCCATCCGTGGCACGGAGAGAAAGCGCCTTGCTGATTTGTCGGAATGTTAAAGGTCCAGATATAAAGCAATATTGGCTAGTCGAGGATGTAATGAAAATTGTATCGTAGCGGTTGGAATTCGCACTTAAATTTTCAGATGTTAACGTGTTATGGAAACGCTAGACAAAATTCGCATATTTTCCCAAAGACCGGTCGTTGTATGATGCCGAATTTGTGATTCTTTTTAGATAAATCACCAACGTGGGAATAAATTGCATTATTCGTAGGTTATCAGGAAAGCTAATCAATGCGATAGACGTTAAAGCGCCCTGGAGTGTTGCCTAATGAAAGCATGGTTTAGTAAAATATAAAAGGCACTTTCAGTCGTTTTCTGTTGTACAGATTAAAGAATATTACAGGTGTGTTTCATAATCCCCTAAACTCAGCATTGATATTCCAAAAGATGCCAACATAGGCAGTACAATATTTCTCATAACAATTTGCATTTAAGTAAGTAGACTGCTTTAAATGTGTTAAAATTTACTGAAAAAATATCGGTGTCGGTAGGACTTGAACCTACGTGCTCTGGCTTACCGTACGAACATCTTAACCATCTAGACCACGAGGAGCTTGCAGGGACAAATCGCTTTTAATACCTAGATGTCGTAGTGTCTGTGGATATATCCCAGCAGACATAATATCATTTTTTAGCAAAGTTCTTATTTATTAAATTAATATAAAGCTTGTAGAAGAAATTATAATTTATCATTATACAAAATTAAGGGAAGTTTCATATGAAGTAAACCTTAATAAGAACTATTTAAACGAATGTCTTAAAATCTTGTCGTATTGAAAGCTTGTTACAAAATCTAGATGCGCGTAATTTACACGTCTTATACGTAACCCGTTCGTTGTCTATTGCGTCAAAACATGTCCGCTGTCATTTCCTACGATATGTTATCTAGAAAGGAGCCGATCTTTAGCAACTCTATTATCTACAACGATTTGCTAAGGTTATGTCTAGTTTCTTATTATCTGCTCTAGACATCCAATATGATATCTACTTACTTAGCTCTAGTAACGTATAACATGCTTTCCGGAGTTGCATGCGTTAACTGTTGTTTTTCCATTTTATGAAATTTGAAAAATGCCAATATTTATCAGTAATAAGCAGACGTGTACAATAAATTTTATTAGGCAGTAAACGTTTCCGGCTGCTAAAAAAGGAGACACATAAACAGGTAAGACTAAAATTGTGCAAGATTATATTCCACAAGATGAAATTTGGGTCTGTCATTAAAGTTTCAATTTGAGGTCCATCAAATACCCCAGCTTTTTCATAACTTAGTCGTGGAAACTTTTAACATATGTGCTTGAAACAATTCCATTGCAAATCTAAAGTTTTAACATACTGCTTCATAAGACCGAATTTGATGTGAAGGGGTGGAAAGATTGCTTTTTCTCTGTTAACTAAAGATTCACTTACAATATTCTTTTGTCCAATAACTAAGAATGTTTTGGGAGACCAATGTTTCTGAATCCAGTGTTAGTTTCTACCTCGATTATCTCAGAGGCACAAAAGGCACGGAAATTTTGTATATCCTCTTTAAAATTCAAGTAAAAAGTTTTGAAATCCACATTGATGACCCAGTTATGGTCTCTGTACTTTAGTAACTTTGTAGCCTTCTCAATATCGTCATATGTTTCCTTTAATGTAACGGAATATCCAAAAGGTATTGAACCGAAAGTATTCCCGTTGTGTAGTAGGACACATTTCAGTCTTCTTCTGAAGTTGTCGATAAACAAACGCCACTCACTTGGGTCATATTATACAACGCCCACATTAATTAGCAAACCTGTTAGAAGAAAGAGAACTTGTTTAAAATAGTGCCCCAGATCACTCTCCTATGACGATAATGAGTTATCTTTGTACTTTGCTCGAGTAAGTTCCTTATATTTAATCTTGAAGCTAAAACACTTTCACTGGTTCCTTTGATAGACCCAAATCTCGTACTAAATCATTCAACTCGGCTTGAGTAAAACATTATGATACATCATTAGAAATCATATATCTATTACCAGAATTTACATCTGAATCTTGCCCTTCAATAGCATCTGATTGTATTCTGTATCGGAATACTCAAGTCAAGGAGCTTCAACAGGTATTTCATCGGACTAAGGCACTGGTCGAATCGTGGACACGATATTAGGATATAGGATTTTGTTCTTATTCTTCTTATTATAACCTGATGTCTTACACCATGACTTTTCGGTTCACGTTATATCATTGGAATGCCAAAAGGTATTTTCTTGTGTTTTCCCTTGCTCCGCTGTCGAAAATTTTCCATACTTTACGACCGATTTCCCGATCCGTCTTCTTATTAGCTCATCCACGTGAAGCTGTTGGCCAATAAGAGAGGGATTGCTTTTTCCGGCATTCGGTCGACCGAGCCTCGTTACTTCTCTAGCAGGATGTACCACCAGCAGGTGAGGTTATCATTTGGCTTGGTTTGTCTTTATAACCATCAGTCCTTGCATCCCTAAATTCTAATAAAACTTAAATTTTGGTATGTTCCATTAAGGTTGAGGATTACCTTAGAAGACCTGTATTTCCTTCTAATTGTTTATTACTTAATTACATCATTAAACACTTAAATATTATTAGGTATGAGTAGACATTATGCTAATAACCTTGTATATGAAATGTCGTTCAATTATTAACTAATTAAGAATTTGCTGCATTTAGTTAACAAGAAATGCCGTAGAAAAAGAAAACGTGACGTGATAGAAAAAAAATTGGTTTCGTATTTAGTATTAAGATACCTTAGCAAAAATAAAAAATAAATGGCAGATCTCAGCCAGTAGAAAAAATATTGTTAGCCAGCGTAAATGGTTGTCTGATGTAGTTTATTAATCTATTTATTTCTGTTTCAGTTTGAGAATACTCGTGTGATCACGAAGGCTCTATCCAAGGCAGTTCATTAGATTCGCATAGAAAAGTTGGAACATAGGTTCTGCATGCTGAAATTTCATTAACCTTCACGTTGTGGTAAGTAGCCTTTCCTTCTTTACATTTTAATTTAATTTATTCGCGAAGAAAACAGGATCGAGATTGTTACCGGTCTTATTTACACCTCTTGGTGTACCACTATACAACGCGAAAATAAATTAAATAATGCGACTTGAAGAATCCGCGAATCGCAAGGAAACAAATTAATAAAAAAGGACGAAGGGAAATATAAAAATGTCCTTCCTGTATAATTTCCTCGTCAAAGAAATAAGTTTTCTTAATTAAATGAAACAGAGACGGAATGACACGCCAACTATTCCCGGAAGTACGTAATTAGAAAAGGCGCGAGAAGTACCGACTACACCACCTTCACCTACCTTACTTTTCTTCGTAGAAAGGATCTAGAAAAGAACTTTCGGAACATTTCGAAACATCAGAACGGATCGAGATTGGACGGCGTGTTTCCGACGTTGGAAAAGTAAAAAAGAGGAGGTGGTGTGGGGGGTGGAATATCGAAGAGTGAGAGGAGGAATTAATTAAAGAAAAACTTAACGTCTTTCCGGGTAATATATTATAATCGTTAATAACAGAAATTAATTTCATCGATCGAACAGGGAACCAACCAACGTTCGAACGCTTTACTCGCGCCTACCCCTCTATGTTCTCGCAGCGATTTCACCGGCTCCTTTTACTTCAAGCTACTTCTTTATGCCGAAAGTTTCGCGAAAGTTTACTTTATGCAATGACTGTTTAAAAGTTTTTCCTGGATGATTTGCACCCGCCGACTCCTTTGACCGTTGCCGCTGCTTCTACTGCTCTTGGCTGTGTTGTGGTGGACGGGACACCCTTCCCCTCCATTCCCAATAGGGGGATACGATTTTGCTCCCCGTCTTATTGCCAGCTGCAGCTAACTAGCTTACTGTCAAATGGTTCCTGTGAACGGTGTTTCGTTCCTCTGCAAACATACTCGAACTGCCAACTTTTAAATCAGCAAATGCTAATGGAATGGAAACGTAGAATTTGTCCCTTTTCGAAACTGGCGATGGCGTGTCGTAATTTCGATTTTTTATTTATTTCCTTAGAGTAGTCCTTCGGGCTTCGCCGGGATTTGTTTCTTATTTTTTAAAGTACTTCTTGGTGCGGTGAAGTATTTCGTTGAATATCAGTAACGCTCGTATAGTAGTGTTAGACATTTATATAGTGTTAGTTCGAACACCCACGCAAATAATATTTCTCTATGCATTAGAATTTGAATCCATATTTTTAACGAAGGGGGAAATGGATTCCTGCCTTTTCATACGTGTTTGTGTCTCAATGTGCTAACTTAAATACGGCACCAAAGACTCTGGAATTTCCTTATAAACTAGAGGATGAACTTGAATCCGCTCTTGCAACATTACGTTTGATGAATCTATAGTCCCTGTCCATTTCATTTGGGCCACCTTATAAATTTAGGTTCTTGTGTGTTTCCAACACGATAATTTACAAATACAAGTATAAAATTCATTAATAGGGTTTACAGCACCTATCTAAATACGTTCCATAAATATCTTTCTAAGAAATTGAGAAAGTGCCACTTAATGACCTTTTGCCTATTGTTACCCCCCTCATGAATGATTGTACTGTTTAGAAGTTGCCCATTCATAACGTGAATAGGCAAAACGTCATCAACATTACACAATTGATGATTGCCGCAAGGTAATACAAAATAACTTAAATGAATATGTAAAGCAAGCAAAATTTTTCTGTTGAGACAATGTCTTTTCGTTGAAGATCTTATTCAGCAATGGGCCAGAACTAGAACTCATGACCGAAGGAGCTCAATTAGTTAGACGACGTCCATTTAAACGGTTTGGTGAAACTAGTGTACTAAAAATGGCGATATACCCTCCGTCAGTTATGGTATGGTCCTGTATATCAATCGAAGGTCCTGGACCACTGTATTTTTGCAAAGGCACCATAAATCAACACCAATATATGTGTGTATTAGAGGATGTCTTGCAGCCATATATCAATGATTTAGATACGAATGAAGGCCCTTACACATTCATGCACGATAAGGCACCATGCCACATGGCCAAATTACCATACCACTGTTACCTTGGACAGGGAATTCTCCCGACCTCAATGTAATTGAGAACGTGTGGAATGTTAATAAAAAATATTGAGGATGCTTGGCAAAAGACGCAATTAGACATACCATTAACGCTTGCGTAGACAGGGTACCAAAAAGAATAAGAGCAATTATAAAAGCCAAAGAAGGCATTACGAAGTATTAGTTATATAGTTGTGACGATGTCAATAAGCAGTTCTGAATAAACTTACGCTTGCACAATATGTTTTCCATTATACATTTTAACAAAATCGCTATTTTAGCAAGTGGCCCTAATCAATTGGACATGCACTGTAGCTACTCCCGACTAACTTTTTCCAACATTCATCAGAATTCTTGACGTTAGGAACCACTTTCACTATTAATTGCTTTATGCTAAGGTAATCTTTTTTGAGCTACATCTAAGGTCTATTTGGCAGTTGAGAAACATCTACAGTCAGTTTGTATAAATCTGGTATAGATTATGTATATATAAACACCGCAGGTGATATGCTATGAAACTTAATGATAATTATAAAAATATAAATATATTATACTATAAATTTTATGTGCAACATTTGCCTTCTCCTAATGCCTTCGATTTAATGTCTTGATCCTGTTACTTTTCAATAGACAGTTTTTGGAGGTACCATTCCGAAGGTAACGTAATTTTAAAATCTTAGTGTGCTACTTGATCCTCATTTGTCTTTTAAAATTTTAAAATTCCTTTGGAAAATAAACTATTTTCTGGTTGTATAAATAGGTATAAATGTGCAAATTTCTTGTTCCTTCTATTATATGTAATACTCTCCCTTCTACCTTTTAGTACGTGGGCGTAATGTTAATCTTTCCCATTATTATGTGTACTCTGAATGAAATCCTCCTTGTGTTGTTTCCGTTGTAGATGTTCTCTTTGTCATGTATTTGCACTACTTATGCAAAGTTCAATATTCTTTCCATAATCATTGGTTTTTCTAAACTTGACATGTATCCACCTTATTAATGCTATTCGTATAACTTTCAATATCTTTCTGTTTACTATTACCATAAGGTATGACTTGTTCTATAACTTTGGAACACCCTCTATAATTGAAAATGCTTTAAAATCAATAAAGGATGTTAAAGATTAACAACTTGCGTTAATTTCTTTTCCATAGCACTATGATGAGCTGTAGTGTAAGAGAGTGGCGCTTAAATGCAATACCCTGTATATACAACATTCATATGTCATGAAAGCCCTTGCAATAAAAAAATTTCAAGTCTCAACATACTCTATTTACCTATCAAGTTTCATTAAGATCTGAATTTGACCCTCGGGAACCTTTCCTTGATAGTTTAACAATATTGTAACCTTTCAGCTCTTCTGCTATTAAATTATAAAGAAATATTAGCAGCTTAATAAAATAAAAATGTCCAACATTTGGACGACGGACTGTATTTGTTTGTTGAGTGGAGTTAAAAATTCTACCCGCCTTTATACAATTTCCTCTATTAAGTATAATTTTATTTCAATATGCTTCAAGAATTCTCTTTTACAATCTTCCGCGTACATTATTTAAACAAGAAACATTCGCACTTATAAACTCCCATTATCCGTGTCTTAAAAATATTTAACGACATGGAGAAGGATACGAACGAGAATAAATTCATATCGACGCTCATATACGTACATATAAATATAATATGGGGCTAATAAATATCTATTTCATTACGCCGACCTTTTAAGACGGCGTCGAGTTTTGCACGCGCTACCTCGTTAATAAATCGATTCGATTTCGTTTCTCGTTCTTGGTTTTTTTTCCCTCTAACTTACTCTCAACATCCGCGTAAATATTTATAATACTACAACTAAATTAAATATGAAACCGGCTCGGTCTGTAATAGGTAGTGCCGCGTTCGTTCTCTGTACGGCTGGCAATATGGGCGAAAAGAAACCCATCTCATAAAATAATAATAAACGACGCAAGCGTATAGATACGTACGGGCCAAATATATAGAACACGCAATAAAACCTAATAGAAAAGTATCATCCTCAACTTTCGCCTTTTATTATTGCATATCCGCAATAACGTCATCGTCTTCGAGTGTGTATATATAGGATATGCTATAAATAAGAAATGTAAAAGAAAAGGAATACAATCTCGGGCATATTCACGTATCCATACGATAAATCTAAAACTATATACGAGGAATGCTTTTTGTTAACTTTTAGCAACCTATAAAAACAAGACGAGTTTAAGTAATAAAATAAATTAGTTATCAAAAGTTATGTACAAATACGTTTTTTTGTATAACCATGAGTGGGGCTTTCGACTCCGAAGAGCAACTCGGCCAGTACGTCGCCTATTGTGCGCTTATGTGATTCTAGTTCACTCGACCGGGTTGTACCTGAGCAATAAAGGCCACAATTTTGTCGGTTCTCATTGATAGCGGTCTGTTCGGTGTAGTTGAAGATGCTAGTGTGGTCTTCGAACTTGCCAGAGAATACCTTACACCCACTACATTTAACTCTGTAGGTTCCTAGAGTTGCTCCTGACCTCAGCACCAGCTGCAGTGGCGGAAACCCAAGAATGGTCCCCATCGCAGCCGCCGGCGTCGAGACCATAGTCCCCGTAATGCCCTACAAACATGGTTACTTCCCTACATAATCACCGTGAAGATTGACGCTCTGTATAGAATGTCGCCGCCAGTAAGTTGAAACGGTCCGTGACGTTTTTTGAACTTCCCCTATACTTCGGAAGCTCTGCCCTCTTAGGCACTTTTCCAGATCATAAAGATGGAAGTCGCTTAGCGCTAAGTCGAGATCAAAAACTTGCAATCGAAATCGTTCAAGAATTGGATTACAGCAGCAATGTGAGGGCGAGCATTCTCATGAACGAGAAGAACTCCAGAAGTCAGCATGCCTCTACTTTTGTTTCGAAAGGCTGTCCGCGACCGTTGTAAGGTGCGACACTAAGCAGCTGCATGATGGTAATATCCGGTTCCATAAATTTAACAAGCAACACACCCTTTTGATTCCAAAACACTGTAGCCATAACTTTTCTGTTGTTGAATGTTTGTTTAAACTATTTCGATTTGTTTGGCGAGTTTGAGTGTTTTGGGGGTGCAGTTTTAATCCAGCTCTCACAATTGATTTTAAAAAATCTTCACTTTTAACCTTATTAAACTCAGCGCTGATTCCATTCGCCGAACTTCATGGTCATCAGACAACATCTTTGAAACCTATCGACGCACAGTTTTTTTGAAGCGTAGGTATTCCGCTGCAATTGTATACACAATTGATCTTAGAATTTAAAGAAATTCAACACTCAACTCACTGATGGCCAATCTCCGTTTTTTTTCGAACCATTATGCTAACTCGTTGAACAATGTCTTCTGATGCGACAGACTTACGTCCTTGTCCTCCTTCATCGTGAACATCGGGTTGATCTTTTAACTTCCTACGCCATCTGCCATAAAGTCTTCTCATTCATCGATGAGTTTCAGCTTCACTATTCCCTTCTGCTTGAAGGAATCGAATTACACTACGGAAGTCAAGTTTACGTGCGTGCAAATCAGCTGAAAATAGCGTAAGGATATTGCAAGTGGCAGATATTATGGGGGGGGGAGATGCGAGGTCACCTTATAGACATCCTCGTCTCCCACTGCTCGCGTGAAAGGAGAACTCTCTTATTTATACAGTGACGTTCGTAAGGATCGTACCACAAAGAAGTTTATTGCTTCTTGGTGTGTTATTGTTAACGATGGATTACCATAATAATTAATGTTGTTATTTGGGCTATTTCCATGGGTTGTTGAACTTATGTAGTCCGACGTCTTGAGGGTAACCTTGAGAAGGGCTGTTACTTACCAGATTCATCATGCGTTTGATGATGTCTGACGTAAAAGAGAGGTACCAAGGACAATGGAATACTTCAATGATTACTGATGGATGTTATGTACGGATTTTACAGCAACAGACCAGAGAAAAGCCAAGAAATTAGAAATGTAAATAAACAATTCAGACAAAATGAACAAGATCTTACTGATGAGGTTTGGCGATAAAAAACCTGCACCTCTTATACAGATCTTGAGCTATATATATTTTTCAAATAACATATGTAAATATTTCATTCTTACCTTGTAATACATCCGAATGTGGTGGAGAAAAACGGAAGTCACTTTTGAAATCAGGGGTACTGCAGTATAAAGAAATACATTTCAAATGTATAACAGCTCTCAACAAATATTAATTTGTAGACATGAAATTATTAAATTGTAGTCTGTTAGTCATACAATATTACGTGCTAGAATGGCACTATAATTTCGAAACTGTTAAAATTAAACAACATAATCTTTTTTAATTCATCAACCTAGTATTATTACTAAAATTATCAAGTAACTAAGTAAGTTCGTGGGGCTTTTATACACGGCAGAGTGCCATTAGTATTTTTTAAGTTGTTGATCGATAGCACTTGTTTGTTATCTGGCATCTACTTTAATATGAATGCTTCTTTTATCGGATCCATGTATATTTAGTGATAATTGTTTAATTCCTAATTTGAATAGTTGAAAATGGCAACGAATACAACTTTCATTTGAGGTTCTTACTCTACAAGTACAAACTTGGTACTAAAGTTATAGTGGTGGCCAGAAATATACATACCGCGTTCGGAGATGGTTCCGTTAGTGATCTAATAGCATATAAGTGGTTCAGGAATTTCTCTCGGCTTGACCGTTGAAACATGCTGTGGAAGATCAAAGATCATTGACAACAAGGGTCTTAAACAGATTGTGGAGGTGAGTTCCAGTGCAACGTGTTTAGAACTTGCGGAAAGGTTAAATGTGAGTGAAAAAATCATTCGTTTGCACCTTAATCATCTACGAAAGACGTGGAAGTTGAGCAAATGGGTCTTACATGAATAGTCAAATAATAACAAATTAAGTCGTCCTACCATTTGTTCGGCAAATATATCACGCAACCATAATTAACCATTTCTTGATCAATTGTTAACCTACAACGAAAAGTGGATATTGCACTCAAATTCTAAGCATTCGTGTTATTGGTTGTCGCATACTGATTCGATACCATACACTCCCAAGGTTTCCTTGCACACGAACTAGATTTTATCGTGTTTGGTGGACAGCAATCGAAATAGTCCATTATGACTTTGTGGAAAGGAGTCGCACCATCACTGCGAACTTGTATCGTGAATGGCTACACAGGGTGCAAGCAGGATTCATCCAAAAGCAGACTTTCTTAATCAACCGAAAAAACGTGGCATTCCTACGGGATAAAGCCAGACCGCATACCGTAACATTGACCCGATAAAAATTTCTGAACTTGGCTGGGAAACGCTATCACACTCTCCATATTCTATTGACATTTCACCAAGTGATTACTGCCTTTCTTGTTTCTTGGCAACTCTGCGAAGTATAGATAGTTCAAAACTCGAATTAATATTCCTATGCTGTACCCCTGACCCTCGTAAAGTAAAACTGCAGTGGCATTGTATTTTTTATTTTTCGACATAGTCACCCTCTACACTAATGCACTTGGTCCAGCGGTGTTCCAAGCTCTGCAAACCACCTCTCTACAGTTTACATCATTTCATAATTAATGGAAAACTTTTGCATCACGTAAGATTTCTTTTAATTTGGGGAACAGCTTGTAATCAGTAGGGGCCAGATCGGGCGAATATGGCGAATGCCCCACTAATTCAAAGCCTGCTTAGTGCGTAGCTGCCATAGCAATACCAAATATATATCTGGGAGAGTTTAATAGCGTCTCGCAATTTAGAAATCAATTGTTCGTAGTAGGTCCCTTTTGCAAATAGTCAATTAGGATGATTCCTTGAGCACGCCAAAATCTTTCCAGTAGACGGCACGACCTTAAACTTGCGTGGAGGAGGAAAACCGTGATGTTTCCACTCTCTACTTTGCACTTTGGTCTCGGGATCATAGTGGTGCCCCCATGACTCATTCATGGTTACATGCCGATTAAGAAAGTTCTCTTTGTTTGCTTGGTACCTTTCCAAAAGACGCTTACAAATCAACACCCGATTTCTTTTTTGATCGATGGTTAACATTCGGGGCGCCTATCTGGTACTTATCTTTTTCGTATCTAGTTCTGTAGTCAGTATGTTTTGCATCACATGATATGATACGCCAGTATTTTCCACAATGTTCCCGATGCGTACACGTCGGTTTTGCAGTACGATATCGTGTACATTTCTAATGTTTTTATCTCTCGTTACCATTGTGGGAGGACCACCGGCATGCTGGTTTTCACAGGATGTTCGTCTGCATTTAAAATCTCGACACCAGCGTTTGACTATAAGAAACTGTAGACTTACCAATAGGTATCTTTATGTGAGTTGGCGTCATGCCCTTTTTCTGTAGGTATTTTATTACGGCCCTTTGTTCTACAGAATCCATTTTTATGAAGAATCACGACAGACAATTCTTAAATTAGCCACAACAACACTTTATACAGATGCAAACTTAGTATTATGTAGATATAATCTGCAAATCTCAGTTAACTAAATGTCAAAAACATTAACCAAACAACCAATTAGAGGTAGGTGAGTAGTGGGGCATGAGTACCGCACGAACTTATTTGGTAACCTGATAAGCTTTCACATCATATCCTTGCCTGTGGCTTCTAAGTATCGCCCTTATACATCTCGAACTACTAATAATCATCTTCTTGAAGCAATCACTCTGTATATTTACCACTTTCGTATCAACATAGAAGGCCAATGTGTAATGCTCAAAGGTTTATGCATTCCATTCGAAAAGTAACGCTTCGCTTTAATACGATATATGCAATTTAGATTCTGAAATTGTAATAAATCCATAAAATTGCCGAACTCACGCAAGAAAAATATACAAAAGGCCGAGTCGCGTCTTTAATACTGATATATGCGCGCATTCTCGCTTGTTTTAAATACGTACCGTACGTATCAAATAATTACCATCGACCTGAAGAAAGTGTACATTATAACGCGATCCAAATAAACGGTTTTACGGCCGAAGATTATTCTGCACGACATTAAGTAATTAACAAGACGTAAATATTTAGTTAAAAACGTGCACGTTAATATCGAAATATCGATCAAAAAAAAATAACGTTAAGCGTAGGAGCTACTTCAAACGAGTGAGAAACGCGAGGAAAACTGTTTAGTTAATGGAATAATGCGTATTAGTTATTTTGATGAATGTTTTATTGAAGCGCTGAAGTGAAAAATCGTGAATGAAATCTCGGAATGCTTTGTTCAATTATGCTCGCTATTTAAAAATATTTGCTGAAAAATAGTGATATTCCAGAAATGTTGTATAGGTTTTCATAGTCGCAGCTATTAACTTTTAATTGATTGTCTGGGGCTACGAGGGTTACTATTTACAATAGTTTTCACAAGAGCGTATACGGAATAACGGTATTAAAAAAGCACTTCAGAAAGAAACTTTTTTATTAAAAAACTACATTAATATATATACTACTACGCTCACAACTAATACAGAGTCCAGTCTCCATTATTTTCTAAAATAGCTTCACATCGTCTAGGCATGCGCTCCGCCAGTTTTCTCGCATATTCTGCTGGTAGTGACCTCCATATCTGCCTGAGTTTTCGACAGAGCGACTTATAATTAAATATGGGTGTTCCTCGAAGTTGGTTTTTCATTAGTGCCCAAACATTTTCGATGGGGTTCGCATCGGGCGATTGTGAAGGCCAGTCTAACACTTGTACCCCATTTTCTGTTTTCCATGACACACATCGGTGGGTGTGATGTTTTGGGTCGTTATCCTCTTGCAATATCCAAACCGACGGATCATCACCAAACCACTTTGTTGCTGATGGTAATAAACATTTTTTATAAATTTGCGTCATTCTTTGAGCGTTTAAATTAGCCGTAAAGATGTGCAATTTGCCAAACCCAAACGCACTAAAGCAAACCCAAACATGCACCTTTAATGGGTGCTTAACACTTCGCTGTAGCATTGGTTTTCCACGGACGGACCACACTTTTCGTTGAGGACTAAAAGCCCAAAACGACGATTCATCTGAGAATATCACGTTCTGCCAATCGCGAGTCATATTCTCGCGCGCCCACTCTAGACGTTTTCCAACATGTTGTTCTTTCAAAAGTGGTTTCGTTCGTACATATCGCCACTGAATGTTATGTTCATGTAATCGACGACGTATTGTTGCTATACTAACACTAATATTACGTTTAGCTAATCGCTGTTGGCCTTGTTTTAATGTTAAAGTCGGATTTTTTCGGAAAATGTTTATTATTGCTCGATCCATGCGATTAACAGCCGCGAGCTTTGTCCCACGTTCTGGAAAATCGTCCACATTTTTATTTATTTTATAACGAGTAACCCACTTATCTACAAATGTCTTGCCGCTGCTTGCAACGACATTTTGGGCTCCTTAGGGTGCGAACACAGATATACTGCTTCTAATCTTTTAATATAAGGTGAACTCATTTTACTCTGTGACCTGTTCTTACGAATACACAAATAAAACTGACCTGAAATTCTCTAGCGTAATAAAGTAAACATAATTGTCTACGAAATATACCTCCGTTTCTAAGAAGGATCATGTAATTACGTATTTACACCGTTTACGCTCTTGTGAAAACAACTGTATGTATTCGGAATAATAAATAAAAATAAACGTTGTCATGGTGAAGAACGATCCCACATCGCCAGTTTTCAAAGACTTCTCACAAACAAATGTTTGTGTACCATTCAGAATTAACCGTTCCACGATTTTCTAGTGGCACTACAGCTAAATGCCCGTTTATCTCACGGCTTTTGACGCACCGCGATTGCATATTTCGAGCATTTATTTGCACCCACCAATACGAGCCCCTTTTTGAGCGATAGTGAAATTATGCATAATCCAACGCGGACAAATTTTGTTTACGACTAAATGTTCATGTAGAACCTTGTGTATATTTGTCATGCTAATGCCCAGAAATGCCTCAATCTCACGGTACGTCACATGACGATCTTGCTTTATCACTTCGCGCACAGCATAGATGTTTTCTCACACAACACTCGATTTTGGACGACCCTCTCTAGACTCGTCCCTGAGTGAACAACGAACACGATTGGATTCACTAAACCAGTGATATACAGTGGCTTTAGATGGTGCTTCATCGCCAAAAGCTGAAGTGAATTGATGGATGCGCTGTTGAAAGTCGTGGTAAGTCATCGCACGAAAATTCTCAATTCCCATTTCATGACTGAGATGAAATTTTCATCAAAAAACACAAATAACATCCCTATGACAAAACTGCTGTTCGTTTTCATTCTTTCCTTTCCCGAAAAGATACAAGATATCCGGGACCACCCATGCATTGTAAAAGGTTATGTATTTTAAGAACTTTTAGAGCCGGCGTTGGAAATATTGCATGTGCGATACATTTTTTACATTCAGTCGGTAACACGGTTGACGATGGAAATCCAGGTGCTCCTGAAACGCTGCGCTCCGAATAATTATTAATTTGTGTCGAATGGATTAGTATAAGAAAGAGTATGACAGCTAGTAGTAAATATTCTTACAGAAAAAACCCTTGGGCTTTTGAAATTACCAAAAATACGTTACTACAATTTTCCACCGTCTTATCACACGAAAATGAAAGTGAATTATTTTAGATCATTTCATAAACAGGCATCAGGAGATTATCACAGACAAGCTATTAACTGTCATGGCACTCATGGCTTCATTAGGTGTATAATAAATGCAAAATATAGCAAGATTCATAAGTGAAAATGACTGTATATACAGTTGTTTTCATAAGATAATTACGCTATCCTTCTTAGAAAAGGAGGTATATTTCGTAAACAATTATGTTTACTTTATTACGCTAGAGAGTTTCAGGTCGGTTTTATTTGTGTATCGATTTCGTATGAACCTGCCTGTCCGCCAGGAGCTAAGTCAACAATATTGCCAGATTAAACACTACGCTCCCAGTTCGATTACTTTACTTACACACCTCGTATATAAGATGGTATCTGCGGCGGTAGACCTAGACTTAGGTCGAAGCCAACGCATAAAAGCATCCGAATAACATTAAATCTGCTATTGCGGTTTCGAAAGTGGATTTTTTAAATGAATCCGAAATACCACTATCATCTACCCGATACGAATTCCCTCTAATTGTAAATAATAATAAAGTAAGAGCTCGCAACAAGCGCAAAACAACAATTCCGCGAGGTATGAGACGGTTCGTCTACAATTTGCATAAATTTCTCGATATGGTAACATCTTTTCAATTATTCTGCAATTCCTAAGCATGCGAAAAAGTCGTTAAGCGGACAGTAATGCATAACTGTTGTAGATACGTACGTACAGGTATATATAAACGTATTTTCGATCTGTAACGTCGAAGGATATTCGCGAAATACATTCCCAGTAAATTATACAACGCGTTACGTTTTGAATTCAAACCGAACATTTTTTGTTTAATTTCGGAGTTTTGCTGTGGGAATTGATCTCATCGTACACGAAAGAAAAAAAGCATTGCCAGTAAACACAAAAGTATGTACATATATAGTAAGTTTTACGAACGTGCTAATAATTTATTTTATTATGTTTATAATAATTATTTGTGATACATTTATTATGAAATAGGATGGGCTGCCAATGTTTGAATCCCTTGTACAATACTTTGCGATTCTGCTGTTCTTGCGTGACAGACATTCTGAATTCTTCTGAAAATAATGTTCCTTTGCGATTCTTTGCGTCTCTGTTTTGATATGTACCCTACCGTCCATATTACATAGGACACCCAGTAAAATGTTGTAAACTCTTCTAAAAGATAATACAATTGCTTTTTTATATAAATAACATATATTAGGTTTTTTATGAAGTATATTGTTTATTAATTGTACAGGCAAATTTCAAAGAATATCGATTAGGGAATGATTAAAAACCTATTATACATTATGACTCAATATAATTTTCAGAATAATCCTCATCGCCACAAATAGGAATATCTAGTTCAATATTTCAGGTAATAACACATGAGCTGAAAAGTCCCGGGCCTAACACATAGATGACGCTAGTTTAATTGCGTCACCTTTCTCTCAGTTAGTACTAACCTTCAAAAGACAGCTGTTAAAATTTCATGATATTCTATTCATTAGTTTGTGAGTTATTGTGCTAAGAGTCACGCTACTTTTGTTATTTTGAAAACAATGGATCAAAAACAATTTCGTGTTTTAATTTTACACTGCTTCTTGATGGGAAAAAAATACCGTTCAAGCGAAGCAACGGCTTGAAAAGTGTTATAGGGACTCCGCTCCATCAGAAACAACAATAAAACGTTGGTTTGCTGACTTCAAATGTGGTCGTACAGACACCGATGATGCAGAACGCAGTGGGCGTCCAAATGAGGCGGTAACACCAGAAAACATCAAAAAAATCCGCAAAATCGTTTTGAATGATCGAAAAGTGAAGCTGCGTGAGTTAGCTGGTATCATAAATATATCAAAAGAACGTATTGGCTTTATATTGCATGAGCATTTGACTATGAGAAAGCTCTGTTCAAAGTGGGTGCCGCGTTTGCTCACTGTTGACCAAAAACAAGAACGTGTTGATGATTCTGAGCAGTGTTTGGCCATGTTTAAACGTAACAAACCGGAATTTTTGCATCGATATGTGACAATGGATGAAACATGGATTCATCACTTCACTCCGGAATCAAAGCGATCGTCATCTGAGTGGACAGCAACTGGTGAACCTCGTCCAAAACGCCCGAAAGCACAACAATCGGCTGGAAAGGTTATAGCCTCGGTATTTTGGGATGTGCGTGGTGTAATATTCATCGACTATCTTGAGAAAGGAAATACCATCAACAGTGAATATAATATAGCGTTATTGGAGCATTTGAAGGCCGAAATTGCAAAGAAACGACCGCATATGGCAAAGAAAAAATTTGTTTCATCAAGACAACGCACCGTGTCACAAGTCAATCAAAACAATGGCAAAACTACATGAATTGAACTTCGAATTGCTCCCACATCCACCGTATTCGCCAGATTTGACTCCCAGCGACTACTGGCTGTTCGTAGACCTCAAAAAAATGCTCGCCGGTAAGAAACTTCGCACGAATGAAGAGGTTATCGCTGAGCCTGAGGCCTATTTTGAGGCAAAAGATAAATCGTTCTACAAAAGTGGTATTGAAATGTTAGAGCGGTGCTGGAATGATTGCGTTGCTCTTGATGGAGATTACGTTGATGAATAAACCTAATTTTGAACCAAAAAAACCGTGTTTTCTTTGTTAGGCCCGGGACTTTTCAGCCCATGTGTTAACTTTACAATACTCTTTGGGGTGAGAGTAGGCCACCCAAAAATGTATTGTGTATTGATAAATGCTTTGGTTTCTAAATAAGCCCGCTTGCGCGTGCGTTAGTGTTAAGAGCCGATCTATTTGTGTGAACCTGATTGAAGTTATTAAAATGTCGAGAGGAAAACCAACAAGTTTAGAAAAGCGCTCTGTAATTGTTGCTTTTCTTCAAGAAGGTGAAACACATAAAGATTGGACAGTGGATGATTGGAAAAGGGTGCTATGAACTGATGAGTCAAAGTTTGAGGAGTTCGAACAATCAAGGCGTGCTTTTGTAAGAAGAGCGAAAGCCCAAAGAGTGTTACAGGATTGTGTAGTGCCAGTTGTCAAGCAAGGAAGGAGTTTCTCAATACCATCCAGGCAACGTCCAATCAGCGAAAACTTTTTGCTGTTCTATCCCAAAAATTTCAAACTTGGAATCGTCGACCCAAAGAAC
Source organism: Trypoxylus dichotomus (assembly GCA_023509865.1). Lineage (NCBI taxonomy): Eukaryota > Metazoa > Arthropoda > Insecta > Coleoptera > Scarabaeidae > Trypoxylus > Trypoxylus dichotomus. The sequence continues at coordinate 86,780,245 of CM042074.1, read as the reverse complement.
TCGTTTTCAATCTCTAGCTGTCGAGTCCTTGTTATATTTTGATGAATCTAACCTTTTCTTTTTATTGTCTGCTCCGCGACCAAATTCATTAGTTTTTAATCGGCGAAACTGGTGCATCCCGATTTACATTGCAAGTACTCGCGATTTCAGTCTAAAAAATACCCCGTTTTCTGTTTGTGTTTTAGTCTATTGTATCCTGCTTTTTAAAATTTTATCGCATTAAATGTTAATATACTGTCGCACTCGAGCTATTACGTTGCAATTTTGTAAAAAAAACTGAATGTACTAAAGATTCGTCCGATTTCTATAAAGCTCTCCATAGCCTACTTCTGAGAATTTTATTACACCTTATTGAACGCATGTCGTAAATTTAGAAACATATGATGTTATAGTAGAGATTCCCACAATTGTGTTCAGTTTATTGGCTTTTATTGCTCATTTTTATTCAGATATATTTTTAACAATCGTAATTTTCCATTATCTGTAACAACATGCATGAATTTCAATACAATGGTTTAAATGAACCAAACTATAGACGGACACGTTAAATAATACATCATTATGCGCACTCTAGCCATTGTTATATATATTTTATTCTTTTATAAACAGTATTTGTTTGTTTTCCTATTTTTAATAGTCATTTCCTTGTTTATGGCGGGTACTATAAATGTTCAAATTACAAATTTCATTTCATAACGTAAACCACCGACTGCAGGAATGTCAGTGTATTAGTGACATTTGACGCTTGGCGTAAAACACTATAAATCAGTTCAAAAGACGTAAATATGTATATAATAAATATATATATAACACATGGGCTGAAAAGTCCCGAGCCTAACACATAGATGACGCTAGTTTTATTGCAGTCACATTTCTCTCAGTTAGTACTAACCTTCAAAAGACAGCTGTTAAAATTTCATGATATTCTATTCATTAGTTTGTGAGTTATTGTGCTAAGAGTCACGCTACTTTTGTTATTTTCAAAACAATGGATCAAAAACAATTTCGTGTTTTAATTTTACACTGCTTCACACAAGCGAAGCAATGGCCCGAAAAGTGTTATGAGGATTCCGCTCCATCAGAAACAACAATAAAACGTTGGTTTGCTGACTTCAAACGTGATCGTAGAGACACCGATGATGTAGAACGCAGTGGACGTCCAAATGAGGCGGTCATACCAGAAAACATCAAAAAAATCCACAACATCGTTTTGAATGATCGAAAAGTGAAGTTGCGTGAGTTAGCTGACATCGTAAAGACATCAAAAGAACGTATTGGCTTTATATTGCATGAGTATTTGACTATGAGAAAGCTCTGTTCAAAGTGGGTGCCGCGTTTGCTCACTGATGATTCTGAGCAGTGTTTGGCCATGTTTAAACGTAATAAACCGGAATTTTTGCGTCGATATGTGACAATGGATGAAACATGGATTCATCACTTCACTCCGGAATCAAAACGATCGTCATCTGAGTGGACAGCAACTGGTGAACCTCGTCACCAAAGCGCCCGAAAGCACAACAATCGGCTGGAAAGGTTATGGCCTAGGTATTTTGGGATGTGCGTGGTGTAATATTGATCGACTATCTTGAGAAAGGAAATACCATCAACAGTGAATATTATATAGCGTTATTGGAGCGTTTGAAGGCCGAAATTGCAAAGAAACGACCGCATGTGGTAAAGAAAAATTTTGTTTCATCAAGACAACGCACCGTGTCACAAGTGAATCAAAACAATGGCAAAACTACATGAATTCAACTTCGAATTGCTCCCACATCCACCGTATTCGCCAGATTTGGCTCCCAGCGACTACTGGCTGTTCGCAGACCTCAAAAAAATGCTCGCCAGTAAGAAATTTCACACGAATGAAGAGGTTATCGCTGAAACTGAGGCCTTTTTTGAGGCAAAAGATAAATCGTTCTACAAAAGTGGTATTGGAATGTTAGAGCGGCGCTGGAATGATTGTGTTGCTCTTGATGGAGATTACGTTGATGAATAAAGCTAATTTTGAACCAAAAAAACCGTGTTTTCTTTGTTAGGCCCGGGACTTTTCAGCCCATGCGTTATATGTGTATTGTAGCGTATGTTTTCTCGGGTAAAGGATATCTTGTTACAATCTCGGGTTTTGTCCCGCGCTCGACATTGGTTCTTAAAAGAACCATGTACGTCCTGACGTTTCGATGTAATCGCATATGTCTGGTTATGATTCTTGTGCTGTCGAAGTCAATAGAGTGGCCTGTGTCATGACTTAACGGCAAGAACTAGAGAAGCAATATAGATCGACAAAAGACTACATAGCCTAAACAAAAGGGACGACGCACAACGTAGAAGCACGACCGGGTGGTCGCCGTAACTTTGTTTTCTTTTGGTTGCTGTAATGAATCCATTTTTCACCACCCGCCACAATGCGATGAAGAAAACCCTTCCTTTTTGCCGCTGGAGCAGTTGTTCACAGGCGAAAATACGACGCTCAACGTCCCTTGGTTTCAAATCATACGGAGCGCAAGTTCCTTTTGAATCATTCCCAACGCATGCAATCGCTTGGAAATAGCTTGGTTGGTAAGTCCTAATACTAATGAAAGCTCTTGTTGCGTTTGGCATGGATCCTCATCGAGCAATGCCTCCAATTCAGCGTCTTCGAGGGCTTTGGGCCTTCCTTCACGCGGACGGTCGTCAACATCGAAAACACCGTCTTTGAAGCGACGGAACCAATCATTGCACGTTTTTTCACTTAGAGCAGCATCTCCGTAAACTTTGTGGGGCTCCCAATGTACTCCAGCCGATGTTTTCTTCGAATGAATGACGAAAATCAACACTTCCCGCAAATGACACAAAATTACACATTTTCACACAACCAAAAGTATATAACGCCAAAACATAATCACTACTGTGTCGAAACGGTTTGTTTACTATATGTCTAAGCTTGGTTCGTAACGTTTTGGATATGTCAAAATCGACCTACATTGCTGGCGTATATAAGTGAAATTGCATTTTGTTTTTAGTTTCATTTCTTTCTGTAACCCTTTCGTGCTTTCTACTAACCGACCGAACTTCTCCGATCGGCAGTGTACTTATGTCTAAGCAACCTTCCTAAAGACTTGGAGTAACCTTTTCAAGTTTTTACCAAAATTTACCTCCTAACTAGGACTAAACTTTTTATTCTCTTTCTTTTCTTTCAACCGAGTTTTATTGTATTTCATCAAGAATGACCGTCACTAGAAGTTTTCGTCAAACAAGGACTAAGAGGCTTTAAAAATTACAAGGACCTCGTTTATTTTCATGCGTCCTCTCGTAAAGTATATTATATACACAAAAGTCCCAAAGTCTTTTTTCTTTCGCAAACGAAATTTTTTTCTTCCTTTTCGCCTCTCCCACGCACACATTACGTACAAGGAGGAATCCCACTCTTTTCTTTTCTTCTGTTCGTTGACACCGCGCTATCATCGGGAGGACTTTTTATTTTCTCCAAAAAGTATTGTAATAAATTCGCAGCGCCAAAACTCCCATCTTCTCCCCGACGAAAGGGCGAAGAGAACCGGCAGAGGTCTTTTTTTTTTATATATAATAAAAGTTTGCGAAAGTAAATTAGACCGTGGAGTCGTTGTTACTTGTTTAGGTGCCTTTTCTCACCGTCCTCCCCTGAAAATTCGCCGCGCTCGAGTACCGTAGCCGTCAACCAGCGCTTTTGAGGCCCGGGGTCCGCTTTTATAAATATTACAATAATTAAATATACAGCGAAAGTCGTTAAAATTGCATGGGGGAGGCGGCCGGTTCCATTTTTTTCGCAGGGGTGCGCCCGTTAGGGTCGATTTTCCCTTTTGTTACGTTAGGCGATAGACGCCCGCTCTTCAAATTAATAATAGTGTTATTTATTCTTTGCCTTTGGTAGTGTACTCGTGCGCTTGATCGAATATTGTTTAGTTTGTTATAACGAGGGTTCCAGCGGTGACAATTCCTCGATTAAAAATGTAAAACCGAAACCATACATTTTTCGGTTGGGTGGGTTTGAAGAATGAAGGTACAAAATGATTTTATTGTGAATGTGGACACGTAGGCTATGGTTGTTGGTCACTGAATTAGTAAATAAAACAAGTAGGGATAAATTTTTTCGGTACAACTTTATTGGGAACTATTAAAGTATTTTCCTAAGTTTTCTGCCTGATATTGTTTGGTTCATGTCGTTATATTTTGTTGTTGCTGCTAAGAGACAAAATCATCAAACGAATGAAGACATTGTGTGTTCAGCCGGTTCTGGACAACGAGGATGAGGTATTCTGATTGCTCTGCCTTCGAACATACCTCCATCGTTATAGTGTAATGTCAATCATCTTATAAACTTAATGCCACCTATTGATCTTCTTGTTTGTAAGTGTCAAATTGGTGCAATGTACAGGCAGGGATACAATTATTAGGCACCCTCATTTCTTTCAGTTACCCTTCAGATAAACAATGAACAAATAAAACAAATATTTATTACTAAAAACTAGAAATTCAATATTTGGTTGGCCCCTCGCGGGCTTTTATGACAGCTTCAATTCTTTTAGGTAAACTTGCCACTAACAATTGGCAGGTTGAAGTTGGAATGTCCTTCCGTACTCTTTCAAGTATTGCTTTTAATTCTTGTTTGGATTTGCATTTGTGCTCACATATGTTTCGCTTAATAATAGCCTATAAATGCTCGATCGGATATAGATCCGGGCTTTGGAGTGGCCATTCCAAGATGTCAATGTTCGCTTCCCGGAACCACAGTATACTTGCAACCGCAGTGTGGCATGGTACATTATCTTGTTGAAACAAAACTGCGTCAGTATTCGTTCCGAATAATTTTTCAATTGGGGGAAGTAAAACTTCATCTAACATGCTGGCGTAGGCCCTCGAGTTCATTCTACCAGTGCACACGAACATCTCTCTAACCCCTGTCGACACCATACACCACCATATCATGACACTACCTCCACCATGTTTGATGGTAGGCACCACACAATCGGCATGGTATTCTTCACCAGGCCTCCGACGCACTAGCACGGCACCAGGTGTACCAATTCTTTCAACTCTCGATTATTTTTTAACACAATTCGTTTAATTTCTATAAAATAGTTACCTTATACTAAATATAAAACGATTAATTATATTTTCCTCTATATTACACTCATCTGCCCAAATAACATTCGCCCAGTCCTTCTCAGTCCACGATTTGTGTTTATGAGCCCATACTAATCGTTTATTTTTATTTACGGCCGACGGCCACGGTTTCCTTCTAGCTTTTCTCGATAATAGACCGACTTCTCTAAGACGTCTACTTACTGCTTTAGGCTATAAATTAACATTGAGTTGCCGATTTAACGCGCCATCCAAATCTGTTGCCGTTTGACGTCGATTTTGTAGAGAGTGTCGTTGTAACCACCCGTCCTCCCTTTCTGTCGTTTTACGTTTTACACCTCTTCCCGGTCTCGAGTTAGTGTCCCCTGTTTCTTGGTGACGCTTTAGAGTTGTTTGTACGGCGCACCGTCAGCATTTTACTTTTTTACTAATCATCACTTGTGATAATCCCTCGGCATGTGGTGTAATAATTTGCGCACGTTGAAACTCAGAAAGTTCTTTAGATTTCGGCATTTTCAGTTACATACACATAAACAATTCACGAATAGATATTTTTGTTTGCCAATAACAAACGCACATATAATTTAAAATAAAAATACTGGTGTTTACCGGCAACTTTTCACCGAACTATACTAAGTGTAAAGTACAATTATTTCCGCAAATACAGTAATAAATGGATTAACAACGGTATTTCTCCCACCAACCCTTCTATTTATACTCTTATTTCTAATAAGCGGCAGGTAAAGACTATTTGTCTATTAATACCACCACATTAAAACATCTAGAGGGTGCCTCATATTCATGTACCTGAGTGTACATACAATTACAGTTACTCAAGATATCGATCCGTTAATAGCCGAAGATGTTACTTATCATTTCTAATACTAAATTTGTGAACAACTTTCCTTCTAACAAAAACTTAAAATATAACTTTAGTAAAGCTAATTTCCATTCACTGTGCAACTGCGTTCTCCAAACTGTCTGGTCCTTCATTAACACTTTCCCTGATGTTAACGAAACCGTTTCTGCGTTCCACGATCAATTGTTTGGATGCGTTCGCGATTTTGTGCCATTGTACAGAAGCTATACGCGTTCTTACCGTCCATGGTTCGATGCCTCCATCAGAAAAAATCTACAATTGAACTATTATTATTACATAAGATGGAAACATGAAAAATCAAGTTTATACCTAAGGGAAGTCTCTCGTTTGAGGGCTCTAACTAAGGTACAGACTAGGAAAGCGTTTATTGACTTTGATAAAACATCGAGGATTTCTGGTTGCTTGAAGGTTGGTGATATTACCGTGGCAGAGCTGTTGATATTGTGCAAGCCTTTGCTAATGTTTTTTCAGAGGTTTTCACACGCAACATCTCTACCAATTTTAATTATTCATGTACGGATTTCAATAATAGCTATTCTTCAGCATTGGTCACTGCACTCCTAATGATGGTCAAAAAGAAACATAAGACATCAAAATTATATGGGTATGATGGTTTGCCAAGCTTTTTTATTCATGATTGTGCTCCAGTACTTTGTGATCCCCTCTCAGTTATATTCAACTTGGCAGTTCGTACTACAACTTTTTCATCTTGTTGGAAAGTAAGTAGAATTACAACAGTTTTCAAAAAATGAGATCAACGTGATATCAACTATCGACCTACAAATATTTTATCTAATTGTGCTAAGGTTTTTAAGCAGCTTCTATATGATGGATTATAACACATGGGCTGAAAAGTCCCGGGCCTAACACATAGATCACGCTAGTTTTATTGCAGTCACCTTTCTCTCAGTTAGTACTAACCTTCAAAAGACAGCTGTTAAAATTTCATGATATTCTATTCATTAGTTTGTGATTTATTGTGCTAAGAGTTATTTTCAAAACAATAGATCAAAAACAATTTCGTGTTTTAATTTTACACTGCTTCTTGATGGGAAAAAATACCGTTCAAGCGAAGCAATGGCTTGAAAAGTGTTATGGGGACTCCGCTCCATCAGAAACAACAGTAAAACGTTGGTTTGCTGACTTCAAACGTTGTCGTAGAGACACCGATGATGCAGAACGCAGTGGACGTCCAAATCAGGCGGTAACACCAGAAAACCAAAAAAATCCACAAAATCGTTTTGAATCATCGAAAAGTGAAGTTGCGTGAGTTAGCTGACATCGTAAAGATATCAAAAGAACGTATTGGCTTTATATTGCATGAGCATTTGACTATGAGAAAGCTCTGTTCAAAGTGGGTGCCGCGTTTGCTCACTGTTGACCAAAAACAAGAACGTGCTGATGATTCTGAGCAGTGTTTGGCCATGTTTAAACGTAACAAACCGGAATTTTTTCGTCGATATGTGACAATGGATGAAACATGGATCCATTACTTCACTCCGGAATCAAAACGATCGTCATCTGAGTGGACAGCAACTGCTGAACCTCGTCCAAAGCGCCCGAAAGCACATCAATCGGCTGAAAAGGTTATGACCTCGGTATTTTGGCATGTGCGTGATGTAATATTCATAGACTATCTTGAGAAAGGAAATACCATCAAGAGTGAATATTATATAGCGTTATTGGAGCGTTTGCAGGCCGAAATTGCAAAGAAACGGCCGCATATGGTAAAGAAAAAAAATTTGTTTCATCAAGACAACGCACCGTGTCACAAATCAATCAAAACAATGGCAAAACTACATGAATTGAACTTCGAATTGCTCCCACATCGCCAGATTTGGCTTCCAGCGACTACTGGCTGTTTGCAGACCTCAAAGAAATGCTCGCCGGTAACAAATTTCGCACGAATGAAGAGGTTATCGCTGAAACTGAGGCCTATTTTGAGGCAAAAGATAAATCGTTCTACAAAAGTATTATTGAAATGTTAGAGCGGCGCTGGAATGATTGCGTTGCTCTTGATGGAGATTACGTTGATGAATAAAGCTAATTTTGAACCAAAAGAACCGTGTTTTCTTTGTTAGGCACGGAACTTTTCAGCCACGTGTTATAGTTGTGTTAAACCATATCTTTCTCTTTGCCAGCATGGCTTTATCAATGGTCGTTCAACTAACACCAATTTAGTTGAAATCACCCAATATATTAGCGAACACCTTGATAAACGTCTACAAGTGGATGTGATATACACCGGACCTGGCGCGCAGAAGATTTGGCCAACCTTAATTATTAGCAATTAGGCAAATATAATATTCAGGACATTGAACTGGAGATACAGACATTATTCCACAATTTTATTAGAAGTAGCCATTTATGAATCGTAAACCTACGAATGCAAAACTAACCGAAATACACGGTTTATAGCATGCGAAAAGAAGTATAGATATATTATCCCAAGGGGGAGACAATATAATCTTGGCACTTTACATTCAAGATACGTTTACTTTTCCAAAGGTTGGGTTATTGTTTTTTGTTGTAACGTACCGTTATCAATCTATCGAGTATAATAAATCAGATAAATATTTTAAACTTGTATACTTCATACCTTTAAGTTATTAATTTGTTATTTTGCTGTCAATATGTGAAATTTCATTAAAATTGCCTTTCACAAAGCTGTCCTACTGACACTCTCTTAACAGACAAGCTAGGAGCTGCACCCTGTATATCCTTAGAGTAAACTTATATTATATATGCATGTAGACGTACATATACGTTGACTATGTGACATTTTCTTTGACTGTGTACTATAACAAACGACCTAATAGGGCTGTGTACGTTAACGTCTGGCAATATCTGTAAACTACGCCGCAATCCTGATGAATATTCCTACGGCAAACAGCGTCTAATGATTTGTAACTAAAATTAAAGCCCTCCCGGTACTGGATAAATTAGTTTAGTGTCCGATGATTGTGTCCCTATATCAAGGTATAAGCTAGACAGTTTACCAGTTTACTAGTCCTTGTTTTGCAAACAGAGAGGGGGAAAGAGACCAAGTAGTTTGATTACGGACAAAATTGATTATAGTACGGAGAGTGTAGAACATCTTTACCCCCTAGTTTTTTCTTGCCATTCGATATTTGAAAAGTAGTAATGACTTTTTTGTAATCGATATATACACTCAGGGAAGTGTTTTATTGTATTAATGAATTAGATTTTCTCGCAAAAATCTGTCTCTATTCAAGACCGAAAAGTATTTAGCATCAGAAAATGATATTCTTGAAATTATACTTGCATCAAATAAATATTTTCTTGGGGTTAGAAAATCAAATAAATGCAAGACCGAAAAACGTTTCTTCGTAGCAATCATACCTTAGTCTTAAGTTAAGAAAATATTCAATGACATTGCAATTAAGATATGTAAGTCACTTAATTTATAAATTAATATCTGAATAGACGTTTGGCAATATTACTTTTATAAGAGTAGCTTTAGAAATAAAACTAAAATAAAACAAACTTATTTAATGGAAATGTAACCAATTATAGATTTAGTGTTTCTTTTCTGCAAAACCTTAGTGCATTATAATAGGTGTTAAGATAATGCCAAACGTGTAATATGTTTTCTCTTTTGTGAATAACGTAAGATTTTTGTCTATTAATGCTATAGGTAATCTAGGAAAAACAGTATTCAAATTACCATCCACCCACATGAAGCGTAATCGCAATAGGTGTTATACATTAAAGTTTTTAAATCAATAAATTTATTCACAAGCCTTTTTCTTTTTGTGCCAATTGTACTAATAGTCAAGCAAGGGCGTAGTTCTTTGTCTCCCTTACTGAGACGGGACATCTATGCAGAGTGAAGGGTGTAATGAGGAAGGAAAATTATTAATTATATTCCAGAATCATGCAGTGCAATAAGAATCATGTATACGAGGACGACCTGAAGTGTTTTCAGAAGAACAAGAATGTATTGGTGTGGTTTTTCATTTTTATTTTTCGGTCTCCTCAAAGATTAACGGTGCTTCAGTCTCTTCAAGCCGTCGGAAAAGTAGGATGTTTCGAGGTCTCCAAAATAGCCATCTGTAGCAGCGATGAATTCCTCATTTGAGGAAAATCTCTTCCCTCCCAGTGATATTTTCAGATTTGGGAATAAGAAAAAGTCGCTAGATGTTAGGTGCAGTGAATATGGAAGATGCGAGACTAATTCGTAGCGCAACTCATTCAATTTGGACACGACGATGCGGGATGAATAAGCCGGTGCATTGTCGTGGTAGAAAAGCACTTTTTTCCGCTGCGAACCAGGCCATTTCCCCTTCAATACTGCATCGAATCGGGTCAATAGATCGCTGTAATACTGGCCCAATGGCGTTTCGTCACCGTGGATAAAACTTGGATCCACTACTACATATCGGAGACCAAGGAACAGTCGAAGCAGTGTAGTTTTCCTTTTTGTAACAACAAATATTAGAAAAATTATATAAAGAGAAACGAGATAATGGAAAATCTTTTGTAGTTGGAATTCGAACGCTGAATTCGAAAAACGTGCAACGACTACTAAAATCACTGGACTATTGTATAATTTCATTTGAGGAAATTAGCATAAACATAAGTTTAACACAGTAATTTGTGTTTCCACTGTTGGCTTAATGGTTAAGTCAGGTCGAAGAACAAGAAAATAAATCGAGTTCGATCCTTCATACACGACACTTCTCTAATAAAACATAGGGAACACGCAATCATCCAAAGCATGTTTAATCCGGCAAATAACAAAACAGCCCTTCTCAGGGCTAGCCTTGAATATTGCCGAAACGTCCGACTATAATACATAAGTTTAGCAATCCATGAAGGAAATAGCCCAAACAACAACTTCTTTAATTATTATAAATATTCTAGCAATAAGAAAATATTTATTATCTTAGATAGGATATTTTTCTCTATAACAAAGACGATTTACTTATATTAACAAAACAAAATTTTGACACTTTCAATACAAGAAAAGTATTTACTATCTTTAAGAAAATATTATTTTGTGTTATAACGGGCATTTACTTATACTAAGAATCCCTATTTTCAAATTTTCTGCAAGATTTTCTTGAATCAAGTTAACGAATTTCTTAAGCAAAGAAAATGCAGTTATTTCATTGCAAATATATAATTTTCTTAAGCAGAGAAAAACTGCTGAAAAAATATTTCTATTGATTTGAAAGAGTAATTCTATTGTGGATAATTGAAACGATTATTTTTTTGAATAAAGGCAGTCGTGATGCAAGCAAACGTTTCTTTGAGTCTACGTAATTGACTAGGAGTTCGACAAACTCTAAAGTTTAGGTACCGCTGCACTTGTTTCAAATTAAATATGCGTACGAGTTTTTAGAAAATCGTCAGGTAAATAACAAGTTCCATTCATAACAAAACGCGTCCTCATAAAATAAAGGTAATGGTGCATTGGACGACGTATTATTTTTATTTTATTAGCGATAATTCGATTCAACAATAAGCTTTTGTTCTATTGCCACAAAGAAAATATATTTTGCTGGTACAATAGCGTAATGTTTTATTGCCATATATATTAAATTACGTAGGCATAACATCCATTATGTACGCACGACTAAAAAGAACCCCATAAAAGCGAAGAATGAAGACGCATGTGCTTTTGTACATATATATTATATTGTTATTATACGTATTATATTCTTCGGACCACTGTTATTTTATTTTTACGGTTAATTGTGCATCGAGACAAGGAATGATGAAACACCTATACCTACACTATTTTCCAACTGTAGAGTCCGTTTGCAAATACTCTGCAATATGTTCAACATACTTAGTAAAACTGTTGCCTATGTAAAGTAGACGTGGTTTTTTTTTTAGTGTAAACCATACAGCTGGCGAAAAAATATGCCACCCCTCTTGAGCGCGCGAATATCAATATCGCTTTATACTTTGCATGCTGTGTATATACTTCGGGTATTCCCTGAAGCAAATGTGTCAGCGTTGTCGGTTTATTGAGTACACTCTGACAAAAAATTTAGCGCGCCAGATTCAAATGAATTGCAAACTATATAGCGAATGCTTCCAACTTAATTGAGGGTTAGTTAACCTATGACACAATGTTATACGAGGGGAGGTCCAGAAGTTCGTGGAATGGAAGGGATGGAGTGGGTATAGGGGCGCTCGCTAGATGTCATTCTGATTGGCGATTCATCATTAGTATATAAGTTCAGTTGCAGCCCTATAGAATCAGTTGTTTACGAATAGTTGCCTGCTAAACAAGTCAATCCGGAAGAAACTGAAACTATGGAGGAAATTGTGCTGTGATAAAGTTCCATAGAAAGCAAAGTAAGAACGCTCAAACCATATTGAATGAAATGGAAACCGTATATGGGGAACAGTGCCCTAGTAAATCAATGATTTATAAGTGGCATGGTCTTTTTGAACATCGTCGGGAGTCGATTGAAGACGACCCCAGCTCAGGACGGCCAGTTGAGGCCACCACATCAGACATCGTCGAAAAGGTGCAACAATTTCTACTGCAAGATGCCCGTTTGAAGAAAAAACAATTATCTGCATTAGTTGGAGTATCAGATACCACCAGTTTGTGTGTGCAAGATGGGTACCGACGCTGCAGAAACAGATGCGTCCAAACAATTTTTGGAGGTGTGTGGAGACAAACCTGCACAGATTTTGGAGCGGATTGTTACCGGAGATGAAATATGGGTTCATCACTTTGAGCCTGAGTCCAAACAGGAGTCCATGCAATGGCATAAAATGGGGACACCATCGCCAAAGAAATCCAAAGTGTCAGAATTGGCTGGAAAGTTGATGGCTATTGTTTTTTGGGATTGTGAGAGGATATTATTGATTGATTACAAAGAAAAAGGTAGCAGCATAACCGGAGAATATTACGCAGCTATATTAGAAAAATTAAAGGAGGCCATCAAGAAAAAACGTCGAGGAAAATTGACCAAGGGTGTGGATGTTTTGATGAAAAGAATCTTTAAGAATTTTATTAATAATACGCAGGAAAAAGTAAAACTTTTCATTAAATTTTGATAGTTGCTACTTTAGTACACTAGGGTGGCAGAATAAAATAGACACCAGGTAAAGCGGTATAAATATGTAAACAGCTAAATTCTAAGAACGAATTAAGAACTTTCTCTTGTCATTAGGGTAGGGGTAGATGAATCGGAAGGAATTTGTCATAGTTTAGTATCGTTACAACTATGCCTCGCTTACAAGGTTCGAGTGATATTAGCGACTTCACCCGGGGTCGCATCGTTGGCCAGAGTGAACGCGGCGCTTCGCAACGTGCAATAAGTAAATTTTAAAATATTCCGTTGTCCACAGTTAACCGTGCGATTACACAATTTAAACGCAAGGAAAAAACAACAGTGGAGCCGAGACCAGGTCGTGCCGGACCTTCTGAAAGAAGTAAAAGGGTGCTTGTGTGCGAAGTGTTAAGAGAACCGCGAGAAAGTACAGAGCGAGAAAATATTAGTCTAATTTAAAAATGTTAAAATATTTTGTATATATAACGAGAATAGAATCTTTTTTTAATTAGTAGGTGTCTATTTTATTCTGTCACCCTAGTGCATTAATTGCTTCTGATTTTTTGATTTTTAAAATGTTTGTTACTTGACCGAACTTCTATGGACGGTAGTGTACATAAATGGTACTTAAGCACCGCGTATATCGCACGGTACAAGCAAAATAATGTTTGGAATACATAGATATACGAATTTACGTCAAACGCGAGCACTAAATAACGAGAAACAGGATCAACCTCTTTCGAAATTTATGGACAGTCAGCAACATGTTAACGTTTTATTGTAATTAGAGATAGATGGACATAAAATATTAATGGATTCATACACGAACGCCATACCGCTGCTGTTAGTCGGCCGGGATACGGCGCGTCCGCGTAGATACATACCTATCTCTCGCTAACCGCCGAGCGGGCGTACGGGCGTTTATATTTTATTGCAGTTTTGAAACGGGCGACCATTAAGATACAAAACATTTTGCAACTTTATAATATGAATATGTGTTCGATACGGCGATTTCCGCTGATGGCCACCCGTCATTATTTGATCGTTATTTTTAATTACGCTACCCCCGTAAATAAAGATTAATACTTCGATATGATAATGAACGTTATCTGGAACGGCTAGCGTGCCACCACCTCTTCGCCCCCGTACACCCGCGTTTTTGATACCTACGGGGTTATATTTTTGTATACGTGTTAGATATCGGCGGCGTTTTGCGCGTTCGAACGTGTTTTCGTTAAAACAGAGGGTGGAGTTGTGGAGCGGGAAAATGGGAGGAAAGTCAATAGCCGAACGCGTTACGGTCTTATCGGCTTTTTGACGTATGTAGATGCACGATTTCGAATATGGACGACGACTAATGCATCAATTTCTACCTTTTGCGAGCGATATTACATTTCGGTCTTCGTTTGCGATATGTTCGTACGTTATCTAATATTTAAAAAGCAGCTGGGAAAGCTTTTTTATGGTAGTCACTTATGAAATCATTGTGTTAGAGAAATAAACCCAAACGACTTTACTTTACTTTGGCCTACATACTGAATAACAGCGGTATATTGTATAAAAATTGCGTGTAGAATTTAACACTGAAAATGATCTGTGCAAGTCCACACTACATTTGGTGAAACGTTAAAGTATGAATTGTGGTAATCAACCAAAACGATGTGGTAAAGACTATGCCTAAAACGTGTTAGCGTGTTAAACTCTTTTGTTTTAATACTACGTCCTTTGTACCTTGCGGTGTCGGACAGTTTCCTGTTCTGACCCAATTGTTTGGCTTCAATGTTCTATACATTTGTCCTTTACAGGTGTTTCGGGGTCTACCTATTTTATTTTTGCCCTCTGTTTTGGCTTCAAAAAGCCTCTTTGTTATTCGATCTCCTTCCATTCTGTATATATGTCCAAACCATCTCAGTTTCCTCTCCTCTATGGTTATTTCTATTGGCTTGATATTTAGACTATTAGTGATTGTTGTGTTTCTGATTTTGTGTCTCCTTGTTATTCCTTCTCTCCTTCTTAGGAATCTCATTTCCATGGCGGTGACTTTGCTTTTAATTCTATTCGTGGTTGTCCATGAGTCACCTCCATATGTTAGTGTTGGTCTGACCACTCTCTTATACACTTCTGTCTTTATTCGTTTTGGTATTTCTTTTTTATCTAAAAATATATTTCATAATTTTGCAAATTTCTCTATTCTCCCATTTATTTCTTCATCTATTCTCTCGTTGTCTTCAGTGGTTGTTTCTAAGTAATTATAACTTTTAACTTGTTCCAAGGCTGTTCCTTCGGTTTTTATGTTATTTTTTTTCCTTCCGTCGCTATTATCATTGTGTTTGTTTTCATCGTGCTTATCTGCATGTTTATCTTTGTTAGTTCTTCTTGGAATATTTCTGTAATGTCTTTTCTGAATCTGCTATCAATACCATATCATACGCAGATATCTGTTCTTGTACGTTAATTGCATTCATTTTCCAATTTCCTATTTTCATGTTTTTTCCTTTTTGTTTGGCTTTTTTTAATAGCATCATCTATTAATATAAAGAATAGTAATGGGCTTAATACGCATCCCTGCTTTAATCAAATTTGTGATTCGAACTCGGCTGATTCTGCGTTGGAAGTGCTCTTTCCATTTTTTCATTATCTCTTTTTCCTCAGTTAGTACATTTCTTTTGTCATTTTTTATATTTTTCAATCTTGGTGTCTTCTGTCTTTTGTCTTCTATCTTGTGTCTTCGGTCTTGTGTCTTCTATCTTGTGTTTTATGTCTTGTGTCTTCTGTCTTGGGTCTTCTGTCTTAATTGTTAAATTAATTTTTGATTTTCTTTATAGTTATCGTTTAGTTTTATTTCAAACTCTCTCCAAGAATTGTGTTTGGCCTTCTTGATACTCTCTTTAGCTTCTTTCCTTGCCATTTTGTACGTAACGCTCCCGTCTTATAAACCTCTTACTCGGCCATACGTCAGAAAGTTTTCGCCTTAAGCGTGGTTAACACCTAGAGTTACTGTGACCTTCTCCCATAATGGCTTCGCCTCTAGTGTGATTTACCGTGCCAATTTGGTTTCCTTATTTTTTTTCTCCTGAAGAAGTCTCCTACAAAGGAGGCGAAACGTCGGGATCCCGCCTTTCTCTTTTTTTTTCTTGTTCTGTCTCCCTTCACTCCCTTCACTCCATTCTTCTTTTATACCTTTTTCACCTGTTTCTTTCTTTGATCTTCCTCTTATTTCATTTCTCTCTCTGATACCTTATTATGACACGGTCCAATTCCGGAAGAAGTTCATTCACTAATAGTAAAGATTCTATCTCTCCAAAGAAAATCAAAAATTTTAAAATATTACTCCACCCTGTATAAGAAACATCATAACGATTAAAAATTTAATAAAAAATTACGGTCTTCACCATTAAAGAGTATCTATTGATCGAAATCCTTCAAGTGAATGGCTCGCTTCCAATTCACTAACGAACACAATATCTCCATTGGGAAGATGGCGTCGAAATTTCGCAAAGAAGCCTAAAATAAATATACATACATACAACAAAAAAAAACAGGGTTTATAAGTTTACCCAAAAAATGCTCTACGCAACCGCGCCCTTATGAAATTTTCACAATAAAATCCAGCGTCCGGTTACCGTTAAAAAATTCGTACATTTCGTCACGATGCCTATCTCGAATAAGTAGATTTATGACAGGATCCGCCTATCCAAATAACAGCGGCGCGCGAATGACGCATTATGTTTCAAAATGTATCGCGCGATTATGTACGCACATATAATCTTTTTTTTTCTGGCGGTTCCATTCCGAAACTGCGGCGGTGGTCGCTGTCGTTGGGTACGGTTCGGTACGGTGGTGTTGATGGTCTAACAGAACGACGCAAAAAACGTTCTTTTTCCGTTTTTTTTCTGCCTTCTAATTAATGAATCGCTTTTAATTAAAAAAAGCTTTTTACGATTTCCGCGCGGGGGCCCTTTTGTTAACGCGAACTGTTGTATAAATAAAGTGAATATGAAAACACAAATAAGAATAATGGATGACGGTTGTCGACGGCGCCCGAACCGGTTCGCTGAAAACTGGAGATTGTAAAACGATGCGTAATAATGTAAAGATCTTAAACGCGTTTTATAGTGGCGATTATTGTTCGGGTTATTATAGACGCGACAAAGCTAATTGCTCGAATGGAAATTCATTCAGTACTATATATAAAGAGTGTTCCAATTTGAGGTTATCAAAGGTGTCAATGTATATTTTGTAGGACAAGCTTCAGACCCATCTAGCAACAGAGCTTCGTTAATAGTTTAACCGCGAAACTTTAATGGTTTTATATTTTGTACTTAGTAATTAGTAATCCAATTATTAGTGTGAGCAAAATGTATGTATGACATTGGTAAATACGTTTTGCCCAATACGCAAATGCGTTACAACGATAGCAACAAACAATAAAAAGAGTGGAACCCCTCCGTGGCTCTATAGCGGGTTTTGGCTGAGATTTACGTATAGCAGCAAATGTCGTTTCCAAAGTCGAACATGCATTGGGTTTCCTCGACGTTAAGGGCTTGATCGTCATATTTTGATCCTCAGCAAAGAGATATCACGTCCACAGGTATAGCAGTAAACTCCACTCTCTCGGAACGCAGCGTTTCGAGAGCACGTGGGCTCTCATTGTCGCTGCGTTCCGCATAATTAATAAATTTGTGTGAGTGGAGTTTACTGCTATACCTGTGAATTGTACAACCACACAGTTCTTGCAATCGTCATTAGATATTACGTCATCTAGGACTAATTGAAACTCAAAATAACAAAAGGATAGCGTTTAATGTTGGACACGGTATTCAGTCAATGTATCTAGAACGTTTCCCTTATCGACTTCCGTTCGTCACGCTCCACACTAATACGGCGATGTATGCGAGTAGATATTTGAAATTTTGGGAAATTTCAGGACAAGGTTTGTAACATTTGGTTACAGGGCAAGACGGACCGTAACAAGTTTGTCGCACACGCAACTCGTTTAAAGACTACTCCAAACCTTGTTCGGTCAAATATTTATCGGTATATTTTATATATTATTCATAAAAAAAGAACATGCTTACGAGAGCGACCTAACATCTTTCCGGAATCGACAAGGAAAACACGGTAACTGCCTAAACTAGAGAAATCCGTTCTTAAAGTAAATGGAATATATGCTATAAACGAAATTTTATACTTGAAATATTTAACTTGATCATGTACCGTCGGACCAATTCCAAATTGCTACAAAGAAATTAGCAGCAGAAAATCCATTTCTCACATCTAGAGTAGAGGCGCGTTATGCACAAACGTATAATAAAACTGGGATTGAATGAATCTGTACATTCATGTTTCAAATGAAAATTACAATGACAAAAAACGGAAGAGATTTACAGTATACTTTTACACTTTAATACTTCGCTGAAATCGCAATAACAATAAAACCGTAGATTTTATCGTCGGCAGTAGTGAGCGACTAGCGCGATGCTAGCGAACACTAGCGCCACCGCATCGCCACCTTAAAATAATTTTAATTTGAAACTGTACGGACGCAAAATGTTATAAATCGTGCCCCGCCTCAAGGGCCCGTGCATATACATTTTATAATGCTGGGGGTACTGCGACCGAGCTCTGACGGTAATAATGCCTTCTATGTGCTTGTGCAAAGTGTAATATGTTTATGTACAGTCTGCGATAAAATGTTAGATAAATATATTCACTGTGTTCCAAAACTGTGTCCGTGGTTATGACAGAAATGGGAAGATATGTTTTTAATCTTGTATTTTAGCAGAAATAGGTATTTTTGGTTCAAAATTAGCTTTATTCATCAACGTAATCTCCATCAAGAGCAACGCAATCATTCCAGCGCCGCTTTAACATTTCAATACCATTTTTGTAGAACGATTTATCTTTTGCCTCAAAATAGGCCTCAGTTTCAGCGATGACCTCTTCATTCGTGCGAAATTTCTTACCGGCGAGCATTTTTTTGAGGTCTGCGAACAGCCAGTAGTCGCTGGGAACCAAATCTGGCGAATACGATGGATGTGGGAGCAATTCGAAGTTCAATTCATGTAGCTTTGCCATTGTTTTGATTGACTTGTGACACGGTACGTTGTCTTGATGAAACAAAATTTTTTTCTTTGCCATACGCAGTCGTTTCTTTGCAATTTCGGCCTTCAAACGCTCCAATAATTTCATCTGAAAAAATTACAGACCGCCAAAACTCTTCGAGCTTCGTTCGCATTTCGATTGCCCAAACCATTCGGCGCCGTTTTTGAAACGCCGTAAGGAGAGGTTTTTTCTTTGCCACCCTTTTATACATCCCCACGCTGTGGAGGTATCGCAGAACGGTGCGCTGACTTTTCTGTCAAGTTGCCACAAGCTCAGCTGTACTTTTTCGCGGTTCTCTTAACACTTCGAGCACAAGCACCCTTTTACTTCTTTCAGAAGGTCCGGCACGACCTAGTCTCGGCTCCACTGTTGCTTTTTCCTTGCGTTTAAATTGTGTAATCACACGCTTAACTGTGGACAACGGAATATTTAAAAATTTACTTATTTCACGTTGCGAAGCGCCGCTTTCACTCTGGTCAACGATGCGACCCCGGGTGAAGTCGCTAATATCACTCGAACCTTGTAACACATGGGCTGAAAAGTCCCGGGCCTAACACATAGATGACGCTAGTTTTATTGCAGTCACCTTTCTCTCAGTTAGTACTAACCTTCAAAAGACAGCTGTTAAAATTTCATGATATTCTATTCATTAGTTTATGAGTTATTGTGCTAAGAGTCACGCTACTTTTGTTATTTTCAAAACAATGGATCAAAAACAATTTCGTGTTTTAATTTTACACCGCTTCTTGATGGGAAAGAATACTGTTCAGGCGAAGCGATGGCTTGAAAAGTGTTATGGGGACTCCGCTCCATCAGAAACAACAACAAAACGTTGGTTTGCTGACTCCAAATGTGGTCGTAGAGACACCGATGATGCAGAACGCAGTGGACGTCCAATTGAGGCGGTAACACCAGAAAACATAAAAAAAATCCAGAAAATCGTTTTGAATGATCGAAAAGTGAAGTTGCGTGAGTTAGCTGACATCGTAGGGATATCAAAAGAACGTATTGGCTTTATATTTAATGAGCATTTGACTATGAGAAAGCTCTGTTCAAAGTGGGTGCCGCGTTTGCTCACTGTTGACCAAAAACAGGAACGTGTTGATGATTCTGAGCAGTGTTTGGCCATGTTTAAACGTAACAAACCGGAATTTTTGCGTCGATATGTGACAATGGATGAAACATGGATCCATCACTTCACTCCGGAATCAAAACGATCGTCATCTGAGTGGACAGCAACTGGTGAACCTCGTCCAAAGAGCCCGAAAGCGCAACAATCGGCTGGAAAGGTTATGGCCTCGGTATTTTGGGATGTGCGTGGTGTAATATTCATCCACTATCTTGAGAAAGGAAATACCATCAACAGTGAATATTATATAGCGTTATTGGAGCGTTTGAAGGCCGAAATTGCAAAGAAATGACCGCATATGGCAAAGAAAAAAATGTTGTTTCATCAAGACAACGCACCGTGTCACAAGTCAATCAAAACAATGGCAAAGCTACATGAATTGAACTTCGAATTGCTTCCACATCCACCGTATTCGCCAGATTTGGCTCCCAGCGGCTACTGGCTGTTCGTAGACCTCAAAAAATGCTCGCCGGTAAGAAATTTCGCACGAATGAAGAGGTTATCGCTGAAACTGAGGCCTATTTTGAGGCAAAAGATAAATCGTTCTACAAAAGTGGTATTGAAATGTTACAGCGGCGGTGGAATGATTGCGTTGCTCTTGATGGAGATTACTTTGATGAATAAAGCTAATTTTGAACCAAAAAAAACGTATTTTCTTTGTTAGGCCCGAGACTTTTCAGCCCATGTGTTAAGTGAGGCATAGTTGTAACGATACTAAACTATGACGAATTCCTTCCGATACATCTACCCCTACCCTAATGACAAGAGAAAGTTCTTAATTCGTTCTTAGAATTTAGCTGTTTACATATTTATACCGCTTTACCTGGTGTCTATTTTATTCTGTCACCCCAGTGTATTTCAGGATGAAGAATGATTGTCTTGTTTCGCCATAAAGGAAAAGAACCAATAATATGTTACGTTTTACACTACTATATCATAATTCCGTTAACATCACTCTTTCAATCTTTAATAACATTGTTGCTTTATTAATGGAATTAAAATTGGGCTATGCATCTATTATTAAGGAAGACAAAAGTTGATATGCACACAATAACTTTTTAGTATGATACAAATGCGATCGAAGTTATTACATATCATTACTATAGCATGACATAGATGGAAATTTCATATTGTTTAAACGGAACCCTATTGTTCATATTATAAAAAAAATTTTTGACCACATTATATTCAAATGGATTCTACTTAAATTTTCAACATGACACAAAAAATAATGATAAATTTTAAATTAAAATTACTCCCGTGTCACCGATTTTGAGAATTCAAATGTCGGAATTTTTAATACAGTGCAATATGTCAAATGATATGTAGCTTACTCGCATGTAATTTGGAACAAAGTAGTTAGCGTTTGTATTGTCAAGGTTCCATGCTAACTCTCGTACACGAAAATGGACGAAATCCTAAAACCCTGTATCGAGTAGTTACATTGCTTGAAACACTCATAAAAATCGCAATAAAGAGTCGCTGAAAATTATGAAAAACTTATTGCTAACATTGTAAAACGTTGATGAGCAATGGTAATGGAATTTGATAACATAGCAGATGAGTTGTAAATCTTTTCTTGGAATTTGTTTAGATGATAAACTTTATAGATGCTTGCACATTTTTATTGAAACCCGAAGTATAAAATCTAAAATATTTCTCCGAAAATCGAGATCTGCTTTTATCTACAATGCTTTTGTGTATCATATCAGCTTGGGATTGCGCAAAATATATTGAAGATGTGGATTATATTAGTTTCGAATAGGGTCATGTAATTTTCCGCAGTATAGACGAACTATGCATTATTATTTATAGGTTCATACGAAATTCAGCATGTGCTGTAAAAAGCAAGAGAAACGGCGATTCATACATAATTTTGGCTATTGTATGGTAATTCCTGCATAATGCCATATATCCACAACGTGATGGATCGATAATGTTATTCTTGAAATCCTCCTTTATCAAATAATTCATAATTTCGCCTAAATTTTATATTTAGAAATTGACAAAATTTTTATTTCTACTGGAGAGTGAAGGAAAACTACTCTACCTTCATATGAGCGTAGAAAGTGCAGTTAAAATTTTTAACAAAATTTATTTGGTCTGTCTTTCAATCTTTTGTCACCCCATTTAAACTGAAGCAATACGACAATGATGTAGATAGCGGGTTCTTTCTTATCATTACACACGCATTTCCTCTATGTGTAGCTTTAAAGAGATAATTGTCAATGAGTTAACAGATTCCTAACAAAACCAGTTACTAATGCTACCACAGATCTCTCTTAATATAAATAAAATAACCATTCTGTAAATTTGATAAAGGTACTATTTTATTTTCATGATTTATTACGACACAAACAAAACATAGCATAATAAAAATTAAATCTAATTTTATAGTAAGCAATGCAAGGTATTCCGAATAAATTGCCGGTTTATTCCATCACATGCAGTATATATACGATCCTTTAGTTCGTCCATGTTACGTATTTGCATATTTTACTTTTCAGTCAACCCTAAAGAAAGAAATAAATCGGCTGATCTTGGAGGATATGGAATCACCCCAGTCCACCATCTTTGAAATGCGCCATTCAAAAAAAACCTGACGGCGTTTATAAAATGATGGAATGATGTAGTCTCGCAACAGATTCAGATATTTTGCTGCAATGAGGTTACCGTCAATAAGAAATGGGCGTAATTAGTCTATTACTTATTTCAATCCAGACATTGACTTTTAGAAGGTCCTGTATTCGGTCCAGGTTTTTGCATGAGGATTTGTACGGGACCAGTATTTAACGGTTTAATGAAAAGGAAATTTTGTATTTTTCAATGGATAAATGCTGGATACTAATCAGAAGTGACTTCAGCATTTGCGATAAATATAGCGTCATCAGTTTAAAGTTATTTTATTTAAAATTTCTTCATTTTCATTTAACATATTAGACATTATTTCACAAAAATCAATTCGGTTTACTTTGTCTTCTTCGAAAAGCTCTTGATGTCTTCATATCTTATATGGCTTCCATTATATTCTTTCAGGGTTTTGTACACCGAAATGTACGATACTCCAAAGTGCCTGGTTCATCTAAAAGCGCTCCTACAGACTATTCCTGTACATAACACAGGATATTCAACTTCACGTCTTCTGTTAAAACGTGACTGGTTTTATTTCTTTCTTTGTGGGAATTTAGAAGATGACCATCTTCTTTGAGTTAGTTTATATTTATTAAAAATGCTTAGAATTGTTTCCGCACAAATTATAGGCCTGTGAAGATAATTAATTGAAAACATATCTTCAACTGTCCTTACACTATTACTCTTCTGGTGCAACATTTTTATCTCTATCTCCCTTTAATTGAATGTATTTAATTTAAAATTCATATTTGAATGAAAGATCAAAAATAATTGTCAAAAAATAAAGTTACCCATAGGATATATGTAATGATAAAAAGTGACCGGTATATACGTATATTTCGTATGAGTTTTTGTATTATATTACAGCATAAGCAATACCATAAAAGCCATAACAAAGATTTTTTATTTAAAATATTAGTAATATAAAGAGCAGTTTTAAAAATACGTACATTAAAATAACAGTAACTTCCTTAAACTGGAAATCCGAGAGTATCTAACTTTTATTTCTTACGTAGTTTAAAGATAGGAAAGAAAAAAGGTAAATTAACAATATCTCGGGGCAGTGGTGAAACAGGAATGGGATTTTTTCAACCTTCATTAAGTCCATGGATGCGCAATTGATTTTTGCTCATATAAAATATGGTACTACTAACACTGACCGATTCCTTTTTAAAATGAATTCGATATCTCGTCTTGTTGCTGAGTTATAGCAAATAATGTTTTCGTGGATTCACTTTGAACATCAATTACACCCCTTAAACCTGTCTAATATTTTTCAGTGTTGCAGATCCTTGCAAAATTTTGTCCAAATTGGAGAGGGCACTTGTTAATCAGTAACAAGCAATGATCAACCAAGTGCGATAAATCAAACATAATAGCTCTTGTTGTATGCCTATTATCTGGTTGCTCATAGGTTGCTACTATTGAAACTAACAAGCAGCGCGTCCAAATTAGATCATTTTGGTTTTGTTCCTTTTACTTTGAAGGTAGTACGTTCCTACTTGTCGCAGTAGTCGTGCCGCATAGTCTACGATGGTTATTTCTTTTGTGACTTTCCTTTAACATTCGGTGTACGACGGGGCTCTAACCTGGGTCTGCTCGTGTTTGTCCTATGTATCAATGACTTACTTCTGCAGATTCATTGTTCTATCCTTATGTATGCAGAGACATAAAAGTTTGCTCCGAAATTTCCAGATTCGACTAGGTCGACGTTTCGGCTAGACATCGATCATTTTTTTCTGGACGTTCTCGTTCGGCTAACGATTGGAGATGAACGCGGTCATCGGGTCAGTACTCGATCACCGAAGTAGCAGCTCTGTAGCTAGCTGCAATGCTATCGAAACGTCAACAAGGTCCTGCCTAGGACAGTCAACAACCGTGAAGATCTAGGGAAATTAATTTTTTTTATTTAAAATATTGGCCATCAGCTTCTACACATTTCGCCCATCTTTCAGGTTCATGGATACTATCTAGCTTCCTCGAAATTACTGCTAGGTTTTAAATGAATGAGTTGGTTTAAAAGTTCATAGATTTTATGGTAAAAATTGTTACATTTCTCATTAATATCAATATGTGTATAAAGAAATGTCTAGTTAGTATGGTATAAAGCACTATACAATCATATGTAATCGGCTTGTTTGTAGTTATAAATTTTCTTACTACTTGGAAAGAGAGAAAACGTACGTGTGTTAGTATGGGAACATGAACATTATCGAGGTTTGTTATCACCAAATCAAGCAAGCGCCCTGGACAATTCGTTATCGCAAAAAAAAATAACTACAAATTGCAAATACAAATAAAAAAATGCTTGGCGCAAATGTTCTTTTATTTACAAAACTCGACATGGTCACTGAACGATAAAGCAAAGACATTAGTTTTTGACGGACTCAACTTGTGTGTGTTTGTAGTTCAAATGTCAGACAAACAAAATGATGCATATGTCAAATTAATACGCTGCGTACTTTTCGCTGGCGCCATCTCTTAGTTAAACCGGAAAAAACTTATGCATACACCTGGTATATATGTATATGGGCGGACTTGGTCCACTTTAGATATTACTATTTTTCATGAAATATATACAGATAGACTATTTAAATGTTCTTCCATATAATGAAATATAAGTACGTTATAATGCGTAATAGGATGTACCATACGTGCATGCACAGCAGGGAAACGAAATCAGACTTGGCCAAACTAACTATAATCATTTGTAGTTATTATTATTCCACATTAACTGTCGTTTACCTTTTCTGGAACAGGTACCAACTTACCTAATTTCAAACTAGATGGAAATTGCTGTCGACTGAAAGATATGTTAGCTAACAAAACTGGCAGATTTATAAGCGATTGTTGCAAGAAACCTTTCCCGCACGTCTAAAGCATAGCATAATCCATAATCCACCGACTGTAACACGTGAACGTGCGGAACTTAATTCTCGAAGCGTCTTAACCAGTTCGCGGAGCCTTCGGAACGTTCCCATCGCGGCGCGCCGTACTAGCGTCCCCTAACCGCGGCCCGGCGAACGGGATCGTCTCTTCCGCGAACGCCGTAAATAATGGCGAAACGGCGAACGCAAGCAGAACACAGAAACAACCGCAACAACGACGTGCATAAAACGATATTAACGCAAGAACAAAGTAAATATATGCATCGGTCGGGCCGATCTCTCCGTCAATTTGAATTAAAGCCTTTTTGTTCCTCGCATTTCACCTTGTCTTTATTACCTCTGCGGTCGTTAAACGCCGCGTTCATGCCGAAGAACGCGCGATCGGGACGAACGAAACGTAACAAAGCTGAGGAGTATGCACGTAAGTACACGTATATAGGCTGGCTTTCGGGCGACTTCACGCTGTTCGCCGGAAAGAGGGATAGATGAATGATTGGACAGAAATGGTGGTTGTAATGGCTATGTATACGCCTTATATCGTCGTATATAGGTATAGAAATGTATACAGGGGTAACTTGAGAAGTCAGCTAGATTCATATATAATAAATGAAGTGGAATTGGACCGTGTCATGATGAGATATAAGAGAAAATGAAATAAGACTAAGAGGAAAAACAAACAAATAAAAAGGAAAGAGAAAGAGAAACAGATGGAAAAAGTAAGAGAAGGAAAGGGAGAAAGGGGACAGACAACCTTTTAGTTTACCATCGGTTTGGTTCTGAATCGCCGAAGAAGGGACTTAATGTTGACTATATCTA
Organism: Trypoxylus dichotomus; assembly: GCA_023509865.1. NCBI lineage: Eukaryota > Metazoa > Arthropoda > Insecta > Coleoptera > Scarabaeidae > Trypoxylus > Trypoxylus dichotomus. The sequence continues at coordinate 86,753,656 of CM042074.1, read as the reverse complement.
CACTGATTTCCTTTAATCAAGTCGACCTATTGCTGGTACTACAGAAGTACTTTGTGTTCGAAACTTATCTCTTTTATCGCTATCAGGTTGTGCGCTTGGGAGCTTTAACATCAAACCCAATCCGAATCATCTCCAGTGTGCCTCAAGGTAGACATCTGGATCCTATTTTATTTCTCCTTTTTATAAACGACATTAAATATCGTATAAACTATTTTAAATTATTTCTTTGTATCTTCTCTCCATCGAATTGCATTAAACTTTATAAAGATATCAAAAACGTCTCTGTTTAGTCTAAAGATAATGTCTAATATGATGATTTTAGTGTTTTTAATCAGAACAATTAGTTCCACCAAGATAAAGCGATATCCCACACATATAACGTGTCTTTACTTTAGTTACTCCTGATATTTCCCTGAAAAATTTATATTCAGGCGCAGTGACATAATATGGCCGACACGTAGCCCGGCTTGACATCAATGGATCTTTTCCTATGATAGAAATGGCACGAAAAGAGAAGTCTTGCCGTTGGTTTATTATATTCCTTTTATTTTGTAAAGGACTTTTGAGACATCTTATACAACTATACAGTCCTTGCAATGGTTGTTGATATTTCTCTATCTCTGTTACAACTGCGTCACCTTCATCGGCTGTAGTATACATAACGTTCTTTTCTTTTAACGGTTTGATCACAGCGAAATATGTTGGTTACTGTGGCTTGTTTATCTTCTACTACTTTGAGAATTCTGGAAGCTTGTGTTTGGAATCTTTGGATGCCTTCTTTAGGAATAGCACGATAACTAGGTCCTATAGATGTGGTTTTCTTAGTTCTAGGACGAACTTTGAAACGTTATTTAGAAGATTTAATTCATCTTTTGTAAAGTGTATTGATAACTTATTCACTACGTATTCGTTTGCGTCATGGTTAGAGGTTGGTTGGGCTACTGTTTTCCGACCTTTCATGAATTTTCTGTAGTTTTCGTTCCTTGTTCCATGGCTATTAAAATGCCGTTTGGCTATTGAACTTTTTCTTTTAAGAATTTAATAAATCTCAGCATAAGTGCATATAAAGAATGAAGATGTTCAGAAAACATTAGCAATCATAGATAATTATAAAATAAGTTATATTGTTTCTGTAGTGTTGATTGATTAGTTAATATGCATATTTTCTGATAATTTGTGTTTATTATATGTGAACTCTTAGTTCCGTTTCTCTATCAATAAAAGTTATATACAACAAATACGTACTGACAGTACAAAGAGTTAAGTTAGCCAACGCTTAAAATTATAAGCTGTAGCACATCATCAATCATACTTTTATTACCTATTAATAATTATCTTCTACAAAATTTGCCTAGTATATATCAGCCATTACAATATATATCCATACATGAAGGTATCCTTCTTTAACTCTAATATTGTCGGAATTTTTGACAAACATATAGCTGTTAAGAGAATAACTGCGATTAAGCCACCTCCTCCTTGGTTAACCTGCAATATTCATCTTATGATTAAGACTAAAAACCAAGCTCTTCATGTCTATCGAAGGTGCAAGGACCAGAGCCAGTGCCTTCGAAATGAGGTCAATAGGATTATCAAACAAGCAAAGCATGCCGTTGAACTTTAAATTATTCCACACGTGCATAAATTTGGAACGATTTGAAAAAAGTTAGCATGGCCAACAATAGTTGTATTCCCGATTCATTAAGAGATCTAAATGCATTGAATCAACACTTTGCATCGTCGCCTAAAACGTCCTGTTCTCTGTCAATAAATATCGCGCAAACATCGCAAATCAGAAAGTTTTCCTTCAGAGATTCCAATTCAAAAAACTTAGTTCAATGGATGTGCTCAAATCACTGCGTAAACTTCTAAAAATCTGATGCCTAGGGGATGGATGATACAGACGCGCGATTGGGAACCTGAACATGTGACATATTTTCAACCACTGTAATGATACGTCTGCATTCCCCACTACTTGGAAGACGTCTCTTATTAAGCCTATTCATAAGTCAGCTACTGTGGGTGACATGGAAGACCGGCGTCTTATTAGTATTTTACTTGCCACAACAGCTTATGGATAAAATAACATATCACAGCCAATAGTATGGTTTCGACATAAATACGATAAAGACAAAATTAAAAGTGTGTATTGTGTAGCAAGTCAGGCGGATTTGTAAAAATGGATAAAATCGAATTTCGTGCAGAGATAAAACACTTCTGAATGGCTGGAAAAACGGCCATAGAAATTCGAAATATTTTGATAGAGGTTCGTGGCGGATGTACTCCATTATTTTCGGCCATCAACTTCCGGGTGAGCAAGTTCAAACGTGACCACAGAAGCACAACTGACTAACCACGCAGTGGACGCCCAAAAAACCGCTACCAACGGTTGAAGCTAAAACAGATAGCAGAGACAACAGGCATCTAAGAAGAACGCGTTGGCCATATCCTACACGAAATTTCGAATATGAAAAAGCTTTCGGTGCGATGGGTATTGCGTTTGCGCACACGGGAGAAAAAGAGAAATTGGGTAACCGCTTCGGAGGAGTGTCTGGCCAAGATCCAACGCAATCCAAGGGAATTCTTTGTGGATCTACCACTACATACCGGAGACCAAGAAACAGTCGAAGCAGCGGACTTTTCCGGGGAATCGGCTCCGAAAAAAGCAAAGACGTTCCATCGACCGGAAAGGTCATGGCGACCATTTTTTGGGATTTCCAAGGTGTGATCCTCATCGACTATCTGCAGAATTGAAAATATTCTTCATTTATTTAGAATAAAAATTTTCGAATTTATTTAGGATGACCCTAATTCCCTACTTATTTGACGCCCCTCGTATACGCGTCTTTCTACGTTTATATAATATTAAACTTCACACCACTATGTAAGTATATAATAAATGCATTTACATACATATATAGTGTATGCAAATCCGCCTATATAGAATCGTATTATGGCCGACGGAACGGGGTTGTTTCAAAAGCTACGCTAAGATCACGCACAGTGTATTTTTCAAGGGTAACAGGAGTCGAGAACGAGAGCCGCGATTCGCTATACGAAATAAAATATATAATTTTCCGGCGGGTACGCTAACCTGCCTCGACGAACGGGCGTTTTCGCGATTTGCATTCGTATACATTTCTCTCGAATCGTATAGAAGCTAGTAGATATGTAATTACACCTAATCTGCATACTTTTTCGTCGGTTTGAAATTCTTCGTATATGTGAATATTATGTTCAGTACGAATACGACGTATAATTACGTATACATTATGTAGGTATTTTATTTTTGCGTAGATCTCGTTGGCGTCGCATTGTGTGCGCCTTCTGCAATATCTTTGCCTTATAGTACTAATCAGAAAATAAATAATGACTTTGAAACTATCTAATCTTATAATTACTATGGTTAGATTCTAAAAACGTCTTAGGCTGTCTGTCTCTAAAAGCATTTCGATGGAGCTAATTGAATTGAAGAAATCAGAAAAAAGTAATTAGTAGGTAATAACGTCAATATTTGCTTTAGTATAGCGAAGTTGATGTTAAAAGAGCACATCTGTACTATTTTAAATCATGTACCTGGACTTAGAAGAAGAAGAAGGTTAACATGACGCAGCAGTTAATTGACTTCAACCATAATTTTCTGTATGAATTGAATTTTTAAAAAATAGATTAGCTACAATTTCTTAACAAACGCAAAATTACTGAAGTTAAAAAACAAAAAGATCTGACGCATACGAGCTGTTTTTTTTTTAATTTTACGTGGCACCTACAATACTTGCGAATACAGGAAATAGTTTTTAAGTCTGTTTCAACGCAAGTATCTTCAAATATTGTTTGGCTTTCCTTAACATCTGCAGCTTCATCGAGATGAAATTGTAGGACCACAGATTTAGTTTGTTAGAAATACACTGCCCCTTCCGTAATCGCGTCGTATACGTTCTGAGATTTGCTCGCCAATATTGAATTCGCGATTACGGGGCTTCTAGTCCACAAATCAAGGGGTTTCGTTCTGTTGGTGAAGAAAAACAAATTAAAAATACGAGTATTTTAACCTGAATTTACAATGTGAAGGTAAAGAATACACACATGCACGTAACATCTGTATGTTCCTTCCGTTTTTCGTTTAGTAAAATCTTATACGGGGCAAGCGAACATTCTAAGGCGCGTTGGAACTTCGTTCCCAGTCATGGTCCATTTTACCTCTTCTGTTTCGTGGTCCGCTATTACGAAAATCTTTGAAAGACTTGTAATTTTATCTTTGCAACTGACCTCAGTTACTTCCGATTCCTCTTGTGTTATTACTGAAGTGTCCTCATATTGCGAACACAATTCTTCAATGGACACCTCAGCATTGTGCGCATTAATCACTTCTTTTATATCTTGTATATCCATGTCTGCTAAATCTTCTCTGTCCGATGACCTTCCCAGTTGCCATATTTATTCCCTAATATCTGTCTGGACTTCAAACGTTGTGGACAGCATTGATGTTGAAGAACTCCGATAGCATTCTGGCCAAATATTTTTCCATGCAGCGCTTAAAGTTGTGTTCCTCACTTCATTCCATGCAGATTTCGTGTTTTCTATTGCATTCATGATGTAGGATTTCCAGAAAGCACGAACAGTATCAGTACCGCCTCCGCTTATGTGAGTCTCATGTAGCATTTTTTCAACGTTAGGCGAAGGTAGTAGGGTGTAAATGTATCTTTTCAAGAACATATCTAAAGGGCCCACACTAATAATAGTGCACGCGAGAGGCAAGATGAGCTTTATCCCTAACGAACAGAAGCTTATAGTAAATTTGCCCACACACTCGATATCTCAATGTACAAACGAATCATGCTCCAAGAAGTAACAGTAAACGAAATTAAATGATCGAATAGTTAAGACCTCCACCGCATCACCCCGATCTAAATCCAATTGAAGTGATCTGGGTTACCGTCAAAAACAATGTTGCTGCAATAAATGTAGATTGTAAGGTAGAAGATGGTTTATAAAATATCTCTTAAGCAATAGAATATTACAGAATATATCGGCAAACCGACTTTTTATGTTCGGGGGTTCGGACGTGGTTAAAGCTAGAAAGCTACTAAAACAATCTTATCCTCAACTGCTTCATATAACCTGTTTGTTCATTGCATGTCATCTTGTACCTGAATTTATTAGAAACAGTTATCTAAAAATAAATTAATTTATAATTTCTACCAAACAAGTTTGTTTGAAATTTCCAAAACGTATCCGTGAGCTTAAACAGGCTATTGACGAGACGGGGAACGTAGCTTAAAGCAGTTTTGTATTACGAGAAACTTTTGCATATTATTAAACCTTGTATTTTTAATTTAAATCTGCAAGGAACCCAAGCAATTTCCGAAAATTATTCAGCTCTTTTAGATATCATTTCCAAATTGGAGAACACCAAGCTATCATTACATGGAGCGCTAAATATATTACCTCAAAGCATCGTTAAGAAATCTAGCAGCTACTAGGGGAATATTAACAACCAATAAATTGTGTGCGGTTATAAATAAGAAATCCGATCTTCAACCTATAGTGCGTATAGACAAAAGTTTAATTGAAATCCAAGAGTGTGAATATGGTGCGACGCTTTTTAAATTCGCGAACACCACATCATTAGGCGCAGAATACTCCTTTTCCAATTACACCAACATATTTTCATGTCGCCGCAGAAGGATGACTGAGTCAGTACTAGAACGCATGCTAATAACACAATAGTACACGGATTTTTACGTACACTAATTTCTTTGCCATGATAATCTTCCAAAAAAAGAATTATGAAGGATTACATTGTTATAATTTGTAAGAAACATTTAGTCATCTACACCGATCACCGATGTTCCGATGCAACGAATGGACGGCCAAGATATTCGTATTTTGCTTCTAAACAAATGGAGAAGCTTGTAGATGTGTAGAACACTTCACATATTTATGGAATATCTAATATGGTGGTGTAGCATCTGAGTCATACATAAGTTTAACACGTCATTGGTAATGTTACAGCACCGTTTGAGAGTGTAATAGTGTGCACTAAGTTATTGTAAAATATACACAGTTGCTTCAGTACCCATCCACTATCATTTACGTAGATTTAAGGCGTGTTCTGATTACTACAGGGATTGTGTTATAAAATAAATGTACATCGAGCTTATAAGCTCGCCTAGTATATTCCTTTGTTACCGAAACAATTTAGAATAAACTTAGTATGTATGGATTTTGATCAATTTACCTATATTATCCCATTACAATCAAACTGCTTTGAAATTGCTTACATGCATATCAAATATAAACTTTGTTTAGTAACGGAGACTACACCTTCTATTCGAATCCATTTGGGTTTTATAAAGAACCGTTTCTCATCGAGAAATACTACCTACGATAAATATTTTTAAGGAACAAATAGAGATTGTTATTTTGTCGACGTATAAATAAGATATAAGCTGTGCAGGTTGATATCGGATTAGTGTTATTACCGGATGATCGATACCCTAGACGTTACCGGCGCCATTTCATTACTTGTGTAAACTTGAAACCTTCTCCGATCATATATTATTTAATAAAGTGATTCGAGACTCTACGGCGACTGATAGGAAACGTGCAACGCAAAAAACGCAATATATTGCAAGTGGAGGCAATTCCTGCTTATTTCCTATTTTCTAGTTTACGTTGATCTGGTTGGAAGGCTTTCAGGTTTTATTTTTATCTGGTTTTGTTACATACTGTGTAATTAAATATTTGTTGGCTTCTTTTCTGTAAATTGATTCTATAAATAGAAGACCAACCTTTACATAATTGAAGAGGACGAGTATAAATGTCACACCGTGTAATATTCTTATTTCGGAAGCAGTTACGTAAAATATACATGCGCTGATGGTATTGTTTTACATTAGAGCTATGTATTGCAGTTATACAATCACATACAAAAGATTCATACTTTGACCATTCCCTCAAACTTCTCCATGTCATTATTTCGCTTGGTCTATAGATTATCTACTACGTAAAATAATTAAATTAATAAGAAAAAAATGACTTCACGTCTGTTAAAGATATTTTAAATTTGAATTCTTGGCGTCTCTCGCTTCAACGCCTCTAGCGGCAATTGAGTGATCTAAGCGAGAGAGAATGATTAAATGGCGTGTTATTAATGTATATATTTGTGAGTGGTGTTTTTATTCCAGTAAACAAAATCCTTTTTACTTTCAATACATATGTATTTGTAAATATATATCTGAATCTATTATTGTGTTTTAAGTTTCAATGTAATAATATAATCTTGTTCAGACGTGTAAACTGTTTGCATTTTTAATATAAGAAAAATATAGAAGTTTTCGATTTTACTAAAATTAAGATACTAATGATTTGTAATTCTTGAATGTTAGCGGGATGACACATTTAGTGTAGCAAGACATCTTATCAAAGCAAAAGAATTTATAGAAATTCGTAACCTTTTTTATCTGCACAGGAGCGGTACCGATTGATCTACTAATTCCGTATCATTTATCAACTATGGATCAACAGAAACAATGTGATGTATACACAGCCATGAGGTATTTTTGGGAGTTAATAAGATCCTATCCGGGAAACTGTACAACATATGCTTTTTACAATACAGATATATTTCCATTCCTTCTGGCATCTCTCAAGGATCTAATTTGAGCCTTTTACTTTTTAATATACACTACCGCCCATAATGGTACGGACACTTCCACTTTAAACAAAACAATTATAAGGGCCGGTTTATTCACATTCTGATAAAGTTGCAGGTAGCGCAATCTAACGGATAAATACAAACATGTGTTTATTCACCTTCTGACAGATAAAAAGCAGTTGGTAAATTGCTTATCAGAGGGATAAATTTATCTGTTGTTACATCCCCACGATAAATGTATATCTGTCGAATATTATAACCTCACTTTATTTCGTGCGTTTGTTTTCATATAGAAATATTCTGAATGAATATGGTGCAATTGAAAACATCGATGATCCCTGTTAATTTTGTTCTTGACTTACTGTTGGTAATTTTATTGGTCTTATTTCAAAATTTACTAAATTTTATTTCATTAATTAATATTCAATTAACCATTGTATTCTTAACCCAAAGTGAAATTCGCGTTTGAAGTATATATAAAACAAAATTATATTTCTTGTACTCCTTTTTCAAAATTTTTATTTTTAGTTTATGTTCTTTCTCAAAATATGCCAACTGGCGACATCGAGACTTCCGACAATTTTACCAAAATGATTCTCGACACAAACTTAGCCGAAGACTAAAAATATGTATAGACGACAACGGACACAGTAGTCTCGACGAACGATGATAGAAAATCGAGAATTTGTACTTATTAAAGAAATCTATACATGCGATCCGACAACCTTACCAGAATGACTCCCGCCAGAAATAAATATTAGAAACTTCCAATATTCATCCGACGACGTTACTCTACACGTTACGACGAAGTACGAAAGGTGACCGAGAGTGCACGATTGCTAATACCTCGACCGTTGCGCGGGAGTCGACTGCCTGTGCTTATATATATTAAATATTAAGAAAACTCCCAATATTTATTCGACGACGTTGCACTTAATGACTTTTAAATTAGGCAGTTTTAGCTAGAGTATTGTAAAAGGCCGGCTTGCATACATATACAATGCTTAATGTACATACATATTAAAATAAAATTCGATATATTCTAAGAGAGCAAAATAAATAAATGATAAAAATGAAAATAAATAAATGATAAAAATGAAAATAAAGTAATATTCTAAATGAAAATAAGGTAATAATGCTAACCCATCGGTTGCAGAGAAGATAAAATCACACAAAACACAAAAACACAAAAACAATGTGAAGTCCTTAACAAATATCATTCGCTCCATTTGGTAATATTTAGGTTATTTTAATAAAAAATACAAAACAAGCGATTCAAAGAAATCTGCACCGGTAGTGCTCCTTCAATGATTGATTCTATCAAAGGATTTATTGCTTTTGAAAGTCCCTTCGAATAATCCTAATATATCTCAAAAGTACTACCTAGAACATTAAAATCTATACTAGCCCAAACGGTAAATATAGTAGAACAAACAAGTTTATTTAAAAACTGTGCGCATCAAGGGAAGCTTAGCAAGACTCCTTACTCTTAAGACACTGACGTAAAATCAACGATGTTTTTAATTATTTTATTTTACAACTCTGTTAAATCGAATCATTAATTGAAAGATATTTCTTTTTGACTCGATACTTACCGAAATTATTTCGAAATACGTACTTTATTAAAACGCGAAATACCTGTACATATAAATGCGTTCGTATACATACATTTTTAACGCCAACATTCATAACAGATACACGGATATAGCACATACGGTATCGAAACGCAACAAGCAATAAAATCCGGAAAATTGTCCCATCTGCATGCAACGCGCTAGCGGACGTATAATAATTTAATTGCCAACATGCTAAAGTTTATTTTGATCGTCGTAAATATGTTTATAATACATGAGGGTCTTTATAAAGTATGCGCACGGACACATACGAAACGGGGCTTATACATCGCGACGTATGAACGTACACGCTCGTTGTAGAAGCGAGAGGGAAGCGAAAGAAAAAGGCTCGCGGGTGCAACGCACTTAAAAATTACATTTTATTTTTAGTGAGTCTGGTATTTATTTATAATTAAAATATTTATGGCGCGCCTTCGGTAACCTATCTCTTTCCATGCCGTCTTATCAGCGTTAGGTCTATCCTTTTCGCCTTCTACGATGCAACGGTGGAAAGAGACGCGCGAACAAAGTGAGAAAACATCGGCGAACTCGACGTTTTAAAACCAAAATATTTTATTTCGAGTTTTCTTGTTCTCTCCACTCCGCGACCAAGCGCCCAAGAATATGCATAAATATATTTCAACCTTATGACAGATTAATGTTTTATGTGCTATTATTTTAGATTTACCCGGACCCCGTTTTTTTTTTTTTCTCATTGCGCTACAATGTATACAGTATACAGCTCGCCACAATAGTATAGGTCACTCATACATTTTAAGGAAAATAAGAATTATATTGAAAAAATTGAGTAGGCAATTCGTGTTCCAAAGGTTGATCATAGTAGTTTCTAGTATTGGCACCGCGAAAGTGATGATGAGCAATAATATTCGGGGAAAGCCACACATCCATGTGCGACAAAACTATCAACCATATCATCACTTTTAATTTTGTTCGCAACGAGCGTAGTGCAAATAAGGAAAATATTTTGTATTAAGGTCTTTTACATGGTGTATCAAAATGTTAGTCTACTGTTCTGCTTTCTACATATCAAGATGCCATGTGGACACCAATTGACTAACACTACAATGGATTTAATTCGTACTTGGAGCGACAAAAATTGGTTATTTGCAAATTTGAGCAGAACCCATTTTGTAATTCACAATGTCTTAAATAGTGGTGAAAATTACTGAAAAGCACGCAATTCTAAATGACCCAACGCGATAGCAGAACGTGAACCTCGCACAATTTTAAGGTTTGCATCAAACACAGCAATGACTGGTAGACAAGTAGCACAAGCAGCAGGTGCAAATACCATTCTTTGAAATGTTCAAAACGAAAACGACTGCAAAGAAAACCTCCTTTAACGCGTCATCATAAACAAGCCAGATTAGCATTTGCAACCTCGTGTTTACATAGGCGTAAAATCATTTTTACTGATGAGAAAAAAATTAATTTAGATGGTCCTGATGGCTGTCAGTGTTATTGTCATTGTCTAAGAACGGAGGAGTCCTAGGCAGATGGGTGGTGGTAGTGTAATGATATGGGCAGCTATAGGATATAACGGAAAAACTCAAGTTCTATAATGGCAAAATGCATAGCGCCAATTATATAAATCTTATCGTTTTTTTCCTTTAGAATTGTTGTAAATAGTTTTTAAGTCTGTTTCAACGAAAGTATCTTCAAATATTGTCTGGCTTTCTTTAACAGCTGCTGTTTTATCAGGATAGAATTGAAGATTTAATTTGTTGGAAGTACTTAGAACAAATCCACCTTCAGTATTGGGTCTGATTGTTTGCGAATATCCAGGGCACCACCTGTCAAATGTTCAAGTTCGTTGGGGATTTAAAACGCACCTTTTTAGCGTTTGTTAATTTGAAGGTTCTTGAAAAGTTTATGCCGAAAACTCTAAAGCATAAACTCCACACCATACGTAAAAGTCTCTGACAGTTTTCTTGAAGAAAGCGACTTATAGATTACAATTTCGTCACTAATAAATATTAAGAGTGGAGGAATTGACAAATCTAATAATAATCCCGACAGAAAACACCCAATAGCAGGACATTACACTTGTAATAAAAGTTAAATTATCTTCAGCTATTAATATACCAGAATAACAACCATCAGAGAGTTCTTCTGAGATGCATGTTGTCTCTTTCAGCTTCAATCGGCGATCGTCTAACACGACATCATGAATCTTGTCGACCATTTCATCGTTGGTAGCGGTTCTTGGGCGTCCACTGCTTAGTTCGTCATTTGCGCTTGTGCGCACACGTTTGAACTGGCTTACCCACAAGCTGATAGTCGAAATTGATGGACTATATGTACTACAAATATTTCGAATTTACGTGGCCTTTTCCCAGCCATCCAGAAGTGATTTGTCACTGCACGATATTCGATTTTATCCATTCTTACGAAACCCTCTAATTTGCTACACAAAACACACTTAAGCTATTGACAGCAGACGCCTGAAATTTAGACAACTGCCGTAACAAAGGTTGCCCTTGCCGACCAATGAATCCATTTCAACCTTGATGCGCCATCTCTCGCCGATTCCGGAAACATTTCAGGTCGCCCTCGTATAAGTTTATAACGTTTAATTAAATCATGTCCTATACCGTTGACGCACCTTTATTTCGTCAATAACCCCAAATTATCCTTATATCGCGTATTTTTCCCTCAAGCTGCGATAGAGATAGTGTAATTTGCTTCTCATATATACAAAAAATATCCGAACTTGATATAGTTAACATAACAGTGAAATTTCTTTAATAAATGTAGTGTCCTATACTTTTGTCGCAGACTGTACGTACCCTCTCTCCCGAGCGGAGACCCCATGCGCGGTCATTATTCCTAATTTATGTTCGAAGTTTATTATTTTTTGCGCCTCGTTTTTCGTACATTTCTCGGTGAATTATACTTGTTCTTCTCGGACTCTTTAGTTACATACGTACACAAGTACGTATTTTACGAAGAGGAGGGGGGGTAGTGTAACGGGAGGGAGGCGCAGCGACTTGATAACAACGGTACGCAGGCGGGTATGAAATATGCACTTAATTCGTTCGATAAATCGCGTAAAGTAGTTAATATATTCGCGGAAAATGTTAATGACACCGTCGAAAATCGGACGCGAATGCGTGAGTGGTCGCAGTTGCCTATAAATTCTCTTTCGTTCAGTCACAAAGAGTTTAATAGACGGAGAAGGTATAAATTTAAAGCTAAGCAATGATTAACTGCGTTTGTTTTCGTTTTCTATTAAAAACTGGAAAATTGATTCAGATTTCATTTAAGAAATGCATTTTACCATTCTGCTTTCCTTTAAGAAGTGAGATGAGAATGAGATGATTGATTTGTAGTCTAATTCACAGGTATAGCAGTAAACTCCACTCACACAATTTAATTAATTATGCGGAACGCAGCGTTTCGAGAGCACGTGGGCTCCCATTGTCAACCGTGTTACCGACTGCAATTTAGTGTTGATAATGGGAGCCCACGTGCTCTCGAAACGCTGCGTTCCGCATAATTAATAAATTTGTGTGAGTGGAGTTTACTGCTATACCTGTGAATTGTACATCCACACAGTCCTTGCAATCGTCATTTGATTTGTAGTCTACTCTAGAATACCTGGCCGGAGGATGTGTGAAACACCGGTAGCCTAATTTTTTAATAAAGGTATCGGTGAGAATTAGCTCCTTTTAATTTTCATCTACATTGAATACCCTGAACTCGCACTTTATTAAATTTATATTTTATTTTAAAATAAGTGACTAATAACTACAGTAAAACTCGCTTATAACGTACTCGTCGGAACCATACAAAACAGTACGTTATAAAAGAATATAACCAAAGATTATGTATATACTACCAAAATGTATTTTTATTTATAAAATAATACAAAGATACACATTAATAATAATAATAATAAATAATAGATAATAAGCAAATACATATAAAAGGTTAATTAGTAAAAAAACCTCGGTTACAAGGGTCTGTCGTTGTGAAACAAATAGATTCCAAAAAATGTTCAATACCTAACGCATTATTTAAAATTATATTGCTAATACGTTCTTCAGTTACTAAATATCAAGTAACTGTTCTCATTACGGTAAGCGCATCTTCATAACTAGGTTTTGCAATTCCAGCTGCCCCTTCTTCTTCGCCTACTTTATTATCATCGCTGTTATTCTCTGGGGATACATAAAGTGATGACACTAATATCCACTGTCACAATTTCATCTATTATTTCTAGATTCACGATACTGGGATCTTGCAAATTATTTTGTAACCATACATTTAAAGGTAAATTATCGTCATCGATGTTATCATTATCTTTGACAAGGCATTGACACAACGGTGGATCGTCGTCTTCATCAAAATCAATTTTCCACGCGTGCTGAAAACAATTGTTTACGGTTTCTTGCGAAATTTGTCGCCAAGCTTTGGCTAAAATTTCCGTCGCTTCTAGCAAATTTACTTCATTAGAAGTTCCAGTGTCCAAATTCGTTGCTTAGATGTTCTCAAGCCCCCGTAGTTAAATATTAAACACATTGTCCTATCTACCTTTGTTCACAGTTTTGCTTACGAATTCAGCGAAGTTTTGTATCCAGCCGCACTTCTAGGTATTAAATAGCTTCTTGGAATTATGGTTGTTCTCTGGATGTTAAAAGTTATTCAGCGTACATATCTCTCTTCTAGTAATTACACTGCTTTAATTTTCTTCAGCATCAGCTGAAGACACTGTCCTTCCATCCACATCGACTTATTACACTATTTACTCGGCATGTTAATTACTGTGTTTCATGACATTATTTGAGATATTTTTTTACTTTTCTGTGATATTTTTTCTCATTACTTTTTGAATAAATATTCGCAAGCACGGTTTCTTTAGTTTTTAAAAAGCACTGCTGAAACATTTCACAGGAACATACAATTCCATCAGGTTCTGCATTATTAGGAGAAAGTTTTATATTTACGCATATCATAGTATTGTGTAGACAATATTTAGAGGTGCAATAAAGTAATAATGCGTTAACAAAAATAACGTGGTCTCGATATGAACATTCTGAAATTCTTATATTAAGAAAATCTGTCACGTCTTAACAGCATCCATGGAAACCCTAGAATAGATGAAGCAATAATAAATGAATTAGGGCAGTTGCTTCGCCCAGAAGAAAATATTGTTTTTAGTTAATTTTTATGTTTTGTAAAGTAAGTTAAATGTTGGCGCATTTTAATTTGTCCATGTTTTTTGTGCAGAAGTTAATTTGACTTTTCTTTGAAAATAATCCAGGTGTCCAAATTTCCATGTGCGGTAGTGTATGATCTGAATGTGCCCTGATCGCACATGCTGCCGTTGTATTTTTTTTTGGTGGTGGCATACAAGGCGTTAAATTGCGAGTCATCGATTCTTCCATCTCATTTAAAAGGACAATTTTGCTCTATGTTCGTATAATTTAACTGGTTAAATTACTAAAATATTCAAAAACTTCTATTGAACTAGATTTATCAAAAATCAATTTTTTTGCGTTCCATGCGAACTGTCTTATTGACGCAAATGTACTCATTTATCATTTCAAGTAATTGAGACTGTTTTATAAAAATTCACATCGTGGTATGCACAATATCTTCACAGTTGCGTTTAGTGTTGTTAGTTTTCATGTAATTATTACATTTTAACATAATATTTAATCAATCCTGAGTAGGGAGATTAAAGTTTTAACATAATTTCTTCAATTTATTTTTCGTTTTCCGCCAGATTATTTAATGCAATATAATCAGTAAATATTTTCAAATAAAATATTTTTTCGAGAGTAGGAGCTTCGCTGGGATTTTATTCTCGTGACCTGTAAAAGTCCTGTAGATAAAATAGCTAGGTTTTGAAACACTACTCTCTATTTTAAAGTAGCTCTTATAACCTTCAATATTATTTATGCATATATTTGATATATATTTTTTTGTTTATCTTATTTATTAACCATTAAATTTACGTATTCTTGATTGTTTCTGGCTTTGTTTATTTTTAAATAATTCTCTTGTTCTCAATGTCATAAATTACATTATTCCTTAATCTTTGAAGAAATCTCCAGAAATCTGATAATTTTGACCAAATACTGTAACATATTTCCTCGAGAAACACACTAGCTCTGTCTCTTTTTGCTCACTCCCCTGTCATCTTCCTCTATATTACGATTTATAATTGATTATTTCAGTTCATATTTGCATTTTTATTAATCGTTTGCACTACGACGAGTTGGTGTATATAGATAATCGGAAAGAAGTACTGGCTGTTGTTGAAAATGAACACAGTAAAATGAAAGAAGCGAGGAAAATAAAATTCGGATAGAAATAAAAGAAGTCCGACCGCGGCATTATACATTCTGTAATCTGCCAATTTTAATATTAAAAGAGTTAATTTGTTCCTAAAGAAAGAGAAATGCTGCATATTTTAAATATTTATCGTTCCGGTTCTTAACAAGGGTCCTCGCTCTTTTTGTACACATTTCAACGAATATCTCGATTTTTTCATCAACTTATTATTAAGTTTATGGCCATTCTTTTCTTCACTGCGTAAAAGTGGAAGTTACGGCAAGGATTAAATAAAACCTTTTCATTCAAATATTTTTATGAAAATGCCATATAGAACGACAAGACAGTGAAACTGTAATTCTATGTAATGTTGCGATATCCTCTACGCTGTGTAGAAAACAAGGAGAAACAAGAAACAGCAACACCTTCCATAGGGAGCTCAGATTAAGAACAATGAAAAGTAGTTTAGAGGCTTCAGACACAGTAAATGATCACAGCAAACATGTAATTTCTTCATAAAACAGAAGTTGATTAACACATCATAATTTTAATGCATATTTTGTTGAAATAGCGAAGGAAATTATAGCGACTATTCCCGGTTCAGCGTTTGCAAAAGTAATAACGACATCCCCATTCAAAACAACATCGTCACTATTTTGCGACGCAGTGCTAACACCGAAGTATACAATGCAGACAGGAACCTCAAAAGTAAGAAAACTAGAAACCCACATGGATTCACAACTGAATTGTTAAAGCAACTTATACTCACCATATTAGAGATGTCTTTTAAGATTTGTATGCTGGAACATAGAAGGCGCCACTAATCAAATTACAGCACTAAAACTTAACCTCCGTCTTTCGTTAGCCTAAATCCAAAGTTTTACTTTTCCGTTGGATACCACATCTGTTGATCGAAGAATAGAAAGCAGGATGAATTGGCGTCAAAAAATTCTAGACTGCTGCAACACCGAAAATTCCAAAATCGTGCACATCTTCAGTGTTGGTGAACCTTGGATTTATTCATACGAACCGCAAAATAAACGCCAATCGTCTGTTTGGATGAGGAGCTAAAAATGTGATGAATATAGAACAAGTTTGATAAGTCACCTTCTAAAACTTGTCCTGAAAATCGTACATAGAAAAGAATTACAGGGATATGTGAAGAACAAATAGCATCTACGCAATTCGCATTCACAAATGCAGTGGGTACAAGAGAGGCCATATACAGCATACAGGTATTCTTTCAGCGGTGCAGGGACATGAACTGTAGGGTGTATGCATATTTTGTTGATTATCAGAAGGCATTTGATAGAGTAAAACGCCAAAAAATTATAGAATTTCTGCAAAAGGTTGGCCTAGATGGGAAAGACATCAGGCTAATAGTTGGGAATGACACAATAGAAAAAACAAATATACTATGAGCTGTAAGGCAGAGATGTCTTTTTATTCTCTCCATTAATGTTTAACATATATTCAGAATACATATTAAGGGAAGCTTTAGAACACACAGAGTCTGGAATTCTTCTGTATAAAGAAAGACTGAATAATGTACACTATGCAGACGATAAAGTTATTTTCACTGACATCTTGGGAGGATTACGACAATTTATAGCTATATAACTAACATATGCAATAGTCTCACATGATGCAAGTCGCATCGAAAGCCAAGTGACTTTTCTAAAATCTGACCGTACGCAGAAGACAACCTGTTTACGATGACTCGCCACAGATACGAAGAAAAACCGCTAACCATTTAACACATACTAGAAGCTAGCTTAATGGAATTTATATTTTAGAAGGTGTGATTCGACGCTCGCGCAGCACTGTCAAGACGTTCTTCGGCGCATCGTGAACTTAGTGACGCTACCACTTGGATATTTATAAATTGTTTACTGCCACGACCTTCTCGTTTCGGCTAACGCTTTTCGACGTGAGCACGTCTAATTTTGCTACCGTTGCATCGAAGTAAGTTGATTTATTATATTTATTGTTCGGAGTCGATTCTTGTGACGCCAGAATGTTTTGAAATAAGCAATTTATTTGAATTAAATAGTAAAATCTAGATTTAGATCTTCTTGCAACTTAAATAATTACTTTTTTGAGTACAATTTTGCGAATTTCGTTTTAAACTTTTTCGGAAATTCATGCAAGCAAAGGAATTAGGAAAATTGCAATTCGTACTGAGACTTGAGACTTTAATGGGTTCTAGATAAGTAACAGGGGAACAGGTTTGTTTTCTTAAAGGAATGGAGCTCATGGAACCTCCATCTTGATTTGAAACTTTGTAACAATGTTTCATTATGACGAGTGAAGTTTGACAGTTAATTTGAAGGTTAAAGTAATATCGGATCTGATGTACAAACAAATTTGATCAAGAGCGAGAATTCTGTAGCCGCATATAATTTTCTTTTTTTCCTATAAACATTTATCAACGATAAAAGTTAGGAATTATATAGAATTGCACGTAATGAAATAGTAGAGGTATTATTTTTGTAATATCGCTTCCGATAAATAGTGGAAATTTAATGTGAACGTATATCTAAATACGAGCGAAATTCTTCACAGAATTAGGAAGATATTGCATGAAGTAAGGCATCGCTTTCCAGTACAATCTTCTAAACCAGTTCGAAAGTTTTCCTCTACGTATATAGGACAACAGCTCTAGAGATTTTGATGAACAAACACCATCGCAAGACTCAGAGCTAAACGCATTCGAAAATATCCCAGGTTTGCTCGTAATTTGTCTCTTATGTCATATCTCAAAAGTTTTGCACCTAACAGCATTGATGGATGCATAGCAAAAACGTAACTTGATCTTATATATGTACATATATATTTACGGTGACATAAGAAAAGGTTTATATCAGCTAATACCACATTATGAAACGTGTTTACTAAAGAACATAAACATTTATCATTGAAAGCTGTTTTCGTGATGGACAAAAGCAACTGTATATGGAATGGTGTTATACTCTGCAATTAAGCATAAATGAATTTCATCTTCGGATCGCATATTTTGCAGCATTATATTTTCATTTATTGTTGATACAGCATATAAGAACCATATATATGCGACGTTCAGGGATCTTTGATGGATGATCCCAGGAAATTATGGTCATACGTATACTTCAAACGAAAAGAAACACGTTCACTGGAGTTAATCCCTTTCAAATAATAGAAGCGTTTGCTGAATATTTTAGCAGTGTATATATGCAATATGCCAAACCCACGAAAATGATGATGATATTTGATATTAACAAATGTTCTAGTACTATGCTGAACATTATCATAACTTCTATTAGTGCTGATGAGATCTTGATCTTGAGGCATTGAAAAAATCAAAAAGATAGCTTTGTGAGTGGTGTTGACGCGGTGGCGAGTTTCATTTTGTGACTGTGCGATTGTATTTGTTAAGCTACTTTATTACTATTTATTTAATATGATCTTGCAACAATCACACTTTCCAACAATCTGGAAGACGTTGCGGATTTGCCAAGTGGTCATCGTCAAGACATATCTAATTATCAACCAATTTCAATTTTATGCAACTTTTCTAAAGAGTTTGAATCAGTACTTTACAATAAAATACACAACCGCAATACGCTTTGGAGGTGTTAGATGAGGGGTGGGCATATCGATGTAATTACACAGACTTAGAGAAGGCTTTCGACCAAAGAGATCATTATGTGATTGTGTCTAAATTGTCGGACATTGGTTTTTCTCCATCTTTATGCAAACTAATGTCTTCATACCTTACCAGTAGACAGCAATATGTAGAGTATCTGAATTGTACTGCACCAATGTTCACACCGACATCTGGTGTACCCCAAGGGTCCAATCTGGACCCTACCCTTCTTTTGGTCCTTATTAACGATATTGCCGAGATTCTGCATTGTCAAAAGCTACTGGTTGCAGATTATATGAAGATATTCTACAAGATGGGTGACTATTTGCTACTGCAAGAAGATCTTGACTCTTGGTGTAAGCTAAACCATTTACGCCTGAATGTTAATAAATGCAGGGTTATGACATGTCCTAGGAGAACTAATTACATAGAGTATGAATATACAATCACTAACACAATACTTGAGCATTGTTCTAGTGCAAAACACTTAAGCATTACTTTTGATAGTCAACTCAGTTTCATTAACTACGAGGGGAGGTCCAGAAGTTCGTGGAATGAAAGGGTTTTAAATAAAATAAAACAATACATCTATTTTTTCTTTTCAATATAATCACCCTTAAGCACAATACATTTATTAGATCTATGAATTAATTCTCTAACCCATCATAAAAATATTTTTTATATTTCGCCACAAAATGGGCCAAAGTTGCCTCCTTTACCTCATTGTCGTCGGAAAACTTTCTTCCACGTAAGTCTTTTTAAATTGGGGAACAAATCAAATCACTAAGTGCCAGGTCTGGACTGTAGGGTGGATGAACTATTGATTGAAAGCCATGCTTGTGCAGGGCAGCCATTGCAACTTTACTCCTGTGACCCGGCGCATTGTCTTGCAAGGGTAACACACCCTTGGTCAACTTTCCTCGACGTTTTTCCTCGATGGCCTCCTTTAATTTTTCTAATATCGCTGCGTAATATTCTCCTACCTTTCTCTTTGTAATCAATCAATAATATCCCCTGACAATCCCAAAAGCAGTAGCAATCAACTTTCCAGCCGATTCTGACACTTGGAATTTCTTTGGCGGTGGTGCCCCTTTTTATGCCATAGCATGGACTCCTGTTTGGACTCAGGCTCAAAGTGATGAACCCATGTTTCATCTCCGGTAACAATCCGCTCCAAACTCTGTGCAGGTTTGTCTCCACACACCTCCAAAAATTGTTTGGACGCACAGACGCGCTGCTACAGAAAGAGCAGCGCGTGAGCATTCTCGGTACCCATCTTGCACTGACTTTTGTCATATCCAGGTAGTCATGTAGGATAGGCAAAATGGTGGTATCTGATACTCCAACTAATGCAGATAATTATTTTTTCTTTAAACGAGCATCTTGCAGTAGAAATTTTTGCGCTTTTTCGACGATATCTGATGTGGTAGCCTCAACTGGCCGTCCTTAACTTGTTTAGCAGGCAAGTATTCGTAAACGACTGACGCTAGAAGGCTGCAACTTAACCTATATACTAATGATGAATCGCCAATCAGAATGACACCTAGCGAGCGCCCCTATCCCCTCCATCCCACGAACTTCTGGACCTCCCCTCGTACATTAATGATGTGGTTTCCAGCGCCTACAGTATTTTCGGTTTTATATATAGAAACTGCAGAGTTTTTGAATATTAGTTTACTTTTACGTATGTATATATTTTTATTTATTTTATATTTCCTTCATTTGTGATTTTACCCGTTGGAATTAAACTATTATTGTTATAATTATATATACATAACTTTCCTCTAAATACATAATAGTTATGATTGTAGACATCGTACTGTATTAGTTTAACTTCGTCCTGAATAAATAAATCGATTAAAATCTATTTTTACATTATCTAGAACTAAATTTAAATCACATCCCCATTATCTCCCGAATTCCGTCATTCTATCGACATAAATAAACCACATTCTCCGTTACTATTAACCTAAAAAAGGAACGTAACCTACGTCTTTTTCGATTAACTATTTAAGCTGCAATAAGCTTCCATTTCATCAGAAGCAAGATAGAAAAAGGACGAATCAGCGATATATTTCCTCTTTGCCTCCATCCGACGAGGTACATCGTACTATTGCTGCAATTATTGAATAAACCCCCTTCATCAATATTCATCGGTCTCTAAAAATAACCGGGACTCTCACGGTAGTTCACAGAATTATTTCATTACTCTTTCATCCGTACCCCGATTGACCCACATCTCTCGGCTTCAGTCAGTCAAACGATGAGAATACGGGGCTAGGGAAGAGGGTGGGGCGTAACGAGACACAGACGGCGGGTATTGGTTAAAAATTCATCGATGCTGGGATCGTGTAAGTATGTAAATAACGTGAATTTTGATTTTGGTGACTTCGTTACAAAGACGAGCGACACGACGAAAGCCATATACCCTCAAAAAATGTATCTGGCATTCGACTGAGTGGCAGTCGTTTCTTATGACATCTGCCAACCATCGCGTGATAAGATCAAATTACGTTTTGACTATCCATCCATCAATGTTCTACTTTGTTCTGTGAGGTGAAAAAATTCTGCCGTATAGTAGACGAGACGAATTGTAAAACTGGATATTTTCGATTAAGCTCCTGAACGAACGTTTATGGTCTTCAAAAAACTCATAGATGAAATTCGTGTGTTTTGTAGAGAAAACTATGTTATTGGATTCGTAATGAGATGACCAATGGACTAAGGGAACTAATCGAAACCAAATTGTAGGGGATCACACATTTATAATAAATTAACTTTACTATGAGAGTTGTCAAAGTTTAACTTTCGAAAAACATTACTGCTCCACAGTCTTCCCAAATTTAAATGAAAACCAATGAACATTTAGTTGAACGCATGGTATAAAACGAGACTTAACAATAGCTACAACTAATGCCTAAGTAATTTCTTTTGGCACAAACCAACAAAAACATCGTACAAGTATATGCACCAACTTCCCAACATAGCGAAGAAGAAGTAAACGTATCTTCAAGGAAACTATGTACATCGAAAAATAAAAATAAACCACACCAATACCGTGTTTTTCTTGGAAATTCCGGAAACATTTCAGGTCGCACTCGTATCTGTGGAACAATTAGCAGCACGTTAAAAGTACAACGAGAAAGCATACACAAATAAAATTTTTACAAGACGATAACAGTACCAACCCTCTTATACCGCAGTGAAACATGAACAGCAACGAAAAAACAAGTACGGTACTGATACAGCAGATGAAATTTTTAAGAAGAGTGAAAGGTTGCACGAGATTTGATTTATAAGATATAAGAACAGAACGAAACATCTTCTACATAAATGAGAGAATAAAGGAAAACAAAAATAAGTGGAAGGAATACGTAGAACAGATGCAAATGACGAGGTTACCTACCAGGGCGAAATTCTATAGATGTTTAGGAAGAAGAGCTGTAGACAGATCAAATAAAATATGGGTATCATAACAAACAAAGTGCCTAAAACCTGTGACCCTAACCCAACCTTTGTTCCCTTAATAAGTATAGTATAGTGTCGTTAATAGATAACATATTTATCAATTCAACTCTATATTTTCAAAGGCAAGTAGTTAAAACTACCTTCTCTGATCATTACAGGAGGCGCGTTTTAAAGTTCCTTTAGCTACACAACAGGTTAAAACGTATACACCACGTAGAGTACTTAGTGAGCAAGGAATAATTAAAATTAGAAAACATTTCCAAGGACTCCATTGGGAAAATATATTACAAGGAAAAAGACTCAAACTAGTGTACATACTTGCCAATTTCGATTTTAGATAAGCTATACAAACAAGCATGTCCTGAGCAAAGAAATTGCAGTAACACAAAACTTGATAAAACTCCTTGTTGAAGTTTTTGAACACCCGGCGTATAGCTCCGACCTAACCCTAAGCGACTTACATCTGTATCTGAACTGAAAAAGTGGCTAGGAGGGCAGAGCTTTCAGAATACAGAGGAACTTCCAAGCTACGTCACTGACTATCTCAATTCACTGGCGCCAACATTCTATACAGAGGGGAGTGGAAGGCTCGTCCATAGACATGCTTTTCATAATAAATTCATTCTGTTATTTACACTTGTCTTATTTTTGTAAACTATCAGAAGTTAGAGAAACACCCTTCGTATATTAGAGACATATACAGAGTGTTCCACTTAAAACATCTAATACTAATTTGGCAATTAATTACGAAACATTCTGTATATTTAAAAATAATGTGATGTGATTGTATATATAGGATATACCACGTTTCATTTTATGCCAATGTGATGCGGCCAACATATGTCCAAGTATATTTTATTTTTTGTTTTTTTTTGAATTCCCTCAATGTTCAATTTTCATCTGAATGTTTTGTTACATCAATTTATTATTGATTGACTCCTATGGATTATTCTTGTAATTGCAAGTTTATTATTTCAATAAACTATTTTTTTACCAGAAATTCTCCATTTTGTTTCCAGATACATTGAAAACAACGCAAATCATTAAAATTCCTCCGATTTCATGAGGTGTAACTTCGGCTTTGGCGCGAAATACGTACTACATGTCAATTGCCTTTCGTTAATAATTGATCTGCGTACAAGGTTAAGCTTTTTGTCCGGATGTTTAAAGAGACCAATCGTCTGAAAATAAGAAGGGTTGACGATGATGATTTGTTTGATTTGACGATTGGTAGTACTACAAAACAATAAATAATGCTCTCTGCTCCTTCTGTTGGGACGAATGTTGATTATATTCGGGTTTTAAACGAATTCTAAATAATTCAGCGTTCGATCGCCGTGTAAACTGTTTGTTGAAGTTTGGAAAGGGGGATGTGACAGATTGTCGCCTTCAATTCTATGAGAGCGGAATAATTGCTGCATAATTATTTTAGGATAAGAGAAATTGTTGTTTTCGTATTTTGGAAATTCTGAGTAGAAGTTAAATACGAAGGCTGCCTGAAATGTTTCCGGAATCGATTCGAATTCATTGGCCGGCAAGAGTAACCCTTTTTATGGCAACCGTCAAAATTTCAGATGTCTACTGTCAATAGTTGTTGTTTAAGAGTGTGCTTTGTGTAGCAAGTCGGTGAATTTCGTGCAGTGATAAAACACCTCTGGGTCATGGTGGATGTACCTCATCATTTTCGACCATCAGCTTCTAGGTAAGCGAGCCAAACGTGGCCGCACAAGCACAAGTGACGAACCACCCAGTGGACGCCCAAAAACCGTTACCAACGATGAAGTAGTCGACAAGATTCATGATGTCGTATTAGTCGATCGCCGATTGAAACTGAGAGAGATAGCAGAGACAACAGGCATCTCTGAAGTGCGCGTTGGCTACATCCTACAAAAAATTTTGGGTATGAAAAAGGTACCGCGTTTGCTCATACCGGAGTAAGAACGAAATCGGGTGGCCGTTTCGGAGGAGTGTCTGGTCAAGATCCAACGCAGTCCAAGAGATTTCTTCATGCGTTTCGTAACCGTGGATGTGACTTGGATCCACCACTACATACCGGAGACCAAGGAACGGTCGAAGCAGTGGACTCTTCCGGGCAAATCGCCTGCAAAGAGAACAAAGACCGTTTCATCGGCTGGAAAGATTATGGCGACCATTTTTTAGGATTCTCATACTACAACAATACTACAACGATTTATTGCCTCGATTCGATGCAGTATTGAAGGAAAAACGACTTCGCTTGGAGCGGAAGAAAGTGCTTTTCCACCACAACAATGCACCGACTCATTCATCCCGCATCGTCGTATCTAAATTGTATGAGTTCCGCTACGAATTAGCCTCTCATCGTCCATATTCACCTAGCCCCCAGGGATCTTTTCCTATTCCCAAACTTGAGAAAATCCACTGGGAAGGAAGAGATTTGCCTCAAATGAGGGGAGGTCATCGCCGCTACAGATTGCCTTTTTTCAGACCTCGAAACACTCTACTTTTCCGACGGCTTGAAGAGACTGTGGCATCGTTTGAAAAAGTGTATTGATCTTAGAGGAGACTACTTCGAAAAATAAAAAATCACGCCAATACCGTGTTTTTCTTGTCGATTCGGGAAACATTTCAGGTTGCCCTCGTATATGATTTTCATATTCCTAAAGTTTGTAGTTTTTTGAATTTCTGGGTTGGAGATCGTCGCTTCTGAGAGCAAAGACTATAATTTTAACATAATTTATGTGTTATTCCAATCTTTCTTACTATTTACTTGACCTTCTGCTAAAGTTGCCTTGAAGTTTATGCATTAGTTTAGGTAACACTTCGAAGGTAGATTTGCGGAATGCAATGTAAAATATTATTCCTATACTAGTGTTGAAATTTGAGCACGAAAGAAGATTACGGTTTTACCCAATAATATTTCATAACCAAGGAAAGTTTATAACTACTAGCCAAAAGGAATTCTGTGCATAAAACGGGTAAACGAAAAACGAAACGAAATTCAAGCCCAAGTTGAAGAGGAATGGGGATAATTTGAAAATTGAGAAATTAACATTAGAAGCGACTAAACGTTAATATTAAACAATACACATCCGAGAAGGAGGCACCATTTCTCAGGCCATTTTCGAACAATTGAATTATTTACCAAACGGATTGGCATAGGAAGAGCGAGTTCTATTCAAATTGCACCCTTAATATTGCATAAATGAAGCGAAATAATTCATAAGTTTGTAGTCTGCGCGTTTAGGGTTATTTACAATGCACAGAGAAATATTTATGACGCTTCCCAGGGAAGGATTGCTCGCGTTGTCTTATTGCCGAGTTTGATTCGACTTCTTAACTATTAATGCACACAGACTCCTTGGTGCAATTTGTTAATGCATTATGGTTGATGTCTTCCTCCTCTCGGCTGTCTAGGATTCGGATGCAGCCCTAGCACGACCGTACGATTCACGGTTCGCCTAAAAGAGGGCGCGCAGAGGGAGAATTAGTTACTGCGACATGTATCCTATACTATGTAGCAGGCGATAGCCTTATTTAATATTAAAAGATGTTTGTCACTGTCGGCGGCGGCGTATTTTTGGGCGATAGTCCAGATGCGCTATGAATTCCGGACGTGTTACTCTATCATCTCGAATATATATTGCCCGGATGCGCACGATGGTGAATTTATCAATCTAATGTATTATTCGCAAAACTGTATCTGTACGTATGCATATCCGTACGGAATGGGGAAGTAAAACGGATTTACCCCATGGAAATTCGTCTTTAGTATTTTCTTTTTCGTTAACTTTGTCTCAAATTAAGACATGAAATGTCTCGCGATAGTAGGCTTAACCTATTTTGTCATATCGCGCGTTTTGACGTGAAGTGAAGATGTTGTTTATCAGTGTTTTCCTAGGCTCACAATAACACCTCACAATTATAACGATGTTCATAACAACTGATTTTTTAATAATTTGTATGTAATATGTAACAGGAACAATGTTTTCTGAGCATTTTTATATGGTCCGTAAAGAATAGCTTTATACATATTTTAGTTGGTACAAAAGAAAAGCTACAGTACGCTCTTCATATAATATCGCTTAAAATTCGACTATATTCGACTCAAATTTATCAGCAATTATTCTCTTATTATTGAATGTTTTATAATAACACGCGTGTCTACGTACAAATTTATTTAGTGATATATGCAGTTTTAATACAAAAAAATATCTTTAGAACGGAAACGTTTACCAAAAACATCAAAAAAGCAATACAAATGTTTATTAAATTTCATAGAAGAACATCGTATAATGGTTAATGGCTTCTACTTATGTACCCTACCGTCCGTCTTAGTTCGGACACCCAGTAAAGGGAGTCGTAAGCGAATAACGCCGACGATGAACGCACAAAATTGCTGAGCAAGAGAAATAGGAGACTGACAGCACTAGAAATCGCCGCCGAAATAAATCGTGAGCGTCCAAGAAAAATTTCCGTTACTACAGTGAAAAGAAGATTAAAAGCTGCAAATCTTCACGCAACAAAAAAAAACCTGCTTCGACGGGAAAATAAGCAAAAACGGCTACAGTGGGCAGAAATACATGGAAATTGGAGTCAAACTTTGAGGTGTTCGGACAATCAAGACGCCTTTTTGTAAGAAGAGCGAAAGGCCAAAGAATGTTGCAGGTTTGTGTAGTGCCAACTGTCAAGCAAGGAAGAAGTTCTGTGCTTATTTGGGGTTGGTTTTTCCTACGCTGGTACGGGAGACTTGGAGTCAATCGAAGGTATTTAGCGGATGTGTTTTCAAATCTTTAGAAATGAATACTGTCTAGATTAGTCCTCTTGTGCTAATTTTGATTTAGAATCGTATTCTGTATGATCGGAGGTAGCATTCGGCGTGTCTTAAACCAAATCCAAGATGAGCGAAATTTCAAGAGAGTACCCCTTGTATTTTTTTGCAGAAAAACAATGTCATCTAATATATGACTGACAGCATAGGAAATCGTCGCCGAAATGAATCGCTATTTGCGCTTCCGAACTAATATGCACTACGCTACCTCTCCAGTTTCATTTAAAATAAATAAATTTATTAATCCGTCCATTTTTGAGAATAAATTGATCTAATTTGATAGGATGAAATTTTCTGTGATGTTGTGCAGCGTCTTTCTTAATACGATACTCATTAAGCAGTGGTTTTTCTAATACAACGGCAGGTTTCCAATTTCTTATATCTTTCTTAATAAAAACATGTTTATAGAAACTAGTAGTTTTGCTGATCTATCATAATACATTTTTTTGTATTCCAATTTGTGTTGATTTAATTTTATTGCTATGGTTTAGTGGTTGTACCACTTCTAATCCCACTAGTAAATTAGTACGCAGTCTTTATCCCATGAAACCCCATTTTTTTCAACATACTTTTTACTATACGAATGTTGTTGGCTCGGTATAAATTCATCATACGAGGGCGAATCAAATATGAACCTCCTGAAAATTGATCAATTTCGTGAGAGCATTCCAAGAGATGACAGGTTTGAAGCTTTTACGTTGTGGAAGTTTCGTTTACAAAAGTGCAAAAAAGATGCCGGAAGTGATTATTTTCAACATAAATTAGATCATTTTCGTAAAAGGACTTATAGTTTTTTTGTATCTCAAAATATATAGCCTGACCCTTGCATTTCTTTCTGTGTAACATTATTCAACAAACTAATCTCCATTGCTCTGGATATATCAAAAGCTTCATTTAATTTTAAATTAAGTTAGTGCAGTAGTTTCCCCTGAGATTCTCGAACACCAAGAACGACTAAAGAATTTGCATTATTCATATTAGTGAATTAGGAAGTGGTCATAGAAGAGAGACAACTGGGATGGCTTGGACATCTACACAGAATGGAAGAAGATCGAATCACTAAGAGGATATTTGAAGCCAAAACAGAGGGCAAAAACAGAATAGGTAGAGCCCGAAACACCTAGAAGGAGCAGGTGTATAGAACATTGGAAAAGAGAAGTATGGGATGGATTGAAGCTGGCTCAGAACAGGAACCTGTGGAAGATAAAAATAAGAAATAAACAGTCCGACACCGCAAGGTATAAAGGGCATAGGATTAAAAAAATAATAAATAAAATAAATATTAGTGACTGTAAGTGGATTACAGTACTTAGTGAATTTACCTAATATTAGTTCTACCTTGGTAGTATTTTCTCCATCCGTAATTACTGGCGTTCTATGGTTTCTTGAATTTGCAAGCGGAATCACTATATTGGTTTTTGTTGCATTTTTTTCTGTGTATACCCAAGAAATTTCAGATTTCTGTTCCGGCTTATTCTATTCATTGTAATCATTGTTGCAAAATTTCAAACCAGTAAACAGCAGATTAAGCTCTTAAGATGATATCAATAGAAAAACAATACATATTACACTACCGCTTTTTAATATATTTTTCTAAAACTCTAATCCTTTTTGGGTTGTAGATAATTGAATACTTATGTTCGAAGATAATCTGTTTGTATTCTGTCCAATTTCACTGCTAATTCTAAAGAATGGCAACTAAGTTATATATAGTGGCAGCTCAAAAACATTCGTAATCTGCAACCGTATCGCATTTTGTCCGACGATTCTTTGATCGTTCGACGTTGTTCTACGCACTAATCGAGTCTGCCATGAACAAAATATTCTAACAAATTACATGCATATCTGAATTCGTTCAGTTTTTTTTCTTGTTCTGCTTTTCGACCGTTTTCTGTATATCTCTGTAGTGCTGCATCCGACATCCGTTACATAAATACATATACGCGAACCTGTTCGTCCGCTTCCCGAACAGAATATTGCAATTTTTTCGATTGTTACCTTTGCACAAACGCGCATAAACAACTTGAAAAATAGAAATTCCGCTCGCATGCATACGTAAAACATCACCGATGGTACCGGTTTGATTGCGAACATCATTTTAAAAAACGTAGAAATTCATTTTTTCGCTGCCACTCCTCGTTTTTTTTTTCTTTTTTAGTTTTATTTTGAGCGCCAGAATATATGCTACATAAAACATATTTTTATACGAATTCAGGCGTACGGACGAGGGCGAATGGTGGAAAAGGAGACTGTATGTACCTGTATCATCCGTGTATAGTTTGCGATACGTGTAATGGCGCGAATAGTTTGATTTATTTCACAATTAGCTAAGTAATCGAATCCACACTTAAAACAAATTCTTTAGAGCTGTTTGATTTAAGAAGAAGCCTCACTGTGCCTTATTACGAGGGTTGTCTTTTAAGTTTTGCCTGTAGGGCTGGAATAAAACAGGAGATAGCTTTTAAAGACTTTATTGTTTTTCGAAGTATTCTCCACGAAGATCAATGCACTTTTCCACGCCCTCAAACCAACTTTGGAAGCAGTCATTCCACTCAATTTTTTGACCGCGATATTCGGAAAGTTAAAGAAATCATTGATACTCAGGTTCAGACCGTACGAAGGGCGATCTAACAATTGTACATTTCGTTGCGTTAAAAGGTCAATTATATTGCGTGTTGTGTGGGAACTTGCAAAACTTGAAAAATTAGTGTTAGTGAAAGATGATTCATCGTTCGGGGTTGGTCTTTCGAAGCAAAAGGGTAACTTGCGGCAAACAAATGGTTGCATACCAATCGGCATTAACAGTTCTCTTGTAGAGTAATTGTTGCAACGTGACGAATTTTCGAGACAAATGTCGCAATCATCTTTCTGGAGCACTGCGACACCGGATGGCTTTTGTCGGGTTTTCTTCACCTTGGAACACTCAAAACAGACAACTGGCGTTTATTTTCTGCCTCGTATGAGTACATCCAAGATGCATTATCACTAGCGATGTTGCTTTTAGAGCTTCCAGCGTTAAAACGGTCTCAAGTTTTTGTTACACCAATTTACCCTAGCTGCCTTCTGTTGTTCGCTCAACGGATTGTGTATACGATGGGTAACTAATTTTTTTACACACAATTCGTCATGCAATTTTTTTTAAATTCAGGTATTTGAAATCCCCAATCATCCCTCAGTCTCGTGGTAACTCAAATATCAATATTCCTTGATGATCTTGCGCACAGTGTTGATGTTTTCCTAAGTGACTGCCTTTTTTGGCGCATCTGCTCTTGAATCGTCGCTAAGACTAATCCATTCACGTTAGAATTCTCCATACCGACAAGAAACTGTTGACTTCATTGCCGAAAAGAGAAACCAACTCGACGTGGCATTTTGTTGAGATAGTTTTCTTCGAAAATTATAAAAAATTATTGCGTAAAATGTCTCCGTTTAATTCCTTTTTCAATACAGTTATCAACTTTAACGTTAATTAAATATGAAACTGGGTTAATTAAATATGGAGATTAATTTTTTATACTGACATTTGATTAGTGGCACCCTCTATGTTCTAATACGCAAAACTTAAAATATATCCCTCGTATACACCAAATTACTCTTCTAAAAGTAATAATACTCCAGAGTGATAGTATCTTAGATTACGATGTTCTGCATCATTAAACGGTTGTCCTCTACATTCCCACTGGCTCCGTAATTTTACTACATTTTACGTACAACGCATGTTCTCTCCCATTTCACACCACGAAGCTCACACCTTATCCCGCTCGACAGCACCACCTGAAAACGCGTCGCCTTGCTTTTACAACACTGTATACACCCACCTCTGAACGCTTCTGTATACGTGCACGTTTCAACGCATCTCTATACACGCCAATTCCCAACGTAAAACTGCAAAACCACAAGCGTTAGAAAGAAAAACGGCGATAAATGTTTACAAACCGGAAATCCGGTTTTCTTAAGAAAATTGGCCATGTGTGAAAAAAGGAGAAGATAAGCTTATTCCCCAGGAAGACACTACTAGTGTCATTTCATTCGCTAAGTAACGATTGCTGGTGTTCCCTTGTTAATGTATCCTGTATATCAGGTATAAGCTTTCCTAAAAAAACCTGTTAAATTCGGAAGAATGATAAAAAATGCTTTATTTAGAATATACTCCCTTGTTGCACATTTTTCTCATCTTTTGGACAATTTGGTGAATACCATGCCAGTAAAAATCTTCCCCTTTTGCTGCGCACCATTCATCGAGCCCTTTTTTCACATCTTCGTACGAACCAAAGCGATGTTCAGCAAGTGCGTGACCCATCGCTGCAAACAAGTGGTAACCAAAAGGAGCCAAGTCTAGTGAGTAAGCCACTTGGGATAGAATTTCCCAGCTGAGTGCTTCCAATGTGTCACGAACCTGTTTTGCCGTATATGATGGAGCATTGTCATGAAGAAAAAAATGATTTAGCGTTGCTTCATTTGGTATTTTATCCTTTTTTCGAGCAGCGAACGATTCAAATCGGTAAATTCTTGTTGATAACGTTTAGTATTAACCGTTTCTCCAGGTTTTAACACCTCCTAATAGACCACGACCGTCTGGTCCCACCAAATACAGGACATTGCCTTTCTACTAAAGCGATTCGATCTTGCTGTCGATGTAGACGGTGAGCTTGGGTCTATTCATGATTTTTTGCGCTTGGGATTTTCAAAGTAAATCCGCTTTTCACCCCTGGAACTGTACGATGCAAAAACGATCTCCTTATATGGTATCTATCTACCAGTCTACTGAATCCTTCCCATGTCGTAGCCGATTGGAAATAGCTTGTTGATAATGTCCAAATTGCGAATCATCTTCGTCCAATAATGCTTCCACATCTTTATATTTTTTTAAAACGCCAAAACCATCGTTTACACGTATCTTGCAATGGAGCATGATGACCGTAAGCTTCTCGAAGTAATCGGTATCTGCTGTCCGCGAATGTCCCTTTGTTCTGTATAAGTTTCGGCATATAGAACACAACAGCGCAACACTATGCACACGCGTTTCCAATTTTTCACTCGTGCGCGTCCGGCACTTGTTGATGACACAACAAAATGGCGCAGTGTCAAATCTTTATGGCACAAACTGCATTGGTGGGCCATCTGTTGTCTGAAATCCGCCTTTTGAATCCGAAACGGTTATTGCTGAATCGGACATTATGATTGTGGTAGGGTGTACGTACTCTCCGTACACAGCGGCGTGGATGCGTTCGCGAATGTAGAGGAAAAAAATTTAAAAAATATTCCACCGCGCGCACAATAATATGCATCACAGGCGTTTAATTCGATCAAAAATACAATTTCTCCCTCTCCACTACCACTCTTCTGGAATAAAATTTACCGCAACAATTCAAGAATAATACATTTGTATACATGTGTATGCATTATTTTTCAATTTGAAGTTTCCCTCTCGTGCAATATTCGTCTCGTACTTGCTACCAACCTCTCTATCTACCTTGCTTGCTCTACGTATTGCACGGGCGATGTTTCGCTGATGCTGTACCAGCTACACTATTCCCATCTATATGTACGTATATGTAGCGGGTTCGCGAATCGTATGCACCGCGTACAGAAGAGAAGTACCGCACGAACATGTGTGTACTTGAAACAACAATGCGCGCACTTCAACGGAAAAATATCCAATGGCAATTCGCTTTTAAATATATCGCAAACGTATGAGTGTATAGGCCATATATGTCTACGTAGATATTGCACGTACGTACATATGTATTTATTTTTCTATTTCCGCTATGCGTTCGCGAAATGCGTATTTTAAAATGTGAAATTGAATTTTTTTTTCTCTCGTCTTGTTAAGGCCGACGTTCGTCGTCATTCAGGCAGGGTAATTTCGAGGGAACCGTTCGCGAACTGCAGAAAATGTTTTTGCGGAGTGACATACTTGTGTTTGTGTTGTTAGATATAGCGGTGGAGAAAAAAATAGGTACAATATCAGTATTTATGTAAATATTGTACAATAAAATAACAGAAAACAACATTGGGTTTTAAAAACGAAAATAGTCTTTATTTAGTAATAAAGAACGTGAATATAAATTGAGAGGATGCTTAGCAAAGATTTAACTAAAGTAAAAAGCAAACGACAAATTCTGCTAGGACAACTCATAAAAGTGTTGAAATAAATATAGGATGTTCGCCAAACTGGTTGGTCAGGATGTACGAGAGCGATCTAAAATGTTTCCGGAATCTACAAGAAATTTATTTTCATATGACGATGTAGCCTCTTCGAAGATCAAAACACTTTCTCAAACGGTCCTCTAGTCTCTTCAAGTCGTCGGAAAAGTAGGATGTTTCGAGGTCTGCAAAGTAACTATCTGTAGCATTTGAGGCAAGTCTCTTTCCTCCCAGTGATTTCTTTCTGGTTTGGGAATAGGAAAAAGTCGCTGGGGGCTAGGTCCGGTGAATATGGAGGATGAAAGACTAATTCAAAGCGCAATTGGGATACGACCATGCGGGATGAATGAGCCGATGCATTGTCGTAGTGGGAAAGCCCTTTTTTCCGCTGCAAACAAGGTCGTTGGCTGTAATATATTTTTTTTTGCTTAATAGTGAAACTTTTCTTGCGGCTCTGCCGTGCAAATTATTCGCCACCAATCGGCGGCGTATTGTACGAGTACTAATATCCACATCCATTTCTTTTACAATTGATACGGAGATTGCAAGTGGATTATCTTTTGCTAGTCTAGTAATACAACAATCCATGTGTGGAGTTGTTTGTCGCGGTCACCCTCGTTTCTGGAAATGCTTATGCGGTTTAGGGGCATTGGTGATCATGTTTCGAGATCGATTTAATGTTTTCGCAATTTCCCTAATCGTTTTCCCTTCCATACGCAATTTTCTAATGCCTCATTTTGTCTAAGTATCATAGGTAGTTACCACAATATTTATACGTATTTTAGTAATAAATTGATCTTGCCTTTACAATTTTTGGGTTAACTTCACCTTACGAAACTTATTTTAACTGATTTAGTGGATGTACCTATTTTTATGACTTCATTCATATGACTCATAATCCCAGTAATGCCAAGGAACTACAGCAAATGTAGTCAAATTGTACCTGCATTAGTATCACATGTTTTCAATAGTAATTGCGGCCATCCACCACCAGATGTCATTATCAGTAAACAATCAGTACCGCTATGAGAAGCTTAATACTGTTACCACTTACTTTGTACCTATTTTTTTTTGTCCACCGCTTCATATATATTACCCATGATATGGAAGCAATGGAAAGCTTCACTTTAAATATAAAAGCCACCAGAAGTTTTTAGAAAAATTAATAAAACTTTCAGCTCACAATTTTGTTTAACATTACGAAAATTCTTCCATAAATCTTTTGACTTAGCTATACTCGAATTAGATGTTGGAACATGTATGGTGCCAAAGCGTGACTGATATTTGAATCAGAAAAATGATATCCATGCTTACAGTTTATAGAAAGCGCATCGTTAAAGAAATATGTAGTTAGACTAAGAACAAGAGTAACTAGCATGAAGATAACGGAAGCTGCACCAATACTACAGTATAACGAGTAAGAACGTAACTACCGGAAACTTTGATGTTTTGGGGCCATTCTCAATAACTTTGAACAATATTCGCCATTTTTTAAATCAACCTCGTTGGAGATGGGTGAAATAATTATTTCGAATAAGAGATATGTACTAAATGGTTACATATAATTTGTAATACAGGAATAAAAATGTAATAGTGATAGATATTGTCGTATTATCTTGTTAATAAAGTGAATTTATTGCCAGAAAAATAACATGGGAATGTTATCTCTAAAAATACTCTTGAATTTTTTTGGTACACAAATCGGTCTTTAATACAGTTTATGCTATGTAGAGGGCCTACTCCATTACCTGAAAAACACCCCCACATCATCACACCACCACTCCGTGCTTGATAGTTTTCTGACTATCTTGGACTTAATCTGGGATACTATTGACTTGTTATACATCAAAATTTTTGCCTATAGTCGCTTGTGATACACCTTTTTGATATTGCGCAATGATTTTCATATTGATTTCCATTGAGTACACTTTTCGCGGCACAATTGGTAGAAATGTTTTTATCGCATACTATGAAATGAGTCAGCAAGCATAAAATATACAAATAGGGGGTTTCCAGAAGTGCAGCATATCAGGTTCCTTAAATTTATCACGTATATTTTCGACTTTTTGTAAGAAAATCACTTTATAGTTATCAAAAGTAAGTCTTCATATGACAATAATATTGTTTGAAATGCACAGAATGATATTTCTCAATTTTATTTTTATATCTTTGTTAGTTCCCTAAAAGGTTACATTTTTTTGTAGAGTTGGTTAATTTTTATCCACTACTATATACACTAGGGTGACAGAATAAAACAGGCACCAGGTAAAGCGGTCTAAATATGTAGACAGCTAAATTCTAAGAACGAATTAAGAACTTTCTCTTGTCATTAGGGTAGGGGTAGATGTATCGGAAGGAATTCGTCATAGTTTAGTATCGTTGCAACTATGCCTCGCTTACAAGGTTCGAGTGATATTAGCGACTTCACCCGGGGTCGCATCATTGGCCAGAGTGAACGCGGCTCTTCGCAACGTGAAATAAGTAAATTTTTAAATATTCCGTTGCCCACAGTTAACCGTGTGATTACACAATTTAAACGAAAGGAAAAAGCAACAGTGGAGCCGAGACCAAGTCGTGCCGGACCTTCTGAAAGAAGTAAAAGGGTGCTTGTGCGGGAAGTGTTAAGAGAACCGCCAAAAAGTACAGCTGAGCTTGCGGCAACTTCACAGAAAAGTCAGCGCACCGTTTTGCGATACCTCCACAGTGTAGGGATGTATAAAAGGGTGGCAAAGAAAAAACCTCTCCTTACGGCGTTTCAAAAACGGCGTCGAATGGCTTGGGCAATCGAAATGCGAACGAAGCCCGAAGAGTTTTGGCGGTCTGTCATTTTTTCAGACGAAAGCAGATGCTGCCAATTCAGTGATAGTGGTCGTACGTGGGTATGGAGACGTTCGTCACAGCAACTGGACGACAAATTTTTGCATCAGACGGTGAAACACGGCGGTGTGAACATCATGGTGTGGGGCGCGATATGGTATGGTGGAAGATCGCAATGAGTAACCTGCGATGGAAATATAAATGCGGCAAAATATATCCAAATATTAACAGAAGGACTACTACCGATATTCGGCAACGCCATTTTATCTAAAGAAGACACCACTTTTATGGAGGATGGAGCACCCTGCCACAAAGCAAGAACAACAACCACATGGAAAAAGGAACAGGGGATTCGGATTTTTCCATGGCCAGGCCAATCACCAGACATGAATCCGATAGAGAATGTTTGGCACATAATCCAGGCAAATATGACGAAACGCCCCCGAAAACCCAGCAATAAGGAAGAACTCGTGGCAGCTGTTACAGAAGAGTGGTTAAATATTCCAGAAGACAACATTAATCATATAATAGATTCTATGCCACGACGACTCGCAGCACTTTTTTGAACGCGATTTCCTTTCAAAATATACAGTTTTACTCCCTTTTTAAATAAGGTTCTTTGAATGTAAGGAAATTGAAGAGTTATCAAATGGACACATCTAAAATGTGGACAAAGTGTATGAATCTGTGTCCTAAGAAAGCAAAAATTTACGAGAAATAGACAATTTTCGTAAATTTGTGTCAACTAATCGAATAGACCTTGTAATATGTAGCGGTCGTGTCGTTAGTTTTCATCATCTCGGCGATCTGGACCGCGACAATAAATTTCGCTATAAATTCTCTTTTTCTAATAATACGTCTCCGTACCAGTCTAAGCCCTTTAGGCATCTAAATAAACAGCGAGGAATGGTAGGTAATTGAATTCAAATATGAAATGTTCACAAACGTGCTCCTATGCACGTATTGCTAGCTGGCCAATGAATTACACTCATTTATAATGTATAATCTTTATGCTCTGGAATATGGACACTCATACACTACCGCCCAAAAGTATAAAGCGAATTTAACTAATAAACACATGATGGGTGTGTTAGTTGTGCGTATGGTCGAAAGCTCTTTCCAATATAATTAACAACGGTATAGCTGATATACGGACTAAAAATCTGGTTATGGATATACGTCTTTCACCGATTCCTATATTATTAGTTATTTTAGGGAACAATCTGTTCCTGACTGGCATGAATTTATAGAGAATCTAAGCATGATCGACCTCGTGTCATTAAGTATATTTTTATAGCATTCCTTTTAAATTTATGTCATTTTTTCTCTTTTCTATTGTGTGATTAGCATAGGTACTTTGAATTTGACCTTTCAAGGCTAAAAGTTAGAAAATATGAAAATACAGATAGCCAATTTAGGATCTCATTTGTGAGCATATAGTGGCCATCCGATGTCACAATAATGTTGTGATATCCTAACTTCATATATGACGAAGTGAAATTTTCCTTGGAAACGATAAAGTTGTTCGTCGATTAATGTCAAGCGTTGTTTATCTTTCTTTGTTACTTAGTATACACCGAATAAGAATCTTCAAGGGTGCAACCACTTCTTCGATATGTTCTTTCTTGTCTCATTCTCTCAGCATAACTTAGTCGATAAGGTTTGTAAGTTATAGGCTCGCTACTCATTAACGCTAATTTAATTTCCGCATCCTTATGGCATCCTAAAGGGTAGCTTAAAAATTCGGTTGCAGCTCTTACAATTCGCGACCCCTTTTCTATTTCCATTTCTTCTGAAACCAGATTATGTATAGGTATTGTGACCTAATTATTCTTATGCAATCATGCAATGCAAGAATAAATTGTCTCGTTTTAACTCGAGCTCCTACATGCTAACTCTCCTTCGTTTTGCCAACTGCAATCAAGCTAACAAATCCATCTCTAACATTATTCTTGGTAACATTAGATAATTCCCCGAGTCACTCTACAAGCTCCTAGACAAAATATCTAAATCACCTTGGTTAAGGCAACAAATATTCCAATATTTAAATGATAAGAATATGCATCGCAATCTAGGATCTTTTAAAGTGGGAGCGTTATAATTATCGAAACAACAGAATGTAGGTAAACGTTATGATTACTCTCGGCAGAGAGGGGTAAACTTCAGTGCCGTGTGAAGAACAACGTGGAGGCGTGAAGTGCGCGGCATAGGAAATCGAGTACCCGTGTCAAAGCACGCTTGTTCGGTTGTATTCGAATTTGCATTATACATTACCAAGTCGGACATCGTTGAGAAACTTTATGCCATATGTTGGTGACTATGTTGAAAGAAGAATTAAAGCAGAATTGAAGGATAAAAAATTGTGGTTGTGTGTGGACGAAACATCCGATCGGCAAAAACATTCTGTGGTGAATGTGATGGTGCGTACAATGGAATGGTTTGAATGGTCATCCCCTATCTTACTTGTTTCCAAAAGAATTGCAAAATGTATTAACAATAAAATTTTAAAAGTGGTGTTAAGAACATTGAACAAATTTCAAGCTTCAACAACCGTGCTTTCCTTAGGCGAATCCCTTAAAGAAGAGAGTGGCAATCTGTTACATGTAACTAAATGTTATCCACGAGTAAATGCTTTGAGATGCTTTGTGAAGTCTGCACAAAACTCACACCAAAAACATTTTTAAAACTTATCAGTAAAAGGAAGTGTTATACTAATCATCACAGTAAATAATGAAAGTTCCAGTAAATTTGCTTCGTTTAAAACATTTACACTATTGTTTTATGTTACTTTAATATGTTGTGGTGTTGTCGCATTTTATCTGAATTGAATTTCTACAGAATTGATTAAAAAAACTGTAAATTGTTGCAAAAATTTCCGTAATAACAAACAATATCACATGTTACTTTATCTCAGCGCTAATCTTCTTTTATACCGAGTATAAACTTCTCGGTTTTCAATAAGCCTCAGTGTTAAATTATTGGATGACGGTGTATTCGGAGTTGATCCAGACGCATACACAAGTGCATATTAGAGCGCGGTACAGATGTTTTGAACTTCTCGCGAGCTTGTAAACGTCGGATATTTATTTGGAACGTTCATAGAGAACCAATCGTCTCGTTGTTTTGTTATTTTCATATTTTATACGCGTACGTTCTCATATATACGCAGACGCACATATAATACCTATACGTTTGTATGTTCGGGGTACGCACTTACCGCAAAGGTTTTACGATCGGTCCGCCATAATAAATCTATAATAAGTATTTCGCTCTTTCGCACACGTGTTTCTCTTCGGACTTTTAAGCTCGAACATAAATTCTACATTTTATTTATATAATTATTGTTTCAGGCACAATAAATCTATTATAACCAGATTTTTCGAAATGAATTTTATTGCCACGAACGGGACTCGTTTATTATTCTTCGGCTTGGGTATTCGTATATATGCGCATTCGTTTGTAACGTACAGTCAACCAGAAAAGTCTGAAAATGAATGAATATCAGATATTCCCTAGAGAGGAATGCAATCGCAACCCACTCCTACCCTCCATATTCAGATTTCAATAAGTTTTCATACACAGTCTGACAATTAAATAACAAAACTTTTTAGACATAGAATGAAATACACATTATACGAGGGCGACCTGAAATGTTTCTGGAATCGACAAGAGACGGCGCGCAAAGGTCGAAGTGGATTCATCGGTTAGCAAGAGCAACTATCAAAATTTCAGACGTCTACTGTCAATAGTCATTGTTTAAGGGTGTATGATTCTCATCGACTATCTGCAGAAGGGAAAGACGATCACGGGGCAATGCTACAGCGAGTTATTGACCCGATTCGATACAGCGTGATATTGAAGGAGAAACGGCC
Source organism: Trypoxylus dichotomus (assembly GCA_023509865.1). NCBI lineage: Eukaryota > Metazoa > Arthropoda > Insecta > Coleoptera > Scarabaeidae > Trypoxylus > Trypoxylus dichotomus. The sequence goes on along the minus strand of CM042074.1, from coordinate 86,713,341 downwards.
TTGATTACTGCAGGAAAAAACAACTGATAATTGAATATCGCCTCATCTCTATCTAAAATCGAGATTCACTATTGAACACCACCCCACGTTCTAGTACATTCGCAAATGATAACACAAAATGTAGTAAAAACAATTGCGAGCCGCTAGCTCTTATATGGAAATAAACGATTCTAAGGGACGACTTTCATTACTTAACTATAGATCAGCAATTGACCTGGTACTGAAAAATCGGTGTTTTACTGCAATTAGACGAGGGTGTCAGTTTTTCTTCGGCTCCTGGTTCCTCATTCAGCTACATTTTTGGCCATGCATTGGTTTCAGTTCCCCGAACGAAAAACAATTCGATCTCTGTCAAATTCACTCAACTGGCGGTCATTTCCATGTTGCATAATCAAACCCTCAAAGCACGTTAAATAAAAGTATAACAAAAAAAATCGGTGAAAAGCTAAACCAGAACACGCAAGAGATACACCTGATATTAATATCAGAAAACACTGCATGAAGATATGCCATAACCACTGACTCCATCGGAACAAAGTTATTACCTTCGAATATTTTACACATTTCTGCTAAGTTTATCTAAAATTTCGCACGCCTTCTTGGTGTCGCAATTAACATGTCATGTAATATACTTTGCAACTAGCCTTACATTTGAAATTTGATTCGTACACTTTAAATACAACAAAATTGCACAACATGTGTAAAAGGTAGGCACCATAAACCCTCGGTCAATATGGAAAAAAGAAACTTGGAACAATATAAGAAATTTTATTTTTCAATGTAATCTCCCCTAACTTCTATATTTTTACAACGATTTATTAATTTTATTTTTTATTACAACAATTAATTAATAATTCAATACACTTGTGAAAATAATCTGAAGTTTTTCCGTTAAAATGTTCTATAGCAGCTGCTTGCAACTCACTGCCGTCCTTAAAACGTTCCAGTTCTTGAAAGCCACATTCGCGAATGACAGCCTGTGAATCGGCGGCAGTACGGACGGGAGCATTGTCGTGCAATAATCGCACACCTTTTGTCAATTTTCCAAGACATTTTGCACGAATAGTGTCCCTCAATTTGTGCAATGTGGACGCATAATATGTGCCATTCGCAGTTGCTCTCTTTAAAGTCAATTAACAAAATGCCCTCACAATCCCAGGATGTTGTGGCCATCACCTTTTTCGTTGACTGAAAGATTTTCGCCCTTCCGGGACGAGGTTCATCGGATCGCTGCCATTCTATGGACCCCCATCTTCGATAGAGAATCGTCAAGCAGAACCATTGGTTCATTCCCTGTGACAATAGTATTCACACATGTTTAGAAACGACCTCGCACATTCGACTCAACGTTCACGTTGGAGAGCACAATGAAGTCGCACTACCCATCTTGCACTAATTTTATTCATACCCAAATGGTGATGAAGAATTCGGCGAATACTTGTTTCGGATAAGCTTGTTATCGCTGCTAATTCTTTCACTTTCCAATGGCGACCTTCCAGCACTAAATCTTCAATAATTGAAATTTGTTCCGGCGTTATCACTTCATTTGGTCAACGTCACTTCAATTGGTTCAGTATTTTTGACGGATTTTTGCCTCAAACGGAAACATTTTGTCCACTTTCTTACAGTGGAACACGAACGCCGTCTAAATGCTAGTCACGTTGGTTGGCTGGTTACTAAAAACTACTACTATTGGAGCCGTCATATTTATAGCGTTGACCTCGCGTGAGGGAGTTTGGATACGTTTGAACCTGTATAAGCCTGTCTGACCGAGAATTTATGGCGCCTATCTCGTAAGTACCTACTTCTGACTAGACTGCAAGCATTCATTTAATTTTAATATTTTTAATGATGTTAGATTTCAATTTATTCTACAACCTCCATCCCAAATTAATCTAAAAATAAAGGAATCCCACATTTGTAATTAAATTCTCTGTTCATAATAAAAACGGAAACAAGATTGTATTGGCAAAGAAACCATTTAAAGTTGAAACAAAAATCATATCAGATCAATACTGACGCGATAATTAGAGAAAATTTGCCCGGTTAGCTAACGTCAAAATTACAAATGGCAAGTGCTAGGTAAATGTATACTTTATCGAGCAAAGCAATCTAGCAAATTCAATTAGGCGAGGATTAGTTGTAACCACCGTGCGCCTGAATTTCAGATTAGATGCGCGCTGCGTACCTGCGGGTTAGCACTGGCCTTCGATCTCGCGATTCTCGCCGCCTCCATCTACGACAACTTTGCACTAACTTTATTTATATGATACGTTCTCGCCGCCATATCTATTACCGTCCCCCTCACCTCGTACCGCCCCTAATGGTTCCAGATGCGAATATTACTTTTCGTTTCCGAGAAAACTGGTCAATAATAAAATATGACTTATTCCGCTAGTCTGTTCTTCATTTATATAGTAGGCGCAAGAAGCACTTTGATAATTTCTCGTGTTATGACGCGAAGATCTATCTAAGAGAACCATATCACTAAAGGTACATAATTGAAACAAATATAATTCTATTATTTATAATTATGCTTGATCAATTAAAAGGCAATGCATTATCATTTCTCCGACTCCAACAAGAACAGCAAGTTTGAAGGAAGAGCCATTGCGAAATTTTATGCAAAATTCAGCTACAGTGTTTTCAGTAAAAGCGCGTATAGTGTTCATGATCGAGAAAAGGAAATACGCAAGTTTGAAGCTCGACCAAACATCGAGAATTTTTCGACGCTTGTCAGACAGTCAATGGCGAGTTCTGCTACCTGATTTTGACTTCGCTGAAGGAGAAATATTCTACGATCACAACTGAGGCGCACGACACCAACAATGCACCCCGTTACTATTTTCTTCTGACGCTTAATTTTTTTTTTATGAGGCAACACGATCTTACTTCCTAAAATACCTTAGTTTTAAATTTTGGCTCCCACAGACTTCAACGTCTTCACGCGGATGAGAATCCAGCATAAAAGTTGTCGTTCTGGCTTCAATGCACAGATCCAGCATGGATCTTGGAAGATACTTGACCCTCCTTGAGGGCTGGACTTCTAAGCCGAATGGCGGAAGTGGCAAAAACCATAGGAATGCTGTGTTGATGTGCTGGAGGGCCACCTTGAAGTTGGCTATCTACGTTTGGATAAAGTACTTCTTTGTGGCAATAAGACGTCTTCCAATACACGCTGATACCGGTGTTGATTCATGGTGCTTCGGCAAAAATACAGTCGTCCAGGACCTTCGACAAATATACAGGACCGTACCTAATTGACGGAGGGTATTTCACGGCGATTGGCTGCATTATTTGTCGGGATACTTCTTCTTTCTTTGCAATTATGCGTTGGGAATACACTCATGTACCCATTGCCTCAGTACGCAGTTTTTTCTCATTTGGTATATTCTTCTTTCTTACACCTAACGAAGAAATGTAAAGCGCATATAAACAATAACTTAAAGTGCAACACTAACACGTAAACACGGAAAAAACGTTATTACATAAACAGAGAAATATTCTTTCTACAACAGTAACTGATCCAAATAGTATTCTACTAATTATTGTGTCTTGTTTCTACCCGTCTTCTATACAGTGCAGAATGATTCACGAGAGGGATAATAATAGGCAAGAAGTCATTAAGTGACACTTTCTTAATTTCTTAGAAAGATATTTAGTGAACGTATTAAAATAGGTATTGTAAACGCTATTCATCAATTTTATATTTTTATTTGTAAATTATGCCGTTGGAAGCACACAAAAGCTTAAATTTATAAGGAGGCCGTAGTAAAATGGACAGCGCCTGTATTTGAAATTGTCTGAGGCAAAGACTTTTTTATCTTTTATTTACACTGCATAGTAAATAAAGTATACAGTTCAGTTTATTGTTTAGGCGCATTATAGAGCATAAGGAGGTTAAGCTTAAGTTCTTCTTTTCTTTTTCAAATTACTCCACTTATATTTTATCTAGTAGAAGTAGTTTTTATTAAAAAGTGTATATAAAATTCCCATTTTAGCCTTTACAATATAAATGATACATTATTTAAACATTTTCCCACAGTTATTCATGTTTGTTATTATTCGACTAATTTATATAAAATTGCTTTGTAATGATGCAATTTACATTATAATGTACATTTCGCGTTTGGGTTTTTCCTGAAATTTTATACTGTATCCGGGAGTCGCGGCGAAAACAAGCGTATGATAGAAACGTTTCTCTGCATTCGAAGAATATCGAAATAACAGAGAACTTTTGCGCGTACTTTATATAATAATCCCTCTACAACTTTGTGTACGCAGCACTGCTTTACACTAACACTAGCGAGACGACAAAATAAATTCCCAATTAGTGAACCTTACACGTTGTAAGTATGGGTAAATCGCCGTACGTAATGCGAATGTAATATGAAATTAATTAAATTAATCGCCATTGAGATGCGTAATTTTAATTACTCCATCAAATTATGTCGCGCCGATTTTTCAGATCGAGTAGGCTTAAATTCGTTCACGTAATAACTTTAAGACCGAATTTGCTCGTGTCATTACCTGTGAAGTATCGGTAAGACGTGGATCAATCATCAACATGCTAATTAATGTAAAAAGCTTTTCCAAATTAAGCGTTTATTTAGTGAACGTTGTGAATCTGATTTTCACTAACTTGTTTCCTCAATTAGTTTATGAAGTAATTTCAAACCTTATCAACAGGAGGCGACCCTCCACATTAAGGATGAGGGCACGCTATTATTAAAATTGACCAATAACAAAGACACTAAGTGGAAATCAACTGCGTCTATTTTCATAAAAATATATTTGGACTAAATTTACGGAACACTCTGTACAACTTTGTTGGTCATGTAGCACACATGTAAATGAGTTGCGTATGAAGATTTCATGTGATTATTCTTTTGTGTTTTCGCTTCATTTATTAAAATAGTCTTCAGTTTCATTGCCAATGTTGCTGGCTACTCTTCAGTTGTCGGATTCTCTGCTGTGTAGAAAGCTTGTAATACTTGACGTTTCCATCATCTAGTATCTCGTGGTCCGAGGTTTATACGAGGGTGTATGCCAGGTTCCATTAGGCTGTTTAGAATCTGCGTCGTGGCTTTTTGGCTGCTTTTTATTTGTTTCGCAATGGGATTTAACGATCCACTTAGATAATGGGGAAACCATTTTCCTTTTCTTCATCAGACAAATTCTTGGGCGTCAGATTTGCACAATTTTTCTCATGCTTAGATCCTTTGTCAGAAGTCGATGAACAGCATTCTTAATCATGCTAACCTTATGGACAATCATATTCAGTATCAACTGTCTGTCTCTTGCTAACACAGAATCCACCTTCGCCATACTTTCACCGGTTTCCGATGTAGAGTACCGTCCGAAAAGATGGTCGTCTTCAATGGTTTCGCATGGTTTCAATGGTTTTTGAAAGCCATATACCATCTGAAAACTTGTGCTGATGACAAAGCAGCATCTCCATATGTAGTGCCTCTGAAGCAGTTCTTCCCAGTTTAACACAAAATTTAATTGGGTATCGCCTCTCGATAATTACTTGCATTTTACCTGTGACGTGGTATTGGAATTTAACGGTAAACACTTCGCACTCACGCCACTAACACTAGACTGAGTGGGGTGCACCAGTTCTGATTGCGATTTTACCCCCTCCACTCACTTGTAGTCGACTCAAGACAGCTGCAGTGTTGTCACAATCAGCGTACATAATGTATTCTCTTTACTTCTGAGACATGCCTCGTATACGGTCGTATAGATTGTATCCCGTTGCACTCTGTTGTTCCCTCTGCTAGGTGTGAAGAATGCTTTCCAAGTGCTTGGTAACTAGTTCGTCGTCTCTGTTGATGCAGTTCGGGTTATTCTGTAGTTCAGTATCCGTAAAACCTTCTCCAATAATGTGGTTCCGAAATTTCCTGCATTCTTCTAAGCTGGTTTCGTATTTCCTGTTTGTTGGGTGTTCTGCTACTGCAGTCTTCTTTTTAGTTAGTTTTTGTATAAGTCTTATCAGCCGTGATTAGGAAACTGTCATTAATTGTTTTGATACAGTAGTGATATAGTAGTGTCACAAAACAAGCGGACAAGTGCAGGCTTTGACGTTTTGCTCAACTCTATCTCATGCTATTTCACTCGACTAATTTTGTTCGGTTAGTGCTGTTTGATTTCCATTGTAAATCCGCTTTGGAAACTGCATATACTATTTACAGTGATTATAAAGTTACTTACTATTTTGTGTATCAACTTGCTCAAACTACAGCGTTGACTCTCTTTTTTATTTAAAAATTTCGGCAGGATTTTGTTCCATTCTTATTGCAGGACCTTGACCAGATCGTGCACATGTGTTGATGATCTGCACTTCGTCTTGTTTGAAAACTCCAGTGTACGTTCTATTGCATTCAAATTCTGGGTTTGAAGTGGCCAAGCCAGCATTTTGTAGATACCTTGCTTTTCCAGTTCTATAAGATTTACGTTTACGGTTTATGGAGCAATGTTTTAGGAAACCTACATTGTAGTAATACCGTTGGTGTCTCAAGAAGTTGAATTACATGATGTCATGATTGTAAGTGCTCTGTTATGCACATATAGCAGATTTGGATCTCGAACGGTTAGAATAATAACACTCAATTTATAGAAGACGTAACAGAAGAATTTTGTATGTTGTAAGTATTGCATGTGCTTCTGAAGAAGGGGCAGTGTTATTGATCTAAATTCTACATTTAAGGCTATAGTACACCGGAGAAATCATAAGACCAGCTACGTACTCTCGAAGATGTAAAAAGTAATTTTAAAAATGTATATATTTTATATATCGACGTTTCGATTAAAACTTCTTCTTCTGAAGGTTGTCCGTTAACTCTTCGGTCCACCTTCTTCCAGTGTCTTCCTACTTCGAACTTGCTGGGAGTTTCTTCATATCTTCTAGGGTCCTCGCTTCTTCTTCTTTTACCTAGATTAGAGAGTCCTGTGTTTAGTTGGTTCCCAAACTTTCTGCGCGATGGCGGTCTTCCGTACTGGGTTCTCGTTGGCGAGGGTCTTCTTGGGGAAATCTCTGTTCAGCTTGTCTAGGAACTCCTTCAGGTCTTCTCTGTCGGCTAGGGCTTTCAGCACGACCAGCGTCGTTCTGCAAGGAACGTGCAGTACTACCCGCAGTTTATACAGCATTAAACCGAAGTAGTACTAAACCGTTTGACCGAAAGTAAGTGCAGCAGGTACCCTAGCCCATGTCCTTCAAGCAATAGTCGTATTCTTGCAAAGAAGGAATATTATGCGTAACAATTTTATATTTACATTCAATGATTTATAATATAGATTCATAATTTCACGATATGCCTATCTGTTGTATTATTTTAAAAGAATTTCACCTTGTTTTCAAAGTTATGGTATAACGGTAGCGTATAATAATAATTCTTTATTGCCCAACAGACAAAATAAACCCGATACCGTCTTGGCCACCTCAGCGGTTGTGTGCCAACTATCTACTGCCAATAATTTTGCGTTTTACGACTAAAGGAACGTTAAAGGAACCATCCTACTGCGGCTGTGCATCCGTTGTGCTCGCCTTTCCGCATTTATCTACATATGTCCAGCGGTGTGAAGGCGAAGCGGCCGGTTGTACCTGTGTTGCTTAAGCCGCATCGTAAACTAAATTATTAATTGCAATTGCGCTGTAAGTATCCATGATGGTAGTTCGGTTTATGTCTTATATGGGTTTATAAATTAACGGAAAGGTGTCCAGATAAGAACTTTTAACTTAAGTTAATAGATTCTTATATGCGTATACCTAAGCGAGAACGTTTATCGTTGGAACAGCGCAGTTTAAGTTGATATTGGCAATTAAATTACGACGACACGTCGGGCTGCTTCCAGCCAATTACAAATTATTTGATGTAATCGTAGCGGAGAATAAGATGGCGTTACGAAATAACAAGGTTGTTGTAAACAAATTCGTCCGGTCTACCTGTGGAGGTTTGATAACCTTTGCGCAAGCTTTTTGATTTGTTTTATAAAAGCTTTAACGTTTTAGTACCCGTTTTTAAATGCTTGATTGGACATCATCGTTCACCAAGGTATACGATGGAAGTTCATCATTTACTGTCCCTGGCATAGAATTAACATTTATTGGTGACAACATAAAAATTCAATAAGCTTGAGCTGTTTATGATTTCGTTGAAATGAACAAAACAGAAGTAAAGGCAATAATAATTTGTAAAAGGAAGAAATTTATAACGACAAAGCTTGGGTAATTTGGACATTCACACACTGCACAGTGCTTAACCCCAGTAATACCTCACACGAAATGATATTGATGGCTAATAAACTTCTTGTAGAGAAGGTTAAACCTGGTATTAAAATACACCTGACTGGATATATAACATACAAGAATGGATAGGAAGCAAAACACAGTCATATTAGAAGAACTTGTAGAAGTGTTAACGAAATAATAAAGGAATACAGAGAGAATTGGAGAGAACACGTGGAAAGTATGGAAGAGTACAGGATACCCAAAAGAATGTCGAATTGCGAGGCGAGAGTAAACTCACGCGAGAGAGATGGACAGACCACAACAGGGATGGTCAGACCAAAACTAGAGGTCGTAGTAGGCCTAGAGCTTCATACATGCTGTAAGAGGAAGTATCGGGAGATGGTATATGCTATTCAAGAAATGAAGAAATATGAATTTCTGTATACAGAATAATATTATTTATTAATTATCAATGATTTTTCTAAATTTTACCACTTTACGTATTTTGGATATTTTGTCGTCACACTTTGGTTCACGCCATTATTTTTATTATTGTTGATGTTATTGTTGGAGGCAAAGTACCGTTAGGACTTCCTCTTTGTTGAATTTTATAGATATTTAGTCTGTACAGTTTTCTTTCTAAATTTTACAGATACCTATCTACTTTGGGTGTTCTTTATTAACATATAATTTACAATCTTCATGTTAAAAAAAAGAAAGAAAAAGAGTCCATTGACTAACATTTGCAGAGGAGACGTAAACTCCACTATCGTTTATTATATATATATCGTTTTTCGTATAACATATTTTTATATGTATAAATAATTTCTTCTAAATGCTTTTTTAAAAGACGTTTAATGTACTGTACTCACACAGTTTTATTATATTGTTAAAATATGTATCATCTCGAAATTACATCACACAATCTTTTCGTACGACGGAAGGATGGCACGCCTAAATAATTTCATTCCCATCAAGAGTATGTTTACTGTGTGGACTAACATATAGACAAACAAATGTGTAACCCCGATAACGATGGATATAGACAAAAATCGTGTCAAAATCGACAAATAGCGAAATCGTCTGCACTAGGGTGACAGAATAAAATAGACACCTACTAATTAAAAAAAAAGATTCTATTCTCGTTATATATACAAGATATTTTAAAATTTTTAAATTAGACTAATATTTTGTCGATCCACCTTTACTTGCGTGAAGTGCTGCGAGTCGTCGTGACATAGAATCTATTAAATGCTTAATTGTGTCTTCTGGAATATTTAACCACTCTTCTGTAACAGCTGCCACGAGTTCTTCCTTATTGCTGGGTTTTCGGGGGCGTTTCGTCATATTTGTCTGGATTATGTGCCAAACATTCTCTATTGGATTCATGTCTAGTGATTGGCCTGGCCATTGTAAAATCCGAATCCTCTGTTCCCTTTGCCATGTGGTTGTTGTTCTTGCTTTGTGGCAGGGTGCTCCATCCTCCATAAGAGTGGTGTCTTCTTTAGATAAAATGGCGATGTCGAATATCGGTAGTAGTCCTTCTGTTAATATTTGGATATATTTTGCCGCATTTATACTTCCGTCGCAGATTACTAATTGCGATCTTCCACCATACCATATCGCGCCTCGCACCATGATGTTCACACCGCCGTGTTTCACCGTCTGATGCAAAAATTTGTCGTCCAGTTGCTGTGACGAACGTCTCCATACCCACGTACTACCACTATCACTGAATTGGCAGTATCTGCTTTCGTCTGAAAAAATGACATACCGCCAAAGCTCTTCGGGCTTCGTTCGCATTTCGATTGCCCAAGCCATTCGACGCCGTTTTTGAAACGCCGTAAGGAGAGGTTTTTTCTTTGCCACCCTTTTATACATCCCCACACTGTGGAGGTATCGCAGAACGGTGCGCTGCCTTTTCTGTGAAGTTGCCGCAAGCTCAGCTGTACCTTTTGGCGGTTCTCTTAACACTTCGCGCACAAGCACCCTTTTACTTCTTTCAGATGGTCCGGCACGACCTGGTCCCGGCTCCACTGTTGCTTTTTCCTTTCGTTTAAATTGTGTAATCACACGGTTAACTGTGGGGACAACGGAATATTTAAAAATTTACTTATTTCACGTTGCGAAGCGCCGCGTTCACTCTGGCCAATGATGCGACCCCGGGTGAAGTCGCTAATATCGCTGAAACCTTGTAAGCGAGGCATAGTTGTAACGATACTAAACTATGACGAATTCCTTCCGATACATCTACCCCATATCCTAATGACAAGAGAAAGTTCTTAATTCGTTCTTAGACTTTAGCTGTTTACATATTCACACTGCTTTACCTGGTGTCTATTTTATTCTGTCACCCTAGTGTATTTCGTCACTCAATTCAGGTACGACGGTATATCTATTTGAACGAGTTGATCCGCATAAAACACATAACGTAATTTTCGTCAGTACGGTGTTTCAGTTTAATACAGAATCCAAACGCCGAAGGAACGAACGAGCAACAAAATCGGAAAAGCAACCAGGAAGGATCCTCGGCGTACATATTAAATTATTCAGCGTAATTTGCATTAGAAATAATAATAAAGACGTATACGCATCTATAGATATAGCGTTCGGCGGAAACGCAAGGCAACAATATCAAGAATTTAAGGTTAAATATTAAATAAATGGAGATGGCTACTTGAGAAAGTGAATTAACTGTCTGTTTTTGGATGTGAAACGAATTTATTATTTAGTCGCCATGGAATATTAATGACGATTCTCAGTTGAAAATGTATTTTCTTCTGGTTACTATATTTTAATTTGGGCGAGTGGACGGGGAGATTCTCGAATCGTTTCGATTAAAATTTAATATTTAACGAACGACATACACTTACTGACTTACTGATACAAACATGAAAAGCTGTTTAATTCGGAAAGGGGAGTTCGAGTTCGATGGGATAACTGAAATTGGAATAATAACGAATCATTTGACGGTACTAAAATCGAGATACTATAAACTAGTGTAACATGTACGCCACCTATGGGAATATTTACAGAACGCGTGGCAATTTTGATGCGGACTGTTTGTGAAAAATGCCTAAAATTTGTGCGGGGGTTATCAAAGACAAAGGAGGTCATATCGACGAAAATAAGCTTGCGTGCTAAATAATGTATAAATATTATTATGTTTGAATTAATGTACTTTTATTTGATGTTATATAAATTCATTAATAATTACAATAAAATTGTACTGTAGCTGACTTTCTGTAAAATCCGTTGCTGCTTTGAAACTTATAGACGGCAATGCATAGCGAATTAATAATTTAAATGCAGTAGAGGCTCAATTATGTGAACGATATCAGCCAATGTTCACATTACTAAAAGTTTACACTAGCGAAGCTTATTTTATTTATAAAGAAATTGCGTAAAAGAAAATATATATGTTTGTTAAAAAATAAATTATGAACAATGAATAACATAATACATGTAATAATAAAAAAATAAAAATAAATTTTACATTATTTTGAAAAACAATATCCTATTTTTGTTTGCACAAATTTACGCTTGGTATTTTCTAATACCATTGTCCGTAGTTTACGGAGCACTAAATTATCGGAATATAATGTGTCTTTTTCTTCAGCAGAATCTAACGCTTGATTAAAAATTCCTACAGCTTGCGCGTAATTCACTGTATTTTTTATTTTAATCGGAGGGTCGTCATCTTTACTCACCCTATTTTCCTCATCATGTGCATCATCCACCTCTTGATCGTCATTCCATAAACTAACATCGGTAATTGTGCAAACAACATCGCGATTTATTGCTTTTAATAATTTGAGAACGTCCGATGATGCACTGCCAATAACTTCAGCATCAGATAATTGTTTTCTAATGATGGTTAGCGGTACATTATCTTCATCGTCATAATCATCACTGGAGTAAAGCAAATTCTTCCATCACTTTCCGATTGTTAGCAGGTTAGGGGCTTTCCACGCCATATCTAAATTTAAAATTGCTTCACGTAAGGTTGCCTACTTTAAGGATTCAGAAATGTTTTTAGGATTTTTTGATAAGGCATGAACATAACAAAAATTGAGCCATCGTTACTTCTTAATTGTTCCTTTGGAGGATGACTTGGTGAAGATTTTGCTTTCTTAAGAAATCTGTCACCTACAAATTAAATATGTATCATTAATTACATTTCTTATTATGACAGTTTTATTGCCATACCTGAGCGACAAAGTGCTTGTGGAACCATTTCAGAAATATGCCTTTGGTCATCCAAGTGGATTTTGAAGAATTATAATCAACGGGATTCTTAAAATTTCTAAATGAACGTAGATTTTTTGGCTTTCCTATTACTATATATTATTATTCTGTGTATACCATTAGCATTAATGTTCGTTAGAAAAGTTATGCGTTGTCTTTCCGCCTTTCTACCTGGAGCAGATTTTTCATGTGATGCCACATAGGTCTTCGTAGGTAATAATTTTCAATAAGCACTGGTTTCATCTGCATTGTATAATTGCTCCTCATTTAAATGTAGCTCTTTGATTTTGTTCATTAGCTAACACTAACGGTTACACTAGTTGTAATGTAATATAATAATTTTTCACCAGATATCGACACGAATCGAATTCCATGCCTCCTTTTAAATCCTTTTAGCCAACCATCACCGGCTACAAAATTTTCGGTCTCTTTTAGGTTTCTATTCAATAATTTTGCTCTCTCTTTAATTAATTCACCGCTAATTGGAACATGATTATCCATTTATACATACGATTTTCCATTCTAGGTGCTTGGGTATTTTTTAAAGTTTTGCGATTTCCCGGGCCTCCGTATGTATCTGACACACGTTGTAAAATTTGTGATTTGAATCGCTTAATTTTATAGATCGTGGCTTTAGATACTCCATATTTTTTTGCCAATTGAATCACCAAATTGAATTACGCACGTAAATCGGAAAATACCGCTATCTTAAACTGTTTACATTATCGAATTGTACGTGGTGCAAGCTTGTTTACATGACCGCGACGTTTCTACTACCGGGTATTTACATTAACGAGCGTTTACTGTATATACAATGACTAAATACAGTAATTTGTGAAATGGAATTCTAAATATAGAAAGTCTTAACAATCTGTAAAAGGTGCAATACATTTTTTCGATGTAACTTTCCCTCTTTCATTTGTTTTTCTTTAAAATTTGCTATTGATCTTAATGCATACGTTTTTAAGGATATTACAAAAGAAAGAAGCAATGTTCTATATGTATTCTATTCTGTAGTTTCCATTTAACACTGAGTTTAATAAGGTACTTTGCCAAATGAGTCACCCCAGCACCTTTTTTAATCTCGTCGATGATTCACTTTGCCACTTAATTTTAAAATTGTTCTTTTATTGGACGTGGATGCCATGCCTGTTCTGGCGTGATTTTAGCTGCACATTACTTTATTTCACGAAAGACAAGAGAGCTAACGCTTACAGGAATCCCATACATAAATCGGGGAACAACCGGTGCCGGCGCTGAAAATGTTGACATAAACATTCTTTCGATCGATTCCGGTATCTTAAACTGTTTACATTATCGAATTGTACGTGGTGCAAGCTTATTCACATTACCGGGCGTTCCATTTCATCCCATAGTAACAATTTTCTGTTTACATGGCCGTGACGTTTCCACTTCCGCTTATTTACATGAGGGAGCGTTTATTGTATAACATAAGCTGCGAACAGGCAAAATAATTTCCTTTTTGCGCCTTTAACTGGCATATTTAGAATAAATATGCTAATCCTTCTTTCCATGAACTAATTCACCGTTGGTTTTTTTAGAGCTTGATTGAAGGAAAGTAAAACAATTTCCGAAAAACTTTTCTCCTAAAACACTCGCCTTCAATCAGTCCAGCCGGCGAATAAAATAAACTAATAATAAGACACGAATTTTCCGCGCTTTCATTACTTTTCAATTCGACCAATTTACATCGGGAATTCTCGATATTCCCGGCGAGAAATTAATTAACAAGGAATTCGCGAAAGCGGCGACTGCCGGGACGGCGCGGCGGTGTGTGTGTGTGTGCGCGCGGTATCGGCGAACGTAGAAAAAAACGCGTAATACCCCGGACGAAAAGGCTCGGACCGGAGCTTTTTCCCTCCCGAAAAACCACTACCATTAACAATATATACACCCATTTTCATCAATCAATACCGGTTTCGGTCGTTCCGGGCGCCAAAGCCCCGAATCGGAAAAAAAGGAGGGAAAAAGAGGCATCGCCGCGGGGCCCCGATCGCAATTAAAAATTGATATATAATTTATATTTAAAAAATCACGTCTGAACGTTCCGAAATTATTGATATCATCGCCTCGCGTTGTTGTCCGTGCGATTCCGAACGATCCCAGTCCGCTTTTCCGGTTGCGCTCTCGTCGCCGGGTCGTCCTGCTTTTTTTTCCATTCGCTTTCTTTTTCTCGTAATCAGTCCCCGCGCCGCCGCTGCCGCCGCCGCCTATTTCCTCCGCGTATTTGTGTGTTTGTTCTTTCTTTTTAAATTAATTAACTTTTAATTGAAGTATCGTCCGACAGCGATTTTAAAATTCACATCTATCAATGTGAAAAATTAATTTTCGATTCGGCTTACGTGAGGAATATGCTTTGGAAAAAGATGATTTCTGGAGTGTGCTGAACGCCTCAAATTGGAATAAAGCTTTGACATTTTAATATATTGTGAGCTGCGATGAAGCTTTATTATTGTTAATTATCACTATTCAGTGGTGTTACGTTCTCCTGGTTTGAAGAACAACGCCGCTGTAGCCTGCTCGTAATTTCCTAAATTACTTGACCAATACTTACTTGTAGAGTATGTTCGCTTATTTACTAGAGGAAAGGTTGTACAGTGAAACTCAATGCGCATGCGCAAAAAAATATATTTAAAAATGAAATGGTTACACGGTTTCCAGTCTTGCCTATGTACATGTACGATGTACGTAAGATATATATATTTGCAATAATTGCAGTTATTCGAGCTCTCTTATACATGTAATGTACATTAGCATTTGTATATGTATTTTCATTGGTAGCAACATAAAGTAATGCCTCAGCATGTACGTTGCAAAGCTATGTCTTAATTCTGTTTAAAAGGTTAAACTCTTATATGCTTCTGCTGAAGCTTTGTTAGAGGCATGTACTAATGCCTCTATCTGTTTGCATGCACCACTACCTTTTATAGGAGCCAACCCTATTTATTTCTTAAATTTATAAGCGCACCTCGGTGCTATGCTTATTTATATGTCCCTTTCCGGGAGCCTAATATACTTTCCTTGTTTTAAATTTGCCTAAGGGACTTGGCCCTGTATTATTGGCATGTATTTGTACTTGACCAAATACGTTTGTTATATTCACATTTATAGGGAACCCACCCTATCTCTTAGAGCTTGAACGCCTGGTCGAGGGCGACAGTAGCGATAATAGCCGATCTCAATACAAACGTAATGTCACAGCTACCCAGGCGTTCTCGTTTGAAATATTACGCTATGTGCAATCTTTAGCTCTGTACTACTGCGCCCCAAAGAAGGGAAAAATCCAGTAATCAGCAAATGTGCGAACTGCGCACCGACAAGTAAAACGGAGCGATGATGCCGACATTACATAAGAAAACTGGCCCGTGACACTCGTCCGCTACGACGAGCAACTAAATGAAAAATTTCTAAGTCCCGATACGACAAGGACCGAACAAACGTACAAAAGACAACGGGCGCTGCGGCCGCAACGACCGTCAGCAAGAAGCGGAGTGATCGTACTTGTAGAGGAGGTCTATACATGCGCGCCGACAATCTCACCAAAATAATTTCCGACACAAATTTAACTGAAGACTAAAAATATGTATAGACGACAATGGACACAGTAGCCTCGACGTACGATGATAGAAAATCGAGAATTTATACTTATTAAAAAAATCTATACGTGTGGTCCGACGACGTTACCAAATGACTCCCGCCAGAAATAAATGTATAGACAACGTCCTCGACGATTCCCGCCAAAACTAGAAAAACTTAGAAATCTCTAATAAACTTACGACGACGTTACTGTACACGTTACGACGAGGCACGAAAGGTGACCGAGAGTGCACGATCGCTAATACCTCGACTGTCGCGCGGGAGACGACTGCCTATGATTGTGTACCTTAAATTTCAAGAAAACTCCCATTACATATCCGACGACGTTGCAGTGAATGATTTCTAATTAGGCAGTTTTAGCTAGCGTAATGCGAATGGCTGACTTGCATACATATACAAATGCGTAATGTACATACATATTAAAATAAAATTGGATATAAGAGAGCAAAATAAATAAATATAAGAATGAAAATAAATAAATATAAAAATGAAAATAAAATAATATTCTAAATGAAAATAATAATGCAAAGAAGATAAAATACATAATAGTAAAAAAAATTAGAAAATACAAAAAACAATGTTAAGTCCTTAACAAGTGGGCTATAAACACCGATGCCTGCAGTCACTGCAACCCCTAATATCTTTTGTAACAATCCCCTAATATGAGATTAGAATACAGTCCCTGTCCATTTAATTAGGGCCACCTTATAAATTTAAGCTTTCGCCTGTTTCCAACGCGATACTTTACAAATACAAGTATAAAATTCATGAATATGGTTTAGAATGCCTATTTAAATACGTTCCCTAAATATCTTTCTAGGAAATTAAGAAAGTGCCACGTAATGAACTCTTACCTATTATTAGTCCTCTCATGAATCATTCTGTACTGTATAGAAGATGGATAGAAACAAGATTAAAAGACACAGTAATTAGTAGAATATTATTTGAATCGGTTACTATTCTAGAGAGAATATTTATCTGTTTATCTAACAACGTTCTTCCATGTTTGTGTGTTAGTGTTGCACTTCAAAGTATTGGCTATATGCGCTGTATATTTATAAGACATACGAAATGAGAAAAAGCTGCGTATTTAGGCATTGTTGGGTATAGTAGTGTGTTCTCAACGCACAACGACAAACAGTGTCGCGAATCGGCGTTTTAATGAAAGAAAAGATCAAATAATTACGTACAGTCAAGTTTAAACTTTTCGTAATTATGAAATTGGTATTTTAGCAAGTGGCCTAATAAATTGGACAGGGACTGTAATTCGACGCTCTTAAATACTTTTCCTGTAGAACTACCACTCCAACCATGTTCCTTTTAATTTGTTACTTGATGCAAAAGGTAAAGCAGTATTATGTGGACAATTCCTTAGAAGAGAATCACATGAGGTGGTCTGATTTACAATTTTGTCGAATACGAAGTTGGTTTTACTTTTCTAACTCTAATTACATGGTGTCCTAAAACTTATTTTCAAGATAAAACTAATATACTAAAATAATAGTCGGGTTTAATGAATAATTGTTTATTTTACACGTTGGTATTAGTAATGATAAAATTACAGTTTCCTTGCAATTAATCAACGTAATTAAATTCTGAAACAAATATTAGTCTGGGCAGGATTTGAACCCACGACCTCCGGGTTACCGGCGCATTGTACTGCCATTATACCACGAGATTACTTGTGAGTTCAAATCACTTTAAATACTTAGATCTGATGTCCGTAGATACATAGGTCGTAATATCACACAGACACTATATTCTTGTTAAAAACAAGTTCTCAACAACTAAGCTAATATTAATATTAAACCACCGTTGGTATTAGTAATAATAAAATTACAATTTCCTTGCTATTAACCAACGTAATTCAATTCCTGAAAAAATCTGTCTCAGCAGGATTTGAACCGACGACTTCCGCGTTACCGGCGCATTGTGCTGCCTTCACACCACGGGATCACTTGTGAGTTCAAATCGCTTTTAATACCTAGCCGACCTAGTCGAAATGGTCGCTTTCGAGAGCAACAGCAAATGATTTCACGATCGTTATATTGTCGAGTTTCTGACCGCGTACGTCATCGGTTATAAAATTTATTCATCTCCGACTTATTGCTTAAGAAACATTAGAAAATATAAAATAAGTTATACTTTCTTGCTATCGAAAAATCCACTTCTTGATTTAATAACTGCTCCCACAATTCATGGCTTTCTTTCTACCAATTTCCTCAGTGTATCTTGAGGAATATTGTTCCACTCCCTCTGCAGTACCGTCCAACGATGGGTTTGGGATGTTGGACATTCTCTTCTAATTTGTCTGTCCAATTCGTCCCACAGAAACTTTATCGGATAAAGATCCTGACTCTGGGGAGGCCAAGTCATTATTTTTAATATTCCTTCATTATAAACTAAACCCGCTCTTAATTTAGTTTATTTATACTTTATGGGGTAAGTACCAACTCTGGAGGAACTCAGTCAATTCTTAGATTTCGGATACCATAGAATTACTATCCGTATATTACTGAAAATATCTATGTTACGATTTTGAAAAGTAATACTTGACTTTCGTTATTTATCAACTTAGTTTTTTAATTAGTAAATTGTGAACATGCGTATAGAATCATTATAAAGACATCTTTTTAAAATATTTTGTTAAAATTTAAAGCGTCTGCTCTAATATAAGCGATGGTGTATATATGTAAAATACGACTACGACATTGATAAGAATCTTTATAAAGTGATAGCCTCAGCAAGCGATATAGTTGTCAACTGCCTTATTTTTAAAAATACGTCCTGGCTCAGCAAAAGATCCAGAAAACGTGATACATGATTTTATGAGTAACAAAGAATAACAATATCTTCCCTCGTATTTTTTACGCCAGGGAAGTTACTGTAATTCTACGAGAAATTTTAATACAACCACGTGGGAAGTAAAATTACGAAACAGCGTATTACAAATTCAGATTACATTTTTATGCTGTAATTATTACGACATCGGTTGTAAAATTAGTACCTAGTACCTGCATAATTACTGTAACGTACTGTTTTTTGCTAATGCAAATTTATCGCTGTATTCATATATAATTTCTAGAGTAAATATTTTTCTTATCTTCCTCTTTATCGACAAAAAAAATCTGTCTCACAGAAACCAACACAATGCTTATTCAATTCAGCGAATCTCGTGTTGTAGTGCGATTCATAGCTACTTTGTCATCATCGTGTCGATACAGTATACTTCCTTTAAAATTAACACTTTTCTGTTTATTTGAAAAATATATTGTAGATATACAGCGACGTAACTGTTATATTACCGTGCTCTTCGTGTATATACAGCCATGTGAAGAATTACAGTAATAATACCGTAAGTAGTGAGTTACAGTAACGATACTGTAAAATAATACAGGAATTTTTTACTTTGTAGTGTATCAGGTGGGCAAACTTTTATGGGTGACAGTGTACGCACTCGATTTCACCCGCAAATATTAGCCAATTTTCGCATTCTCTGCGTATACAGGCGTACCACGACGATGAAAACATGTCGATATCCCATTATCTCTATGCATGTTAGTGCAGTTGTCTATATATCCGCACAAACATCGTGTATGTATTAATATTATTCCATAACATGCGATACCGCACAGCATCACATGCATCCATATGCAATAACCTATATGTGATCCGGCGTGTATGCATGGATCTATACACGCATATAGCTATCTAGCTATACGGGAATAGGCATCGCAACCATCGGAACGTTATTATTACACTCGCCGATTTGATAATGAAACTACATACCTTCGCCTGTAATGATGATTGATTTACATGGCAAGGAATGCGCGCCGGGGAATTGTTAACGTCTCGTCTTGCTCCCCCGGCATAAATAATTCGAAATTTTAGCGTGTAATTCGCGTCCGGCGTTCGATAATGGGAATCTGCATTTGTGTTTGTGCGTGGTGGTGTGTGAGCGTTCGCGATACCGATGTCTGAGATATCGAGGGAACGATTTTATTGCTAATTGTTTTCCGATAGAAGCACCAGATACCCTGCGTTAATGGTGTAAGCGTTAAGAACATAAGAAACCTACGGATTTAGATTAATCAATTTGATGTTTTCAATGAGAGACACGCGAAGATGCACAAAAGGCATAGAGATTGAATATCAGGATTACATTACAAATATGGAGATAATAATTTGATGTATTCCTTATAAAATCAGTTCAGCACTAAAATTTAGTTAACACCAAAAGGAAAGTCCCCCACATGGAACGGTGTACGGTGTGGATTGGTGGAAAACCGTACAATGTCTGGAAAAAACGTTGTACGACATCGCGTACTAGGAGATCCCGCTGAAGCAACTATGCATTGACTTTAATTGCTGCAACCTTAAATTATGCACATATACCTGTATGGGGTATACAGTCCCTGTCCATTTTATTAGGGCCACCTTATAAATTTAAGCTTTTGTGTGTTTCCAACGTGATAATTTACAAATACAAAAATATAAATTCATGAATAGGGTTTACATATATTATTTGGATCGGTTACTATTCTAGAAAGAATATTTATCCGTTTACGTAACAACGTGTTTACGTGTTAGTGTTGTACTTCAGGTTACTGCTTGTATGCGCTTTATATTTTTTCGTTATGGGTAAAGAAAAGGACATACGGAATGAGAAAAAACTGGGTATTGAGGCATTGTTGTATTCTCAACGCACTACTGCAAAGAAGTATCCCAACAAATATTGCAGTGAATCGCCGTTTGGTGAAAAAAGATACTCACTGCAAGTACCGGAAGAGCGTTTTGCGGGAAGAAAAGGATCACTACTAATCGTATTCTGCAACTAGCGACTGAAAACCGAGGTTTATCCAGCAAAAAATAGGAAATATAATGTCTCAACAAGAAGTGCAAATATCCACGCGTATAGTACGTTGACGATTATGCTAAGATGGATTCAAATGCAGACGCCCCCTGAGAAAGCCAAAATTAACACCGATGATGAAGTTATTTTGTTACATTTTGCCCATAACGTGCGTACTTCATCATCACTGGGGGACTGTGTCACTTCCACTACTGCGGACGTGCATTATTGTGAAGCAGCATGACTACACTGCTTGACATTCCACGCTGCCTGTTTTGAATAGCGCGGCGACATAGTTGAAGAGTCCGACAGTAGGCCGCTGCATTTATGATATCACCTCTAGGCATATAAATAAGCAGGGCCATAATCTTTTTGGTGCTTAAAATCTGTTTTCCTTTGTAAAATGTTATATCCAAGTCCCATTACCAGTGTCAGTGTAATTCAAACCTTCAACACCATCCTTGTCCCAGCGACCGAGAAATGTCAATGCAGCTGCCATTCGTTTAGTTGTGTGTTCGTCTGACAAGATTCGTGAAACCCACGTGGCATATACTTTATTATAGCTTAGATCTGTGCTAGCAATTCCGCATGATAAGAGTTTTTGAAATTTCTGGAAAAAATTAGTGCAGTTCATTAATTGCGATGGGCCTATTTTCTTGGATTTTTGTTTCAATCCTAACTTAGCGTCTGTCAGTCACCAAAGAGGGCCGACCCGAGCGATCTTCATCCTGAGCATTCTTCCGTCTCCCATTAAACATGATACACCACGTCCCAACTGACGCTTCGTTCATCACATTACCGTAAACCTCAGCTATCTGTCTATAGATTTCTATGGATCGGACTTCTTGCGCATTGAAAGAGTGGATAATACTGCGCACCTAACACTTGCGGGATCGTCAATTTTGTCACATTTTAGGGTCGCACAGCTTAACACTAAGCTCGTTACTTATGTTTTCTAAGAGCCAATGATGAACTTGATGAAAATGAAAGACGTGAAAGCTAGGTACATAAAAATTATAGAGTTTCAAGGTGTTGGCAAGACCCTGACGAACATGAAGTTTTGAAACAAGATGTGACAGGCCAAAGGTGGATAATTGCTCATTTCGGAGGTAGTATGGGCTTTATACAAAATGGTTTACTTCCGTTTAAATCGAAAACCAAAAGTGGTGATTATTACGAGGAAATGGATTTTGAAAACTCTTCAAAGCGGTTGAAAACGCAACTGGTAGCAAATTTACCAAACAATACAATAATCGTTATGGATAATGCATCGTACCATTCAGTGCAAATAAATAGGCCTCCTACATCTTCATCAAAGCAAGGTGATATAATTTCTACATAATCCATTGGTCATACTGTATTACGCCTTCCTCCGTATCACTGTGACTTGAATGCCATAGAGCTACTTCAGAGTATGGTTAAGAGAAAAATAGCTTCACACAATATTGGAATAACAACTATGGAAAATCTCAACCACAAGGCAGTAAATCAAATAACCCGCGAATTATGGAGAACCACGTCGACAAAATTACAAATGAATACATAACAAAAGATCAGCTGACAATTATCAATGGCTGGGAAAACGGTCACAGAAATACGAAATATTTTGCGAGAGGTTCAGGGCAGATGTACTTCATCATTTTCGACCATCAGCTTCTGAGTGAGCGAGTTCAAACGTGGCCGCACAAGCACAGGTGATGAACCACGCGGTGGATGCCGAAAGACCGCTACCAACGATGTGTCAAATGGTCGACAAAATTCATAATGTCGTGTTACCCCATCGCCGATTGAAGCTGAAAGAGATAGCAGAGGAGACTACATCGAAAAATAAAAATAAAAAAAACCACACCGATACCGTGCTTTTCATGTCGATTCCGGAAACATTTCAGGTCGCCCTCGTATTACAGTAAAACAAAAAGCTTTTCCTTTACTTAATTTAAAAAGCAACAGTCAAAACCTAGCATCCACAATTGTCTATAATCATAAATGTCAAACTTTTGAATTAAGCGCCATAATTTCTTTTTCCGACTGTACTTTTCAAAACGATGGTGCTGTTGGACCAGCCACATTGAATTAGTTGCACTATAAAGCAAATTATAGTTAGTAAGTGTCAACCCTAGTTGATCAAGTCGATAGTAATGACGAGCAACTTTCTAAATATGTACCGTGATTGATGCCTGCGCACGGCTATCTAGTTTTTTTCCTTTAGTTGATGATAACGTACGCGTCTTCTAACTCTTTTTGCCCCCTACAATGCATTAAATAGAAATCCACTAAAACGGGCAGAAAACAAAGCACTCAACTCTAATTTTAAAAAACATATTTCAAATTACACAATTTCTCTAAGCCCATTAAAAAAAAAAGGAAGAAAAGAAAAGACCAGAAATTGTTTTAACAAGACCGCTGACGATAGCGAGCCGCTTCTCTAAAAAATAAAGAGCAAAAGAGTACAAAAACAATCTACTCTTTTTCCGTAGCTAAAACAACGCCTCGACCAGTGACTCGTTAATTGACTGTTGTTTTAAAAAAAAAAGTTGCCAGTCACTCAATTTAGGAGTTGGAACGGAGGACGTCTCTCTCTCTCCTTCTTTCCACATCCGCGTTTCCTTTTGCTCCCCTTCCTTTCGTCACCTTCGTTAAGAACTATATTATTTTTACGTAGATAATAAGGACGGAACGGAATATTGTTGTGGACAAACCGATAATTCGATATTCAGTTTTGCCTCCTACATCCTGTTAGCGGTTGGGCAGGCGTTGACGCGTACTTCGGTGGTTTGTAGCTCGTTACGATCCTGTTTTGTTTTCGTTTCTATTCTTTTTCTTTTCGCCGCTCGTTTTCGCGTTAGCCTCGTTTAGCTCGCTTGTATTTTTTGCCTTCGCCGATGGACGCGAGAGATGCGGTTGTACGGGTTGGCGGTGTTAATTTTCTCGTCCAGATTGTCGTCGACTCTTCAAGAATAAATATTCAATGTGAAGGATGTTTTTAGGCAAAATAAAAAACGTGTCGATAACGGCGTGGGAACTTGCTTTACAAATAACATTTGGAGGTGTTGCGTTTTAAAGATAACCTTTTCTAAAAAGCGCCCTCTATATGTTGCCACTTTCTCTATATAACTTTTAATAAAATTTTTGGCATAACTACACTTTAATTTCATCGAAAACTTGAAAAACATTCGAGGATGTGTATTATAACATCCCATCCTTTACAAAGCTCCGAGTGGACTAAAATGCAAATGAGATTTGATTGCAAAGTACCTTATTAAACTCAGTGTTAAATGTAAACTACAGAATATAATACATATAGAACATTGCTTCTTTCTTTTGTAATATACTTAACAACGTATGCATTAAGATCAATAGCAAATTTTAAAGAAAAGCAAATGAAAGAGGGAAAGTTACATCTGTAGGTGAAAAATTTCTTAAGAAAGCAAATTCTTCTAATAAAGGATAATATAATCTTGGATGACCATTAAGAAGCAACGATGGCTCAATTTCTGTTATGTCATTTAATACTTTCATTTTCAAACTGCTTCTTGTCTACATAAAGAATGATTGAAACTTATTCCCAAACCCAATATTTTACAACAGCATCCTTAAAACTGCAAAAAAATTTCTTTTAAATGCTACACATTATGAACTCAATGATACGTTAGAAATGCCAAATTTCATAAATATGCAAATAAGGAGATATAACAAAAGAACATAGCTTCCTATAGTAGAACCATTTGACTTTAAGCAAAAACCAGGCAAAAGCGAATTACCCTTATTTTCCAGTTTACACCCACGTGAGCCCAAATCCACCGCAATGAATAGCGAATCATACCGGCACATATGCCATTACCGACTACGCAGCGCGGCAAATATTGTTATTATTACAATTATTGCCCTTCGGTCCCCACAAAGTACTCGGATGCCGTACATTCGAGAAATTTAATTCTGATTTTACGGCCGTTTGAGCATATTTTTTACGAGCCCAGTCGGTAGACGATGCATGCACACACGCTTACCGTAAGACCGTACTAGCTGCAGCTACTAAGACTGCGCTTTAAGTTAACATTTGTGTATCCATATATTTTTGAGCTGGCTTGCATTACCATTAACAGTATGCAGTTGGCGCAATAAAAATGAAATAAATAAATGCGCCGCGTACATAAATAGCGTGGAAACTTATGCCAAAGTACGGCCTAAACCAATAAACACTATTACGTTTGACATTTAATATCTTAAAATCGTGTATATATAGCGATTAAAGAAAAGTATTTATTGCCGCGCCAGCTGGTATCAAAGAAGGCAGTTAAGTATTACTTTAATAAATTTAATTGACGTAAATTGTTTAAATGGTTATTCTATTAAATGCCCTGTGTTGCACGTGTGTGTGTGTGCTTGGTATACGTCGATTGCGAGACCACGGCTGTGTGCGATTATATACGTATACAGTTAGAATGACGAGCAAGCATTATTTTCTTCAATTACGTTCTAAATCCAAACGACCAGTTGTGATCGTTCCATTTATTATTGTATGTATCATCGCGTTTACTATTGTATTGTAATATCCTTAACGTTAAACGATGTGATAGGTTACTTTAACGTCGTTTTAACAGATAGTTTTAAATTAGACCCGGCATCGTACTGCTATTCAAAAATGAGATTCCGTTGAAATTGCTGTAGTAGATACGGGAAATGTATGAGATACTACTAATCGGTTGCTTTAATTCTATAAAGAAATCTACAGTTACGTTGCGTATCATTTTGTGTATCGGAATGATCTAAATAAGTGCACCTTGTCAGTCCGACCTCCTAAGTATTTCTGAACTCTAACTAACGCACATTTTTGTGTCCATTTCTTGCCAGTAATAAAATATTTGTGCTGGGCGATTCTTTGTCATCGGATTGAGAACATGCCGGATCTAGCATATTACAATTTTCTCATTTTGGTCATGTTATCGTAAATAAATAATCTAGCTCTTTTCACTGAGTTATAAAGTTTTCTTTATACCTTCGAAGAAAAAAATTGCGGCTCTCGATTTACTTAGTTACAGCGCTTATTTGGGAAGGATATTAACTTTCGGTCTAGAAGGATATTAACAGCGTAACACTATAGTGACGTACATATATGTTTGAAAATATTTGAGTGTATACATTCTAGAACATTACGCATTTTGAGTTTCTGTATGCTGACAATAATAAATTGTGACATATTTTGCTAACTATTTAATAAGCTGTAAAAGAATGTAACTCTCCAATATTATCAACCTATTCCATAAATCGAAAAAGCTATTGCTTGTGTATCTCATCGAGAACCTCAAGCATAGACATCTCCAAGAATTTGAATGAGAGAGATCTCAAGTAGTATTACATAGTTGCCAACTCAGCTATAGCTGTTATAAAACCTACAAGATAACACTGTCTACTGCATGCTAGGAGTTCAGTAACATGCTTACGTTCGAATATTTCGGCTGTGAATAATAGACATTTTTATTTTAAATATCTTTCTGATTGTTTTCTGACGTCTGCGAATTTTCGCAAAATATTTTGGGTTCCATTTTCCATACGTTTTTATTTTATTTTCTGGGCAGCCTTGTACGAGGGGAGGTCCAGAAGTTCGTGGAATGGAGGGGATGGAGTGAGGATAGGGGCGCTCGCTAGGTGTCATTTTGATTGGCAACTCATCATTAGTATATAAATTAAATTGCAGCCCTATAGCGTCAGTCGTTTACGAATAATTGCCTGCTAAACAAGTCAATCTGGAAGAAATTGAACACCGTGCTGTGATGAAGTTCCTTACAAAGCGAGGAAAGAACGCACAAACCATATTGAATGAAATGGAAACCGTTTATGGGGAACACTGCCCCAGTAAATCAATGATTTATAAGTGGCATGGTCTTTTTAAACATGGTCGGGAGTCGATTGAAGACAACCCCCGCTCAGGACGGCCAGTTGAGCTCACCACATCAGACATCGTCGAAAAAGTGCAAAAATTTCTAGTGCAAGATGTCCGTTTGAAGAAAAAACAATTATCTGCATTACTTGGAGTATCAGATACCACCATTTTGCGTATACTACATGACCACCTGGATATGACAAAAGTCAGTGCAAGATGGGTACCGAGAATGCTCACGCCGCTGCGGAAACAGCAGCGCGTCTGTGGGTCCAAACAATTTTTGGAGCTGTATAGAGACACAGAATTTGGAGCGGATGGTTACCGGAGATGAAACATGGGTTCATCACTTTGAGCCTGAGTCCAAAAACAGGAGTCCATGCAACGGCACAAAAAGGGGACACCACCGCCAAAGAAAGTTAAAGTGTCAGAATCGGCTGGAAAGTTGATGGCTACTGTTTTTTGGGATTATGAGGGGATATTATTGATTGATTACAAAGAAAAAGGTAGGAGCATAACCGGAGAAACATTACGCAGCGATTTTAGAGAAATTAAAGGAGGCTATCAAGGATAGACGTCGAGGAAAATTGACCATGGATGTGTTGCTCTTACAAGACAATGCGCCGGTTCACAAGAGCAAAGTTGGCCATCCACCCTATAGTTCAGACCTGGCACCTCGTGATTTTTATTTGTTCCCCAATTTAAAAGAAGACTTACGTGGAAGAAAGTTTTCCGACGACAATTAGATAAAGGAGGCAATTTTGGCCCATTTTGAGACGAAAGATAAAAAATATTTTTATGATGATTTAGAAAAATGAATTCATAGATCTAATAAATGTATTGTGCTTAAGGGTGATTATATTGAAAAGGAAAAATAGATTTATTGTTTTATTTTATTTAAAACCCTTTCATTCCACGAACTTCTGGACCTCCCCTCGTATATTCGAGATCACTGTAATAATTTATTGCTTTGTGACGCATTCTTGGCTTAAATAACAGTATAAAAAATGTGTTTTCATTAATCACCGTTAATGTTTCATCTAACATATTGCATCCGTTGAAATATAACATTTACAATTTACACTTGATACCACATCAAACACGGCTATTATTTTATTTAATATACTCACTCCTTAAAACCGACAACAAGAGATTCATTATTAGCGTACTCTTTCTGGAATGTTTACTATTAAATAAGGGAACCCATAACGTACACACATACATACAATGTACCATATGTTAATGTAGACTACCATAAAAGGTTCTGTTCCACGGACGTAAACAGATATTACAGAATAAGGACAGGACTGTATGCGTCCCTGCACAAAACGCTCTGTTATTATCGATTGAATGCTTTCGGATTTCTTTAAAAGCCGCTTTAAAAAGTTCCTTTGAATTATTACATACACATCTATACGCCTATGAAAAGATTTATTAAGTTTTTACCAGGGATTTAAGGGTATTATACATATGTATAACGTTGAAAGAGGTAGTCGGATTTTGAATTAAATATGCCATAAAAGTATTGTATATATTAAGTATGTGATTAAACATACTCCACATTCCAATGACATCCTTGTATGTTATTCGACTGTAGCAGTACTCAAGCTATGGAAAACTATTCAGTACAGTATCGAGGTTATATTTTAAAACAGTGTTCGCTTTAATAGAGGCAATATTAATTCGAAAGTAATCAGCACTAAGGTAATGCTGCAACTATCTTACGGAAGGAAAAATGTACGGTCCTGCAAAAACGGAATTATCCGTACTGTTGTTCTAAACCGTATGTATTATTTCTAGAAAATATCATCTACATAAGAATTTATTGAAGAGTTCTTTGCAACCGCAACTTATTGACGAAACTTGTATATACAATGTCGATACAATGAACCACAACATTTCTAAGAAATTCATAAAAGCTCCATTACCTGGTTTCGGCTACTAAAATGCGGTAACTGTATGTAAGCATTAAACGTGCTAACCTAGTTCAGATACTTAACTAGTTCAATATGGCGAAAACTAATTTGTTACAAGCAAAAGAAGAAGTTACAGGGTAGCATAATAATTCTCTCCGACGAATAGAGTCAGGCCAAACAGTGTTCTATTTGTTCGTTATCCGAAAGTAGAGAAACTCTAGTAAAGAAATGGGTAATCTTGCCAGTATGGACAAATCTGTAGAAGCACAGGACTCGACAGAAATCTTCAATAATCATTTAGTGCCAACGATTCTGCAGAATATCACTGAGCCATAGTTGTAAGTGCAGTAGTTATTCGACAATTACTGATTGGTATGCATTCAATTAACGACTTTATTGCCACTAATATGCAATTTATCATTAAAAATAAGAGATCGTTTAACAGAAAGAGACAAGGGTACACCCTTGTTCTGTTAGAAATAGCCTAGATTTAAACCGCATCGATAACTGCCGGTACATTCTTTCGAAAATAGTTGTCAGGACTAAACTGGCAAAGTAGCAAGTGGTAAAAGCTGTTTAAAATATGTGGACTAAAGACATTTCGATCCAATCTTTATACAATTCGAAAACCTTAAACTAAATATCAAACTGTATCCTTATGCTATTGGATATAGATATTTCAAATTTTATTTAGTCAAAGCTACATTTTTCTAAACATGTGTATTATCTAAATATGGGTGTCCTTTACGTGTCCTATAGTGATTTCGAATAAGCAGATGGATTAATTACATCGGGTGTGCCGCAGGGTTCCAATTTGGTCCCTTTACTGTTTCTTTTATTCATCAACAATATCACTCATATTGTGGGTTGCGAGATTCTAATGCTCGCTGATGATATTAAGATTTTCTGGTGTCTGGTTGGTGCATCTGAAATAGATTAAATTTAAATATATTGAATTGTAAAGTACTTAGCTTCATTAGGAAGAAGTCGTCTTTTCTGTTCAGTTTTTCAATCGACACTAGGATACCATTCGTTGCACTAGGAATAGAGATCTTGGGGTAACATTTGAACCTCGACCTGATTTATTTTACCATATTACAGAAATTGTTTCTTCTACTCCACAGACCATGGTTTTTAAATTGCGCAACACCAGGATGTGTACTAACGTAAATTAGACGCAGTAACGCCTATCTCTCATTTTTATACAACTTGCTCACTAACTTCCTGTTGAGCAAAGCTTTGGCTTAAAATCTTGTGGAAGATCAAAAATATGTAGTAATATGTTGCTTTGACTTCTGCTATAGCTGGAGTAGCAAATGTCATCATCATCAACAGCATCATTTATGATCGTTACCTTCGTAAGTGCTGAAGCACTGTTTTAAGAAGTTTCCACGAAATCACAGACTGGATGGCGTCTATTAAATATTAGTCACTCACAAACATTAAAAGTTAGGTTGCCGAAATTTGTTCAATGCCCTCAACACCACTTTTAAAATTTCATCGCTAGTAGATTTTGCAACTCTTTTGAAAGCAGGTAAGATATGGGGTGACGGTTCAAACTCTTCCATTTACCATCACATTCACTACAGAATGTTTTTTCCGATCGGTTGTATTGTCCACACATAACTACAATTTTTTATCTTTCAATTCTGCTTTAATTCTTCTTTCAACGTAGTCACGAACAGATGGCATAAAGCTTCTTAACGATGCTTGTTGGTCTAGTAAAGTGAACGGTACATTACATAGAATAAAACACCCATATCAAATATTAATTGTTCGCTGTATAATTTGCCACGGATTGCAGAACAGTTTTATACTCTTTAGGTGGCGTTCACACTGCCACCTGCTGCTCACACATTTAATCCTATCGTCTTCGTATTTTAAATCCAGCACACTTGTCACCTAAAAGCGACATTTTCAAAGCATATGTGTACTGACCCACAACGACCAATCGAATACTACTGAACGAGCGTGCATTAATACCGGTACTCGATTTTCCGTGCCGCGCGCTTCACCCTTCCACGTTGTTTTCCGCACGGCACTGAAACTTACCTCTCTTTGCCGAGACTACTGATACTTAAGAAAATTGTTTTATAGTACCAAAAGTTATAACAGTAAAGTTATTCAACCGTTCCGGGACTTTGTAGTCACCTGTATTTGTTTTTGTAATGTGTCCTAACTTAGTGTGTTATACTATACGTAGCGTGAAATTTATTCAATAAAATCACATTTATATTATTATATACTAAATCACTTAACACGTCTTCATATATACTTTAAAAGCATAAAATAGAAAAGAAAAATAAATACTAGAGGCAGCGCCGTAGGCTTCAATAGAGCATCCATTTGTATTATGCAAACAGAGACAGTACGTGTGCGCACTTTAGCGAAGCGCCTATTATATAGATTAGAAAAGGACCTACTCTACAGTCCTCGACATCATCGTCTCGCGTAGAGACCGACCAACGTTTCTATTTGTTTGCATAATTCATATAATTACAAAAGTATCCCGCTTAATCTTCCGGACATTGATGTAGAACGGTTGTCTAGCGCCATGAACGTTCGCATACGTTACCTGCGTCTAATTTCGCGTAATTTGTCCTGCTCATGTTGCTCTTACGTTGGGAATTTGTAATTTAGTTTTAAAACTATTAGGGAAGAGCGTAATTTTACATTCTGTCTTGC
This sequence comes from Trypoxylus dichotomus, assembly GCA_023509865.1. Taxonomy (NCBI): domain Eukaryota; kingdom Metazoa; phylum Arthropoda; class Insecta; order Coleoptera; family Scarabaeidae; genus Trypoxylus; species Trypoxylus dichotomus. The sequence goes on along the minus strand of CM042074.1, from coordinate 86,681,911 downwards.
GGCGTGCGTCGCCGAGACCGGACACGGCGCAGAAGGTAAATACCGACAGCGTGCATATACAGAGTTACATTAACATTTAGCGTTATAATGCTCGTTCGTTCGCTGGATTACATAAGATACATCGTCGTTCAATATACGCGTAGATCGTATGGTAGATGGATGTACTTTACTTCGAAGGTAGAGATATATCTGCAAGAGTGATTAACATAAGTTAGCTGTCAATCTCGGTGAAGGAAATTGCAATTACACGTAATCATACTTAACTTTTTGCCGAGAGTATTTTAGTAAATAACTCAATTTACATTTAAACTAACAACATTTGCGTCTAATTTTTAGTATTACGTGTAAATATTAACATCTCATTATGAATAAGCTCGTAAAACATGCTCCATAATTTAACCAGTATGGAAAGGATTCGTTAAATTGTTTTTTGAGAAAATCTTATGGCCTTGACGATACTATAGACATTTGTGACTCAACTTTTGACCTTTTCACTAACTCCTAGGTATACAATATTTTCAAGATGGCGGACACAACAGTAGTGAATAGACATAAAGTGATCTCAAGTTCTGATTATGGTAAGTTATGATACGAAATGTACTTGGACAAGTTGTAATGCAATAGCGGAAGTAACACATGGACTGAAAAGATATTCTATTCATTAGCTTGTGAGTTATTGTGCTAAGAGTCACGCTACTTTTGTTATTTTCAAAACAATGGATCAAAAACAATTTCGTGTTTTAATTTTACACTGCTTCTTGATGGGAAAAAATACCGTCCAAGCGAAACAATGGCTTGAAAGGTGTTATGGGGACTCCGCACCATCAGAAACAACAATAAAACGTTGGTTTGCTGACTTCAAACGTGGTCGTAGAGACACCGATGATGCAGAACGCAGTGGACGTCCAAATGAGGCGGTAACACCAGAAAACATTAAAGAAATAAACAAAATCGTTTTAAATGATCGAAAAGTGAAGTTGCGTGAGTTAGCTGACATCGTAAAGATATCAAAAGAACGTATTGGCTTTATATTGCATGAGCATTTGACTATGAGAAAGCTCTGTTCAAAGTGGGTGCCGCGTTTGCTCACTGTTGACCAAAAACAAGAACGTGTTGAGGATTCTGAGCAGTGTTTGGCCATGTATAACAAACCGGAATTTTTGCGTCGATACGTGACAATGGATGAAACGTGGATCCACCACTTCACTCCGGAATCAAAACGGTCGTCATCTGAGCGGACAGCAACTGGTGAACCTCGCCCAAAGCGCCTGAAAGCACAACAATCGGCTGGAAAGGTTATGGCCTCGGTATTTTGGGATGTGCGTTGTGTAATATTCATCAACTATCTTGAGAAGGGAAATACCATCAACAGTGTATATTATATAGCGTTATTGGAGCGTTTGAAGGCCGAAATTGCAAAGAAACGACCGCACACGGCAAAGAAAAAAATGTTGTTTCACCAAGACAACGCACCGTGTCACAAGTCAATCAAGACAATGGCAAAACTACATGAATTGAACTTCGAATTGCTCCCACATCCACCGTATTCGCCAGATTTGGCTCCCAGCGACTACTGGCTGTTCGCAGACCTCAAAAAAATGCTCGCCGGTAAGAAATTTCGCACTAATGAAGAGGTTATCGCTGAAACTGAGGCCTATTTCGAGGCAAAAGATAAATCGTTCTACAAAAGTGGTATTGAAGTGTTAGAGCGGCGCTGGAATGATTGCATTGCTCTTGATGGAGATTACGTTGATGAATAAAGCTAATTTTGAACCAAAAAAACCAAAGGCCCTGGACTTTTCAGCCCATGTGTTATGTACATATTTCGCGATATTCTTTCAACTTGGAATCTATAATTTAATGATAATAGGTCGAGACGAAATATGTCATGTCATGATAGCTTTATTGTCAAACTCCACAGTAATTTAGTTTATTTATTTATATTATTGTATATGCCTACATGAGTACGTATTATCTGAATGTTGTAAGTACAATGAAGCACGTTGAAAATGAGGCTGTGGTATATAATTTCGTAAGAAGCTGAAAGTGTTAGGTAAAATAATTATTTGGGAAAAGCAAATTAAATATATTATATCTATTATTCTTCAAATACATTACAAGAATAAATCAAAACTAATTCGAACAGGTATTACGAATTCTAACCAGATGACACTACAGCGGGTTGCATATTCAACACCACAGTGAACACGATGCATCTACAATAATAATGAATCAATTATTTTTTAAGGTTAAAAAAGAAACCGTGAATATTTAGTTGGGTTCTCTTTAAATTTTATAATTAATTGCGGTGGCAATGACATTATTTGTAAAGTGCCATTATCTCGTTCTTCATTTAAGAAATGTTTACGTATCACTGCTGAGTGTTGGAGGTCGTTGTCCAGTATGAATACAAAATTTTCGCCGATTAGACATTGCCCAGATGGTATTGGATTTTCTTGCAGTAATTCTAAATAACCCTAATTTCGCAAAATATGTTCGATTCGCTGTACTTACTTGACAGTTGGCACTACACAATCCTGTAACATTCTTTGGCCTTTCGCTCTTCTTACAAAAAACACGCCTTGAATATCTAAACACCTCAAACTTTGACTCATCAATCCATAGCACCTTTCTCCAATCATCCACTCTCCAAATTCTATGTGCCTGTGCCCACTGTAGCCGTTTTTACCTGTTTACCCAGCGAAGTAGGGATTTTTTATTGCAATGCTGCCGTGAAGATTTGCAGCTTCTAATCTAGGTTTCCACTTGTGAAATGAAGAACCGTTTGCTTAGGACAGAAAGAAATCTAGAATCCTTGGTGATGTAACTTATAAGAGGTGAATATTTCCGCGAAAAATAAATGATTTTGAGTCTAATATCATGTTGTTTGTTCAGAAGCATTTTTGGATTCTGCATGCCAAAATTACCCAAGAACTTTTAAATGTTCTTGGGTAATACGTTTTCTGCAGTGCAATTAAGACCGTGTGGTTTAAATATTCAAGATCCGAAAGGACATTTATTACAAAGATTAATAAAACAAATCTACATCAGGTATTAATACAGAGAAAAAAAACAAACCATATAATCATTGAGAAAAGCTCTCTCATATATTGGAGAGTCCCGCATACAAGAACATTAATTACGCATTCATAATCATATGGAATTATGACAACCGATTTACATTTTCCTATTGCCCAAATACTTTGATCAATGATTATTAATGGTCAGTGTTAATAGCGCGACTTAATGAAGTAATTAAAACCACACCCTTAAATAGTAATCCGGCAGAATGCGCTGGTTGGACCGAGGAAATTCCCGATGCGGTGACCCCGTGTGTTTTCGTTCTTCGTCTTCCTCCGATTCATTTCATTACCAACCGCAATCGATCTAACCTTCGAAAGCGTATAATCTATCGGATGAATACGAATGATAAATTTAATCTATTGTCACTTTTATATTGCTAAATATTGTAGTGGGTATTGTAATTTAGTCAGGAAAAGAGGTCCCGAAATTTATGCAAAAACAATTAAATAAATAAACATTTATACAACAACAGCTGGTTATTTGGTGTTAACCAAAAGAATGCGAGAATAGCGTTATACTGATGAGAAATAGTACCCAACCTGGAAATTCAGAATTTAATGAAATAACCAGGTTTCATTTAGTTCTGAACTATCAGATTGGGTACCATTTTAGACTGATGGGGTCAGCGTTACACTGATGAGGAATGGTACGCAGCCCGGATATTCAGAATTTAATGAAACCTGGTTAGTATGTAACCCACTAATTTCCGTTTCTGTCAAAAAACGATTTTGGGTATCTTACGAGGGCTACACTAAACTTGATTCAGTTCAAGCTGAAAGGGAATGATCCCTCTTTCTCCTATTTTGGCGTCGAATCGAACCAATAACTGTTACCTCCAAGTAATAAATTAGAATTACGTCTTGTGAATTTTAAAAGGAGATGGTAAAAGAAAAAAGGCTGCTTGTAAAGAATACATACAAACAAAAACAACACAAGATAAAGAAGATTACAGTGGGAAGAGAAACCTAGTAAAGAAAACTATAAAGGAGGAGAAGAAGGAATTTGGGGAACAGATAATACGAGGGTTTTAAATAAAATAAAACAATAAATCTATTTTTCCTTTTAAAATATAATCACCCTTAAGCGCAATACATTTATTAGATCTATGAATTAATTTTGCTAAACTATCATAAAAATATTTTTTATCTTTCTCCTCAAAATAGACCAAAATTGCCTCCTTTACCTCATTGTCGTCGGAAAACTTTCTTCCACGTAAGTCCTTTTTTAAATTGGGGAACAAATAAAAAACACTAGGTGCCAAGTCTGGACTGTCGGGTATACGGACTATTGATTGAAAGCCATGCTTGTGCAGAGCAGCCGTTGCAACTTTGCTCTTGTGAACCGGCGCATTGTCTTGCAAGAGCAACACATCCATGGTCAATTTTCCTCGATGTCTTTCCTTGATAGCCTCCTTTAATTTCTCTAATATCGCTGCTTAATATTCTCCGGTTATGCTCCTACCTTTTTCTTTGTAATCAATCAATAATATCCCCTCATAATCTCAAAAAACAGTAGCCATCAACTATCCAGCCGATTCTGACACTTTGAATTTCTTTGGCGGTGGTGTCCCCTTTTTATGCCATTGCATGGACTCGTGTTTGGACTCAGGCTCAAAGTGACGAACCCATGTTTCAACTCCGGTAACAATCCGCTCCAAAATCTGTGCAGGTTTGCCTCCACACAGCTCCAAAAATTGTTTGGACGCACAGACGCGCTGCCGTTTCTGCAGCGGCGTGGGCATTCTCGGTACCCATCTTGCACTGACTTTTGTCATACTCAGGTGGTCATGTAGGATACGCAAAATGGTGGTATCTGATACTCCAACTAATGCAGATAATTGTTTTTTCTTCAAACGGGCATCTTGCAGTAGAAATTTTTGCACTTTTTCGACGATGTCTGATGTGGTGGCCTCAACTGGCCGTCCTGAGCGGGGGTCGTCTTCAATCGACCATGTTTAAAACGACCATGCCACTTATAAATCATTGATTTAGTAGGGCACTGTTCCCCATAAATGGTTTCCATTTCATTCAATATGGTTTGAGCGTTCTTTCCTTGCTTTATAAGGAACTTTATCACACCACGGTGTTCAATTTCCTCCATAGTTTCAGCTTTCTTCCGGATTGACTTGTTTAGCAGGCAACTATTCGTAAACGACTGACGCTATAGGGCTGCAACTTAACTTATACACTAATGATGAGCCGCCAATCAGAATGACACCTAGCGAGCGCCCTTATCCCCACTCCATCCCCTCCATTCCACGAACTTCTGGACCTTCCCTCGTAGAACGTAGTCAGCGGACAACAGAAAATTTTGGACAAGAACAAAGAGATTAACAGGAATCAAAAGGAAGGAAATAAAGGTAACAAAAGATAAGAATAACTGACTACATACAGGAACAAAAGACAAACTAGGAAGATGAAAAGAATACTATGACGACGAATTTAACACAATAAATGCAGAATAAAGAAGAACTGAACCAACACCAAAAAATAACAGAAGTAAGAAGTCGAGGAGGCCTTACAAAAAATCAAGGTAGCGAAACCAGACGGAGATGACGGCATATTACTAAAAATTATGAAATAGCTAGGATGGGATGGAAAAGAAATGATACGAGAGATGTTAAAAGCAATATGGAAGGAACCGAAAATACCAAGGAAATGGGAAAATAATCTGAAAATCCCGATTTACAAGAAAGGAGAGCAAACTCAATGCGAGAATTATAGAGCTATATGTTTAGCACAAGCACAACAAACTACAAACTGTACAGAAGACTACTGGGGGAAAAAGTTTTTGTGGAACAAAGGCTAGAGGAACAACAGGAAGCTTTCAGGTCACAGAGACAAACGAACGACAATATCTATATAATGAAGAAATTAACAAACAGAAAAACTGAAGAAAGAGAAGAAATGTTTCTAGTGTTCGTCGATCTGAAAGCAGCCTTTGTTGCGATAGTAGATATGGGAAAGTTTAAAGGAACTGGAAATCCCCAAAACCCTGCTAGATGCGATCAGAAGTACATACGACAGAGTGAGACTCAGCATACGAATTGCAGGGCAAGAATCAGAAGAATTCCAAATGAAAACGGAGATAAAACAGGGTGACACTCTAAGTCCACTCTTGTTCGTATTAATGATGGATAGTGGTGTCAAACGAGTAAAAGCACAAACCGAACAACACAGCACAATAATAAGATACAGAAACCTAGAACCTAGTTAAAGTAAATGTTGCCATTATACTATTACTCCTACATATTAAAACTTGTAACGCAGCAAGGTTATATTGCCAATGTGGTTACGATTTTGATTGCTTTCAATAACGAATAAGGTATTCACTGTTGCCAATATATCTTTTCGTCTATTGTTTTTAATGAAACTATTGTAATAATTGGCCTGTCTTAAAGATAAAAAAAAATATCAAACCCAACACAAGAGCAAAGTTAGAATTACTACAATAGACGAGGCCCTCTTAAGAATACACATTCTTTCCATTCTTTTACACACTAAATCTTATTAATAGCGCATATCGGACTATTGTTCCTGACGTGAACTATCTATATACACAAACAGCACACAGCACACCGCATGAACTGTTGTAGCTGGAACATTAATATTAATTAAAATGAAATGCTTTAATCATAATTGCGGTATATTTCTGATGTAATTATGCATTGCGTAACGAATGGGATAAATTATAAACGGAAACGGCCGTGCAATGAATTAGATATAATTAAATAATCTATTTGTTATTATCTTAGTTTCTTTTTTAAGAGCATATACGTTGTGTGTTTTTCGGTAAGCAACATATTTTAATAGTATGTTCGTATTTAAGCTTCTAACACTGGTTAAAATTCGTTAAACATGTTAATATCATCATTACTATTAGCACATATCCCTGGTCCGTCCTGGTACGTATAACAACAATGTATTATACACTATCGCTCAAAAAAGTTAGGATACTTGGTAAGAACTCGTTTTTACTTTTGGTTTATTTCTTTTATTTAGAACTCATTAGCTGATATTTTTCAGAAAATCATCAAATTACACTGATACCACTAATTGCTATAATTGCTAATTCATTCGCTATAGCTAGTTGTACTAAATATTACAGATACTATATTGTCGGTAACCAGTTATTGTTCTTTTCTGTCAGAAAATATTCAATTCACCAATAAATGGATTAACAACGGCATTTCTCCCTCCAACCCTTCTACGAGGGCAATCCCAAAAAAAAGGTCTCCTATATTTTGCGATATACAAAGAACCGTTTATTTTCTATAATAGCTACATCACTTTAAAGGTTGAAGAATCCTTTATTTTTCAACATAATCGCCATTCCGGTCGATGCATTTTTGTAGACGCTGTGGCAGTTTTTCAATGCCCATGTCATACCAGCTTGCCGCCATGCCCTTCAGGAAGCGTTGAACCTCATCTTTCACCTCATCATCGGCGCAGAACCGCCGTCCAGACAAATGTTCCTTCAACTTAGGGAACATATGGAAATCGCTGGGTGCCAAGTCCGGACTGCAGGGTGGGTGTGTGATGACGTTCCAACCAAAATTTTGCAGGAGAGCGATGGTTTGACGGGCGACGTGAGGACGGGCGTTGTCGTGGAGAATGCTTACACCCTTGCTCAACATCCCTCTTCTCCGGTTCTGAATTGCCCTTCTGAGTTTCTTCAGTGTTTCACAGTACCTGTCAGCGTTGACTGTTGTCCCAGCAGGCAGAAAGTCGACCAACAGTACCGCCTGCCTTTCCCAAAATACAGTTGCCATGACTTTACCGGCAGATTGTGTTTGCTTGAATTTTCGTGGCTTGAGCGAAGAGGGATGCCGCCACTCGCGCGACTGTTGTTTTGTCTCAGGTGTAAAGTAGAATGCCCAGATTTCGTCACCCGTGACAATCGAGTCCAAGAAGTTTTCGTCTCCATAGCGGCGAAGAAATTCGCGGGAAGAATCAACCCGTTGCCGTTTGTGGTCTTCTTTCAGCATACGCGACATCCGTCTTGCACACACCTTCCGATATTGCAACTTTTCCGTTAAAATCCTGTGGATGGTGCTTCTGGACACCTCAGGAACCAAAATGGAGAGAGCATCCAGAGTGATCCTCCAACGGCCTCCCGTTCCTTTCTTCGTCATGAATTTCAGTACGACCGGCTGTAAAGTCTCTACACCACTTGCGAACTTTTTTGACATCCATCCACGACTATCCATACACTTCCGTCAATAGACGGTGAATTCCAACCGGTTTAACCTCTTTTGCGTTCAAAAATCGAATAACTGCGCGCACTTCGCACTTGGCGGTAACGTTTATCGGGAGCTCCATTTCGAATGGCTACCAAGCCAAGACTGAGCATCCGAGCGAAGCGCCTGCGTGCTTATGTGGTACAGGAGAAGACACCACTCACAACAGTGTTACCAACAACCGTATTAAAACTTTCTCTACGCCTCCAAAAAATAGGAGATCTTTTTTTGGGATTGCCCTCGTATTTATACTACGGGTATTTCTAAGAAGCGGCAGATAAAGACTATTTGTCTGTTAATACCGCTATATTGAAATATCTAAAGGATGCCTCATATTCATGTCCCTGGGTGTAGTGTGCATACTCACTTGTAACTACGTTATAAACAACCCCTCGTTACTTGCAAACATTCCAGTAACGCATCAAAATTAGGGACAGAACTTATGGCAAGACTACGCCATAAGTCTTAAGAGAGTATCTTTATTGACCCGTTGTTCGTACTTTCTTGAGCGACAGTGTATTCCATATCGGTGTATGACTTATAGATTATTCAGAATGCTTATGCAAATTAATTCCATGTACCTACACCCTAGTCGTGTTTTTTCAACGAAACGTAGAAACAATTTCATTTATTAAAATGCATTTATTACCTATTTTAGAACAATAAACTCGGTTGAACCGTGAATACAAATAAGTAGTAATAATACAGCAAACAATGAGCTATTTTTAAATTACACGGGCGGCTATTTTATACAACATTTTTCGATTTTATTGCCTTTTTCTTTCGTATAATAGTTTTCTATTCTATTGTTATAGAAGTTTGTTACGCGTCAGGAGAAGTATATCACATTATATAAGGAAACAATGGCAAGCAGACGGAGGAAAGTTTTTGTTTTCAACACCTTATCGAGCCATTGATATGTAAATTTTTAACAGAGGCGATTTCCATAAAACCACTGTGTGTACTTTGTTTAGTATAATATAATGTCCAGAAACTCGAATTGAATTTTTAATAGAAATGTGAGATAAATACGAAGAACGCCAGTTATGTTTTTGAAACAAAGCGATATTCATGCGGTTATCCGAAGCTGACGTAATTGAAACGATTTAACCTAAAAGGTAAAACAAGCAATGAAATGAAAGCAAATCATATTATTTGAAATAATTAAGGAATTCATTGAAACAGCAATTAATTTTTAGAAAAACATTTTGGTTACTATACAGTGTTACATATGCTACAACGGTCAGCACTCAGTCAACTTCTTTCCGATATCTAGCGTACCGCAGGGGTGCCGTCTCGGGCCTCTGTTTTTTAACTTTGTTACGTGTTTGCCTACGTAGATGATATTAAAATACACACTACTATTTATAATTTCTCTGTATGTAAGCACACTCTAAATAAGGGTCTAGCAAAATTACATGTAAAGTTGATGGCAACTTTGTTACCAACGATTTGTCATGCGTCTGTGTTTTGCGTTACTTTCTCTTAGCGAGTGTGCTGATGTAAACTATTCCAGATATTATGATATGGATATAGAACGATAATAAGACCAACACGTTGCTTCTCGATACGTTTATTCTGCTATCTTGATAACTACTGCTACTCGTGATGAGGAAAACGTCATGATGAGGAAACATAAGTGGGGGGAGGAGAGGAGGGGATTTCCACTAGCGGGAATTATCTACATTTGAAAATTTACGTAGATTTTTCTAAAGCTTTCGACTGCATTAACCACGAGATGCTACTACAAAAAATGGACAAATTTGGTTTTGGTGTGTGTTTCCTGACGTTGATTGAGTCTTACCTTACTGGAAGGAAGTGTTATGTCTGCTACAATGGTTATTCCTCTACGCCGTTTTCTCCAACATCAGGTGTTCCTCAAGGTTCAAATCTTGGACCACTTCTCTTCAATTTTTATATAAATGATTTACTATCTCTGTTTACGTGTCACGTCTTAGCTAACGCAGATGACGTAAAGATATTTAATACTGTTGGTAGCATTTTCGATTGTAAACATTTACAAGACAATCTTCTTCGCATTAATACTTTGATCAAGGTCAATTATCTCCCTCTGAACATCAACAAGTGTACTGTGGTTTCCTACAATAACAATCACACTACTTTATACTATAACTACCAAATTAATGATTCAGCATTTCCACTCAATATAAAAACTTTGTATCTTGGTGTTTTTTTTGATAATAGACTGTCATTTACTGAGCATATTTCTTCCATGTGTTCATCTGCTTCAAAAACTCTCGTTTTTGTCATGCGTTCTTGCAGGCATTTCTCAGACTTAGGTGTAATGAAACGTTTATATTATGCCTACGTGCGTTCTAAGCTTGAATACGCCTCCATTGTTTGGTATCCCCGTTATTTACACCAAGAGCTTATGATCGAACGCGTTCAAAAGAAATTTCTAAAATATCTCTCCTTTCGAATGGACAACGTGTATCCTGCAAGAGGTATCGAGTATTATAGCTTACTTGTTGAGCATGGTTTTCTATCTCTTGCTGACCGCCGCGAGCGTAACAGTGTGGAGTTTCTTTGCAGGATCCTGAAAAATACTGTCGACTCGCCAGCCCTTCTAGCGCAAATAAACTTTACCGTACCTACTCATCATACTCGCTACTTTCATACATTTCAAGTACCTAGAGCTAATACAAACATTTTGCTTAAGGCACCTCTCAGTCACATGGTGAGGAACGCAAACAAACGGGATCTAGAGCCATTTTTGTGAGTCTTTCTTTTTTTTTTGTTTCATTATTATATACATTTTCAGCATGTTATTATTGTAGGCAACACGATTTGAATTATTTTATTTTATTTTAAATAAGAATTGTATTGTAATTTGTCCTGTAATTGGCCCTTGGGCTGTTGGGCAATAAAGGATTATTATTATTATTATTATTAAAATCTAGAGATCTATAGAAAACTAAACAATCTGCATATAATTTTCATAGGTAAAAAATAATGCACATAAAATTTTTAGAAGCAACATTAACTAAGTATGTAATTTGACTATTTAAATCTACATTGATGGATATAAATTTCTAAAAATAATATAGGCAAGAGGGAATTTCCAAGTCTATTTTTATTAGCTACAAAAATACTACTGGTAAAAAAATTCGAACTACTTATATTGGGACATGGCTTGCAAATCTCGGCTGGTTCCTATGATTCACCGGAATTCAATAAAGCTACATCAGTGTTGTCTCCGTCAATTACTAATTGGAATCCATTTGAATGAAGTTTTTGTGATGCTACAAAAAACAAATTTTATTAAAGTTGACAACGATATGTACATTAACTGCAAAAAAAGGAAAGATTGAGAATCTTTTAACGTTTACACTGGTGGATAATCAAACTGTGGCCCAGATATAAGTTTGAACGCTGTCGGTAACACGGTTGACAATGAGAGCCCACGTGCTCTCGAAACACTGCGTTCCGCATAATTAATTAATTTGTGTGAGTGGAGTTTACTACTATACCTGTGAACCCAACACTTTATTCACATATGGCTACCCGACAGTAGTATCTAGTAAATAAAGGATATTGATGTTTTATTGATCAATATACCAATACTGTTACATTTCAGTATTTTTCATCTTTACTAAGGCTGCTAAACTTGCCAAAATATTTACCTTTGAATATAACTTCTTCAAACAAGTTTTCCAGGGTAAGATGTTTCTAAGGAATAAATACTTTCTTAGTTCTGGACGCGCTCCATATTTTAAGAATAGCTGCCATCATGGAATACATGCCTGTAATATATTAATTTAATAATAGGCAACATTCTTATAGCAAAGGCATTGACTACTTCAAGGCAGTTAATCATGTGGTAAAATATTTAATGTCATTATCGAAATCACAAGTTAGTTACAAAATTATACCTACTATTTTGCCGAGATTCTGTACAAGAGTGTCTATGCTGTGTTTATAAGAAAAGTATGTTTATATGTCACAGTGCTACAAAAGGAGCCGACCTGAAATTATAAGATTATTTTCTTTATTAATATAGTGTAGAAGTGTGTACTGCAGATTATGTTTACCTTACCGTGTGGAGAAGCCTAGTGCTACGTTTGAAGCACCGTACATGTTTGCATATTATTTGCGATTAAAACTGAGTTATTACAAATAAATATATTCCAATATAATTACATATTACTTACTTGTCTTCAACACCACTACAGTAAAAGTTTACATCATTATCCACTACCTACGCAATTTACCGACTTTCTTGCTCACATGATTGATGCCGCCCAATAAAAATTCGTTACCCCATACTCAACATTACTACGCCAATAAGTATTCCCAACTAACCAATCCAATCATGAATACGTGTGGTGTATGAATAGTGTGTTTATTAGAAATTACATGTAACATTATCTCAGTACAGGTAATTTTAAGGTTTTTTTTCACTTGTTTTTATAACGTATAATTAAATTTCTTTTCCTATAGCCATACTAATGTTAATATTATTAGTTTTAATATTACATTACAAATTAGGCATTATAACATTAGTAATATTACAGTTGTCAATAAATACTCAAAATTTTGGAATAAAATTACACTGATTTTCCTGGAAAAGCTTCCTAGTTTTTCTCTGTTTTAAAAATAAACTAAGAACCATGGTAATTTTGCCTGAATATTTTATTAAATGTTAAAAATTCTTTAGAAAACCAGTAAATTAAAATTTACATAATTTATCATTGCAAATTTAGCAGGTTAATGCTAGTAATACTACTGGGTGGTGATAGCAAAATTACTGCCATTTTTTGAGAGTAGCATAACAAAAAAATCAGAGTTTTTTAAAATAAAAATAAGCTTTTATGGAAATATTGATTTTATTCAAATGATTTAAAGATAAGAGTTTCCTATAATGAGCATCGACTTAGGGAATTTAATGGATTCTAACAGAAAGCTTACGTTTTGCTGTATTTAATTTGGCCTTTCGTCTTTTTAGGAGTTTATATTAAGGTATCTAAAAACCGATTTAAAAAGGGCTATTTCTAGGTTATGTTTAGTGGTATATGAGTAATAGTTTACGAGGTTTAAATTGGTATTTATTGTGTTTGGAGTAAAAGTTGTTAAAACAGATAAAAAATACTGATGAGTGGTAAAATTTGATTTGAATATTGGGGAATAATCTGTGTATAATATTTACTATCCCATATTTTTCATATTTGTATACAAGCATTGTTTCCAAACTGTATTACATTATTGTGAAGCTCAGATAGTCTTTTTTTGTATGGTTCTCATCATAGAAAACAATTAACAGGCAAAAAAGGACAAAAACAATAAAGACAAAAATTTTCACGTGAATGTTATTTATTATAGCATGCGAAGTACATGGAAGTTACAATAAATAAATAAATTAGTTTGGTTTCGTACGCAATTAACTAATTATTACCTCCAAGATTACACAAAAGGTGTACCGAACTGTTAGTAAATTATAAAATGGACTCTAATATTAACGTAATTTTGTTAGATGCATTCAAGTAAGCCCGTCCGTCAATATGAAACATCCACTAGGATGACAATATAATAGACACCTACTAATTAAAAAAAGGATTCTATTCTTGTTATATATACAAAATATTTTAACATTTTAAAATTAGATTAATATTTTATCGATCCACCTTTACTTGCGTGAAGTCCTGCGAGTCGTCGTGGCATAGAATCTATTAAATGATTAATGGTGTCTTCTGGAATATTTAACCACTTTTCTGTAACAGTTGCAACGAGTTCTTCCTTGTTGCTGGGTTTTCGGGGTCGTTTCGCCATATTTGTCTGGATTATGTGCCAAACATTCTCTATCGGAGTCATGTCTGGTGATTGGCCTGGCAATGGTAAAATCCGAATCCCCTGTTCCTCTTTCCATGTGGTTGTTGTTCTTGCTTTGTGGCAGGGTGCTCCATCCTCCATAAAAGTGGCGTCTTCTTTAGATAAAATAGCGTTGTCGAATATCGGTAGTAGTCCTTCTGTTAATATTTGGATATATTTTGCCGCATTTGTATTTCCGTCGCAGATTACTAATTGCGATCTTCCACCATACCATATCGCGCCCCACACCATAATGTTCACACCGCCGTATTTTACCGTCTGATGCAAAAATTTGTCGTTCAGTTGCTGTGACGAACGTCTCCATACCCACGTACGACCATTATCACTGAATTGGCAGTATCTGCTTTCGTCTGAAAAAATGACAGACCGCCAAAACTCTTCGGGCTTCGTTCGCATTTCGATTGCACAAGCCATTCGGCGCCGTTTTTGAAACGCCGTAAGGAGAGGTTTTTTCTTTGCCACCCTTTTATACATCCCCACACTGTGGGGGTATCGCAGAACGGTGCGCTGACTTTTCTGTGAAGTTGCCGCAAGCTCAGCTGTACTTTTTCGCGGTTCTCTTAACATTTCGCGCATAAGCACCCTTCTACTTCTTTCAGAAGGTCCGACACGACCTAGTCTCGGCTCCACTGTTGTTTTTCCTTGCGTTTAAATTGTGTAATCACACGGTTAACTGTGGACAACGGAATATTTAAAAATTTACTTATTTCACGTTGCGAAGAGCCGCGTTCACTCTGACCTTCTATGCCTACTACCCCGGGTGAAGTCGCTATCACTCGAACCTTGTAAACGAGGCATAGTTGTAACGATACTAAACTATGACGAATTCCTTCCGGTACATCTACCTCTACCCTAATGACAAGAGAAAGTTCTTAATTCGTTCTTAGAATTTAGCTGTTTACATATTTATACCCCTTTACCTGGTGTCTATTTTATTCTGTCACCCTAGTGTATAAAATTAATATGATATATAAATCTACAGTAAACGCTATTAATCCATGAATAGGTCTTGCGAAGCAACTACCACAAAAGGACAAATAAAAATAGTTCTCAAGTAATAAATGATTTGTAAATTAGAAATAAGCTCCCAAATAGCAACAAAACATAGTTCTAAAATAGTAAAAGATTAATCAATTGAAAATAAATAAAGCAACAAGAAAATAATAAACGATTAATAGATTAACAAATATCTTGAGGAAAAAATAATTTGCTATAAAAAATTTTTCAAGTAATATAATGGAAAATAATCCTGCAAAATAAACAATATGCCAACAAAAAAAGAAAGGTAATTCTGTAACATGGTCTAAATATTCTAAGGAAACCATCTAGGACTCTTCAGTTAAGGATGTCCAAAACTTTGATATTTAAATTATAATAGTTGATCGATATTAACGTATGATTTTAGGAAAAAAATAAATATTTCTAATTGAAAAATCCAACACACTGCTATAATACGAAATAATAAGAAAAAAAGAAGACCTGAAGTTTACACTGGGTACTGCTGTCTAACAGCGGCTGCAATGTGAACACTTTCAGCTGCTATATGTAATATATGTAATTTACTACTAGTTCGGTACATTTTTTGCGTAATCCTTGAAATAATAATTTGTTAAATGTCTTCAAAACCAAACTAATTCATTTATTTATTGTAACTTTATGTATTTCCCATGCCATAATAAATAATAACATTCACTAGAAATGTTGTCTTTGTTACCTTGTTAATTGTTCTCTACAATGAGAACCATAGAAAAAAGATTACGAGAATTTCACAATAATGTAATACAGTTTCAAAACAATACCAGTCTATTTACCTATATTGCATAGAAAAATCTCCCATCAGTATTTTCTCTCTGTTTTGGTAACTTTTAGTCCAAACACAACTAATACCTAGTAACTTAAGTTTCGTAAACTATGGCTCATGCACCACTAGGCATTACCTAGAAACAGCCCTTTTTAAATTGGTTTTTAGGTACCTTAAACTAAACTCCTAAAATAAAGAAAGACCCAGTTTAAACACAGCAAAACGTGAGCTTTCCCTTAAAATACAATCCAATCGTTAACTATACCCTAATTTTTTTTAATATCCTCCAGAAAAACTTTTAAGACAGCATTAAGATAATTTAAATCATTTGAATAAAATCAATATTTCAATCAACCCATATTCTTATTTCAAAAAACACATAATATTTTTATTATGCTAGTCCGCTGTCTTAAATGTGCTTTTGGACGATATTACAAAAATATATGACATAGATGTATTTTTTAAGTATCTCAGAACGTTACATCTGTTATAGACCACAAAATATTTAAGGCCCTTTATCCAAAATTTTTGGCGGTTTTTCTGGTCCAGGTGCCGAAGGCACCGGCGCAGAGTTGGCATAATTAGGCTGGCCGGGGCGATTGACGCCGCGCTGTGGCCACGCGGTCTGTGGGTGGAATGGGGTGGGGTGAGGGCGGTCCCGACGCTGGAGGGGGTAAGGCGTGCGCGGGAGGCGGCCTCGAACCTCCTGCTAGCATCAGTATCGGCTCAGACGTACGAGGTTCTGTGTCGCGCGTCCGTATCGCATAGCAACATAGCCGTGTACACATTCTCTCTCTCATACACAATACACATATTCGTATCACAAAACGCATCCGAACGTTCCGAGAGCAAAATCGCTTTTGTGTATACGGGCGATTGTGCGTAATATCGCTCCGCTGGAATCCGTTATCGTTCTGGGGCGATTCCGAAAATTCTGTTCCACGTGTTCGACATAGAAATATCCGAAACATTCTCGATCCTAGGCCGTCTCGAATAACGATAACGTTCTCGTATGTAGTAGTATGGTACCATGCGTTAACGCTAAGAAAGTGCGGCGTCGGTTATTTGCGACATAGTTCTTAGCTTGTTTACTGCTTTTAATATTGTGAACTTGTGAAACTGAAAAGTTTGATCTGCACGCATCCGAGATACAATTGTTTTTTTTTATTGTTTTCTTCGTTCTTCCTCAGGGTGCGCGATAGTTTGTGAATGTTAAAAGGCACGGCATCATCTTTAACGACGCCGACGATCAACGACGATAACATGCAACACGCTACGGGATCGCCGCAGCAGTTCTGCCTGCGTTGGAACAACTATCAGAGCAACCTGACCAACGTCTTCGATCAGCTTTTGCAGAGCGAGAGCTTCGTCGATGTGACTCTCGCGTGCGACGGCCACTCCGTGAAGGCGCACAAAATGGTGTTATCGGCGTGCAGCCCCTATTTCCAATCGTTGTTTTTCGAAAACCCTTGCCAACACCCTATCGTGATCATGCGAGATATCAAGTGGCCCGAATTGAAAGCCGCCGTCGAATTTATGTATAAAGGTGAGATCAACGTGTCCCAGGAACAGATCGGCCCACTGCTGAAAGTGGCCGAATCGCTTAAGATCAGAGGTCTGGCCGATGTGAACGGCGAGCAGGACGTTATTGGCACTCCGGGTGCACCAGGTGGAGAATTGATCAAGACGAACGCCGCTAAAGCGCCATCGGCCACGCTGGATTGGGAGAATCGCCAACAGCAAGAAGGCGGCGGCGATACGACGCCTCGCGTCAAGAAAAGACGGAGGCCGTCGGGCGAACGTAGCAGCTTAAGTAGTCCGGCCGAAAGTGCCGGAACCGAAATGCCGGATCCGCCGCCTTCGGTGGAGATGTCACCGGCGCCTTCGGCGACACCATTACCGCCACCCGGAGCGCAAGAACCTCTACCGTTGACGTTGCCGCTTCCTCAACCACCGATTACTTCCCATACCTCCGATGATATGGAGATCAAGCCTGGCATCGCGGAAATGATACGCGAGGAAGAAAGGGTAAGTCGTTTTTCAAAGTATACTTCTTTTAAGTGCGATTTTTTTTCTGGGAAAATTACGCAGAATTTTGTAATTTGAAGAGTAAGTTATATGTTTATGAAAGATTTCGTATAAAATTTTAAACACCCCAAAAACCTATATAGTAATCACCACAAAGCTCGCATCTAATGGAAACCGTTCTTATTTCCACTTTCATCCAAAATATAATTATATTGTGCTACGCCCAAATCAGATTTGCGAATACATAGTACTTTCTAAGACTGTAATGCATATGTTCTCATTAAAAGTTTCTTTACACCAGAAACTACAAATCTCTCAACGTCAAAATTATACAATAATTTAATCATATAACTTTGTAATCAACATTAATTTCTATGCAAAATTTGTCGAAGATATTAAGAAAAGAAAATATTCTCTTCAAAAGTTCATATGGAGTTAAAGAAATTTCGCCGAGTGTATGCAAAATACTTCGCATTTAATAACCTACACTCCTTTATTTAGTATAAACCAATCTAAGATCATTTTATGTATTTATTCGTTACTTTGAATAGCACATTTTGTTAGATCACAACATCAGCGGAGTGATGCAAAAATTATTGTTACTAATTTGTAGAAATATACAAATATCGAAGCTTCAACGTGAAAACTAATTCGGAAAAATATTTTTGGCGCAAAGCACTTTAAAGCAATAATAATAATAACAATGATAATGCATAAGTCTGGTGCTTTTGAATTCTTAACTTACAATTTACCATGATGTTACTAGATTAGCTGGATATATCGATTATTAATCAATTTAACTTCCCAAAGTGCTCGCAAGACTGTGTCAGTTATTAAATAAATATGTCTTATTTGGTTTAGAATGTATTGTACCGACTAAATTGCCGATAAAATTAAAATATCTGCTAATTATAATATTTTATTGCTTTCTCTTTAATTTTGTTCCAATAGGCATTTAGAAAAACAGCTGGTAAACAAATTATTCAAGTGGAACTTTCTTGTATCTTGTTTAGAAATGAAATTCCACTCCTGAACAACGTTCAGGTTTCTGTACTTTTTTAATATTGCATTTGGCAACGTAGTTTTGACTAAATATCTGTTTAATGTGAGTTAAGTTTAAAGTTTCTTTACACCAGAAACATTGAAAGGCTCTCTTCCACCTTAGAATTATACAATAATTTAATCATACAAATTATTGTTAGTCAGTTTCGTAGCTACAAACTATCCTCTCTCTTAACCTTTAAAAAAAACTTTCCAACCTTATAAAGCTTAAGACAAAAGAAAGGATTTTGCCATAGGTACTAACGATTTTATTATTATTCATTCTGGAATGTATCTAAATCATTTAATTATAGAGAATTCTATTATGTTAGAAGGAAATAAGCGAGTTTTTTTATGGCAAAGATCTAAAATTGAGTAATTTTATGGACAATACATAAATCTTGATGAAAGTAAAATCAAAATAATGCTGTTTTTGGAAAATAGCGATTTTGGACAAATTTTTACGTCTGTCTGAGGCATCAGCAAATTATAAGAGATTTTATGAAAATAAAAGGAAGTTCACCACAATTTTTCTGGAATTAATGATAATAATAATAATGCGGTTTATTAGCACAAAATATAGAACAAATGTAGATAAACAATACGAGGTAAACATAAATAGGAATGTGTCAATACGTTCAGCATCAGCGATTTACAAATAAGCGGTTGCTCTTCCTCCCAAACACGAAGATGGCCTACATCATATGTGGGCAACAACTGGCTCGCGAGACATTTTGAAAAATCCAATTAAAAAAATATTACTCTATTATCGCTAAAAATTATTACTTTTAAACGCGGCCCACGAACGTATTTGCACACTAAAGTTTGGCCCACAACATGTCAAAGGTTGCCCATACTTAGCCTACATAGTATATACATACATAATAAAAGTATTGCTATAACGGCTTAACTAACACTTAAATTAAAATTACAATTAAGTGGGAATAAAAAATAATATATGAGTAAAGAAGCTTAAAACCAGAAGGAAAGAAAATGCTAAGTATGTGTAAAGGTAGTAGCTTACGCAGGTGACGGGCAAATAGCGTTGGCTTTAAGACGCGACGCTCCAATGGGATTACGTTAATATATTTGACAATCATGTAAGAGGTTGACCTTTTAAACATCTCTAAGCTGTGAACTAGAGGTGTGAGTAACCTCCAAATCTTAAATTAATATTGTGAACGTCTGTTCTAAAGAGGATCTTACGATAGAAATAGCTAGTTTTTATAGTAAATTAACTTGTGTTAAAAAGATAGAAAAAGAGCTCGGTCCGAAGTGACATACACAACCAACTTGCCCATCTCATCGCGTGGGATATTCTTTCAAACTTACCATAGTTGAATTTATAGCTCTATCAACACCATCCAAGCAGTTATAGTGGACGTTCACGCAAAAATTAAATCAGTGCTTTCCTTAAATTTATATCTGAACATTGTTTGTTGCCATATAAAATTTTCTAATTACAGTAACCAAGTCTTAATAAATGAGATATGTGTTCTTCGAAACGGAGTTTGGTATCTAAATAAAGTTCTAAATTACGCGCACAATCTGATACAGAAACAATTTCGTCATTAATTTTGATTTGAATAGACGGTATAGCAGCATTGCGAATTTTATTGCTGCCAAAAAGTAAGACAGAACTTTTCTTTGCAGTAATATGAAGACAATGCTTTGGTAATATGTCAACAAGCCCTTGAAGTTCGTCTCTTGCCTTTTTTCTTTTCAAAATTAAGCAATTAATGGATGCCGCCATACATTTTGATGTCCTTGTCACGGCCATTACGTGTTGGTCAATTGTATTACCAATAGTAGAGGTTTTCTCAGACGGGGGGACACTTCGACAAAAATTATAGAACCTGTGATAAATTCGTCTGAATTCATATTTATTAATTTTTTATCTATACTTGACATAAGCCACCATAGCTTCAACAATTTTCGTGTCACCTATATTACCACGCTCGATTACCATAAACTCAACAAAAATCAAAGTAAGCATGTGTGTAGTATGGAAATGTATCTATGACACTTACGAGAAACTTTTTATATATTTTCGGTTTGGGCTCAATTTGAACGTTACATTTTGCCATGAAATAGTCCAAACCGCCCCTGAGGAGTTGAAGTTCATGTTGTTCTTAAAAGATTGGTGGTTATGAGGCGGTTTTTTACCCTAAAAATTCATGAAGAAAAGACCAGTTGGTTGTAATTTTTCGCTTCTCTACTTGAAAACTTTCGTTCTATAAGAATTCCAGAACACTTACTTTCATCACGATTTATGAATTTACTACAGCTTACTTTCTTATAACATAATACAATTCTTTATGATTACATTATTTAGATGTATTCCAGATTGAATAATGAAGTTGTTAGTACCAAAGGCAAAATTCTTTCTTTTGTCTTAAGCTTTGGAACTTGAGGTTGCAAGGTTTTTTTTAAGATTAAAAGAGGAGACAGTTTGTAGGTATGAAACTGACCAACAATAATTTATATGATTAAATTATTATATAATTCTGACGTGGACGAAAGACTTTCAATGTTTCTGAGGTAAAGAAACTTAAAACTTAATCCACATTAAATAGATATTTATTCAAAACTACGTTACCAAATGCAATATTAAAAAAGCACAGAGACCTGAACGTTGTGCGGGAGTGAATTATTATTTTTAGACAAGATACAAGAAAGTTCCACTTGAATAATTTATTTACCAGCTGTTTTTCTAAATGCCCACTGGAGCAAACTTAAAGAGAAAGCAATAAAATATTATAATTAGCAGATATTGATTTTTTTTAATTTTATCGGCAATTTAGTCGGTACAATACATTCTAAACCAAGTAAGACATATTTATTTAAGAATTGGCACAGTCTTGCGAGCACTCTGGGAAGTTAAATTGATTAATAATCGATATATCCAGCTAATCTAGTAACATCATGGAAAATTGTAAGTTAAGAATTCAAAAGCACCTATCTTATGCCTTATCATTGTTATTATTATTATTGTTTTAAAGTACTTTGCGCCAAAAATATTGTGCCGAATTAGTTTTCACGTTGAAGCTTCGATATTTGTATATTTCTACAAATTAGTGGCGATAATTTTGCATCACTGCACTGTTGTTGAGATCTATTAAAATGCATAATTCAAAGTAACGAATAAATAGATAAAAAGATCTTAGATTGGTTTATACTAAATAAAGGAGGCTAGGTTATTAAACGCGAAGTATTTTGTATACACTCAGCGAAATTACTATAGCTCCACATGAACTTTTGAAGAGATTTTTTTTGTTTTCTTAATCAAGAGAACATAAATGCAAGAGAAAAGAACACTAAAAGAATTTATTACATTTTGTATAAATAAAATAAAAACAAAGAAATTATAACTTCGTACTATGTGTTAGATCCTCTATTCAAAATAACTTAAAAAATCTGGATCTTCATACTGCCTATCAATTTGGTCAATGTTGAAATACGAATATCATTCCAATTATTTATTATTATCATTATCGCAGATTTTAGTTATACATTTTCTTATTGTAATTTTCTCTTGTGTTTGTGTTTATTCTCAAAGATATTAAGAAAACCAAATATTCGTTTTAAAAGTTCATATAGAACTATAGAAATTTCGCTGAGTGTATTTGTCATTTCATATTTACCCACTACAGCGCAGCTGTTCAAAATTCTAACCAAAATGTGAAGAAGCTTAGAAGTGTTGTGATTTTTTAAACGTAAAAGTTGTTAATATTGGTAAAATGAGGAGATTACAAAAGGTAATTTGAAAAATGTATATTGGGAAAAAAAGTCAGATTAACTAGAAGAAAATTTAGTATTTAATTGTTAAATATACATTACGGTCAATTAACTCAACTACAGTCAAATTTCCATGTAATAGAAATGATCGATTTCGATGAAAAATTTCGTTAAATATAACGCGAAAGCAAAGTATAATTTGGCATTTCTTTAGATAAGAATTTATCGAAAGCTATGTAGAAAACCGTAGCACATGCAACATAGTCCAAATTATTTTGATAACTTCCTTAATATGAGGAGATTTTAGAAACATTTTTTTTCGAACTAATCTACTAGGAGAATATTTTACTTTCGAAAGAAACTCATATTCATGTAACAAAATAAAAATATTGTTCGAAATACCTTCCTGAAAGTGTAGAATTAATCTAATTTTTAATGTTTGAAAGCTTGATGACGTCATTATTTTTAACTCCTAGAGGAAGTGCTTCATTTTCTTCATCCTTGTCTTCATATTCATCTTGATTTTCAGTAGTAACTTCCTCTATAATGCCCGAGTCATTTGACAATTGCAGGTAAATAGAATCAGAACAAATTTTTCTAGATTGCGTATTAGGTGACTTGTCCAGGAATTTTTAAAAATTTTCTCTCGCCAAATGCGCTAGAAATAATGCAAGAGTGTGAGATCGATGGGATTGTTGCATACCAATGAAAAATAGGCGATTCTAACCTGGATAGAATCTTTCAAAATCTATTTACGTAATTAAGAAAAGTAATAAAAATAAATAAATAAACTCGAATTTGCTTAAAATTTAGCATGCAGCAACAAAATTCAATTCAAATCCTTCATGCATTTCTAAAACAATTATTTTAAATTTGCCCATTGCAAAGAGCTATTTTATTCGCATACAAATAATAGCCAGGAGATCTGATCTTTTTGGCTTTCATACAAACACTCACTAACCGCATAATTGTATTGAATAGGAAGAGAGATGGAAATAATATTTTTTCCATTTGGTGCAAGCTTTGAGACGGCCATTAAACACTGTCTACAAATAGTACTCGGTGCTAGTTCGTTAACTTTGTTATTGCTGAAACTACAAAGTTCGTTAAATTGGCAAAGCAAGCATTTTTTCCTGTTAACGACGGTGGAATCAGATAAATACATCTTCTTAATTACTCTAGTTTGAGAGCAAAAACTAGAAACATAAATTATTACAGCGCATTAAAATAAAATATGTGGCCTATCTGTAAATTTCCCTAACATAATAGATAAATAAAAAAAAGCTTACGGTAAATGACCAAGCATATCCTTTCCTTGTTCCACAAAATTTTGAACATTGTTGTACACACTTTTGTAGCTTTTAATATGGTTCATTGATCAATATTTTCCTTTATATATTTTTTTTATAAAAATCATGTTTCTTTCAAGAAGGATTTTGAGAGGGTTTTGCTCATAGATTACCAGCTGTTTGAAAAAGTTGCTTTGTGAGCCTTCATCTTGCTGAAGAAGCTATTGCTGTCTATCAGATAGATAGCAGAAAATTTCTCCTTTACATTTAATTTTAGTCCAGAAAAGCCGCCTCTGTGAAATGTAGGACCTACAATTTTCTTTTAACCGATTAGGTTATTCCGTATATTTAGGATAGGATTTTTTTAGCATAAGAAATGTAGCTTTTTGCGCTTAAACACGTTATTACTAAAAGCAAGTTCTTCATATAATGAAAATAAATGTAAAAATTGGATTGTCTCAGTTAATTGACCACTGACAAAATGCCGATTGTCTTCCTTAGTCATCAGACAGTAAAGCGTAAGTTGAACTGATCTATATGTGTAACGCGTGTATTTGTTCTTAAAATATTATGAACCGTTACTCAACAATGCTTCAAAATATGCCACAATCTTGATTTCAGTTACTTCATTGATAATAAACTTCTTTCTTGGTATGGATGTACCAAATGTTTTCGCAATGGATCAAAACGTCACTCAGGAGACTTTCTTTTCGAAAATGTAACCCTTTAACATGTTACATTTCTCAAACTGTGTTAGTACCATTTCCTAATGAATTAGAACACGATATCAATTTAAGTATGATAAATAACAATGTATGTTTGTTTCTTATCATCACAATCCATGATAAAGATCCTATTTCTAAAATTATAAGTTGCTACGTTCTATTTTAACGGGAAAATAATGCATTTCAATACTTATAATACCGTAGTTATGACGGAAATAGTTTTATTTGGTAAAAAACATTTATTTATGAATATCTCAATAATTCGATGTTCAACTGTTTTTCTAGTTCCACAGTCGTTAACACAAGGAAAAATGTAGAGTTCTGTTTAAATGCAGTTTATATAGTTTCGGATAACGGCTATCTTCAGCTGGAATCTAGTAGAATTTTATTAAAAAAAAAATTATCGTAAAGTTCGGCGTGTTATTCCGCAAGGAGTAAGTCGGATATAAAAGCTGCAGAATTAAAATTTATATTCTAAGTTAAAATATAATTATAAGCGGACTTGGTGCGATGTTAGTACACTATAAAAGTCGTTATTATTGCGTAAATTTACCGCAAATTCAAACCAATCTTCCGTATTACGTAATATCCACCAGTATTACGTAATATTTTTAATAACGAGAGTAAGTATCAATAATGACACTGGTTAACTGATATACCTTGCCCTTGCTTATCTGGCAGTATACCAATCAGCTTAGTACCTCCTATTAAAAACCATTACAAGAAAATTGTTGGGGCACAACTTCTCCTTTTTTTTTAGTTTTCCCTAAATTCCAGTTATATCTGTAGAAATATTACAAAAGATTTCTTCATAAATAAACAATTAGCCTACAGTAGGTTCTAGCTGAAGATGGTCGAAAATAGTTTTGGGAGTGTATTTAAAATTTTACTTGTAGAATTAAGAATATTTATGAATTTCTTATATTTTAAAAGAAATGGTAAAAGAAGGATCTTAGAAGCGATTATTAATAGCAATAAAAGATACAAGCAACAATTGTAGACTTAAAAATAAAGTGAATACAATACTTGTGTTATCTCGAAAATCGTATTCAGGGAAGTCCTTAAGCGAATTCTGTTGAATCTTTTAGCCAATGCCTCTATATATAATAAAACATTATGTTTTTCATCTCTTACATAAACCGCAGCAACATCGTATGTACATCTTACTTGATTTAAAATGAGGAAGATGTAACAATGCTTTTAATATAATCATACATAGGCGCCGAAGAGAAATTAGATCTATTTCGTAATTCTACAATGGTATTAACTTTATCAGTTTGTATTTTTGACAAACCTACTACACGAACCGTTTTATTCTCAGGTCTTTAAAGATAAGGAAAAGGTAATATTAATTTGACTCTTAACAACTTTTAATATCTTACAAAAAGTACGCGATAAATATGAATCATACAGCGCACATAACCGCATTTCCGTCAATTATGCGTACACATCTGTTTGTATGTGGTTTTATGAAATGTTTCCAATCACTTTCATAAAAATTTTTCATCTGCGTGGTCTTTAGGCGGTAGTTTAAATTCGATTATGTTTTAACCGTTATCGTTTGCAATTGTGTAGAGTTTCTTGCATAATATTAGTATAAAAATTAAGAGTTGAAGAGCGTGCAGCCAGAAGTGAAATAGTTTAACAGCTTCAAAAACAACTGGGCAGCTGAAGTGCTCAGCAAGCTTTAAGGGAACACAGATTACCTTGTAAGAGTTAAATATATCCTGATAAATCAGTAAACGTGGCAGTAACAGTGGCTTACAGCACTCGAAATGTGGGCTGTAATTTTTGCGTTTTGCTCATGGAAAGTATTTGTTACATTGTGGTTGGCCAGTCAGAAATCATTTTATATAATAGCCAATTTTAGAATTGATTGAGGTGGATTACGATTATTCAAGGTATCAGAGTATCTCCATCGAAATTTGAAGGCTTTCCTGTAATCGTTTATGTTGCATTCTCTCTATAAATTGCACAATTAATTCTAGCGGTCTTCAATGCCTTAACTCTTCCGTTAGACTCGAACCAAAGGATAGGTCGGAATTCCGCGTTTTCTTCTGCTCAAGATTCTCAATTTTTTTAGTAGTAATTTACTTGGTTTTTCTACAAATTTATAAATTCAAATGCTATACCATACGATTAAACAATGGTGGGACATTAAAATAGCATGCTTGACGTTTGAACCTTAGATGTGTGGAACAATTTTCTTCGTTTTCTTTCTGTTTCGCAGTTTTTCCTTCTTATTTCTGAGTTTCAGGTTATCTCATACTTCACACACTCAAATAATCTTTCTCCTGGTTTTTCCTTTTTTTTTTCATTTGGTCATCAATTTTAAATCTGGCCTGGTAACTTGTTTTTATAAACTCCTTCGATGTGTCCTTACCACCTTGAAGGTTGTGCTAATTACTGATCTTATTTTGGTGTATTTCTTATCTTTTTAGAGAATTTTCATCTCACTTTCCTTAGAGTCCATGTCTCCAGTCTTACAAAGTCGCAAGTCTAGTAACAGACGTAAATATTCTAATTTTCCAATAATAATAATTTATTGGCAAGTAAATAGTGAACACCGAAGCAAAAGAGAGAGAAAAAAAATACAAGCACTTTTGTCAATTGGATCACCTTCAGTAAACCAAAAAGGTTTCTTGTTGTTAACGGTGACCCAAGAACAAAGATAAAATGAGAACATAATTCGTTACACAGCCAAATTATCTAATATACTACAATACTACAAATCACTATCTGCCAGAGAGCTGCTCATTCATTAAACTATTATAAATAGCACGCCTAAAGGAATAAAATGGTAACTCCTTGATATCCAGGGAAAGCGAGTTGTATAATCGTGCAGAAGCGTAGCTAAAGCTTTTCTCCACCTGCCGGGTATTGTGCTTAGGTATATCGATAAGATCCTTCCTGCGAATGTTGATACTATGCACATCCGTACGATGCCTTATTTTATTTAATAGGTAAGGCGGAACACCAGAATTCAAAACTTTATAAATGAGACACGAGAAGTGTAATTATCTCCGTCGTACCATACTTAGCCACCCGGCATCCCTAAGTTTATGGGAAATCCTTTGACGCTGTCTAATTCCATATATTAATCTGAGGCGTGCGTTCTTTACCACCTGAATTCTGCGAGAGTCAATTTGGTCCAGACAATTTCAATCAATCAATTAAAATGTGATAACACCAAGGTATCACATAGCAGCTTTTTAATAGAAACGTCAAGGCAATGCCGGTGAGGATAAATTAGTTTCAAATTGCATTAGGCGCGTCTAATGCAAGTACTGACATGATGTTTAAACTTAAGATCATTATCTACAAAGAGGCCTAAATTTTTCACATTACTTTGAAATTTCAGAGGAGTGTTGTGAATTGCGAGTTTGATGTTAGGAAGTATACTCGACCTTACCTTAGAACCGTCGAATACTGTAAAGCGCGATTTAGTTTCATTCAAAAATGGGTAATGTTTTTTTGCAGTAATATATAGATTGTTGAAGTCGCAGTTGATATCATCAACAACACTGTGAACCTCATCAGAAAAGGATCTGTACAATTGTGAATCATCAGCATAGAAGTGGAGATTACATGTGAAATTATGGAAAAGGAACATATGTGCCGTGTAAATAGAGAACAGAAATGGACGCAATATGGATCCCTGCAGAACTCCCGAGTGTATAGCAACCACCGCCTGTTAATAATATAAATAATCAAATTGTTTTGGTTTCCAGAAGAATTGTTGTATTTCAGGAAAAAGCTTAATAGAAACAAATCAACTGTCTGAAAAGAGGTTTTGTCGCGACCATAGATTTTTGCAATTTTAACTTGATAGAATGAAAATAAATGAAGACTCTTATCGAAAATTCCATCGAAATTTATGTGTGCCTCCTGTCTTCAAAACTTGACAAGAGGCAGGAGATTAACCCTCGTTTTAAAAATTTTATTGAAGCATTCATATGTTAAAAACGCCATTGAAAAATAAATAATCGCCCAACTTATTTTAAATAAACACATTCCAAACATCATAAAAGCAATAAAATCCCGGCTACTCTCCTACGGATAAAGGCATCCGAAACCCATCTCCAAAACTATCTCTACTCCTTTATAGCAGGATATTATAAGTTGGACGACACCGCTAAGCAGGTATTACGAGTCAATAAAATCGAAAAAGTGACGCGCCGAGGAAGCCGCGAGGTTTTACGATAGTCCGGACTTCTACGTCCCCGCGAAATGGCATTCGGTCATCCTCGTGACAGCGAGCTTCGTCACCGAACGTCTTATTTATTATTTTAATAAATATCCTGTTACAGAAATTTGATAACTCATTCGAAATAAGAAGAGGAAGTCTCGAATTAAACGAAGTGAAATGTAATCTCTTTTATTGCATTCGAATTCTAGGAAGTCGTTGCTTACGCGGCTATTAGAGCCTGGCAACGTTCAAGTAAATACTTTCTTATACATCTAATACGCGTGTTTAAATAATAAAAACGGTTCGGTTTCGGAGCGATAGGGATATTTCATTTTCGACTAATTTAGAAATCTTGGAAATGCATTAATTTTGTTTATTAGCGGCCAATTAGGATAAGATAAGGATATAATCTTGAACCTACAATTATATCGTGGTGTTTAAAATGTGAATGGAAGTTAATAAATATATATGTAAACTATATTTCAATAGGGAGTGAAAAGGATCGTGTCATTTCACAAGTCCATTCAGTCCGCAAAATAACAATAGAGATGGAAGTGATATATGGAATGATGTCAAATATCGAAGAGTCGAACTATACAATATTGTTTTTATTTTGTTATGTGCAGTGGCGGTCATATAAATAGCACAGGTAAACTGATATGAATGACTTGATAAATTTGTAAATGTTAGCAAGTGATTTATTTAACTTAGCTTAACAAAAATGTAGTGGATTGTACGCTGTTTATAATAAACACATAATATTTCATAAACTTCAAGATAAACAAACTAAAAAAAATAAATGTATTATTTTTTAAGTCGGCATCAAAATAGCACTCTTAACAGTAACGAAATACTGTATTATTTGTTTTTGTAAATTCTTTTTTGCTTTTACATTTAATATTTTGTTGGAAACCGTTTACAAGCCAACACTCCTGTGGATCTTCAAACTTTCAACTCATTTTTGACGTCTCTCTACAGAAGTGTTATGCCAGGCTTCTTCAATAGTATTCCATCATACAACATCCCGTCATAGATATTCCATGGGGTTTAAATCAGGGCTTTGTGCAGGCCATTCTAACACTCGAACCTGTTGTATGTCGTATGTTTGGAATAATTGTCGTGCATTAAACTCCAGGTTACTGGAAGAAATTCATGAACACATGGTTCCATCACGTTTTCTAAGATGTTGCGATATACATACTGACCCATTTTGCCTGCAATTCTGAATATAGGCCCTACACCACGCCAAGACATAGAAGCCCATACCATAACACTTCCTTCGCCGTGTTTCAATGTTATAGTGTACTTGGTGTTGAATGTGTGATTGATGGGGCATCGCACATACATTTTTCCGATAGACCCAAGTCCGTTCCATTTGCTCTCATGTCCAAGGTACAGATTTCCAGAAAGAAAGCGGCTTTTCTGTTCTGGATCTTTGATTCTCATTTTTTTATACAAAAAAAGGGCGATGGTGTCCTTTAGTCATTATTTATATCAATGATCTTAACACAAGCTTCCTCCTAAATCGTCTCTTAGACGTCACAATTGCTCCTTGACCTATGGGTTGCATCAATAAAGTACTATTGACCAGTAAAAATAGGCACCCTGCTGTTGTCGCTTGTCAGTTTATCTCCGCATGGATGAATAGTTGCATTATCAAATATAAGAAAAGCTTTATAAATGACTTTCGCAGATGATATTTGGTAATTGTAGATGATATACAGGCTGATTTTTACTATGTGTAACACAGAAGTAATGATGTTTTTCTCGATTTTTCGCTCAAGATAAGCGGTAATTTTTCTGTATTGCCGGTGTTGTTGCATAACAGTAACGTTACTGGTTCTTTGTTTATTTTATGGTCACTGACTGCTTCATCGAGGTTAAATACCGTATTTTTAAAATAGTATAAAAGAAAGAAAAACGGACCAATCCCACAGTATCTCAAACAATTTAATTAGTCAGTGGTTACCGGTTTCGTGCACATTTCCACATCATCAGGTTAAGTCACCCCATAAAAGGAGCATTAGTGAAGAAGAATTGGAATCTTTGGAATGTCGTGGCCTGATGATGTACAAATGTGCCCGAAAACGGAATTCATTGATTAATAAAATTGTTTGAGATACTGTGAGATTGGTCCCGTTTTCTTTCCTTTATCCCATTGCGATATGAACTCACACCGAGTAAAAACGTTTCTTCGCCAATATTTTTCGTGGCAACATTCTAGAATTTAAACCTATTTCATTTCGGCGGTTCTTCTTTTTTCTTTGCTATCATATTCTCAAATTTCTTAAAAGTTTCTGCACCATATGTGCAGATTCTTTCAAGTTACTGTTAGCTGTCGTATCATAATAAGATTCTTCCAGGCTGTACTAGTTGCAAAATTAGGATCGCTTTCCAATTTTGCATTTTAGCGAAAAGCTTTTTCTTTGAGAATCGGTCCAGGTGTGTATCGAAACGTCATATGCAAGTTCCTGTGCAAATCATATAAAAAGAGTGTCATCTGGAGATTTATTTTTGGTTTTTGTAGTTGTTGTAATTGTTGTTGATTGTCCAAAGCGTCATTTGGAATAGCTTCTGCGTAAAAAAACAACTTTGTTATTTTTTCAATCACAAACTATCGCTGCACCAACTTCGTAATAAATTGAATTTTTTTAAGTGGCCCCCCCTTGTCCAATCGAGTTAATTGTTTTTTTTTTTGCATAGTTTCAGCAATACGCTTATTTTTTTCCACCTTCATTGTAGAAGTTTTAAGTGACAATAACCACGTTATTACATAATCAGGCCAAGTAGATATGTATCCTTAACATGTGCTGTTATAAAGATGTACATGTTATATTATGTACCAACATGTTTTAGAAGTATCTATCCCTTACATACCATGTTGATTTAGCAGTTCAGTTATGATTTGTGTGTTAAAATTCAGTTGAACATAAAATTCCGAACACTGTCAGTAGACTTGCTGTTGAAGATAACAAGTATGTTAGGAGTAAAATATGGCGTAGGAAAGTTATCAGCTGATTAGTCTTCTACTTCTAATAAATTAGGACGTTTGAATAATTCACTGATTTGTTTATTCTCAAAAATTGGACGGATTAGTAAATGTATTTATTTTAAATGAAATTGGAGAAATAGAGCAGAGGTTTGTTGTAACATAGGTATATGTACACTACCGTCCATGCCAGTTCGGACGCCAGAGTAAATTAAAAAGTCCACTTATTTCGGCGGCCCCTATGACATTTCGTCGAAATTTCGCTCACCTTAGATTTGGTTCAAGACTCACCGAAAGCTATCTCCAATCATACAGAATGCGATTCTAAAACCAAAATTAGCACAAGAGGACTAATCTGGATGGTATTCGTTTCTAAAGATTTGAAACCATGTAAAAAGCGTAATAACTACTGATAAATCCTTCCCTAGTTTTAGAATATTAAGTATTTCGCACCGATGGATAATTTTCCTATCTAATCATCGAAATGTTCAGTTACATACGCATCTTGACGGATTTTAGACGACTTCGATTTTTCGCAGTAAACATAAGGTGTAACTAAAATAACATTGAACTGGTGCTGTAAAAAGAAGTTGGGTAATTCTATTGATATAATAAGATTATCATAAACGAAATTTAGAAAAGTATTCCTAAGAGATAGATAGATAGATAGAAGGAATGCTGGAAGCTCATTGTAACTGTTTAAATAAAGAGGCCCCCCTTCATCAGAAGTGCTACTTGAGTTGTAGATCTATTCTGATACCAGAAATAATCAATAAAAACAAAAGTCTAAGCCTTATATTTTTCAATTACATTAAGATTTTGATCGCCACTGTATATACACTTCATCATCATACCTACAACAATTTATGATATATAATAATGACAAATTTACAAATTAAGTTAATTGTAATTAATTAATTTCAACGTGCCCATATATATACTTTTTAATTAAATCGAGTACTAACTTGATGGTGCGGTGACTTCCGCAAGGCTCCACTTTAGCGCCTTTTTTCTCTTTTCTTTTTCCTGTTTTCAGAGTCATAAATTACCTGTAACGTAATGATCGCATCTCTTTAACTTAATACGGCTTTAATCCCGCTTCGTATAATAAGCGAGCCTTACGTTTCTTAATAATTTGTAACTAATTGAGTATTAATTCAACAATTCAGACGTGTGTCGTATTTAGTAAACTAATAACGTCCGTTATTACTTCCTCTCGACTGTACCGTCTCCGGCGCGAGTCCGATACATCAATTCAATTAGCTGGGCGCGTATCAGGTAAGCATTAATACGTTAATACCGGTAATCAATTAGGGCCCTTGGCGATATAATTTGACATTTTTGACGCCGATTTGCATAAAGCGTATTCGCAGAAATTATTTTATCGATATTATGTTTACGCCTGTTTGAATTAATTAGGTGGTCTCCCTGTGTGCAACGTGACGTTTGCTCGTAGAAAGATAAAATGGAAATTAATGTTTAAATAAGGATATTCCTTAATAAGTTGCTGATCGTATTAATTAGACACAGTTTTTTTGGGTTTTTATTGCTCTTGTTCTTTTTTTCTACGTATTTGGACATTTTGACTTGGAAATATAGAAGACTATGACAGAGAAGTGGATCAGCCTTTTGTACGATATGTCATCTACTTGACGAAGAATCGCTGGGACTCGTCGATTCTATTTTCGTGAAATGCATTTATCAACTTCAACGTTCTTACATTTTTAGATTCAACAATGAATTCTAGATATTTTTCATAAAAGTATAACTACAGTAGAGCTCGCTTATAAGAGACTCGTATATAACGTACTTTCGGATACAACGTACACTTTCCTTCATCCTGGCGAAGCCTTATTGCTAATGAAATACATTACGCATTTGATGTTACAAACATTAAAAAGTTACTTTGCACTGTTAATCATCGGGCATGGATGACATCTAAAATTTTTGAAGACGAAATAAGAATTTGTGATAAACACCTAATGGAACAGAAAAGTTATCTTGAAAATATTTGTTTGATATTTTTATCACCGAATTCCACCTCCGTGACCTAGTACCTTAAAATCCTATTGCCGACGACTATTAGTAATCAAACATATTACTAATTTGGATACTGGAACTTCTAATGGAGTAAATTTGCTAGAAACTATGGAAATGTTAGCCAAAGCTTGGCAAGAAATTTCGCAAGGAACCATAAAAAATTGTTTTCAGCACGTCTGGAAAATTGATTCTGATGAAGACGACGATTTACCGTCGCCTCAATGGCTTGTCAAATATAATAACATCGATGACGAGAATTTGTCTTTAAGTGTATGGTTACAAAATAATTTCCAAGATCCTAGTATTGTGAATCTAAAAACAATAGATGAATTTGTGTCAGTGGATAATAATCTCGTTATATCGCAATGATAATGAAGTAAGCGAAGAAGAAGGGACACCTGAAATTGCAAAACCCAGTTATGAACATACGCTTACCGGAATAAGGACAGTTACACGATATTTGGAAACCGAAAAAAATAAAATTCGTTTTGTCGTATTACTCGTCGATAAGACTCTTTAAGGAACATATCTAACGAGTTGGGTTTAGATTTACGAACTGAACTTTCAACGCGGTTCCATAAAAAAGTCGTTGCATAATTCGGAAGAACACCGTCCTGTTGACACCATAACGTTGAACTTGGAAAATCAGGATCGTTATCATTTTCTTTTTTTGTTATTTTACGGTGAGTGGCCTAACAAGGGGCTTATAAGCAACTTCATTTCAACATAACCTCAGGAAAGTGCGTACAAAGTGTTTCATGGTCTCGTTACTGCACCCCCTTGCCATAAAGTGCTGTTAATTATTTTTCCAACGGCGAATGGCTACTCAGAATCATCCTGAATCCCCCCACTGTACTTGTCGGGCGTTGGTTTCGAACGCGCAATACTTGAGTTATCCAAGTGCTGGTCCTTTTACTGGACCACCAAGCCGTTTTGGAAAGAGAACGGCTAAAGCTGGTACAAGATAACTTTGAAGGAAATGTAGATATCTTTCTTCCTAGAGGCTTTCATCAAAGAGAAATGGTCTGATTACTCGATTTTCAACAATGCTCTCCCAGACATTAATTTTTTCATTTATACCAGCCGAAATTTTCTTCCAGTCGGTGAGAATCTTCACCCGTTCGATACCTGTTACTTTGTCTATTGACCTGACATTTAAAGAAAAAGCAACTTCATCAAAATAACAAAATGCTCTTGCGTTTTTATCTATTTTTTTGATAATTTTATATCACAAAATTGACTACTGACTGACGCCTAATCGTCATATCCACAACCTCTCTGCTCTCGTATCTCTGCACAGGAGCATCTTCTAATCCCTGTAGTTCTACTAGGGCAACATTCTCGATAGGATTCATGTCTGGACTCACCGCAGGCCAATGTAAAACTGGAATGCCAATCTCATCAAGGTATTCCCGGACGATTATCGCTACATAGGGTCGTGCATTATCGTGCATTAATAAAAATGCGTTGCTGATTCAGGTGCGTGTGGTACTACATGTCTTTGGGCAATAATTGTACCTCCGTTTACTTATACTAACTCTGTACTGCCTGCTAAAGAGGTGTCTCCTCAAACCATGATAGAGCCACCTCCGTAATTTGGCGTAAATCTGATGAAGTCCAACCCGTCGTATTTTTCAGACACTGTTGAGAAATGGGAGAAAGATCAGCCATAGACAATATTTTGAATCGTAAATGTATAACGAGTTTTTTATAATAAAATCTCGAATGTGGAGAAAAAAAAAAACGACGAAAGAAAAATTGCACACCTCACGCATTTTGTAAATGGATAATATATTTATGCAGGAGCAATACGATACTATTAAACGATGGGGACAAGTTTCCCAATGTTCTTCAATGTTAAATCTTTTATATTTACTTACTATCAGTGTAAAATCACATTAACCATGATAATAATTAAAAGCTTTCGTTTTTTTATTTGACGTGTAGCGGCAAAAATTGAATCTAACTATCGTGTCCGAACATTCACAATTGGCGGCCTCTGTCATTCGTAGATAATAACGATTTTACTCGTGCATTACAAATTTTATCTTGTAAAACAAGCAGTACGCAATAAAATATATTATACGCGTATCTGTACGTTTAATTTCTGTTCTGTACTTCCTGTGCATTGTGTGTTGAAATTGTCATAGAGAACCCATAATACGACACGTATTGTTTAGCATAATTGCAGATAATTTTATACTGTATCACACGCTATAAATAAAAAATACATTACTTATATATTTACATCGTTCGAAAATAATAATGAGAAGTGACGTCATCCCCCTGTTTTCTTTTTGTTAGTATATGCGTCGCGTTTCGCTTTTGTTATACATACATATTAAGCGGGTTTAGAAGCGTATTTTCTTTTTGTTGCATTTTATGTTCAGTAATAAATAAGCAAGATAAAGTTTAATTATTTTTTTAATGCGTAGTGTTCCGTTTGTGGATTGTTTGTGTGCAATTGAAATTGTGTATTTTATGCAGTTAACTGCCTAAGTACTTTGTTTTGTCAGATGAAAAAGATTAGAGAGCTATATAGGTAGTACTAGAGCTGCACTCACGTGTTTGCAATAATTCAAATAAAATCCAATGGAACCTCATATTGTTTAAAACATTGTTAAACCTTAGTATAACGGTATAACGGTATGTGACAAAATAGACAGTACTGAAATGCGCAAATGTGTATGTGTCATGTGCTGAAACGTACCGAGTGGTTTCCCAATGTGGTTACAACGTATGTGAGTGTCTTTTTACTGTTAGTTGCTTCAGGATGGTTCTCACTGTTGCAGAGAAAGTTTTTATTGTGCAGCACTATTTTTGGTCATACGGAAAAGGGCGCGAAAGCGATCCAAGCTTGAAAGAAGTTGCCGGCGCATTTAGGCCTAAGTTTATGAAACAGGCTCCGATTAACGCCGTTATGTTAGTAGTTTTTTGCCAACGTGAAGGTCGCGCGGGTGGCCTAATGGCAGTTACGACCAATACGAATCACATGCGGATATATTAACAAGCAGACAACACGGTTTCTTGGATTCAAACGCCGCGACATAATCGTCGAGCAACCCCTTCATAGTGACCGTGTTACCATTTGGTGTGCTGTATCCGCAGACGGCATATTGGGCTCGTATTTCATTGAAGCAGACGATGGAACGCCGTTAACCGTGAATTAGGAGCGGTACAGAGAACATGTTATCACACCATTTCTGCATGATCTTCAGCGATTTTATCGTGCCAGGAATCTACCACGTCATCAACAATGGTTCCAATCATTTTGGGGATCGCCTTATTTCGCATACCCATCGCACTCACCATACCTAACACCACCCGATGCGTACATATGGGGAATGCTGAAGGAGACTGCTTTCCGTACCGATCCACCATCTGCCATTTCGGAATTGCGGATTCCAATTCAAGGTTTTTTCGTGCCATGCAACAACCTGTGTTCACAGACATGTTTGTGAACCTTAGCGAACGCTGCGAATACTGCCTGAAATTGAACGGAGGGCATCTTGAAGATCTGTTTTATCGGGAACGTCGTCGTGAATAATATTTGCAACGCTATATAATGTTAAAGTATCGCTATATAATGTAAAGTAAATACATGAATAAAATACAACATACGTTTCATAATTTCAGTACTGTTTAAATAGTATCTCAGACTTTCACGGCTGTTTGACATGGTTCTAACGGTTGTCGGGTTCCGCCGTGTTACTAGGTTTTTGTCCCTAACGTTTCGCGAACAAGTGCGGTTCGCATTTTCAAAGGCACCTTTGAAAATGGACCATGTTCAGTACTGTTTAGTTTGCCGCATACTGCATTTCCTACGCCAGTGAGTGTGCTTCGTCTATTATATTTGTACTACTGCATTTACTCTTTTTGCAATTATTGTGGATATGTAGTTTGTAAATCCGCCTCAAATTGGTGGTCATGAAATATTGATTAACTTTCCATGGTAGCAATTGTCCATTCAGGCACACTTTAGACTTTATTTTGTGGATTTACTGAAAGTAGTAAAGTGCTGAGTTCAACCACGTCCACCAGCTAGTAAGATCTATTTGCGGCGATTCATTGCGAATTTCTTAAATACCATTAGGGGATCTGAGAAATATTGTCTTCGTGAATGATATTAATCAATTCATGCTTGGATAACATCTGTTACGTACGCAAATTTAATTTGTTACTTTTCTTTTTCACAACACTGTATACTTGACTCTAAGCAGTGCGAATCGTATCATTTTCTTTTTGCTTTTTTAAATTCTGTTAACAAGAGTTAATGATATTTCATCTTTCTAAACTTAAAAAATAGTAAGAATAAATTGGTTTCAATAGTTAACTTAATTTAAGTTTATTGAATGTTATTCTGTTATTTTGTCACGGGAGGGTATGCATATCATTTGGAAGACGAATACTGTAGATGATTACTTACTTTTTTTTCATTTAAAAATTTTCTTAAAAAAAATAACTAGCACTGCCAATCCTCGAGAGGGAGAGTGTAGCAACACATATGCTACACCCTAACAGAATTTAGAAAAGCGAAAAAGTGATACGATTCGCATCGTTTAGAGTCGAGTGTATACCATTGTGAAAAAGAAACGTAACAAATTAATTTTGCGCCCCAAAATGTATTAAATCTAGTTCACGTATATGTTAGAGGTTTTCACATTTTTGATTGAAACAATGGCCTTCAAATTGTGCGGTTGCAGCACCATCACCCACCATAAATCAACACTTGCTGTGGTGAAAGGTAGAATTTTTTCTAATTCATTTGGCACTGTTCCACTAATTATTTTGACAGTACGTGTTTGTAATTGTTTAGTAACTAAACTCTATTTTTTAATTCGGCGGAGTAAATACTCATAATCCTCATACTTATACTACAATTTTGATGAATTCCTACCTTCTGTGGAAATTATGTTTTCCGATAAAAATTTCATATTTCAACTGGATAATTCACCAGTACATAGATCTGGGATTACTAATCAGTGGCTTAGGGATTAAAAGAAATGAATCGTCGTAATATCAGGCTTGAAAGTATCGAGAAATTCAAAGATAAAATTGACGAAGCTTGCAATGATCTCACTCCAGAAATTTTTTTTTAATTACAAAATGTTAGTGTAGCACGTCTGTATTATTTCTTTTATAAATTATAATATGACTTTTATTTATTATTAATAAATGCGTTTGAAACATTATATAAGATAACTTGCAGCTGACAAATTAAATGTTGTCATGTAATATACTCTACAAGCACCTGGTTTACAATACTCGAAAACAGTAAAAATGCGCAATAAGTCTTGTCCGGATTTTTGTTGCGACAATTGTACCATTGACAGTTCAACAATTACGAGTGAACGAAGATATAGATTCATCCTCTCGCCGTTCGCACATATTTGGCGCCGCTGCCCTGCTGTCAAAATCGAGCAGCTCTACTTGTTACTATGTATAACTCAATAGGCATTAAATACGTCGATCGTATTCAAATCTTACCGAAGGAAACACATCGGTTACAAATTATTCCCTACAAAAAGCTTGCGGTTTACCAGTAGATATACTATACGTGTCTTGACTGTAATAAATCAAATACATTATGCGCACAAGCTATACAATTATTTCCCTATTTGTGGCCGTTTTTGTATGTAATTGGTCATGTTATATCAGAATGCAAATCTGTTATATATTCTAGAAGTGATACTGCATCTGCAAAAACCGTTAACCGAGTCGAACTCTGGCGAATTCTTTGCGGTTTGTGGATATAAATGCATATATTTAGTAAAATATAGATGGTGGAAGTTATAAAAGAGGTAAAGTTACGATCGTTAAAATTACTTCGATATTGCTAAGAGTAAAATTTGCATCTTCTGTAAGTTCTTTTTTTAATTAGTTGTACTTTCAATTGCTATCATAAGAACTTTTCATAACTTTTTGATGTTAATCGTGATTGTTCACGTTTTTATAGCCTTTGCCAAATAGAACATGGTGTAGAATTTCGTAAACTGTTATTTATTCCTAATAGTAGAACAAAGTTCATTACATTCCAAGCTTCAAACTTTTATGTTGTGGAAGCTTCGTTTACAAAAGTGCATTGATGGGGGAAGTGATTATTCTAAACATAAGGAAAATCATTTTCGTAGGAAAACTTAGTTTTTTGTATCTCACAATATACAGGCAGGGACACAATTATTAGGCACCCCCAATTTTTTCAATTATCTTTAAGATAAACAATGAACGAATAAAACAAATATTATCAAAGCAAATATTTATTACTGAAAACTAGAAATTCAGTATTTGGTTGGCCCCCGCAGGCTTTTATGACAGCTTTAATCCTTTTAGGTAAACTGGCCACTAACATATGGCAGGTTGCTTTTTAATTCTTGTTTAATAATAATAGCCCACAAATGCCCGATTGGATTTAGATCCGGGCTTTAAGGTGGCCATTCCAAGATGTCAATGTTCGCTTCCCGGAACCACGTTAAACTTGCAGCCGCAGTGTGGCATGATGCATTATCTTGTTGAAACATAACTTTGTCAGTATTCAGGCATCTCAGAAGAATGCGTTGGCCATATCCTACACGAAATTTTTGGTATAAAAAAGGTTTCGACGCGATGGGTACCATGTTTGCTCACACCGCTGGAAGAATTAAATCTGGTAACCGTTTCGGAGGAGTTTCTGGCCAGGATTCAACGCTATCCAAGGGATTTCTTCGTGCGTTTCGTAACCGTAGATGAGACTTGGATTCATCACTACATACCGGAGACCAAGGAATAGTCGAAGCAGTGGATTTTTCCGGGCGAATCGGCTCCGAAGAAAGCAAAGACCTTTCCATCGGCCGGAAAGTTCATGGCGACGATTTTTTGGGATTCACAAGGTGTGATTCTCATCCAATATCCGCAGAAGGGAAGGACGATCACGGGGCAACACTACAGCGATTTATTGAACCGTTTGAAAAAGTGTATTGATCTTCGAGGAGACTACATCGATAAATAAGAAACCACACCAATACTGTGTTTTTCTTGTCGATTCCGGAAACATTTCAGGTCACCCTCGTAGATAACTATTTTAATAATATGTTCAACAATTCCATCTCCATCAACAAGAAAAGTTGAACGTTTAAAGTACGATTAGCTCCTAAACACACCGTATGCATGGTTGAAAAGTAGAAATGTAAAAAGTTTTCGTAGTTCAACGTTAAAATTCACAGAGGTTACACATGCAATGCCGTTTTCACTGGGAGCACTAGACTTAAACAAGGGAAAAATTTTATTTGAGAGGGTTGAGATTAAAAAAGGGATCGAACATGAAAATTCCATAATTGCTCCAAGAAAAAAATTAAGGGAACTCAAAACAACTCTTTATCTAATGGAATCAAATTCCTCGAGGATTTGAGAATTTCTGCTGGAAGCAAATCACAAATGCACTCAACGAAATTTACGTTTTGTTTCAATAGACCCGTACCCATGTTGGGAAAAAAGGTAATGGTCGTGCGAATATCCAGCGCCCGAGAAGCGAGGAACTCGACGGCGTAACGGCCGTACACCGTGAGATTCTACGAACAAACGATTCAAGGGCAATTTGCAGCCGGGTATTTGCGCCCCTAAAACGGGACCATCCCCGTTCCGATCGTCCTCGACTTACTCGACTACTCGGTATCGCCGCTCTGGATGCTACTACACCATCACCGCCACATAATCGGAAGTTTCGGAGCGCGACCCCAACGAGGACGCCCGTTATTAATCGGCCATTTCGGTCGGCAGCATGTTGTGGACGGACTAACCCTCGACGTTTATCTTCGTTTCTCCCTTTCTCTCTCTTTCTCTACCGCGTTATCTCGTCTACCTTTTACGATCTGCTTACCGCCCGTCGCCGTCGTTGCAAGAGGTATTACGGGTTCGGATCGGACTGGAAAGCAAAGGAGGTACAACAACGGGAGAATGATTTCGAAATTAAGACCGTATTGTATCCGGAACGACGTGCTGTAAGTGCTTTCGTACATCTCTCTTGGGCCGGAGGGTTTTTTCGTAATTGGGGACGTTTTTTTCGGGAAGTTTTACATGGTTTTGACTATACTTTCTTTAATAAACTTTAGATTAGTAAACAGATTAATAAGGCTTATGATCCTTGCCAACAGTTTGCCATTACTTAGCTGTATACGTACTGAGAACGTTTTGACATACGGATGCTATTTGTGTTGTTTAGAGACTTCAAAAGTCAAAAAATTAACTCTTGAGAATATTGTATGTGGATTATCTCAACAACAGTACATCGATCAACTCACTTGAGATTTTGGCAATGAACAGCCATTTAAAGCCACTGTATATTGCTGGTTCAGTGAATTCAAGCGTGGCCGTTGTTCACTCGGGGATGAATTTAAAGAAGGTCGTCCAAAATCGATACTTGTGTCAGAATACATCGACACTGCGCGCGAAGTGATACAGCTAGATCGTCATATGAGGTACCGTGAGATGAAGGCATCCCTGGGCATTAGCATGACAGGCGTGCACAAGATTTTACACCCCCAAAAAAGGCTTGCGTCGATTAGTGCAAACAAATGCTCCAAAAATACTATCGTGCTGTGACGAATCTTGAATCTATGCGCATGACCCCGAAACTAAATAGCAATCAACTATATCTTCAAAAATTATTCGTATCAGAAGCGCCTCGAAGCAAATGGTCACCTGTTTTTCTTTTGGGATAAACGGGCATGTGGCTACAGTGCCAATAGAAAATAGAGAGACCTCGGCTCGGGTAGCGTTTGATGGGAGATTATTTATGTACAATACGAATAGCAACATCCTTGAGTTACATCACTAATATCAGTCAGTGTATTTGAATTCACAGGTATAGCAGTAAATTCCACTCCACACAAATTAATTAATTATTCGGAACACAGCGTTTCGTATGTGTGTATTTTCAGGAATGCTCTGCTGCGCTTGATAGTTCTGGTTTATCGAAACGATAGTGTCTAATATGTTCTTTGAACCTCGTTTCGATACTCCTTTTTGTTTATCCAATATAAACTTTATCACAATCATTGCATGCGATTTGGTAAATTCAGTCGGTAACACGGTTGACAATGAGAGTCCACATGCTCTCGAAACGCTGCGTTCCGAATAATTAATTAATTTATGTGGAGTGGAGTTTACTGCTATATCTGTGAATTATAGAACCACACAGTCCTTGCAATCGTTATAGTGTATTTGAATTTAAAATTGCAATGAATAACTTCGTCGTAATCAAAAAAAATCTCAAATAGTTTATTACAATGTACGTCGTTTTTAAGCGCGAATATATATAATATTCATTTTCTATTAGACTATAGCGAGCGTCCCCTAGCGGATCCGACGTACTAGTGTTGTCTATTGCCAGATGTCAACGCTGGCGAGAGCCAGAAGCCCGCCAAACGCTTTCATTCCGCGTCTCTCCCTTTTTAGAACGTCGCCTATACGAAGCGGCTCTCTCTCTCTTTTGCACTCGGTTTTCTCCTTAACAGCGGCGGCTATACGGAGGTTTATAAAAGCCTATATACGACTACTTCTGCGACGGCGGTTGAGGAGTGACTTTCTGAGTCGATGTGGAATAAGTGGGTATTATTTCGTCGAATTTCCTTCCACACCCCCTCTGTCTACGTTTTATCGCCTTTATAGAGGCGTCTAGCGGTTAATTTTAGGGCGTTTTTTTTTTGTTTCTGTCGGGTACGTAATATATTTCATCTCTTTTTTTCGTTTCTTCATTTCTTTTGTAAAACGCGTTCGTTTTTTTGATATAATAGGTTTTCGTCTTTTGCTCCTTTGGAATAAAACTTGAGAAATTTTTGTTGTAAGAGCAATGTTTTAATAATTTTATTTAATAAATTGGCCTTGGATCGATATTATCTCATGTTGTTAAAAGTTTCTCCAACACAACCATTTCCCATCCTATTCTGAAGCTTTGCTATGAATATTTTCCATTGGGAATAAATTCCATCCATTAAGCCAGAACATAT
The DNA here is from genome assembly GCA_023509865.1 of Trypoxylus dichotomus. NCBI lineage: Eukaryota > Metazoa > Arthropoda > Insecta > Coleoptera > Scarabaeidae > Trypoxylus > Trypoxylus dichotomus. Next base: position 86,637,921 of record CM042074.1, on the reverse strand, counting down.
TTCAATCTTCCTTATTTCATCTAATTTAAGATTAGCTGGACCCTGCCGTTTCTGAAATCTAATTAATTAGTCCAATGAAATGAAATTTGCTATAGAATTTGCGCAATGTCCCGAAGGAAACGTTCCAGTAGATTTTTCAAGGACTGAGGCACGGCGAAATGGTTTTTATTTTATTTGCTTGTCCATAAAATCTTCCAAAAACAAGGATTAGATAGTACAGCTTACATCACACATGGGTGATGGGCATTAACAAAGATGTTATTCGAAAGATTGTTCATCAATTTTATCTGAATTAGCTAGAGACCTAAGGAAAACAACAGGAGTAACTGTAAGGTCTTTAGCTATAACAAGCCGTCAAATTCTAATAACATTGCATGTACAGTAGCCACGTGAAAACCCTTGTTGACCAAGAAAGTAAGATGCCCATGTAAACACCACAGGTAGAATAATGAAATTTATACAGTTTGTTCGTCGTCTTAGAGAAAGCTTTGGATGATTGCCTTAAAAAATCTGTGAAGGTTCCAGTAAATTTAATCCTTTGGACTTGCTCTCCAGCAATGGAACGGTTAATCTTGTCATTATATATAAATTTGCGAAAGCACGGGACAGTATTGAAGTGATAAATAATTATCTAACGCTTACGACAGAAAATCAGCTTCAAATTTCGGACAATTCCATATTCCACGATGATTGACCATGTCATCTAGCTAAAACTGCAAATGCAATTTATAACAGTAATAATAATCTATCTCTTCGCATCACCCAACAGCTTTCACCAATTACAGGGGGGCATCGGCTGGCCATGAGTTATTACGTCCGCGCATGTTGTGCGTCTTAATATTCGCATTGGAATGAGGAAAACCATAGAAAACTTCAAAACCTCAATCCTGTGAAACAGTCCAGGTGTTCGAATCCGGAACCCCGAGTTTAATAAGCAAGTGCAAGCGTACTGAGTCACCAGTGGTATTCTACCCTTATCTTGGCCTGGGATCAGCTTCCATTTAAACATCACCCATGATTGCTGGAATATTGTTTTAAAACCAGTTACTAGAAGTAAAAGGAAAAGGAAAAGGAAAGTGTACGGTGAAAATAATTAAAATCGGAACAATTCAATTTTTCATGATGTCTCATCATGTCAACTAGCTAAAATTGCAAATGCAATTTATCATAGATCGGTAGAAGGTTATTTAGTGGGGAAGAGTATTATGCCCTTGTCCCAGCCTGAGAACAACCCCTATTTAAGCACCACTAACATTGTTTCAAAACCAGTTGCTAGAAATAAATAAAAAACAGAGTGTGTAAATAGTAGAGGTAATCCAAAAAGCATAGACTCAAAATCATCCAAGTGTTTTGATTCCTTAAAAAATCTACCAATGTTCCAAGTTGCATTAAAATTTCCCATTAACACCGTTGGATTAGAAAACTTCCCTTCTGAATAGAAAAGGAATCATCATCAATACCAAAATTAACTTAATTGGTTACTATGTAATCCTACACGTTTAAAACCATAAAACGAATAGCAAACAGATCTTTTACTTTCAATAAATCTGTTTAAAACATCCGTATTTCTCTACAAGCAATCTTTTTCCTTTACCACGTCGTACTTGGCAAACGTTCATGTTGATTTTACATTCAACTATTGTATGTCTATCTGTAAAAGTAAATATGTACACGTCTCTCTATTAATATGTGTGTATATTTAAAATCCCCCCGTCTATCAATATTAATCATCTGATGCAATTATATCTACACATTGAGCGTCATAGAATTTCAGCATAATAATAATTTTTACACCTACAACAAATATTTACCAAACAGCATCACTCCTGAATCGGTAATATCTATTTATAAAAACGTATTATAATACTTAGGCTATTACATTTGTTCGATATGTGTATACGTCCAGCTAGATAACAGTTTGCAGAGAAAAAATTGTGTAATTACACTTCCCGTATTGATATTTACCGTTTCTAAAATCGTGTGTATTGTTTGGTTTGAATAGTTAATGACGCTAGCTCTTCCTCGTGTATATTCTAAATATTTGGAGAAGTTTCCCGCTGGTTGCAATACAATTCATTATTTCCTAGTTTCTTGTTCTATTGGATAAAATTTGCAATGCTTAGCGGTTAAAGTAACATCCCGTAAGGTTCTTTGCCTTCAATCACAGAAGACAGAAAAACGAGACAAGTATATTCGTCAGCAAGATAATCTATGTGTGCCTAGTGTCACGCATATACAGATCAGTACCCCTGAGTAGATACGTAGATGACGTTATGTCTTCTACTGTGTATAGTAGAGTTAAGCATACATTATGTTTATTGAGCATGCGTTATTCTTTAAATGTTATACCAGATGCATATATGTATGTATATAGTACTAGGTGTAGAATATTTTTACGTTATTTAAGACTAGTATACCATACTGTTTAAGTAGTTAAATGATAATTAAATGCAAAAAAAAACTGACATAACAATCCTGTTTTATTAAAAGTGTTGAAAGTAATAATAGAAGGAATGAGCATTAGAAGAACAACATCCTTCATTGTAAATATAGGATACATTTTCAAAATACTGCACATTATTATAGGGTTATATTTGAAAAACCACCGTTTTAAGCGTGGTGTAACAAATTCTTTGATAGAATGGTTAGGTAATAAGCATATTAGTTATGATCTTACAGTGAATAAAAATGATTTGCTACTAATTGCAAAACAAAATAAAAAGTGAATATATGTTGATACAAAGGAAGGTAAAGAAGGTCATGTGAAACATGAAGACTTCCACCAAACCACTGTGAGTTTAACGCTATTGAATTGATGTGGGCATACACCTGGAATTACTATAGCAAACATGAGGAGAAATGCAAATGTGAAGAGAAAGTTTAGACGTACGTATTCCGAACAATTGAAGCAATTGTGTCAAACATATGTAGGGCGTAATAAGGGAATGGTTTGATCGTGAAGCTAATGTGGATGAAAATGAAATTCTCGACACCGTAGACTGTCGCTCGGAAAATGAGGAGAGTTAGTTTGCGTGTGGTGTTTGTATTACTATCATTGTTAACGGCAAGATAAAATATATGTAATTCTGATGATTATTAGTTTTTTAAAAATAACATCTTAAGGAAACTTTTATTATTATAGCAGCAGGCGCAGTTATATGTAGAGCTGTTTATATTTAAAGTTGTTACTACTTTAATCATAAAAATTGCAAATGCAGTAGACTTGCTTCAATATTACTTTTTGGTCTAAGTTTAGAATGTCCAAATTTTTCACCTTAAGAGCCACATTGACCCCTTCACTAAGCTTCAAAGTCCAAGCTTATCATACTAACATGTCATTTTGAATTAAGCTAGAATTTCAATCACGTTACAATAGTGTAGCGCCATCTTGTGGGTAGCCACGAACCGGATTGGGGGTTCCTGCACGCTGGTGTTGGCCCGCGCGCCGTAGTTTGGAGATCTCTGGTTTAAGGGAACCTTGGAATGACAATTTAAGGTTACATATTCTATATGTTATTTCGGCGAGTCCATTTACGGCGGCATGATTTATTTTCTCAAAGTTGAGAACATCTTAAGAGATGCTAATACATTTAAGGACTATCGAATTGATTAATATGACATAAAGTGTACACAGAATAAACCCGGGCAAAAGTTGCTATCGGAGTAAGAGTCTTATTCGTCATAGGCTAGAAGAGGGTTTGGGAATAGGTAATTTTTTATCATCTCCGACAGGATTCTAATGTCACTGTATGCAGTTCAAATTGTGTAAGCTGCTGTGCATATTGTTTTTTATGATACGTTATTAAAGAAATATTTTACAAAAAAGGAGGTTTTTCTCTTTCCATTGTCGCTTGAAATACAAATTAAGGTTGCCTACTATGTCGTCAATGTATTGTGACAACTTTCTTTAAGGTACACATAGGAAACATGTATCGGTATGTGAAAATTAAATAAATGTAGGTACCCAATCATCTATTATACTCAAAATCAGTTGAAGAGTGATTTAGTGCCATTTACCTCAAATTAAATATGCCAAAAATAAACATGCTGAAATTGGGTCTTAAGAGAATCTAAAAACTTAACATTAAAACATGAGAATGCGCATCGTACTAGACGTAAAGTTTTTGAGTGTAATTCCTTATTATGAGACAAACGGAATATTTCTTGAGGCATACAACGCTTACATTTAATTTTCATAGTCTATACATATACACCCATGTATAAGAAGATAAATACAAGAGCACTGACACTGCCTGTTATTGTTGCCGATTACCTGTCGAATGTATTATTAAGACGCGTACTGGAAGACGAGAGGGTATAAGAGAGACAGCAATAGCTTCGTTAAGGTTCGGCTAGATATGGTGTCCAAAGATTTTATGTATATCAGTGTTCCGTTACCTTATGTACCGTCGGTGTGTACCCTTTCTAGGTTAGCAGTCCATGAGCTGCTCAAAGGAGGGGTTAGCCACAAAAAAAACGCTCAAAACTGCACTGATGATTACGGGCAAGCACATTGTCTCTCCCGTGAATGATCTCACCAATACCATGAGTAGCTGTATTTAGCGGCATTATATTGGGTATTGTTTTTCTAGACATTTTCTCGATGCATTAACCATTAATATTTGCTAAAAATAAAACGAGATCTCAGCGTAAAGTCGTTGCATTTTTTGCTTAAAGATAATCTCAACAGGACCTATTTACCGAAATTCCTCAGAAATGAGTTGTACGCAATCGCGTGACGCTATGATTAATATCTTGCAGTATTGGCAATGATTAAGTTCGAAATTATCGAAAAATTATTATTCATAACCTACGAACGCCGATATTTTATAGCTCTTTTTAAAAATACGCGCAATATAAAATACGAATACTAACGATGTTCGTGCAATAAAAAGTCTTCCCTCCTTCTCCGCATCATTCCGCCCCATACTTTTGTTTTATAGTAGGTACGATTAATAAAATCGAATGTAAAGTTAATGAACTTCCATCTATATAACTTTAATGTTTTTATGTGTATATATAGAGAGGTATACTAAGTTTGTGTACGTTCCTTAGGTATATATACATATGTATATGTCTATGTATCACACGTACAGCCCCGCGTTAAGTTTTAATGAAGCGACATTGCGCAATTAAAGCTTGTATAAATGTAATAACCGATAATTATTTTACTACTTCTATTTCTAAATGTAAATACGTAGTAGTATATACATATATAAAAGCTCTTTCAGCTAGATATATTTATGCTGTTTTACCAGTTCATATGGTTGATCTTTCTTTAAACCAGTGCGCGTCTTGTTAAGTTGGTTATGAAATTCTGTCGATTTCTTACAGAGGATGTACCACCGAGAACTATTAATATAGTAAAACTCGCTTATAACCTACTCGTCAGGACCGTGCAAAACAGTACGTTAAAAAGAAAGTATGTAATAAATTTTAATAGTACCTTTTTTGACAGTACAATTTACAATATCGTCTAACTGTCCTTATTTCTGAAATGCATCTTCATAATTGGGTTTTACAATTTCAGTTGCCCCTTCTTCTTCGCTTACTTGATTATCATCGCTGTTATTTTCGAGATTCAAAACTTCCTCAACGAAGTCTGTATCACTGGGGATACACGAAGTAATGAGATTATTATCCACTGACACAAATTCACCTATTGCTTCTAGATTCACGATCGAGTATCCTGTAAATTATTTTGTAACCATTCATTTAAAGGCAAATTATCATCATCGATGTTATCATTATATTTGACAAGCCATTGCGGAAACCATTATTTTGTGGGTTTTCTTGCGAAATTTGTTGGCAAGCTTTGGCTAACATTGCCATCGTTTGTAGCAAATTTACTTCTACTAGTATCCAAATTTATACGTTTGGTTACTAACAGGCGTCAATAATAGGATTTTAAGGTATTAATAGTTCCTTGGCTACATCACGGGGGTGGAATTCGGTGGTAGAAACATCCGACGAATATTTTTAATATCACTTATAAGGAGATGAGCTGGACAGTTGTCGACCAATAATAAATTTGTTCTTTCGTTAGGTCTTTATCACGAGTTCTTATTTCGTCTTTAAAAATTTTAGATGGCATCCATGGTCGATGATTAACAGCATAAGTGTGAGGTGCTTTTTAACGTGTTTGAAACATCTTTGAATTTTTATATACCGAGGCTTAACAATAGGAATAGGCTAACTTTTTATCTTCCCGTGGCTAACACGCGCTCATCATCATTTCAGTCACCAATTATGTCAATATGTAACAGTATTAATGTAAATGCATTTAGATTTGATTTGTTTAACATTACTATCAATGCTTTGAGGCAACTCTTGTTTGAGCAGTTTTCTGTTACTTAAGAAATTTTTGCATTTTCATTTGCTATTGTTTTCTTTTGGTATTACACATTTACTCTTGTTTTATAATAGTTATCATGGTAGGATTATCCTGTAATAAGCTGTATGCTGTTGGATAATAAATTATTATTATTATCTTGGGTTTTTGAATTTTCCAGTTATAAAAAGTTTATGTTTCTCATTTCCTGCCATATTTTCTACATTTTTTCCCAAATGTCACAACTTGTGGCACCAGTGTTCATACTCATTTTTGCACTATTACTTGTTCTGTTACGGATACAACATAAATAGTCACTACCGTAAATTTTATTGTCTCTCAATATAAATGTTATTATTATTATTATTTCTCGCATTCTTGAACACTGGAGAAAAGTATAACGATTTCAAAGTATTCTTTTCTATTTATGTGTTGGTATATTATTTATCAGATTCAACGCTAAATATCATTGCACAATTAAAAATATATTAAGAAATATTTTCTGAACCTTGACCATTACATAAACTTTTAAAAATCTACCTATGTGTCTCTCTTTTTTGCACGGTAGTGTATATAAATGTAAATATATTGATTGTGTTGGTAAAACCACTAATATAAGAAGCAACAAACGGTTTAATATTTTAGAGTGTAAAAATTTGTTGAGGTTGAAAAACTTAATAATATGTTCTTTAAGGCCTATAAGTCTGTATTTGAAAGATTTGTATCTTTTTCATTTGAATTAATTTTACAAGTACTCGAAGTTCTTTCGGTTAATCTAGAAAAACATGAAGATAAATTGACAGCAATAGAAATGACATTTCTTAAGAAAATAGCGGAAGAAACTAAGTGGGAAAGAGAAAGGAACGTAACGGTCACATTACAAGTAAATTGGAAAGAGAACATATTACAGTAAGAAAAAAGAAACACTTTGACTGGTACGGACATGTGATCTGAATGAATTAAGAAAGAAATGTTAAAAAAGTAATTGAAGCAGGTAGAGTTAGGTAAAAAGGAACGGTACAGATGCTAGCAATGGATCGCAAGGAATGGAAAAAATTAGTAAAGGAATAAGATCATTCGTAAATATCTACAGTAGTGGCCATAATTATAGCAACAGGTTAAATATTTGCGCTATTATAAAAATAAAAATATTTTCACGTGCGAAACTGGTATTCGCAGTTATATTTACAGTATAACACATGGGCTGAAAAGTCCCGGGCCTAACAAAGAAAACACGGTTTTTTTGGTTCAAAATTAGCTTTATTCATCAACGTAATCTCCATCAAGAGCAACGCAATCATTCCAGCGCCGCTCTAACATTTCAATACCACTTTTGTAGAATGATTTATCTTTTGCCTCAAAATAGGCCTCAGTTTCAGCGATAACCTCTTCATTCGTGCGAAATTTCTTACCAGCGAGCATTTTTTTGAGGTCTGCGAACAGCCAGTAGTCGCTGGGAGCCAAATCTGGCGAATACGGTGGATGTGGGAGCAATTCGAAGTTCAATTCATGTAGTTTTGCCATTGTTTTGATTGACTTGTGAGACGGTGCGGTGTCTTGATGAAACAAAATTTTTTTCTTTGCCACATGCGGTCGTTTCTTTGCAATTTCGGCCTTCAAACGCTCCAATAACACTATATAATATTCACTGTTGATGGTATCTCCTTTCTCTAGATAGTCGATGAATTTTACACCACGCACATCCCAAAATACTGAGGCCATAACTTTTCCAGCCGATTGTTGTGCGCTCGGGAGGTTCACCAGTTGCTGTCCACTAAGATGACGATCGTTTTGATTCCGGAGTGAAGTGATAGATCCATATTTCATCCATTGTCACATATCGACGCAAAAATTTCGGTTTGTTACGTTTGAACATGGCCAAACACTGCTCAGAATCATCAACACGTTCTTGTGTTTGGTCAACAGTGAGCAAACGCGGCACCCACTTTGAACAGAGCTTTCTCATTTCTCATAGTCAAATGCTCATACAATATAAAGCTAATACGTTCTTTTGATATCTTTACGATGTCAGCTAACTCACGCAACTTCACTTTTCGATCATTTAAAACGATTTTGTTTATTTCTTTAATGTTTTCTGGTGTTACCGCATCATTTGGACGTCCACTGCGTTCTGCATCATCGGTGTCTCTACGACCACGTTTGAAGTCAGCAAACCAACGTTTTATTGTTGTTTCTGATGGAGCAGAGTCCCCATAACACTTTTCAAGCCATTGCTTCGCTTGAACGGTATTTTTTCCCATCAAGAAGCAGTGTAAAATTAAAACACGAAATTGTTTTTGATCCATTGTTTTGAAAATAACAAAAGTAGCGTGACTCTTAGCACAATAACTCACAAACTGATGAATAGAATATCATAACATTTTAACAGGTGTTTTTTGAAGGTTAGTACTAACTGAGAGAAAGGTGACTGCAATAAAACTAGCGTCATCTATGCGTTCGGCCCGGGACTTTTCAGCCCATGTGTTACAAGTAATAATACGTATTGAAAGGATATCGATGAAACAAAGTGTATTTAATATTCTATTTTGAGGAATTCCGCATAGAAGTATGTGTGAATCCCCCGTTTATATGATTGAAAGAAATCTGACATTTCGATGTCACGCTTGTTATGTATTAAGGGTTTACTGTTCTGTTAGCAATGGGTCGCGGCAAATTAATTTTCAATGATGTTAGAGGAAGGATTGTTCGTGCCTTTCTTACCGATATGACACAATCAGATTAATCTGTCAATTGTGTCTCATATTATTAACAGATATAAAGAAGCCGGTAACAGTGACTGATCGAAAAATACAGCACGACTTAAGAAAACTTCAGATCACACGGACAAAAAAATCGGCAATTTAACAAAACCTGATCCCTTTCTCTCATCCTGAAGAATATTGGAGCAATTCAAAAAAATGGAGAAATTGGTACTAGAACATTCCGAAGGAGACTTGTCCTAGACGTCCTGCGAAGACGCCGTTATTGTCGAAGAAAAACAGACAAAGCCAACTACAGTCTGCAAGAGATCACCTGCACTGGGCATTTGACATGTGGAAAGCGAGTAGCTTTCAGTGACGAGTCCACATTCAATTTATTTAGAAGTGAGAATGTATGTTATGTGCGACGTCCACGCGGTGAAAGATTGAATAGAAAATACGTTTGTCCTACTGTTAAACACGGCGGTGCCAGCGTTATGCTGTGGGGGTGTTTCTCCGGCTACGGAGTTAGTCCTCTACAGCGCATTGTTGACGCAATTGATCGTTTTATGTATAGGGATGTTTGAAATGATAACTTACTTCCTTATACTGTGGAAATTATGTCATTAAAACATCAGCTTCAACACGACAACGATCCGAAGCACTCCAACAAGTTGGTTAAAGAGTGACGATTGCAAGGACTGTGTGGATGTACAATTCACAGGTATAGCAGTAAACTCCACTCACACAAATTAATTAATTATGCGGAACGCAGCGTTTCGAGACCACGTGGGCTCCCATTGTCAACCGTGTTACCGACTGAAAGTAAAAACTGTATCACATATGCAAATTATTTTCTACGCAGGCTCTAAAATTTCTAAACCATATGACTATTTACAAACTACTAGGTGGCCTCATGCCTTTTACGGGAAAGGATGGACTGAAACCGAACCGTATCTTACAGGGTGTATGGTAATAAATCCATCAAACTCGAGTGTGCAATTGGGGGTGGTTCCCTGTTCAATAAGTTTCCGTTCTTTTTCATATATACCGTTTCGTACGCGTCTAATTCTCTATACGAGTTCACGTTTTTAAGTAGTGTCAGATTTTTTAAACCAATCTTATGTCCGGATTTTACCATATGCTCTGCTGCGCTTGATAGTTCAGGTTTGTCGAAACGGTAGTGTCTAATATGTTCTTTGAACATCGTTTTGATACTCCTTTTTGTTTGTCCAATAAAAAGTTTCTCACAATCATTGCATGCGATTTGGTATATTCCAGACCTTTTTATCATCTCCGGTTTATCTTTGGGATTCCCTAAGAGTTTCTTTAAGTTGTTTTTTGACACAAAAGACATCATATTTAGTTGTCGGAAAATTTTACTTAACCCTTTTACTGTTGAGTGAAAAGTGAAGAAGAAAAAGTTATAAATTTCTTATTACCGGTGTTTGTCGATATCAAAGTCGTGGAATTTCTGATGTGTTGATTGTATTGGACCTTCCTTAAAATACGGTCGACATCCATAGAAGAGAAACCATTGTACCTCGGTACATCTTTGATATACTTTAATTCTTTGTCATACTTGCTCTTGTTTAGCGGAAACCTGACGAGTCTATTGACCAGAGTTTACTGCTATACTTGTGAATTGGTTAAAGAGTGGCTTGAGAAAGAGAAAGTAGTTACAATGCAATGGCCGTCGCAAGCTCCCGTACTCAACGCAATCGAGAATTTATGGGTGATTTTCGACTGCAAAATCCGCCAAGACACTGCTAACGTTAATGATTTGCTTAAAGCTCTGCAAGAATGTTGGGAAGCTATAGATAATGATGTAATCAGTAAACTTTTAGAATCTATGCTCCGTAGATGTTCAGATATAAATAAGGTTAAAGGGTATTTGTAACATTGTTAGCTGAAGTAAATTGTTTCCGTTTTTTGTGTTATGCCGCTATAATTTTGTCCAATCAAATTATTTATCGAAAGAAATAGTTGAGTGTTTCTCCGTTATCTGTATTTCTTGTCCAAGTAAAGTTTTCTCTCGCAGTACAAATATATTGCCTAATTCAGGCAACACGTTTTTAACGTTAATGTCCCAGTATGGTGGATTCATGTTAATTTTACCATCGCTGCTATAATTATGACCAATACTGTACTTGTCCATCCTATTCTAAAGCATTACTATGAGTATTTTCCATTGGGAACGGATTCCTTCCACTAGACCGGAAAATAATTCTATCTTCCTTGTTCTACCTGATTTAAGACTAGCAAATTCCTGCCGGTGCCAAATCGAATTAATTACGCCAATGAAATGAAATTTGCTAGAGAATTTGCGGAATGTCCCGAACTAAACGTTCCAATAAATTTTTCAAGGACCGAGGTCCAACGAAGTGGTTGTTATTTTAATTTTCTTATTTTATTCACTTGCTCATAAAGTCTAATGATGGTGTCCCAGTGTAGTGGATTCGTCTTAATTTTAGCATTGCTACTATAATTATGACCAATACTGTATATAGATTGAATTTCAGTTTCTTCTGAAGATAAAGCGTCATATGTAATTTAGAAAGCAGGGGATGGAATGTGTCAATGCAAGTTAACGTCCTTGAAAACCAACAAGCAATAGAAATTCAATTGAATTTATATTATTACACATTTTCTGTACGGTTTCCTTGATCTTGCGACGAAGGTCAATAAACATCATTCGGTAAAAAGTATCGTGTTTGGTTTGATAAATCTCCCAACTAATCTCTTGTCCGTCCACTATATTTCACGTCACTTGCTTCTGTAAACATTTAACTAGACGACATTAAAAATAACCAAACAGCTGTTTCAATTCAGATATCGTATCTAGACGTCATATCGTACACGCTGCAGCTCCTTCGATACGCGCCTATCAATGAGGAGGCAGTCTGAGGCTGTCGTAATAAATGCTACCGATCGACAGGAAGGTGTTAATGACCTTGACACAATCGTGTATTGTTTGGAGAACGAAATGGGCTTAAAGAAGCACGGAACACTACTTGCCGCTATCGCGCCGGTGGGGGATAAATAAACGGTCCCCGAAGAAATCATAAATAATTCATCGTGCCGGTGTCATAATAATCAAAAAATCGAAAAGAACGGAAGCTCCCGCCGATGCTACTTGCTCGCGCGCGCCGCCGCTGCCACCGCCAGATTTCGACGATTGACTTTTGATTGATGGAGTTCGGCGGTGCGAGCTCTGTTGTGTGCGTTCGCTCGTGTTCACTCCGCGCGTTTGTTTGTTGTTTTTATTGCCCTTTCTTATTCTATCCGTCTAGCGCGATGCTGTACAGACGTACTTGTTACAAGCGAGGAATGAGTCTCGTCTCTGCTGTTTTGTTTGTGTTTGATTCTCGTCGATGTTAAGGTTATGTTTTCGTATGGGTATTTGACAGATGACGTTTGTAAAACGGGAGGTTAGGGAATGTTTGAGATTATTTACGTGTTGAATAATTTGCAAACTTAATTTCTGCTTGCCTTATGGTGCTTTAAAGTCTTTAGTTTATCGTATTCAATAGCGAAGTTTTACTTGGGCTTAGTGAGTAGAAACTATTGAGAATTAAAAAATGAAAGTTAAGAACTACAATAAAGAATTTCAAGTATAAAGATCACATACGACGGTAACACTTTCTATCATACAAGACTACAGCAGTATCTTAGAAATGATTACATTTCTGAATGGTAGCTGTTAAGCGTCCAATTAGTTTATTGGACTGATTGCCGGTGAACTGCTTGGTAGGTTTTGTAAATAAAACTCAGAGTCTGTTTAATACATATATTAAAGAACTCATAAAAAGGAAGTACAATTGTATGTGTTTATATAATATATAAAAAATAATAATTCGTTGTTATCACCAGTCTGAATATATGTATCTGTATTTGCTTGAATATGTTTGCTTTCATTAGAGATTTTATAATCTGAATTTTATTTGATGTTTGATACGGTTTCCTTAAATGTTTACTATACGCTTTGTACACCTATATGTTTCTTTGTATTAGAAACCCACAAATACTTTTTGTTTAGCAGCTGAGAGACCTAGTAAGGTGACTGTAGCGATTACTAGTCGGTCAACGTCTGTCGCAAATACGACTCAACACTTCGCATCAATGTGCGTCTAATATGAGTCCGTAGAATTTGCTTTGCTTCTGTATACTTGTATATATGTCCGTAGTCGATACTTTGTCTGCTCTTTTGCACAGCCCCCTCACTATAGGGAGAAATCCTTAAACCGCCGATCGTGCTAAAGGGATGACTATATATTGGCCGTCGAATACGTGCGAAGCATCCCGAACCCAAGCATGCGCCAAGTCCGGCGCCGTCGATGAGTACTCGGCATGCTGTCGTAAAGCGCTGAGCTAATTTCTGCAACAACAGCGTGCTTATATAGTATATTATTTTAGAATGAATTTTAAGCAAATTCTTTTCTGTTAACGTATTTTTGTTGGCATACACATATACAGGTCGAAATAGATTCATAACACAATTGGGGTTTCTGGAATAAAGTGGGAGGGGTATTTCTAATCAAATATTAATATAGGCTGAATAATTCATATCTTTATATATATATATATATATATATATATATATATATATATATATATAGACTTTACAAATTTCCTTAATACGTTAGTGCGACAGCCTTAGCAAATGTTTACAAACTAATGTTATTTGTATTATTTCTGCTCTGCCTCTACAATGGTCCACATCAACTTGTGTTTCGATATATAACACCGATATAATATCTATAGGCTATCAACATTTACTCATATTAATAGAACTTTTAACATAAGCTCAATATCAAAAAAATACCTACCAAAACAATACCCAACATAATAATGCTGCTAAATGGTATTAATGGGATTATTCTGTCCTCACATTGTCTTTGCCGTAAGTGATCCCACCAACACCACGAGTAACTGTATTTAGCAGCATCTTGTGTTAGGTATAATCTCAGTAAATTCATAATTAGTACCCCTAAATGTTTTAAATTTATTTTTGCTAACATGTTACAATGATTGTACATTACTCACAATAATCTTACACAAAGCTCAAGATATTATGGCACTTAAGTCACTACTACGATCTGTTTTACCGACATGTAAAGGCAAATACAGTTAACCTATAACTGTATATCTATATAAGTTTATTTGTTTTATTAATCTTTATTTTCACTACCGATGCTTTCGAATCTTAGAAGCTGTTATTATAAACACGAACTTTATCGATATAGAACCGAAATACGTATTTCGAACTAACATCACGAGATTTGTAAAGAAATCCGAAATAGCCAGCAGATGCGTCTAGGGACATTACGTCGTCATATATGTGTTCACACGCGTATTTATATTACTTCTTCTTTTCTCCTCGATCTAACCGCTCCTTTTACAGGCCCGTTATCGCCTTTGCCGTTGTAGTCAAGTTAAGTAATTCATAGAATTCCCTTATCAAAATACATGTATGCGTTTAGATGTTTGTGTATATAGATGGATACGGAATGAACGAATGTTTGGTAAGAGGACGGTGTGTTATGCTATGTGTGAGTGCATTCGTTTACATAGAGAGCTTTCTCCCTTCTCCGTCTCTCTTACCATGCAAGCTGTGGACAAGCATTAGGGTTTCGTGTACAAATAAATCGAATTACACTGTAAATACTGTTGGGGTTCTTATTTACAAGAATGCTAACGCAATTCGGAAAAAATGGTCGGTTGAAAGAACGAAGGACGGAAAAGGAATTTGTATTCTCTTAGACTAAACTATTTCTCATGCTGATTTTATTGGTTCATGTAGTGGATGATTTCTTCAAGGTCGTATTTTCTTTGTAAATTATATAAACCATATAGATAATATGATGGATAAACTTTCATAATCTGGTTTAGTAAACTGTGCTAAAGTACTTATTCAGATTGTGTAAGCGATATTTCATATAGGATTAAGTCTGGGTGTTCGCAGGTATCGCGGTAAATTCCTCTCCACGCAAATTAATAATTTATTCGGAACACAGCGTTTCAAGAGCATGTGGACTCTCGTTATCAACTGTGCCACTGCGATACTTGTGAATTATGCAATCACATACTCCTTGCAACCGCTGTGTTTGTGGGTATTACTTGAAAACGATCTATTTATGGAACTCATCTAAAGATATGACCATAAATGTTTCTTAACAAAACTGGAACTTCAAATTTGTTTTGCTTTTGCTGAGGCTGTTCTCCCGCAATAAATTTATTGAATACTTTCACAAGCTCTTCTTTAATTTGAAGAGTTTTAAAAACTTCCTTTAGAAAAGCTGACATAGACAAACCGACTTTAATATCATGACCGAATATGACGGTATAAGGAGTTATTTTTCATTAAGCGAACATATTCCAGATCCTCTGACCGTCGCCTGCAATTTTTATCGTTCATCCAGATCATAAGCCTGTTTCTTAAGCATCTTAATTTGCTTTTTCTAGACTGCGCCTTGTGACTGGCTCTGGCATAGTTTGCCATAAGTTATTTTAAAGCCAGTAGGAATTTGCTAGTACTTGTTCGACATCAGGGTGAGTAGGAATTAAACATATACGGTCAACATATAGAATGATAAGGGCGTTGATATAGTTAGAAAGGTCGTTTATGAAAATTAAAAAACAAAAGTGGTCCGGGAATAGATCCCTGCGGCGCGCCTATGTCTATAATTTCTACATTCGATTTCTTACCATTCGTATTATTGCCGCGGAAAAAATCTTTGATAGACGACACCAAACCTGGTTCTATGGTGCAGCAGTGTGAGACTGTTCAACGCTCTGCCCCCTGAGGCTGAGCTGTATTCTATCCACAACTGTTTACGGCATTACTTCTGAGGGAAGGCAATAGGTCTTATAACTATTTCATACGCAATCACCACTTTACATGTACACCCTGCGCTTCAATCCTTCATGGCTCTCTTTTTCCATGATCTTTCGCGCCTATCTGCTCGCTGTCTCTCTGGGGACCACGTTGGACACTCATAGAAGGTGTGTTCGACCGTGTCAATCGCATTCCAATAGTTACATTCGTCCGTTTCGCTTATACCAAACCTGCGAAGGTCTGGTAGGAGCCGTCAGGAATTACATGAGAAAGGAGGTCACCTGACCATGCTTTCTGTTTATCCATTGCCTTATGTCCCGTATTAGTGTTCTAGTCCACGGAGCGCGCCCAGTATTAATCAATTTCGATCCGTTTTTGCACCAGCAAGTGTCCTAGCTTGCGCGAAGAGAGTCTCAGATGATGAGGTTCTATATCCTCCTACCCTGGTACTTCTCTCGATGCGTTCTCTTTCGCAAGGTGTCCTAGATAGACCCCCATAGAGCAGTGCGGACTACACCGTGACACAAAGTAGTCTCTTACTGCATTCGCTCGGCCCTTCAACGCTCCTATTCACTTTCTTCATGGTTCCATATATGTGCGCTTTCCATCCAAGACTTCCATTCCTGTAGACACCCACGTATCAGAGACTTTCCTTCCTCTGTATCGATGCGTTCCTCACCCTGACATTAATCTGTTACACTTTTCTTTGGCTTACCAGGAGGACTACCTTTGTTTTCTGTCCGGCAAGTTTGAGTTTTTGTTTTCCAGGCAGTTGATGACATTGCTCGAAGTATGCTCGGCCAGCGCTTCCATATTCCTTCCAGTTACCACCACTCTAAAGTCATCCGCATATCCTATGAGACGTACCCCCGATAGAATTGGTATACCCAGCACGTCAATTTTAGTAAACATTTCATAGTGTTGGTCCTAACACTGACCCCTGCGGATCTCCACTCATGAAAACTCTCTGGTTTCTCTTATCAAAACATGATTTAAGTCATCCTGCAATTATAGCACTTGTTCCATACATTTTTCACTATTGCAGTAAAATGTCATGATATTTCCATTATTAGTAAACGATCTGATTCCGAAATTGGACCCTGTCATAGTGGAAACAGTTCTGGAAACTATTCGTTTATTATTGACTTATTTTAAGTAATTTATACATCGCTGAAAGTCATTGCCGAGCTTATAGTTCATAAGAAAGTACTACTATAAAATTCCGAAATAAAAGTGGAAAAAACTTTGTTTGTACTTTTGTAATTTATCTTACATATCTGTCAGTATATATTGACAAAGTTTTAAATTGCAAAACGTAAATTGGCTTCTGCAGTCGGTGGTATAAAATAACACTGCATTACCTTTTGAATCGAGTAAATTCTTCGGAAATCTAGGAAATTAGCGGACATTAACAACATAAAACGAATATAAAGTGAAAATTTAAAATTAATAGAGATGAAAAGTTGTGTGAAGCTCAAACGACTTCCTAGTTCACAAAACTCCTAATAGATAGCCATCTGTAACAATTTGGCGAACAACAGATAACAATTTTCACACACACTCAATTAGATCGCATCAGCTAGGGAAGAAATGCATCAAATTCCCTCTATATTATGCCTAAGCTTTTCAAAATTAATATCTAACTGGTTATCCCAGTCACCGGGCAACGTTCGACCATGCTAAAGAAGATAATTTAACCTAAGCGTGAAATATGAGACGTTTTAACGTAATCAAACGAATTCTTTATCATTTCCATCGTAAATTCTTTAACAGCGGGAGTGGTCTCAGCCAGTAATTTATGTCAAGAGAGTTTATTTCTCACTTTGGTGTTTTTTTCTTCTTCTTCCTTCTTTTCACATGCGTTTAGATATATTATCCTATGGTATCCATTGGGCGTACGAATAATCTTAAATTATTCTTCGACGCGTTTTCCTAATCGTCGAATGTTTCCTAGGTGCGCATTTAATGAGTTAATCATCTGTCGCGAAACAAGCAATTCATATACTCGTTTACGGAAGGAGAATGCGCGCCAAACGCTGAAGGAAAAAAGGCCAGGTGATCCGTTATAATATATGGCGATGCCTTAGAGGCGTTTGGCACGCCGGGAATTATAATATGTGTATACATTGTTGGGTATTTGCGGACAGGATATTGGCAACATTATGTGTCATATGATTTACATTCGAATGGTTGAGAAATTGATAGCCGTATAGCTGACAATTACCTCGTAATTTATTAAAAGTTACGACACGATACAATATAATCAGGATAGGATGGGAGTAAAGTAGAAAATCTTACTTAAACAGAAAGAAACTTCAACTTGTTCTTTGATAGGTAATAAGTTGAAGTGCAATAATTTCTAAATGGCGCTAAAGGATATATGCTATGGAAAAAGAATTGCGAGCTTGAAGTGGAATGAGCTATTATGGTCTCGTGTTAGAAGTGTGGAAGATATCTAACACATGGGCTGAAAAGTCCCGGGCCTAGCAAAGAAAACACGTTTTTTTTGGTTCAAAATTAGCTTTATTCATCAACGTAATCTCCATCAAGAGCAACGCAATCATTCCAGCGCCGCTCTAACATTTCAATACCGCTTTTGTACAACGATTTATCTTTTGCCTCAAAATAGGCCTCAGTTTCAGCGATAACCTCTTCATTCGTGCGAAATTTCTTACCGGCGAGCATTTTTTTGAGGTCTGCGAACAGCCAGTAGTCGCTGGGAGCCAAATCTGGCGAATACGGTGGATGTGGGACCAATTCGAAGTTCAATTCATGTAGTTTTGCCATTGTTTTGCTTGACTTGTGACACGGTGCGTTGTCTTGATGAAACAACATATGCCATATGCGGTCGTTTCTTTGCAATTTCGGCCTTCAAACGCTCCAATAACTATATAATATTCACTGTTGACGGTATTTCCTTTCTCAAGATAGTCGCTGAATATTACACTACGCACATCCCAAAATACCGAGGCCATAACCTTTCCAGCCGATTGTTGTGCTTTCGGGCGCTTTGGACGAGGTTCACCAGTTGCTGTCCACTCAGATGACGATCGTTTTGATTCCGGAGTGAAGTGATGAATCCATGTTTCATCCATTGTCACATATCGACGCAAAAATTCCGGTTTGTTACGTTTAAACATGGCCAAACACTGCTCAGAATCATCAACACGTTCTTGTTTTTGGTCAACAGTGAGCAAACGCGGCACCCACTTTGAACAGAGCTTTCTCATAGTTAAATGCTCATGCAATATAAAGCCAATATGTTCTTCTGATATCTTTACGATGTCAGCTAACTCACGCAACTTCACTTTTCAATCATTCAAAACGATTTTGTGGATTTTTTTGATGTTTTCTGGTGTTACCGCCTCATTTGGACGTCCACTGCGTTCTGCATCATCGGTGTCTCTACGACCACGTTTGAAGTCAGCAAACCAACGTTTTATTTTTGTTTCTGATGGAGCGGAGTCCCCATAACACTTTTCAAGCCTTAGCTTCGCTTGAACGGTATTTTTTCCCATCAAGAAGCAGTGTAAAATTAAAACACGAAATTGTTTTTGATCCATTGTTTTGAAAATAACAAAAGTAGCGTGACTCTTAGCACAATAACTCACAAACTAATGAATAGAATATTATGAAATTTTAACAGCTGTCTTTTGAAGGTTAGTACTAACTGAGAGAAAGGTGACTGCAGTAAAACTAGCGTCATCTATGTGTTAGGCCCGGGACTTTTCAGCCCATGTGTTATAGAGAGTTAGATGTTGCTTTAGGTACATCGTCGCTCATAAGTTGTGCAAGAGCTCTCACAACAGAAAGGAGAAGAGGGATTCGTTGAAAATATAATCTAGCCAATGCAATCACCAGATTTAAATCTATAGTAGGTAAAGTCCAAATTCAACAAAAATTTTTATGGAAGTGTCTTCATTCTGACTGAATTAAAATTTATGCGGAATAAATGTGTAAAAGGAATGTTAAAACTGTTCCAAACCATATTCTTGACTAGCACAAAATTTCCTTTTGTTAGATTTCATAATTGCTTATTCATGCTTATACCATCTGCAGATGCAGCACCACAAATTTCTCTTAATATTATAAAATCGGAATCTTTACTCAAAACACTTTTCTATAACGCGCTTGTTTGTGTCGTCGGTTATAGCGTGCAGTAATATCCTCAGTTCCATTATTTGCACTGTTTTCCACAATCCTGTATTTTGCAATTTCCCAATTGCATCCACTTTATTCTATATAATTATCGTAAATAGGTTTTAAATCTCCTTCAACGGAAGGATCTTGAAATAGTTTCTGAATGTCCCTAATAGATGCAGCTTCCTTGGGATTAAATTTTGGAATCAGAAACTAAACTTATTTATTTGTGCAGCTACTGGTCGCTTCTTCCTCTTTTGCTTAATTAATTACTATTACGGTTAATAGGACGTACCACTGTTATTGTTGTCAACAGACTGCTAGACGGTTGCGTCACACGGTGAACGCGTTAGGTTTCCGCATCAGTCTGGGTGGGGACCTGGCGCGCGGAGGATCTGGTTAACTTTACATATCACTGTTCTTCATGAAATTTATACAGATAACCTGTTAAAGTGTTCTTACATATGATGAAGTAGAGACTGCGGAACTAGGTTCGCGCTGTTTTTTTTTATGAACATGCAGCTCTATTGTGGAAAAATGTTTATAAATGAATGAATGACATTTTTAACGCCTATTTACATAACGCGTATTCGCAGAAATTATTTTATCGATATTTTGTTTACGCCTGTTTGAATCAATTAGGTGGTCTCTCTGTGTGTAACGCGACGTTTGCTCGTAAAAAGATAAAACGCAAATTAATGTTTAAATAAGAATATTCCTTAATAAGTTGCGGATCGTATTAATTCGACACAGTTTTTTGTATTCTTATTGCTTTTGTTTTTTTTTTTTTCTATGTATTTGGACATTTTGACATCGAAATACTATGATAGAGAAGCGAATCGGTCTTTTGCACGATAGGCGAACTCGCTGTTTACTCTATTGTGAAAAAATGGCTACAAATGAATCATTCAAAGTATTGGCCGTCGCTAGCTACAACTTTTTCCCATCTTTCTAGCTACGTACGGTAAAAGCGTTCGTCTATTGAGGCTATTCCCGAATCAAGCCACTTTTCGACGTCTTCATATGAGCGAAACTGCTGATCAGCCAGACCATGTGCCATCGAACGGAACAAGTGATAATTGGACGGCGCAATATCTGGGGAATGTCGGGTACGACTTCCAATTTGAGCGTTTTCATGTAGGTTTTAACGGGTTTGGCAACGTCAGACCAGGCGTTGTCATGCTGTAGAATCACTTTTTCGTGCCTCTGCTCGTATTCAAGAATGGCATCGTGAGAACCGTCATCTTTGAATTTGACGCGGTATCTTTGAATTTGAATAGCGATACTTGGAAATTGCAATAGCTAGATGTCCGACCAACAGGACGCGTCACAAGCAAAAACCAGCCGCTAAATTGAGCAGTGGCATTGAACTCTTAAGGTGAACATGTTTTGGGGAATAACCTCGTATATTTTATATCATATTTATGCGGTTTCCTCTATTGATTACTACTGCATTAATGTTACACAGGCTTCCCGTTACATATATTGCGGTTCCGGTCTTATTTGAAAAGTTCGAAATAATAGTACATAAAAGGTAAATACAGCTGTGGCCATATGTACTCGCCACCCTTTTTTGTTTTTTATTCCGACGAATATATAAGAAATAAAAGAAAATTGATCGATGAAAATGTTTCATTGTGAGTGTATACAGATATATACAGATATTGCTTAATATTTGGTAGCTCCTCCCTGGGCTTTTATCACCGCACGAATTCGTCACTAAGTTGTAGCACTGTTCGGGGGTGATTTTATTCCACTCTTCGAATGTTTTTGTTTTTAAGCATTGCTTTGTGGTAGATGAGTATTTAGCTACATTTCGCTTTAAAATGTACCATAAATGCTCAATTGGCGATAAGTCCGGAGATTGTGCCGGCCATTCCAGGACCCGCACGTTATTTTCCTCGAACCAGCGCATTACTTCGCGAGATTTATGGCACGGTGCATTATCTTGTTGGAAGTAATACTCTGGCTCATCATTATCGAATATTTTTAACGCACACGGTTCCAGAACTTCTTTCTACATGTCGATGTACGTCCGACTGTTCATTCGGCCCTCGCAGACGAACAGTTCTCCGATACCTGTTGCACTCATGGAACGCCAAACTATTATGCTACCACACCCAAACTTGACAGTCGGGATGATACAGTCTGTATGGAAGGCCTCTCCTTGCCTGCGTCGCACGCTTTGAAGCCCAGATTTACCACAAAGCTACCAACAAAACATGAATACTGTTACATTTTGGAACCTATTAAAAAGAATAAAAACACTGTAGATACCAGGAATTGAATACAGAATACCGCAAATACAATAATTATGTATTACTTACCTCAATATTTGACTCATCCGTCCACATAACATTGGCCCAATTGTCAATGGTCCAGTCGCGGTGACTTTTAGCCCACAGCAGTCTCTTTTTCTGTTGTTGCGGAGACAACCGCGGTTTATGTCGAGCTTTGTATCCACCTAAATTTAATTCACAAGAGCGTCTTCTAACCGTGCGAGGAGAAATAGCAACATTATGTAGCCGGAAAAGCTCACTGGAAAGCTGTTTAGACCCTTTTTTTCCGGTCTCGCAAAGACATCCGCTCTAAGACTCGCTCATCTCTGCTAGTTGTCTTCCTTTTTCGACCAGTTTTCGGTTTGTTTGTCAAAGATCCACTCTCTTTGTATCGTTTTATCGTCATTCTAACTGTCGATCGCGCACATTTCACTTGTCGGGCAATAGCAGACACCGACAACCCTTGCTTTTCTAACACCACAATTTGTACTCGCTCTACCTCCGTCAATTCGCGTGTTTTCGGCATTACTTTTTACTGTATACTATCGTATTACACAGACAAAATCACAGACACAATATCTTCACTCTAACTAGCTAAACCTTACTCTTACAACTTTTAAGAAAGGCTGAAGAAATATTGAGAAATTACAATTTTACGTCTATTTTCTAATTTACTCAGAATGGCCTACAATAAACCATTAAACCCTCATTACCAGGTACCTAGTTAAGTCCGTCATCGACCCTGCTTCTTAGAAATACAATAATATTCATGTAACACGTTCAAAACTAGAGTGGCGAATACATATAGCCACAGCTGTATAAAGTTACTTAGTAAACGGAAACAAAACTAAAATGTCCCTGTAAAAGAGGAGAAATCCTAATTTTAAAACTTAATTCCTTATCAACGTATTTGTGATAAACCTCAATCAATGTTATATCTAAATATGCAGTTCTCACAAAACGGATTATACGGAAACTTCTAGTACTCACACACGATAAAATGCTGGCACAAGTGACGATAAAACCTCTGGCTCTACCAGCACGTACTCTCCGATCATAAGAAAACAATTTCCTGCTCTACTTTAAACAAATAAAAGTTGCATTTAATTACTGGAATATTTTACGTCTCCGCAGTTTATGTTGTACGGATTTTATACGCGTTCGTATTACGCTAGATTGGACTTCTTAAAAAAATCGCCAGCGTTTTATAAATAAACGCTGACCGAATTATAATTTTTATTGTTAAATAGAATGAATGATTCAGGAAAATATAAGCGAGATTATTAAATTATTTTGTGGAAAATGTGAGTAATAATGTTTATATTAAAAGAGCGTTCGTACATCCTACTTAATTTATTTTTATGGCTCTTTAAATACCTTTACCTATATTTTATAAAACGACGTGTTTTCCGCGGAATATCTTCTTAACAAGCGTCAATTACACCTGAGAAATTAGGAATTTATTTCCCACAGAGGTATTTTCTGTTTTTACGTGAAAGTATCGCAATGATTAGGCAAAAATTTATTTGACTACGCGGTTCGTTTACTCACGAATTCTTTTAGTTTTATATCTATCAGAAAAAGAGAAATACATTCTGCTGCGGATTTTCTTAACCACTTACAAACCTGGTACGTTTTTTTCTAATTTGTTTTTTTCAGTACGAATTTAAAGCAATTATCTTTCCATTGATTAAACTTCGCATATATACGTACGTATTTGGAATGCTAGAATGTTCTAATGACTAATCAACACATGTTCAAACCAAAGAACAGGAAATATAAATGTTATGCGAAATATCTTTATATATGTAGATTACGGAATAGATACAATGAATGACGAATTTATTTGTTGATAATCGTTCAACCTGTCATACTTGAAACGGGTAATTGTTTTGATATCTGGGATGTGGTGAAAGAGTGTTTTGTTTGTAAATTCTTTTATTTATGAGTTATGATGTCTGTGGAAATTACTATATTTTGGCAATAATAGTGTCATTTTTTTAAAATATTAATAATAACAACAACAACGATATATTCAATCTAATGTTTTCACACTCCCTAATTATAGAGGGCTAGCTATGAATTATCAGCTCTACACCCGCACGTCTTAAGATACTTGCTCTTAATATTGGTCCAGGACCTTAACCACCAGTCACAATTATTGTCTTTATCTTTTTGGGTTCAAGACCTCACAACTGCAGCATTATTACACGGACAGGAAAATTCAAGTAGTTAGTTATATAGATGTTTCTAAAGCTCTTAAGTCCATTGATCACAATATCTTACTTCTGAACTAAGTCTCTTTGGATTCTTACCCATCCTATTGGAAGCTTGTGTATTTCTTTTTACTCACACCAATGGGGTATCGCCGCCTCTAAAGCTTTCTGGATCTAAAAAAAAAGCTGTGGGGTAGATTAATCCCCATTCGTTTTGGTTTATATCTTCTCCATTTGTTTCTGTCTTTGGCCTTCTCCTGCCATCTGTAGACGCCAGCTCCACCAAGGTCGCTCTCCGCCTCTTGCAGCCAAGTGGTTCTGGGTCGCCCTCGTTTCGTTACAGCCATCTTACTCTCTGTTCTCTGTTTTTCTGACCACGTCCATACCTCGCAACTCATTTACTACCTCAGAATTTGTTCTACGCATATACTCGTCATTTTTCAGTTTTTATCGGTCCCAGTATTGTTCTTAATATTCTTCGTTCTTGTATTCTCTGTCTTCCTTTTGTTTCTTTGTTATTGTCGTTCTTTCTGCTGCATACAAGATTGTTGCTTGTATTATTATTTTATAAATTCTATTAGTAGGTTAATAGTCCTCTATTTGCCTGGTAGGTTGTTTATATTAATCACTATTTCCCGTATCTCTGCATCCCTGCTACCATCGCTTATAATGGTTACCCCGAAGTATTTAGATATATCCACCACTTCAAAAGTGTAGTTCCCTATTTCAATTTTGTCATTCCCATGTTTCTGTTTTCCATTTAGTCTCATCATTTTTGTTTTTTTTTCCTGGATTTATTTTCAGTCCCATGTGGTGTGTAGCTTCCGTTCTTAATCGATCTTTTATAAACCCTCATTGATATTGTCCTACTAGATTTCTTGTAATAATGTGGATAGTATTTTGTACGCTGTGGTTAGTTTTTGGATGGAAGATCCAGTTATCGTTCCAACTTTTTATCGACTTCAGATATTGCATAAGGCTCAAAAATTTAATTGATGACGGCATCACCAGTTTGTACTTTTTTATTTTGATGTAACCAACATATGTTAACAGATACTCTCAATATATATTTATGACCACCTAACTACCTAGGGTTCTCTGAAGTTAATTGTTTATTTTGGCTAGGTAACAATTGAGTTTTTGGACTGGAGTATATATTTGTGCTGAACTTACAAAATGTCCTAAACTCTAAAGAAAAGTTTGTTAACAGTCTTCGTAAAACTGGGGCGCAAGACTGAATTGGATGAAGAATTCGTGAGGTGAAATTTAGAATATTCTAATATTACAAGTTAAGCAGTATTTTTTTGGTGGTAAAATTTATAACGGTCCGCTTTAAATACAATGCAATTACCAAACAAGAAATAAACCAGAGCAAAATGGCGTTCTCTGTTAACAGGACAATGAAACCAATTATGATAAAATGTTTTAAAAAATTAAGATCAACAGGCCTTTATATTTATCTGTTTTTAAAACATTAAACAAAGTTAATTAGAATAAATTTGTAAACTGGATCTTCTATTTGCATATATACACCGCCGACCCTTAAAATATTACAAAAAACAAGTCAGAAACTAATTTTAAAATGCAACTTTATTCTATACTTATACAAAGTGTAACAGTTATAAAACAATGTGCTTATTAATTTACCAACAATAAATAATCACATATTAACCCAAATTTACGATTCGTCAATGTGCGGCGAGTTTTGGATCATTATCGTGCTGGAACACGAAGTTAATCGCGTTACAGATGAAATTCCTCTCCAAAATCTCCCAATAACCATCTTTTCTAGGAATACCTTCTATTTTGACGAAATTGCTCACCGAGGTACCGTCAAAGCAACCGCAAATCATGATCCTCCTCAATGTCTTATTGTTGATGTAGTATAACATTCAAGTGCTCCTTCCCCTTTCGGTGTATGGATAAATGTTATTCTGATTGAACCAAAGGTGAGCTTTTTAGATTCTTCCGTCCAGAACACTGTCTTCCAATCCTCCGACGTCCAGTCTTTGTGTTCTTTCGCCCATACTAATCCCTTAGCTTTGTTTGCCTCGTGTAATAATGGTTTCCGTATAGCAATTCTTCCAAAAAAAAACAGCTTGGCGCAAACGTCTTTTTACCTAACCAAACAGCGCTACAGCTTTCGAGTGTTAACTGGTTTTGAGTGTGAAATATTCAATTCCGCAGTAATTTCTGGGGCGGTTTTTCATCTATTTCGTTGGCTCGTGATTACAGTTGCGCGAACTTCTGGTGGTGTTGTTATTTTTGGCCGTCTAGATCGTTGTCTTTTCCTTTCTCTGATACCTTGTAATATTATAATCTTTCTATATTCTATGTTCTAATTCTTTCGTTGGCGACATTAGTTTAACCATACTCGCTGTTTTAAGGCACTTTGCGCAAATTCTTCACTATTCACTACTTGCAAGACATTAAGGCCGGTAGTGTAAATTCAATAAACATAGAATAAACTAAAATAAACAATAAATATATTAATGCAAGCTTTCCAAATACCTACTTTTTACGAGGATACTGCCATGCTAGGTTGCCTAGAAATTAGTAGGGTACCATGGAACGAACTTTTATCTACAAAGAACTCGAAACCATTTTATTTTATAATAAAAATCATAGTAGGCTTTGACGCACATTAAACGGTGTCAATTTAAAAGATTCAGACGAATGCGTTGACATGATTAGAGAGTGAATTTATAAACGTAGTGTTAATATTGGCGAGAAATTGCATGCAAATACTGAATTGATACCAGTTTATTTAGTAAACTGTATGAACATACAATTTGACGATTGCAAGGACTGTGTGGATGTACAATTCACAGGTATAGCAGTAAACTCCACTCACACAAATTAATTAATTATGCGGAACGCAGCGTTTCGAGAGTGCGTGGGCTCCCATTGTCAACCGTGTTACCGACTGAAAGTAAAAACTGTATCACACATGCAAATTATTTTCTACGCAGGCTCTAAAACTTCTAAACCATATGACTATTTACAATCTACTGGGTGGCCTCATGCCTTTTACGGGGAAGGATGGACCGAAAGTTTACTATTGAAGAAGAAGTGAACAATCGCCTTCCGTTTCTAGATACTCTAGTGATATGCAATAACAATAAATTAGAAATAGACATCTACAGAAAAGAAACTAATTCCAACAGATTCATCACGTTTGATTCGCACCATTGCGAACAACAAAAAATGTCCGCGATTAGTTTTCTGGTCAATAGACTCGTCAGATTTCCGCTAAACAAGAGCAGGTATGACAAAGAATAAAAGTATATCAAAGATGTAGCGAGGTACAATGGTTTCTCTTCTATGGATGTCGACCGTATTTTAAGGAAGGTCCAATACAAACAACACATCAGAAATTCCACGACCTTGACATCAACAAACATCGGTAACAAGAAATTTATAACTCTTCCTTTTCACCCAACAGTAAAAGGGTTAAGTAAAATTTTCCGACAACTAAATATGAACGTGTCTTTTGTGTCAAAAAACAACTTAAAGAATCTCTTAGGGAATCCCAAAGATAAACCAGAGATGATAAAAAGGTCTGGAATATACCAAATCGCATGCAATGATTGTGAGAAAGTTTATATTGGACAAACAAAAAGGAGTATCGAAACGAGGTTCAAAGAACATATTAGACACTATCGTTTCGACAAACCTGAACTATCAAGCGTAGCAGAGCATATGGTAAAATCCGGACATAAGATTGATTTAAAAAATCTGACTACTTAAAAACGTGAACTCGTATAGAGAATTAGACGCGTACGAAACGGTATATATGAAAAAGAACGGAAACTTATTGAACAGAGAACCACGCCCAATTGCACACTCGAGTTTGATGGATTTATTACCATAGGCCCTGTTAAAGATACGGTTCGCTTTCGGTCCATCCTTCCCCGTTAAAGGCATGAGGCCACCTAGTAGATTGTAAATAGTCATATGGTTTAGAAATTTTAGAGCCTGCGTAGAAAATAATTTGCATGTGTGATACAGTTTTTACTTTCAGTCGGTAACACGGTTGACAATGGGAGCCCACGTGCTCTCGAAACGCTGCGTTCCGCATAATTAATTAATTTGTGCGAGTGGAGGTTACTGCTATACCTGTGAACATACAATTTGAGTAATTTATTAGTCAAAATAATACACGTATCTATGTGTCTTCTATCTTAGCTTTTAAGCCAGCACCTAAACTTTCTTAACTTCACCTACTGGTATTTATTTTTGTCTTCCTACTCTTAATTATTTTTTTTTTGTTAAAAATTCTGAATTGAATCAATAAATTTCCTTGCATCAATAATGGATACGACGTGAGAAAATATTTTATTCGCACAATAAAATTTATTAACCGATATCTACTAATCTGTCAATAAATTATATTCCGCTCGTGCAAAAAAGTAAACATTGTCAAACGCCAAGTTGGATCAAAATTTTACCATGCGGTCGAAACTAGACGAATGAAATGTACGGACACTATTCGAACGAGTGGGTAGAAGTATCGCTGGGGAACGTGATCGCTGTCTCTTTACATTAATTTCAATAAATCTTCGCATATCCTTCTTCTACCGTACAATAATACATTCGGCATATTTAATTTAGCATAAATAACAATCAAAAGATGTAGAATAAATTAAGCTAATGGTTTGGCCAAACAGTTGCGCGAACAAAATCCTGCTAAGTATTACTTAACACAGAAAATACGCTGAATATATTATATTTTATGTGTTTACAACAATAATATAATAGTGCTAAGACAAATAAGGCGTCTTGTCTTATTCTAAACGCGAACATAGCCTCATTTAGTCGCGGAATTCACATATATTTGTATGTGTCATTAACGGGTTACCATATTTGCTTAGATAAACAGATTCTAGCGAGAAAGACCCGTAGCAACGTGGAAAGAGTCCACGCCATAGTAGCATGCTGAGTTTTACGGAATAATGTATAATGTAAATATTATAAAAGGTTCTAGAACACATCCAGCGTGTTGTAATATTTTATTGAGGTTAATATAACAAATTAGAAATATAACTGGATACCATAGTAGCGCGATGTTGTTAGAAATTAATATCTAATTGTCGCAGATAATGTATTAGATAAACGGTCTCTGTCTAATTGAGTTAAACATTATTATATACTTTGTTGCATGTGTTTGCTGCAGTAAACGATAAATTGTATTTAAACATAGCGAGCAGCTAGAATATTAACAAAGGTGATAAGATCTGTCAGCGACCCGCAATGGAATAAGAATATTACGATTGCAAAATCTATCTATGCTATTTTGTTTCTGTAGGCAATAATCAACTGGCCATCTGTAAATTGCGTGAAAGAGTTTCTGTAGGATTAAAGTGACAATTTTTGGATGTATGCGAATAATGCATTACTGAAAACTGTTACTATGCAGAAAATGATTTGTGTTGAACTGGTTAAGGTTTGTGGTTTCCTCTTATTTGACGCCAAATCAACACGCACTGCTAGTATACACTCACTTTTTAAAGAAATAACTTATACGGGGGTCGTCTGGAAAGAACGTGGTGAATTAAGACAAAACACATTACAACTCAAGTCTATTCCCAGTAATTATGGCCATAGCCATAGTCGTACATCTTTTAGCTCCCCGTCATGTTGCTCTTTTTCTAATTCAAAAGTAATATGTTGCTTAATATACTGCCTCTATAATTTTGTGACAGAGTAGTTCTTTTAACATTCAAATTGCATAACACTGGGAATTCAGTTTATAACATGACGACATAATTTATCGATGTGGTATGTCCACCTTAGAAATTCACCAAAACAGAACTGAAATTAGTTACCTTTAATTTGTTTGTAACCTCTGGCGTTCATAAATAGTTAATTAGCCACGTAAGAACTCAAGAATAAAAATGTCAAAATTCCAGCGACTTACACCAACCACAAAATAGTAAGGAAAGGAACAGAAAAGAATACGAAAAGAACATGGGAGGGATATACAGTTAATTTAGTAGTATTTGAATAATGCAACACATTCTGTCTTACTTTATTTACACAAAGCTTATTACTACAAAACCAAAAAGTTCACTAAATTCAATGTTATTACCGGCAAGCGAGGCTTGGCTTGGTCTTCCTGATTGCAATGTTGAATATTTTAATAAATCAAATATAATGCAGAATATAAGTAAAATATGCCTGAACCTAACTAAACTTAAATTGTCTCATGGAATCAAAGAGTTTAACCATTACCTAACATCAGCCAAGTTGTGGATCACGCGTTGAAACTTGCGTTACAAAATACCAACGTAATATATGAGTTGTCACGTTGAACTCTAGACATCCTGAAGCCTATTCTGGCAAAAGTAGGGATTTACGCAATTAAACCGTTGTGTTGTATGTTAAATGTAATGACGAAGGTAAACTAATTTAAACGAATGATAAGTGCTACTAATAAGATTAGAAGGAACGTATACAGGACATTTAGACGGAATTATATTCAGTGCAAGATGCTGATCAGTTTCAAAGATACTATTTAGATCAATTATAATATCATTTAATGCTTCCACTCTCTCAGCAATATAACAACCATGAGAATGATGGATATCATCAGGGTACATAAAAATCTTCCAAGTTTTTATTAGTTTTGGCAAGAAAATCCTATAAATAATAAATAACGAAGGACCCAGTATGAAACCCTAATGAACAATACGTAGTGCAGGAATAGAATCAGAAATTCCTCTAAGTATTTGGACAAACTAGATGACCTATTAGATGTAGATAAAGAACTGCGAAGAAATTGTGCTGCTTTAGCACAAATCTAGTACAATATAGACAGAAGCACTTTATGATTCGAATTGTGGAAAGCCTTGCTAAATTCAAATAGACCAAAAACGAAAGCTATACCTTTGTCACGAGTAGATTTTAAATCTCTGAAATTCATTGGATACAAATCAGAAAATTCTGAGCAATCTAGTGCTCAGAATTTGCAATGGGAGCAATAACAGTATGCTTTCAGGAAGCAAGGCTTCTAGTTGATAATATACTGGAATTAATGATATTACTAACGTGAGGTAACATATAACAACCATAGAGTTTTATAAACTACAAGGAACGATTATCTGATCCGATGTCGTCTACCTATCGTAGCAGTCACAATAGTAACTAATGAAAACTGTAGAAATAATAATTTCCTGGGTATTATCCTGTACCACGAGCATCGAGTGGACATTTAGCAATACGATCAGCATCGTTTTGGTTCTCGCATAAAGAAGGATTACTCGTTCTTTTGACATCGAAAGCTTTCAATTCCTTTCATTTAGACATCTTAGACTTCTAAAATTAGGGTAGACTAACTGTGGCCGTCAATTGTAAAAGCTAGAATTTAGAGATCTTAAGTCTGATTTCATCAAAATACGTTTGTTTTTAAAAGTTCCCATACCCTCAAGAACAATGAAAATATACATTGTTGTTTATGTCTTTAACGAACTTTATTCTACCAACATTACGATTCTTTTCAACAAGTGAAACAGAAGTTCTCTCGCTGCCAAATCAATGTCATTATTTATTTCGTATTCCAAAGGAAAAATTGTGAGATATTACGGCACAGTAAGCGCTTTATTTCTCAAGTACACCTCACCACCCCCTGCATTCTACATTATAGTACGTTAAATATAGCAATTCAATTTAGTTCTATCTCCGTATATATAATTACAGTTAGAACTCCATGAGTTCTACATACCAAACAATGCAGAAGATGCTATAACAAAGGTAAATTATGCTAATAGAATTTTAATGCATTTTTAAATATAGGGCTCCCAAATAACTGCTACATACTTTATAATAACGCTGTCTTTTTCCCATTTAAAGCCATCTCCTTTCTGCAGCGGTCCCCTTTGTATTCGCTCGGAATATTTTTGTTTTAAAGATGACAAACTGTAATTTAGTACTATTCTACGTGATGGCCTTTATATTAATGGATAATTTTAATTCGTGTGTTTATTAAAGTTGTTTCTGTATCGTCTCGTGTATGATTTAGTTTTAGAATATGTTATCATGGAATAATGAAGACAGGGACGATATAAATTATATTGCGATTATTTGATATTTAAATATGTTATTTTACATAAACTAAGCTTGCAATTACCGGAGAAATGACCGTGTTTTCTAGGATCGCGGACCGTATTTATAAAACATCTATTTAGACTGTAATATAAAGTAATTCAGACGACGCAATCATTATAATGTTTACCTCAGAGATACAGGAACAAAAAGGAACTGAAACACGATGTAATTACTTTTAAATACCATTAAGAAAACAAAAAAAGCCAGCGTACGTAAAACACACATCTCTTACACCATATACGCTACCCATAAAAGTCGGTATAATATACAACAAAATAATTACATGTTATTATATATGGCTTTGATGTAAGTAACGGTACCTCTCAGTAAGCGGATCTCGGATTTCGTTATTATTTATAATATATAAGCCCGTCTTTTTCTCTTTTTCTTCTACCTTTTTTTACCGGACTCTTTACAACGAACCTGGCGTTTTCCCGAATTCCGTGAACTCTCCGGGTTATTAAACGCATTCGATAAAGTATTTATATAAAATTACCGCGCTTGACATGCGTGTTATTTTAGACTAGAGTCCGTGAAGAAAATTGCGACCAACGGACTTGTATACCTGTCGTGCGTAAGTGTCGACAAAAACTGGAGGGAATGAAGGCGGCTGTCGGTACAACAACCTGTCATTACTGCAGCTTATTGTGCAAGAGGAATGCACTTGATGTAGATGAATATCATTAAATTTTATATAAAAAAAACGATGATGTTACGTTAATAATAAGATGAATTGGTTATTGTAAGGATGTGATCAAACCTGCTGGAGATGTTTCGAATTGAACCAAAGAAAATAGGATAGGGAAATCCACAAAAATATATAACATATTGAGAAATTTGTTTCTGGATAAAAAAGAAATGAGTGGTCAGACCAACATTAACATATGGTAGTGAGTCATGAATAACCACGAATAGAATCAAAAGCAGAGTTACGGCCATGGAAATGAGATTCCTAAGAAGAATAGAAGGAGTAACTAGAAGAGACAGAATTAGAAACACGACAATCACAAATAGTCTGGGTATCAAACCAGTAGAAGTGATCGTAGAAGAGAGACAACTGGGATGGCTTGGATATCTACACAGAATGGAAGAAGATCGAATCACAAAGAGGATATCTGAAGCCAAAACAGAGGGCAAAAACAGAATTGGTAGACCCCGAAACACCTGGAAGGAGCAGGTGTATAGAACATTGGAAAAGAGAAGTATGGGATGGGTTGAAGCCAAACAACTGGTTCAGAACAGGAACCTGTGGAAGATAAAAATAAGAAATAAATAGTCCGACACCGCAAGGTACAAAGGACATAGGATTAAAAAAAAAAAGAAAATAGTGACCTCCTTTGTAAAGTTTGATAAGTCAGATGAAATCGCGCTGTTTAAAGTTTATTTATAATGAAATACAGAGGATAACGTATAATAATAAACGACAGCCAGATATGCTAGGAGCCTCATATGGCAGAATAATTTGTGAGGAATGAGAGAAATTGGAAGAATGGGAAAGACACATTCAAGAAATGTTTGCAGACTAAGGACAACTTCTAGACGCCTAAAATGATTGTATAATACTAATAGTAGTCACTTTATTGCCCAACAGGAGAATTCAATTATAGGACCATTTATATAAAAATGCTAACATAACTAAATAGATATAAACACAATAATATAAAGAACAGAAATACTCTAACTCGAGATACTTATTTCCACACTGGCACATAATGTAGATGGGTGAGCGCATCAAAGCGTTAGCCCTGCCTGTAGGTAAATAAAATGGTACAGATGAACGAGCCACCAATCGTGGTGCGTTAAAGTAAGTCTTTGCAGTAAGATGTTGACAATCTATTTGTTAGGTTTAGACATAATAGAAGGTAAGCCAGTTTTCAGTGGCAAAATCAAGATGTATTGTAGGAATTATTATAGTATTGTAGGAATGTCCGCAAATTCCACAGAATTAACTAAATCATCTCTGCGAAAGAAGGACCAGAAATTCTTCCATGTTATTAACCAACTGAAAAGTAATAAAAGTCCAAGCCCGGATAAACTCAGACATCATCAAACTTATCAATGAGGAAGATATAGATCTGCTATTACTTTTGTTTAACGATATATATAAGGCAGATAACATTCCCCAGGACCGGCTTGAACCCATTTTTGTATCATTACATAGGAAGAGGAAGAAAATGTAATCCCTATAGACCTGCTAGTCTGATGAGTCGTGATCTCAAAATTCTACTGAAGATCATGCACAGATGCGAATCTATCATCAGCTCAGAACAATTCGGATTTCGAAACGGTTTGGGTACAAGAGAAGCCTTATTTAGTTTGCAAATACCATCACAAAAATGCTATTTTGATAGGGATAAACTTCTTGAGTTCTTGGATGAGATCGGGTTAGATAATATCGAAAAATTTGTATTGGCATCAATCTGCAAAAATACAATTGGGAAATAACATCGAACAACGTTAATATTTATAAGGGGGTGCGACAGGGATGCGTGTTATCCCCTACTATTTTCATCATATACCTCGAATACTTATTTGTGGAGGCCCTCAAAGACTGCACTGACGCGAAAGAAATAAACGGAATTAACATATCAGCTATTCGCTCCGTAGATGATACTCCTTGCTGGTAGTAGTATAGGATTATATGGCCGTACACACCACCAAAACAAAAGTGATGTTGATGCCTCGTGGTTTAAACGTTTTGGTGTCCATGCGGATTGACGGGCCAATATTGAGCAGGATTGATCGTTTTAGGTACCTGCGCTGTTGGGTTGATTCGAGGCTGGATCAAGATATTGAAATAAAATCTAGGATTGAGCATGCAAAGCAAAATTTCTCCAAAGCTTAAAAATATATTGACTAACTAAAAACTAAATGTCTGTAATCTACGTCTAACATTTACGAAATGTTACGTCTGGTCACCACTACTGTAGAGGGTGGAAACGTGGAGTCTGGAAACTGTTGGATATAACGAAGAATTCTGAAAATCCCCTGGACAACGTACACCATGGATGAGGAGGCCTTAAGGAGAATGCATAAAGATCTAGAACTCCTTCACACAATTAAAGTAAAAAAGGCAGCTTACGTGTGACGCTTTTTGGGGAATAGAAAATATCACTTACTCCAGCTTATAATCCAAATGAAACTGGAGGATAAACATTGGATCGGCTGAAGGATGCCTTCATGGATGGGGAATATTAGAACGTGAGTGCTGAATCATACTGTAGAGTTTTATTCTTGCTTCGGCATGCAATTCGACGCAAACGTTCAGGCCTAAAGACGAGAGAAGTATTGCTGCATCACGATAAGAGAATTATGGCGGGAAGTTCCTGAACATCAGGCTTACAGTCCTGACGTACCCCCAAGCTACTATCATCTGTTTGGTCCGTTAAAGGAGCATCTTGGCATTTTTAGGGTGATAACGATGTGCAACAAGAGATACGCACGTGGTTCAGACGGCAACCTGAATACTTTTATAACGCAATCGTTGGGGCATTGATAAAGAGATGGGATGAAGACATTGTTGAAAAATAAAACTCGTTTTAGGCCAACAATCTCTCTAATTATTTTTATAATAGCTTTTTGTGATCTACTTACTGACTTTTCCTTGTCGCTTAATTTTTGCATACAGTGATGTGAAGAATATGAAGCCATACCCGACAGCACCTTGGAAATCGTCTAACCTTTGCTGAATAATTAGAATTACCATACGTAAAATATCGTGCAACCTCTGTGGATTAATTAGAATTTCTGCTATAGCCATTCACAGTTTTGCTTTCGGAATATAGTGTTTAATTATAAGTTTCTTTATTCTTATACATTATTTTAGCATTAAACTGATTATAGATTCTTTTATATTTAATTTAGATTTTTTCAGAAATTCTCAACTGTTCTTTCCCTATTTAATCTGATTCCATAGGCATCTTTTACTTAACAAAAACGTTTTTAACCACTCTGCTTCTTATCTCGTACATATTCTATTAAGAAAAATTCCATTTATCGCTACAAATAGATACATATTTCATTCGTGACGTAAGCATCCTCGTCGGATTAAGCACGAAATTATCTCTCCGTAACTAACCGCGTTCGAATGAATGAATTAAATTAATAAAGCGTAAAGGAATTCGTGTTTTGTTCGTCGTTTTTTTCTTTTTTCTCTAATTAATGAATTTGTATAATTGTTTTTCAACAATTTATAATTACTGATATATTCACAATGTAGACGCGGCCGGTAGTAATAGCGATAACAATCGTTGAACGAACCTACAGTTAGCCTACGTATATGCATGCGTGTACGTAGTACTTTATCACTTCTTGATATTGGCCGGTTAGCTTTTACATTCGCGCTGTTCTTTGAATGAGTTTCATTAATGGGTACGTGATTCTCAATTAAAATTATTATAAAAATGCGTTATGAATGAAACGTACAATAAAATAATTGTACTGCGGAGCAACAGTGGTGACTTGTACACGGAGAATTTTTTGATAATCTTAAGAGAGGAACTTTGTTCAATATGTTGACCTTGTACCGATTCATTGATTAAAAATATATGAATGAGAAATTGGTTAAGATATTAATTGTATGATGAAAGAAAAATAAAGAATACAGCTGCTATACCGTACAAAATTTCGATAAAATGTTCATATAAGAGCGTCTTGGTTTTAAAAAAACTCTGATTAAAACATATTTTCAATCAATAATTCTAATAAAATCTGTTGGGATTTTTTTGCCATTTCTGCTTGTGGTATAAGCAATTGGTCAAAATCTGTCTCAATTCCTAAATTTGCAGTTAATATTCCCTCATTAAAATTCCATTTTGAACCAAATACAGAGCAAAGAAATTTAGTATATTGCTGAATAGATGAAATAATTGAACATAGTGTAATGATATGAATTGTCTTTTTTATAATTTTGTGCTTTAATATTGACCCGATCTCCTCGTTAACTTTATCCCTGTATGTCCGTGGAATAGGGTAAATTTTACACTTGTAAACAGCTGATTTATCTATATTTAATTTATGGGAAAATCTTTTATCTGCTGCACTAGAGGTATTCTTCCATATGCTAATATTCTTCCTTAATATATCTACTAGAGAATAAAACTGTTAAGGTTAACCACATTGAGATTCGAGCGGGAAACTTCAGTACGAATCGATCTATGCACGTGGAAAGGGATAAATAGAGCTATTTATGTATTTTATACATAATGAAAAATTTAAAATATGATGCTATTTTAGGATCGGATTTTTTGAGCAAAAATGATGTAAAATTGGATTATGGAAATTTTGATTTTAAAATAAAAGATAAAATTACCGAATTTATAAATTTCAATAGTAAACCGTATGATAGTACGGACGCGGGCATAATTATACTTAATGCTAAACAAAGAGTAGAGGGGCAGAAGGAGAGTAGTATAGTTAAGAAAGAGGAAAGTTTTGATAAAAGATTGGAAATGATTTTTAATATTAATATAGAATATGATGGTGAAATTGGAGAGGAAAGTATTTTAGACGATGGATACGGGAATGATACTGATAATGGAATTATTGGGGGTGGTATTAAGGATAATAACGATATTGTAGTAGGAATTCAACGAGATATAAATGTAAATGTAGGCATTGATGGGGTTTATAAGGATGATTATTATTTTGAAGAATTTACTCGGTAAATTTAGTTATCTGTTAGATTGTAGGTAATAATGTTTAAATTACCTTCCTAGAAGATTATAGTGTAATCTGTAACCTATGGTCAGTTGCAGTGTGGTATTTACTCTATTCACGTCGTGAGCGAAATATCGTGTGACAATTTTTTAAAATGTCTCCCCGAAGAGAAATTAGTACGGAAACACGTGCGCTTATAATAGCTTACCATAAAAGTGGCATAAGTAATCGGCAAATTGCCAAAAAAATGAAAATGCATCACGCTACGGTTGACTATAACGTAAAATAATATCGGGAAACTGGCAGTTTTCTTAATAAAAGACGGAGTGGAAGGCCAAAAGCGACAACATCTGCAGATGATCGCAGAATAGTGGTTACCAGCAAGTTAAATAGACGCAAAACAGCCCCGGGAATCACCGCCAAATTAATTGTTGGTCGCCAAAAACTACTCAGTGTTTCTACAGTCAAACGTCGCCTACAGAAGGGCGGGCTCCATGGACGTATTGCAATGAAAAAGCCATTACTACGCAAACAAAGCAAGCAAAAGCGACTTAAATGGGCTCGTGAACACCAACACTGAACCATGGAAGAGTGGAACAACGTCCTATGGACGGATGAGTCCAAATTTGAGCTGTTCCGAACCCGAAGACGCATATTCGTAAGAAGATCTGTGGGTGAACGTGCCAGAGAACAGTGTATTGCTGCTACCGTGAAGCATGCTGGAGGTTCTATCATCATTTGGGGCTGTTTTGCTGGCACTAGTGTAAGGGACATTGTGAAAATTGACGGTATATTAAAAAAAGAAGGCTACCGCGAAATTTTGGAGAATCACGCAATACCTTCCGAAATTCGACTTTTGGGTCAAAATTTTATCTTCCCAAAACATTCCTCCAAATTATGTAAAGACTATTTGCGCCGTTTAGAAGAGGAAGGAACTCTCAAAATTATGGAATGGCCTCCCCAGAGCCCCGACTTGAATCCAATCGAGTTACTATGGGAAGAACTAGATCGGGAAGTACGGAAATCGGCTCCGACATCAGCTACTGACGTGTGGAACAAATTGCAATCGAGTTGGACCTCAATAACACAAGGAACTTCGGCAAAACTTATTGCGAGAATGCCTCGATCGTGTGCTGCAATTATTAAATCAAGAGGAGGTCACATAAATGAATGCAAAATTTAAATTAAACGTTTTAATTTTCACATTTATTTAATATCTTTTTATTCATGTACGTCTATCTGTACATAAAAAATAAATGTTATTAACAGTTTTGCTGAGTTTTTATACATTTTTGCTGTCAGTGAGAGTGCCTAAACACTTTTGAGCGGTAGTGTATATCAAGGAAGAATATTGGCATATGAAACAATACCTCTACTGTAGCAGATAAAAGATTTACGCATAAATTAAATATATATGAATCAGCTGTTTACAAGTGTAAAATTTACCCTATTCCACGGGCATACAGGCATAAAGTTAACGAGGAGATCCAGTCAATGTTAAAGGACAAAATTATAAAAAAGACAATTCATATCATTAGAATATGTTAGATAATCAGGCCAAGTATGTATCCTTAATATATGTTAAGATGTACATGTTATGTTACGTACCAACATGTCTTAGAAGTATGTCTCCCTTACATACCATGTTGATTCCGGTTATGATTTGTATGCTAAAATTAAGTTCAACGTAAATTACCGAACACTGTTGGTAGACTTGCTATTGAAGATAACATATGTATATTAGGAAGTAAAATATGGCATAGGAAAGTTATCAGCTGATTCTTTTACTTCTAATCAATTAGTCTATTAACTTTAGAATATTAAGTATTTCGCCATGATGGATAATTTTCCGGCAATCTAATCATCCAAATCTTGAGTTACATACGCATGACATATTTCGCAAAAAATATGAGGGGTATCCTTTTGAAATTTCGTCAAGGCTCACCAAATGCTATCTCCTATCATACAGAATACGATTCTAAAACCAAAATTGGCACAAGAGACCATTAATCGAAACGGTATTCGTTTCTAAAGAATTGAAAACATTTGCTATAACTATTGCTAAATCCTTCTCTAATTTTTGGATATTAAGTATTTTGCCGTGATGGATAATTTTCCTACAATCTAATCATCAAAATCTTCAGTTGCATACGCATCTTCACATATTTTATACGACTTCGATTTTTCGCATAAAATGTAAGGCCGCTTTGAAATTTCGTCGAAATTTCACTCATCAGTTGAAACCACGTCGTATTTGCGCTAAGTTGCAATTACTACATGCAGCAGCTGAGAAAAAGCTCCATGCAACTGAGAACGAAACCGGAAACCATAATCCTTAAAAAGAAACCAAATACCGCGGAAGTTTACAACAACATAAACTTACTTATACTTATTTATATCTTCCTGAGGTGTTACTATCTATATGTACAACATAGCATGGAATTGGAATTACGTATTTTATTTTTAACATCCAATATTACACAACTTAATTCCAATTGCTTTTCTATTTCTTGTTACTGTCTGATAAATGAGCACGTTCTATAGTATAAATAAATCAATATTTAGACCGCACGATGGCGTTATTGAGACCACCACCTTATAATTATCGTATACGTCACGCTTAAGTGAAAACCATTAGATTGTCGTTAGAATACCTAATTCGGAGCGCTGGTTTGATTGGACGGAAGAATCGTCGCTATCGAAGCCGAGCAGGCTCTCCACCGTAGAAAGTTAGCAGTACTGAATAGTTCTAAACGCTATGGTATTATTACGTCGGCATATAATGTGCCTCATAGTTCGCCGTATACATACAACGTTCCTCTTTTTTTATATATTAATTGTATATCCGGTGTGTCGCTATTGTTCTCTCGGTCGGCTTTTTTCCTCGTTCCGACGTCAAAAACAATAAGGAACGACCTCTCTCCCAATGAAATGGAATTAAAACAATAACGGGTCTCTTTTGTGTACACGCGGCGCGTATATACCCGGTCATGTGCTGAGAACGGCCGTTAAAATTTATATGACCCAACAATATAGTCGCGTACTCGCGTATGAAGTAATTCGAATAATAAGAATCTGGTTGTAATCGCGTGTATTGTCGTTCGTCTAGAAAATATGATTGTAGATGTACACTGGCGGTGGTTAGTCTTAGGACATGACATCGCGGAGAAAATGTTGCACCTTCCAAACGATCTCGCCACATTTTACCATGCTATGTTTATCGGTAGAGCGGTCATGCTTTTATACAAAGACAAAGATCGTTCCACAGTTACGTAAGTAATTCGATGAGGCACTTGTTCGATACAACCGGAAAAATTTCTATTTTGAATTTGCATTATCAATGTTGATATCGCTTAATTTTACTTTGCCTTTTCGTTGTATAGGTAAATTTTAATATGTCATTTGCTATCCCAACCAAATCTCTGTGTAATATCTATGTACTTAGTATTACATAGGTTCAGGTAGAAAACGTTGACGTAGTGGAATTACCCCAATCTCCTAAATTAAGGTTGCATTTATTAGCCGCTCATTATGCTAATTTTATCATCACCAGATATCTATCACCAGACATCCATCACTTTTATTTTACAAGAACAATTAGGTAGTTTGATGTTGAGCACTAACCCAAAACCCAAGCTACTGTAAAAGAACCAATTCAACCATTTAAGATACAGTAGTGCACTTCATTCGGTGCTCCATGTAAGTCAGTGCATAACACAACGTAAGATAGTACACTTCACTCAGTACATTATGCAATTCAGCACATAACCCAACGTTATTCACTGTATACAGTCTGTAAAACAAGAGAAAAGGGGTCGCTACCTGCTTATGGTAAGATAGCGGACGTGATTAATGTGTCCTTGGGATAAGGCGTACTTAGGCCTAATACGCATTACTCATTTAATAGCAGTTTCACTTTGTCTGCCGAAGAGAACAGAGTCACTGTAGTTCTGAGCGCTGTGTATTTAAAACGGTACGAAGCTGTGTTTCTTTGCATTCACCTCGAAGGACCTAAAATGTCGATAGCGGCCGCATCAAGATATATACAAAAGTCTGAGGGGTTTGTAAAAATGTAGTTGGACCGATATAAAGTGAACAAAACAGTAGATGATCTCCCTGGTCGCGGTAAGAAACGAAAAACCACAACAAAGCAGGATAAAGCGATAATTAATTTGTTTAAAAGAAATCCGGAATACACGTTGCGACAGGGGCAGTATCAGTTGCAAAACAAACAAATTAAAGTAAGCATAATGACGATTAGAAATCGCCTACGCGCAGACAGCATAGCATACCGCAGTACGATAATGAAACCGCTGCTATCGGTTCGACATCGAGAAGCGCGCCTCGTTTGGGCAAGTAACAACAGTCATCGAGATTGGTCTGATGTTGTTCTCACAAATGAGGCTTCTTTTTATGCATGGCCACAGACAAAAACATCTTGGTCTACGCAACACCACCGAGTTGTACAACGCACAGTAAAGCACCCAGTTAAAGTCCATGTGTGGGGATGCTTTAATGTGCCCGGCTTTGAATCATTGTGCGTATTCACAGAGAAGGAATGCTGAAACTGTACAAATAGGGTCTCGTTCAATCTGTGAGGAAGTGGTTTGGACAGAATAATAATCAGTGGATTCTGTAAGAGGACAAAGCATCGAAGTAGACGTTGTACGAAGTGGAAGTTAGAAAATCATATTTCGACGTTGGAATGGCCCTCCCAGAGCCCGGATGCAAATCCAATTCAAAATGTGTGGGCAATAATGAAGCACAAACTTCAGCGTAAACATGCCTACACACTAAAGCAATTATCGAGGAACCTCCGATAGATATGGCGATCGTCATCAGCTTCTTATGCCGAAAGCTTGGTTGGGAGCATGAGGCGTCGTTGCCAGGCGATTATCGACAACGATGGAGACTCGACGCCATATTGAGTGTACTACGCATTAGGTATTACAATGTACATTCCTACTAAATACACATATTTCAAGTTTTATATTGTTTTGATGTTCTTACACTCCATCTTCCCTAATGTAATCCACTA
Organism: Trypoxylus dichotomus; assembly: GCA_023509865.1. Classification (NCBI taxonomy): domain Eukaryota; kingdom Metazoa; phylum Arthropoda; class Insecta; order Coleoptera; family Scarabaeidae; genus Trypoxylus; species Trypoxylus dichotomus. Next base: position 86,594,616 of record CM042074.1, on the reverse strand, counting down.
CATAACACAATGTCAATAAGTACACGATGTAATACAGTAAAGCACGAAAATAAAGAATAGTGCACCCAGCATTTTGTTTTAATTTCGTCAATTCAAGATAATTATAGATTCAAGAAGACACCTCAACAGTTTACATTCCAAGATTCTTTCAAATCAGGAGCAACCTACATACATCGGCAGTGCTCTTCAAACCAGGAGAACGTAACAGCACCGTCACTGCCTCTATCCAGTTAGTCCCGGTGTTAGAGACGCAAGGCTCCGTTGAGATTAGCGACTACTTGAACACAATCGCTGTGTTATAGCGCTGGAGCTAGGGGTCGCCATATTTTCTAGTGAAAATGCATTTCACTAGATTACCTATCGTAGAGGAAGAATGTCTGCGTGATAATCAAGTTTGTACTACGTATAACGGTGTAGATGCAATAACATCCCTGCAAGACGAGGATATTCCGAAGAATCTCATCGTTGCGAATTAAAAGTTTTCAGTTTTAGTTTAAAATATTTCCCAACGTTTCGAGAACCTCCACCGTGTGTGGATACAGTAGCGACACCTGGTGTAGGTAATTGGTAAAAGAGCTCGTTCACGTAGGTTACTATTTAAGCAATTGGGAACAATGGTGTTTGTAGGCGCCATCAGACATATATACAGTTAAAATGGTGTGGTCTTTTTGCTCGAACAAGGTCTGATAAAACTCTAGATCTTTAATTAATTAATTTAACCCTGTTTTGTTGACGTTTCATTTAAATCTCTCCAATAAAAATGGACATATATCTGATATTCTGACTTTTACTTAATGTACCTTCTGTAATAGCACGAATGTTGCTATTTATGTATCCGGAATTGGCAACAATGGTGTTGCTAGGCGCAATCTGACACATACATCGTAAAATTTGGCATTATTTGATTGTATACGTACTCAGAACGTCTTGTCATACGGATGCTATTTGTGTTGTTTAGGGACTTGAAAATTTCATCTCCGTCCAAAAATGGAATTAACTCGTGAGAATTTTCGTGCGATGACCTACTACGACTTTCGACGTAGATTATCTCAACAGCGCATAGATCAACTCACTTCAGCTTTTTCCGATGAAGCACCATTAAAAAATCACTGTACATCACTGGTTTAGTGAATTCAACCGTGGCCGTTGTTTACTCAGGGACGAATTTAAAGAAGGTCGTCCAAAATCGATTGATATCCAGAAAACGTCGATGCTGTACGCGAAGTCATAAAGCATACACAAGATTGGATTCCGCATAATTTGGCAATCCCTCCAAAAAAAGGTTTGGGTCGCTTGGTGCATCAAAAGCTGCGTATAACATTTACACAGCTGATAAATTTTAGATCTACGTGTATGAGCCCGAAAGTAAACAGCGATCGTCTGTATGATTCTTCCAAAATGAGCCAAACCCAACAAAAGTTGTTCGCACCAGAAGGAAAAGAAGCAAATGGTTGCCTGTTTTTTTTTTTTTTTTGATAAATGAGCATGTGACTACATTGCCACTAGAGAATCGTAGAACGTCCAATTCTGAACGGTACACGACCGTTTGTTTGCCAGAAGTCTTCGAAGGAACCAAAAGAAAGCAACCAGTAACTTAGCATCATTCTTCACCATGACAACGCAAGCTCTTACACATCGACCCAAACAAGTCAATATCCAACCGGTCAAAACATCGAATTGATGAGTCAAGCACCATACAGTCTTAATATGGCACTCGATGATTTCTTTTTTATTTCCGTATGTGAAGAATAAACGACGTGGTCAACGATTTTCGACGCCAGAAGAAACGGTCGATACGTTTAAAATGCATGTTTTGGAGATATCGTAATCGGAATCGAAAAAGTGGTACGAAAATTGGTTTAAACGTATGCAAAAGTATATCAACCGGAGAATGTTTGGGGAAAATTATAAAACCATTTTCAACGAGAAATATTTATTTTTCCGGATTCATAAATAGCAACTCTCGCATTATTGACTTTGGCCGTGAAAGCCTACGAATTCAATTCTTAAAATTGTAGTCCAGGATTACTGATAGTTTATTAGTATATGTTACCCTGGAATTGAAGACCCAAAGTTTTGTAGGTTTAAAGCGCTAAAACTATTAAAAATATCCATTTATATTGAAATTAAAATATTTAGATACGTGTCGATTGCACAAGAATGAACCAGGATGTCTTTCATTTCACAGGGCTGTCTGTTTTGCGATCCCATCTGCTTAAAATAAAAATAAGATTAATTCCATTCAAAAAACGGGGGAGGTCCAGACGATGTAATAGAGGGAAAGACGAAATAGGCTATTAAAGTATATTTTATAATCCGAGAAAACGTACGCGGGTTTTTTTCAGGTAAAAATCCGGGAATCTTGTAGCTTTTGCGTCTCTCCATCGAGAAAAGCAGACAGATGCGAGTTAGAAGGAGAAAACAGACGAAGGAAAGGCGGCTGCCTCTTTCCCCTTTTTTCTATATTTTATTTTATATTTTACGGACGCGAAGGTGGCTTATACACTGCAAGAAATTATGTTTAGCTTTAATATCTCCCAGCTTTATTGCCTGGGGTAGGCAACAACACTTTTGAAAAATATTTACATTCGGAATGGCTTTTCCTTGGCAAAGTACACATTTAATCTTGTTAACGACGTCGTACTCGCTTGTAAATTATTATATTATATTCGAAAATAAATTAAATTTATGTCGAGTCGACGACGATGCCAAGATAGAAGCCGGCCTCAACAGAGAAGGTAAAAATGAAAAGAACCTACGATACTTTTTGGTGGCTTTGAGTGATGATTAAGGCTGCAGAAACGAGTGCTTTGGCACCAGCGTACGACTTGTAAATTAGCTGTAGTATTAGCACGCCTCCCAGTGCTAACTAACAAGGGAAAGTTCTCGAGTGTCAAATTCAGGGCTTAATGAAGCTTGGTAGGTAAGTGAAAATAAAAATTTTATGTTTATGCTGGAATTCACTTTGAGTGGGTGAAACACCCCTTCGAGAATTCACAGATTTTGAGTTTTCATGATCTAATTCTTGAACGGAAGCAGATTTAAATCTTATCGAAAGGCCTTTCGAGACACGTGAATGTTTTATATACAGGATGTTGCATTTAAGCCTCACCCTCTTGTGCTAGAGCTGATCATAGTCATATGGAAAAGAAATTAACGCATGTTGTTCATTTTAAAGCATTTTCAATTATACAAGGTGTTCCAAAAGTTACAATTTTATGGTATTACTTCTCAAATAGAGATTAACATCATAATTGGAGGTAAGGGCCAGGTCAGAAAATCGTATATTAAATCGCTTCCATATTCAAATCCATTAACGTCTAATGGTTGAATCATTCCTGTTGTTTTCTCTGGTATTGTTAGTATTTAAACATCTTTGTTGGATGCGACCTCTTTCTTGAAAGACTCTGGACAGTGAGCTGTCCATGAGTCTACAAATATAAGAATGTTTGGCCCAATGCTTTATAAGTAAATAGAAATCAATTGTTAAATAAATGAGAGGTTAATTTACCTGAAGATGTGGCTGGAATAACAACGTTTGCAGATCGAAATAGGGTTTGCTGTACTTGGAACCTAAACTTGCCATCAGCTTCTTTCAGTACTATCAGTAGTGGAAATGAATCTAGATTTCGAGTATGCCCGACTGCTTTCGAAATATATAATCGCCTGATACATATATTGAATTTGCATTTATGTATGTACAACGACGAGCAATCAAAATGTCTGGTCTACGTTAAAGTTTAACAGCATGCTTGATTTCAGACAGATAAGAAAGAATAATATGTCACATATATTTTTTTAGAATTGGTTAATTCTAATGGAGAATGCTGAATGCACTGCATTAATTCCTTTGCACGTATTCGTGAAATTAAAACCGCAAGATGTTAATGTTAGCGCAAAACGAGAAACAGATAAATTCGAAAGAGAATAAACAACAGAGACAAACGAATGCGACAGAGTAACAGTTTAGATAAGGAGAAAATGAATCCACAGAAACGCATTCTTACGAACATCGTCGTTTCGCGTATATACATACATATACAGGCATATATGTATGTATAATATATTGTATTATATATGTATATATATAGATACATGATGCAGTGTTCTTGGAAATGTATGAAAGCCGAAGAAAAATGTATTAAATTTCTGGCGTGTCAAGTATGCATGTAAGCTGCAAGATATAAGATTCTACACGTTCTACATATTCTAAAGAAATATAACTAACTATCATATATGCACATATGTAAATAGATAATATATTCTGGAAGTATAGAAATGCCAAGCGAGAAGCGAAGAATGGCATGCGTTTTTCTCGTTTTCTCTCTTTATTTCTTTCGCATTTTCTCGTTTTTTGCGCTACAGTACCTCGTTCTGTTCTTATACAAGCGAGTTTTGAAATAAATAAATCGGCCGTTATGTATAGAATAATAATCGTAAATGTCAAATTATCGTAATGAGAATGTTATTGTTATTGTTTCTCAGAAACCGGTCGCAATATGTAATATATGTGCACGAGCATATTGTTTATATAGTTTAATACGAGCATTATAAATAATAATAAATGCACGCAATAAATTCTTTATCTGCTGCAATGCTGTCGTAAAACTTATCGAAACCTATTCATAATGAAATGTAGCGCAGTATTAATGCGGTTAGGGATATTTATGTATTGTGCATATGTTGCGCGTTATTATTTTACAATATAGACTGTTAGCACTTGCAGCACCAGTTGGACATTATGATGTGTAGTTCTGAGTTTTCAAATGTCGAAAGGGGCAATGGTACTGCTACGTGCAAAAAAAAACCGTTTGTTTATGTTGTTGTCGGTGATTAAATTAGAATCGGAAAGAAATTATGGTATATAAACCGAGAAGAAAACAATTTTTCTGCACTTCCGCTCACAATAGTATGGACACCTTCCTATTCCATGCAAAATTTAACGCTTGCGCTTCATGTAAGAGTGTGTTTAGAGAGAACGGTATACTTACCTTGCCTGCGTTATATATTTATGAATTTATTACAATGACAACATGTCATTATAATGAACTGCTTGCGGAGTATGAAGCTAGTCAAAACTATAATACCCGGGAATGTCAAACAGCGATTCTTCGCCTGCCGAGGACAACATATGCGCTTATACATAAGAGTGCAGTGATACAGGTACTAAAGATTGATCATAGCATACCTCATGAATGCTTACATTTGAGGCTAAAACCTACAAGTTCACCCGTGGCTCCCTCCGATTATTTTCTTTTTCCAAGGTTTTAGCGGAAACTGAAAGGTTTCGAAACAATAAACAACATCCAAAGAGTCATGACGCAGGTTCTAAATGGCCTAACGGAACAACACTCCCTTGGAATGCACACAGCGCCGTACATTCCAAGAGGACAATATTAAATTGATATACACTACCGCTCATAATAATATTGCCACTTTCTATTTCATGGAAAATTTGACGCTTGAAACTTTAAACAAAACAAATATAAAAAAATGCTTATACATCTGCGACTTATTGTACAGATATACACAAAAGAAAAAATAATAGTAAACACTAGAAAAATAAGTTATACCTTCTTCCCATCGAGATATTCACATTCGTGGATTCCACCTACAAATTCTCTCACTGCATCTTGAGGAATATTGCTCCATTCCATCTGCAATACCGTACAGAAATGGGTTTTGGACTTTGGATTTTCTCTTCTAATTCGTCTGTCCAGTTCGTTCCGGACTCTGAGGAGGCGAAGTCATTACCTTTAATAATTCTCTATTCTCTGCATCAGCGAGGTAGTTTTGCATACTTCGGATCAAAATTGTTGCCTATTAAGCGCAATCTCGATGGTAGAGGATTTTTTCTAATATCTCATGATAATTTTCCTTCCTTATTATACCATCAATTGTCACGAGATCCCCTGCTCCACCCAATGAAAACCAGCTCCATGCAGGAATGGAACCACCAGCTTTCTTTATTGTTGGTGTAATGCATTCAGGAAGAAGCATTTTCTGCGATTTTTAGTACATTTCCTCATTGTTTTATTGTCCAGTCTTTGTGAGTGTTAGCCTATTGGAGACGTTTTTGTTTATTCCGACAACGTAGCAACGGTTTTCGTGCAGCAATACGGTCGTGGAGGTTTGCTTCTTTTAAACGACGTTTTACCGTGCTAACAGATATCTTCCTGCTTCTAGCCAGACTCATTTCCGCTGTAATTTCAGGAGCTGTTAATCGGCTATTTCTCTTACTAAGCAATTTTATGCGTTCATCGTCGCCCTTGGATGTTGCTCAAAGACGTTTTGGACGATTTTTGCTAACATGTGCACCAGTTGCTTCGAAGCGCCGAACAGTTAAATTTACTTTGGACTTTTTTACATTAAATCAGAATATCCTTGATGTAGCATAACAATATAGAAATGGTACCTATTGATTAACTAAACCCGCCCTTAATATAATTTGTCCATACTTTATGGGATAAATACCATCTCTGTAAGAGCTCAGTCAATTCTTAGAATCCAGATTTCATTCACAGTGTCATAGGATTTCTACCCGTATATTACTTAAAATTTCTATACCTGGTATTGTTTGTGCTGTAAATAATTATTTCACGATTTTCAAAAGTAATATTCCAGTTTCATTATTTATGAACTTAGTTTCTTAATTAGGGAATTGTGTGTATGCTTGTAGAATTATTACTTGAATATATACTATAATGGCAAGGTGAATTTCCTTTGTAATATCGTAACTTTTCAGCTAAGGATGTAGCTGTACTCAGTTGGTTTCAGGTTTACGTCTTTATTAATTCTTGTGACTATTGATTTACATTTTTTAATGTGTTTTTACATGATTAACCGCGGGGGTGTAAATTTGCAGCAAATGCTTTCTGTGGTTACACTTTTGATTTAGCACCGTTTAAACAAAACAAAATCTACACTATATTTTATAAATATCAACATAAAAATGATATAATTCCATTTACTAACAAACCAATACAAGGGTGCCTCAGGCGTCTACATCTTCTCCGTTATATTTACAAGGGTGTAAACCATAAATTTATTCTGAAACCACTTAAAATATATTAATTCATTCGCATGCTAGCGCACAGTATAATTGACATTTCCACAACACATCTCGTTTGTTTTCATAGCAAACTAGATTATTTTAACCGGTACCTAATTAAATTTAAAGTCAAACACATGTGTGTATACACGTGTACGTACGTGCATAGACATATAACGGCTAGACGGTTGCTATTCTACGTTCGAAAGTAGCAGTCGAAATAAAATTACGATGCTTCTGCATGTGTTGCGTCTAAATATGAGTTCGTTTTATTTGCATTATCCGCTTCTGGAGCTAACGTCTACTAACAATGCTAAACACCGGATAATTTAAATAATTTAAATTAGCGGAAAGTGGAAAAAACAACTCTCATTGCCTTGGAATTGTGTTGTAGTTCTGCGTTCAGCGTTTTTTTTCTTCTGCGTATATTAATTGAACGTTTTCGTGTCCATAATTGATGGATGCGATGAGAAATCGAAAAATTTTCGTACGTTTATCGTTTGTTGACGTAGCTTGTGTGAATGAACCCGCCAGTGGCAAGGCTAATATTACACGCATTAATAGCTAATAACCGTAAGTGCTCTCTTGTAGTGGGTACTTGTGAACGACGAAGAAGCTTGAAGGTATGGAGCTAACTCTTACAGTACATTAAATGCGTACGTTTATTAATAGTGTTTGACAAGGAAAATATTCAGTAGTGCTTCTGTGGGCAATTGAAGCAAGCCATACGAAAAATTCTGTCGAAGTTGATGGTATTGTGAAATTTTTATCTATATTGCGTCAACAGTGGCAAGGTCAAACTCGTGTCTTCAAGCAAAGAATTGCTAATATCTTCATAATACATTTTGAAGGTTATCTATAGAGTTTCTAGATTTTATTTTGCGTGCAATAATTTCTGTTCTGAAGGGTTTTGTTGTCTTCTATTTGTATTTTTGGGTACTGTAATCGAAAAGCTACGGACATTAGAGTTAGGCATACACAAACGTAATGTTACTTTATGCACGATTTTGCTCGGAATTTGCTAAGAAATAACATCATTATCTTATCAAAGGAAAATCTGAAACTTTATCAAATAAATAAAATAATACATAAATAATAAACTAATATTGGCTTTCATTAACTCCAAATAATAAATGCGGTTTTCCTTAGTTTTTTCCAACGTTTTTCATTACTCCGGTAGGATTCGAACCTACGACTTTTGTTTCCTGAATAGCTTACGCGTTTGCAATACGGGGTCTCAAAACACTAACGCTTCATAGATCTAGATCTTGGCCGCATATTAACAAACATGACTCCTACATATACGAGCGGAGGTCCAGAAGTTCGTGGAATGAAAAGATTTTAAATAAAATAAGCCAATAAATCTATTTTTCCTTTTCAATATAATCACCCTTAAGCACAATGCATTTATTAGATCTATGAATTAATTTTTCTAAACCATCATAAAAATATTTTTTATCTTTCGCCTCCAAATGGGCCAAAATTGCCTCCTTTACCTCATTGTCGTCGGAAAATTTTCTTCCACGTAAGTCTTCTTTTTAAATTGGGGAACAAATAAAAATCACTAGGTGCCAGGTCTGGACTGTAGGGTGGATGGACTATTGATTGAAAGCCATGCTTGGGCAGAGCAGCCATTGCAAGTTTGTTCTTGTGATGGCCTCCTTTAATTTTTCTAATATCGCTGCGTAATATTTTCCCATTATGCTCCTATCTTTTTCTTTGTAATCAATCAATATCCCCTCACAATCCCAAAAAGCAGTAGCCATCAACTTTTCAGCCGATTCTGACACTTTGAATTTCTTTGGCGGTGGTGTCTCCTTTTTATGCCATTGCATGGACTCCTGTTTGGACTCAAGCTCAATGTGATGAATCCATGTTTCATCTCCGGTAACAATCCGCTCCAAAATCTGTGCAGGTTTGTCTCCACACAGCTCCAAAAATTATTTGGACGCACAGACGCACTGCTGTTTCTGCAGCTGCGTGAGCATTCTCGGTACCCATCTTGCACTGACTTTTGTCATACCCAGGTGGTCATGTAGGATACGCAAAATGGTGGTATCTGATACTCCAACTAATGCAGATAATTGTTTTTTCTTCAAACGTATTTTTCTTCTTGCAGTAGAAATGTTTGCACTTTTTCGACGATGTCTGATGTGGTGGCCTCAACTGGCCGTCCTGAGCGGGGGTCGTCTTGAATCGACTGCCGACCATGTTTAAATAGAGATGATTTACTAGGGCACTGTTCCCCATAAACGGTAAAATAAAATATGATATAATAAAAATTACTTCTTTCCAGCAGCTTCATAAATTTACACTGCTGCGATTACAAATTTACATTCCAGTATGCACTAACACATAAATTAAGAAGTTCAGCGTTGGCCATGTAAATCGAGGGTAAATTTACATTCAATGTAATACAGAGCTCTGTGGATTTCCATACGAAGCTTTTTGTGACTTGTCGGTAACCTTTCGTTTAAGTAACGTTTTTATCCACTCAAAGCAATCGATTCGTGTCGATTGTTTCGAAGAACCTTTTCAGAAGTAGATAAAAAAAAATGTACCTCTAACATCCCCCAACTCCCTTATTTTTTCGTAAGTGATTAAAGCAGCAGCATTGAAGCGAGCGCCCTAAATTTTTCGACAAAAGAATCTCTCCTTTGTTTTTCGCTAAAGACGCTTTTCAAAAAACGGCGTCTTATTTACAACTCGCGTACATATATATGTCTGCGGTTATCCCTCCTTTTTTTTTCCTCCACATACCTTCACGTCCTTAGATCTAGCGCAAGGTCTATTATTTAAAAATATCACCCCAATTAAAAGGTGCTGAATAATTGAGCGTTCACTTACGAAGGCCCGCGCGTAAAAGTAAGAACGCGAAGACGGGTAGGCAAGGGAAAACGCGATATATACAAGAACGGGTACGGCGTAAGGTGGAAGGGAGGAATCCGGAATTTGCCCGACTGAATTATTTATGTCCGGTATTATATTTCGGCCTAACGGCTGCTCTTGCTTGCGTTCGCGGAGCGTTCGGAGGGTGCGCGTAGGATTGCGAAGCGACCGGGCTCCTCGTGGCATCTTGTAATATTTAAGGACGTATAATAAATACGGAAGAAGAAAGAAAAAAGAAGAAAGCGGGACACCCGACCGCATCGCGCGCGTGATATAAAGAAGCGGTGGGACGAAAGTGCATGGTGAAAAGGAGGTTATTGGCCGGGAGGAGAGAAAAACCAAAAATGAATTAATAAGAACAAGGAAATTTTATCCGTCGGGATTTGCGAATTCATTTACGTTTCGTGAGCGGAATTTTAACATGGGAATCTCGAAATATAGAAGACTTAAAGAGAAAGCAGAAAATAAAAGAGAAGCGAAGATAAATCGGTTAATTTTAACGGTCTTTAACCGGTTTTGTTTGTTCCTTTTTTAATTTTATACGTAAAAGGACGTAACCTTTCTTAAACTGGTATCAATTGAATACTCCAAGATGAATTTAATAATATTCATAAAATTTCGAATTTCTTTGTGACTTGTGCACACAAGAAGAAAGGACCGTGTATACAGAATGCTATATTCTAAATAGGACGCTTTGAGTTGAAGAAATATTTATTCCATAGGACAAATACAAAAGTTGTTTTTTTTTAATGTTAAAAACATCGCCGAATTACGACCAGTAAATCAGAGAGAAAATGAACACCTAGAAAGATCATCGTAAATCTACATACATTCAACTTACATCCAAAGTACTGTAATCTTAAACATGAAACTACACTGGTGGGCGTCAAAAACCTAAAGTGTGATTAATTGTGATGTGATATACGTATTGTGATGATATGAAATATTGTCTATTAGTTATCAATGAATTTTTCTAAATTTTACTAGTTTACCTATTCCAGATATTTTCTCGTCACTGTTTGGTGCACGCCGTTATTTTTTATTATGGTTGATGTTATAAGTTGGAGGCGAAGTACCATTAGTACCCGTTAGTACTCTCTATGAATTTTAAGCACAGATATTCAATCTGTACAGGTTTCTTTCTAAAGTTTTACAGATATCTACTTTGGGTATTCTTTAATAACTTATTATTCACAATTTTCTTGTTAAAAAAAAAGAAGAGTCCCTTCAACAACACTTGCAAAGGAGACGTAAACTTTACTATCGTTTATTATATACAGCTGTGGCCATATGTATTCGCCACCCTTTTTTGTTTTTTATTCCGACGAATATATAAGAAATAAAAGAAAATTGATCGATGAAAATGTTTCATTGTGAAAGTATACAGATATATACAGATCTTGCTTTAATTTGGTAGCTCCTCCCTGGGCTTTTATCACCGCACGAATTCATCGGGGCATACTGCTCACTAAGTTGTAGCACTGTTCGGGGGTGATTTTATTATACTCTTCGTATGTTTTTGTTTTTAAGCATTACTTTGTGGTAGATGAGTATTTAGCTACATTTCACTTTAAAATGTACCATAAATGGTCAATTGGCGAAAAGTCCGGGGATTGTGCCGGCCATTCCAGGACCCGCACGTTATTTTCCTCGAACCAGCGCATTACTTCGCGAGATTTATGGCACGGTGCATTATCTTGTTGGAAGTAATACTCTGGCTCATCATTATTGAATAATTTTAACGCACACGGTTCCAGAACTTCTTCCAACATGTCGATGTACGTCCGACTGTTCATTCGGCCCTTGCAGACGAACAGTTCTCCGACGCCTGTTGCACTAATGGAACCCCAAACCATTATGCTACCACCCCCAAACTTGACAATCGGGATGATACAGCCTGGATGGAAGGCCTCTCCTCGCCTGCGTCGCACGTATTGAGGCCCAGGTTTACCACAAAGCTACCAACAAAAACATGAATGCTGTTACATTTTGGAACCCATTAAAAGAATAAAAACACTGTAGATACCAGGAATTGAATACAGAATACCGCAAATACAATAATTATGTATTACTTACCTCAATATTTGACTCATCCGTCCACATAACATTGGCCCAATTGTCAATGGTCCAGTCATGATGACTTTTAGCCCACAGCAGTCTCTTTTTCTTTTGTTGCGGAGACAACCGTGGTTTATGTCGAGCTTTGTATCCACCTAAATTTAATTCACAAAGGCGTCTTCTAACCGTGCGAGGAGAAATAGCAACATTATGTAGCCGGAATAGCTCACTGGAAAGCTGTTTAGACCGTTTTTTTCCGGTCTCGCAAAGACATCCGCTCTAAGACTCGCTCATCTCTGCTAGTTGTCTTCCTTTTTCGACCAGTTTTCGATTTGTTTGTCAAAGATCCACTCTCTTTGTATCGTTTTATCGTCATTCTAACTTTCGATCGCGGACATTTCACTTGTCGGGCAATAGCAGACACCGACAACCCTTGCTTTTCTAACACCACAATTTGTCCTCGCTCTACCTCCGTCAATTCGCATGTTTTCGGCATTACTTTTTACTGTATACTATCATATTACACAGACAAAATCACAGACACAATATCTTCACTCTAACTAGCTCAACCTTACTCTTACAACTTTTAAGAAAGACTGAAGAAATATTCAGAAATTACAATTTTCTAATTAACTCAGAATGGCCTACAATAAACCATTAAACCCTCATTACCAGGTACCTAGTTAAGTCCATCATCGACCCTGCTTCTTAGAAATACAATAATATTCGTGTAACACGTTCAAAACGAGAGTGGCGAATACATATGGCCACAGCTGTATATATATATATATATATATATATATATATATATATATATATCGCTTTTCGTAAACATTATTTATATAAATAAATATTTACGAATTTAATTCTTAAAAGACGTTTAACATACTGTACTCACACGTTTCAATCACATTGTATTATTATGCATCATTACGTAATTATACTTATAATCTTCAAAATTTCTCGTACGACGGAAGGATGGCACGACTAGCAGCATTTACCTTTATAATCTCACTCATATCAAGTATGTGTGTACTCTGTGGCGTATCATATAGGCAAACAAATGTGTTGCTATAGATATAAAAACAAAAACAAAAAAACATCGTGTCAAAAGTCAGACATGTTGACATCGTTCCTCCTGAGAATAATTTTCTCATATAACTCTATAATTTTACAAACATGATCTTCGTTTATATCCAGTCACAAAGTGTATCAGCTGATGCTACAGATAAAATTTGGAAGTTCCGGACACATATTTTGAAAGCCGAGGACCAGTCCATCTTAAAGGCGAGAAATCACGTGGGTGTAAGTACGATTTCAAAGATTAAAGACGTCGAATCTTCTTAAGTTCTTCAAAATTATTTGTTTCTATCGATCTCGTTTTTGTTTCGTAAGTTAATTAGAATATTTAAAGATTAGTTAGATCCCTGTCTGCCTTAGGTTTTCTGTAAAAAACGTTTTTTTCTTTGTGAAAAAGCGATATATATTTATTTTTTTCAACTTTACATTTGGTTATTTTAATTAGAAAACATTATAATTTAATTTAAAAACAAATTGATCAAGATCTTATAATCAAAGAACCCATTTAAAAAAATTAAAGGGCCTGAGATTTTCCACCACAGTATGAATGCCTTATGTATGTCCCCAATTCATATAAATTCAGCCTGCAGTTAGCTTAAGATAAGAGATAAATAAATAAGTAGGACCTTAGTGTGATATTTGTGGTCATTATTTTTTTTATTTATTACAATGTTGCAATAATAATAATATACTTCTATTAGGAGACAACAGGAAACGCCCAATAACAGAACATTACACTTGTAATAAAAAAGCACAACAACCATAAGACTACCACCTCCGTGTTTGACGGACGGCACTAGGCAAGCCTCACTAGTTCTCTCCCCTGGTCGTCGATGAACAAAAACTCATTTACGTACCGAATAACTGAAATTTGGACTCGTCGTGCGTTCCAATGATCCAATGACCGGATTGCAGGTTATCTTGCCCATGTTAATCACTTCTCTAATGCACGTGTTTTAAATTCGGTTCTTTTGCCGCCGATCCTCTTAAACCTGCTATCAATAATCGCCCCTTGACGGTGGTAATAGAAACATTCGTGTGTCGTTGCGATATCCGGTGCCGTTAGACATCGATCTCGTTTTGAAGTCGTTGCTATAAATCCATATTTCGCTCCAGAAGTCATCCCATGCCGCGCATTTCGTCTTCTATCGAGATTTTGTCATGAATTGTGCGCTGATTTAAAAAAACTAATTCCGTACAGGAAAGCGGAAACACACTAAAAATTAATACCTTTACCAAATGCGCTAAATGATTACCGAAGTAGTACTTAACCGTTTGGCCGAAAGTAATTACTACAGGTATCCTACCAAATCTCCCTCAAACAATAGTCGTATTCTTGGGAAAGAGGAATAAAGTGCGATTTCACGATATGCGCATCAGTTGTATTACTTTAAAGGAATTTTACCTTGTTTCCAAACTTATGGGCAGCAGTGTACGTCTTGTTTAAGAGGTATATATATTGTTTTAATTCTTTCGATATTGTATTCCTTTTTATACGGTTTCTTTTTCACTTTCTCACAAAATAAATATATATCCGTACAGACTTTAGAAGAATTTCCGCATCAAATTATGTTGAATTACTTACCAACGTCGCCAATGTGTGCTCATACATGTATACAAAATATGTATTTCGCTTCATTCCTTATATCTTAGTTCGTATAACTTATTCACAAGTAATACCAGTTTTATTGATTTCCAATTAACATAAATATGCAGAAATTTTATGATGATGTCAAGCGTTTCCGAACCCAGCAGGCACGTTTCAAATACAATGGTTGTTTACGATAAGAAGAAGGTTTTTCTAAGAATACGAACTAAAGTTTTATTATTGTTCGCACAAACACGAACGTTTTTTGCTTAGGCGTTCTACCCGGCTGCGTGCTTAAATTAGGACTTTAGGAGAAATATGGGAATATATAGGTGTCGCAATATTTCGTTTTATTGCTATTACCTGTGAAATACGTGTATCTGGTTAAGAGAGATGTTTTAGCAGTTATCTGGAGCTCTATTTGTTGTAAATTTAATTAGAACTAGAAGATAGGTAAGCTCATGAAAGTTTGACTCGAAGCCTTGTGTATTTGGAAAGCTGAAGTGCTCTAGACAATGTCGAAGTGTCTACTCTTCATTTATTCTTATTATCGGGATTAAGATTCTTTGCTTGTATAGTTGATTGTCACCTTATTTTTTTTATAACTATTCAGATAAAACATCATAAAGCAATAATCAGAGTTATATTAAGGATTAAGATTTTGCGTTAATACTCATGAATCTGCTCTTCATAACAAATTGCTAAATGAAAAGAACAACATTTGGACTCCTTCATGAACTGTAACCCAAACAGAAATAATATTAATATAATTCTTTTTATTAAGATTGTATAAAAGAGAACAATCTGTACATTAGTATGCGCTTAATATGTATTCCCAAGTTAAGGTGAGCTTGGGCTGTTTCATTCTGGATCCTCATCATGGGGATCCCGATTACCATTGGAGATAAACTCGTTAAGTTATTAAATTTAGTACTTGTTACGGATCTGGAATTAAAACAGAACTGTGACAAAGCAAAAGATCATTTTCTTCTTTTACCCTTAAGTGTCTTCATTTGCACTTGTGGGAAGAAGAACTAAAGGCACGTTCCTCAAGCCCTTTCTGGTCTTCCCTTTGATAACTGTAACTTTGAGTACTTGCGAAATCAATTCAAATTCAGAAATCAGAAATTCACTTCATACTTCACAAATCATTTTTCAGATTCATTATTTTTAATTCTTTTTTCTGATGATGTGATAAAAATTAAAGAGAAACAAATGCTCATATGCACATATCCTTAAATTAAAAAATCTTTTTAAATGCTCCATTCAAAGTCCAAGAAGCGATTATTCCAATAATTCCAATAATTCCAATGGTCTCGTCAGTTGTAATTGATAGTTTGATTAATGTTTTTGGGATTTGTAGATCATATCTACATAATATCGAGTTTGTATCTCAAAGTGTTGTTGTGCTGTGGCTAATTTTTGAATTGTGTGTTGTGATTGTTCATAAAAATGGATCCTGTAGAAGAAAGAGCCGTAATAAAGTACCTCCACAAAAAGGACATGACGCCCACTCAAATTCATAAAGACATTATGGTAACTATTGGTGAGTCAGCAGTTTCTTATGATACAGTCAAACGCTGGTGTCGAGATATTAAATGCGAAGGAAGATCCTGTGAAAACCAACATGCCATGACGCTGGTCTTCCCATAACGGTAACAGAGAAAAACATTAAAAAGAGAACTTTCTTAGTCGGTATGTGACCATGGATGAGTCATGGGTACAGCACTATGATCTCTAGACCAAGGTGCAAGGTGGAGAGTGGAAACATCACGGTTCTCCTCCTCCGCGCAAATTTAAGGTCGTGTCGTCTGCTGGAAAGGTTTTGCTATCTGTGTTCTGGGATGCTCATGTTCGCAAAAGGAACACAGCATTATGGAACTACGCACAATTGATTTCTAAATTGCGAGACGTTATTAAAGAGAATCGCCGAGGAAAGTTAAGGCGTTCCATCAGGATAATGTTCCCAGCCATGTATCTGGTATTGCTGTGGCTGCTATACACCAAGCAGGCTTTGAATTACTGGGGGTACCCGCCATATTCGCCGGATTTGGCCTCTAGTGATTACAAGTTGTTTCCTAAATTAAAAAAAACCTTACGTGGGGCAAAATTTTCCAGTGATTATAAAGTGATGAAAGCTCTAGAGAGGTGGTTTGCAGAGGTTGGATCTTTCGAGAAGACTGTTGAGATATTGGAGGACCGATAGACCAAGTGCATTAGTGTAGAGGGAGAGTATGTAGAAAAATAAAAAGTATAATGCCACTGTAGTTTTACTGTAAGAGGGTCAGGGATACAGCATAGGGATCCACCTTGTGCTTTCGAATACTTGTGAATTTGGATGCACTTATCTTGTTCCCAAACGAACCATAGAGTTCGGTGTTCAACTTGGATAACAGGATAGCTGTTTGTAAAATCTTAATTGCACTTTCGATCTCTTTTTATCAAAGCAGATGGGAAGATCTTGCTAACTACATTCTTCTTCATGAGTTCTTATCGCTGCCCCTCCCACGTTTGCTCGAAAGCGTCAGAGTCTTCAGACCACAGAAATGGTGTTTTTTGGCTGAAAACTGCAACAATACTATATCTCTGATAGCAGTTCCGGAGTTTCGAATTTGGCACCTGCTGACTATTAGCAAGCTTCTTACTGCTATATTGTGACGACCTCAAAGCCAATGCGACACCTACTTCGTGATAGATATCAAAAAAGAAGTTTCACCGGTGCTTTATGTAATCACCAAGCTATTGAAGCAAGTGCGTTCGTGCAGGCAAAAAGTACGTTAAGTCACTACATATCCTCTTTATATCCATAGCACGATGGCCCTATAATACTCTAAATCTATTCGTGCGGAGATGAATCTCGTTATATGGTAAATTAACAAATGTAATACTAATATTTACGTCTGGACGGCACGAAAGACATAAATAGAGGCGAGATTCCAATAACACATATCGAGCGTTTTGTTATACAATATTATTTCGGGGTTTTGATAGAGCTATACTCGCCTGTTTATTTATACGCGGCCAATAGAAGGAGCAATGAGTAGCTTTCCGATAGACACATGCATGTGTGTATTCGCTTCTATCGTATATAGCGTTTAAATGGGGCAATTAATGGACGGAGTACCTAAATATAGCGAAGTCGATGTAGGAATGTGATTATTTATATGTTCGCGTTAAAGGATTAAGCGCAGTTCGTCATTTATTGTGGTTAAGACGTATTAAGCAAGGTTTGAAATTGTTTCGATTTTGACAAAGACGACCATTCTTTTGCAAATCAGATTTTGTTTTCTTAAGAATTCTTTCACCTACAAATCGAATATGTATTGCCATGCCTGAGGGACAGTGTTTCTGGAACCATTACAGAAATATGCCTTTGGTCATCCAAGCAGATAACAGTTATATTTGAACATTTATAATCAACGGGACTCTTTAAAATTTCTAAATGAACATGGATTTTTTGCCTTTCCTATTACAACTGGCCTTATTTTGTGTGTACCACTAGCATTAGTGCACGCTAGAAAAGTTATGCGTTGTCTTTCCGCCTTTCTACCCGGAGCAGATTTTCGGTTTTCATGCAATAATTTTGCTCTATCTTTAATTAAGTGCTTGGGCAATTTTTAAATTTCTGCGATTTCCCGGGCCCTCGTATGTATCCGACACACCTTGTAAAATGTTTGACTTGAATCGCTTAATTTTACAGATTGTTGATATTCCATATTTTTTTGCCATTGAGTCACCCCCGCACCCTTTTTAATCTCGTCGATGATTTTCAGTTTCTCACTTAATTTAAAAAATGTTCTTTTATTGGACGGGGATACCATGTCTGTTCTGGGATGATTTTAGCTGCACACTACTTTATTTCACGAGGGACAGGAGAGTGAACGCTTACAGCAATCCCATACATAAATCGGGGAACAACCAATGCCGGCGTTGAAAACGTTTACGTACACATTCTCTTGATCAATTCAATTACGCACGTAAATTTGGAAATAACGGGTACCCCAAACTGTTTACATCATTGAATTGTACGTGGTGCAAGCTTGTTTGCATTGCCGGGCGTTCCATTTGATCCTACAATTTTCTGTTTACATGACGGCATTGGAACTTAGCTTGCACCAAGTACAGCATTTTGTTTACGGATTTGATTCATATTTACGACGATTAAACGAAGTAATTGCAAGAATGTAACAGCTACAATAGTCATACCCATCGTACTGAATATGTAAAGGATGTATGCACTGTAATGCGAATACCAGTAAACGTGTCCTGTGAAGAACTGTTTAACCTCCGCTATACGGTGGAAAACAATTACCGACTTTACGACGAACAGGAACGGGTATCTCAGATCTTTACTACCCGCCACCGGTTTCATTCCTATAGTGACAAACGTTGTCACATTACCGTCAACAGTCAACTACTCTACACAAGCGAAGCGCGCAGTCCATGTAGTTGTAGTACATGAACATGCCATTCTACTCGGAGACGAACTCCAGCGGTCGACATCAGCGTTTAGATTCGGAGCTGGGCGACCCGCATCGTTGCTTCTTCTTCCGTATCTATATCCGTCTCTGTCTGGCTCGGGTACCAGACGGGCCCGTTCTACGCTGCACACAATTTACTTTATGTGTGCATTAAACACAGTTTTAATGCATTTCATAACTAAGTTTATACTATAAAGCGACTGCGTTCAGAATGTTAATGCGGTGGCGCTTGGTCCTTCAAGCCTCGCCGTTCGGAATGCTACAGCGCCAGACCAGCGTTTTTTTTTACGCGTCGTTTTTGCGGAAAAACCGTGCCGGGAATAATGCGTTATTATGTCGAGGCGTACTTAGTTCTATATCTGTTGTATATCTCGATGGCACAATGTTGTAACGGTATTTTTTGTCATTATATACGTACAGACCTACGTTATTTTATGTAATGTAGCTGTTAGCGTTGCAGTTGCATACGCAGCTATTACGTGAACAAATTGTATATCGTGATGTAGTGAACTATTGTTCTTTCGTAAAAGGGAATTTACAATTTGTTTTATGTCACCACATTTCTTTATCAAATTTTCATCATTTCGTTCGCCAAATTAATTTGGAATCTTTGAAGAAGATAACAGTACAACTTTTTGCTACTACTTTATGAAACAATGTTTAACATCATGTAAATTCCCTTTTATCTTATTTCCGGAAAAAGATATAACATTTTTCAAACCAACCTCTAAATTCAGTAAACACGACGTCCGAGTTTTAGTTACATTCAACATTTTTCAGAGCCGAACCAGCAAATTGCAAACATGTACCGCATGTATATGATGCAATGATCTACCCTGCATTCAACTTAGTTGTCTGTGCACGTTATGGATCAAGATAATTATCAAGAATTTCAATGAAAATATATATATATATATATATATATATATATATCAATACATTAAGTAAATACCGGAATGAAAAATGAATATAATAAGAAATAATTAAATAATAAATACCAATAATATGAAACATCAAAATCAAAAGAAAATGACAAATTAAGGTAAATCTAAGTTGCTATTATTAAAGTTTCTTGCCGAATGTACCAATGGCGCTCGCCACAGGACGTTCGTCCTAGCTGTAGGGATCCGTAGCAGGCGATGCGACCTCGATTCCAGGCGTGGCACAATGAGACCAACTCCAGACAACAAACCAAGAGAGTCAATTCTTCCGGTGAGAATGTTTTGCGTAAATGAAACACTAATACGCCTTCTTCTTTCAACAAGCATTACAAAGCCATGCCTCTGAATTAGCTCGCGGTAGGGTATACCTCGCGTAGGATATCGCCCATCGTTCTTCTACGATAGATATTTCCAAAATTTGCGCTGAATCCGCTCAAGAAGATTGATTTGGATGTTGTAGAAAGGATACCAAGAAATGGATGGATATTCGAGCTTGGAAACCACGTAAGCAAAGAAAAGGGTCTTTATTGCATCAAGACTAGCAAAATCCTTGCAAGTGCGAAAAATAAATCCTAATAATTTAGAAGCGGCTGTCGTGACATCTTCGACATGGCTAGATAAGGTAAACATAGGCTAATAAAGAGCAGTTAATGGACTTTAAAAGATCGTCGATATATGCATTATAGAGGAGGGAGCCAAGGTTCGATCCTTGAGGTACTCTAAAGGTGGAGTAAGAAATTCGAGATTTAAATCCTTTAAAATAAACATAATTAAGTCTGTTTAGAAGATTTTATCGAATTAATCTTAGGAAATTCCTTCTGACACCGAAAAAACTTAGCTTCTCCAACAACTTATGATGATCAATCAGGTCAAAAGCACGGGGAAAATCAATATAAATAATATCCAATTGACCACTCCCATCCACGGTTTCAGCTATTGTTTGAGAAATCTGTGCCAAGTTAGTTACAGTAGATCTATTTGCTAAGAAACCATGCAGGGATTCAGATAGATATGATTTAATACCATAAGAAAGACGTTTATAACGTAAGACTTCAAAAACCTTCGCAATAGAAGAAATTATAGCCACAGGTTTGTAATTACCAATATTGGAATTATCGCCCCTTTTCAAGATTGGCGAAATTCTGGCTGCTTTCCATGTATGAGCAAACGTACACGTGTGTAGGGCTAGATTAAAGATTATACATAGAGGAGTGGTAAAGATAGTAGCACAATCCTTTACAAAATAGCAAGGAATGTTATCATCACCAGCTATAAATTTGTTCTCTAAAGTTTTGATGCATTGTATTACTTCGTCTACCAAAACAAACTGCAAACACAACGATGGTAAGCTGGAATCAATATCTGGATGATGAGAGTCCAAAGACTCAGGTAGAAAAACAGCAGAGAATAATGTGGCAAAAGTATTAACTATAACTGTTAGATCACTGTATTCGTTAGTGGCATCAAAAAGTTGACCAGGAATTCTGGTAGCGCCCTGTCTAGAACGAACAATATCATATCAAAAGCTATTCTTAATTGTTTTCTAGTAAAATAGCAAATCATCACGTAATGAAGAAATGATGCTTTCTAAAGTAAAACCCACCTCGTATAAATAATAGAATGCTGAACTTTATTAATTTTCTATATGAAATAATATTTAAAAAATGCGTTGTTATAAAAGAAGGATATATCACATAATATAATTTAACTTTACACTTGAGTAAAATGTTTTTGCTAACTTAACCTGAAGATGTTAAACCCTCGCCTTCTATTTCACTATCTAAACCAAAATGAATGATAAATTGCCATCATTCGTTTCAAAATATTCTCAACTCCTTATTCCGCCATTGCGTGGTATGTTTTGCTATTGCCTTCCAAATTTGGTAATTGTTTTTAAGATGTGGCAAGTAGTATAGCATACCGAGCTTCTTTAACTCCTTGTTCGTTCTGATTTTTAAATTTTTTGTACCGCAATGAATCCTTAACACATTTCGAAAGGTTCTCTGTTGGATTGATATCCGGCAATTGAGTCGGCCATCCCAAAATTCGAATATTATCTTCGGTAAACCACTGTTTGACACACTTGGAAGTGTGTTTAGTATCGTTATCTTGCTGATATATCCAAAAAGGCAGGTATATTGGGCTTACGGAAGCATAACATCTTGCAAAATATGTCTATAAATTTCTTTGGCCATAGTGTCTTTCCAATGAATGGGAGCGACCTATGCCACGAGAAACAGCCCCACACCATGATGCGGCCGCCACCATGCTTTATTGTTTTTATTGTATGTTTTGGTGATAGTTCTTTATTTACTGGCCGACGAACGTAAACTCGGCCGTCAGATCCGACAAAATTTATTTCCGTTTCGTCACTCTATAGTATATTTCTCCATCTTTCAACTTTCCATTCCGTACAAGTCCACAACATCAGCTAGGCTGCAATATTTATTTTGCTTAATAGTGGTACTTTTCTTGCAGCTCTGCCGTGCAAATTATTCGCTACCAATCATCGCCGTATTGTTTCTTTTACAATTGATACGGAGGTTACAAGTGGATTCTCTTTTACTAGTCTAGTAATACAACAATCTATGTGTGGAGTTGTTTTTCTCGCTCGTCCTCGTTTCTGGAAATTCATATGCGATTTAAGGGCATTGGTAATCATATTGGAGATCGACAATCGCATTGGTACCAGATGTTTTCACAACTAATTGCGGCCATTCACCACCAGATGTAACCAGTAAACAATCTGTAGCGGAATTGGAAGCTCAATACTATTACCACTTTTTCTTTTATATTATATGACCTTGGGCGGGGTTTTTAACTCCGAAGAGCAACTCGCCCTGTACGTTGCCTATTGTGCACCCATTTGATTTTATTTCACTTGACCGGGTTGTACTTAAGCCACTAAGTCCATAATCCGCTCGAGCGGTAATTTTCCTAACTTGGGTTCTTCAAGCTGAGCATCCCAAGGTGAACCTGTCTTTCGCTGCAGACTGCCGGGCAGTCGACAAGAAGGTGCACAGAAGTTTTCTTTGCTCTCCCACATTTTCTACATGAAAGGGAGTCTACTAGACTCATACGATGCATGTGTTTGTTTAGTGTGCAGTGTCCAGTTAAGATCACCATAAGGGCTGCCTTACACAGTCTTTCATCATCTGGATAAATCCCGAGAGATTTGGAGTGTCTCAAACCGTCTGCGCCGTTCCAGTAGGACCGGTGTTTGGCGGCGAGCTCGAACTGAACATAGGTCTTAATACTGCCATAGGCACACCCACACGTCGGTTCAGGACCTGGGAATGGTTGTCCACTGGCATCTCTTGCCACCGTAGGGCTGCAATGTTCCGCCAGTTGTTGCAGCATCCTGTGGCACTTCAACACTACTTCAGAGTCAAACCTGACAGCTTGTAGCGCCCTAACAGCGCCTTGGCTGTCCGTTACGATTTCCACCACTTCCAAGTCATGGTCACGGTCCGAATTTTATCCGGTCCTCATTGACAACGGTGCTGCCTGTTCGATGTAGTTGAAAATACTGGTGTGATCTCCGAACTTGCCAGCAAATACCTTGCACCGACTAGATTTGACTCTATAGGCTCCTAGGTTTGCTTCTGACGTCAACGCCAGTATTACCACTTACTTTGTACCTATTTTTTGTCCACCACTATATATGTTCTTGAAAAATTCTACGCGATCTTAACGTGA
The DNA here is from genome assembly GCA_023509865.1 of Trypoxylus dichotomus. Taxonomy (NCBI): domain Eukaryota; kingdom Metazoa; phylum Arthropoda; class Insecta; order Coleoptera; family Scarabaeidae; genus Trypoxylus; species Trypoxylus dichotomus. The sequence continues at coordinate 86,570,829 of CM042074.1, read as the reverse complement.
ATGCGGTCTCTAAGTACTAATAACAAAAGATCGCATTTAAACCCTAAAATTGCATATTCCACCTATCAATTGCAAAATCACGTAAAGCATTGGTACAGATTGAAGCTGCTGATGGAGTAGATTTAGCTTGTAAATGATAGCGACGTGGCGGAAGTTGTGCGGGAGATAACGTTGTTATAGGAACAACTACGAGTAAATAGAGACATCAAGTTTAAAGGCGAAGCTCTAGCCGAAAGTCCCAACATCAAGGCCACCGCCGAGCTTTCACCAAAAAGCGCGATAGCCAACCAACCAACCAGTCAGAGCCCGTCCATAAATAAAACGACAATCCAAACAAACAGCGTACGAAGCGGTGTTAAATCCACTATTTAACGCGTCCGAAAATTCCACCGCGATCGCCCATTTAATAGTTACACGGGGGAGAGGGCACGAATACGCAACCGGCACGCACAAGTCCATACGTGCGCACACACGCACAGATACGCGCGACGACGACGAAAATCTGGTCGAAACAATCGCGATATGATGACGGTTGTGGCGCCACTGCGGACAGCGGCGAAAGTAATCCGACACCGGTTCGCGTGCCGCTGTAAATCAGCGGGTGATGCGTTCCGTTCTGTTTGTATCCGTCGAGTCGGTGTGCGTGCGTGTGTGTTCGCCGCCGCGGGCGGTTTTGTTGTACGTAATGCCCTTGTCCACTACGGCGGCGGTCTCTCTGTGTTTATCGTTCGCCGTAGTTGGCGTACGCGTGTGTCGGAGCTGCTTCTCCGGCTCGACGGTGGCGAGGATCTTTCGACGCACGTGAATGAACGGCGAACTCGGCGTGCCGTTGCTTGTCTTTCTTTTTCGGGCGGGAAGTATCGACGAGATCGTTCCGATCATCTGGGTTAGCGTTACGGTGTCGTTTTACTACCGAATGCACCTGTTATTACGGCGATCATTGAGCGGAAAGGATCGTTGAGCACGGGCGACTGTGTTCATGTGGGATGCGGATGAATTTTTCTGAAACGATTTACTTTGTGGTGGTCCTCATTTCTTATACGAATTCCACTTTTTCGTCTTTATATCTTTTCTCTATCTATATCGAATCTGGTCGATTTTAACTATTGTTCTTCTAGCAAGACTAATACATTTTTTTTCTGATTTAATTTTGATGCAGAATTTGATCAATTGCCAAAGCTCATTTGGGTGGGTATTTAGGTTCTTACAGTAGTTGTTATAGCTGTAATTGTCTAACCAATATCTTACCAACGTCTTAGAAAACCAAGTGGTTTAAATTTTTGTAATTGAATATGATCTGTTATTACATTGCCAATAGATATATAAATCAAATATTCAAAGCGGTTTCTTCTCAATGGAAATATACCTGAACACCTTTTTTCTTTTTCAATATGTATTAAACGTTTTACTTTTTAATAAGAACCTCATTACGCATTAAAATGATTGCGCAACTGCAACAAAGAAACTAAGCACAACCTTCTGGAATAATATATAGACCAAAATTCGTTCATTTTGTGTAGCATGCTTTAAAATATTCTTTGTGTTATTTTAATGAATAATTACACTAACTAATATTAATATCAAATCACAGTTGGTATTAATAATGATGAAATTACAGTTTCCTTACAATTAACCAAGGTAACTAAATTACTGAAAAAATATCAGTCTCGGAAGGATTTGAACCCACGACCTCTGGGTTAGTGGCCCATTGTGCTACCATTACACTGCCAGACCACATGCGAGTTCAAATCGGTTTTAATATCTAGCTATCACGATGTCTGTAGATATATCGTAATATTTGACAGACATTATATTATTATTAAATGCAAGTTCTTAACAATTAAACGAGTATTAATATTAAACCAGCGATTTGAACTCACAAATGGTCTCGTGGTGTAATGGTAGTACAATGCGCCGGTAACGCAGAGGTCGTGGGATCAAATCTCTCCGAGACCGATATATTTTCAGTAATGTAAATACGTTAGTTAATTGTAATTTTATCAATATGGTCATTATTATCTAGTCCAACTTCGTCTACGGTATTCACTGCCTTTGGTGTGTGCGCACAATCGTTCTTTAGTAAACGTTTTGAATATTTCCAACAATAAAAAATCGCGTAATCATTTTCTTAAGTTTTCGCTATGGATAATGATAAACAGACAACATCCATTGTCTTTCTCACAGACTCTCAAAGTTGGTCCTTTTCGATCAAGTGTACTACTCCCAGCAGTTGCCAAAATTATTCCATTGAAAATATCTTACCTTGGTATCAACTTAAAGCAACCTTAGTCAGCTTTGTATGGGTCAAAAGCTTTTCAGGTACCACAGGCAACAAGATGGAACATAGATCTGCAAAAAGAAAACCGTATATTGCTTGCACCATATTCAAATTGAATTTGACGATATGTGTATATATATGTACTTATATGTATATATATATATGTATATATATATATATATATATATATATATATATATATATATATATATATATGTATATATATATATATATGTATATATATATATGTATATATATATGTATATATATGTACACACATACATACATATATAGTACTATTCCTGAGTTTCTGGCCGCGTGTACTGTAGGTCCTGAAGAAGATGGGTGCAGTCTCGTCGAAACGTCGCCCTAGCCAAAAGGATCTCTTTTGGGACCAACAGCACATGTGGCCAAAGACCCGGGAATATATATATATATATATATACATATATATATATATATATATGTATATGTTGTGACAGATGTTTTCGTGGTCACCGTATGTAAAATAATATTTCCGGGTTTTTGGTCCCAAAAGAGATCCTTTTGGCTAGGTCGATGTTTCGACGAGGCTTCACCCATCTTCTTCAGGACCTACAGTACACGCGGCCAGAAACTCAGGAATAATACTATATATACACTGAAAATAAGGAGACAAGGGTGGGTAAGGGCAGGTCTGCTAGTTAGAAAAGCAAATAAATCTAGCGCATTTACAAAGAATCGAAGTCTTCTCATTATACAGGCTAAAATAAGGGACGGGAGACCACAATGGATGTTTTTGTGTAAGTGGTTCCGTAATTCTTTTATATCAGAAGTTGGAAGCAAAATGTGGTATTCGAATTTATCTCCGAAAGCATTGCGTTTTGGATAATTGCCCTGGATATCCCGATATAGAAGAACTATATGTTCGCCAAAATGAACCTCCTTTAGTCATCTGATGGACCAATAGATGAAACTGCATTATCGCAAGTCTACTGATGTCAATCACATCTGAGATATTCAAGATATGCTATGTTTCCTGAAAAATTCTGATTTAGTGTCAATGATGTTTAAGACGTTTGGTGTGCCGTGTAGTGGTTTATTGAACATAAAAGACTTTCAATACGCATAAACTATTCAAAACAAACCAGGAAAATCAGATATAACATAAAATCAGATATTTCCATAGATTATTAAATGTTGAAGACGATTGGTATACTGAGTCTTATCAAATATATGATGACAAGGAAATAACCGAGAATTGCATGATTTACATGATCTTTTTCAAATCCATATAATCAACAATGAAATACCGCAAAGGCGTCTGGGAAGCGACGGGATTCTACCTACAGATAAAGATATACCTTCATAGGTAGCAGTGGATCAACGAAGTAATGAACACGAAGATAGAGAGGAAAAGGTTCCACATTAGAAAGGTATATCGCACACGAAGGCGCTGAAATGTTTTCACCAGTGCATCAAATGGGATATCCAAAGTAAGGCAACTAAGAACCGTTACTTCTACAACAGATTAAACATCAAGCAGCTGCTACTCATATAAAATTCTCAAAGCAACTTTTCTTAAGTGACTCCCGTTTTTGTGCACCTACTCTTGGCTTGTCGCTAACCCGTCCACCTTTGAATTCTCAGCACCAACGAAAAATTACTGCTTGATGTGGTGCTTCATTTCCGAAAACGGAAACCAACTCGGCGAAATCATTGCGCAAAAATGTTCTCGGTTCAATTCCATTTTTCAACCAACTTGCCAGCTTGCAGCTACAACTACACGAATCGCACTGAAATTTTGGATTTAGCTTGACTAAATATGGAGCTTAATTTTTAGTATTGACATACGTCCCAGTATGCAAAACTTAAAAGATATCCCTCGTACGATATTCTTGTATCAGTTTTTACTTGCTTAGCATGATATTATTTTTACAACATCTTAATTTTTTTGTTCAACACAAAATAAGCAAAAATCGAAACAGAATCTTTTCTTCATAAAGTCGTGGATCTATTTTTGCTGGAAATGCGAGATGTTTGAGATGAAATATAAACATTTATATGGTTTTATAAATATTCTACTGCATTCTTGAACAACAGTCCTTATCGCCAGTGTATCTTTTATTTCGGATTTTCCGCGTTTCTTGATTGTCCTGGACGGGACCTTGTTGACGTTTCAATAGCATCGCAGCTACTTTCTTCGCGAACGTGTTACGATCGGTGATCGAGTACTAACCTCAGTTAATACATGAAGCTTGAAAGTATGGATTTCGCACGAATATTTCAAGTCATATTTTTGGAAAATTCGCTCAGCAAGCAACAAGTATTGGATTCACGATTAGTTTGTTATATTCTATAACATTACAGGAGGATACTTTTTCAATGCGCGTATTCAATGATCTCCGGCTAACTTAATATCTTCCAAGAAATACCTCCTATTCAATCTCATCAAGCCTATCGCAACAAGAATTGTGTACACTTGACGTATTTAAAGTAGGATGATATTTGTTAAACAATAGAAAGTTTTTCTTAGAAAGACTAATTCTTTTAAATATTATTATAGATAACTAAACCAGTCGAAGAACCGAATTTCGTTAATTGACGTAAACACGTCATCTAACATCAGTCGCACCTTTCATAAATAATACACATTCGCCACTTGCACATCATCCAAACGCCATCAACGATTAGACAAACATATAAATTGTTGTAGTGTCTGCGTGAAAGGAACGCGACTGAAACTTTGATGAAAAATGACTTGGGAATGTCAACGGACGAGAAATAATTTTATTCTATCAACACGCCCGCCCGCACATTTTGACGTGTGCGTGCGAAATATCTGACACGCAGTCGGAAAACAGTTGAAAAGCGTTGTCGACACATACGAAAAGAAAGGACTTCGAAAAGCACATATAGATACGATCCGGTTGGTCGCCGAAAACGGAAAAAGAACTGGTGTTATTTACATTTTACGTGTCGTGTCCGATTAGGAGGACCCCTTACTTTAGCTTTTGGTTTTGATGTATGTATCAGTTTTCTTTGCGTAACGTATAGCGTTCAATTTTAACTGTGGGAGTACAAATATTAGCTTTGGAATACGCATAATTTTTGTGTTTGTAGATACGTTCTGTAATGATATGTATTATAATCATTAAAATAAAAAAAATAAATACTTTTTCTAAAGTTTCTAATTTATTCAATAGTGTTTGGTCCACGCCTTCATTTCATTTTGTTCTTGTTGGAGGCAATGTACGTCTTTAATCTTCATAAAATTTATTCTAAATATCTACTTTAGCTGCTCATTGTTGACATTTAATTTATAATTTTAATTTTATAAAGAGTCCCTTAAACAACATGCGCAGTGGAGACGTAAACCCCGCTACCTTTCTCTTAATAATAGCCCGCAAATGCTCGATCGGATTTAGATCCGGGCTTTGGGGTGACCATTCCAAGATGTCAATGTTCACTTCTCGGAACCACGCTAAACTTGCAGCCCCAGTGTGGCACGGTGCATTATCTTGTTGAAAAAAAACTTCGTCAGTATTCATTTCGAATAATTTTTCAATTGAGGGCAGTGAAACTTCAGCTAACAACGTTGGCCATTCCAAGATGTCAATGTTCACTTCCCGATGATAGACCGACTTCTCTAAGACGTCTACTTACTGTTTTAGGCAATAAATTAACGTTGAGTTGTCGATTTAACGCGCCAGCCAAATCTGTTGCGTTTAACGTCGAATTTGTAGAGAATGTCGTTTTACGTTTTCGACCTCTTCCCTGTCTTGATTTAGTATCCCCTGTTTCCTGGTAACGCTTTAGAGTTGTTTGTGCGGCGCACCGCGAACATTTTACTTTTTTACTTAACATTACTTGGGATAATCCCTCGGCATGTAGTGTAATTTGCGCACGTTGCAACTCAGAAAGTTCTTTAGAGTTCGGCATTTTCAGTTGCATACATATTAACTAATCACGAATAAATATTTTTATGTGCCAATAACTAACGTACAGACAATTCAAAACACAAATACTGATATTCGTCGGTCACTTTACCGAACTATGCTAAGTGTCAACGGTATTTTTTTATATTTCACCAATCCTTCTATTTATACCGCAGGTATTTCTAAGAAGCGGCAGGTAAAGACTATTTGTCTGTTAATACCGCTATGTTAAAACATCTAAAGGGTGCCTCATATTCATGTCCCTGGGTGTATATATACGTATATGTGGTGGAAAATCTCAGGATCTTAATTTTCCAAATGGGTTCTTTTCTTGAATTTTTTTTTCATTTTAAATTCGAGTATAGTGTTTCATAATTGAAATAACCAAATATAAGATTGTAAAAATAGATATATTGATAAACCAAAAATGTATGTATGTAATTATATTTTTATCTAGGTATTCTGATTTCGATATACTATTATAAGACGCCAGATATAAACATAGCATGAATTTTATGATTTGCTAAGGGAATTTGATGACCTGTACTCAAACAAAAATTCAAATATTAATAAAGAATCAGACTATACAATATACTATACCTGGTAATAACAACAGTAAAAGACCAATACTATCAACATTTTCAGAAACCAGCCTTACATAATAATCATTGTCATGTTAATAACGAATACAACTTTAATTGTTTGTTGCACAGATTGTTCTTATTCTTGCGTATTGATACCAAATCATTGCATTCGAGGATGGATATTCATTGTTTACGGGTGAGTATGACAGAGTTGTCTATGAAAGTTTTTATCAAATAGTTTCTAACTTAAGAAAAACTATATTTTTTATCTTCGTCTAGAGTAACGTATATTTGAGCAAGTGAATATGTTAGTGTTTCTAAAGGAATTTGGGCATAAAATCACACTTTGCCTTTCACTTAGTTAGCTTTGTTCACAAATTTTTAGGTGGTGAAGGTACATTTTGATCTGTCGTAGCTAGTGATGGTGGAGTGTATAAATTACATAAAGAATTACTTATAAAAATTTAAAAATGGCTCACGAATTATAATTAAAGCTTTGCCTAATAAGTAACCTACTGGTCTGAATGAGATGCATGTTCCAGGCAATATTGCAACAAAATTTCCCAAAATCTTGGGGATTTAATTAATTAATCTCTCAATAAGCGTAAAAGAACAATTCTCAAAATATGTCGAAAATTTGAGACCAATTGTAATCTTCAACATTTTTTCTAAAATAACTGAAAAAGCCTGTAGTTAAGAAATACTCTTCTTTTATAAAATCTAATACAATTTCAAGTTGTCTGCATGATTTTCATCCAGGGTGGTAGAAGGATACAAAAATTTCTGAATATGTTCACTGCATTAAAAAAAATAGTCTAACCTCATCATTATTTTTATCTAAAATTTTTGTTACTGGTAGTTCAACAAGCTGCAAGGAGATTGCCAGTTCTGCATCTTTTAAGACTAGATTAGAAACATTATTAATCAATGGTGCTTCTAATGTGTTCTGTTATTTGCTATGTTAATTTTATTATTGCATTACAGTCATTGCTGGATTGAACGATTTCTATTTTCTTTTCTCTGCATCTGTACTACGACTGACTTGTCCCACACTATTTATTTCATTGTAGTTGAGTTCTAATAATTTAGGAAGTGACAAATTCTCGGAATACACTGAAACAACTTATTTGTTCTTTCGATTTCTTCACGACCATTTCTTAGAACATTGAATACCTATGGTAGATTAAAGCTGGCGCTGATTAAACAGTATACTATGACGTGTAGATCTTGAATGCAGATTGGCATCATTAGCTTATTGAATTCCTTCTTTCATTTTTTCGTTTTTCTCTGTGCCACGCGCAGTATTAATGGCTTTTATTACGTACAACGCGAAATATGCCGAAACATTATACCACAATACATTAATATTTGATTAATTTGAGAATGTTATCGGGGCGGAATTCTACATATTCATACATAATAAATATTAGGAAACAATGAGACAGGCGGCCACGACGGTGGAAACGCAAACAACCGAAACTCGAACAATCGCATGACGAATTTCGTGGAACCCGGCCCACTCAGATCTAATCGCTGTGCTTCCATGTATGTATGTATAAACTAAAAGTGCTAATTTGAATATCGGTAGATCCAGAAAGTATAATACTAATAATTTACTTTCTTTCTTTAACTTCGTCTTGTGTAATTTTTTCGTTTCGCTTTTGTTTATTTCTTTTCGTAAATTAGATGTGTTTGAAAATGGCCAGGTTACAACGTTCTGGTCTTCGTATGGACTCAACTGTTTGCGTTTGTCCCTATTGTTTCTCTATTTGGAGACTTTTAAAATATAAAGATTTCATTTGGATATGCCAAGAAACTGTTCCATTAATGTGCTCAATCACTGCTGAATTTAATGAATCAATCAAATATTCTCAACCAAAGATAATAGGGCTGCAGACTTTGATGAAATTGAAATTGTGAAGGATGTTGATGATGCTGATGAAATAAAAATAGCGGAACAAAGCTTATTCATCAGTGAAAAAATTAATCGAATCCGGAACTACTTCATTCTCAGAATTGAAGAAAAGTTCTGTAGTCAATGTTGTGTTTACCTTTTACCATAAAGATTTCGATATCGTTATTGTTATGTGAGAAAATATATTTATCTCTATAGCTATTCAATTCTCGTGTATTTAGTTAAGCGGTAATTAACCGATCAATTTACGTAAATTCATCGTTGACTAAAAGGACAACTCTGGAGATTTGTATGTATGATATAAAATGGTAAATCAAGTAGTAAGAATATTCTCGCAGTTTTATTGCTTAAATGCATTTGTGGAGATGAGTAAGTACTACTCCTCATAAATTTATTTATCTTCAACTATAGTGCAGGGAAGATAACGTATTGAATGTGTTAAAAAATTAAAATAATAATTTATATTTATTTATACATAATAAAGTATTGAATTTTAATGACAGTGTGCTCGATTTAGTTTTATCTAACGTCACACACGTGATGACTGTAAATCGAAATACTAATCTGCTTCTCTCTGAAGATTCATTTCCTCCTGTGTTAAATATATTCCTCAGTTATATTAATAACAATAACTTACCATCTAGCAATAGGCTGTAAAGATTTAACTTTAAAAATGCAGTTTAGTAAGTTTTGACTGGCCCTCTATTGAAACATTTTTTAATGTTGTTGATGTTATTTCTATATTTTATGAGAAACTGCTTGACGATTGCAAGGACTGTGTGGATGTACAATTCACAGGTATAGCAGTAAACTCCACTCACACAAATTAATTAATTATGCGGAACGCAGCGTTTCGAGAGCACGTGGGCTCCCATTGTCAACCGTGTTACCGACAGTCGGTAACACATCATTTTTACATTCTGCTCTCGAAAAGCTGCGTTCCGCATAATTAATTAATTTGTGTGAGTGGAGTTTACTGCTATACCTGTGAGAAACTGCTTGGTACCATACCTCTTTCTTCCCACGTACCGATGTCCTCGGGGTAGTCTTTTTCCTTAGTTTAATATTAATATCAGGAGAGACCTGAAAATGAAACATTATAACTACAATAAATGTAAAAACTGAATCATTTATATTCTGCATGGTATTTTCACACTTAAGGCGCTGTCTGTAGAAGATATCATCGAAATGTTGGGAAGGGTATTGTCATCCACTTTAAATTATTCTGAAAATTTGTAAATACCAAACTCTCCTTCTTCAGAATTCCTGGATTATAAACATTAACAGTGCAGCCTCCGGAGATGAACTCAAGTTGTGAGTTCATCTCCGATGGCTAACAGGAGCGTCCAGAAGAAGATGAGATTATTTTTCCATATATTCCCGGGTTTCGAACTGCGTGTGCTGTTGGTTATACCGCATTTTCTATAATTTCTGTATTTTGTCTTGTTTTTTTGGATTTTTGCTTGAATTTGCGTGGTCGAATAAAGTTTATTATTATTGCTGTTAATCACTGTTATCCTCTCTTTGAATATCTTAATGTTTTTATCTTCCACTCTATGAATGCTTCACCACCATTATTATTGTTATAGAATGCCTCCTTAAACAAGGATCTTATTTAATAAATCGGTCACACCAAAATGTGGTAAATTTAACAATGCTTACGTATTCATTAGTTCCGCGTGGATATTCTAGGTTTGGGAAAATATAATTATTGTCTTTCTCAGATTGTTCTTTGCTGATTTCTTTATTCTTGGCTAAAGTAATCAAACAATTTTGAGACTGTAATCTGTATTCATATACAGCTTTCTACACTTGGTAATATTGGATTCCTTTTATACGTCTTGAAAATATCCTAGCCATCATTGGCAATAATTCAGTAATCCAATCAATATTGGATTACTGAATTATTAGTACCCAGTACGAATTCCGTAAGAATTATACGGGCAGGTAGACTATGTATACAAAAAAGTTAAGTTTATTACTATTTTATTTATATATATTTATATTATGTATTATAATAATAATAATAAGAATTTTCTGCAAAAAAGCGCACGCACCAATGCACTTTTGTAACCGAAGCTTTCATAACGTAAAAGCTAGCCAGTCATCTTTTGGAATGCTCTCAAAAATTCATGAATTACTTCATCTACGTTTCTTTACGTTAAAGAACAAACAGAAGTCATACATAGCTAAATCAGGCGAATAGGGTGGATATTCAATGACTTACATTATTTTCACGTAAAAACTGCAACTGTCTGCTGTGCACTGTGTGAGCACTGTCGTGATGCAATATTAACCCGCGAATGTTGACTGACTCAAGCACTGCAGGTAAATATTTTGTGGTGTATCAGTTTACTGTAACTATAGATTGATTCTACAGTTTGATTGCTTTTACTAATCCTGTACTACGAAAGAAAACTGCGTACCTAACTTTCTGGACAGCACTTTCCTTTTTAGCCATATTGCTGTTAGTGTATCTGCGTGGATCCACATACGGTTTTCCTGGTGGGTAGGAATATCGTAAAGAGGGATGTAAGTTTCATCACCTGTTATTATTTTAGATAGAATTCGATATTCACCATTGTTTAACATGTCTAACGTTTCCCGAGCGATGCTGATTCGCATTGCCTTTTGTAAATCGTGGCACGCAACAAGTAACAATTTCTTCATCCGAAGATAACGATGTAAAATTTAATCTACTATTGGGGATCCAACACCAAGAGTTAGCTCAATCGCTTGATAGGCGCATCTTGAATCTTCGTCGGTCATACGCCTCACTCTCTGACTATTTCATGGCATCCCAAAATATATAGCGTGGCCCTCGTATACCGAAAATACTGATTTGAATAAGTCTTGGAAGTAGCATTACTTATCCTTCATTCTTCCTTTAATTTCGTTTATGTGTTTTCCAACTCCTTTGTGTTTATTTCTTTTCCTAGATTAGGTGTAGGTGTTCTACTACTTATAACGTATACACACGTTTGTCCGTTATGTTAATTTCGACGGCACGCATCAGCACATGAAGCGAAATTACTATTAAGTTCGCTGTGTACGGTGGTTGTACGTTAGTATGGGCATAGGTGCGTATGTAACATGTATGTAGATGCGTCCGTACGGTTTCATCGGTTCGGTAATTAAATATACAGTTTTAGCGAGCGAATGTTTATTTTTCGAATTAGCGAGCCGCCTTTCGTTCCATCCAGATTGGTCGGACACACTTCGCCCGTACGCCATGTTGTTTTCTTTTTATTATTTCGATTCTCTACTCTTTTCTTTTGCGTTCGGTTAGTAACGATGAATTGATTACATTTTTACGGGTCGAATTGTAGGCGTCTGTTTGGCGCGGAAAGGCTACCTATCCGCTTGGATAAATAAAAGATGTACGTGGGTATATACATTAGCAATTATAACTCCGGTTGTATTTATACCTATTGTGCAAATAAGTAGTTTGGTTTTCAAATGCGAACGGGTCGGAGTTTATAATCTTTTGTAGAAAGCTAATAAATAAGTAAAGGCTAGGCTCTTTTTGACTTCGTAGCGGGTCACAGTGGAATTTTTAAAAACATTGGATGGTTTGTTGATTATTCTAATCCACGTATTTGATATCTGTGAAAGGTTCTAACGGTAATGGCGTTTTCGCTAATTTATTTCTATAAAGCGAAATGTTTCATTAAAAGTTATTTAGGTGCGCCATGCTTTGGGAGACATTTTTATTGGTGCTTATTACTACTCTTGCAAACATAAATGTTTGCTTATAACCTAAGCTAAAAGTTATCTAAATAATAAGCTGTGGTCAAGTTCTTTTCTTAAAGAATATGTTGCTAGAAAAAATCTTAAACGTAATGAGTATTTTTCGGTGCCTCCTGTAATAATCACATTAAGACATAAATTGTCAACAAAATTGGCAACGTTATCGGGATTATCTTTATTATACCCCAACTGCGTTTTGTATAGGTAGTATTCCTCCTTTTTAAATTATTTGATAATGGTCTTTGTCATTATTTGGAGAAATTTATTTTCCAGAAATTTTTCTGCAACCTCTCTCTGTTTACTGAAGATAGATTTGATAGGGGCAAGACTTTTATACCTGCAGTTTCTGCGAATTTGGCAATAAATACAAAACTCTTAGCTTGTCGTCATTAGAACCAATCATTATTAGAATTTCTAAAAAGACACAGATTATCAAAAGTGGAAGATTTCTGTGCGTTTCTCTACCCGCTGTACAACATGAACATACATAGCGTACACAAAGAAAAGTCTTATTATTCACGTTGATCGCGATATTTGGTTATTAATCTATTAACGTCATGGAAGAGTTGTACCTCGATTTCTTATGAATTTGTGCTCAACTGTGAATCTGTGAAAACAACGCTTCGACGACACTGTGTTATTTTTTCTTCCGGTAGAAAAAAGTGCTGCTGATCAAAACTTTAACTACAAGAATTGCGTGAATTTACGAATTACCTTCTAAAAAGTAAGGAGAAAACGAAGATTGTTTTTGCGTATCCACGTTATTCAAGCTTGAATTCGATGGATTCTGTGCTGGAAACCCCTATACTAGTTTAAACTAATTGCAGTCAGTGAAGATATCGAAATAAAGAATAAGAAAAAGAAGGAAAGGGCGATGGACAAAAAGCAAACGAATAAGAAGTAGAAAAAGGAGAAGATGGAGGACGACATGAAAAATAGAGAAGGCAGAGGAAGGAGGATGAGAAGAAGAGAAAGCCAAAGTAGACGAAGAAAGAGGAGGAAAAGATGGATGACGGAAAAGGCAGACTAAAAACGGAAAGAGAATAAAAAAACACGGGGAAGAAGGGTAGCAGAACAACGAAAGAAAAAAAAAACGGCAAAGAGGGAAAGAAGAAAAAATAGAGAGAGGCCGCACAGAAGAAAAAAGAAGAAAAGGGGAGGAAGTGTTGAAAAAAAGTAAATCAAAAGAAGAAATCGCAAGAAGAAGGGCAATAATAGGATGAAATAGAATAAGAAAGGAAAGGCTTAAAGGGAAGAGGAACAAAAAATTAAGGAGAAATAGAAATAGAAAAAGAAACGAAAGTGCTGAAAGAAGAAGAAAGCAAGTTGGAGGCAAAAGAAGCGGATGAACAAGAAGCGGCAAGAGAAAGAGAAGAGAATACAAGATGACGAGAACTCAAAAGTCAAAAGAGCAAAAGAGGAAGCAGCAAGAAGAAGAATCAACTGAAAATAAATCTACGCTATAACAACTCCAATTCAGAAAGTTGGATGATGATTAACTACCATACTACATATAAATCTAAAACTCTTCTTCAGATCTTAAAAGAAGAGTACATAGAGTCGATTCTCAGTATTACATGAACAACATTAATATTGCCCGTCAGTCTTCTATTAAAGATTTAGGTGTGATATAGGAAGGTTTACCTTCTCTAAGCATGTCTCAGATGTTACGACTACGGAGTTTTTAAGCAATAAAAACCCTTTCAGTCCGGAGGTCCCCGGTTCGAACCCTAGGGTTGTTTCTCATGGACTGTGGTTTTCCTCACTCTGTGGCGAATGCTGGGAACGAATATAATCTTAAGACGCTCCACAGACGCAGGCGTAATAAAATCTCATGGCCGACCGATGCTCCCTGTAATTGGCGAAAAGCTATTGGAGGATGCGAAGGCAGGAATTAATATTATTATGACGTCTAGATTGTTCATCTTGAACGGATCAATGGGATTTATTTCTTACGAGGAATACCCTACGAGGAGCTAATTGAGAGGCATGACTTTCTTACGCTTGTTGAGAGAAGAAACGGCATCAGTGCTACATTTACCTGTAACATTATCACCGGAACAATTGATCAAGATCGCACAATTTGCTCCAAATCTCGATTTACTACCGAAAATACTGCGCGATTTCTGTGCACCTCGCTGTATGTTAATAGTAGTTAATTATGTAATAATGAAAGCAATTATGCCTATTGGCCAGTTGCATGAATATTCTTTAAGAATGCTTAAAAGATTAGTGAAATTCAGAGCAGTCTTTATTAGAGAGATTATTGCTGAATTCCAGGACAACATTTTTTTTCTAGTAGAATATCGAGAAGAAAGTAACACGTAAAAACCTGTGGCTAGTCTTAAAGAAACAACTACTTATAATTTCCATAATAAACATGAAATTCCGAAAGCGCATTTTTGATAAGGAAATGAATAAAATTTTGCTGCGTTGACTGGTGACTGATAAAAAAGACTTTCAGCTATCGTAAAACGGCGTGTATAATTAATCTTTATTCGACGATAGTGTAAATGCTTTCGTATCTAAGCTATGTATTCGCCGCGACAAGATACATAAACTAGAAAGTAATCTATTCGGAAGGCCTAATTGGTGAGACACGTCTACTATTCAACGCCAACATGGACACGCACGAAACGACTTAGTGAGACCACTAGCCTGTTTACAATTAGAGAGTTACTTACTTAACAAACGAGAGCTAACAACGTCTCAATTGTACCGGAGATATTGTCGTAAATGTAACACAAAAGAAAGAAATAAAATATCTAACCGCTTTTTTCTTTTGTGTATTGTATATACTATCCGTATAAGAGAGGCAGGAACGGCAGCAGCGTACTACGAACGTGTAGTGCCATTCATGTTCGAGATGAAATGTAAAAGCAACGCCGTACCACCTATGAGGCGAAGAAAGAACTCCTTACTTAGAGTCATTTCATTAAAAAGCACTCTAATGGATTCCGTAAATACATCGCACGGTCAATATTGAATTCCTCTATAATGGTATTAACATAAGTCCTTTACAATTCAAATGGCCCGATGGTCTTGTATTTCTCGTCTTTCTTCTACACCAACAAGCTTCTTCGCCCAACGCCATAGGAGTTAGTTCCTTTAGCGTTAGCAGCGTTGGTAACCATTAAACTATGGAGACATTTACATGAATGCATGAGTTATGAAATACGAAAAATTACTAATACCACTTTCGAATGGAAATGGGATAAGATCTATTCGTGTTCGATCCATGGCCAACTGTTTGGTGCATGTGTACTCTTACATGGGTTCCGTTAACTTTGCACTTAATAGAATCCTTTCATTAGTCCTCGTTTTCTAATTACCAATTCGCCTAATCTGCTGTACATTGTGGGTTTAATCTTACGAGGTATATATAATTACTTGTGGAGAAATCTCTACAGGTTTACATCTTGAGAAAGAACTTTATTCTGATTGCGATAATTAAGATATTAGCGCCACAAATCTTGGGTAATATACCTAGATGAAATGTGTATTTACCTAACTTCATCTGCAGACAACGATTTTCATCTTAAGGTTTATTGGAATTATTAATACAAAGCATGCGGAAGCACGGTACAATGCAACGCAATCTACTCCTTAATACGAACTTAATTTTATTCAGCTAAGTAATCGGTGACTACTAAGTATGTGGTCGCAGTAAAAGCAATAAGCAATAAAACTCATGTAGGTTATTCTTTCGACCAACATTATTATCTAAGTAAATTTACAATGTTGCGAATTTTTTAGCACACAATCCATTGGAAATTCTTTGTACGAACGCTATTAATACCGTCGTGAAGTGAGAGATTTGCCCGAAGGCTGAAGAAGATACTGTAAAGTGTGATGTAGGTATTTTATGACAGTGTTAAAGAATTTCTAACTATACACATTGTTATTGTACGTATTACCTGTCGATGACTTTTAAATTATGTAATTTATCAACCATAAGGAAGTACATACATACTTTGTAATCAAAAAATTTTACTTACAATCTCAAATGGGTTAGGAATTTTAACTGGCAAATTCATAATAAGCAATGGAGTCAGAGTGCTTGCGTGACTCTAGCAGCTTTGCCGAGTGTTGAGAACACTTTACCATTCCTTTCACTATTTTTACGTACTCTAAGTCGTAGTGATACAGAGGGAGTGTTAGCCGATTATTTTTATTCGTGCATCAAAAACTAAAATAGGCAAAATGTACAAACGTGTGTTCCTTGGATTTGAAAACATAACGGGTTATTGGAGGTATTGTGAAGATATTAGATACGCAACATTTTGCACGTTCATTTAAAACTTATAAAGTGATCCAATGCAATAAAATGGTCCACAGTGTAAAGAAATTCTTAGGTAGGTTTGTCCAAAAAATTAGATAGTGTACAAATACTTGACAGGATATGTTTTTCCTTCTACAGTTACGTTTATGAGAGATAAAATTACACTGGCAAATTAAAATGTTTACGGTTACTTTTCATCTCGACAAGTAATTTAAAACATACACCTACGATGAAAATTTTTCTGTATGCATTTACCATTTAGTGTTAAGTCTAGTGTAAGTTTACTAAAAATATGAACGAGAATACCGAAATGTTTCACCGGTATCGCTGTAAACTTAACTCCACACAAATTAATAATTATTCGGAACGCAGCGCTCCGAGAGCACATGGACTTCCCTTATTAACTGTGTTACCGATTAAATCTGACAGTGAATTATACAATAACACAGCCCTTGCAAATGTTGTGTTGTATTGAAATATTTGTTCAAAAAATTGTAACAAGTTACAATTATGAAGTTACCATTAAATAAAGTATAATTTCCTTGTAGTTACTAGCGTTAAAATGTTTCCGAAAAAATTTCGCTCCGTGTTAAGATTCGAACCTACATCATTGCTTTGGCGGGCTAACGTGCTAACCACCTAGACCACTATGATCTTTTTTCAAGAAAATTATAATTATAAAAACCAACGGAAATATTAATTTATCCTTAACTATTTAATTGTTACCTTATTAGTAGTAATTTAGAGACTACAATACATCCTGTATCGATATTTATACGAGGGCATTTTCTTAAATAAAATCGGCCATGCAATAAATTTTTTTTCCAAAAACACAAGGATAAGTTCACAGTAAAATGTCATATAGGGCGGATACATACGACTATATCGACTATATATACGTCCATTGTATTTTGCACATGGAATTAGGAAAATGGTTTGCAAGGTGGATGCTTGAAAAAATTGTTTACTGGGATTCGAATAGACTACTTTCGAAGATTTTCGCATAGGGTCAAACCACTTGGTATGTTACTAGAAGAAAGCAATTTCTGAAAAGGGACAGGAATGATGATTCATAGGAAGTTACTCCTTCATAACGACAATGTGGGGTTTCATATCAATAAAGTCGTTCGCCAAATAGTAAACCAAATGTGATTTTATGTATTTTGTCTCGTCCATTTTATTCACCAGGTCTAGTCCCAGGTGACTTTCAAATTCAAACTTTTCCTATTCTTATTGGAAAGAAGTTTCAATCGGAATCTCGAGTATTTTAAGGATCCTCAGGAAAATTGTCGAAATTTTTGAAACAGTCGCTTCACTACATCGATGTATTAGTAACTCGGAATAAATTCAGATAGGATAGGAATTAGGTTAGATGATAAGCTCTGATAAACGAATGAAATACCAATATTATAATGTTCATTTTTTTTCCCTTAAGCGGAGCAAAGCCTCCTTTTGATTATTTATCGCTTGATTTTATTATCTCGAAAAGGAGTGGATTTAGATGTGGGAAGTTGTATAATACCTATTCTCTCAAATAAAGTATATAGGGATTGAAATTTTCAATTTCAAATACAACCGTGCTGGTAATGGATTTTCGAAACACACATATTTTGCCAAATATATTTTCGAAATATATTTATGTCAACAGCTACCTCCTCATGTTGTCAATAAATATTTCAAAATCTCTAATCCTAATAATTCAGAAAAAAATATTTTGTATTTTTAAATTCTTTTGCACCCCATTAACAGCGCGGCAATGAACTTAGTCGTAAGGAAATGTAAAGCGCCGTATGTACTATACACAACTTTAGGCATCGCTTTAGATATTCTGAAAAATGCTTTGTTTTTAAAAAATTTTTACACCCGTTTGAGAACTCGAAAATGAACTTGCATCGTCGCTAGTTAACATTGACTAACATAAGCCCTATGAGTATTACGGGTAGCGATTATTTACTCTATCTACAGCCTCGGCCAAAAGTATTTGCCACCTCCTGGTTTCATAAAAACGCAGAAACAAAATAAAAATACAAATGCAAAATCATTTTAAAATGTAATTTATTAGTAAAATTTAATATATTGTTGCATCACTTTTAGCTTCTATTACAAGTTGGAACCTTCTTGGCATACTGGCCACAAGAAGCTCATTATTTAAGAATTTTTATTTTCAAAATGCGTTTGTTAGCACATTTATAATTTGCAATCGATAGGTGTTAGGTCCGCCGATTGTGGTGGCCATTCCAACATTTTAATCTGTTTTGCATCAAACCAGCGTGTCGCACTACGTGATTTGTTGCAAGAAGGTTTGTCCTATTGAAATAAATAATCTAAAGTATCACCTTCAAATAATTTTAACGCAGAAGCTTCCAGAACTTCTTTTAACACATCAATAAGTATTTATACGTTCACCACGTACGTACAGTTCCCCACTCCGAAGGACATGTATGCATTCCCAAACTATTAAACTGCATGCATGTGCTAAAAACTTCTCCTGGTCTACGGCTTACAAATTCACCACCACCAGGTTGAGCGAAAAGCTGCAGAAAAAATTAATAAATGACACCAACATTTTAAAATAAAAAAAAAACTGTAAATCAAATATGTTGTGCTTACAATTTATGATAAATATTATTTCTTGCTTACTTCTATGTTAGACTCGTCAGACCATCGTGTGTATCTTTTTTGCTCAAGATAACCGTTTTTGTTTGTGTACCTGGGTTAAATCCATATTTGATCTTCTTTTGTTATAGGCTTTCCTCCACTTCTTTGTTTAGTTTTGTATGTTCCAGAGTCTCGATAACGTTGCACTGCATTTCGTACCGTCTCTCACCAACATTTCATCATGTTCGTGAATTTAGCAGAACTATCTGAGCACATTTAGCTTCTGCTAATTCTCGCAATTTGGGCATTCTTTCATATTATTAATTAATAATTAATAAAAATTCACAACGTACAATCAATCACAAACACTTTACTCAATGAATACACAAAATGTACTAAGCTCTAAATTTAAAAAATACACCATTTTATAGTTGAATACCCTTCTTAAAGTACCTGAATGGCAACCTCATGAATAATGTTTTATTGCTATAATCCTCAACTATAGTTCCGAGAAATCCAATAGAAATAATAGGTTTTCCTTGTTGTGGCAAATACTTATGACCAAGGCTGTATATTATGTTACTATTTGACAAAGTTTTCTCTTCTTGGGCAAAGTTACAACATCGCAAAACCATGGCTAACTTTACATCCGCTGTGTGCCATGAAATTAAAAATACTTTTAAGAAATACATCCTCCTTCATAATATCGACCGCCAAAATTTCAATCTCATAATTTCGTTATTTCTAGAGGTATGTCTAGGATACGTATACAAAGATGTTTTGTACGCTAGAGGACTGTGTTAAAAGTTATTATTATAATGGGAACCGTATTTCTTATAACTAGAAAAGATTTATGCTACTCCAAATAAAATATGCAAATATTAAAACATATAATCTCATAGTTAATACAAATGTGTACCGCCTTCATATTTATACGGTACAAAAAAAAAAGATCAGCTGTTGACAACGTCTTACACATTAAATAAAACATATAGAAAACTACCTACCCGAGAAAAAGCTACAAAGCTATTAAAGTTAAAGCATCTGCATAATTCCCCTTACAAACTTCCTACGAAGTGCCGCGAGTTTTCACGCCGGAGAAACGCTATAAACATATTTAGCACAACGCCGCCATTCTCTCCGATGCCTTCGAAGGTAAATATCGCGTCACTACCCGACCTACCCTCGCCTCTTCGAGCGCTTAACCGAGCCGCATTTAAGATTTCGAGGGTTATTTTAAGGGCGTCGTTCCGTCCCGTAAGCTAAACTTTTAAACAGAAATATGTTATTAGAAAAAAAAAAAAACCTCCTCTCTTCGGGTTGGAGAGGCGCTGCCTGAGTTTCCAGGGCCTGCGAGCAGGTAGAGCGTAGACAAAAGTAAAATCTCGAGAGTAGAACTAAACAAATACATGCAAAATTTATCGTTTACTATATATCTGCTGTATATATTTATGGCAGGCAACCGGTTTCTTAGGGTATTCTGACCCTTATTTTTACCGTAAAGGCTCTGCCTGTGCGCTCGTATCGTGGCGTGATATATCGAAAGAAATTCAGGGAATATTTAAAAATATATTCTTTTTGAAGATATTTTATTTCCTCTTGTTTTTGTTCCGTTGAATGCTAGATGGAATATTTTTTTTGTATGTGTTGTTTTTTTCTGCTTGAAAGCACGTAGAAGTTTATTTTTAACTTAAATAAATAAAACCTTCATGGAATATTCATCATTCTTCTATTTTTTATTCCAAATATTCCAAACAACGAATTTAAAGCTTTTGGTAAAATAAAAACAAATATTCAAACTTTAATATCTTTCTAGGGAATTTAGAAAACTACAACGGTGTGTGTATGAAAGTAATAGTGCCGGAATAAGACAGATTTATTAAATACAATTCTTAACTAAACAATAAAATATAAACTAAAGCCTACCTCACAGATTCCAATACTTCCAAACTATATTAAAGGTATATTGAGATAAATATTTTATTTTATCAAAAAAAAAGACTAATAATATTTTTTGATTATCTGAACAGTAATTCACAGCTTATTAAAATAGCAGTACTTATAAAAAATTATTAAAACAATGACAACTATTTTTACCCTTAACCACCGTAGTGCTAGTACTGTAACGTCTTCACCGTTGTGCGGTCTTGATGACCGCATATAATAAACAAACTTTAATTATCAAAATATATTTTTTTACCCATTGGGAACATTCTTATTGGATTGAGTGCACCCTAAAATAAAACGCAAGATGCCTTTTAACATAGTTCGTTCTTTAATTAACATAAACCAAACAAAAAATCCGTAAATGTCATATTTTGCTCTGTTTTTAACACAAACGCTAGAATTTTTCCATAGTAATGTTTTGTACGAAAATAATAACAGATTCTTAACAATAAATGATGATGCGATTAAAAAAAACAGTAATATAACAAATAACCTAAAACAAATAAAAAATTATAGAGGGTCAAATACCCAAAGATTGTGTTTACAATTTTTAATATAGCAAATTTTACACACATAAAAGGTTTTTCTTTTAATTCTAGAAGAACAAGTGCAACATGTTTGGCGTTTTTTTCCAGTTTTTCTTCTAGAACTTCCGCTCAATCATATCTAAATTCCGCAATTCAGCTATTTGAATACTTTTATATGTATATCTTGTTCTGGTGTATGGTGTATAATATTACATTTGTCCACTGCAATACAACTTGTAGCAGATCTGCTGTAAATAAGAGATTCCAGCAAATAATTGCATCAGCTGTATTTCCTAATCCGGTCGATCGTCGCAAGCCTGGAAGCTGTATAGCGATATTGTGCGTCTGGGTTCTCGCACGAGAAACAAAACTTTGCGATGACCACTTATAACAATTTTTTCCCATAAAAGAATTTTACATTGTTCTGAGAAGTGCCGTCGCTAGTTTCAGTTTCTTCCGACAGTTCAATTTCTGAGTCTGTTTCATGTTCACTTTCTTCATAACTGTCCTCATTCACACTGTTTTGGTCACTGATATCTTCACCTTCTGCCTCCCATGATCAGGATCGCCTCACCGAACCGTTTTGGATGTGGTAGGATTTTTACTCATTATTTCAGCACCATAGACCGGTCCCTGTGACCGCTTCACAATGTGATATTAAAGTGAGGATGAGAGAAACAAAAACAAAAATTCTCTAGGTCACTGAGGTCACTACGGTGGCTAAGGGTTAAACAAAGTTAATGCTAATTTTGTTACTTGACCTTTATTTTGTAAAACTTCAATGCATTGGCAAGTCATTGATTCCACTAATTGTTGACTAATTATTATTTTATTTGCTACTTACTCTTTAGCTTTTTGCTTACTCTCTCATTTGCAGTTTTCTTTTTAAATTGACTCTATTGTGAGGGGGAATGTATTCTTAGTAGACTCCTTCTGATTTTTATTAACATTTCATTATGAGGTTGGATAGGTAGATATCTTTTATTTATTTTCGATTACAATTTTTCAATTTTAAACCCAAGATCTGATATTATTTGAAATTCATTTTCGATCTTATTATTTCAAAGTTCTTTTGAGAAGAAGAGAATTCCTTTATCAAAATAGTAGTAATAAACTTCTCTGACGTCAAGTGTATATCATTTAATAATTAATGTAAAGTGTATTACAGAAATATTTGCACATAACACATGGGAATTAATTAAAATCGAATCCGAAATCAGCAACCTTCATCTGTAGAAATATACGGGAAATGTTTTTGTTACCTAACATTAGGATTATAGAGGTGACATCACAGTTCGCGAACTCCTAAATTCTGCTAATTTTCAAGTAAAAATAGAGATATTGTCTAGCTATTTATCCAATAAAATATCCTGAAACCGAGAAGAACACTTCTAATCTTTCTAAATAATATTTGACGATCGGCACCCTTTTAGAATTTGAAGAGTAGCTGAATTAAAAGTTTAGAAAGGATTGCGTGTATTGTACAATAAAAAAAGGACTGTGTTAATCATATTTATTTTCAAAATTAGCTTGCAGAAGGATTGCATTAGGTTTTTGTCCAAAGTTTCAACGTTTATAATAATGATACTAATATAACACTTTTCACTTATAATTTCAGGTCTTTTTATTAAAGAAATGTCGAAATAGTATTTACAAGTTAAGGTTTAAATCACATTGTGGCCTATATTTCGCATTTGAGCGACAAAATAGTTTCTGAAAACTACGAAAAGATTGATAGGTTAAAAAGCTTTTATTCAGCTACATTACATTTATTACAGCTTTAAATACCCCGAGAATAATTAAATACTTTAATAATAATAATAATAATAATAATAATAATAATAATAATAATAATAATAATCCTTTATTGCCTAACAGCCCAAGGGCCAATTACAGGACAGATTACAATACAATTCTTATTTAAAATAAAATAATTCAAATCGTGTTGCCTAGAATAATAACATGCTGAAAATGTATATAATAATGAAACAAAAAAAAAAAGAAAGACTCACAAAAATGGCTCCAGATCCCGTTTGTTTGCGTTCCTCACCATGTGACTGAGAGGTGCCTTAAGCAAAATGTTGGTATTAACTCTAGGTACTTGAAATGTATTAAAGTAGCGAGTATGATGAGTAGGTACGGTAAAGTTTATTTGCGCTAGAAGGGCTGGCGAGTCGACAGTATTTTTCAGGATCCTGCAAAGAAACTCCACACTGTTACGCTCGCGGCGGTCAGCAAGAGATAGAAAACCATGCTCAACAAGTAAGCTATAATACTCGATACCTCTAGCAGGATACACGTTGTCCATTCGAAAGGAGAGATATTTTAGAAATTTCTTTTGAACGCGTTCGATCATAAGCTCTTGGTGTAAATAACGGGGATACCAAACAATGGAGGCGTATTCAAGCTTAGAACGAACGTAGGCATAATATAAACGTTTCATTACACCTAAGTCTGAGAAATGCCTGCAAGAACGCATGACAAAACCGAGAGTTTTGGAAGCAGATGATGAACACATGGACGAAATATGTTCCGTAAATGACAGTCTATTATCAAACAAAACACCAAGATCCAAAGTTTTGATATTGCGTGGTATGGCTGCATCATTAATTTGGTAGTTATAGTATAAAGTAGTGTGAGTGTTATTGTAGGAAACCACAGTACACTTGTTGATGTTCAGTGGGAGATAATTGACCTTGCTCCAAGTATTAATGCGAAGAAGATTGTCTTGTAAACGTTTACAATCGAAAATGCTACCAACAGTATTAAATATCTTTACGTCATCTGCGTATGCTAAGACGTGACACGTAAACAGAGATAGTAAATCATTTATATAAAAATTGAAGAGAAGTGGTCCAAGATTTGAACCTTGAGGAACACCTGATGTTGGAGAAAACGGCGTAGAGGAATAACCATTGTAGCAGACATAACACTTCCTTCCAGTAAGGTAAGACTCAATCAACGTCAGGAAACCCACTTTGACTATTATCCAGAAAGATGGTAACCTAATAGTAATTTTTAGAAGATCGAACGTAAACCTATTATTAATTAGAATCAAAGTATTTTAGTCGATGATCTTCTAATATTATTGCCAAATTAGAGATAACAAATACAAACACGAGATAATTCGAAATTAATATACCTTAAATTGTCCAGAATTTACAGCACCTAATTGACATCGTTATAAATCACTAATTGGGTTATAAATCCGATTATCGGATACGTTATTAGTACATTTGATACAGTTTTCTTATTTACATCATTATTAGTACTATTTTTATATAAACTGTCTATAGTACATTCCCGAAGAGAGGGTCCCATCGACATAAGATCAGAAGAACCTAGTGGTGATCGCAGATTTTGGTTCTTTGACGTCATCGTATTGTTTATTATTGGCATATACCTGTCTTGCCAATATTCCCCAAAGATTTTCGATGAGCTTATGTCTCTTTTAAGGCTGGTTTTGAAACCTTTTTTAGCGTTTACTATGGGATAAAATTTGCCGTTCACGTCTGTTTGTTACTGATAAATTTAAAATATATTTTATTGGTTGCGCGGTTACATTACCAGAAGAATATCGATGAGCTCTGCCTTCGAGTTGGTCTTTGAGTACTCTCCTTAGCGCAATTTTTGCCGTAGGAATTGCCCGACTTTATAAAATTATTGATGAGATGATGGGATCGTCCCATTTTCTTAACTATGATTCGGTTTGAAAACTCTGCCTCTTAATAACAATTTATTTTTGTTTTTTGGTCATTGGATAGCAATGTACTTCTAGACATTTTCACTAACTGGTAATAATATATATTTAGCAATAAATAAATTTTTGAAGATATATAGAGGTTTTTTCACACTGATTTCGTAGGATGTCTGCTAGCTCCTATAGAAATTTCGCTGTTTTTTTTTTTAGTTCTGTTTTAATTTCGAAGCGTAATTTGCCGGAGATATTAAGAAAACCAAATATTCTGTTCAAAGGTTCATATGGGACTATAGAAATTTCGCTCAGTATTGTAGAAAATATTTTAAGAAAGACGTTCTGCATTTTCAAGCCTTTCTTTTTGCCTGCCGAGCCGAGCCATCCGATGGTGTGGTTATTAATTTGGATCTCGTCGCGTTTTCTGTATCTTCTACGTGGCGTGAAGTAGATGGCTGCAGTTTCCGCTATATTTATTTTTATTCGCCATTTTGAAAACCATTGATATAGTGTGTTGATGTATGTTTGTAATCTATCGTGCCTGTTGCTGTAATAAATAGCGCTGTCGTCTGCGAATTGGGCAATGTGCCAAGCTTTTAATATATCGGAAGTGTATATGTAAAACAGGAGCGGTCCCAGCACCGAGCCCTGGGGAACTCCTGCCTGCGTTGTTCTGACGGTGCAGATATCTTCTTCTATTTTAACAGAAAAGGTTCTATCGCGGAGATAGTGTTGAATGAGATTGGTCAACGTGTCCAGTGTAATCTCATTTTATGTATTAGACCGTCATGCTAGACCTTGTCGAATACCTTTTCAATGTCTAGCATGATGGCTCTAGTTGGCGTATATGAAGCCACGTTTGAGGAGATATGTTCAGATTTTCTCAGTAGGTGCTCCCGACGAAATCCAAATTGAAATCCTTGCGTAATAGATTTTTCTTCTACTACCGATAAAAGCCGCTATTGTATTACTCAGTCCAAGATTTTGCTGAGTTCTGGTAGCAAGTTGATTCCCGATTTATGTGTGATTATAATAGTAGCATGTTTCAACGTCTTCGGGTAGTACTGGTGTTTTACAACGTGTACTTTTGGTTATTCATAAGTAACTTCGTTTTGGATTAATGATCAACCCTATACCATCTAATTGTCCTTGTAGATAAAATGTCTAGACATTTGGTAATGATTTCATAGTAATAATAAGAAGGCACCGCAATAATACTCGAAATGTGATGTAAAAGAATAATTAGCATAATAACATTTGCTAGCTAAACTTAAGCGATACTAACTACTGAATACATATCTATTTGATTATAATAGCAAACGATATGCTATTATATATGTCCGTACAAAATGAATGAAAAGCAGAAAGTAATGCAAAGTACAAATAAATTAATTGGAATATTACGAGGATATTAGATATGTAAAATACAAAATAGAAACTCGTTCGGTTGTATCCAAATCTATATTATATCTATATTAAATTAAGTTAATATCAATATTAGTACTAATATTAATATTAGTATAAATATTGATATTCGTTCAACCGTTACGCACTTGTCGCATTAATACTACGATATCTCTGAGATATTACGATATATCTACTGACATCGTGACATCTAGGGAGTTTGAAAGCGACTTGAACCCAATGGTCGTGGTGTAATGGTAGCAGAGTACGCCGGAAACGTAAAGATGTTGGGTTCGAGTCTCTCCGAGACCGATATTTTTTCAGTAATTTAATTACGTTGGGTAATTGCAACGAAATTGTAATTGTATCATTATCTCTATCTAAAAGTATTCCTTTAAATTTTCTTTCTCTTTGACGGTATTTTATTTCTTCTATGGATATTTTCGCTCGACTGAATATCATATATTATTTTTACTTGGAAATATTTGAAATTACTTTATCTCGGCTATATTTTCAAAGTACAACAATAATCGAAAGAGAGCCGTTAAAGAACGATATTCTAGCGTATAATACATATAACGCGAAGGCCAATGGAAATATTTATATGTATAAACACAATAATTTATGCCAGAATTAAATATAATACGTATGCTACGAGTGTATATGCGCGTTTTTCAGCCTATTCCATCCAGCGAAACCTGTTATTACCGTGCTTATCTAATATTTTCCGGGAAATAAAATTCGTGAAATATCGATTTTTCTATTTTGAATGACATGCACTCCGCGTTACATACGCCGTTATTAGTTTCATAGTAATTGATATGTTTATATAATAACGTACTTGTTTTCATTAAATTAAGGAAAAATATCCAGCTAGCGCGGTGCTCATTTATAATACATACATACATGGATAACTAACTGGTTACATGCCTTTCTGACGGTGTGCCTGCTGGTAAAGTGTTGGAATGTTAAACGCTTACGAGGTTATTTATTCGCAATAAATAGATAAATTGGAAATTCGTTTTCTATAATCGTATTAAACACTGTAATTGATATGTGTATTTCGCGTTTGTTTTTAATGACTTTAACTAGATGATAATGTTGGCGTTAGTCTTTTTCTACCAAGAGTTTTCTAAAACTGAATTTAATTTTTCTTTTTGTTCTAGGTGAGTATCCTCTTTCCCTCTGCAAACTTAAGCTTCAGATTCGCTTGGTAGTGGCCTATTTCCACAAGATATGAGTTGCAACCCAGACGTTTGTATCAGTGGAATTTGGTAAAGTTGTATCTTTAATTGATAATTATCAAAAACTATCGCGTAACCAAATAAGTTTGTGCGACTTTTGTACACTACAAATTGTGGTGAATATTTTTGTTTGTTATCTGTCATCTACATTAATGACAAATTGATGGGAACCAATACAACTTTAGTTTTCGAGGTTCTTTACTCTATGAGTACAAACTTGGTAACAAAAGCTGCAGTGGCGGCGCGAAAAATATGTACTGCGTTCGGAGATGATCCCCTTAGTGATCGAATACCAGAGAAGTGATTCAAGAAATTTTCTCCGGGAGATCCCAGAGCTCTCGGAGACGGTCATTAACAACGGGGATCTTAAACAGGTTTTGGAGGCAAAATGCAATAGAACCTGCCTAGTGCTTGCAAGAAGGTTCAATGTGAGTGATGAAGCCATTCGTTTCATCATCTACGAAGGACGTGAAAGTTAAGCAAGTAGATTGCAGATGAATTGTTAAATGGTAGCAAATTAAGTCGTCTTACCTTTTGTTCGGCAAACATTTCACGCAGTGACAATGAATCATTCCTAGAACATAGCTGTTTAAGCTTTGTTTAGCATATTGAAGAGCTTTCTTTAACTTGTTCTAAATGGTTTGGTCCTTGTGTTTTGCGTGTGTAGTGAATTGTCTGGAATACGCAACTATTATTTGATCCGCTTATTATACTTTCCATCAACTTACATTGGAACGAGTTCAGCGTCGTTTTCTTAAATTTCTTTCGCCAACTAAGCATTATTTCGTAATTCAGGATATATTGAGGCGTATCTAGAAGAAATTGTCGATATATATTCATTCCATTGTTGGCTCCAATTTACTTTTTGTTGATCTTTGACTAAACAGATAGCGTCTTCTAATATCACCTTTTCCTCCCCTAATTGGTCCAAATTGTTATTTCCTGCCAAGATGTCCATTTCTTCATTGTACTTCAGTCCTAGATGAGCTTTAACCCGCACAAAATTAATGGAAAAATGTACATTATTCAATTCAGCTAATTTAAATTTAATCTGCTGGATAATATGGTTTACCCTTTGTCCAGATCTAAATGATGACTCTAGCGCTTGTAACACAGATCGAGAATCTGACAGAATTATAGCAGACTTCATTTTAAGTATAGCAATGTATCCCATGGCACGTAGAATGGAATAAGCTTCATCTGAAAGTATGGTCGTGTAATTCGGTAACTTAAATTGGCGAATATTCTTGGCAAATGTATCAACAAATGCATACCCAACTCCATCGTGTACCTTCGGTGCATCATAGTGAATATGTGTTGTGAAAAGTTATGGATACAATAACAATTGTAAAATACTGTTGTTTAAGAAAGATTGCTTTGAAAATTGCGGATAGATGATGCCAGTCTTATAGAAAAAATCAAAGTGAGAATTTGGCTTTTGTTTTAGCTGTTAAAGATTGTAGTATTTCAAAAAAAAACTGATTTACCCTATAATATGGTAAATGTTTAACTGGATTTGACAAGTGACAGGAACCAACACAAAACAGATGTATTACCCTAGATCCAAAGTTCGTTAAATAACTTGGCAAAGCTCCTAGTTCCAAAAGAAATATGTTGTATGTTGTGTGTAAGCTAATAAAAGATAGCTATACGTTATAAGATCTAATACTTCGATACCTGGGCGTTATACTCTGTAGAGGAAATTTTACATTACGAATGGTGGAGGACAGCATTAGAGTAGAGTTATATTCTACCTAATTATTGTATTAATTCGGTCTCAAATATACGCAATCAGTGTAGTTATGAAGCTAATCTTTTGAGTGTAATTTTACTCAAAAAATTTACTCCTAACTCTATAATATTTACACGTACCGAATGCCGAACTGTGTAATTTATAACCACGAAAATTGTTTGCAACATATTTTCATCACGTTCGACACCGAAAGAAATGCGTAAATTATCACCAAATGTCCGAAAGGAATTCAAAATTACGGATATAATTCACGAGTTTCTTCCTCACGAAGCCGACACCATCACTACAAATTCCAGCGATCGTAATAAACACGTTAAACCTATCGTCCGTTAATTTTAAGTAAATTTGACGTAAACGCGATATAAATAATGCTAACCCAGACGTAGACCAACTTATATATTCACATGTACGTATATACATATACAGATTAATACATACATATATAAGAAGAATGAAATGAGAGCGAGTAGGCCGACGCTGGCGTGAAGAAAAATGTTATCCTTAATGACTACAAACAGTTGATTGTCATGGGCGAGTTGCTTACATGCCCGGCCAACACATCATAAACTATAACGTAATTAAAGATGGTGGAAGGGGAGGAAATCGGGGTACGACTGCGTTTGACGCGAGGTTGTGAAGAATACGTTTTTTATTTGAACAGCAACAACCAGAACTCTCCAGAACTTCAGATAAAAAAGCGGACGTCTAGCTGTAAATTTCGTTATCGTTGATAAATATGACCAAGTTTAGATAAGAGATTATTATGTTGGCATGTTCAAATAAGGGCAAGGTGTGATGTTTAACGAACTAGTTGTTTTTCTTTTTATTTCTAAGGAAAATCACATAAAGAGCTTTGAGCCAAGCACGTGCCAGAAAGTAGTTTATCTTTGGTGATATCCTACTATCTCCTTCTACTTGGTTAAAGCAAGAGAAAGTTCTTGCAGTTCACTGATTAAATTTTGATTATTTAACGATGAATATTTAGTCATCGACACAAAATAAAATGAAAAAATAAATAATGTCTCTTGTGTCTGTGTCTTCCTTAAATATTTAAGAAACGCCACCACACTTGATTTTGATAGATTATGTATGTACGTCTTTTATACCAGACACTTTAAAATACCTTTTGGGTACTTTCAAAGCAATTGGAGCATAAAAGAAGGATTGGAAATGTATAAAAATGCATTACAAACCCCAATATTAGGAACAGGATTAGCAATCGGAGCCAGGTTCAAGAAGTGGTTATTCACTTTGGATCCGGGATTGCTTTCAACACGGTTAATTAAATACTGCCGTAGGCTTTATTATATCGTGGTAATCTCGTAACAACAGCTTATTATGAAAATGTCTTGGTGGGTGTTACTATTGAATTCTTAAGAGAATTTTTGGCCTTCGTTCAAATGCATTACCCACCATCACAGTCCAATCCTCTTTTACCCTTTTCCCCCCTATTGGAGCATAACTATTTCTCTGCTAAGCGCAACTCATGCCTTCTTATCTACCTCGCGCTGTTCCCTGAATTCTAGTTGCGCCTTACCTGGTTTACTCCTCCAATGATTTTATTTTTAGCTATCGCTGCCAACTTCCTCCAAATTTTACCTGCGCTCATCATCTTTTCTTCTATCCCTTTCTCCATATTGTCATTGATCTCTTTAACATTAAATTTTAATCCATTTTATGGCTTGCTTAGTTATGTTTTCTTCTTCCATCTAAATCCTCCTCTGCTTGAATATAGTTTTTAAAGATTCCTGATTTGCTCAATTCCATAATTCTTTATGGTGATGGAATTATGTTAAGATTTCTCTGTAGGTAGTTGTATATATACAAATACCTGAGTCTGTTTTTGAAATTTTTCGATGATGAATCGGGCTTGACATCTCTCCAACAGGACGGATTTGATGTTAGCGTTAGAAACTTTTAGTTTGGATCTTGAATGAACACATACCGATTTTCGTGCGTTCTTCAGTGTCGTATATGATTACCATGTCTTTCATATTCCCTGTTTCACGTCTCATTCAAATCCTTTTGCTTCAAATGTGTTGTTTAAGTTACAGAATTTCTGCACTTCTCTCATTTCTTGCATACAACTGAAAACGACAAATGCGTATAAATATCTATCTATCTAACTATCTCTAATTATCTAACTTCCCATGGTAGAGATGAAATAGACGTACATAATAAAACAATAAAGAGAAAAACTATAGTTAGGCAACTACTCCCTGTGGTATAGAATGGCGAAGAAGAAAATAAAAGCCCACATGTTCCATTCTTTTCTTGAAAGCTGTATATGGAAGTGAAGTGTGGGCCCTACATAAGAAGATGGAAAACAAAATAAGGTCAAGGTAGATGATGTATTGGAGACACTGCTTTAAGAAGACATTATTAGGTCATGAAAAAAATTAAAGAATAAGAGAAATAATGCAAGTTGATACATGATTAATACATGAAATAGAATGGAAACAATTATTGTGGTATGGCCACGTGAGGAGAATGGACATGGACAGTCTACCACAAAAGATTCGGTAATGGATGCCTGCTAATAAAGAAAAAGGAAGACCAAGAAGTGTTGGAGAAAATAAAATTAAAGAATCTATGCAGAAGAGAGGACTGAGGGAGATGGATTTGGGGATAGAGCCTCTTGAAGCTTGGGACACAGTAGCTGGTAAAGTTAACAGTTTACATACCGCCATAATAAATAGAAATTTTTCTGAGGAACTTGTTACTCGTACCTTAACATTCTCTTCTTCTTTGTTAGCGTCTTCCTTGTTTTACTTATATTTATTGTGTGACTCCTGAATCTCTTTCCATATGTCCAAATTCTTCTCATGGTTATTTCGTGAATTAGCAAGAGTGATATTGTTCACGATTGCAGGCTCTAACCATGGACGTTCCAACTTGTCGGAGCATTGTTGCCAGCTTTATTTAAAAGGTGTCTTTCAACTGCTTCTGTTGAACGAAGATCTTCATTTTTGTTCTTCAAGCTTTGGTAAATTATGTTATTAATAGCCGAATTAGATGCTTTGTTCTTATTGATTAGTATTCGTAGGTCTTTTTGTTCTTTTGCCCCTCTACGATGCAAGAGCTTCTTGGAGCCATTATCTACTTCAGCTTTCATCAACTCATCTTAGTTTACTTCACAGTGCTTTTGTCATACAATTGTCCAAAATATTGCATTGTGTCTGCAATTTGTGCCGTTCCTATTACCAAAGCGTAATCAACCATGGGTTTCTTCAACCCTCCTTTGGAAGCCTTTTTTTTGAACAACCAATGGACCATATTCTAAAATATTATACTCTGGCCATGACAAAATCTCAAGTATTCGACAGTACTCATTAGAAACAACACTAAACGCTACACCCCATCAAAATCCATATCCCTTGTTTCTTCGCACGGCACCATTCGGTACATTCGCATTCCTATCTCGCCTTCTAAACAGCAGGTGTCGAGCCTCAAGCCGTTACCGTAACATCGCACTTCGTAACTTCGGAGGGACGTACCCTCGTTCCTTCCGAACGATGATCTCGACCAGGGTGGCTGTGGTGGCGCGGAGGTTCTGATTAGCGGTTTTACGACGAGCTTCCATCACGTTCCCTCTCTATCGGCGAGCGTTCTTCCTTGTCGATGCCTCTCCCGGTGTTGTTATTTGTTGATGATCGCATCATTAGGAGGCAAGCAGGCAGGTAGGTAGGTGGGATAGGCGGCCAGGTATTGGGTAGATGTCTCTGCCGTCGATGTTGTACTGTCGCCGGTAGGTTTGTAGGCATCGGAATGAATAAAATTCCTGTCGCGTTCCGTCGCATGTACCTACGACCTGTCTCTTAACGGCTGAACGCCAACAATAACCGTCTTTAACCGTGTAAAGTCGCTGCCGCTAGATTTTATGTGCGTTTGACACTTGATAATGGCGCTTTTATTGTCGTTGATAACGCGCGGCGAAACGTCGATTCCATGCTAGTGTGGCGCGCGAGTAGGATGAGGGGAAGAGGAGGGTCTCTTTCATCGTCGTTTGGAAGTGAGAGAGTATTTCGATAACACGGTATAGCTAGTTAGACATTATTGAGAAGGTTAGTTTGTTGACCTTAGAAGACGACTACTGGTTACGTAGATGTAAATGTCCACTATGTATATTTGATATGCTTTAGTTCCCCTTCTTTTTTTAGATTATTTTAACGATTCAGAATAATTTGATGAAGAATTTGTCTACGATGGCATATCGTAGTTTTACAGTGAGACCAAAGTTATTTACTTACTTCTGCTGTTTTCCATAATATGAGAGTTACAAGGGTAAGCTGAAAAATTCGATAACCAAAGTCAATACCAATATTTTAATGGAATGTTTTATTTTTCTACATAACCTTCTTCAAGATCAATACATTTATTAAATTGGGGAAGAGATGATAGTCCGACGGAGCTAAATCCGGTGAATAAGGGAGATGCTCAAGTGCTTCCAACTTTAATTTGGCTAATTTTGCTTCGATAATTCCGCTCTTGTGAACTGGCGCATCGTCTTGATGGAAAAGGACTTTTTTGCATTCCCCCGGATCTTTTCTCGTCGATAGCTGCCTTTAATCGATCCAAAAGTTTAGAATCCAGTAATCGTTTGTCGCTTTGAAAAGTAATCGATAACAAGATTCCTTTCGCACCCTCAGAAAACGGAAGCCATCACCTTTCCTGTCGAATGATGGATTTTTCCTTCTTTGGAGCCGGTTCATCACGTTTAGTCAACTGTTTTGGTTGCTGTTTACTCTCCGGTGTGTAGTCGTGGATCCACGTTTCATCGCAAGTCACAAATTGGCGCAAAATATTTGTTGGATTTTACCCAAACCGCTCCAAAATGGCTGTAGGACATACCACGAGTTTTTGCGGTGGCAAAAACAAACGCGACACCCATCTTGCACACCGCTTAGGCATGTCTAATTTGACATTTTAGGTGTACGTCGCCCGGTCTCTGGAGATGTCTGTGGCCTTATTGATTGGCGATCAGCTTCTATAAAATTCAAAACTTTCTGCACACTTTCTGCAGAAGTGGTTGTTTTTGCGCGTCCAGAACGGGGATCGCTTTTACGCTCGTACGATCTTTCTTAAATGCATTCATCCGTTTGCAAACAGTCTCAAAAGAAGGAGCATCCTCGCTTAACAGATTTACCATATCAGTATGACTTTCTTTGGACGAAAAATACTTTTTCTCCGGGTATTTAATCATTGCGCGAATTTCGTGACTTTGCTTTGAACAAGTGTACATAATAATCTACAATATACATCAAGCTATACAATAGCGTTAAAGATTGCTTACACACAGCGCCATCTCATAATTAGTTACCGAATTTTTCACCTTACCCTCGTAGCTGGTGAGCACTTCCTAAACATTTTATTGACTTCTTTCAGTAAACTTTCGTGTCTCAGTCAGCGGCGATGTATTACCCAGTATTAGCCACCTTTCTTTTAACTGCTTTAGCGATACTTTGAAGACAATTGTGTGCAAGCAAACCAAATTCTACGCAAGCACCAGATAAATGCACTGCCCAGTACAGTGGAGATACTTAGGAATTAGGGTATTCTTAGCATATCCCGCTTTTGCGTTGCATGCATATCAGTTTTCTGTTACGGTATTTACATTAATTTGAAAGATTTTTATTAGATTTTTGGCTAGAATGTTAGGAGTCGTAGAGAGTTATGATTTTAGGAACAATAAAGCGAATGGTTATTGGTGAATATCTTTTAATCTTTAAAATGAAACGTATCATATTTTTGTATGCAATATTTTAGATATTGCGGAGGCATGTCAAATACGAGGGCGAATCAAATATCAACCGGATTTTGGTTTAAAAACATTTATTGGTACAGTAAAAAATAATTTGAATACACCCTAATTTTCGAAATAATCTCTTCTTTTATTCAGACATTTTTCCTACCGTATCGGAAATTTTTTAATACCGTCATCAATTGAATGTTGTCCAGTCTGTAACCAATTACGCACGAGAACATTTTTTGTACCTTTGTTGTCGTCAAAGTGGTGAGCTCTCAATTCTTCTTTGAGTCTTAGTCACATGGTGACAGATCGGGACTGTAGGGTGGATGTTCCAGTGTTTCCCAATGCATTTTGTTCAATCTATTTTGGGCCAATGCAACTGTGTGAGGCCGAGCATTGTCATGGAGCAGAATCGCACTTCGACTAATCATGTCTCGCCTGTTTCGTTAATAAGCCAGTTTCACTTAATTATGCAGTTGATAGTACATAACTTTAATTGCACGCCATTCGTGGAGAAAATCATTGAGCAGTATGCTTCTCGAATCACCGACTTTTTGCTATCGGAAAATATTTGTGCCAGTCATAGACATAAGTCCTTGAAAGCGTTTCTTTAGCGAACTATACCCCAAAAATGTAATAGTAGTACGTTACTCAACAGACGTGGGCAACTTTTGCTCAGACACGATGCTAATAACAGCCCATCAACTCTAGAGAACCGAACCTATTTACTGCCCTCCACCTTGCATCCATCCAACATATCAAAACGTCACGCCACTCACTTCACCTAGAGGGCGTTAAAAAGAAAAGTCCAGTAAATATTTGAGTCGCCACTCTAGTCGTGGAAGCCTACGTATTCAAAATAACAACTGTACTAATTACATTATTGTTATTTTGAATACGTTTCTAATTCTTTAGTATTGTTGGCGGAATTGATTTTTTGAAGATGATACACACAAAGCCAATGCGCTGTGCGGAGTATTAACACATGGGCTGAAAAGTCCCGGGCCTAACACATAGATGACGCTAGTTTTATTGCGGTCACCTTTCTCTCAGTTAGTACTAACCTTCAAAAGACAGCTGTTAAAATTTTATGATATTTTATTCATTAGTTTGTGAGTTATTGTGCTAAAAGTCACGCTACTTTGGTTATTTTCAAAACAATGGATCAAAAACAATTTCGTGTTTTAATTTTACACTGCTTCTTGATGGGAAAGAATACCGTTCAAGCGAAGCAATGGCTTGAAAAGTGTTATGGGGACTCCGCTCTATCAGAAACAACAATAAAACGTTGGTTTGCTGACTTCAAACGTGGTCGTAGAGACACCGATGATGCAGAACGCAGTGGACGTCCAAATGAGGCGGTAACACCAGAAAACATAAAAAAAATCCACAAAATCGTTTTGAATGATCGAAAAATGAAGTTGCGTGAGTTAGCTGACATCGTAAAGATATCAAAAGAACGTATTGGCTTTATATTGCATGAGCATTTGACTATGAGAAAGCTCTGTTCAAAGTGGGTGCTGCGTTTGCTCACTGTTGACCAAGAACAAGAACGTGTTGATGATTCTGAGCAGTGTTTGGCCATTGTTTAAACGTAACAAACCGGAATTTTTGCGTCGACATGTGACAATGGATGAAACATGGATCCATCACTTCACTCCGGAATCAAAACGATCGTCATCTGAGTGGACAGCAACTGGTGAACCTCGTCCAAAGTGCCCGAAAGCACAACAATCGGCTGGAAAGGTTATAGCCTCGGTATTTTGGGATGTGCGCGGTGTAATATTCATCGACTATCTTGAGAAAGGAAATACCATCAACAGTGAATATTATATGGCGTTATTGGAGCGTTTGAAGGCCGAAATTGCGAAGAAACGACCGCATATGGCAAAGAAAAAAATGTTGTTTCATCAAGACAACGCACCGTGTCACAAGTCAATCAAAACAATGGCAAAAGTACATGAATTGAACTTCGAATTGCTCCCACATCCACCGTATTCGCCAGATTTGGCTCCCAGCGACTACTGGCTGTTTGCAGACCTCAAAAAAATGCTCGCCGGTAAGAAATTTCGCACGAATGAAGAGGTTATCTCTGAAACTGGGGCCTATTTTGAGGCAAAAGATAAATCGTTCTACAAAAGTGGTATTGAAATGTTAGATCGGCGGTGGAATGATTGCGTTGCTCTTGATGGAGATTACGTTGATGAATAAAGCTAATTTTGAACCAAAAAACCGTGTTTTCCTTGTTAGGCCCGGGACTTTTCAGCTCATGTGTTACTTTCCGTACGGTTGTATATGCACATTTAACATATGGTAATTAACGCAATATTTTCAAAATCATCTTTACTTATTCATGTTACATGGTTCGCGCAGATAAGCTTCCTCTGAATTTAATCGTATTCAAACACATCTTTTTATAAAGAACAACTTCAACTATATCGACATTCTTTGTGCTACTTCATGTCTCTAGCAAATACATACGTATTATGCAATCATATTACAGCTGACTTTAGACATGTTTTATTATTTTTTTTTTTCTAAATCCTATAATCTCTTATTCTCTAATTGTGCAGACAGAATTACCGGCTTTAAAAGTACCTTGAGCGAAGAAACTCGCTTGTTTACAACCACACGCTATTCAATTCCAGATCGCTAATCCTCTAACCCACCAAAAACCTTTGTTACTGCTTGTCTGGTATTCGCGAATTGTCACAATAGTCACAAGACGAAAAGAAGGATCGAGAAAGCTGTATTATGTTAACGATCTCAATGTAAAACTGATTATCTACCGTATCTACGGCGATTAGCATAGATATTCAATTTAAATATAAAAGTATGCGCTTGCTGCCGGGGCACGCCTAATTGCTGAGATATTGTTATTATTTTTAAAGGTTAAACGTTGAAGCGGGCAGAATTACAGAGGTATGTCGAGTTAGGTCGTGTATTTATAATTTTATACTTTATAAGCGGAATAAGTAAGAGAAAATGAATTGTAAAACTTATTGCGCAAATTCAATAAATGGAAGATTTTGTAGGTCCGTAACGAATAAGCTTGGAAAAATTCTGTATTTTATCTAGTGACAGTTTGATCCAAATATATGATCGATTACTTTATCTGCTCTCTTTATTAAGAGATCACATGGTTGGGAGGACTTGGCATTAGTTTCTGACATTTTCTTTATTTATTTATTTATTTTTATTGTAGTTATTTAAGCAAACAAAACATTGACTTCATTCAGTGCATAGTCTAAATGCTGATTCACGACATATCATGAGCACACTTTCGACGTGTCGATGGCGATAATTGTGAGTGAGAGGAGGATGAAATAAGGTTTCCATAAATTAACAAAGTCGAGAGATACGCATGCTGTTCTGCAAAACTTTCTTATTGACTTGCCCTCCTTTTGGCATTTTAATTTGTTGTGCAGGTCCTTTTATAATTTTAATTTGTCTTTTTTAAAATGTTTGTTTTGCTGCCCTGATGTTGCTGGTGTTGTTTTCATTTTACATCTAGTTTGATTCTGTAGTGCTTTTCTGGAGTGTCTTAGCCCGACGATGTGCAAATGTACATGAAACCGGTAGCCATTATTGATTAAATCGTGCGCCATCTCTTGCCGATTCCCGAAACACTTCAGATCGCCCTCGTATTTACATGTGCATCTCTATTACTGACGAGAATAGAGGATCGATAGACTTTCTTACCAACATCTATAAGGACTTTATCGTTAAATACATTTCTTTATTCGTTTTCCGTTGAAGGTATGGAGGTGTCCCGCAAGGTCGGCTTCTCGCACCGTTACTATTTGTGATTGAATTGTACACGGGTATTCGTATTTTTAATCTGAATCTGCGTTATATACGCGCGTTTACATGTACGGTGGATCGTTTAATAGATCATTATTTAAATACAAATATTAACTAACAAACCATTAGCGCTTAGCATAATTATATAAACAAGCGTTGTCCGTACCCAACACGGCGGCGTATGCGATTATAATTAATGTGAAAATTCCACACACATGGCTTTATATCGTACATAATGCATACGTACCCGCGGTTCGATATTTATTCTATGAGAAACAAATGTAGATGTGCTCGAAGTATTTTATTTAATATACATGTATGTATATGCGTGTAAGTCGAACCGGTATTGCGTTTCAATTTTTTTCCACTCCTTTCGTCGTCATACCGGCTTGTATACCAGCGTATATAATATCCTGCGCTGCCGCTAGAACCTCTTGTGTAACGACAAAAGGAAATCATTAGGCAGCGACACACATATTTA
Organism: Trypoxylus dichotomus; assembly: GCA_023509865.1. Classification (NCBI taxonomy): domain Eukaryota; kingdom Metazoa; phylum Arthropoda; class Insecta; order Coleoptera; family Scarabaeidae; genus Trypoxylus; species Trypoxylus dichotomus. The sequence goes on along the minus strand of CM042074.1, from coordinate 86,530,902 downwards.
AGGCAATTTAAGTCGTGTGACTAAATAGAAATTACATGAAGTAATACTTCTGTAGAACTTGCTTAGTACATGGTTGTATTACATGATGTTCTATAAGAAAATGTCACCTCTTCTATGTTCAGTAACTATGTATATATGCATATACTATAGACTGGAGCAGCATTTAAAAATGTATATGTTAGTAAAAATATAGTTTTGAAGATGTTTTGAGACTTTCTTATACTGAAAAATAATGTCTGATTTCGTAGGATGTCTATCTAACTCAGTGAATCTAGATAGAAATTTCGCTGAGTGTGTATATACATGTTTCTTTTTATAATTTGTATATTTGGGTATTTACTTGTTAAAAATAAACTATTATTTTTCTAAGAGTATACCCACAAGACAATGCGTTGAGGATAATTTACAGTAAGCATAATATTCGTACATATACTGCGCTGCTTTACCATGTCCAGCCATTAAAATATACAACGCTTGTATAAATTTGCATACTACTTAACACTGCAAATATTTATTGTTTTCGCTCTCGTTAGATAATCCCAACGACAACAAAGTTACCGCCGTTCGGGACATATTTATAATGTTGACAATAAAGCCGTTTTCAAGCTAGGAAAAGTGCAATATCGGTTCCTCTAGTTTAACGTTTAAACATCGAACGATGATATTACTGTTATTGTATTGAATCGGTTTTTGCGCTTCGAAGAAATAACGGTTGCTAGCGTCAAACATGCAGAATATGACGTCAATATATCTGATCTTTACGAAGACGTGGAAAATAAGCCGAAATATTCTTGAACTCAATTCCAAATTCATCTAGGAAAGGTATGGGCTGTTACCCATTGCTTTTCCTTCAGTTTTCTTTATGCAAAGAGTACTATTCTGAGAAATATGTTCTACGCCAAGAAACATGCTCAGCATTGACTTTGTTACACAAGAAAAACTTTTGAGTATTCCAAAGTTACATCGACTCGGACGCTAAGGAACATTGAACATGCAACTAAAGGATATACATTTTTAATTATCGAATTAGACGTCTGTACTCATAGGTAGTTAAATTTGTCAAACAATTACCTGGAGAAGGATTTTTTTAAACTATCACCATCAACAGCTTCACATTCTAAGAACTTCAATTTGATTTCTGTGATTATTTTTGACAGAGGAAAAAATTAGTTCTTCGTTAAACTCTGATGCCTCGTTTTAATTAATTGATATGGAATGTTTATCTGGACGGTTATTGGTCTATTTGTGGTGATCAATTTTGATAACCATCTCTCAAAATCATTTACTTTATTAGAAACTTTTTTATCAATGATGTCTTCTATCCCATTCAGATAATTAACTCATTCAAAATGTTTCAAAATGTTAAGATCTATAGTTAATTCTAAATGCAATTTAGAAGCTTCTGATTCTAACCTACCAATCATAAAATGCCGATACTTAATTTCTGATTTTAGCCGACATCTTCTAGCCAAAAAAGTTCTCAATTTGCTGTGCTTCAAATATTCCTAGATTCTATTTGAATGAGATTTGGGAAAAGAACATTGAATTTTCTATAATCTTTCAGAAATTTAAAATACAGGCGTTAACTAAATTGATATCACTTAAAGATCCTTAAAGAAACAGTTGAAAAATAATTAAGTGGGACATTGGCGCACTTGTCACCCCTACCACAAAAGATCTTGGAAAATTTTAAACAATTGTAAAAGTCTGCGCAACAGTTTGTTAGGTGTGTGGAGAACAAAATTCAATGTAGCGAATTATTTTTAAACAAGCTACGTGACGTTTTGTTACAGTATATTTTACCGTACTATACAATTTTCAGTTGTGCATAGCTTATTTTAAAATTTGCAGGTTATTGTGTGAATTTTAATTATATATTGTAAGTAGCTACAAGTAAACTGGACATGCATAGTGTAAATTTATTGCACAATGCTCTAGCAATTTTGACAGGAAGGTATTTTTTGAACAAAAAGCGATATTAATAAATTTTATTTTAGTATTTTTTTTGACAGAAAGTAGAAAATTCAGAATACTTTTTTATAAGATGTATTTACATATAGTTTTCAAATGTGTAATGCGTAGGTGGTCACGCAAATTCCGTTTCTTTTACATCAAATACAGACTTGTCATTACTAACATTTATACCGCTCATAATAGGATGATAGGTTGCGTACAGTTCCAATCAAAGCAGTTATGAGGTTGTGGAGTACAAGTACAGAAAAGTTGGCGCCAGAGAACAAGACAGAATGGTAACTGTCGGGGTGGGGGTAAAACTAAACTCAGCGCCTCTTACGATCATGGAGTAGAGTTAAAGTGAAGGTGCGTTTTTCAAATGTACAGATTGTAATGGTATTAAGCGGAATAGCATTAAGACTGCTAAAATGAGTACTTTGCAGTAGTGTATCGATAACTATTAATATTTAAAATAGTGAATATAATTACTTATATGCTAATGCCGGAATTTGCTTTATTAACATGTTAGCAGATTTCTTAACCGGTTTGACATTTTTTTTTTTTAACCCGCCCGTCATATAGGGCTTTCCTCCACCCAACTCGCCTCACAATCGCAATAAAGAGATGTGAAGCAGGCCTCCTTTCCAACAAAGATAATTGTAATTCTAATTTAAACTTAAACAATTACAACCAACCTGCCACTAAGCCAAAAGGCTTGTCAGCGGCAATTTGTTCCAAGTTGCATACTACAGTCTAATTAGAAAGCTAAGTACCTGTCTTGTAACGCTCTAGCCTTAGTATTTTATGTGTAAAACTAGAACAAGTCATACATTTCGATCATTCTTATATCTACTTAATCTCATCATCTAGGCTTACCAACCATCTGCGAAGGTTTGCCTTTACTTGTGCAAGACTTTGTACATTCAACATAGTTTCTGGTAAATCATTAAAGATCTTCGGTAAGTGCACACTAATCAGTCGATCACCATATTTGTTATTAGCCTTCGGAACCACGTACATGCCACGCTCTCTCGCTCTTGTAGCATGAGGGTGGTGAACAGTCGTCAGATCCCGAGATTTAAAATAGTTATTAATAACTACCCGAAAGATATACAAATGTTTGATACTTAGAATATTGTGTTTTCTATATATATTGCCAACAATAACACTTCGATCCATATTTCTTAGAATTCTACCCTGCGCAGATTTCAACCGATTAATGTGACTAATTGATGCCTGACCCCATATGGTTATTCCGTAAGAGAGAACCGATTCGACTAATGAGTGGTATATTATACGCAGTACATTCCTTGGCACAAAATCACTCAGATAATAAAAACAGTTTGCAAAATAGCTCAATTTTTTGCCAATCTCTCCGATATGGACATCCCACAGAAATCGACTGTCTATATAAATGCCCAAATACTTTTGGCGGTGTACTAGCTCTATTATGTTATCACATTCACAGTTTCTGTTGTGATTCGTATCCTCCATATGCAGACAGTCTGTATCATGAACAGTTAATTTTAAGTAGCAATCAACCCCCGAATGTGGTGACGCAATATGCATCAGTTTCGTTTTTGAGGTGTTAATTAGTAAATCTTTCTGGTGCGCCCACAGCTGAAATCTATGAAACTCTCTTAATAACATACATAAAGATAGTAAGTAATTACATTCATTTTTAATATTGATAGTAACCGAGTTGCACACTACTGGGGAGCACTTGTTTCTGGAGCCTCAATTAAATTATATCTATAGAAAAAAAGGAACAATTTAATATGCAAATATATTTATATTACAAAGAAAAATAATGTAAATTAGCTAATTGAAAATAACTTATTGCAACACCTAACAATACCAAATGCGGTCAGTAACCAAATGACCAATAACCACAGAACAATTAATGCAATTCTACAGAAGTTCTCTGGTTTTACCCAATGACCGTAAGAGGCACTGATGTTAGTTTTACCCCCACCCCGATTATCACCAATCTATCTTGTTCTGTGGCTGGCGCATTATTTTCAACATGCAGTGTCATAAGTTTGTACCTCAATATGTACGATAAATCCATTTTCGACTTCCATTTTAAATGATGGTCATCACTTTACTTACCATTTTGCTTTTATATTTATTGATGTGAAGGGTAGTAGGACTGAAATTGATCCTAATAGCTGCAGTTCTTCCAAACAACACAAATTAATAAATACAACACGGTTCTTGTAAAATTGCAAAATGCAATAATTTTTCACACGAAACGGTTGTAATATTTCGCCAGTCATTGCTTTCTGTCCACAACATTTCGCTAATATTCGACGCACTTATCGCTGTCTAGTCTAATTTGCTAGTTCAGTATTTATTACTGAAGGTGATAGCTTAGCTATGAAAGCTTACATTCACTACTATTGCTGAAGTGGTAAGAGTTATAGTGAAATCTTTCAGTGTTCCAATGCCACAGTATTTGAATTGTTGTACGTAAAATTTTATCGTACTTTACTAGTTTATCTGAAAGCACTTTAGATTAATTAAGGGTGACGTTGCACTGCGACCTATTGATCTATTGTATCCCCTTATTTGAGTTGCAAGCTGCTAAGGTTTGCCCGCTCTTATAGCTCCCCATCCAGTCCAAGAGCTTTAATAAATTGGAATAGCTGTGATGGTTTCAGAGGAGGTATTTCCACCGCGTCTATCCAGAGAAGGAATTTCCAACTCGTCTATCGAGAGTAGGTTACTGGAAGACGCTTGCTGTATTTGTTTGGATGTTTTATATTGTATAGGTGAAAGCACTATATTATATGAGATATATTAATAATATTTGCCTATAAAGAACTTTCAAATTTCGCATTTATCTCCGTTACCCGTCAAATAGGTCGTCGGACTCAGAATGCAACAACAAATTAGCAAAAACGGGTTACAAACGGAAAGTAATCATACCAGTTCTTATAATCTCATTAGCAAATGACCACCGATTGGAAACTCTACGCCTCACACAAACATACGTTTAGATGCTTACGTACACATACACACTCGAGATAATATTCGCATATGTGTATATTGATACACGCACGCTATCGCCGACGGTTGGTTGTATTGCGATACTAGAGGCACTAAGGAACGTGTTGTAATTTAGAAACGCTACTATTTACTTTGCTAATTACGACCGCAACGCGAATTATTGCAGCAATGCGTTTTTGTTGCTGCTATTGTCGCATTGTAGCCGTCTCGAATTACATATTTACGGAAACAGCGTGTATGTACCTGAGAGGTTTTTTTATTAGCGCAAAATGAGAGAGGAGAATATAGATCAGGCCATTAATTTGATTATATTATCGTGAAGCTAATGCTACGTTCATATGACTCGATGAATTTTTATAGCTTTTTTTTTTGAGAAATAGAACAGTCTGACTTTTAAGTTTCTTCCTATGTCTCTAACTGTTGAAATTTCTTTGAAAATTGTTGGAATGTCAATGGTTTCTGTGTAGTATTTGCATATGTAGTAAGTCTTTTTAATATAAAATAACTTTCTGGAGATGTTCCAAATATTTTATCCTTATAGTGTATAATGTTTTCCATGAAATCAGAAGAAAGCTTTTCTTTTTCTTCGTGATTGTGGAGGAATGCAACCTTTATCCGTGTCTCAGGTATTAGAAAGACGACTGCAACTCATGGTTGGTTGCTATGAAGAAGTGAATGCTAATAAGGCGGAGCTCCTTCATTTTAACTATCACCGTCATACAAACTTAATTCGTATATGGCATTTATGATCACCTTCGTGTTTGCCATTCGAATCTTGAAGAAGGTTGTTGGTGTATCATCGCTTAGCTACACCCATTTCTGGAATGCCCTTACGCTTTAGGACTGGTCACTAACACCAAGGAGAAAGTCATATGGTCAAAATTGTCCAAAAAACTGGAATCTGAAATTATTTTCTTTCTTCTCCTACTGTTACAAACAAACGACATACTGAAATCAATAAACTAGCTTAAACTAAATTTAAATTTATTTGATAACTGCTTAACAGCGTATGTTTGGAACTAGATTTCAGTGCCTCCTGGTTCGGTAAAGCGTTGAATACAAAGGTGTAAGTAATTCTGAGTAACATTTCTTTGTTAACTTTTCCAATAGAAAATTATTGATATCTTTTTATTGTTTCTTTTATTTTGGTGTTAAAAATCGCTCTAAATTTCAAAATCGGGATTGAACAGAGGCATATATAAAGGTGGAATGCTAAGTACATATATTGCCAGATTATTAAATACTACAACAACTTGCCAGGGATTACTATTGACTCTAATGAGTTTATAATGTAATGGCAATTTTTAGGAAAGGACTTGGGTATAACAAAGGTGTATTCCTTTGGCGGTACCATAGAGGATAATTCAGACACTAATATTACTAAAAAAGTAAAATAGCCTTTGAAGTTGTCGCTATTTAACCTGATATATGAGGGTTTGGAATTTTTAGATCTGAACAAAGAATGTGATTTACCGTTCTTTCCTTCTCTTTTTAACTAACGTCACTTCTCTTTTTTCCTGTTTTGAAGTATTTTGTTTCATCTTTTACTACATCTATTGTCTGTCGTACTTTTTTTACTTCGATCGTTTATCCTTAGTAATATTTGGTTTACCATATACAGTACCGCTCAAAAGTGTTTAGACACCCCTGTTTTCATGGATTATTCATATAGTATTATGTTTACCAAAAAACATTATAATAAAATGAAATACGTATTTAAAATGTAGTTCAGTAAGATAAACACCCATTATATCGCATAAGGTTTACTATCATTTACTTGCAGTTGGTCGGATTACCATAAACTGTTTGTTACGGTGTAATTACAATAACAATCCCTCTGAATTTACTGGGTAAATTTAGTCATGTGTTAGATTGTAGGTAATAATGTTTAAATTACCTTTCTAGAAGATTATAGTGAAATCTGTAACCTATGGTCAGTTGCAGTGTGGTATTTACTCTATTCACGTCGTGAGCGAAATATCGTGTGACAATTTTTTAAAATGCCTCCGCGAAGACAAATTAGTGCGGAAACACGTGAGCTTATAATAGCTTACCATAAAAGTGGCATAAGTAATCGACAAATTGCCAAAAAAATGAAAATACACCACGCTACGGTTGACTATAACGTAAAAAAATATCAGGAAACTGGCAGTTTTCTTAATAAAAGACGGAATGGAAGGCCAAAAGCGACAACATCTGCAGATGATCGCAGAATAGTGGTTACCAGCGAGTTCAATAGTTGCAAAACAGCCCCGGAAATCACCGCAGAATTAAATGTTGGTCGCCAAAAGCTAGTCAATATTTTTACAGTCAAACGTCGCGTACAGAAAGCTGCGCTCCATGGACGTATTGCGATGAAAAAGTCATTACTACGCAAACAAAACAAGCAAAAGCGACTTAAATGGGCTCGTGAACACCAACACTGGACCATAGAAGAGTGGAACAACGTCCTATGGACGGATGAGTCCAAATTTGAGCTGTTCGGAACCCGAAGACGCATATTCGTAAGAAGATCTTGGGTAAACGTGCCAAAGAAGAGTGTATTGCTGCTACCGCGAAGCATCGTGGAGGTTCTATCATCATTTGGGTCTGTTTTACTGGCACTAGTGTAGGGGACATTGTGAAAATTGACGGTATATTAAAAAAAGAAGGCTACCGCGAAATTTGGTACGTGTATCTGTACATAAAAAATAAATATTATTAACATTTTTGCTGAGTTTTTATACATTTTTGCTGTCAGTGAGAGTGCTTAAACACTTTTGAGCGGTAGTGCATACTTCCTCGCGGATGTTTTTAAATTAAAGACAACTACTAATATGTTACATGATGCTGCCGTAGTAATCTTAACAATTAGGTATTCAAGGGGTTCACTTAATAATTTAGAAAATCTAATCTGTGGAATGCTACTCTAGATAAATAAATATATAATAATTAATTAGATTAATTCTTTTCTACGGATATTATTTCCTCTTCTGTACTATGGTTAATACTCAGACCCATTTCCGGATGGCAAATACCTAAGTATTAAACCTCATAAATCTGTAATCCATCTCTGACTATTCTACAGTGAAGATAACATATTTAGTGTGTTCGAAAATTAAAATAAATATCCTTTTGCTGTGCTAGTTTCTGAATGAAATTGTGTTTTCTGATGAGAAACTTTCCAGTTGCTATTTTTATGCCTGAGAGAGAGGACATATGAATTTACAGTCTCATAGAAACGGAAATATACTTTTATTGTGAAATATCACAAAAAGAAGGCATTTTCTGTCAAGGTAATGGCAACTACCAAATTAAATAAAGAAAATATTCCTGGAATGAGTGCTTTGCGGCAAAATTTCGGTAGGAAGAAAAAGATAATACACTGGGGTGACAGAATAAAATAGACACCAGGTACAGCGGTATAAATATGTAAACAGCTAAATTCTACGAACGAATTAAGAACTTTCTCTTGTCATTAGGGTAGGGGTAGATGTATCGGAAGGAATTCGTCATAGTTTAGTATCGTTACAAGGTTTGAGTGATATTAACGACATCACCCGGGGTTGCATCGTTGGCCAGAGTGAAGGCGGCGCTTCGCAACGTGAAATAAGTAAATGTTTTAATATTCCGTTGTCCAGAGTTAACCGTGTGATTACACAATTTAAACGCAAGGAAAAAACAACAGTGGAGCCGGGACCAGGTCGTGCCGGACCATCTGAAAGAAGTAAAAGGGTGCTTGTGCGCGAAGTGTTAAAAGAACCGCGAAAAAGTACAGCTGAGCTTGCGGCAACTTCACAGAAAAGTCAGCGCACCGTTCTGCGATACCTCCACAGTGTGGGGATGTATAAAAGGGTGGCAAAGAAAAAATCTCTTCTTACGGCGTTTCAAAAACGGCGCCGAATGGCTCGGGCAATCGAAATGCGAACGAAACCCGAAGAGTTTTGGCGGTCCGTCATTTTTTCAGACGAAAGCAGATACTGCCAATTCAGTGATAGTGGTCGTATGTGGGTATGGAGACGTTCGTCACAGCAACTGGACGACAAATTTTTGCATCAGACGGTGAAATTCGGCGGTGTGAACATCATGGTATGGGGCGCGGTGTGGTATGGTCAAAGATCGCAATTAGTAATCTGCGACGGAAATATAAATGCGACGAAATATATCCAAATATTAACAGAAGGACTACTACCGATATTCGACAACGCCATTTTATGTAAAGAAGACGCCACTTTTATGGAGGATGGAGCACCCTGCCACAAAGCAAGAACAACAACCACATGGAAAGAGGAACAGGGGATTCGGATTTTACCATGGCCAGGCCAATCACCAGACATGAATCCCTAGTGTACTTAGAAATGATGGCCAAATTATAAATAACAAAATAATTACTTCATAAAACTTCTGAATTTGTTTTTTCCAGATTGCGTTAATTGCTAGGTCGCACAAGACATTCCACTAAACGCTATAAAGAAGACTGTACTGTGAAAACAGAACGCTAATGATTTGGTGTTGTATTATATAACTTATAACTAGAGACCGGATTATATGTAAACTGGAAAAATTTAAATTAATTTATTTATATATTTTACGTCTATTTGTAGATGTCTTACACTGATTAAAGTTAATTAACGCTAATTATTTTTAATCAGTGCAATACATCTACATATAGACGTAAAATATAATAAATAAATTATATTAAATTTTTTCAGTTTACATATAATCCGGTCTCTAATGCTAATATTTGATGACGTCTAGCCTTCTGCACATTTCACAGTATAGAGTATAAAATGTGATAAAATACTTTTAAAGGATACATATATGTAATTCTGCATCTGCAACACGCAGTAAAAGTTTTCTTTTCTGCAGTACTCTATTAATAACTAACTTTTATAAAATACAGTAACCTTGAACCTTGTGTTATAAGTAGAGACCGGATTTATATGCAAAGTGAAAAAATTTAATTTAATTTATTTATTATATTTTACATCTATATGTAGATGTATTGCACTGATTAAAGATAATTAGCGTTAATTAATTTTAATCAGTATAAGACATCTACAAATAGACGTAAAATATAATAAATAAATTAAATTAAATTTTTCCACTTTGCATATAATCCGGTCTCTACTTATCATTATCGATAATCACTGTATTAGAGATGTTTCCTTTTTGTTGTTATCTTCACAGCATCATCTTGGTTGCTGTGCAATAGCCTTAAATAACACTCGTGAACAAACAAACCACCAGACCGTTTCCTACAGCAGACATAAATTATCAAAAAAAAAAAAAACAAGGTGCGAAAACCTTCATAACATCGGTAGCCAACATTTGCTTAAATTATGAATCGAGTAACTCGATACACGGTATGTGCTATTTGGTATTTGCATAACATTGAATTAGAATGTTTAGAAAGAATATTGATTAGTTCGCATTTGCATAGGAACCTTCTTTTCATTATATACCTCATTATAGTAATAATAATCAGATCGAATTAGCTTACATTATATATGGATATGGGGAAATTCGATCCGAAATGAATTTATTGCACGTTAAAGTAATATGTCGGCGTGGTATTAATTGCTTGATTTATCGACAATAAAACGTCGATTAAGGTCGTCCGTGGGAAATATAACGAAAAGTCGAAATTGTGAATGTTTTAGGAGTATTGCGAAATGTCAGAAGATATTGAGTAACTGTAAATTTCCAATATCTGGTTTTCGCCTTAGATATACAGTATTCCTAGTTAGATTAAAATGGACCAAGAATTCGACTGAATGTTTTTCGATCAATTGTTGCTTCTCATTGTAAGGTTTCCTAAATAGACCCTGAAATGGATGCTTCGATCGAAGAAAGATTATAATATTAATAATAACGGCAGTTTATTAACTGTCCAATTAACACTACATAAACAATACTAGGAGACATAAAGTCAATATGCAAAAAATACAGTTAAAAGACCTCAATACAACATTGTACATTAGGCCTTCTTCCTATAGTCTAGGGGTTACAATTAAGGAAAATAGGAAAATATACATGTTTCAACAAAAAATAAAAAAGTATAGACGCAATAATTTAATACAATGTGTTGGTAAACTCTTTTCAATAGCCTACACCGTATAATTTAGGCAGTTCACTGCAAGTTTCCGTTAATACTGCTTCTAAGTTTGCCCTACTGTATACACTACCGTCCAAAAGTTTGGAAGTAGCGGGGGATTTACATAAAGTCACAGATACAGTACAATTTATGCAACATAACTGACTGCCGTCAAATAAAAGTAAATTAATTCAAACGTAATAATATTTATGCATTATTTAGCTGTTAAGTGTATTTTCATTGATATCACCTCCTTTGGCTTTGAACACAAATTTTAGGCATTCTTCGGAGTAATTTTTCGAGATAGTTCGCATCAGTTTATTGTCATGTGTTCTCTAAATATTCGCAGAGGTATTCGCTATTCTGAGATTGTAGTTGTCTAACCCTTTGATCAAGCTCTCATCCTATAAGAGCTCTATGAGGGATAAATCCGGACTTTGAGGACGCCAAATTATTATTATTTTAGTTAATTTCTGGCTGTTTTCCCATCTAAAAAGTTTTTACAGATTCGAGCCTTGTGTTTGGGATCATTGTCTTGCTGGAATACCAAACTACTCTTCTTTCCGCATTATACCCCTGATTTTTACTAAATCATCCATAGTTGTTCCAGCAAAACAATACCAAACCATAACACTACCACTTCCGAGTTTGTAGAACAGAATTCCAGCCTCACTAGCTCTTGCCTCTGGTCGACGAATAAAAATTCCGCCTTGCGTACCAAATAACTGAAATTTGGACTTCTTGGTCTATAAGACTCCTTTCCAATCATTTAGTGACCAGTTGGTATACTCCCTTGCCTATGCTAATCATTTCTCTTTATGCACGCGTTTTAAAAACGTTTTTTGCGGTCGAACCATCCCCTTAAACCTGCTGCCAGTAATCGCCCCTTAACGCTGGCAACAGAAACGTGTGTTGGTCATTCTGTATTAACGTGCATTGCGATATCCGGTGCTGTTAGACGTCGATCTCGTTTCGAAATCGTTGCTATAAATCTATATTCAACTCCACAAGTCACCTGTGGCCGTCCAATTCGTCTTCTATCAAGATTTCGTTCTATCTCTCTTCTCCGAGGTAATGAGTGATGCACACCTTACTATCTTGTTCTACTGTCAACTGTTTGAGTCTTGGCATTTTTATGCTCATTACTGTAAACATAAATGTTTGGACTTTACGGATTTAGTGTAATAATTTTATATTTGCGTACAGTAATTTATAATAGGGATTAACGATTTCACGACATGCTTATCGGTTGCATTATTTTAAAGGAATTTTACCTTGCTTCCAAATTTATGGGCGGTAGTGTATGTAAATTAATTTTACATCCTTTAGTCTGACTTAGTACCTGTATTCAAAGTTTTCAAGATTACAAAAGCATTGTTTATTAAGAATCATCTTTATACCCAGCTGCGTGGGAGTTCGAATTTCGTATGGTCTAAAAACTTGCAAGTCATAACCAGAACCCCTTCGTAACTAAGCCTACATAGAGAAATTAACAATTTACCAATTTAAATTTATTCATTACAACAAATTAGTTCTAATATTTCCTTGTACAACTTGTTTCGCCTATTATATCCCTTAATAAAGCGTGTAATTTGAATTTAGCCGATAGCATGCATTGCCCAGCAACATTATAAATATTAATAAACGTTACTTAATTAAATATATTCGCGTGATAACATGCATATCACATATACGAACAAACATACGTGCGCGGACCTCCACGAATGTACCGTAAACGTGCAGTGCCTGGTGTTGGAATTATCTGGAACACGTACTTTTCGAGAATTGGTGTTTACAGTTTGCTGTAAATGATTTTTGGGATATCCGAAGTTTGATAGAAAAATTTGTGGAGGTTTCTTTTGAAAAATAATGCAGTACATGTTTGTAGATACTTTTAACAGGACCTGTTTATGTTGATGCAAGTAAAAAAACGTATAAATAATAGAGGTCACAATAAGTAAGCAAAGGTGCAGTGTTATCTTTTTTATTGCTGTCGTATATTCTATTCTATTATTTTTTCTGCAAATATTATTTATCCACTTATTTGTTTTCTGAATCGAGTATGGTCTATATACAGTAACAGAAAATGAAAATGGAATTTTTGTGGACTCTGATTACACTGGGTAACACACACTTTGGTGTCTCGCATTTTTTAAGTATAATTAAGCAATTTTGCAAAATAGTGCGGTCACATTTGTTCTTTCAGATCCAGTTTTTGAAATTCATCGTTCTGCTGTATTTAGGCAAAATTCGCCAAAATTAGATATAATGTTTCTGTTCCTCACTAACACCATCTAAGTTTTCTGAAAAATGATCTAAGTGGTTGTGAAGGTAATGAATTTTGATGTTCATGTTACAACCGAGCATTAGAAAGCATCTGTTGTACTAATAAATAACGGTGAAATTATTTAGTTATTTTTGGAACCAGCACATCGCAAATACCCTAAATCAGTATTTTACAGGCGTCACGACAAAGAATCTATTTTGTGGCGCGGGCGATTATCAATAATGTCACGGAATCGAATACAGTAATTGTTGTCTATTTAGTATACCTTTTGCTGTATGACAGAAGGAGCTGAAATATCTCCAGACTGGTTTGAGGATTTTCATGTCTTTCACTGTGAATAACCTTCGAACCTTTGAAAGGTATATGAATGTATTTGTAAGTTCATCTGGCTGCAATGTTCCTTAATGACTCCTTTTCAGATGGTCTCAAGTATTCATTGGTTGGTTGCCACTACAAGCGACGCCAGAAAGTTGTGTACTTCATTATGTACCTTGAAATTATGAATGAGTTTCAACCTAGATTGTTTGGTATTGAGGATAGACTTTTTGATTTTCCGAAGGTGGTATTTTCTTTAAAAATGTAGAAAAAAGCAAATAGTTTCCAGCCATATATTGGATAGCTAAAGGAGTTCCAGAGGACAATGTCTTTAGTCCCTTATTTTTTGTATTTCATCTTGATAACCCCTACACTGTTCTAGTAATTACCTTTTCTTCGGGTGGTGAAACTATTAATGATTTACGCCTAGTTAGCTCGAATTATTGTCATGTTGATGATATGACGATTAAAAAAGTAGTTTTGGATAATGATAAAACTGAATTCAAATTACTTAAAACTACACCACAGATCTAGCTGTCGCTGGTAACAAGAAATAATCATTTACTGTGGCTTGTTCTAAGTTCTAAGTTAAAATGAAAGCGACATATTGGTTCTCTAGCAATAAAAAAGTGGATAGTCTCTGTTACGACTTCAGACAATTGCATGGTTTACTAGATCCGTCAGCACACCTACTACTGTAGCATATGCGTATTGGAACACTGTTGCGAACTGTATTTGCATATTGCTGAGTTTGTTTTTCCATTGAAATAGTGCGCAAAATTATTTCGTTCGTGGCTACGCCGAAAACGATATCCCCTTCAAATTATTACCGACGCTAATTCGAGTACAAGGCACTGCACATATGTAGAAAGATACTAATAGTAATTTCTCCAATATTCCACGTCGTACTCGTATCTGCACCATATATAACTCGTAGGAAAAATCATACTTCTCCAATTACGAAACTGCAATAAGCGAGTAGAGTGCAAGAACGTACCTTTTTATGATACAGCCGCGTTATATTTTAATAATTTATTTTCCATTCATGTGCCAAAACATCCTTTGTGTGCTTTTTTTTAATTGTTATGGTCGCTTATTTACATTTTAGGCGATAACTTTTAACGACCGCTTTAATTCCTAAATTAATATTCATACGTAGCAAAACGTAGCGCAATATAAATTTGTATTTTCGCGCTCTAATAAAAAGAAATCAGCGTTGTTGTAAACATTTTTCGGATTGTAAGTGTTAAAATTAAAACAATTCGTAGCGTGTAAGATTTATTTAACTGTATTATAGTATATTTTGGCAATGAACGCTTGTAGTTAGATGTTTCTAGATGTAAGAGCTCTTAATAGTTGGTAAAAGCTCAGTTACTATTGACTTTCTAGTTCACTGAAGGCTTTTAAAATGAACAATTGGTAAATAAAGATTTGTGATTAAATGTAGGCTATGCTAAGAGCCTTTCACTGATTTATAGTGTGCAATGGTGTGAATATATCAAAAATTACTAAGAATACTGGGAATAGCTTTAATATACAGGAACACATGTTCCTATATATTAAAGAACTTTATAAGACTTTGATACTGTTCCTAGAACTATGAAGGACGACTACGGCAATACGTATAACGACCCACCTTCCATAGTGAGCGCCTTGCGGGAGTTTTTCCAATCGGTGTACCTTCCTTCATTTGCTCCAACGCCTGTTGCTCCAATTGCTTCGTGCGCTACTATGCTTGACCTAGTTTCTGTAACTGAGATGGATGTGGTGTGTGCTATGAGATCCTTAAAGAATAATTGCACGGCGGGTAGTGATGACATTCCGGCCTTTTTTGTTAGAGGTTGTGCAAATATATTTGCTTCTCCTCTTTGCTACTTGTTCAGTCTTGCTCTCAGAACATCCACCTTCCCGTCTGTGTGGAAGATTGCCAAATTGGTGCCTGTTTTTAAAAATGGTGAGAAGTGTGTTATCTCCAACTATCGTCCCATATCGTTATTAAATAATTTTGCTAAAGTTTTTGAGAAATGTTTGTACAAATATATTTATGCTCAAGTTAGACCCTGGATTTCAAATGACCAACACGGTTTCGTTGCTCAACGATCTACGGTAACTAATCTTGTTACAATTACACAATACCTATCTGATAGTATTGATGCTGGTGGACAGGTAGATGTTGTGTATACTGACCTAACAAAAGATTTTGATCGAATCGACCACACCGTGCTTATTAATAAATTGGACAATATTGGATTTTCGTCTTCTCTTTTGTCTTTATTCCAATCGTATCTTCTTGATAGAAAGCAATTTGTGACATACATGGGATTTGAGTCTGATTACTTCGCGCCGAGCTCTGGAGTTCCTCAGGGGAGTAACTTGGGTCCACTTCTGTTCCTCATATATATAAATGATTTGTGCTATCAACTGAACTGTCCAAAGTTGTTATACGCAGATGACTTGAAGTTGTACTCAACAATTAATAATTCTCAGGATTGCAATCATTTGCAAAGCCAACTCGATATATTCCACACGTGGTGTGTCAACAACAAACTAACAGTTAATGTAAACAAATGCAAAATTGTCACCTACACTCGTAAGACGACTCCAATTATATATACCTACCACTTGGCTGGATCTTCTTTACCTAGAGTGACCTCTATGAGAGACTTGGGCGTCGTCTTTGACTCAAGACTGACCTTTATGGAGCACATATCCAGTATTTGTACATCAGCGTTGAGTATGTTAGGATTCATTATACGTGTTACACGACCATTTGCTTCTATAACAGCCATTCTTCCTCTTTATTTCGCTTTTGTTCGGTCTCGACTGGAGTATGCGTCCTTGTTCTGGTCACCTATGTACATCTATCAGATACATCTTCTAGAGCAGATTCATAGAAGGTGTTTGAAGTTCTTGTACTTTAAAAAATTGAATACTTACCCGATACAAGGATTTAGCCACAGTGCTCTGCTAGAGGCATTTAATATTGATTCATTAGAACTACGTCGAAAACAGGCTGAGTGTAAATTCCTATTTACTTTACTTCATAATGGTCTTGATGTCCCTGAGTTGTTGAGTAAAATCAACTTCATTGTACCACGTTCAGGATCTAGGCAAACAAATACATTTTACTGTTTCGCACCTAGAACAAACATCGCCATCAGGTCCCCAATACACAGATTGTGTAGCAATTTCAACTCTATGGAGTTTGCCGAGTTGGATATACATATTTGCACTTTACCGTCCCTTTTGACGCTATGTAGACCGCGGGTGCGTTACACTTAGTTGAATACTTTTTCCGGTCTCTCTTTTTTCCTAACCCATGGTAAACTACTTTTTTAATTTAAATTAAAGCAACTAGTTACTAAGTTTTCTAATTTGACATACTTTAATTTTATGTTATTTATATTTGCATGTGTACATTATTTAACATTGCCTTGTAATTGGATATTTGTATCTGTTGGGCATTAAATATTATTATTATTATTATTATTATTATTATTATTATTATTATTATTATTATTATTATTATTATTATTATTATTATTAAAAGCATAAATTGCTAGTAAATTCGTCTTATTACACTGGCCAACAAATATTTTTTTGCTGACTAACATCTGACACTTGGTTTTAGCTAATGCAGATATATTAATGCCAAAAATGGAACCCATTTTTCCCTTTTACGTCATGTTTCTTTTTTTCACGATATCTCTTGGTTGCCGAAATAGGGTCTCATTTACATATGCCAAAAATTTTCGCAACTAAACTAACATCCATATTAATACCAATACTAATGTGAATAACAACACGTAATTAATTACGTCGGAAATTGCAAGAAAATTGTAATTTTATCATTTCCACGACTAAGTTACGAAAATGCTGGGGTATTTGATGGACCTGAAAATTAAAATTATAATGACAGATCCAAATTTCATCTACTCTATGAACAAACCCGATCTTCATTCACTATGGTCGCCAACAATTTCTTGGAAACAAAAAAGCCCTCAACTACAAAAATCTAGGGATATCAATGCTTCATAAATGTTAGCGTCTAGGTTGTAACATGAGCATGAAGCTTTATTTCCTTCATAGGTGTCATCTTGATAGGTTTCCCGAAAATTTAGATGCTGTAAGCGATGAATAAGGCGAGAGGTTTCATCAAAATTTAAAAACTATGGAAATTCGATTCCAAAGAGGAGTGGATTCTCATATGATGGCAGACTACTGTTGAAGTCTTCAAAGAAACTACCGAACTCAAATACGCAGCAGAACGCAAACGCAGATCTATTCCCTGATTGGTTGATGTTTGACGGAGATCTTGAGGGATAGCCTTTCGACTCCTTTTCTGTCCAGATTAAGCCACACATGCCAGGGCTCTGGGGTAATCACTGCCACTTAAATAATTTTCTATGATTTTACTGGAATACTTGGGATATCATTGCTCTTTTGCAATGTGAAATTTGGGTCAAGAAAACGACCATCATTCCAATACCATCCAAAAATTTTACTTTCAAACTTAATTTTGTTTTTGCAAATACAATACTGAAAAATACGATACTACCTCATAACCTCATAACAATTAGCTATGTTGTAGCTAATACCTAATACATATTTTTTAAACAAGCAAGTGCGTAAAACTTTAACCAAAACTATTCACCAAATCCTAAGGGACAACGGTGTGAAAAAAACAAAACCTCAGGGACAAGGGTGTGACTATATAACTCACACCGGACGGTTAGCTCGAAATACATAAAAAAATGCTCGCCATCTTCGGACTGGAAAAAGCTAAAAATTAATATTTACTGTAGTAAATTGAAAATTTTTGGTTTTTAATTATTTTCTTTAGATTATTGGGTGACGAATCAAAAATTCAAGATATTAACTGGACATCATCTGTATGTTAGAAGCCGTTCAAGTAAACGTTGTGGAGAATTCTTTCATATTAAAACATCCACTTTCCAGAAGAATTTTATTGTATATTAAACCATAGATCAAAAACAGTGCGTTTAGTTAGGCAAAATTGCTGAATTCCCCTTCCGCAAGGAGACAGGTTAACATTTTATCCGCCTTGAGCACGAGTTTTAACGCCCTATGATCAGTTGATAGTCCGTAGCAGTTCTTTTCGTCAACCAGATTACGCGAATACGTTCTGAATATGAGTGACAATTTCGAGCATGTATGTGCTATGAGATTTTGTCTCATACTAAGACATAGCGCGACAAAATTTTTTTACAAAACTTCAACAGGCCTACGGAGATAATGTTTAGGCAAGACCCCTAGTTTTCAAGTCGTTTAAGGCAATCTTAGTTGCCCAAGACTGGATTGAAGATGATTCTTGCAGTGGAATTCATTCATCTCCGAGAAGCTAAGAAAATGTCAACGGAATTCGAAATCTTTATTAGCATGATCGTTCATCAGATTTTGACCAGTGAATTGGAGATGAAGGAAACCTGCACGAAAACTTCGCTGAATACAATGGAGAATCAGAAGGAAGCGTCCTTGACCCATTCCTTGGATCATATTATCACTCGCGACGAGCTTCGGATCTGGAATTTTTTTAATATGAGGTAGTAATACACCTCTAGAACCAGCAATGGCATGCTCCAATCTCACCGCAACCAAAATAAGCCAGAATAGGCAAGTCAAAGATCAAAAGTGTAATCTACTTTTTTTGACATCTCAGTCATCGTTCATAAGGAAATTTGTATCTCAGGGTTAAAGTATAAACCAGCATTCTTATCGATAGGGTCTTTGAACAGAATCTCTCCTGTATGAGATCCTCAAGAAAGCTTGAGTATTTCTAGAAAGCGCCTTGCCACGTCGGGGTCTTATTCAAGCGACTTCTGTGTCTTTTCTTTTTCGCAAGTTTAAAAAGTCACATTTAAGCACACTACTTTGGGCATTTGAACTCATTACTTGAATGCGATTTCAGTATCGGACTTCCAGCACTGCTATGGAGAGCTTGGGAAGCCACTTCTAATCCTATATGGTTTTCCAATGCAATTACTTTGAAGAAGACAGATCGAAATTCTAATTTCATTTGTAGATAAAAAAACATTTAAAGAACAGCTCAACTAATTTATTCTACAGAAAAATTACTCATGAATTTTTCTAATGCTTATTTAGTTTTACACCGTGTCAGCTATAAAGTTATATAAACGCAAATATCTTCAACGATAGCAAGCCAAGCCAAACGTGATCAGTTAATTTGAACTATTCCTATTTATTAAACCTTCTTCTTTGTTCGTCACGATTATACACCGCCGCACTGTCTTTAATTTCAAGTTTTAGTAACGAAGCCTTCACATTCCATCATTCCGAGAACAATTTAAAATAATTAATTGACGTTGTTTAATAAAACTGTAACGAAACACATTAAGCAAGGGGGGAGAAGCGCGATGAAGAAGTAAAAAATTAAGAAAAAAACCGCCGTACGTAGGAAGAAACAACGGTTAATAATAATAATTAGAAACGTCATGCATACGCTTATACGTAGGCAAGAAACAGATGAAAAAATAATGGTTATTAAATTGGATATAAAATTCCTTTTTAAGTTTAAAAGTACTCAAGTTGAAACGAATCTGCAAAACTATTCATATAAATTATATAGTACTAGTGAAAAATTTCCATAATTATCCCAATGGTATTACTACTACTGGATGTACTTTAAACTACAAGAGCACTCTTCCTTTATTAGAAATAGATCGTAGTACAGGTTTACGTTATCTAATTAAGTTATATAGTTCTGTCCTTCTATATTGTGGGCTGTACAAAATTATCCGTTCAACAAGCTATTTTATCGTTTCTGTTTTCTTTGTATTTGAAGTTGGATGCTTAATGGCATTGTGATAACTAGCATTATCGAAAACAATTACTCATCGTTGTGGAAGATTTGGTATTAAATGTTCTTCCAACCATCTGTTATAATTTATAAAAATCATGTCGTCGTCATAATCACCAGTTTTTTTGATCTAATTTAAATATTAATAGTGCATTATCCGCAAAGCCTTCGTCGCTGACTGGAAAAGCATTATTTACATGTTACAACTGTAAGATTTTGCTTGATGTCATAAAAGCATGCGCAATTATCAAACTCTTCCCCTTGGATGTAGGGCTTTTGAGACCAAGATTGCATTAGTGAACCCATTCGTGAGGTGTGGTATGGCTCGCATGGAAATAGGTTTCATTCAAAAATATGTATATACATATAAATGTTATGGTAAATATTTTTAAGTACCCGTGTATACTATACGCCTACCCTCGACATCTCAGTTCTCGAATATCATCCCTTTCCATTAAAATTTTGCGATTATCTGGGGTTTTCTTCCAACAAATGGAATTAGTACATGCTATGCGTATATCAAATTAAAAATATCTAAATCCTATTTTATGCAATAGTGTTCCAAAGATGATATCCTTCCAACGAACACAACGTCTTGTGTGAACCCGATTAAACTTATTAAAATGCCGAGAGGAAACAAGTTTACAAAGACGCTTTGAAATTGTTGCTTTTCATCAGGAAGATTATTCAGTGCGTCAAATTTCCGAAAAAATACATGTCTGTTAATGATATCATCCGGAGACATTAAGGCACGGGTGGTTTAAGAGATCGGACACGTTCAGATCGTAAGAGAATAACAACTCACCCCCACGAGCTGAGCAAACGAAATAGGAGACTGACAGCACTACATATCGTCTCCGATGTTACTACAGTGAAAAGAAGATTAAAAACTGCTAAACCTTTACTGCCGCATTGCAACAAACAAGAACCCCATTTCGACGGAGAAAGAGACAAAAAAATGGCTACAATGGGCAGAAACACATAGAAATTGGAAAGTGGATGATTGGAAAAGGGTGCTATGGGCTGATGAGTCAAAATTTGAGGTGTTCGGACAATCCAGAGCGAAAGGCCAATATTGCAGGATTGTGTAGTGTCGCAAAGCCCTGATCTAAACCCCATCGAGCTGTTATAGGACGAAGTGGACAGAAAGGTCCGAAAAGTATGCCTTACCTCCGTTTTACAAGAGGAATGGACTAATATGCCAAATAGAATGTGAAAGCTGTTCTTCGCGCAAAAGGGAGTTTCTTTGACGAACGGAATGTTTATTTTCGTTAGAATGTCTTTTTTACCTTTATACTCTAATTTTAATCGCTATTATTAAATTGCAATAAAAATTTTAAGTTTTGGAATAATGGGTTTGAGTATTTTCTCGTTTTGTTAAATTTATTTGCGTATCCGAATTAATATGGACGATAGTGTGTATCTGTTTCATCCGATTACGTAATGCTATGTCTTTTTAGTGCACTTTTTAGTGGTTTCTACGTATGTTTCTTCCGATTTTAATAGTAGTCTAAGCGACACGTATTGATTATGTTCTTTAAATAAAGAAGGATAGAGACACCCCGTAGGATTTAGTGCTCCCATCTAAAGTGCAAATAAACTGTAAGGTAACACAAGTCTGCATTTTGAATCCGCGGTATTCAAGAAAGCAAATTAATTATGTTAAAATGTACAGAGGTCCGGTGTAATAACCGGTAAACCATGCTATATAAATCAGAATGTCAACTAATCTGCAACGATACGATGCCAAATGTTGCGATGAGGCCACTATGCCGCGCTGTAAATTGCAAACTTGACATTTGGATTTGTTAATATAGTAATTGAAGTAATAATTCGCCTACTTTAATTTAAATAAAATATAACAAGTACCATCCTGTTGTATAAAATAATTCGACCTCGGTGTCCGAATAGTAGATAGATGTATATATGTAGCGCATATGTACGTGCATGCAATACATGTACGATAGACGTTAGTACAATATAATACGCAGTTTGTCGCTCTGCAGCATTTTTTCGCTCTATTCTAGCGTTTTTTGTTTGTCTTATTCCAACAATCTCGGACACTTGTACGCGCCCGTATATGCCAACCGCTAATAGACACGAAAGATGCTGCTGCACATTATCGTCATTATCGAACGCGCTTCATTTAAAGCAGCACATTTATCCTGATTTATTTATGCTTAATTACTAAAAACAACAGATGTTTCAAAGAAGTGTTGTGCATGCGCGTGCACTTATAAACGCTTCGCCGGTCGCGTATGAGTGCATACGTGCTTTATATATCACTAACTAGAATCTGCGTTAGCGATAAACAAAACTATATACAGGTTGTTTGTAAATTGTTTGTTTAAAGCCGGTGCCGCACAAGCGATACTTTAAAAATATTGAACACAATTGTACATGATGTCGAATATTAATTTTGTTGTATTATATTAATTGGAACACCACGTTAAACTAGCCTTTCGTAACAAAGAACGCAAAAAGTAGGTAGAGGTCCTAAAAGTTGTTTTCTCCTAACTAAAAAGGGTATAGGTTACACTGTAAAATAAACGGTCACTTTACGGGTGTATGTGGTGAATATTACCTTTTGGCAAGGAGTATTAGTAACCGAATTTTATGGTAAACAGTGATTTTGGTGAAATATTTACAAATACGAAGGTAATTTTACTGTAGAGAAATAACTTATTTGTTAAATTGATTTAAATCAGGAAATAACCGGCTCCCTAAACTGCTTACATTATCGAATTGTACGTGATACAAGCTTGTTTACATTACCGGGCGTTCCATTTGATCGTATAGTAACAATTTTCCGTTTACATGACCGTAACATTTCCACTACCCGGTAGTAGGAGCGAGCGTTTACCGTATTAACCGAATTTTATGGTAAAGAGTGTTTTCGGTGAAATTTTTACAAATACAAAGGTAATTTCACAGTAGAGAAATAACTTATTTGTTAAGTTGATTTCACCTTGAAATGGAGAAAAAATAATACGTATGGTGGCTATTACTTAGTTAAGTTAAAAATGTTCTCCCTAGCGGAAAATGTTTCTATAAAAATAAACTGTTTTCTTTTGAAAGTTGAATCCATCTGTTAACACACATAATCGGTAACCTTACGTTAGAATCTAATGCACATATGTACACAATGTATATGAAATGCAATGAATACGTGCGTTTACTATTATGTCATTTCTTGTAGTATAATTTGCATTTATGCATTTATTTAGTGCTAATTCTTGTTTGTAATACATGGGGGTAGAGTTTGGTATCGTCTGATTTATATAACAAAATACATTAGAATAAGTTACTGCGGTTCGGGACGGACGGACTCAATTGACAAATTGAAACATGTTCCGTTACATCTCATTTATCCATTGTATTTCAAAAAATGCTACGGTACTACTATAGAAACAAAAATGACAAAGGAAGTATAAAGGATAACGTGTTTTTCAGGAGAATAGGTGGTTCTGCCTCTAGCGTGGTTTACACGTCGCGTTACCGTGCCACTTTGGTTTCCCCTATTCTCCTGAAGAAGCCTCATACGACGGAGACGAAATGTTGAGATCCCACCTTTCTCTTTTGGTCTTTTTCCTTTTTCTTTTTTTCTCTCGTATCCCCCCCCCCCTCCCCTTCTGTCTCTATCTCTTTCTCTTATTCTTTTCATCTTTCTTTCTATTTCACGTCCCCCCACCCTTTATATTTTTTTCTTTTTATCTCTTTTTCTTCTTATTTTTCTTTCTCCTCTTACTCTTATTTCTTTTTTATATATCTCATCATGATACGGTCTAATTCCGAAAGTAGTTCGTTTATTAGCATTTATTCCATCCAATAATTGTTTTTAAAGTTAAAATATTTTTCTTTGTAGCTCTATACGCTCTTTATATGGAAGGTAAAAGTATTCGCGCAAATACTTCTCCGAAAGACGCAAGAACAATTTGCCTTGTTTTATATTTTGAATTTAGAATATCCAAAAAAGGCACTGAACATGTTAGAAATGCTTCAATGTTATCTTCTGTAAATTCACCCAGATGAAGGGTGACCAGATCAAGCTAAAAATAATCTAATTGGGCGCTACATCCAGCATGCACCTGACCACGCAAAACAACTCCACCACTCTACACAAAGTAACCATAAAATTAACAAATTTCAAACCAAATTCAAATTTTACATTCCCTAAGTAACCGACGTACATAAGACTTAAAAGCAATTGAGTGCAAGTCTAGTAGAGTGAGAGGGAAAGAACTTAATTGTGCAACCTGATAAGTAAGCAGCGTTTAAGTAACTCAGTTCCTTGTGAAGGAAAAGTAATGGTATGCTGATATCTAACATTGATACTGTGGATGTCGGTACTGTAGCTAATATTGCAATATAAGTAAGATGTTACAGCCTTTCTTTATGATATAAGCATAAGTAATGAAGTCTTCGACGCTACCACATATCCAACCAATTCACTCACTTCAACGTATGAGTGATATGTTGGAACTTTTTTTACACCGAAAATGAAATGTAAACATGAATTCTGAACTCTCTGTATTCTCCTAACATCCACGACAAGTACACTTGTATGGTAAACAGGATCACAATAATTAAAATTGGGAAGTATTAGAGCATCGCATAGCACTAATTTTTTGGCTTAATACATGTAAAGAAGGTTTTTTAATGCACTGTAAGATTTTCGTGGTGGGTGAGACATGTCTTTTGAAATTTAAATCTGCATCAATATACACAATCCGAGGCTCTTAACACACTGAACCACAGGCACCGGGGTGTCTTTAATAGTAATATGAAATAAAAATATAAAATGGGGCTTGTTAAAGATTATTATGGATGACTTAAATGGATTGAGTTTTAATGAACGCGACTGACTGCATTTTACTAAGATGTCTACGTCCATTGGAATATTTTTTATGGCTTTATTGAATTTATCAGAGGAAAAAAAAATAAAGAAGTTGTGACTAGACTGTATACATAGTGAAAAGAACTGGACCTAGAATAGTTCCTTGAGGAACTCCACTGGAGATTAACATTGTGTTAGATATACTATTGCCAATTTTGACATATTACCGACGGTCGTAGAGATAATTACTAAAAAGTTTTACAGCTTATGATCTAATCCTATAAAATGTAGAATTGCTAGTTGTTTCAGTATGTCCAAAGTCTTACTATATTCCAACAACATAACCAAAGTTATTTCATTTTTATCACTAGATTTAACGTTTGCATCGACCAGATTCAACAAAATTGTTGCATTACTGTACTTCGGCCTTGAACCAGATTGACGAATGAGATTTATACGTGAAGATTCTAAATATTCCTGCAATTGTGACGCTACAACCTTCTGCAAAATTTTAGATAAAACGGGAAAAATACTTATTGGTCGCAGCTCACTAAAGTGTGCGATCTTGGGAAACGGAGTGACCAGGCGCTGGTGCAAATACGGAAATACGAAATCATTTTGCTCGCTACTTGAAAAATTGCGATATTATGTAAATTTCCAGTTGCACCTGTACTTCTCTATATAAAATTAAAAAATTCTCTACTTCATACAGACGAAATTTATTCGCAGAATTGTTTTGGTCTGGATTTTCTTCATACGAATACCATTAAAATTTCAACCATCATAAATATTTCTCGCCCTTCTACATTCAAGTCTCGCAAATCTCCTTTTTCCTTCTTTCCTCTTGCTTTATCCTCCGTAATAATTAATGGGAAAAGAGTAACAATACCCATAAAATTTAAACCCAAAGAGAAGCAAGCGCAAATTGCACACAACAATTGTCCCTCGTCCTCGAAGGGAACCCTCGTCCGCACTCCCCCACGCTTACAGCTAGGTACCCGCCGCATAAAACGCGAACCAAAAAAAAAAAAGTTGTCACTTTTACTTTCCACGGGCCGTAAAATATACAAAAGTTATTCGTTCTACACCGGGCTTACATAAAATATTTAGCGCGTCGAACATCAAGCAGGCCACTACATAACGTTTCATTTTCCTCCACCTCTCTGCGTTCTTCGCGACGAAGCTCCGATCTCTTTTTGCGAATGACTTTTACTACTGGCTGTATATATAAAGTGAGGGAAAAACACTGAGGGTAATAAAGACTTTTAAATATCTTAAGGCTGGAAAGTGTTATTACAACGGTCGAGGCGGAGGGGAAGGAGGTAGGCTGAATAGGAAAAAAGGTACGGAACGGTCGTAAAATGTTTTTCGAAGAGTGTGTTGCAGCGACATCCGAAAATTAAAATAATAGCCGCGTCGGGTCGAATATAAATAGGGCATTTTTTGCTTTGAAGGAACATGTGAGTGTACTAGCGTCAAAGCTGGAGGAATACTTTTGTGGAAGTAATCTGGAAGAATATTGACCTTGTTGGTACATGAATATGAAAAGTATGTTAACTTGGCATAATAGCCCAAAAATAAATCAGTTACATCGTTTGGTAATGTAGGGCGCTTCCCGTGATACAACTTCAGGTATTTTAAAATCGTTGACATCGTTTTGTGAGTTTAGAAAAAAAAATACTTTCTATTTTTAATTGTTCTCATTCCTTTATTCAAAAGGGATAGCAAATCCGGAACCTGTAGATCACTATTCACAATCTTAAGAGCAAAAATTATTTGTGATGCAACATAACGATCCGCCAAATCTTAATCTTCTAAAAAAAAAGCATTTTTAGAGGATTAGTACAGTTATTGTAAAAAACGTCATGTTTATGGAAATATAAGATGTTCAAAAATTTATGCTGTGCCATCTCAACTAGATTCATATATTCATGACATCCCGGATTCCACACAATAGAACCATATACTAAGTGTTTAGTATTGCGAAACGGAAAGTTTAGTGTTATTAAATATTAACTTAGTATCAAAAAATATACGAAGATCTCTATACTCACAACTTCAACTTTGTATACATACCTCCTCACTGTATTAGTTCTACGGGCAAACGTCATCGCTTTGCACTTAGCAATATTTAGCGGTAAATGATTCTCCAAACACCAAAGGTGAATAGATAGCAGGTCACCCTGCAAAATTTCACAATCTGCAGTGGAGTATATTCTAGAAAAAATGTTAAGATCATCGGCGTATACAGTCCCTGTCCAATTTATTAGGGCCACTTGCTAAAATAGCAATTTTTTTTTTAATATATAATGAGAATCGTATAGTACAAGCATAAGTTTTGGCATTTATAATTGGTCTTACTCTTCTTGGCATACTGTCTATACAAGCGCTAATGATATGTCTAGTTGTAGCGCCATTTTGCCACACATCCTCAATATTTCTTACTAATTGCTCTGTTGTAGCATTTTTTCTCGAATACAGGCGTGATTTTAGAACACTCCACATGTTCTCAATTGCATTGAGGTCGGGAGAATTTTCGCCCCAAGGTACCACTGGTAGAGCATGCCTTTCCAAAAGAACTTTTTATGGATTTGGCAATATGGCATGGTGTCCTATGGTGCATGAATGTGTAAGGGCTATAAATCATTGATATATGGCATCAAGACCTCCTCCAATACCCAATATGTTGGTCCTAATTCATGATACCTTGGCAAAAATACAGTGGTCCAGGATCTTCGACTGATATACAGGACCATACCATAACTGACGGAGGATGTTTCACCGTTTTTAGTACTCTAGCTTCACCAAACCGTTTAGATGGACGTCGTCTAAAAAATTGAACTCTTTCAGTCATGTCTTCTAGTTTTGACTCATCGCTGAATACCATCATTAGCGAAAAGACGTCGTTAAAAGAAAAAAAATGCTTAATTTACATATTCGTTTAAGTTATTTTATCTTACCTTTCGCCAATATTCAATTGTGTAATGTTGAAGACGTTTTGCCCATTCATAAAGTGCGCGTTTTATTATCGGTGTTAATTTTGGCGTTTGCATTTTAATTCTTGTTGAGACATTACATTTCCTATTTCTTTGGCATATAAAGCTATACGTCAATCATCTCGATTAGTAGTGATCCTTGCTGCAAAACGCTCTTCGGATACTTGTATTGGGTCTCTCTTCTTTTATTAAAACGGCAATGCGCTGCACTGTTTGTCGGGATACTTCTTCTGTCTTTACAATTGTGCGTTGACAATACACTCTTACGCATTTTTTTATATGCCCTTTTTTACCCATAATGAAAAGACATAATGCGCATACAAGCGCAGCCATTTAAAGTGCAACACTAACACAGACAAAGCGTTACATAAACATATAAATATTCTTCCTACAATAGTAACCGATCCAAATCTTTCAATCTTGTTTCTACCCATCTTCTATACAGTACAGAATGATTCATGAGGGGGATAATAATAGATAACAGGTCATTAAGTGTGACTCTCAATTTTTTAAAAAGATATTTAGGGAACGTATTTAGATAGGTATTGTAGATCCTATTTGTGAATGCTTTTATTTGTAAATTATCGCGTTGGAAACATACAAAAGCTTAAATTTATAAGGTGGCCCTAATAAAATGGACAGGGACTATAGTGGACATTTAGAGTTAAGCCGGTCATTAATGAAAATAATAGATGGGAGTGATCCAGGAATAGTGTCCTGTGGGACACCCAAAGGACACATATAAGTCTGACCGAAAACCAGAGCTTTCCACGTAATTGGTACGCCCACCTAGATAGGATTACAATAATAGTATCCAGATTTTAGTAAAATATCTTCCCTAGACGGTTCCTTTTTCACCATTCGAATACTTTAGCTCCTGATCGTACTCAAGACGAAATTCTTTCCTTCTTTTTAATTTATGTTATTCGCGCTAACGCAGTTGTCATTAGGAAATAATAATATTATTTATGCATACGTCCATTAGAATTATTTGGAACGCAAAAGCGTTCGCCGCGGACATTTTTACGCAATTTCGCAATCCGCATTATTAATATTAAATATACAGGCGACGTTTCGCAATCCGTCCGGCACTAACTTACTGTTTACGACGATTTTTTCGTTCCTTTCGCGTCCAGCCGACCCCGCTACATTTTATGTAGGTTACACAAACACGCATCGAGCAATATTATATTATGCAAGTTCGGTTCGCATTGATAAACAATAATTTTGCGTACACGTACGCGGGTGCATTTCTTTCGTCGCGGTCTCGCGGACTTTTTGCTCTTTGTCTTCCTCCAGCGCGAATGCGCGCATAACAATGACGAGGAAAGTTGTGACACTCTCTCGGAGGTACGTCCGATGGAATGTCGCCTTTTAAGGCGGTTACAGTGAAAAGAAATGCTTAACGAGAATGAGACACGCGGGAACCTGATATTGCGTAAACGGTGTTGATGATCGAACGAAGTCTCTTACAATTGGTATCGCTTGATAGCTTTATCCTTCGAAATTCTTTCAATCTGGTTTCATGGAGTTAAGACGGAGACCACAAGTTAATATAGTTTTTTATATACTTGCTGAAGATTTAAAGTGTGCGTTAATATGAGGAAATTCTAATCTACGTGATATGCTCTAATTAAAGTCAACAAATACCACAGTTTACTGTCGAGATTTTGAAGAATGTTGCACGATGGTCGAATTAAAGTAATCCATGATCCATTCTATAAGAATTTCTTTTCACCCAGTCATTTTTCAGAAAGAAATCGCAGGTATCCACGTCTAGAAAATCTCGCTGTTGCAATGGCAAATGAGTGGGTAGAAGATGCACTTGTGTTGGTGAAGACGTTTTCTTTATCAATCCAAAACGATATTTTGGCGGTCCCAAAAAACTGTGGCCATGACTTCTCTGCTGATGATATGCTCCTTGTCCTCCGCAGGACATGTTTGCCAGCAAAAATCCATTGCATCGACAGCTCTTTCAATTCTAGCGTATACTAATGAGTATTGCTCAGAAACTCTTTTGAATTACGTTGATACACGTCCAAATACATACAGTTGTGAAGAGGATACTTGATTCCATTTCTGCAATTTGCAATGAACAAACTTATAACCCATCGTATTGAAAGCTTTGTTGCTTTTTATGCTGATATGTTTACCATCGCAACAATATCTCTATGTCACTCATTTTGTCGATTATTTCCTAGCTAATCACTTGTACTCATTTGACCACATCGATGAAAAATCTTTATACTGGTCATCTTGGAAAGCTATCAAAACAAGACTAACTAACTAACAAAACTAAATAAAGAATGCTATTGTTACGTTCTCCTGGTTTGAAGAACAACGCCGCTGTAGCCTGCTCGTAATTTCCTAAATTACTTGACCAATACTTACTTGTAGAGTATGTTCGCTTATTTACTAGAGGAGAGGTTGTACAGTGAAACTCAATGCGCATGCGCAAAAAAATATATTTAAAAATGGAATGGTTACACAGTTTCCACTCTTGCCTATGTACATGTACGATGTACGTAAGATATATAGATTTGCAATAATTGCAGTTATTCGAGCTCTCTTATACATGTAATGTACATTAGCATTTGTATATGTATTTTCATTGGTAGCAACATAAAGTAATGCCTCAGCATGTACGTTGCAACGCTATGTCTTAATTCTGTTTAAAAGGTTAAACTCTTATATGCTTCCGCTGAAGCTTTGTCAGAGGCATGTACTAATGCCTCGATCTGTTTGCATGCGCCACTACCTTTTATAGGAGCCAACCCTATTTATTTCTTAAATTTATAAGCGCACCTCGGTGCTATGCTTATTTATATGTCCCTTTCCGGGAGCCTAATATACTTTCCTTGTTTTAAATTTGCCTAAGGGACTTGGCCCTGTATTATTGGCATGTATTTGTACTTGACCAAATACGTTTGTTATATTCACATTTATAGGGGAACCCACCCTATCTCTTAGAGCTTGAACGCCTGGTCGAGGGCGACAGTAGCGATAATAGCCGATCTCAATACAAAAGTAATGTCACAGCTACCCAGGCGTTCTCGTTTGAAATATTACGATATGTGCAATCTTTAGCTCTTTACTACTGCGCCCCAAAGAAGGGAAAAATCCAGTAACCAGCAAATGTGCGAACTGCGCACCGACAAGTAAAACGGAGCGATGATGCCGACATTACATAAGAAAACTGGTCCGTGACACTCGCCCGCTACGACGAGCAACTAAATGAAAAATTTCTAAGTCCCGATACGACAAGGACCGAACAAACGTACAAAAGACAACGGGCGCTGCGGCCGCAACGACCGTCAGCAAGAAGCGGAGTGATCGTACTTGTAGAGGAGGTCTATACATGCGCGCCGACAATCTCACCAAAATAATTTCCGACACAAACTTAACTGAAGACTAAAAATATGTACAGACGACAATGGACACAGGAGTCTCGACGTACGATGATAGAAAATCGAGAATTTATACTTATTAAAAAATCTATACGTGTGGTCCGACGACGTTACCAAATGACTCCCGCCAGAAATAAATGTATAGACAACGTCCTCGACGATTCCCGCCAAAACTAGGAAAACTTAGAAATCTCTAATAATCTTACGACGACGTTACTGTACACGTTACGACGAGGCACGAAAGGTGACCGAGAGTGCACGATCGCTAATACCTCGACTGTCGCGCGGAGACGACTGCCTATGCTTGTGTACCTTAAATTTCAAGAAAACTCCCATTACATATCCGACGACGTTGCAGTGAATGATTTCTAATTAGGCAGTTTTAGCTAGCGTAATGCGAATGGCTGACTTGCATACATATACAATGCGTAATGTACATACATATTAAAATAAAATTGGATATAAGAGAGCAAAATAAACAAATATAAGAATGAAAATAAATAAATATAAAAATGAAAATAAAATAATATTCTAAATGAAAATAATAATGCAAAGAAGATAAAATACATAATAGTAAAAAACTTACAAAACACAAAAAACAATGTTAAGTCCTTAACAGCTATTGTCCAGAAATATACTTCCAGAAATGACCTTCTACTTTAGCCTCTTATATGCAAATAGCCTTTAAGAAGCTGCCATTCATACCACACCATATTTGCAGTAGTAGTATTGTGTGTGGATATATAAGATCTGGTGCCATCTTACTGAGACCACATATTTTCCCCAACTTTCCAATTCGTCAACTGAAAGGTTTGTAATCATATTTGAATATTGAACTCTAGCAACACTTGTAGTATTATTATCCTCGTTTTAAAAGAAACATGAACTTACAGAGCAGTAATTTCTTCAGTATTTCTTGTGAAATTGGTACGCCCCAGATTTTAACAATCATGTGTGTTTACTAATGCTATGCATATCTTCAATTAACAGCTACATATTGAAACGGATGTGAATATTTTATATATTGAATCTGCTATTTATTTGAAAGTAAACATGTTTCTAACAAATTATTAAAATTTGTAGTATCAAAAAGGAAACCAAATCTAAAAATTGGAGAATCAGATGTTGAAAATGCAAAATTTACTGAACAAGAAATATTAAGACGGCGATAAATTCAATAACTTGTGACGTCGCCTTTAGCCTTAATGACAACACGAATTCTGACAGGCATGTTAAGGACTAATTTCCTACACAATTTTGGTGTGCTTTTGTCTCGTATATGTTGAATTTCGCAGCGCAAGTCGGATTATTTCAAAGATTGGAACTATTTGCAGCCCAAACAATATACTTATGTTGTTTCTCGCAAACTATAATGTTTTCGTGCGTACTGTGTGACATGAAGCGCCGTCTTGTCTGAGCACCTCACTGCTTGTCGGTAATTGTTCTGGCAAGTTTGCCCGATATTTCCGGGCATTCACAAGACCTTCCACAAATTTTAATTGGCCTACTTTGCTAGCCAACATGCAGCCCTAAATCATTTGCTCTTTTGCAAATTTGATTGTTCGTTTCAAACCATATTTATGAAATACCTCATTCTTTTTGCGTATTAGTCTTTTGAGGCTGTCACGTACACAACCGTCAAATGTCTGTTGTAGCTAAGAATAACCCATTTCCAATCTTCTTGCAACCTTTTCCTTATTTCAGTTAAAAGTATAACAGTTATAAATGAAAAACACTATGGATAGTTGAGTGTAGGCTTTCACGACCGTAGTCCATAGTAGAAATGTTTTCCGGGTTTTGTCGTGTATTCACTGTTTTACTTGACGTTTCGTTGATGATGCTATCAGCTTCTTCAGAAGGCTTCTAAAGACTATTCTACAGTCTTTAGAAACCTTCTGAAGAAGAAAAGATTTCGACTAAACACTATGGATAATCAAAGGTCATACTTATGTTGAAACTAAACTTAGGCGAAAGAAATTTTAAATTATACAGAAAATTTTCTAGATTTCGTACAATGAGCGGAACTGTCCCAATGCATAGTTGGTAAAGTTCGTAGTCTGGAATTTGCTTCTTTGCACGTTAACAAACAAGTAATGGATTTTATAATAGTTTTAGAGACATTGTTGGTAGACGTGAATGCATTTATCTGTAGTAATTTCTTCACGATACCAACATCCTTCTTATATGTCCCTAATGATTTGTAAATCACACTTATCTAATTATACATCGATTGTAGCTGCCATTATCGTTAAGGTACGAGATAATAGAGATTATTAAATGCAATTTAGAGCTGGCGAAATGTCAAAGCTCATTTTCCATCAATACGAATCTTGAAGTAAAACGCAGTTCTAACTTGCATATGCATCCACATACGTATGTACGTGTACGTGTATTTGAAAAATGGATGCATTTAGAAAGAGAATTAAATATGTACGAGTTACGAACGCTAATGAAATGTTATTAATTCTAAACAAGAAGTGAGTCATTCGTATGTTAAATAATTATATCAATAGTTTTTATTGCGTTCTAACGTTGGTAGGTTTACAGTGGTATGCAGGCACGCTCGTTTTATGTTGTATTTGTGTATGTGCGCAAGTACGTCCTTTATTTTTTCGTATTCGCGTATATTAAGCAATGACGAATCGGGAAAGGCGTTGTATATTACGGCAATAAGGCGATAAATAAGTGGATCCATTGTTTTCGCGATTGTGTTTGTCGCATGCTAAGGAGGTCGTCATAAAATAATACTCCTATAGTTATTGCGTTTGTTACAAAGTTGTTTTTTTTTGTCATTTCGGTTTGCGGTTTTTTCTACTCTAATAAATGAATTGGGCAATTCGATTATCGAGAAATTACGAAAATCGATTACAAAAATGGAGATTCTATTGAATGGATTTGATTAGCGTTACGTTAAAAAGTGTTTCACGCTCACTGAATTCAAATCCCAAAAGTTGTTGTTTTGTACAGTGTCCAGAATCAGGATTTGCACACTGACGCAGTTTTAATATTTTCATTTGCTATTACTTTCAATAAAAAACACTTATATTGTAATACTCTTAAAATGATACTACAGCTCGCGACAATAGTATAGGCCACCCATAAATTTTAAGGACAATAAGAATTATATTGAAAAATTCGTGTAGGCAACCCGTGTTACAAACGTATAAGGTTGTAGTAGTTTCTGGTACTGGCATTGCGAGAGTGGTGATGACTAAAAATATTCGGGAAAAACCACACACCCATGTGCGATAAAAATATAGGCTATGGGATGAGTTTTGGTTTCGTCCTCAACGGATACAATGCAAATAAGGAAAATATTTCATAATAAAGTCCTTACATGGTGTATTAAATGTAAGTGTATTAATCTGCTTTCTCCATATCAAGACGCGATGATTTAAAAAAGGAGGAAGTATTTCTGAGTCATGGCGATTGTGTAATGATATGGGCAGGTATAGGGTGTAATGGAAAAAATGCCATTAAGTTCTGTAATGGCAAAATGGCACTAATCATATAAATCTTATCATCGATCAAATATCATGACACGCTGAGCAGATTACATGCCGCGATTTTGTGTTCCAGCAACATAACGCTGCTGTCCACCGTATTCAAGTTGTAAAAAATTATTTTTGAAGAAAGACAATCAGTTCTTGTGTGGCCGGCCCGTTCAACTGACGTGAATATGATCGAAAATGCCCGGAGTATCTTAGCACATCGTGTATACAGCGGCGGAAGACAGTTCAATTCAAGGCAGGAATGAACAACAAGTATTGTAATGGCATGGGAAAAAACTGATACAAAAGTTGTTTGCCAAAGAGTATGGTCGACAGTAATAGAGAAGCAAGGTGGTCCAACGGACTATTAGAAATTATTTATGAATAAGTAAATTATTATTTTACATGTTTATAAAGCTTAATTAAATCATGTTCTATACCTTTGACGCACCTTTATATCATCAAGCAGTGATAGAGATAGTGAAATTTGTTTATCATATATAGAAAAAATATCCAAACTTGATATGCCTAACAAAATAATGAAACTTGTT
Source organism: Trypoxylus dichotomus (assembly GCA_023509865.1). Taxonomy (NCBI): domain Eukaryota; kingdom Metazoa; phylum Arthropoda; class Insecta; order Coleoptera; family Scarabaeidae; genus Trypoxylus; species Trypoxylus dichotomus. The sequence goes on along the minus strand of CM042074.1, from coordinate 86,495,139 downwards.
TAATAAATGTAGTATCCTATACTTTTGTCGCAGACTGTACATTTAATACAAACCAAGATCATAAATTCGTATAAATAAGTATATAAAATAAATTATTGTATAAATATATACAAAATTTACCATGAGAAAGTATTTGCACAATTCTTTTTAAAGCTAAAAGTTATAAAAATTGTAGGTTAATATTTTGAGGGACAATCATTAGCGTCTGTCACGACTTGTGGACGTGGTGGGGTTAATTTGATTTTCCGTTATATTGGGGTTGATTTTAGTCCATTCCTCTATTAATGCAGCTATTAGTTGTTCCCTATTTTTTATTTCGCAGAAACGAACTTGCTGATCCAGTATACCCCATAAATTCTCAATGGGGTTCAAGTCCGGTGATTGTGGAGGTATTTGCAGCATATGCGGCACACTACAGAGCAACTATTCCTTCACTACCTTCGACGTAGATTTAGGGTCGTTATTATGCTTGTATAAATTTAATTTTTCTACACTTTGTTTCAAATTTTCTTTTAAAATATTTAACTATCTACATCTGTTATACCTTCAATAAAAGGTAAGCTATCTACGTTACTTGCCGCAAAACATTCCCACATCATACGCGCACAAGGCGAAATTAAAGCAAGTGTTGGAATTGTCGTCCATTATTTAAAATTCTCAGGTTTATATGCCTTCTCCTTCTGTTGAAGCAACATTGCGGGTGATACTAATGCAGATTCTTCAATAATTCTATGTTGCAAGATCTTGCAAATTAGCAACATGAGTTTTAAATAGTCTATTCAACTTCCGTATATAAACTTATAATCCGATCATCAAGAAACCCAGTAAGAAAAGCAATATTTTCTTGTGCTGTGCGTAGCGTTGCACCATCTTGATGGAAGTAACTATACTGTAGTTCATCTTCGTGTAGTTGGTTAATAAATTCAGTCAAAATATTTCTATACCTCTCAGCATTAATTGTAAAGTTTAAAAAAGTGGCTCAAACAATTCCTCGGTGAAAAACTGCTAGTTTGCTTATTTGCAAACCAGTTGTAATTGCTTCCAACAAAATTGCTTTGACATTACCACTGTACTGCCAACGGAATCTAAATGGAATTGTGTCAGAACTAATAATTTCGTAGACATAATAAAATATGGAAGTAATTGTTAAATAGTTTAATAGTTGATATTTTAGAGCTTTCTTATTTCAGTTGGGATCAATGGCAGCAAGTAACATCGTTGAGGAATGTTGTTTTCCATATATTTCAGATATGTATATATAAAATTTCTATTGCATCTTTATTTCATATAATGTATCTATTCTGGACGATGTACTTCATGTCTAACACACTCTCATTAAACTACTTCTTAATGCACTCAACATTACTATATATTACCTAGATTATTTCTCATTGTGTTGAAAAATATTTAATGTATTTTTCTTTTCTTTCTACTTTCTACTGAGTCGATTATCCAAGTTATTTCAATTTTTATGCGCATACCAATAGAGATTGTCTTTCTTATTCATTTGTTTTATTTTCCTTTGCAACTTATTTTTTATATCTCCTCAACGGATACTTAAATACTACCATTTATACTTAGTTACGATATCTGAATCCTTCCTAATCAAAAACAAAGCATAACTCGTTGTTATTTACTACTTCGGTAACTATGAAAAGCAATACAGCTCTAACATGCGTAATTTAGTCAAGGACGTTTCAATTATATGAGAAATAAAGCACACGCACGAAATACACAATATTTTAGAAAGACTGTACAAAATTAATTCAGTAACAACTTTATTTTTATTACGTAATTCTCATAAAGATACAATCTCTACACGTACTTTGCAACCATACGTATAATGTGATATGCTAAATTGTGTAGGATGTTTTTTTTTTTCCTATAAAAATAAGTCTTCGTCATTACTCATAATTTCAGACACGTGTCTTTTCTCTATTATAAAAATTACAATCGCAATTTTCTCGTCAAAAAGAATAAAAAATACAAGTTAGATGCATTTCGAAATTATGTTATTATATTAATCATATTGTACTATTATGTGCGGTATTATTGTTCGGTGCTGCTGCTATAATTTTAAATTTATTCATGCGTTGAATGCGTGAAGATATCGTATAATGGAAGCATTGGCCAGTATATGCCGCTAGAGTGTTAATTAATCAACGTTATTTTTTTCACTTAATTCTTGCAATTCAATAAATGTTTATGTAGAGATTGTTGAAAACTGAAAAATTCACTCAGAATGTGAGAAATTCCTACGTCCCTACTGGCCGGGTCTAGTGTCACCAAGGCGCTTTTTGACCTACTGCAGAGCTAATGTACTCGCATTCAGAGACATTTCTAGTTGGAGGTATAACTTTATAATTTTTGCAAGGAGTAATTTTTCATAGCATAGCTTTTGCACTATAAAACTACTCTCGTGATATGGCGATATCCTGGTATACTGAGGATTAATAAAAAAAATAGTGAGATCATGATTTATACCAGAATTTAATATATATATCTAGCGATCGCTAATAGAAATGCAGCATCCAGAAGATGAGTGCGATCTCGTTGATCGAATCTAGTCAAGATAACAGTCATTCGTACTTTACCACTCACTAATACCTTGGTAGAAAAGCGCGCAGACTATTTTCTATTAGGAAATAATGGTTACCCTCCCCACTGCAATTTACTGATTCGATTTAAACATACAGCTCAATTGACAATGAATTAACAGAATTATAATACCACAGATATAAGGTTTCTAAGACGAAGATGGCATTGATCTAGATAATATATGCTTGAACTCAAAACATGATATTATAAATTACCCGTTCTGAAAATTATTTTAACAATGATATTGACTGTCACCAATTAACGGGCTAAAACTGCCGAAAACCATTTTGAACGTCGAGTTTGAATAAATCCGAATATGGTGAAAAAAACATACATGATTGAAGCCTATTTTCTAACTGAAGTGCGAATTGATGGGATATGTGTGTACAGCTAGTATGCATGTTTACAATGCAATTATTTATACGGGATGATAATTTGCTTATATTTCTAAAACCAACCAAAATATAGAAAGAATTCCTAAAACAATATCTAACATGTTAAGTGGGAACCTAATTGATGTGAATGGGAACCTAACACTATCGCTCATATATTTAAGGCAACCTAACGAAAGATATCAAAGTGTTAAATAGTCAATGTCATGGTAGCGCAACTGTGGTTTTTTTAAACATCTGGCAATGTTGTAAGATTATAAAACGCTGTAAATGCACCACTAACTGATATAAAACGTACAGGAACAAATGTTTGCAAAAGACATTACAGCAAAACTTGAAGACATACCAAGAAGAACTAACAAAGGTACACATGGAGATTAACACGATGAAAACAAACATAATGGTAATAGCGACGGAAGACAGAAAACATGACATCGAGTTCGAAGCAACAGCTTTGGAACAAGTTAAAAGTTGCAATTGCTTAGGAACAACCATTGTAGGCGACAGGAGAATAGAGAAAGAAATAAATGAGAGAAAAGGGAAATTCGAAAAAATATATAATCCATTAGGAAATACATTTCTAGATAAAAAAGAAATACCAAAACAAATAAAGACAGAAGTGTGTAGTATAGTGGTCAGCCCAACACCAACATATGGCAGCGGGTCATGGACAACCATGAATAGAAGTAAAAGCAAAGTCACGGCCATGGAAACGAAATTCCTAAGAAGAATAGAAGGAGTAACAAGGAGAGACAAAATCAGAAACACGACAATCACTAATAGGCTAAATATGAAGCCAATAGAAATAATTATAGAGGAGAGGCAACTGGGATGGCTTGGACATATGTATATACCAAATGGAAGAAGGTAAAACAGTGGCTAAAAACAGAATAGCTATAGCCCGAAACAACTGCAAAGAACAAATGTATAGAACATTAGAGAAAAGAAGTATGGGATGGATTGAAGCCAAACAACTGGCTCAGAACAGGAAATTGTGGAAGCCAAAAATAAGAGTACCTTCTTCTTGGTTTAACACAGAACATATAAATTCTTAGACATATGCTGCTTTCTTTTTAATTAATTGTTAATACAATTTTCTGAAGGTGGTTTTAAAACTTGTAAGTTCATGATTAGTGTACTTTTTTCACTCTCTAAACCTGAGGCATTTCAACAAAAAACAAATGAAAAATAAGTAAATAATCGAAGGCTTTGTATCCAAAGCTTTTGTAAAATGAGTTACACAAGGAAATTCTCTATAGGAATATCTCCTAAAGTGAATGAAGGATTTGAAATTGTGTTGGCCTCTAAAACTGTATTAATATTTAACGCAGAATTTACCCTACTTCATTTTTAGGATGCGCGCATTCAAAACGTATCAAGTTATTGAGGTGGCTAGTATTTACAGGGCTGGAAACGATTTTGAGAAGTTCTCTATATCTGTTTTGGTTCCTGAAATAATTGTGGTGAATTTTAAAGCTGAATATAGCTAGTTATCCACATGCTAGGAAGAGAATTCTTTGATTTCACATCAAAGATCGCGTACAATTTTGAGGCTGACGATATCTAATGATAAATTTACGTTTAAAATTTTTTGAATGTCTTCTTTAGAAGTGTTTGTACAATTAACATGAAAGCATTGCATTATTATGATGTCAACTTTGCAAAATATATTACTTTAAAACTGTGTAATTTTCAATCAACATCTTACTATTTACTAGAACCAATCAAATATCACATCCTGCGAAGATTTCTTCTACCGCATTCTATTAATTTATTGGAATCAAGTATCTTATAACAATCTACGCGCATGTATACGTATATACATTAACTTACCTAACTTTTGCCGGTAATTTTCAATTGACTAACGGCCGCGATAAATGAACATGACAGTTTCTGCGTTTTTCGTGGAGTTTTAGAATTACGATCGATTCAAGTAAATTACCCGTGCAGAGGCGTTGTAATTAATTTGTTGACGTGCGTGTAGAGAAAAAACGGCAACACAGAACTGGCCGATATATCTGTTCGCACACCATTATTATAATATAGTGTGGCGTGATTATGTTAATTAAATGCATTTATAGGTTAAAGTGAACTTTGCAACCGCACGTTTTTTTACCGCGGACAGACATTCCGTTTCTTATACGATTTATATTCGAAAGTATTAATTAATGCGATATTAAAATAGGTACGATTTTTATTTACGCTTTAATTAGAAATTATGCTACAATTGTATAAAGATGTCTTTATTAAATACATGTTACTGGATAGTATATGGAGCTATTAGGACGATAGATTAGTTACGCTGTTTAATTAGAATTTCTGAATCTATGCTGCTAATAACGTTATTAGCAGCATGGATTCAGAAATTCTAATATACACTAGGGTGACAGAATAAAATAGACACCAGGTAAAGCGGTATAAATATGTAAACAGCTAAATTCTAAGAACGAATTAAGAACTTTCTCCTGTCATTAGGGTAGGGGTAGATGTATCGGAAGGAATTCGTCATAGTTTAGTATCGTTACAACTTTGCCTCGCTTACAAGTTTCGAGTGATATTAGCGACTTCACCCGGGGTGTCGCATCGTTGGCCAGAGCGAACGCGGCGCTTCGCAACGTGAAATAAGTAAATTTTTAAATATTCAGTTGTCCAGAGTTAACCGTGTGATTACACAATTTAAACACAAGGAGAAAACAACAGTGTAGCCGAGACCAGTTCGTGCCGGACCTTCTGAAAGAAGTAAAAGGGTGCTTCTGCGCGAAATGTTAAGAGAAGCGCGAAAAGTACAGCTGAGCTTGCGGCAACTTCACAGAAAAGTCAGCACACCGTTCTGGGATACCTCCACAGTGTGGGGATGTATAAAAGGGTGGCAAAGAAAAAATCTCTCCTTACGGCGTTTCAAAAGCGGCGCCGAATGGCTTGGGCAATCGAAATGCGAACGAAGCCCGAAGAGTTTTGGCGGTCTGTCATTTTTTCAGACGAAAGCAGATACTGCCAATTCAGTGATAGTGGTCGTACATGGGTATGGAGACGTTCGTCACAGTAACTGGACGACAAATTTTTGCATCAGACGGTGAAATACGGCGGTGTGAACATCATGGTATGGGGCGCTATATGGTATGGTGGAAGATCGCAATTAGTAATCTGCGACGGAAATATAAATGCGGCAAAATATATCCAAATATTAACAGAAGGACTAGTACCGATATTCGACAACGCCATTTTATCTAAAGAAGACGCCACTTTTATGGAGGATGGAGCACCCGGCCACAAAGCAAGAACAACAACCACATGGAAATAGGAACAGGGGATTCGGATTTTACCATGGCCAGGCCAATCACTAGGCATGAATCCGATAGAGAATGTTTGGCACATAATTCAGACAAATATGGCGAAACGACCACAAAAACCCAGCAATAAGGAAGAACTCGTGGCAGCTGTTACAAAAGAGTTGTTAAATATTCCAGAAGACACCATTAATCATTTAATATATTCTATGCCACGACGATTCGCAGCACTTCACGCAAGTAAAGGTGGATCGACAAAATATTAGTCTAATTTAAAAATTTTAAAATATTTTGTATATATAACGAGAATAGTATCTTTTTCTTAATTAGTAGGTGTCTATTTTATTCTGTCAGCCTAGTGTATATATAGTTCATTTGAAACTATAAGAAAATAACTTACACCGTCTTTCATGTACACCTCCCTGTGGTAATAATAGCAATGCAAAAACTTCTATATACAGTTTCCGGCGTCAAATTTAGATTCCAATGAAACACGATGGAAATATAGAGCATAGTAAAGCATGCACATAGCATTTTATATCTGCTGAAATTCTCCTTAGAAGCTTGGCGGATTTGCAGTCTCTTTCATTGTAACCGCAGAACAAAGAATGATAAAAGGAAGTAATATATACGATAGTATATATTAGAAGGTATTTTAGAATACGTGATTAATATACGAGGCATATCTCAGAAGTGATGAGAGTTTTAAAGTGTTTAATTGAATGTACCTTCGATTTAATATTGCTCCCTTCAAAGTATGCTTCTTTGACATGCACACAGCGTCTCCAGCGAGTTTTCTGTTCCTGCTAAAAATTCTGGAAGTCTTGTTCCATATAGATACAATAGGTATGTCTTCTTTTCATCGATGTCAAATTGAAGAAACGTCTTTCTTGAATATTTGACTCAGGTGATTTCTATTGAACGTGTCGAAAAGATATACCTCAAATACTTACCCTGATTGTGGTTCAGGTTATGTGACATTGATACAGAAACATAATTTTAGTCCATTATAAGATCGTAGTACAAGATTTTTGTTTAACCTACTATTTATTGAATTAGATTTATCATCATTGCTGGCTCATTTGGATTCTGGAGTGTCACCACGTTACACACGAACATAACGTGTAAGGTCAATACTTGCCCAATACTACAAATATCTTGACTAAATCGCCTGTGTTCCATATAGTCACCAACTTTAATAGAATATACTCACGCAATATTACACAGTTTTAAGATTGTTTGTTTTAGACCTTTATTGCATAACGTCCTGTAAGTGTTCAATTATCGTTGGTCAAATATAAATTACTATTATTACTATTAATATTCGAGTTTTTTGATAAACACACACGATATAATAGCCATTGTCCTAATCTTATTATAATTCAAATTACTCTTTATATTTTTGGGACTGGATGTAATCGCTTCTAAATTTGTTCTCCGTTTTCTTTGGAACAGCAAAAGTTTTCTTTAAATTAATATTCCAGTTTTTACTTTATAATTCCATGAACCAAATCCAAGATGAGCGAAATTTCGTCGAAATTACCCCTTATATTTTTTGCGAAAAATCAAAGTCATCTAAAATATGTCAAAGTACGTATGAAACTGAAGATATTGATGATTAGTTCGTAGGAAAATTATCCATCAGGGCAAAAAATATTTACTATTCTAAAATTAGAAGAGGATTTAGCAATAGTTATTACACTGTTCACATGTTTTCAAATCTTTAAAAACGAATAACCGTCTAGTTTAGGCCTCTTGTGCCAATTTAGGTTTTAAAATCGTATTCTGTATTATTGGGCATTCGCTGAGTCTTAAACCAAATCCAAGATGTGAGAATTTTCGACGAAATTTCAAAGCTCTGCTTCTCCAATTTCATTTAGAATAAATAAATTTACTAATACGTCCATTTTTTAGAATAAACAAATCAGCGAATGATTCGAACGTCCTAATTAATTAGAAATAAAAGACTAATCAGCACTTCCTACGCCATATTTTACTCCTAACATACTTGTTATCTTCAACAGCAAGTCTACCAACAGTGTTCGGAAATTTATGTTGAACTTAATTTTGACATGGCATGTAAGGGATTACATATTTCTAAAATACGTTGGTACGTAACATAACATGTACATCTTAAACAGCTTTATAACAACACATGTTAAGTATACATACTTGACCTGATAGTGAGATTTAGGTATCTAAACTCACATTCGGTCTCGTTGTGTAGTGATAGCACAATGCGCCGGTAACGCAAAAGTCGTGGGTTCAAATCCTATTGAGACTGATATTTTTTCGGGAATTCAATTACGTTGGTTAATTTCAAAGAAATTGTAATTTAATCAAACGCAATGTTTTTATATTAAAATTTGCTGTTATTTTCTGTTCTTTTTGATTAAAGATATAGTGGTATAAATCTATTATTCCTTCTGATTTTTAAGGCAAAATACCGTCTAATGCCTTAGGGTACTCATGATTCTAAACCTTTATATGGCACTCGTATACTTTTCCAATTTCGAATTATACGACTTTAACGAAAACGTAAATATATTTAAAAAAAGAGCGAAAAAACAGAAGCATCCAATTCCAGTAATTTCCCTTTTTTACGACAACAAGCAAGGGTAATTCAGACTTGTTTATTTAAATGGCAACCCGCGCACAACCAGAGGGACGAGATGCGACCATCAACCGCGTGCGTAGACGTCCGTATAGGCTGGCGTACCAACCATCGGAGGAAAAAAAAAAGTCGGCCCGAAATAATCATCACGGTTCGTAAACAAACTAAAACGCCCAAATAGTAGAAAAAAAAAGAACACAACGCACACACATTTTACAATGTGTCGTACACATATATAGGAGAGGAGGGCAATTTATTTATAATACAATTCGTCGAGAATACGAGATGCAGAAGGCGTTTACGAACGGTCGATGATGAAGAGAAGAAGAAAGAGAGCCGATAATAAAAGAGAGAAAAGAAAGATCCCCAAGCACGCTGGCCCGCGCTCGATCAAAGATTCAATAAACATACAATCAGGGAACGAATTTTATATTCTATTTAACACCGGTTTTTACGATTATTTTATTCGTCTTCGGGCTGAAAATCACGTGTCTAATTTGACAATTCAATCGTCTTTCGACGCGGTGCGGATTAACGACGTCCGTATGAGGCTGTCGAATGAGTCCTCGATGTTGTTACATTGACTCGGTGCGATGGCGTGGCGCTTGTATTGCCTGCTACGGATGAAAGGCACATTAGCGAGTTCTGAGGCGGCTTATTCGCTACGCTGACGGAATTACCGCTTTTCCACGCAAATTTATCTACAGTAAGGTCCCAAAGTATCTTCTACTTGCGTTAGCATTCAAGCGATAAATATATACGTTACATTTATATTTAAACGACTAAGAGAATTCTTTGTAAAATGTTTATCTCCAGCGCTTATACAAGATACGTCTCAAAATTAATGAGATTGACAGTTTTAAAGTGTTTAATTGAGTGTACAAGGGCGACCTGAAATGTTTCCGGAATCGACAAGAAAAACACGGTATTGGTGTGGTTTTTATTTTTATTTTTCGATGTAGTCTCATCGAAAATCAATATATTTTTTTAAACGGTGCTCCAGTCTTCTCAACCCGTCGGAAAAGCAGGATATTTTGAGGCCTCCAAAATAGCCATCTGTAGCGGCGATGACCTCTTCACTTGACGCAAATTTCTTTCCCCCCCAGTGATTTTTTTCGGGTTTGGGAATGGGAAAAAGTCGCTGAGGGCTAGGTCCAGTGAATATGGAGGATGAGAGACTAATTCGTAGCGTAACTCATTCAATTTGGACACGACGAACATTTATACATCCAAACTGCCTCGTTGGAAAGGCTGCGTGCATTCCAAAGTCGTATACTTTGATGGACACAATATTAAATTTTAGATGCATTCCTACAATAAACTGGCCTGCAGGGATTCCTAAATTCAAGAAGAGTAGACGTGAGAATACTCGCATACCCAGAACGCTATCCTTACAAACGGGCTGCTACAGATCTGTTTTCTTGAATGTATCAACTTAACTTTCCATTTCTATCTGATGATCGTATATTGGCTCAAATTCCTTTTTGCTTGCCTGAAGCTGTAGGATTGAAGTTAAGCAAAATAATGGTAACTTTTTCTCAAAATTCTAGTGCTGGTCATGACCTCGTTTAAAGCATTATTATAAACTATGTAACATATGCTTTACTCAAGCCATCAGCATTTATAATTAACCTGGAAAAGAACCGCTAATCTTTCCTAGCATTGGTCAAGAACATTTATTGTGTAAGATGACAAATCTTAATTAGAAAACTACAGGCAAACTTGATTACCCTCTAACACTGCAAAAGTCTTCGAAAATCTTATCTAGTCATGTATTTTCCACAATATGAGGGTTTCTAGTTCCTCTTACGAACATGGGACGATCAACAGTAACAAATGTGTCGATAACGTAGTCTATCAAGAATTAGATAGCTAAGACCGAGTAGATGTGATCTACACAGATCTTTGTCGAGCATTTGGCACTATTGACCATGAGATGTTGCTTAAGAAATGCGCCTCTTTTAGATTTAGTTCTCTCTTACTTCAGCCTCTATTTATACTTGACAAGTTACGTAGTTTAAGTCGTTGGAGTTTTGTCTTACGTCTGGAGTGCCACAAGTGTCAAGTTTGGAAGCATTGTTATATATTTTGTATCGTAATGGATTTTACATGTTACATGCAACAGATTGTCACTCTTCTTTAAGAGATCGGCCTAAGGAAAGCATGTTAGCGGCACAGTCACTCACAAACACCAAAAGTTGGGTTGCTGAAACTTGAAATTTGTTCAATGCCCCCAACACCACTTTTAAAATTTCATCGCTAGTAAGATAGGAGATAACGGTTCAAATTCTCCCATTGTACGTAACATCACATTCACCAGAAGTAAATCTCGTTTCCTGATACATTTCCTCAAGGATACCATGTTTTCTGAAACTTTTCTTGGGTCTTCTACTTAATTTAGGTCTAGAGAATTTCCGGAACAATCTAGACATAGCAATTTTTTTGAGTTTAGGCGTTTTTTAGTAGATTATATTCTACGAAATGGAGCGTTGTCGTAAGTAAATTTGTGTGAGTTGTTAGTTTCATCCAACTTTTCGATATACGGCGATACGTAATCTTCTACCACGTTATCCGTATCATTTTTGGTATATGCGTAACCATGTCATTAAAGAGGTGTTTCACGATTTTTAGGGTGCAGTCCCTTTTCATAACGCTGAGTGACACCGTTAGTCATTAGTATTAACGTTTGTCTTAGCGAGAGCTGAAATTTTGTCAATGTATTTATTTAGCATAACTCACGAAGCTGCTTCGACAGTACATTTCTCTAATCTTTTATTGACTAATAACAATGAAAATAATGGTTGAAAATATTTTAGTGTTCAGACTACAACATTGCCAACAGAATGCTTCTTAGAGGCTGCAATCTGTTCCATACATAATCAGTGGTTTTTAGTATTTTTAACTGGTATTCCTTTGGCTTTGCTGCGAGCATCTGGGAGAGCTTTATGGGAATAAGAAAATTGTTGAAAAATCTGAAAATGTGTACATATATCACTTGCGAAAACCTACAGATATCGGTTAATCATATTAGAACAAGTCACTGCGAAAACATTTCGTGCTTAGATTTAAAGCAGTAATAGTTATTTCCAACATTTTGCCTCCGGAATACCGTCTGGAGCTTTCATAATGCATTGGCACTTCATTGAAAAATTAATAATATATTACGTTTTTTCATGTATTTTCATTTATACGATGAGTTTTTTATATTAAAATACAAATAAAGATTTATATAATGTTGGATATAAGGCTTAAGCCCAATGTTACCGAAAATTGTATTTTACATGCATAAAGAAACGCGTCAGTACCAGATCTCTACCTTATAGCGCCATATGCTAAAGACGAAAAGCCGGGGTAGGTATGCAAAACTCAATTTTTCTCCTTTTATTATCCTTAAAAGTCGATAAGCAAGTTATTTCATCATATTCGGCGATTTTTACCTTTTATTCTAGAATAGGGCAACGCAAGTAGTTGCTGCCATAAGTTAAAAAAACGAAAGAAGCTAAAAGAAACAAACACGTTCAACCTGCTTTCTTTCAGGGATCATATTTCATATTAGCTTCACAATATTTGTTTTCCAAGTTAGTAGCTCGAGCGTAATATACGATAGAGAATAGTGCCATTATAGGAGCGTATTGTGCTGCTGGTAGTTGAATGTCAAAGTAGGCGTTGCGTATAATAAAAGACGCACATTCACACGTACGCGGGACGCGGGCCTCCCGTATATTAACAGGGCACGCACACAGACGTACGACATATGATTGTGATGTATGAGAGAGCATGGACTCACTCAGCCACGAATGGATCGTATCGACACGACGTAAAGGTCAATGTCTTTGTCTGCTGAACGTCTAGTGACTCTATTGTATTGTGGTATATTAGGAACATTGTTCTTTTTCTGCTAGAACGATTCAAAAATCACTGTTTTGCCTGTTTGAAAAGTAGTGGGATGTTAACTTGATATCGGTTACATTGTTTGAGCATTCGTTGTGATATTGAGCATGCAATTACATGCTTGTAAGTACCGTATTTTGCTTATTATATGGTTTGAAATGAATTCTCTTTTTTTTTTTCAAATTTTAAAACGATTTTTATAAAATATGATTTCGAAATTGTCAAAAAATGTAATATCGCAGAAAACATTGAAGCATATTAATATGTATTAAAATATTTATTAAAATTTTTCTGTGTTTATTTAATTTTAAATAATAGATTAAAGTATTTCAAATAATCGTCATCCAGTCCCTTCTCTTTAACCACGTCTTCGCCATACGTCATTACATCTGCAACACAATTATTTTCTTTGTTCAAAAGAACGTATTAGGTTCATCAGATCATTACTCATGTTATAGATGGTTTCCCTTTGCTTGAAGATCGATGTTATTTCAAACGTAGAATTCAGGTTATTCGTCAGCATATTGCCACAATGACTACCGACCAACAACAGAAGACCTCGTCCATGCTTGGTTCGCTGTCTCTCATTTTCCATTATACTCCCAACTTCACTGTCGGATTCTTTACGCAAAATTGTTGTATGGTCTTCGTCATGAACTAAGTCTTAAGGAGTTGTCGTTTATTTGCATAGAAACGTCGTCATTACTCTGCATTCCTTACTTTTAATAGAGTTATTCATCTTATTTTACATCAAAACTGGTGAGTTTCTCGCATTTGTGCTTTATAAGACAATACCTTTGTTTGTGTCTCTCTGTTAACATCAGACAGAAGAGAGTTTTTGAATTGTACCTTTTCCACGCAAATCATAAAACTCATCGTCTTCTGTTATTGCTTTAGCTAATTTATTTTGCAGTTTCCTGGTAATCTCGGTTAAACTCGTCCTTTTGTCGCGCAAGTCTCTATAAGCTATTGTTCCGTGATTATTATTTTGTTTCAGACTATTCAAGCTGCTGGATTATATTTTTTGGTGTTTATTTAAGTCTCCACAGACCAGCGACACCTCCCGTCTCAAACAAGACATTTGAATATTTTCAATAATATAATATACGATTTCCTTGCAATTACCAACGTAATGAAATTACCGAAAAAATATCGGTCTCGGAGGAGACTCGAACCCAACATCTTTACGTCCCCACCGAGACCTATATTTTTACGGTAATTTAATTACGTTGGTAATTGCAAGGAAATTGGAATAATTTTATCATTACTAATGCCAACGGTGGCTTAGTATTGATATTCATATTAATATTAGTATTAATATGGATGTCAGTTTAAAGTTACTATTGAATTAAAGTGTATATTAGCTTTTGTTTATTATTTACTATCCCATGCTAAAAATTTTTAGCATGCGATTCATAAAAGGCTACTTAAAAACAGGAAAGACGAATCCAGACTGCTTTTCTAATCGGTTAAAACATATGTATTTCTACTACTCTGATTGATAGTACATCTTTTCTAATCTTGTTATAATATGAAACTCGTTTGCTTAATTTACATTTTACCATCATTCTTATCCAGTGAACACCCAGAACCGTCACCCAACCGTAACACACAAGAGCGCCCTAGTTATTTGAACAACGTACCAGCTTTACTTGATGGGGTTTTCAGGTCAGGACAGGAGTGTCATGTTTTTTTTTTTTCAAATAATCTTTTAACCGAGCTTTCATAGATTTGTGTAGTCCCTGTGCTGGAGAAGCATCTCCAAAGTTTAGATTAATATCGAACTTCCGTTAAGTTTTTAGTGGTAGATTGTAATTTACCTTTCCAAAAATAATATATAAAGAAAAATTTGTTATGGTTTCCAGTACGACTTGACATACATCTTCTTGTTTTCCATACAAGTGCGCCACCATTACGCCACGGAGACCGTGGAAACGAATCACTATCTCGGTGGCGTAATGGTAACGCACTTGCGCGGAAAAGAAGAAGATGTGGGTTCGATTCTTACCGGAAACCAGCAAAAATATTTGATTAAATTTTAACGTTGGAAATTGCTAGGAAAATTATACCTTCCCTCTCGATGTTGAGGTGCGATTCTTTAAAGGTAAGCGTCGTAAAACCCCCACCATCGGGGGTTTCATTATATTTTATTAGGAGTTGACTACTTGTTCCTCAAGGTTCAAATCTTGGACCACTTCTCTTCAATTTTTATATAAATGATTTACTATCTCTGTTTACGTGTCACGTCTTAGCATACGCAGATGACGTAAAGATATTTAATACTAATATAGCATTTTCGATTGTAAACATTTACAAGACAATCTTCTTCGCATTAATACTTGGAGCAAGGTCAATTATCTCCCTCTGAACATCAACAAGTGTACTGTGGTTTCCTACAATAACACTCACACTACTTTATACTATAACTACCAAATTAATGATGCAGCCATACCACGCAATATCAAAACTTTGGATCTTGGTGTTTTGTTTGATAATAGACTGTCATTTACGGAACATATTTCGTCCATGTGTTCATCTGCTTCCAAAACTCTCGGTTTTGTCATGCGTTCTTGCAGGCATTTCTCAGACTTAGGTGTAATGAAACGTTTATATTATGCCTACGTTCGTTCTAAGCTTGAATACGCCTCCATTGTTTGGTATCCCCGTTATTTATACCAAGAGCTTATGATCGAACGGGTTCAAAAGAAATTTCTAAAATATCTCTCCTTTCGAATGGACAACGTGTATCCTGCAAGAGGTATCGAGTATTATAGCTTACTTGTTGAGCATGGTTTTCTATCTCTTGCTGACCGCCGCGAGCGTAACAGTGTGGAGTTTCTTTGCAGGATCCTGAAAAATACTGTCGACTCGCCAACCCTTCTGGCGCAAATAAACTTTACCGTACCTACTCATCATACTCGCTACTTTAATACATTTCAAGTACCTAGAGCTAATACCAACATTTTGCTTAAGGCACCTCTCAGTCACATGGTGAGGAACGCAAACAAACGGGATCTAGAGCCATTTTTGTGAGTCTTTCTTTTTTTTTTTTGTTTTTGTTTCATTATTATTGTATTATTATTGTAGGCAACACGATTTGAATTATTTTATTTTATTTTATATAAGAATTTTATTTTAATTTGTACTTTAATTTGCCCCTGGGCTGTTGGGCAATAAAGGATTATTATTATTATTATTATTATTGTTGTTACACCTCGGACCTACTGATCCTTTCTTTTTAAAGCGAGAATTAATACAGATACGAGTTACCGCATTGGAGTAAGTGCGTTAGGTCTAGTGTAGGCATTAGTACTGTATGTATCCCCCTTTCATTTCAAATCTTTTATGCGGATGTCACTAGAGATCGTCGGTAACCACGACCCTAATTTTGAGGTTCCAAAATATGTTCTCCTAAATATTTTTTACGAGTTTTTGAAAACATAACACCAGCAATTTTATAGACAATAGCCCATTCGAATTTTAATGCATGGTGAGTCATTCTGAAAGTTCAGGTACTCTTAAAAACGATGAATCTTTCAAATTACATACTCCACTTTGTAATAAAAGATTTCATCGTAGAGCAGTAAAACTTATTTAAATGTCATTGCGTTTAATGTTGACTTAAGCTTCATTTTATGAAATGCAAATTATTAACGAATTCCTCCTTACTTCAGTTGTTATTCAAAACATTCCGTTTGCTTAGGCATAGTTAATAACTTTCTGACTCGTGCGAATCAATAGCAAGGTTAATTTCTAAAACATTCTAATTGCAGGTATCGAACTAATCAATATTAACGATTATTGCTAATAAAATAAAATACAACGGAGTTCCATAAAATATTTTTTTATTTCTAATCTTAACGATGTTATTTAAGCCGATAAAAATTATGCAAAATGATTCTATTCGAATCAGAAAAACATAAACATAAAATATATATGCACATACATAAAAGTAAAGTTTTTCAATTTACAAAACCAGTTCTTTTATTCTGTTATCGTTTCGAAACAACGCTAATCGTTGTACAACCATTAGCTGAATTTATGTGCGTCGAGTGCTTGATACCCGGGACACCAGCGACTATTAGCGAAGGTTTATAAAAAAGCGAAACATTAATAATATTGACTTAAACACATTTACCAACGTATTTATGTTGGTTTTTTCCTCTCTACGAGTCCGTGTTAATGCTCAAGTACGCTTTTATAATTAAAACGTAATTATAAATATTATTAAATGGTGAAAGAACCGCGAAAAATTCCATCTCTCTATTATGGCTTTTGGTGCTCGTGTTCTTCTTCACGTTGTGCGTGAGTCAATGACATTCTGTGGAACTGTTAGTGAAATAACTGAGATGTAAACGGAGATGTATCTTTTTTCTCTTCTTAGAAATTCGTGTCTGCTATTGTAATTAGAACAAAGAATATATGTATGTATACGATCCACGGTACTTTATGTGCTTGTGCGTTATAGAATAGAATATAATTAATCTGCTTAATTTAAGTGACAATACCTCATTGATTTCGATGGGATGGGTAACCATATGTGTTTAATTATAGACACAGTTAGATTTGAGTGTGGGTAGGTTGGTGCTAATTATTTCGTTAAATACAAGGCTAAATTATACGAAATCTATAACAACTCGCATGTCGCAATGAAATAAAGAAATATCTCTTGTTAATTTGTATTAACATTTAGTTGCAAGATGGTTGAAAGTTGATAGGCACGTGTAGTATACGTTTTTATTCTTTTATTTATAGACAGGCTTACCGGATGTGAAGACTCAAGAGACTCACGTCATGGTTTTAAAATTTCGTGCGGTAGAACTTCATTTTTGAGGAGAGATGAAAAATAATCACTTTTACATGGTCTAATTGAGAATTACATTAAAACTAACGCTATAGTCCATTCACTTTGAGTGTGTAGCGTTAGGCAAGATAGGCAGATACTTATAGGCAAAATTGCACGTGACAAAAAAGTTGTGAATGTACACGAAAGTTGTGTTGGATAAGATGAAATATTACTCATCACTATTACTATGTCTTTGTAATGTCAATTGTCAAATTTCTTCGTTTGCGGTGGTTGTCTATTTGGTTGTTTGTTGTGTCTCTCGTTATGTTATTATTTGTATAGTAAAAGACTTCAAATATCATGAGGATATGAATGGTCAAGTATTTACAGAATGGATGAAAAATATTCTAACGTCTGCATGGAAAAAGAATGTTTTAATTAATTGGATTATTTCAAAATGAATTGCCACTGATAACTCGCTCCTAAAGGTAGAACTTTTGGAAGTCAATAAAAGTTACTTTAACAATAATCTGATGCCCTTTGTAATCGATGAAATGGTAGCAGAAAGTGGTCGTACAATTTTGAGGTTGCTACAATATCATTGTAATATGAATCCTATAGAAATGGTATGGGCTTAAGTCAAGGAATATTTAGCTGCGAATAACAAAACTTTTAAATTGCCAGAGGTAAAAGAATTATTAGGCGAAGGACTTCAATTGGTACCTTCATCATTACCGAAGAAAGTAAGATGTATGAGCTAGATAACGTCGTTAAGGATATGATGAGAGAATTTATTATCACCGCTAATACGGAATCATCATCAGAAATGTCCTCACTCAGTGATATTGTTTGAATTCCTCCTGGTTTGAAGAAGCTATGTTTTCCTTTGTCACAAGTTGTTAATAAAACTAGTAAATCATCCCAATCTTCGATAGGCCGTTTCAAGGAATTGAGAGTTCTTATATGTTTTAATACCCCATCTAATAATTGCCGTAATACTGTGTGATTCTCTTTATTGACTATCGAACTGTTACGAATGGGTTGAATATGCTTTTGAACAATCAAACGCTTATTATTGTATCTTTCTTTAAGCATCTTCCATGGTTCATTGTAGTTTTCGTCGGTAATTTCTAATGAGTGTAAGATGCTTGTTGCTGCGCCTTTTAACGATGGTTTAAGATATTGATACTTTTGAATATTAGACAGTGCTGTATTTTCATGAATTACTGATACAAAAATGTCGTGAAACGAAAGCCAGTTCTCATAAGAAAAACTAGGCAAATCAATAGCGGAAAGCTTTCCTGAATTATGCTGGTGTATTTTGAGAATCAAAATCGACTTTAATTTTTGAATTACCCCGTTTTGATTTCATGATTGCATCGGCTTGACTACCTAAACTAAAATATAAGTTCTCAAACTCTGAAATTTCCTCGCTATTTAACTCTGATATATCTATGTCAGAGATCTTTACTTGAATTTCGTAATACTATTTTATTATTACTTCGCGCCGAGCTCTGGAGTTCCTCAGGGGAGTAACTTGGGTCCACTTCTGTTCCTCATATATATAAATGATTTGTGCTATCAACTGAACTGTCCAAAGTTGTTATACGCAGATGACTTGAAGTTGTACTCAACAATTTATAATTCTCAGGATTGCAATCATTTGCAAAGCCAACTCGATATATTCCACACGTGGTGTGTCAACAACAAACTAACAGTTAATGTAAACAAATGCAAAATTGTCACCTACACTCGTAAGACGACTCCAATTATATATACCTACCACTTGGCTGGATCTTCTTTACCTAGGGAGACCTCTATGAGAGACTTGGGCGTCGTCTTTGACTCAAGACTGACCTTTATGGAGCACATATCCAGTATTTGTACATCAGCGTTGAGTATGTTAGGATTCATTATACGTGTTACACGACCATTTGCTTCTATAACAGCAATTCTTCCTCTTTATTTCGCTTTTGTTCGGTCTCGACTGGAGTATACGTCCTTGGTCTGGTCACCTATGTACATCTATCAGATACATCTTCTAGAGCAGATTCAGAGAAGATGTTTGAAGTTCTTGTACTTTAAAAAATTTAATACTTACCCGATACAAGGATTTAGCCACAGTGCTCTGCTAGAGGTATTTAATATTGACTCATTAGAACTACGTCGAAAACAGGCTGAGTGTAAATTCCTATTTACTTTACTTCATAATGGTCTTGGTGTCCCTGAGTTGTTGAGTAAAATCAACTTCATTGTACCACGTTCAGGATCTAGGCAAACAAATACTTTTTACTGTTTCGCACCTAGAACAAACATCGCCATCAGGTCCCCAATACACAGATTGTGTAGCAATTTCAACTCTATGGAGTTTGCCGAGTTGGATATACATACCTGCACTTTATCATCCCTTTGACGGTATGTAGATCATGGGTGCGTTACACTTAGTTGAATACTTTTTCCGTTCTCTCTTTTTTGCTAACCACTGGTAAACTACTTTTTTTTTTTTTATTTTAAATTGATGCAACTAGTTACTAAGTTTTATAATTTGACATACTTTAATTTTATGTTATTTATATTTGCATGTGTACATTATTTAACATTGCCTTGTAATTGGATATTTGTATCTGTTGGGCATTAAATATTATTATTATTATTAAATATTATTATTATTATTAAAATATTGCTGAAATAATGCCTTGACGATATTGTAACGATTTTCAACTTCTATGATGTCTATTTTATCCGCAAGTTTCTTAAGGTAAGCGCCAAATCTTGTAACAGAACCCTTGACATAACTGCGTCTTGACTTCAGTGATTTTAATTCTTCACTTGCCATTATGAAATATGATTTTAAGGTTCGTTTAGGAAAAACTAAGGTAGGTAATGTAAAATAACAGGAGACTAAACTGTCTGTCCAATGTTGCTGTGATCACCGTGAAGGATGCTAAATTTTCTGATAGAATCTTCTTTCTATACGGCTCGAAGGACCAATGTTTGAACTCCTCCTTGTTTGAAGAAATTAGGTTTTTTTTTGTAACACGTTCTTAATAATAGTAGTAAATACAATATTAGAAGTGAAATGAGTTTCAATTTGTCAAGAGCAGGTTAATTTCTATTCATTTATTTAGAGTTTCGACTTGTCGAGAATAAGTAAGCTTTTATTCATATATATAGTGAATTTCAATTCGTCGTTGAGCGGGTTAACTCGTCATTCAGTGTATCAAGCGGGCGTTGTAACTAACTAAATATAGTGTATATATTGTATTTACTAGTTTTATTAACAAAGGAAAAACATAACTTCTTCAAACCAGGAGGAGTTCAAACACATATTATTTCATTATTTCAAATAAAATTATTTCATTCCTTTTGGTTGGATTCAATACATTGCAATAAACTTAAATGTATTTTTGTAAACATCTTACTAAAATATTTGCGATTAGAATTAAGAATTACTTTCAAAGAAGAAGAATTACTATACATATAGCTACTATGAGGGAATGGAGGAAGAAATTCTCTAAAGGAATACCTTTAGATCAGAACACTATCCGAAACTCTATCTTATATGCTGACGCAGAGGATGATCTCCAGAAAGGGACATATACATATCAGAAAAAATTGCTATAACTATAAAACGAAAATATCTGCAAATAAAACTAAAACCATGGCTTTCTCGGATAAATGTCCAATTAGAACAAAAATAGTCATAAACGATACCACACTGGAATAGGTGAAACACTAAGTATTTAGGCTGCGATGCACTTTATGATCGAAACAAAGACGTAAAAGAAAAACTGAATAAATTCACACTCATCTATGGAACAATCAGCAGAACGTTAGAAAACAAAAGAAGAAAAGATACACAAATAAAATTTTACAAGACGATAGCACTGCTAAGCCTCTTGTACGGTAATGAAACACGGACAGCAACGAGTAAACAAGAAAGCAGGATACAGACACAAGAGATGAAATTTCTAAGAAGAGTGAAAGGTTGCACAAGATCTGGGAACAGAACTAAACTTACATAAATGAGAGAATAAAGAAAAACAGAAATAAATCGAAGGAAAATGTGCAAGGGACGAGATTGCCAGCCAGAGCGAGATTTTATAGATGTTTAGGAAGAAGAAATGTAGGCAGACCAAATAAAAGATTTATTGTAATAGGTAAAGTGCTTAAAACCTGAAATGAAGAGGAAGAAGGGAATTGCATTAATTATTCGAAGTGAATATTACGATAGCCTGGTTTATTATTTTCCAACGTTTCCGTTAGTCGGTAACACGGTTGACAATGAGAGCCTACGTGCTCTCGAAACGCTGCGTTCCGCATAATTAATAAATTTGTGTGAGTGGAGTTTACTGCTATACCTGTGAATTGTACATCCACACAGTCCTTGCAATCGTCAATTTCCGTCATATTTCAGGAGAAGTTGAGGGAGACGGTTCGTCATCTGCAGGTTTGTGCTCGTCAAGCTTTCTTTTCAAAGACGTTAGGTGAGTTCAAGTGGAGGATAGCGTCATATTGGGATGCCTTTTTCCTGACGCAGCATACAGAATGTTCAAGTCTTGCTAAGGTGCAACAGGCGCGGATTTTTTTTAACGGAACCACCGTTTAGCTGCGTGTTTATAATTTTTTTATAATATAATCTGCCTCGTCGTAGTATTATAATTTCCCCTCGTTAAAAATATGTTGTTTTCTTTTCAGTAAAATTTTAATACAGATTTCGCAAGGTGGTATTAAATTTACGACCACCATTGTACAACTACAAGTCATATAAGGAATACACAATATGTAAGAGTGTACATGTATATGTGGGTATAGAATGTGTACCGCATATACGTACATACGTACGTAAAATAAATGTAATCGTTTTCACCTGCAATTTCAACCCATAAATATTTCAATTGTTCGCTTCGTTCTCGCAGCGTTCACCTTTTCGCCTTTTTTTTCCTCGCTTTCAATTTACCCGGACGGGATTTTTATTTTCTCTCCGCTTGCATATTCCATTTATGTATTTATTTACGCGTTTGAATATGAGCGTAAGCCGTAAGTTCAATATTCGCTCATACGCGTTACACGTAATATTTCTTTTCGTAGATTTTCTTAAGGCGTTTTAAATGTACAGGATGTCTTGGTTTCAATGTTTTTGATAGGGTATTTCGAAAACTATAATAGATATCAAGTGGGGTGATATGAATGTTCCGGGTTTTAATAGAGGGCTTATTGAATCATTTTGGTCTTCCTTGAAAAATGTAGAATAGAAGGTACTTTGGCGTAGTTGGTCTTTTGTTCAATACATAACAGAATTGTGGTAAAAAGCTGGCTCTGTTAAAGTACATGCAATCTCCTTGTATATTTATGATTATTGTTCTCTCAATTTAATTTGGTATAATTTAGCCTAAATCAACCGCTAACTAAGTAGGCATCGAAACATCCCGGAATGTCGTAGAAATTAAACAGTAACTTGTAAGTGAACGTGCTCTGGAGCAACGAATCTAAATATCTCGCCTCTGGTGCAAACAGAAGAACATCTGTTCGTAGATCGAAAGGGGAATGAGCACTAGAAATTTATGTTACTCCAACAAGGTTGACGGGGATTGGTCATCATTTAGGGTTATTTTGGTGGAATCTGTGTAGGGGATTTGGTCAAAATAGATTTTACCATTGGAGAAGAAGGTTATAAGGACATTTTAGAGAGGAATGCCATCTATCTGGAACAAGACTAATCTGTGAAAACTTTGTGTTCCAACATGATAATGATGCAAAACATACTGCAAAAATATACAGTGGGTATTTGGAACAACTAGATCACATAGAAAAAATTGTTGTTATAACATAGGCGCTCCAAATGCAGATCTCAACCCAGTCGAATTTTTGCAGGAGAAACTCGACTGCCAGGTTCTAAAATATACTTTGGGCGCAGCTAGAGGGCTCGTGGAGGAAACCCAAGCCTCTAACACTAGCAAAACTGCCAAGATTGTGTATGGTGCGAATCGATGAGCTTATTGTTTTATAACTGTTACAGTTAGTTGTATAAGTACAGAATAAAGGTTTATTGTATGATTAGTTTTTGATTTCTTTACGTAATATTTTAAGGGTGATGTACAGTGGTGGTCTGAATTAATGTCTCTCTCTATTACGGAGGGAATATCAAAATTACTTTCCCTGTGATGCCGCTGACAGTTCGACTTCTATCGGCTATTACAGTTATAAGTTATCTTTTTCTATTGTAACTTTCGAAACCAATATATTAATTCAACATTAAAGATTTTATGGGCGACTAGGGGATTATAATAAACATTTATATTGTACCCGAGGTATATAATTTCTTGCTTAGACCGTTTATAAATATAACTCCCAAAACATTTCTAAATGTAATAATTTTATGAAATGAATAAATAGAAATTGAAACTCGAAATAAATATATTGTAATGAGATTTTTGAGGCCTTTGTTCTCCTCAAAAACATGCCCATTTTTTTAAATGTAGTATTGAATCCCTTAAACAACAGGAGAAGACAATAATGAAATTATTCTATCAAAAGTTTATATCACAAAAATCAACGTAATTAATGTAAAATTTGATGAAAACTTATGAAAGTGAAACAACTCTGATCCAGCAAAACAACTACGACATAACCTTGGGCCTTCCGTGGCCAGCGCGAAGATAGGAGATTCACCAATTTACAATAACAAAGTGCGTGTGTGAGTACAGAAAGTAAAGGACTTCATCCTTAGTAAAGTCATTTATTAATTGAAAATCAAAAATGCAGAATTTATTAGCTAGCTAGGGATTGCGATAGGTATTTTGTCGAACACTTTCCGATGTAAGTGATATAATCTAAACTTGCTTCACATAGTCTTGGCCGAAATAAAAGAGGCATTGGAAAACAATTGAACTTAAGTCTCTGAATTGTCGACTATAACGTCAAAAAATGTCAAGATGCTAACTGATTATTAAATAGCAAACGAACAAGATGACGGAAAGTAACGATGCCAGCAGAAGAACATCGAAAGATTATGACGACTGACGGAATAAGCGACAAATCAGACCTGAAGAAACAAAGATTTAATTAAGTTTCTTTTTCAGATAGCGCTTCCTTTATTTATGGATTATGTGTTAGGGTGGGCAAATAATTTTGACCTGTAGTAAACGATAATAAGCTTTTATATAACACATGGGCTGAAAAGTCCCCGGCCTAACACATAGATGACGCTAGTTTCATTGCAGTCACCTTTCTCTCAGTTAGTACTTCAGAAGACAGCTGTTAAAATTTCATGATATTCTATTCATTAGTTTGTGAGTTATTGTGCTAAGAGTCACGGTACTTTTGTTATTTTCAAAACAATGGATCAAAAACAATTTCGTGTTTTAATTTTACACTGCTTCTTGATGGGAAAAAATACCGTTCAAGCGAAGCAATGGCTTGAAAAGTGTTATGGAGACTCCGCTCCATCAGAAACAACAATAAAACGTGGGTTTGCTGACTTCAAACGTGGTCGTAGAGACACCGATGATGCAGAATGCAGTGGACGTCCAAATGAGGCAGTAACACCAGAAAACATAAAGAAAATCCACAAAATCGTTTTGAATGATCGAAAAATGAAGTTGCGTGAGTTAACTGACATCGTAAAGATTTCAAAGGAACGTATTGGCTTTATATTGCATGAGCATTTGACTATGAGAAAGCTTTGGTCAAAGTGGGTGCCGCGTTTGCTCACTGTTGACCAAAAACAAGAACGTG
This sequence comes from Trypoxylus dichotomus, assembly GCA_023509865.1. Lineage (NCBI taxonomy): Eukaryota > Metazoa > Arthropoda > Insecta > Coleoptera > Scarabaeidae > Trypoxylus > Trypoxylus dichotomus. The sequence goes on along the minus strand of CM042074.1, from coordinate 86,469,834 downwards.
TTGATTATTCTGAGCAGTGTTTGGCCATGTTTAAACGTAACAAACAAAATTTTTGCGTCGATATGTGATAATGGATGAAACATGGATCCATCACTTCACTCCGGAATCAAAACGATTGCCATCTGAGTGGACAGCAACTGGTGAACCTCGTCCAAAGCGCCCGAAAGCACAAAAATCGGCTGGAAAGGTTATGGTATTTTGGGATGTGCGTGGTGTAATATTCATCGACTATCTTGAGAAGGGAAATACCATCAACAGTGAATATTATATAATATATATATATATATATATATATTGGAGCGTTTGAATGCCGAAATTGCAAAGAAAAAAATTTTGTTTCATCAAGACAACGCACCGTGTCACAAGTCAATCAAAACAATAGCAAAACTACATTAATTGAACTTCGAATTGCTCCCACATCCGTATTCGCCAGATTTGGCTCCCAGCGACTACTGGCTGTTTGCAGATCTCAAAAAAATGCTCGCCGGTAAGAAATTTCACACGAATGAAGAGGTTATCGCTGAAACTGAGGCCTATTTTGAGGCAAAAGATAAATCGTTCTACAAAAGTGGTATTGAAATGTTAGAGCCGCGCTGAAATGATTGCGTTGCTCTAGATGGAAGAAAACCGTGTTTTCTTTGTTAGGCCCTGGACTTTTCAACCCATGTGTTATGTTGTCCAAATAAGGTTTTTATACCTGCAATAACCGATAGAAACCGAACTGTCTGCAGCGTCACAGACAAAGGGGGAAGACGTTAATTCGGCCAACCACTGTACTTTGATATGAGAAAAATTACTTATATAAATTTTCATAAATTGCATGTGCGTTCTACTTTAATCAATAAAACTTTCGACACAACAGCTTTATGCTAATAAAAATCATCAACAAAAACTATTTTCACAGGCGATGATCAAAATTAATCATTTTATGACGAAAGTGAACGATTAAAAGATTGACGATTAAGCATTTAATTGCTGAGTAACGTTTAAACTAACTAGTCAGCTATTAAACTAGTTCCGATTGACAATGCGATTAAAAATTGTAATAGTAAAATATCTAAAAAGTTAATCGGTTAGTGTCCAAAGTGTCGCTTATTTACATGCATGCGTTCTAGAGTTAAAAATATAGCATTAATTATCTTATACTTTAGTAGTGACACAGTTCTACAATGTTAAGTTGCTTCATTATCATATTAAACTTCGGTATACAGTAATATAATAATAAATATAATTAAAGCAATAAAGATATCTGATGTTTTTCTCTTGTTTTTCTCCTAACAAGCTGCCCAGTACGTATGAAGTTCCCGCTGTTCCCCCATTAACGTGGTACCTTCCATGTGCACATTTAAAATTTTAAATTTAAACCGGAATTTAGATTACATGTTTAGATATCCTCTAATTGTTATTGCGGCATTAATAATGGACGGGCGCGTTTATTGCGGCATTACGTTAAAACAATAACTCAATAAATTCTGATGCGTCTAAATATTGTAGTAATAAAAAATGGTGAACGGCGAATCTAAAGCTAAATAAAAATGGTAAAAAAATACGAATGCCTCCTTAATAACTATACGAAAATATTTACATTAAAATTAAATTATATGTGCAGCCGCGGCACGCGCAGGTGTAAGGTAACAATAACCAGGTTCATGTCTTCTCGCCCCAACCAGAATATCCTCGACCTTTACGCGTATTCGAGGTGCTGCCGCTGCCGTTTTCGTAATGCCCGAACGGACAAGGACGTTTGGGGAGAGGAGGGATATAAATAAAGCCGACAAGATAGAAATTTGATACTCTTTTCGATTTTAATGTAAATTGGTTGCGTTTTCATTGGAGTGGAATAATTTTACTTTTATCGTATGAAATGGCTAATTTCCTAGTATGAATCCGAAATATAATTCAGATTGACGGATATTAAAATCGCGTTTAAGTGTAGAGCGTTCATGGATTGTGAAGTTATTTATGCTCTTAAATATCAACAGAGTATTGCACTTTGGTAGTGAATATTACCGCTATTTTGGTTTAAAAATTCAACATCGTGATTTGGCACAAAGCTACCACTCCAAGAACTGCTACTTTTGCTGTACGAGAATGCTCTAGTTTTCCAGCAAAAACATGATTGGAGTTGCATATTCTGTTGTTTGCTGCATATTTAGTAACTCATTTGGAGACGTTCCTTCTTACCAACACCTACGGATCTGGACGAAGACCATACTCTATCAGAATCAGAAGTGTTAATTTTAAAATTTAGAATGAGCTAATTCGAGATCTGGATTTTGCGAGAAATGCGAAATCCATATTGCAAGGATAGGAATTCTTAGCCAGAGAACACGTGTTTTTACATACTGTAATTTTTAAAAAGAATTTTTAGAGTATTTTTTGTTAAAAGATGGTATTGCAGTTCGCAACGCAATTGACGGGTTATTGCTTACTTTTATTATGAATATCATTCCAGAAGAAAGGCATCGTTTTGGCTATTGGTAAAAATTGAGTTTGAAGTCCACATAAAGGAACCTTACGAATACATAGTACATACGATGGCCAATTGCTGAGGTGAATGTCCTAGATCGTCATGATTTAAAGCATTTAGACGATCTTAATCAAAATCTGTTAATCTTCCTGGACGCGTTGAACTTTCCATTTCAAAATGGTTTTCTTTAAAGAGAGAAGAGTGTGCTATGTTTTTGCCAGTGGTGTTCCTTCCGTAAATGGCACAAATGTGTTTCTAGTGGTTTCAGATGCTTCATTTCGAACAAAAAGATATATCGAAAGTACCCCTTTTTTTCGTCTTCGTGACACTCCATCTTTGCCAATAACTTATATGATTTCTGCATAAATTTACAAATGGAAAGGGTATTCAACTAAGCAGAAGTGTAACATCAAATTTTCATTGATTTTTCAAAACGTTCCCATCGTAGAAGCCAAAAACACTATGAACGTTTGCATCGATCTAAAACGTGAATTTTTCCTTGAGAATAGAACAGAAGCACGAAATCTTGCCAGGACTTTATTAAAGCGAAAAGTGAAAGCACATACTAGTTCATAGTTTATTGATGAAGCGTCAAATTTCCTACCAGAATTACACATGAAATGGGCTTTATTGAAACGCCTTATAGAAGCAATGGGTAAGGAAGGACGTGGATAAACCCCAAATTCGTCTTACAATATACAACATTTCAGAAAGTTTTAAATAATTTGGAGTACTTTCGAAAACGTACCACACAACTCTTCAAGAAACAGATAGTCTCTTTCGCCTTCTCTTTGGTGTTTGAGTGAACTCTGGATTCGTTAAGAAATACAATAGAATTCCATTGATGATTTCGGTTATGTCAAATCGAGCGCTGTTGTAAACGTTTTGTTCAATGGCAAACTGTTAAAAGCAACACCAAATACATCCGGTAAGACATCAAACCAAATGATTATATTACATACGGTTGGCATAGAAAAAAACTAGTCTGACTACAGCAACACACCGATAGAATCTTTAAAGATATACATTGAGCAAAAGTCACAGCAGGAATTTTGAATGTTTTACATTTTTGTGTAAAAATTAAGATTGGATGGTGTATGTACATTCTTCTAGCTAATTTCTTGGTAACTGGTATTTATTTGCTGCAAGGCTTTCCGTAGCTAGCCCTAAAACTGTTGAATTTTTTTGTCCAGCTTATTCCACAAAAGCTCAATAGGAGGCAAGTCGGAGTGCCTTAGTTGTATGCTTTGGAATATGAACGGTTGGTTGATAATGTCTAAGTAACATTCAAATGATAACGTCTTGCCTTTCAGGGCGTCCACATAGTCTTCCGCTTACATTATCCACTTATTTCACCAAATCATCCATCATTAGGTTAACAGAATAACCTCAAACCATGACATTTCCGCACCCGTATTTCACCTTTGTTTAGACAATAACGAGCTGAAGTTCTACGTTTAAAGCCGAAAATTTGAAATTTGGCTTGTCGGCTAATATGTAATTTATTCCAAAGTAGGGCGTAGGGTGGTTTTGTTTATTCTTTACGAATATTTAAAATTTGAAAAAAATTCATATTTCCGTTTAAACATTGGATGGATAGTGTATATACATTTTTAGATGTAATTCGTTTTTAAAACTTTTTATTGGATTCCAAGCATTACAGTCTAGATATCTATAATTATAAATAGACGTTCGAAAAGATATCTGCGCTTTGCGGCCATTTATAACGAATATAGACATGTTATAGTGTAGCGGTATACAGGTCCATGCGCTGTTTTTCTTCAATTTGTTAACATAATAAATTGAATATAATAAATACGCAACGCATACGATAATAAACGAGAACTATAATTAAACACACATATATTAAAATATAGATTAACATATTTAAATATTTAAACAAAAACATAACTCAATGGGCCGATATATTTATCCAGGCTTCTGTACTAGCTATAATCTATTCATATTACATAAACATTCTCCATATTTATTTATGTAATATACACGCAGACACATTTCTGCATACATAGATACATACGGATATTTTATTGCATAATCGTAAAATACAGGGTGATTCATAGCGGTGAGATCATAGGAAGTTTAAAATTGTAAGGATTCCTGCTGATAACTGGATATTTTCACCGTTAGTTATAGTATGATTTCTTAAAGCTGTAGCTTGAATAATTTTGAGACCAAGTGACCAAGCTGTTTAGATAACTATACTTAAAATTAACTCATTCCCCAAAAAGAGAACTCAGTTTTATTTTTGCTGGTGTGTATAGCTTTCATTCAGTTTGTTTCGTAGTGTGAGTGTTACTTTTTTGTATACTATTACGTCTACCTTGTTACTTATTTGCTTATTTACCATATGTGGAGGGTTATGGTATCCCAACCAGCTAGTGCGAAGATTGCCTTTAAGTTTTGCATATACCCTGGAAACAGTTATTCCACTCGTTTGTTGGTACCGTCAAAATTGCATTTCTAAAGGTATTGACTGTAGTACGTTCTTGATTTTTGGAAAGATAAAGGAGTCGTCGGAACCTAGGCCCAGATTTTACGGAGACTGGTCTAACAATTCGAGGTTTTGTTGCGTTAAAAATAGTAGTTGTTCATGCAACATTTTTTGAATTGAGGTCTTTGAAATTCTTAATGATTTTTCAACCCCATATATGTATTGACAAACACTTAAGACGACCGGTCGAATAATACTGAACAAGCGTGCTTTGATACGGGTATTCGATCGATTCTCCGTGCCGCGCGCTTCATTCTTGCACGTTGTTCTCCGTACGGCACTGAAACTCTTTATTAGTGGTGAGTGCAAAACTAACTAGTCAATTTTGGCAGTTTATTGTAGCTACAACACTACGCGTATTCCACTGAAACATTGGATTTAGGTTGATGGAAGATGGATGTTTTAGTATCGACATTTGATTGGTGGCGCCCTCTATGTCACAGTATACAAAACTAAAGACGTTCATCGTAATTCTAGTAATAATCCTTACAAAAGAATCAAATGCATTGTGCACTTATTGCATTCAGCCGATTAATATTCACTCTATTGAATATTCTAATATAAAAATATACGCGTCAAAGTTAACTATAATTATAGGAAATGATAGAAGAGCAGCTAAATCAAAGGTTAATGCAAATACGTTTATATATTCACGATGACAGAAAGAAGAACGTCAAAAGTCAATTTAAATTAAAACAAAAAGGCTTGTCACCAGGTTTACAACATTATATTTATTTAATAAGTCACTTATATGTATCAAAGGTCAACGAACTCTGGTTCCGGTAAAGTAGCGAAACGTCCCCGTATATGCGCATTAGAGTTGAATTATGCTTGTTTATTTTGTTATTCTGAAACGTTATTTTTATATTTTAATTAGGTATGACTCTGTCTCGTTTTTCGACAGCTGAAAAAATATCAACTTTCTACACATATAAAATTACATTATACGTATTTGTGTGTAAATGAGACTGAAGGTTCAATGGTTATGTCTTGTATATTTATGCTTCGTATTGTATATGATGTATGTTAATTAGAAAGCGTAAAAGAATTCGGGAAAGTACTAAAAAGATTTGAAGTTTTGTAATAAAAGCTTGAGATTTAGAAGTTAATTGAGCTAGTGTTAGAAAAATTTTTGACAAAATGTTGAAATTGTTGCATAAATGAAATTATTAAATTGAAAATTCGTCAGTATCTAATGTATTGTCACAATTTCCATTGAAATTCAACTGAATTTTTTGTAATTCCAATTTTTTTTATTCCAGGTGAGTACCATAATCCGATGTCTTGATGAAAATAAGCTGCTTACCTATAAAAGCCCAGACATACTAGAAATACCTGGGTTGATTAGTAAGTAAACGAAGCTCGCAATTTTGACGTTTATACACATTACATTAGGTTGGCAACAAGGTAATTGCTGATTTTCTTATACAAGTGGAACATAATCCTTTTATATAATTACTCGATACTACACTTTTCATTTGATCAATGACCTTTCGCTATCTTTCCGTTAACTTAATTACACAGCAGGCATAGAATTTCTAGTCTTTATCAGCAAAAAACTGAATTAGGTGTAATTTCATAGCGTTATCATCATTGAAGGTTTTACCATTTAAGGAATTTTCGTAAGGTTCTTAACAACTGATAATCTGATGATAATAGTCAGGGCTATAAGGCTCCAGGTGTCAATAATTTTTGGCATGCGACCAATGATGTGTATAACGTTGTCGTAGTACAATTCACCAACTCTAGCACAATTTAAGTCGTCCTATTGGCGACAATACATATCTGAATTAATGGTTTGGTTCCTAGGAAGCAGCTCAAAATACACAGCACCTTTGTAATCCCACCAAACTGGCAACATAACCTTCTTTTGATGCATTCCAGCTTTCGATGTTGTTTGCGCTGGTTTATTTTTTTTAGACCATGACATCAATTATGGCTTTGGTTTTCATCATCAACTTCGTTTAGTTTATCAGATCGTAGTTCATCTTTTAGTAAAACACCACTAGAAAAAAACTTAACAAACCAATTCCGGCAATGTCTTTGTTTTAGAGCTTCATCACAATACACATCGCTTAACTTTTTAACAGCTTGTGTTGCGTTCTTTCCTTTTCGGAAGTAATGAAGCAAAATATGAGTAAAATGAACGTTTTTGTTCTCGCACATAAACAAATCCCATAAAAAATACATTTAGCACAAGTGCTAAAACTATATAATTCTAACATTGTCATTCAAAGGAAACTACCTCCATCTACATTTGAAATCGGCAGTTACTTTATTGCTAATATATCACTTATTCGATGTGTGAATGGGATTATGCTTGTAATAATTGGAATAACTTATAATTGACTATTGCTTAGAAAATGAATTTCCACAAACGTAAAACTCAATGTCGATTATTTAATTATATTACCATATAATTTATTTTATATAACTGGAGTTATTATATCCTATACATTTTTGTATAAGCATTCGGGAATTAGCATACTTTAAAACATACATTAATTTCAAAGAATATTGAGAAAATGTTAGTATTTTTCATAATTCGCTGTCTTCATTTGCATCTTATTTGTTGTTAATGGCTACCATCATACTTACTTTGATCGAGATCATTTCATGTTCCGAATATTCTTTTTCTATTTTTACTAGATGATTACGTTTGCTCCATTCTGCTGTTGTTATACTTCCAAATTTTATTTCTGTAAATTTCAATTTGGAACTCGCACTTTTGCGGCTACGTTATTTTGCATTTCTGTCGTGACTACTTGAATTTTTCTTTGCGAGCAAAACTATGCCCAAAAATAACAGGAAATCTAGTCTAGTAACAGTTTGGAATATAAGTGTTGACTCACTTTCGTCGTGTAATATATTCTTGAATTTTCTGTGGTTTACGTCTGTAGCAAAAAAGTATGAGGTACTTTGACGTATGTAGTTTTTTTATTTTATTGTTAATGAATAAACCTTTCAGTTTTTCTAATAAAAATTGATGTGCGGAGTATTTTTTCAGGAATTTACGTTGATTAATTGCAACAAAACTGTAATTTTATCATTACTAGTACCAGCCGTGGTTTAATATTAATACTTCTTTAATTGGTAAGATCTTGTCTTCAATAAAATAGTGTCTGAGATATTATGATATATCTACAGACATCATCACATCTTGGTATTAAAAGTGATTTGAACTTACATTCGGTCTCGTGGTGTAATGGTAGCAAAGTGGTCCGGTAACTCAGAGGTCGTGGGTTCAAATCCTATCGAGGCTGATTCGATAAATATGTTTTTGCGTCTTTGGCAAATATTTGCTAAAGTCACAGTCTTCATTTAATACCTTTATTTAGGAGTACATTAATATATCGACCTATAACTTTTCCGTCATAGTTGACACGTGCCTTTTTTTGCATAGAAATCATGTATTATGATTTTGTATAGTATAAACATCATGTTAACGCAGCACTCTTCTATAGTTTTTCTTATTCTACGAAATTATTCCCGTCGGCTAGGAATATATATATTAATTAAAACGAATGGAAACTTTTCATTAAATTAGCCAATATAATTATTATGCATGGCATCCTTTTACATGAAAACATGTACTTACCCGTACATTTCAAAATATGTACGACTAAGTTCACATCACGCACGGTTATTTAATCATGTAACATGCATACTTATTCCTTTACATTGCTCGAAGTAATTGACGTTAATAATCGCGGATAATTTTCAATTTTTAAATGAACTTGCCCCACAAGGTGGCGCATACGTGGATGTGTATATGGCACTAACATACGTACGTGTATACGTACATACGTAAAGGTAAAATGAGAAAAACATTCATACCACACGCTAATATCCATACCTACGGGAATAAATTATAATCGAAAATAAGACTGTTTGCTATCAATACGTTTCCCATACATGTTTTGAGCTTTATGCATATATAATTCATGAGGTGTGCATGATTTTGCATTTTTATAAATAACCGGAAATAACAGAATATAATTAGTTGTTGGTGTGCTTACAATTCGAGTATGCAGACAGGCAGTAAAAATTATGTTCAACTTAGGAGAGTTCTTTGAACTAAATTTTAAGGTATGCTCTCTTTTTAGTACTGTTAGTATCGTGATAATTGCCTGATTGTAGTTGCGCTCACTAATATGATCTATTAGAGAATCTCAAAAAAGCCAAAAGAAATCTCTATAGTGGGTATTAATATGTACGTTACCGTCCAAAATTTTGGTAGCACCAACGGAACAAAAAGTTGCAGACACGTTAAAGTTTTACTGTGACTATTAATGAATGTATACAAGATAAGTGACTGTCGTCAAATAAAAATAAATTAATTCAAACATAATAATATTTATGATCTCCTTTGACTTTGATAACCGCCGCGCAAACTTTAGGCATTCCTCGAAGCGTTTTTTCGAGACAGTTCGCGTCAATTTGTTGCTATGCGTTCTGTAAATATTTCCATAGGTGTTAGATATTCTGAGGTTGTCACTGTCTCCGGTTCCTTTTGTATCCATTCATCCACTTTCTTCTATTTTTTGCCATTGCTTTCATTTCTTCCAACTTTTTTCCATTTTTTCCATGCATTTCTCTTATCGTGGTCTAACATATACATTTCCTCCAGGGTGTTCTTTTTGTTTTCTTTTTAGGTGTCCTATCTCCATTATTTTTCTTGTAATTCTGTCTTCATCTTTACTATATGTGCGTACCAATTTAATTGCTTCCTCCTTATTTTTTTTATTATTGGTTGTTGCTTTGCTATTTTTCTAATATCTTCATTCCTGATCCTATCCCATTTTGTTTCACATGCATACGTTATTGCTGGAATTGTTATAGTATTATATATTTTCATTTTTGTCTAGATATCAATATATCTGCTTCCCAGAATTGTCTTATTTAAAGAATTCGCTCTATCTTCCGATCTTCTCGATAAACCAGAACTATCAAGCGTAGCAAAGCATATGGTAAAATCCGGACATAAAATTGATTTAAAAAATCTTAGTCTTCTTAAAAACGTAAACTCGTGTAGAGAATTAGACGGTATCTATGAAAAAGAACAGAAACCCCCAATTACACATTCGAGTCTGATTGATTTATTATCATAGGACGCTGTTAAAGATACGGTTCGTTTTCGTTCCATCCTTTCCTTGAAAATACACACATACCCGAGACCACTTAATAGACTGTAAATAGTAATGTTTTAAGAAATTTTAGAGCCTGCGTAGAAAATGATTTGCAAGTGTGATACAGTTTTTACATTCAATCGGTAACACGGTTGACAATGGGAGTCCATCTGCTCTCGAAACGTTGCGTTCCGGATAATTAATTAATTTGCATGAAGTGGAGTTTACTGCTACACCTGTGAATTATACAACCACACAGTCCTTGCAATCGTTGTTAAATTCTCTACGTATTTTTCCGTCGTCTAAATGGTCATATGCGGTTACCCTCTCCAATGTATTGCCTCTACACTTAATCTCTTTGTTGATTCTATTGCATCGGCTTACCATCATTATCTTAGTTTTATTCAAGTTTACTTGCATCTTCACGTTTTGTAAGATCCACAATTTTTCGTTTTATATATTACAAGTGCTAATAGAAAAAAAGGGGTGGCCTAATACAAGTAATTATAGAGTAATAATTATAATATTCTGACATTAATAACTGCAGAACACGAAACGTTTACAAACTAGCGAAAAGCATCTGATACGTAGTTATTAATCTATGTTTATGCACGTTAACAATATTTAATATCTCGTAGCGTCAGCACTATCGTTTTTCGAGGAAAAGCATCAACGTATGTGCGACATAAAAAAAATAAATATGTATGCAACATTAAATTTATTTATATGCAAGCCAATTTAATGTGTGATAAATACGAACGCGTATTTATTGCACGCTAGAGAGTTTTAAAATTATGTATATTTTGTTGCTAAGCGTCGAATATAATAGTATTAAACAATGAAAGGCTAGCCTGCCCGGTTTATAAATAAATATCTATAAATGGATTAGTGCTTCAATTAGACTGGTTAGACGGTATGATAGTGCTAAAAGCTAAGCGCCTTTTTCTACTAATAAGATTCTATTGTATGAGTGAGAATAGGTGTAAAATTATGCGGAAACAAAATATTTTGGATAGATTGGTACTACCATCTGATTATCAGTTCAAACTCCTTGTGTACTATAGTAAACTAAAATCTGGTCTAATATTATGAAATTAGCATAGTATCTATTTAAGTGTATCTCAATTGGTTGGGGTTTTGGATAAAAATTACTTAATGTATTTGTTTTTAATCAATTTATAAGCTTACTTTAAAGAAACTTCGTTTTAACTTTCATGCAACTTTACAGGATAGCATTTTTGACACATATTGTTTTCTTTTGTACATTAATATATGAAATCTTCTGTGGCTTTTGTTCTTTGAATCTGATAATAATTTCAAAATTTCCTAGGTTTTCCTAGAAATTTGTTAAATTTTTTTTTATACGTAAAATATTTCAAGACGTATTGCCTAATATGTTTCAACAAATATGAACAGGTCTCGGCATGTTTTCCACGTCATATCTACTCAACGATGTCCTTCTTTAGTCTGCACTTAATTCAATTAAAGAATTAATAATTCTATGATACGTGGGTGAATAGCAAATGACGTACGGGTGCTTCAAACCAATCCGAATCATTTAAAGGTTTCCGTATTGAAGCAGCGTTGTAATCGTATGAGTCTGGCTACATTTTGCTCGCACTTGCATGGAACTTCTTCTGGGCTGTTGCATGTCGCATCGCTGTTACGCATTTTTCTCACTGTAGCGATACAACATGCAGTAGCCCAGAAGAAGTTCCATGCAACTGAGAGCAAAACGTCAATGCGGTTTCAAGCCGGACACCTAAATTCTTAAAAAAAAAACAACAACCGCGGAAGTCTGCACCAACATATAATATCCGAATCAATTTATAATAATCCAAAGGGTGTTTGTTGGTCCTTTCCCTGTAGGAAAATCTTCGGGTTTTCCAGCAACAGTAAGAATAGGAAAATTTATCCTAAGCAGTTAACTGTTACATCGCAGTAGGTGATTTGGAAGCATAGTCTATGACAAGACCTATGGATTTAGACCAAGAGTGTACTGTTACAGCCACAGAATCATCGGCTTCAAAGTCGAATATCGGAAATAAATATTAGGCGTCGTATTATTCACCGGGCCTAGCCCCCACCGAATTTTTCCTATTCCCAAACCTGAAGAAATCACTCGAAGGAAAGAGATTTGCCTCAAGTGAGGTTATCACCGCTACAGATGGCTATTTTGCAGGCCTCGAAACAACCAACTTTTCCGACGACTTGAAGAGACTGGAGCACCGATTGAAAAGGTGTATTGATCTTCGAGGAGACTACATCGAAAAATAAAAATCAAAAAACCACACCAACACCGCGTTTTTCTTGTTGATTCCGGAAACATTTCAGGTCGCCCTCGTATATATATATGCTTGTAAATAGTTTCTAGGCAAAATATATATAGATGACACCCGCTAGCCACTTGACATTAATATTAAAATATCGTGTCTGCGTAGATATCAGGGCTACATCTGTAGTCACTATTACATCTAGGTACAAGAATTTGCCAATTGAAATTTAGTAACTTACATGGCGATTTAAATAAGAATTTGTTCAGACGGTCTCCGTGGTGTAAATGGATTCACACTGGGTCTAGCGAACCGGAGCTGTAGGTTCATATTTTCTAAAGACTTCAAGTCTTAATTGATTAATAGGAAAGCGCTTATATTGTCAAAAGATCCGAGGTTCGAACCCGTAACTGTGCAACTCACATTAGCAATACATATGCTTATAACTGTAATAAAAGTGTTGCTATTTATATTCTACTGAATTAGTACTCTTTGAATATAAAGTAAAGGTACCTATTCTAGTTTCTTCGTTTCTACCATTAAATCTAATCCTTTGCAAAATGTGATCAATTAGATTTAAAACGAAGGATAACACTGACATAACTTCTAGATTAGAAGCCGTACATGGTGAGTTGCGGCCAACCATTACAATCGCTTTACATTCTATTAATAATACACGAGAAGAAAGCTTTTTCTCTACTCGCGCACAACCTTATACATGCATATATGCGTCTTTTTCATATAAATTCTTCTCGTTTTAATACGTACGCGGTCTGGTATATTATACGCCTATTTTTATGCAGAACGTTCTTTACTTAACGTCCATAAATATTCTGCAGATTAAAGCACGAAACGTCTCGCATACGTATGTATTTATGTACATATCTATAGGTATCTTCGCCATTTTTTTTCACCGTAATGTATCTACCTACCTTCCCCGGGTTATACCTGTTTAATTTTTCATATTATAAAATTATGCCGAACAAATGCTTAGGTAGATGCTGCCGCACGGCTCCCATCCTTCACCTACCTCCCAACGACGATATCACGGTTCGACCATTATGCTTCGCGCATTCTTCGAATGCTTCGGATGGTCAAGTGCGCCCTTGGAATAATTTTAATAAGATCTTTCGCATTCCTCACATAAAATTATTAATAGAATGAATGGACGATGATAAATACGGAATTTGTACGGAGAATCGTCAATAAGTTGGGAAGTTTATTAAAGTGTTCCGTCGCATTTAGGGACTTCAGGGTTTGAACATAGATCCTAGATAGTTCTTTATTTTTTTCTGAATTTCGGGAAGCGTTCTGACGTTTTGCTATGCTTAAGGCCGCTTTATTCACATTCTGATAAAGTTGCAGGTAATGCAATCTAACGAATAAACACAACTATGTGTTTATTCACCTTCTGACAGATAAAAAGCAGTTGGTAAATTACTTATCTGAGGGATAAATTTACCTGTTGTTAAATCCTCCCGATAAATGTGTATCTATCGGATATTATAACCTCACTTTATGTTATGCGTTTGTTTTCATATAAGTAGGAATATTCTGAATGAATATGGAACTTTTTGAAGATTTTGGAGATGTTTTTATCGTAGAGGAAGTTTAAGCAATTGGAAACGTCGATAATCGCTGTTAATTTACTTTTGTTCTTGACTTACTGTTAATAATTTTGTTGGTTTTATTTTAAATTTATTAAATTTTAATTTATTAAGTAATATTAAATTAACAATTTTATTCTCAGTCCAAAATGAAATTCTCATTAGATAATATGTATATAAAACAAATAAGTATTAAAACAAAATTACAATTTCTTGTACTCCTTTTTCAAGATTTTTATTTTTAGTTCATGTCCTTTTTCCAAATATTCCAACTGTCGCCCCCTAATTTTTATTTTTAAATCTTTGACTTGAGATTCTTTTTCAGCAAGATCTGGTAGATGCATCAGCAAACATCACAAATTTAATGTTGATTTGTTCTTTAGATTTATCTATCGGTAATTTTTTGCGTGTTTTTATGTGTTTGTCTTTCTCATTACAACGAACATAAGTCTATCTTTCACTTTTATCCATTGCTATACTAACCGTCTAAAAACATTAGACAGTCCTGATTTGTTACCTCTATAAATAATTGGCGAATATACCAAAATGAGGCATCTGCTACCTGATAAATTTATCTTGCTGGCGGTTATCTGCCATTTCATCAGAATCTGAATAAACCGGCTCCTAATGTGAACAACCGAAGATAGCTTTATAGTTTTGCTAAAGTGTTCTCTCCGCTATATAATAAGGATTTAGGCTCTCAACTTCGATCTGTCATCGCTAAGGGATTTTTAAAGGTTTTACCATCACATCTGGAATGGTATAATATTTTTGAGTGGACTAGAAGTATTGAAATGAATCAAATACTTTCTTAAATTTAAATTGTAGTGTAAACTGTTGGTTATAATAATAATATAGACATTGCCAACAATCAAAAGAATAATAAAATCTAATACAAGGACAGAAGGAAGGAAATCCGCAAAAATATATAACATATTGAGAAATTCGTTTCTGGATAAAAAAGAAATACCAAAAAAAAATAAAGACAGAGGTGTATAAAAGAGTGGTCAGACCGACATTAACATATGGTAGTGAGTCATGGATAACCACGAATAGAATCAAAAGCAGAGTTACGGCCATGGTAATGAGATTCCTAAGAAGAATAGAAGGAGTAACTAGAACAGACAGAATCAGAAACACGATAATCAGTAATAGTCTAAATATCAAGCCAATAGAAGAGAGGCAACTGGGATGGCTTGGACATCTACACAGAATGGAAGAATATCTAATCACAAAGAGGATATTTGAAGCCAAAACAGAGGGCAAAAACAGAATAGGTAGACCCCGAAACACCTGGAAGGAGCAGGTGTATTGTACATTGGAAAAGAGAAGTACGGGATGGATTGAAGCCAAACAACTGGCTCAGAACAGGAACCTGTGGAAGATAAAAATAAGAAAATAAATAATCCGACACCGCAAGGTACAAAGGACATAGGATTAAAAAAAAAAGAAGAAGGGCAGATATTAGGTCGCAACAGATTTGATTATTGCAAATATTGTGTAATACTATAATAATAATTTATAATAAAATAATTTCTTCCTCCTTAAACGTTAGAAGGGAACCAAAAGTTTTGCTTTGACGACGGAGTATTTTTTATGTAATGTTAAGTAACACAAAATTTATTGATATCCTCATTAGTAAGACTGTAGAAACGAGTGCTATTGCAGTAGCGTACAGCTTTCTTATTATCAACATTAAAAAAATAATTAATTAAAAAAAGCGAATATTAGTACTTACTTTAGTTTGATTGTGTTGAGGTAGAGTGACCCAAAAATTCGCTGTAGTCATTAGCATGTATTTCGGTGCTGACTTAGTAATACTCTTACAGGCGAGATGAAAATATGTTGGTGTGTTTGGAAAAGTAGCATTCTGCTTCTAATGATGTGGTGGAATTTAAAAAGGTCGCTGGAATCGCGGTTTTCAGTTAAATTATTTTCTATATTCACTATAATTTTAAAATCGGAATTCTTATTTATAACCGCACACAATCTATCGGTTGCTAATCTGCCTATAGCATCTGTTAGATTTCCTAACAAAGCTTTGAGGTAATCTACTATATTTAGAGCTTCATGTAATGACAGCTTAATGTTCTCTAATTGGGAAATGGTATCTAAAATAATTGAATAATTTTCGGAAATTTGCTCTATTTGAGTATGGATTTCAAAATCTGAAACCAGCCTCTGGCTTACCAAAATTGCTTGGACTTCTTGCGGAGTTAAATTTAAGGTACAAGGTTTAATAATGTGTAAAAATTTCTTATAATGTAAAAGAGCTTTTAGCCACGTCCCCAACTTGCCAATAACGGCTGTGATAGTTGAGAAATGCTGGGACAAGCCTGTTTAAACTCAAGAATACGTTTTAGAGGTTTAATAAAAACTTTTTTGATAGAAACTATAAATTAATCTACTTTTGGATAACTGTTTTCAATAAATTCAGCTACAAGATGTCACGCATGGAACAAACAGATTAACAGATTACACGAAGCAATTGAGGATAAGATTGTTTTAGTAACTTTCCAGCTTCAACCATGTTCGAACCCAAATCTGTAAGCAACATATTGAACTTTCCAAAGATATTTTCTATAGTTTATACTATCCTGTCCGCGTTTATCTTTTATATTATTCTATTACGTAAAAAAATAACCAAGGACGCTTCAACGCTTTTAAAGGGCGCACTAACGCATTTAAAATATAATGCTTTCTTCCATCTGGTGTGTTGTCTACCGGCAGCCTTATGTTTTGATCTTTTAACTATGCCCTTATTTGAGCCATAATTGTGTTTTTCAGCCTATGAAAATTATACCCTAATTGACCTCTTGTCGCCGATCTCCAATCCGGAACGTATTTTTTCCCAAAACTTTCGAAACTCTTCATTATCTACATTATTTTGTGGAATCTTGCACACGTTTCTGCGCGCATAGTATTGTGCAACGCAAAATAAATGTCTTACTCGTTCTACACATATTAACATGGAAGATTTACGATTGCATATAGCAATACCACTAAATCGTCCAATTTAACCGCTAAAAAATGTGTTGTCTTTATACCAAGGTACTCTTTTAGTCCTTAAAATCTCATTGAAATGTGAATTTTCTGATTTTAGCGATATATATAGGTCTACAGTTTCCATCATCCTTTTCAAAAATTGGAATGACATTAGCAATTTGCAATTTAGAAGGAAGTTACCCGATCAAATTTTTTTGTTATACTGAAAAGATAGTATTATGCACTTCCAACAGATGGTTGCATAAATAAATGCAGTAAATGTTTGGAATCATTTCCTGTAAATCTCTCCCGTTTCCTGCTTCTTAATCGAAAACAAATAAACGTAAATATTTTACTTTAATTGGAACCCCTGTAGAAGGTAAACTTGTTTTAAAGACATCCCCAACAAATTAATGATATCGCAAAACATCAAAGTAGTCTGGATTTGATATGTATAAGTAATTTATTACTAATCTTTAATCCAAACGCACTAACAACTTTAATAGGAAACGAAACGGACCAAAATCACGTATCACCGGACAGGAAATGTAATAATTAGAGAATGATTTATTAATAAAATGTTACGATTCGTAGAAACCGAGCAACTCTAGGTATGTGTATATGTACGTATATACGATATAACGACATCAGCGCAAAGTGTCAGATGTAAACGGTAGGTAACCTCATCGTATCATACACGTGCGACATCTATACGTGTAGACTATACTATATTAATGCATATACTTGCATAATGTATCGAGGTTGTACGGCATAAATATAAATGAAATTCTATATTTCAGAATTAAACGGCGATAAATTAAACCGGTGGCAATGCATATGATTATTTTACGGCATGCAGACATGTCATTCTATATGTACAAGGGACTGCGCATAGTTCTAAATAATTCATTTCGGGACCGGGGCGGCCGGGACCCGGAGTTACAATGGATTCGAATCTAAATAATTTATATGCACTCTCGAAAAAATACACTTCCTCTTCATATTTTATGACGTCGAATAAAAAATAATAGAATATTATATTAGTTAATGTCCGCGCGTCCTCCCTCGTCTTTCCCGCGGCCCCGCCCGCCGGTACCGCCCCTGCGTGTGTATGTATGCATGCGTATGTTCGCGGCTGTGTATACACTAGCGCAAAAAAGTAAACTTCTTCTCATCTTTCATGTAGTGAAGAATCTCGAGCGGTATTTTTTAAACAAAATCTGTGATTTAAAGATTTCCAAATTGTAATACTTCTTTTTTCTTGTAGATGAGATTGCACTTTTTATTTTGCGCTGTAAATCTTGCATCGATGGTCTACTCACACACAAACTGGTCTTTTAGTAATGCTGGCTATAAAGTAGCATATACGCGTAAAAATTTCCGAAGCTGTACAAAATTTGGACATCAACTTCAATTTGGCTAAAGAACCCAATTTTCTGATACACAGGTGGCGTTAGAAACTGTCAAACCATAACCTTATAGGGAAGTTCCAACTTTTATATGAATACACGTAAAATTTTATCTCGATCTGCCAATTCATTCGTGTAATAGCAACTATGTAATATTGAAGTATCATAGATTTTATTGACAAAAATTGTTTTTTGATACGCCGCTGTTCGAATATGAATAAAGTCGAGGATATAATCTATGGCCTAAATAAATCCCCATGTAATGCAGTTTAGTAGTCATCGAAATGTGGATGTTGAACCAATGCAGCTTTTACCTTATTTAATAATGTGTGACGAGGCGCATTTCTATATATCGGGATCTGTAAATGGGAACAATTTTCGGTACTGGACTATCGAACAATCTCAGTAAGTCCTCCTGGATTCCGAAAAAGTTACCGTGGGGTGCGGTGTGGGTGCATTCGAAATACTACGCCTGCACTTTTTCGAAGAGACCGTAGAGTGACTGTAATTTATGGCTCCAGTAAGATGGAACAACAAGTCATACTCCGCGAATTTGTACAGCTGCCCTAAACCATGTTTCCTGGACGATTTATATCCCGACATGGCCATTTAAATTGGTTATCGGATTTGATTGATTTCTTTCTGTGGGGTTATGTAAAGGCTAGGGCTTTCCAAAATATTCCTCGAACGCAACAAGAGTTAAAAGCCAACATTACTCAAGAAATTAGAACAATAAATCAGGAAATGCTGCAACGAGCTTTTCACTCACGACCTCATGAAAGTTTAGAAAAGCGTGGTAACCATTTAACAGAAAAAAATAATTTTTGTTGTTAAAGCTGCGTTATATGCGCAACAAAGATGTATTTTTTGACCTGGATCGCTTCGTTTTTATGTCATAATAACAATTGCGCCAACCTCTATAACGTTTGCTAGGAAATCTACAATGACCGTTATAAAATGTCAGAACACGAATGGGTTAGGTTACTTTGGAGAATTTTCATTTGATCTTCATGTTTCATAAGCTTGCGACTT
This sequence comes from Trypoxylus dichotomus, assembly GCA_023509865.1. Taxonomy (NCBI): domain Eukaryota; kingdom Metazoa; phylum Arthropoda; class Insecta; order Coleoptera; family Scarabaeidae; genus Trypoxylus; species Trypoxylus dichotomus. The sequence continues at coordinate 86,450,417 of CM042074.1, read as the reverse complement.
GGTTACATTTCTATTGCAAAATGAATGGAATTCTTCTGAAGAATTTCTTATTCCATGTCCTCTAGTTTTTATTGAGCTCCAAAGTTTTGTTGATTTTACTTTGTACAATAAGATATTTGATCGGTTTCAGTTTCCCAGATATCACACGCACATAAATACCGTGCGTGCCTTAATGCATTTAGAAACTATAATTCACGACCACTCGTAAATTCCTCGCTTCCATTCAATTCGATTCTGGCGAAAAAAAAATATTTAAACTAAATCGGAGGGGGGGCCCCTTAAGCGCACCGTCGTAACTGCAAGAATGCTTTTGTAGCGTTCTCAAATACATTTAACAACTTCATAAACAGAGCTATTTACGACGGTTTCCCAATTCGTAAACACAGATTTATATTAAATTAAATTAAAGTACAGCTACTCCGAAAAGCATAAAAAGCGATTCGCGTAACGTTCTTAAGAATTTACGGCGCCCCGTAAATAATATTCAGAAATTAAACGGTTAAAAACAAAAATATGCGCGCGCGCGATGAAAAGAATCTGTTAAAATGTTTTATATCGTCCGGTTAAAACGTTATGGACGCGACGTTGTACGCAATAGCTCTAGAACGCATTCCTTTCGGCAGGGAAAGCCAGGATTGTACACTGTCGCTCATTAAAGTTTGGAAAATCGTTGTTAATCAGAATTTCCAGTGTTTAACTACCATAACTGTAAAATCTTCGATTAGGAGTTAATCTAAAAGTATCTCTTGACGTGATGTTATTGATAATGAGTGATAAATAACTAGAGTTGTCGTTTGTGGAAGTTTCGTAGTGCGAGGTTTTGGCAGTACGTCTATTGCCGTTTTCGGGGCGGCCCTGATAAAGGCTGTTGCTTGTTAATTCGATTATCTTTTTTGACTATTTGCTTTCCCTATATTTTTAGTGAAATTCGCCTGGTGTAGGGATTGAACTCTATTTGATGTTCTCGAATCTTGTAATCCAACTGATTCGATCATTAATCGGGCGATAATATATAGAATCTCAAATCGAGACTAATTCCTACACCACACGAATTTCTCTAAAAAATAGGGAAGAAATAACTAGACAAGACATTGAACTAATGATGAATCTGGTAAGCAACACTCATTATTTGGGTTATTCAGAAGACAGCAGTACACATACTGCCGAAACGTCGGATGAAAGATTCATAAGGAAATAGCTGAAGTAACAACTCTAAGTAAAAGTATAAGATTGGTTACGGAAGGAATTTGCGTGTCCAAATCTGTGATATTCCTTTGATTAGCAGTAAAGTATCGTAGTTAGAAATCTTGGTCACTACATAGACCTTAGGGAACATGTGGGCGGGAGGGGCACAGAGAATATTTATGGTATAGTCACTTTCTGTTGCCGACGTGAGGTAGTTGATCGTCTAACCGCTGTGCACTTTTGCGCTTTGGAAATATATAGTTACGTACGACGTAGGCGTCATACATTCTCGGCCTGGTATAGAAAAAAGAAACTTGGATCATATAAGAGATTTTGTTTTTCAATGAAATCTTCCCTAACTTCTATATATTTTTAATAATCTGAGGTTTTTCTGTCAAAATGCTCTATAACAGCCGCATGCAACCCGCAGCCGTTCTTAAAACGACGTCCCCTTAAGCTCCTTTTTAAATTAGAAAACAAATAAAAATCACAAGGAACCATATCTGGGTTGATTTTCCAATGAAAGCCACATTCGAGAATGACAGCTTGTGAAACGGCGGCTGTGTGCATTTTCTTCTTATTATTCTTCTTATCTCTTTTTCTTTTTCTTTTCTTCTTCCTCTTACTCTTATTTCATTTCTATATATCTCATCATGACATGGTCCAATTCCATAAGTAATTCGTTTATTGTTGTTTTATGTGATTAGGCATATGCCCTTCTTTTGTTAAAGAATTGATGACCGCGCGGTACTCAATTTTCATTATTTCAAACATTTTTATGCGCTAGTCGCGTTGGTTGGCTGGCTACTACAAACTATTACTCTTCGAACCGTCACATTTATAGCCTCGGCCTCGCGTATGTGCATTATATGCCGTGATCGAGTTTGAACACGTTTGAACCGGTATAAGCCTATCAGGCCGAGAATTTATGACGCCTACCTCGTACATCACTTTTCACGATTATGGAAAAATCGCCCGGGTTAGGTTGTATGATTTTACCCAGTAGGTGAATGTGTAGTTCCACGACCAATTTATACCCAAAACTGTTCGTTTAACAAACAATGAACGTCTGAAGACCAGTGAGGAAATGCTCTGCCTTGTTGGAAAATAACTCGTTTGTTAGTGAACTAAGGTGACTGCTGAATTGAATGAACACGCTTGAACCCGTATAAGGCTGTCAGGCCGAGAATTATTTAATACAACGAAAAGTATATTGTTGAATTTTTCGATCTACTTACTTTATAATAGTGGTAAAATTATGTACAAGGTTTGCAATAAATCGTCGATGTATCGGAACAAAAGCGAATGCAGAAAGAATTCAAGTAGTATAATACACGAAAATAAAAATTTATGTTCGATTAAGTGTTCATGTTTCTTGCTTGTGGTTTTCAAGTTTGCTTACAACATAAAGGATAGTTTCGACATTTTCGGAATAAATATTTGTTTGGCAACAAAACATCTACTGATTTTCTTATACAAATAAAATATGATTTGTGTCTAATAAATATTACCAAGACTGTATGTGATCGAAGAGTTGATAGTTGCATGCGCCAGATATGGTGTTTCCGCACGAAATTTAAATATGCCCATATTCAAACGAAAAAAGATATGGTTTCCTAACCATTTATTAAGTATATATAATTGATCTTCCTACGTCGTAATAAGGATTTAACAAAAAAAAAATATTACTCGTAAATAAGTATTTCCAGAAACCAACGAGTAGCCACTCAAACGAATCATAATGAAAACATAAACGTAGTAACTTCACAAAATATTTTATAGTTATTGTTAAAATTTTATATAAAATTTTTTGGTCAAGTTTTAATTAAAAATGTTGTTGCGGTTAATTCCGTCAGTACTGTATTTTGATTATAAACGGATATTAATACGCTTTAATTAGGTAAGTGAAATTTCATAATATACCATACTCTAATTTTAAACTAGAAAATAACACCGCTCAACAAAATAAATTTTTTGTCGCGGTGCCTGCAAAATACGAACTGATTTAGGGTATTTCTAATGTGCTGGTTCCACAAATAACTGGCATTTCTTCCTAACGGCTCTAGTTTTCGAGATACATCGCGGTGAATTTTACTCATACGTATAAATTTCACCGTTACATAGTCAGTAGAAAGGTTCCCAGGAAAATGGGATGTCATGAATATGATGGCCGGTTACTGCTGGAATCTTCAGCGAGATTCTTCCGGTAAACCTCACGCAAGAAAATTATGTATATTTTTCTGTTAAACAAATACCTCCTACCCATTTTTGTCTTTCAGTTAACAATTATTAAATAGTAATGTTTAAAGAGTCACGTACATAACGCAATATTATATCTAGTTCTGATGAATTTTTCCTAAATATGGCAGAAAGAGTGAATTTCGAAAATTCGATCTGATAGAAGTAAGCTGACGGCATTTTTGGATTAGGTACCCAAAATTGCTTAATTACACTAAAAAAATCTAGGGCACGGAAGTGTGTGTTGGCCGGTTTAATTAATCAGGTTTAGTGTATTTCCAATGTTTATCATTAGAGAGGCATCCACTAATAAATTTATATCATTAAATATAAAACTTCTTTTATAGTTCTCTTACGATATTTAAATACGCACAAGTGCGGTTACTCACTGACAAAGTACCCAATTATACAAGAAAAGATTATAAGGAGCTTTTAAAACAAAATTAATCGAAAAACTACGTCGAATTAATTCATTTGAAATCCGTCTAATAAATAAGATTCTCGCTAAAAGAAGAGCCAACGAAATTAAGAGATAAAGAAGGCGAATTACTTACCCAACCAAAGTGAAAAATTTATCGCGAAGACATATTTTTTATTCGTCCTTTTTCTTTTCTTTTTTGTTTATTAGAATAATTATTTTTAGCGGTACAGCACCCGCAAACGATAAACCGTTCGCTAGGGTACTAATTCACCGACGGCGAGGCTCGCGAGAGAAAGAGAGAAAGAAATTTATTAATTTATTCGAGATACCGAAATAAATACGAAATGAATCGATTTTGGTCGTCTTGTTCCTCCTGCTTCTCGTCCACTTCGCCGCGAAAAATTTACGATAATCTGCTTTATTTCGTGTCATCTTTATATTGGTCGCTTCGGCCGTTATTCTTGTAGATTTATTTCTGCAGGTGAATAATTTGTCCGGAATAAAGTAAACCTTCACATTTATTAGGTAAAAATAATGTTCGCTAATAAAAATATCGGACGAAGAAGAAAAAAAGGTGAAAAATAGCCACGACTACGGAGTTATGGGTTGTTGTTAAAGTAATAAATTAACCAATGTTAAATTAGTCAGGGAATGGTTTTAATAACAAAATTTTTAAGTGAACATGGGATAAAGCTGACGTAAATTTGGATAAAAAAATTACGCGGATTATTCAAAAAAACATGTTTAAGTTTTTGTTCAATAAATTCAAGTGAAAAAAAATATCCATTAACACTGTACACCTTACCATTCAAAACATACAATCGCCACCATCACTCTTCATTCTAAATGTTAAAACACATATTTTTCGTTTTGGGAAATTTTGCGCGCTTCGTTGTGCGAAAAACAGTTTCCAACCATCTCATGTTTTCATTTGACGCTGTAATAGGAGCATATTTTGTCTGGAACAAATCTTATTGAAATTAATTGCATCAGTGAACCATTGTCGTATAACATGCAATTGTCTCAGTTAACTCCACACCAATTAAATTAGTCATGTGTTCGAGGTAGTGCTCCGGGAGTGAGTGGGCTCTCATCTTCAACCGAGTTACTGAGTGAATTATAAAAATTGCATGAAGATTGATGAAGATCAATAAACACTTACATCCCTCCCATGCAGATAAGCCCCAAGATCCCAAAAACTCTGAAGGTACGGCATATCTTCCTTTCATTCACGGTACTACCGAGCGCATCAGGAAAATTTATCAAAAACAAAACATCAAAGTAGTGTTTAAGCCTCCTTCGAAAGTTGCTAACATTCACGCTTCTTCCGGTTTTCTCCTGAAGAAGCTTCCTACGACGGAGACGAAACGTCGAGATACCACCTTCCTCTCTTTCTTTCCTTCGTTTTCTTTCTCTTCCTTTCTTCTGTTTTCCTTTTCTCTTTCCTTTTCCTATTCTTTATTTCACATTTTTTTCTTTTTCACCCCCCTTGTTTCCCTTTTTTATTTCTTTTTTTCCTTTTTCTTTCTTATTTTTCTATTTCTTCTTTTTTCTCTTACTCTTATTTAATTTTTAATATCTCATCATGACACGGTTCAATTCCGGAAGTAGTTCACTTATTACCTACTCTGGCCGTGGAAGTCTACGTATTCATTTTTACATCTTCTTGGATGGTACCAAATATGTCTGTAGCTCATATAAAAGAAGAAAAAGAAAGGAATCCGTTCCTTATGGTTTTGAGCATTTAATGTAACATGTTTAGCTCGATTTTGAGATACGTTTCCGTTGGTTTGATTAAAATTTTTGATAAATTAATCTTACTCTCTCGAAAACCACAACAGGTGGGGTGGTTTTATAAGAAGAGATGCCAGAAATATGTTGCAGGTACCAAACAGTCGAAATAAAGTAGGGCATTCAATTCGAGAAAAACAATTAAAGTAGCATCTACTAACCGCGCCACTTTTATTTAAAAAAAATCATGAAATACATTAATATAACGAAAAATTTAATTTCCTTTCAGTATTCCTTTTACAAGCAATGAATAATGAAGAACTTGTGCATTGGTAAAAGTAACCGAGGAATTATTAAATTACTGAAATTAAACCGTAGAACCGTAAATTATAATGTTAAAAAGTATTAGTGGCGGTGTATACAATAAACAGCGATCCGCACGGCCAAAAAAAAACAACACCAGCGGAGCAAACGAAATAGACGAAAAACGGCGCCAGAAGTCGCTGTCAAAGTGAATATTTCGCGACCAAAACTAGTTAGCGTCACCACGGTAAAAAGAGGTTTGCGTCTCGGTGGTTTGTATGGAGGAATTGCTATGGGGAAACCGCTATTACACGAGGCTAAGCGGTTAGCATGGGTGAGAGAACACAGAGTCTGGACGTTGGAAGATTGGAAGAAAGTGCTTTGGATCGACAAATCCAAATATTTCACGTTTGTTTCAAAAAGGAGAACATATATTCGTAGATCTAAAAGGGAAGGAGCATTTAAATCCTGTATTGCATCAACAATAATGGGGAAAAGATGGAGGAAGATCATTCATGATTCAGGGTTGCTATGGTGATACCTCTGTGGGCGATCTGGTGAAAATAGAAGGTATCCTTAGAAAAGACAGTTATAGGGAGGTTATGGAGAGGAATTTAATGTCGGTGAAAACTTTTTGTTCCAGCACGATAATGATCCAGAACACACTGCAAACATATGCCATGGGTACTAGTACAGCTGGAGCATAAAGAGAAAATTGTTGTTATCAAAATCCAGATCTCACTCTGATCGAGCTTTTGTGACCGACAGGCTCAATGAGCTGCTTCAAATTCGATAACAGTACTGTAGGCGCAAGTACAGGATACCTGGAGGAAAATAGAGCCATTAACACTGGCGAAGCTGCTAGAGAAAATGGCAAGATTGTGTGCGGCAATAATAAAAGCGAAAGGTAGATACATTGACGCCTCGCAAGTTAATTTATGATTATCTTCGTTAGCAAATCGATAAGAACATCCTTTTTTTTTCTCTCGTATCCCTCCACTCTGTCTCTATTTCTTTTTCTTATTCTTTTCACCTTTCTTCCTATTTCACGTCCCCCCACCCTTTATAATTTTTTCTTTTTCTTTTTATCTTTTTTTCTTCTTATTTTTCTTTCTCCTCTTACTCTTATTTCTTTTTTATATATATCTCATCATGATACGGTCCAATTCCGGAAGTCGTTCGTTTATTAGAATTTATTTTGCTTTTTGGTGGTACATTCTCTTAAATTCTATAATTAGAGTAACAGATCTTCGAAATTCTTTCAAGACGAATGATTTCAGTCATTGTTGATGTTCAGGTTTCACAACAAAAGTCACAAAGAATCTAAAAGTCATTGAGACGTTTAGAGCAAACAGACACCTGCTACCTGATAATGCCGATTGCATATTCTCCGCTTTTGCTGTATAGTTTACGCTAATATGTATAGTTTACGCTAATATTAATATAAATTAAATATAATAATATAAGAGGGAAAACGATATTTCGAACATTTAAAATAAGCTCGAAAATAAAATAAACCGATTGATGAGGTGTTCTTCTGTTATTTCTCTCATTGCTAAACCACATTGTTTCATAGTTTAGTATCTCCCGAAGAAATACAAGCCATTACCCGTATTGATTTAATAAAATATGTCCACTCCTTCTAACCGCCGCTCCACAACTTCGCTAAGCCGTCCCTGGTCGTTCTCATGAAGAATTGAAAACGTACGAGAGTATAAGAGCACAAATAAATATTTTCTTAGTGCAACTAACTTATAAGATTGATTAAATATTCTTTTATGAGAATACGTCGGAGAAAATAAACTTGCCGAATGAAAATCGCCTTGAATTATTGATCAGATTTACAATAGCGTAACCGGTGACGCTTTACTTTTGTTGGAAATACGACTTATTTTTAGGTTTATTATTGTACATATTTAATGGCGCCGTGTACAGCGGAATCGTATAATATAGAACTGTGTTATTACGTTGAATGTCGTAAATAAATAATTACCGGTCGAATTTAATAATAATAATTACATTCCTTACCCATGTTGTTTCTCTTCGATATTATTGGTGTTGCAATCGTCTTCAATGGAGACCGATACGTGTACTAGATAAATAAGACAAAAAGCTCTTAGGGAAATGCGTGAAGAGGATATTATATTGCCTTTTGACATTGAAGACGTATTGTTTACAATTTCGTCGAAAATCGCGTTTCAATTTCTTCCTTATAGACGGATCATTTTTAAAAGCTGGAAATTAAAGATTTCCTAATACCAGTGACACGGTTTAAAGGTATAACTTAAGCGTATTTGTATGGATATCGCGTTGAATTTTCAATTTTAATTAAACTAGCAGAAATGAGTACGCATTCGTTGGCAGCGATGATATATTTTGAATGCGGCCGGATATACCCAAAGTCGGGATTTATACTCGTATGTGTTAGTAAATATAGAAAATTCCTTTGGGAAATTCAATAAATTGCCAACCCAACTTGCAATGTTGGTTACAGATGGTGGTTCGAACATAGTTAAAGGTAGAAAGTTACTGAAACAAACTTATCTTTAATTGCTTCATTTACCCTGTTTGCCCCATGCATGTCATCTTGTAGTAGAATTTATTAGAAACTGTTATCCAAAAGAGGATCAATTTATAGGTTCTACCAAAAAAGTTTTTATTAAATCTCCACAATACATTCGGGAGTTTAAGCGACCATGTCCAGACATTCTTCAGCCACCACAACCGGTATTGACGAGATGGGGGGAGCGTGATTTAAAGCTGTATGTTTTATATATTGAGAAATTATTACACGTTATTAAACCTTGTATCTTAAATTTAAATCCGCAAGGAGGCTAGGCGATTTCAGCTTTTAGTTTGGTTGTGTTGTTGATGTAAACTATATCTGCATCAATAACACTATCAAGCAAAAGTAGTAGGCAATTAGACTAATTATTTTTTAATATTTGTATATTGATAGTAACCGAGCCCTACGCATCTTTAACTTACCTATTTCTGCAGCTTTAATATGTATATATATGTATCTACCTAATAAATTTCCTAGTCAGCTAAAGGACTTATATCTCTTACAGAAAAAGCATTCCAATTAAAAAAATACAATGTAAAAACAAATGCCTATGATAATCTTAGCAAAACAAGGATTTTGCGAGACGCAAATAATTCATGTAGATAATAAATGTCGTATTACAGGGAGAATTTTGGATAATTTTCAAAACAAACACTGCCAAATACACTCTGTGGACCAAATTGCAATTAACAAAAATGCCTCTATCCTAAGCTCTCCTACAGAGATAGTGGAAGCATAATATATTAATATATCGTTATCCACCGCTCAGATGTCTACCTCCATTTCACATATTATATGTAGTAGCTGTACAATGCACTTGCATCCTTTGCGGAAATGGAAATGCTGTAGATTTTTGCTAATTATTTCTTATTGTTATATTCTTATTGTTAAAGAATTTAAACCTGAATTGGTTGCGCCAATTACGTACTTGGTTAACATATCTTTTAAGACAGGAATTTTTTCCAAAAGTTCTAAAAGTCGCATTTATCAAACCTATTTTGATAAAAAGGGGACAGGGCCTCCCTAGCAAATTACAGGCCTATTACCATATGTCATGTTTAATAGATTTAATAGCTTTGTTAACAGATACAATCTTATGTCCCCATTTCAACATGGATTCCGAACTAGACATCCACCAAAATATACTACGAAACATCGAATGTGAACTATATCCAGTGGGCATTGTTTGCGATCTAACTAAAACCTTTGACTGTGTGAAATACAGTTTATTAATCAATAAGTTGCACTCAATGGGATTTCGGGGGAAGGTTTGCGAGTGAATCACTTCATATCTTTCGGAGAGAATGCAATTTCTTGAAGTATCTATAAAAAGGCGTGATACAAGTCGAACTTTCCGATCATCTTTGATGCTTCGCGGGATTGGTTTAGCCCAGGGATCAGTTCTTGCTCCCACACTTGTCTCTCTATATCTGAATGGCATTGTGGAGTTTATTTGCGACTATCACATAGTTACGCCGATGACGTAATTATACTTTCAACCAGCGGGGAAGGCCGGATTGAAACTGGTGCGCGTGTTATGCTAAACCGAATGTATGTTTGGTGTTGGCCTATCATTAAATCTCGATAAAACGGAATACAACTTTTTCCATACCTTTGAAAAGAGGTTATCTGTTAATTTTGGCACAAATATCAATAATATTTGCATTTCTGAAACCAGGACGGCCAAGTTATTGGGTGTAATCTTTGGTGGGATGACTACTGCAGACAGCTGGTTACCAAACTAAATACCATAACATTTAAGCTAAGGCAATTAAAGCAAGCAATGAACGTTAATTTGCTAAAACTCGTCTCCTATTCAGAATTTCAGGCACGGTTGTTATACGGGCTACCAGTGTGAGGGTCCAGTACCCTAGCAAAAGAGATTTTTTTTCAAACGAAAAGCAGCGATCAGAACAATTGCTGGGATTAATTCGTTAACCTCTTATCTGCATTGTATATATTAAAATCAAGCCACTACATTCACAAACAAAAATAATATTTCGAAACAATACCCAGAACAACAATAATATTCGCGACCCCAAAATGCGTATCGCAAAGGCGTAATCTTTCCGCAGAAAGTGTACATGCACTAGGATTAAAAATATGGTTTTCCGAATTATGGGAAATTATGGAACACGTACAAATTCAAGAAGGCAGTTTAAGCATGGCTACGGTCGAAAGTTCACTACTGGTTGGTCGAACTTTTTGATGATAACATCGCTTAATAACGGGTTGCGCGGATGCTCTAACCATCCTCTTGGTTAGTTTGATTATTGTTAGTATCTTCGTATTTACTGTATTGTTTCATGCTTTACTTATTTCATACTTTACATTTTGAGTCTTGAAATAAAGCTACTCATATTAATTTTAAATAATGTAGAAGAAAAATGGTTATTCATTCCAAGATAACTTTTTCAGGTGACGTCTAGAAAGCTCTTCCCTAAAACAAAGCTATAACTTTTTATTTTCGCAGCAGTCTCATATGTACATATATTCATACATATTTGGGTCTGTATGCACCTAGCGAGACCGTAGCACCATAATAACATTTTCTTTGAATTTACTACGCCACCGCGTTTATTTCATGTCATGGCCGCCCATGATATATACATTCCGTTCTTCATTTATTTATAAAACAAAATTCGAAACGTATGCATGCGCGCTAGCGACTGAAGGAAAGAAATCGCGAAGGGCCGTGGAAAAAATAACAAGCGCGAAACGACGTAAAGTGAAGAGCAGAAAGCCTCAAAAGGATAATAATAAAAAACGAAACATTTCGCCGTACTCCTTTTTTTTGTCTTGTTCTTTCTTGTTTTTTACACGTTTGCGTACACATGAAAATATTCATCCATATAGCACACATCGTCCAGTGCAAGCAAGCATGGTAAGCAAAGCAAGCAAGTTGTGTATTTCTTCGAAAAGTCTGGAAGTTTATTATGCATATAGTCGCATATATGTATACGTTGCGCTCGTATACGTACGTACGTAGAAGGAAAGCGCGACTGGAAGAAGAGGAGAGACGAGCACCAAATGGGTACACGCTCGTCTGGACATGAAGAATTTCAGAAGAGACTCCGTTTATTTTTATATCCATTGTAAATATAAATTTGTATAAGTGTATAATATTTATTTTCGTGCATTTCGCTTCGTTCGCCCTGTATATATATACAATATCGTATAAATATATTGTTGGTGTCGCTGTACTCGCGTTTGCCTTGCCTTATGTATTTATGGGTATGCTAAACAGGTCCGGGCTCTGGTAAGTTTTTAACGCAAGCGATTTACAATCAAAAAATCGCACGTTAACATGTCAACTTTGTTATTCCGGAAAAATAGTGTCTTAGTCGCGTAAATAAGCTCCATTTGAGAGCGCGAAAGGGATCTATATATTAGTTGAAAGCTAGATAAGATGTATAGGTTACCAAACACTTCTTTAGTATCCTAAGAGAAATGAGACAGCTAAGAAATATCTTGTGATGCTACCGGTAAAATTTATTGCTCTTGGCGTAGAAGAAAACAATTTTGGCAGGTGATGGTGAGAGTCTTTGTTAAATTAATGAATATTGAAGGAAATAGGGCAGACGATTTCAGCTTTATATGTAATAATACGAGGGCGATCTCAAATGGAATCGGCAAGAAAACACGGTATTGGTGTGGTTTTTTATTTTTTATTTTTCGATGTAGTCTCAAAGATCAATATGCTCTTTCAGACAGTGCTCTTCAAGCCGTCGGAAAAGAGGCAAATCTCTTTCCTCCCAGCAATTTCTTCAGATTTGGCAATAGGAAGAAATCGCTGGTGAATGTGGAGGATGAGAGACTAATTCGTAGCGCAACTCATTCAATGTGACACTCATCAAACTTGTTTAAACAAGGAATGGAAAACACAGATGTACTTTTAACATGCTGATGCCTGTTCAAAGGCGATCGGCATTGGACCATATAACAACGCGATTCAACACTCGCCTCGGTTAATATTTAAAAGCATAAAGTGGGGATTTGCGTGACCATTGGTTAATTGGAAAGTGGAAGAACAAGCGTGGCTGAAGACATTGGAATGATCCAAAACGTAATTTTTAGACTTTAGAATCTGGAAATATTGGACTAAGACAAGGTCAATATCTGTCAACATCAATAGGACCAAGAATCTATGATATCGTAAATAGTAGGTACAAATGGCATTCTTAATGCAACCTAGCTTCGGTGACAACAGGATTGTCACTGAAAGACTAGTATCAACAGCAAATGATATGAAATCGTTTGCATAATTCTGGCTGATTTGTCTGAAAGTCGTTGGTCTGTAGTCGTTTTTCTGCAAAGTAGAATATGGGTTAACGAGCGTATCAATTAGGGTAGTAATAAATGGAGACAAATATAATTCTGTGGGACATACGTTGCAGCTAAGTAATAGATGTGTTCTGGTATGTCTCCATCAAACAGACGTCGTGAACAACTGGTTTCACGAAGTTGAGAGAACGGATTAACCAGCAAATATCTTGGATGGTAACTTAATGGAATTTTCTTGAAATACTGCAACACTTCACTGTCTCTTTAACCACCACTCTTCACTTGTGAGGAGTAGTGATTAGGGAGATAGTGATCTGTTTCATTGTGAGGAGTAGTGATTAGGGAGATAGTGATCTGTTTCATTGTGAGGAGTAGTGATTAGGGAGATAGTGATCTGTTTCATTGTGAGGAGTAGTGATTAGGGAGATAGTGATCTGTTTCATTGTGAGGAGTAGTGATTAGAGAAGTACTGATCTGTTTCAGTGCACCAGGGCCAGAGTGTTCGAGTTTTAATGCTTGGAATACTTTGGGAAGATGTGTTACTATACGAAATATGCTACCGAGACCGCTTCAAGAATTGCCTTCTAATTTTGCTAAGAACTATTGTAGTAAAACTTTTATGAAATCATATTTTTCTGCATTTTGTCTGGATTAGGAATGCAATATTTTATACTTCTCCAAGTGGGTCACATTAGAATTTGTCCAAACAAGATTAAATAAATATAAAAAATAAAATAGTGAAACAGAAGTTTCTGAAATCATTTTCTTTAATTATTCATTTTTATTCTAAGCAGCCATTAAATCATTTTGTAGACCGCTACCAGAAAAATCTGCGCGTTAAATGTTTAACAAAAAACTGTTTGTATATACCATTAGCGCAGCGCTGTACGTGTCAAAAAGAAATATTTATTTACGTCTGTGTGAATTATATGCTTTAACGTATTTCTTTATAAAGCATTAGCAACTATTTCTGTTTTTTTATTTTGCTCTTGTTTCACATTATTTAGGTACCTACATTTGAACCCCCATAAGCCATAAACAAGCGAACAAATTACCTACACATTTTCTCCAATTTCTCTAGTAACTTTACAGACTTGGAAAAGATTGCATAAAATTTGTCTCCTCTAAAGCACATATTAGGCATTGTTAATATCTCATGGTTGATGAAGGTTCAATGAAGGTCGTAATTGATCGAATTTATTATAAAGAGGTAGATAGGAAGTACCTACAAATTCAGCTTATCATATTCTCTGGATATAATAAGAAAATTACAGTAAAATTATTCATAGGTTTAATTTAATGTTCTTTCTTCTAACAGGCTTAAGCTACATAAAAGCAGTAAATTCTGGTATTTTTTTCTTGTAAATATCTGATTTTCCAAAGCATGTTATAGACTAAATACGATTTTCAATTTTCTCTTCCATTTGGTGTATATTTATCGAACTTCTGCAACAGTAATTTGGTTTTTTTAAATGTCTCCAAATTAAAAACATTTTTGCGAGTTGTCTGGATTGGTATTTTAGATGTTACACCCAAATCAAAAAAAGAAGGAAGAAAAAGAAGAACGCACGATGACACCCAATAAAATAATAAGGAAACTAGTTCCTGTTTGTATCAATGTCCCATTTACGAACAGTAAACCATATTGGGGCGACAACAGTACCCTTCGGGGGTTACTCACCAGACCAAGCGGTCTGCAGCTTAGTAGAACACGTCTGCAAATTGATCATTCAGTGCATCTTTTGATGCATGCTTAATTTCCAGAAAACCACGGAATCAACACTAACCAAAGCTTGAAGACGAAGTCAATGTGATATTTCTCGAATTGTACCAAACTAAATGTCAGCATTTCCGACTAAAGCGAAAAGATTTCAAAAATTTGATGGTATAGTGATATGCTGTCATTAAAGGATAATTCATCTGTAAATTTGAAGTATTTAAGGAAACTGCCCATTGGATGTATGTTGCCTTCGTTTTTACAAAAAGGAATTAATATACGCAACCACGAAGTATCCGTGTCATAATGAGATGATGAGAGATCTTTTTCTTTTTTCTCTCGTACATCCCTCCTCCCCCTTCCCCTTTTGTCATTATTTCCTTCTCTTATTCTTTTCACCTTTCTTTCTATTTCACGTCCCCCCATCCTTTATCATTTTTCTTTTTATTTTTCTTTCTCTTCTTTCTCTTCTTTCTCTTCTTTCTCTTCTTTCTCTTCTTTCTCTTCTTTCTCTTCTTTCTCTTCTTTCTCTTCTTTCTCTTCTTTCTCTTCTTTCTCTTTTTTCTCTTCTTCCTCTTCTTTCTCTTCTTTCTCTTCTCTCTCTTCTTTCTCTTATTTGTTTTTATATATATAGTAGAAGTAGTCGTCGTTTGTAGTTTAGATTTGCTGGAAAAATTAATATTGAGAATTTCATGATACACAAAAATTACTTACAAATCGATCTATTACTATTACCATTTTTTTACATCTTTATAAACACTTAATCCGCCCCTGGTATTCTTGACGCTCACAAATATATATTATTGAGGAGACAGTCGTGCAGATAAACCAACGAAAGGAACCGAGAAAAAGAAGCGACAGAGACGGAAGATCTTCTTATTTATGGACAGTGTTGACAGTTCTCATTTGTTGGCGGCCCACACACC
This sequence comes from Trypoxylus dichotomus, assembly GCA_023509865.1. Lineage (NCBI taxonomy): Eukaryota > Metazoa > Arthropoda > Insecta > Coleoptera > Scarabaeidae > Trypoxylus > Trypoxylus dichotomus. Next base: position 86,435,046 of record CM042074.1, on the reverse strand, counting down.
CGGTCTGTCTTTATGTTTAATTTGTAACCATTCTTTAATAAAATAATAAAATATTAAAAGTTCATGGAACTTTGGTGTTATTGAATGTTGGCGTTGTTCTTGCCGTTTCTTTTTACGATCTTCTTCCTTTCGTTTTGTGTTTCTTTCGCGAAGTTTCTCGAGAAGTTCGTTTATTTCGTTTTATACTTGCTTCTTGCTCCGTCTTTACAGGGGAATATCTTTCTTTCAGTCGGATATATGATGGATGCACGAATGTGAACTTATAACTAATAGTTTTAGAATGTATGTACAGCAGTTCTTTGGAAATTTCTTCACTCGTCTTCCGTCAAGGTAGCATCTTCTAAATAACTGGTAATTGATTATACCAACGTTTTAAAACTAATAACAGCTTTCGAAAGCTTAAATTCATCGCCATAAAACAGACGAAGTTGAAATCGTAAAAATTCCAAAACTAGACGTTTGTCGCGCTCGAACATGCATGCATTATGCATGTTAGGAAGCATTTAAATTCCTATTTCATTATTTTATGGCCGTTTAACTTAATTTTATAAATTAAAACATAGCTTTATGTATTACTTTCGGTAGGAAGGATCGGTCGTAGTACACGGTTATCTTAACTGGACAGATTAGACTGTATATAAAATTTGAACTTTACGATATGTCGACTAAGTCTTTGTCGCGATAAAATTCCAATCTTTTACTACCACTTTTGTGTATCTTCTAGCTCTTCTATTCATTTACCAACGTAGACGGCAATGAAAGTTCTTTTCGCTTGAGAGATTGTGATGTGCTACTGTTACGTTAAATTTTAGTTGTTTAAGAAAATAGATAATACTTACACTATCCTTCGTAAATGTTAAAGGAACCAATTTCATGGGTGCATGCTAGTAGTACCTCCAAAATCGAAATTTAAAACCAATTCCCCTAAAAATTATGTAAGCCGAAAGTTTTGTGTTGCTTTCTTATCCCATATTTTTCGATCAGTCGCTACCACATCTATTTAAGAATTTTGCAATTTTGTACTAGTTTTGGGCCGATTTGTGCTGTTGACCTTAAATGAATTGTAGACTAAAGATCTGCGCCAACCTTGTATTGTTTTCTGGTATAAAGAACAACCTTTGTGTTGTTGTCCTCCTAGCCCTATATGGTAGTAATTGAGGGGTTTGGTATATACCAAAGTTCTGTATCCGTTTTATCCACATCTGCAAGAAATGTTTTCAATAAATTTTGCCCGTTATTAGTTATAGTTTTAACACTGACAAACGTTAGTTAAGCAAAAACTCAAAATTCAAGCATAAAGTAGAAACGAGGAGAGCCGAGTGAAGTACGAAAGGAATAGTATAAGGATACAAACTTTACGACATGGGACCGATTGTGTCGACTTAAAACAAAACGATGTATACAGGGCGTGGAATAGGAAGGTAACCAACAAAAAGAATAATAAACAAAGGGAACGAAGGACAAAATTACAATTTTCTTGCAATTAACTTCACATAATTACATTCCTGAAAAGACATCAGTCTTGGTAGGATTTGAACCCACAACCTCTGCGTTACCAGTGCATTGTGCTGAATCTATACCACGAGACCGAATGTAAGTTCAAATTGCTTTTGGTACCTACATCTCGGGTATTGAAAACGTGCTGTAATAGTAGTTACGATGCACCGGTAACTAAGAGGTCGTGGGTTCAAATCCTACCGAGACTGACATTTTTTCAGGAATTTAATTTCGTTGATTAATTGCAAGGAAAGTGTTATTATAACATTACTAATACCAACGGTGGTTTAATATTAATATTAGTTTAAAAGAGAACGAAACTAAACTAGAAAACTAAAATCGAAAGAAAAACGGTAATCAATCTTGTAAATGTATTTTATTACGAATTAATAATCTTATAATAATGTTACAAATCTCTGTATCGCTTTGTCCCAAAAGGGAAAGAAATACGTAGCTAATTGAAAACTTTGCAGTCTCACACAGATATTTTTTGTCAAATTTAATTTTATTTCTCAACATAGACTGCTTGTAAGTTTATACATTTTTCTCAGCGACGCTGCCATTTTCCCAATCCAAATAGTAGTTGGCATTTTGTTCTCCAAAACAGACGTTTTCGAATTTTATGGCGTCCTCGTTTCACGAAGAGTCGCTAGGGCCTAGGTCTGGTGAATATGATGGATGGCCAATTAATTTAAACTCCAACTATTAAATTTTTGCCACTGAGACTAGTGAAATATGAGTTTTTCCTCAATATGGCCGTTTCTTTGCAATTTCTATCTTCAGTTAGTCAAGTAATGATGCGTAGTATGCCTCCGTTATCGTTTGGAGCTTACGCCTGGGTTTCAGCAGTATGGTGATGTATACAAGGTTCATCTGCAGCTACTAATCGTCGCCAAAACGGATTTATTTAAACTGCGTCAATATGAATTTGGAAATATTTATGGGAATGCTCGGTTAGAGTTTTTATGACCAGTGGTCAGACCAATATCAATATATGGCAGGGGGTCATGGACAACCACGAATAGAATTAAAAGCAAAATCACAGCCATGGAAATGAAATTCTTCAGAAGAAGAAAAGGAGTAACAAGGAGGGACAAATTCAGAAATATGACAACCACTGGCAGTCTAAATATCAAGCTAATAGAAGTAACCATAGAGGAAAGACAACTGGAATGAAGATCGAATAAGATGATTTTCGAAGCCAAAGACAGAATAGGTAGACCCCGAAATACCTAGTATGGAATAGATTGAAGCCAAACAACTGGTTTAGAACAGGAAACTGTGGAAGAGATTAGAATTACAGACCGACACCGAAAGGCATAAAGAAGTTGGATTAAAAAAATATTGTCTTTCAAATGCAACAGTTTTTTCAATTTTTACAAAAATATTCACGATTAACACAAACTATTGTTAAACAACAAATAAGAGTCTAATAAAAATATTCAAAAGTATCTTTCAACGTGTGTGCAGTTATGCTGTCAGAATATCTTTGACGAGTAGCGCTATCTGCATGTTGGGGCTTGAAGCTTTTCGGTCTACCCTCAATATATGTCCTATGCAGTAATTATAGACAATAGGCTTTTTTGAATTTCATTTATGGAAGAACAGTGTGGTCAGCATATTTTGGTCGTCTACTGTGAGAAGTTGATTCTGTGTCATTCGAAATTCGTGAGCAATAGATATAAACAAAGTTTGTACTCTTGGGCTGTCAATGTAATTCCCTATCGAAAGCCTTCATACTCGGTTAATATCAACTCAAAGGTTGAATGGAAGTCGTGCCCTTGGGTATCCAAATTGAATATTAAAATTTATTCTTTCCAACTAACTTCGGACCATAATTTTGCACGTATAATTTAGAAGCCTATATTGAAAATATAACACCGTCAGAACAAATAATACACCCGAACCGTTCAAGAAGTACCTTTCGCATACCGAGTCCCATCGCGCCTGAACAAAAACACGACGTAAATAACCATCTTAATGCCGTTCTTATCGGCATTAGTTACAGAGATATGGTCGCATAATATATTATTTATTACAAATTACAACATAAGAATGTTACATCTACCCAGGCGTATCTTGTGTCTCCCTCTTAGGTTAACTGTCCTTATTTCGTCCTTTCTCACTCCATCTTTCGCCCATAAATGTGCATCATGTGTTGCCATCGGGAACCCGACTGTCATTAGGGTCTAGCCTGAGTCTGGCCGCGCCGCCAAATTGGTTTTTGATGAGAATATATTTTCAGTTAATTCAATTTACATTATTTCGGCTGTTGTTGTTAATAATTTCCGAAAACGTCATATGTCATTCCGCTTCATCCCGTTCGTTGCATTTCGCGCTTTTTCTCCCTTGAAGCCTCTGGGTGAATGGCTTCGTTTTTACACCGTCCGTCTTGATATAGGATGGATTATCCGCCTCATACGGGCGCGTAACACGAGAAGACCGGTCTTAACTCACGGACAATTCGGTCAATTGACCGTTCTGCCTAAGCGACCGTAATGACTCTGCGGGTTCGACGAAGAAGGCAGTAGCCTGATCCGTATAGCATCTGACGACCGCATCAGAGAGGTGCCAACGTGTTAATATGTTTGTTTATTGATGACGGGGGCTTGATGATCTTCCCATTTTTTTCCGGTTTATTGTCTACCTTCGTTCTTTAGCGTGCACGGGTTTCGCGATCGTTATCTCGTCAAAGGATGGTGTCTGCTCGACGTAAATTAGTAAAGGAGTGGATAGATTGGCGCGTCGAGGTGATTATTTTCGTATCAAATTGTTTGGAGAAATTGAAACGGGTTTAGTTTAAGTTCTACTTTTTATTTGTGAAGGAAGAACGATTCTTTGAAGTATGATGTATTGTTCAGACCCTTAATAATCGAATTTCCATTTGCCAGTACCAAGAAAAAAAGCTATTCATCCGTGCTAATTAATATTGTAGATTTATCATGCGGTCTTTCATATTTATATTGGACTTCCATATGGCAAAATTATAGCCTACTTTTAAATTGAATTAAAAAAGCTGATTAGAATGCAATGGACAACAAAACTTGTTTCAGTTACGCACATACATTGTTGACTTAATAGTGTCCACATTTTGCTGGACTGCACTGGTCGAAATAATTTTATTATTAATTTCTTATATATTCTTGAAGGCTGGTGCTGAATATAATAATACACTCCTTCCATTAACCTTAACCTCATTGTAATACAGTATTGATAGCAAAATTTCTTGCGCGTTCAGTAATATCCGAAAATATTTACAAAAAATATTAATAGTTTTTTTTGTGCCAAACTGTAAGTATTTATCTTACTATCTATAATAATAATTAATCACTTCCGTGAAGATGTCTAATTCGACTTTACCTAATAGTTAGAACATACATATAATTAGGGAGGAACACATTTTAACGTGTTGTGTAGTAACTAGTAATTTTCTGTGACGGTTAGGAATTCTCCCGTAAATAATGATAAGAATGACAAAGATATTTCGTTAGTAGAGCGCATCCAACTTAAGCTCAGAAGGTACTACATGATCATATAAATTTACCCCTCAGGAAGCCATGAAATTATTTCTTCAAAATATCGCGTTCGTAGTGAGTGATAACTAAAATATATTTGTCATGTGTACTGTATTGATTTATTGACACAAAAATGTTTACAATAAATTATAACATTTTATCTAATTACGCAATGGAAAATTGTCGTACTCCCTATCGCAACCAGGTATAGATGAATTTCGAACAAAATTTCCAAAATTTCTAGTAACATATCATAGTTCAATAATCGGTGGCAAAATTTCGTGAAACAGGGTCTATATTCCGAGAACCAGATACTGGATGGACATCTGAAAATATAGCAGATGTTAAGGAACGAATGAATAACTCTATTACCTAAGAAATCTACTCGCAACCTTTCACAGCAAGTGCAGCTTTTATATGGGACATGCAAGACAACATACAAGATTCATTGCGCACGGCAGCTTTTAATCATTCATTACGGAACCAATCTTAATTTGCTAATGGTTTCGAGGCACGATGAATGAATAATGATGATGTTCTTGCTAAATCCTTCTCCTCAGATGAAGCATGGTGTCACTTATCAGGATATATAAATAAACAAACAAAGCGCATCTGATCTAGTGAAAATCCATATGAAATTCTTGAGATTCTTGCATTCTCAAGGATAGGGTTTTCGCCTGTTGTTTCTCCTAAATGGATTATTGATCCAATATTCTTTAATGATACCATAATAATGCGGAACGATATCGTAAAAAATTATTGCGACTATTTTAAAATCAATTACATGATGGCGAGGGATATTTCGTATATTCACACCTAAAAAATAGAATATTTACAAATCGTCCTCATACAATTGACGAACTTATTGAAGCTATCAGAAATTTCTGTGAGGAAATTGCGCCACATAATTTAAGAAATTACATGAAACGAATAGTGGCGTTATGTATAGAAAATGGGGGAGCCCCTTTGAACATTTATTGTAAATATTCTTTATTCTTCTCAAAGAATGTAGATTTTCACGGCCGGTATCGTATGAAGAGGGTTCTTCGTCGCATTGGGTCAGCGTCGAATGATTATATGTGGACATATAACGGCTGCACGCCAGACAACGAATCATTCGACGCTGAGCCACGGAAGCGAACACTTCGACCTCGTCGCTGAAGATGTTTACCGCAGTTGTAAACGAAACGTCCGGAAGAAATTCCAACCGACCACGGCCAAATAGCCCGGAAGAACCCTCTTCATTCTTTATTCTTGTTAAATTTTTTATTTTTCCAACTGAAACGTTTGTGTGCAGTTATTTGTCACAGCGTCAAAACCTAATCTGGCAACCGTATATTAACAGTGTAACATAAACTGAATCACCTAGACAAAAGCGCTGTCACTAACGCCACAGAATAAGTCAATTTACACGTTTTTAAAGATATTCTACCAACTCAAGTTTAAAGAGGAAAAATTTAATGGCTTGCTAGAGGGTAAATTTATTCGACCAAACGGTGAAATGCACAGGGTGTAAACATGTAACCGATAAGTTGCTTTGAAAACTTGACATCGTGCTTGAAGCTATTTTGAGTGAAACGTCATAAATTTATAAGCATCGTCCGTTTTACGCGATGACTACAAACAGCGAAAAGAGTCTTAAATTATAATTATTTTCATTATTCGTGTACAAATTGAGATAGCATACACCATTGTTAAAATATGAATTTTTTGCCGCGCAAAAATCGGTAAATTGGTGTCACGTTGTCATATTGATGATGATATATGAATGCCTTCTAGATCTCAATATCCAAAGCTTATGCAATAAAATTAACTTATTTGATTGTTTCTTACAAAATATATACCAACTTTTTGTGCACCCGAACATTGGATAAATAAGCAACATGCGAAAGCCGTGGTTGTTTACGGATATTCATAGTCTGTTATTCTTTTTATTGTGTGCAACTTGCATGGTGCAACAGATGTTGCTAATAAATGTAAACTATTAATTATTAATGAATTTTGAATTCTCAGCGTTGTCCGTTCGATCAGATGTACAAGGGGAGGTCCAGAAGTTCGTGGAATGAAAGGGTTTTAAATAAAATAAAACAATAAATCTATTTTTCCTTTTCAATATAATCACCCTTAAGCACAATACATTTATTAGACCTATGCACACCAGTCGGTAACACTGTTGACAATGGGAGCCCACGTGCTCTCGAAACGTTGCGTTCCGCATAATTAATTAATTTGTGTGAGTGGAGTTTACTGCTATACCTGTGAATTGTACATCCACACAGTCCTTGCAATCGTCATTTGATTAGACCTATGAATTAATTTTTCTAAACCATCATACAAATATTTTTTATCTTTCGCCTCAAAATAGGCCAAGATTGCCTCCTTTACCTCATTGTCATCAGAAAACTTTCTTCGACGTCTTTTTTTTAAATTGGGGAACAAATAAAAATCACTAGGTGCCAGGTCTGGACTGTAGGGTGGATGGACTATTGACTGAAAGCCATGCTTGTGCAGAGCAGCCATTGCAACTTTGCTCTTGTGAACCGGCGCATTGTCTTGCAAGAGCAACACACCCTTGGTCAATTTTCCTCGACGTTTTTCCTTGATGGCCTCCTTTAATTTTTCTAATATCGCTGCGTAATATTCTCCGGTTATGCCCCTACCTTTTTCTTTGTAATCAATCAATAATATCCCCTCACAATGGCAAAAAACAGTAGCCATCAACCTTCCAGCTGATTCTGACACTTTGAATTTCTTTGGCTGTGGTGTCTCCTTTTTATGCCATTGCATGGACTCCTGTTTGGACTCAAGCTCAAGGTGATGAACCCGTGTTTCATCTCCGGTAACAATCCGCTCCAAAATCTGTGCTGGTTTGCCTCCACACAGCTCCAAAAATTGTTTGGACGCACAGGCGCGCTGGTGTTTCTGCAGGATACACAAAATGGTGATATCTAATACTCCAACTAATGCAGATAATTGTTTTTTCTTCAAACGGGTATCTTGCAGTACAAATTTTTCGACTTTTTCGACGATTGTCTGATGTGGTGGCCTCAACTGGCTGTCCTGAGCGGAGTTCGTCTTCAATCAACTCCCGACCATGTTTAAAAAGACCATGCCACTTATAAATCATTGATTTACTAGGGCACTAAAACGATTTCCGTTTCATTCAATATGGATTAAGCGTTCTTTCCTTGCTTTGTAAGGAACTTTATCACAGCTCGGTGTTTAATTTCCTCCATAGTTTCAGTTTTCTTGCGGATTGACTTGTTTAGCAGGCAACTATTCGTAAACGACTGACGTTATAGTGCTGCAACTTATCTTATATACTAATGATGAGTCGCCAATCAGAATGACATCTAGCGAGCGCCCCTATTCCCACTCCATCCCCTACATTCCACGAACATCTTGACCTCCCCTCGTATGCAAAACTTTGATAAATGGCCTCGAAAGGTTAGCATATACAATACTAGAGCATTCTTCTTTAGATGAACAAAGTTTTTACAAAGATCTTACTTCTCTCTTCCAAAGAAAAAGCGAGAATAAGCAGACTTTTATTTTCTCAACTATATTAACGAGCAAAAGTTCGCAATGGGAATATATTCTTTCATCGCAAATCATTTAAAATTAATTTACAGCATCAACATGCGCGAAACATACACCAACAACTCATACAATCAATGTTCTAATAAACGATCACCTCGCATAATAACAATTAAACACCCGCTGCTTTATACGTCTTCGGGATATGGGCGAGATCACGGACTTCCAGTATATCAATCCATCCCGGGCGGTAAGAACGCAGCGTGGATCTGAATTATGTCGAGTTTTGCGGGTAATAATTTCTGCGTTTTAATTACAGAAGATGGCGATATATCTCCATTAAATCTAGATGCATTGAAAATCGCATAAATCATTCGATCGTGATCGTTCCACGACATTGGAGATGGCTATCGTTTCGACATGCCGTAGGTCAGTTGGAAAAATGATCGAGTTGAGCTGTAGATTTTGAATTTTCCTTTCTATAATGTGGAATTGGTTGAATCTAGAATGGGAAGATAAATATACTTTGGTATAGGAATGCGGATTGCAGATTTTGCCTTTGGCTAAGTGTCAGTCTATTTTCTCTTTTTCTGAATGGAAATTGGTATTGTTTTTTTTTCTAATACAAATATCTTGCTGGTAGAAATACAATTTGCTCATTTGCTTTTTGTCTCCTTCCTTTTATTGTATCTCTCTTGTCATGTCATTTACCATTATATTATTTGACATGTCATTTGTCATCGTTTGGCATGTCTTCTATGTGTCTTACCTGTCATCCTATATTTGTCATATATTATGTAACAATGATAAAATTAATTGGTAGGAGTTTGACTTCAATAGTTTTGTGTCTGCTGAGATATTACGATATATCTACATACATTGCGACGTATAGGTATTAAGATGATTTGAACTCACATTCAGTCTCGTGGAGTAATGGTAGCACAATTCGCCCGTAGTGCAAAGGTCGTGGGTTCAAATTCTACCGTGATTGATATTTATTCAGGAAGTTAAAAACGTTAGTCGATTGCAAGGAAATCATAATTTTATCGTTACCAATATCAATGGTGGTTTGATATTAATATTAGTTTAATATTATGTAACATACCCAATTTACCATCTCATTTGTCAATCAGAATTTGTTATATGCCATTTGTAATGTAATTTAATTTGTCGTATGCCGTCTCTCATCTGTTATTTGTCTTCTATCATTTATCATTTATTTACTGGATGGAAAACTGACAGATGATCCGAGAAATAGCAAACGAGAGTGTATAGGCGACTGTTGATAGATGATGTGACAAATAACAGATGACACGACAGATGACATGAGAAGTGGCAAATGATAAATAAGAGACGTTATCGTTTGACATTCGTTATTTGTCATTTGCGATGTCGTTCATCATCTATCTTTTATCATTTGTCGTACGTTATTTGACAGTTTTCATATGTTATCTGTCATTTGCTATCTGTCATCTGCCGTTTGTCGACTGTCTTTTCTCAACTGCCTTTTGTCAGCTGCCATTTGGCATTTCATCAGTTATTTGACACTCAATTTAAAAGTTCTTCAAATTAACGTAATGTTAATTGTTTTTGGATGTGAACGATTCCATTTGGATCCCTGTTCAAAATATGTCTTTTGCATGCTAATCATACAACTATCAGATACATCTTCTGGAACAGATTCAAAGGTGTTTAAACTTCTTATACTTTAAAAAATTTAATACTTGCCCGATACAAGGATTTAATCACAATTCTCAACTGGAGATGTTTAATATTGATTCCTTAGAACTACATATGTTATGTAGAAAACAAGCTGAATGCAAATTCTTATTTAATTTACTTAGCAACTGCCTTGACGTCTCTGAATTGTTGAGTCAAATTAACACATGGGCTGAAAAGTCCCGGGCCTAACAAAGAAAACACATTTCTTTTGGTTCAAAATTAGCTTTATTCATCAACGTAATCTCCATCAAGAGCAACGCAATCATTCCAGCGCCGCTCTAACATTTCAATACCACTTTTGTAGAACGATTTATCTTTTGCCTCAAAATAGGCCTCAGTTTCAGCGATAACCTCTTCATTCGTGCGAAATTTCTTACCGGCGAGCATTTGTTTGAGGTCTGCAAACAGCCAGTAATCGCTGGGAGCCAAATCTGGCGAATACGGTGAATGTGGGAGCAATTCGAAGTTCAATTCATGTAGTTTTGCCATTGCTTTGATTGGCTTGTGTCTTGATGAAACAAAATTTTTTTCTTTGCCATATGCGGTCGTTTCTTTGCAATTTCGGCCTTCAAACGCTCCAATAACGCTATATAATATTCACTGTTGATGGTATTTCCTTTCTCAAGGTAGTCGATGAATATTACACCACGCACATCCCAAAATACCGAGGCCATAACCTTTCCAGCCGATTGTTGTGCTTTTGGGCGTTTTGGACGAGGTTCACCAGTTGCTGTCCACTCAGATGACGATCGTTTTGATTCCGGAGTGAAGTGATGGATCCATGTTTCATCCATTGTCACATTTCGACGCAAAAATTCCGGTTTGTTACGTTTAAACATGGCCAAATACTGCTCAGAATCATCAACACGTTCTTGTTTTTGGTCAACAGTGAGCAAACGCGGCACCCACTTTGAACAGAGCTTTCTCATAGTCAAATGCTCATGCAGTATAAAGCCAATACGTTCTTTTGATATCTTTACGATGTCAGCTAACTCACGCAACTTCACTTTTCAATCATTCAAAACGATTTTGTGGATTTTTTTGATGTTTTCTGGTGTTACCGCGTCATTTGGACATCCACTGCGTTCTGCATCATCGGTGTCTCTACGACCACGTTTGAAGTCAGCAAACCAACATTGTATTGTTGTTTCTGATGGAGCGGAGTCCCCATAACACTTTTCAAGCCATTGCTTCGCTTGGACGGTATTTTTTCCCATCAAGAAGCAGTGTAAAATTAAAACACGAAATTGTTTTTGATCCATTGTTTTAAAAATAACAAAAGTAGCGTGACTCTTAGCACAATAACTCACAAACTAATGAATAGAATATCATGAAATTTTAACAGATGTCTTTTGAAGGTCAGTACTAACTGAGGGAAAGGTGACTGCAATAAAACTAGCGTCATCTATGTGTTAGGCCCGGGACTTTTCAGCCCATGTGTTAATTTTGTTGTTTCCTTGCGAACCAGGCAAACAAATGTATTTTATTATCAGGCTCCTAAAACTAATGTGTAATGGCTTTACTCAATGGATACTGGTAAGTTGGATATTCGTACCTGTTGCTTGCTATCTCTTGTGGCATTATGTAAACCGCATATACGTGATTTCGTTTTTCATTGTTCTTACCTCATTTCAGTAAACCAATTAATAATAAATAAAATATTGTTATTGTTATTATTATAATCATGATTTCTTTGTATCTACTGGGAAACCCTATATAAGATGTCACGATATCAAAGTAATACGACGTAGTGTCATTTATTGCTCCAATATATGGCAACTTTGACTTATTATTGATAGAATTAAAGTTTATTTTTAAAATGTTACAAGTCGTGCATTGATTTATATAATGGAGATGTTTTTTAGTTACTCGAACCTCTGTAATCTTATAGTTCATGCAATACGAATGCGTTTATTTGTAAATTAATTAAAATAGGGCGATTATTTGGATTATAATCATTTGTCCCTTTTTTCCATTTATCCCGGTTTTGGTTCCCATATTCCTAATTCTTTCATAAAGCTTAGCTCACTATAGTTACCATAAGACTACAGGCTTCATAACTGTTATCCCAGATTTTAAAATTTCATGAAAAGTGCTTATTTCCCATCACCCAGAGGATGGAAGATTGAAAAATGTATTGGCCATTTCTTGTATCTGTGATTAGATTTTGGTTATCCCATATTAATCATACATGCTCATAAGTTTTGTTTTGGTTCTTTTCATTAGCGTCGTGGCTGTGTGTCTGAGTTAGATCTTAGCACTTCATTGTCTAGCTCTACCATAATTTTATTTGTGTTGATTTAATACAATGCTTAATGTTGTCACGCTCGCAGGACATCAGGCATTTCATACGTTTGGCCAAATTTGCTCTTGTTAAAAGACAAAACCTTTAAATACAGCTCGAAATCTTCCCCGAAATCGATCGCCAAATTAAGCACGCCAGATGTCGACTGCACATCCAGAATCTCACCGCTAAACGACGTCCGCCGCAAACACTAGCACACACCTACATATACAAACACACACACACACGTACGCAAACATTATTAAAACGGACAGGCGGCTTGGTGAAACGACGGTTGCACAGAATTATCTAGATAATAAATTTCGGATTAAATTGTATAAATTCGGATATCGTAAAGCGGTTTCTTGTCGTCCTATTAAGTCCACGCGTTTCAACGGGAAAGGACGACTCCGCTACTTCTGTCTACAGCCAACAAGGGTGAACGCCGGCATGCGAATTAAATTTCGAGAGATAGAGGTGTATCCCTTCGCTATCGCGTTGAGTGTTTTTCGCAACTCCGTGCGGGTCTCGGGGCAGTATACGATTTTATCTTCAGATATAGTCGTAGAACACGTGTTGATTTTCAGGTACTGGTTTTTGTAAGAGCCGACGATTGCGCTGATTATCCGGGAATGATTTGTTTTCGTTCGGGTATTAGTTGATGAATTCGTATTGTAATCGTAGGTTAATGTTGCCATTGTAGATTTCAGTATTTATATTAAAAAGGACAACCAATATGTAATTTGACACTCACACCCACATCACCAAAAACATAGTTTCTCTATGTAGAAGCTATAAATATATAGAGTCATTATAAGGGCTGCAAGTACACACACTAGTGTGTATTTCACATTATTCTTTTAAGTGCACAATTTCTTGACTTTGAATCAAAACTTTAAAAATCCACGTCAGAATGTCTTTAAAACAATAAACCCTAATATTCTGTAACTTGGTGTATTGGTTGTTGAACCACTTTACTACCTGTTTCATGTTGAAAATGTAATTGTTCATAACAGTGCAGGATATGCGAATAAGTTTTAGTCGTCTTTTGTATAGACAAACAAACATGGTTTGAATGTGAAAATATTAAATGATTTTATTCAAAATATTTTCCATCTGAAGCGACAACCTTCGCCCATCTTTGGGGCAATAAACGGATTCTTCGAGTGAAGAATTCTATTACATTCGGGGCGATCTAGTTATCGACCAATTTTTGTTTGGTGTCATATGAAATAAAGCCCTCTCCGCTAAATGCCGATTGCAGCGACCGAAACAAATAATAGTCTGAAGTGACAATATCTGGTGAATGCGATGAATGGGATAGGATCCCCAATCATCTCTTCTAGGCGTGTCCGGATGGGTTGACCAACACGTGGCTTAGTATTGTCGTGCTGCAAAATCAGCTTCTCGTGTCTATCGCGCCATTTCGGCCATTTTTCTTGAATAGATTATTTCAAAGTTGAAGATTTCAGCAACGCATAGTACACTAGGGTGACAGAATAAAATAGACACCTACTAATTAAAAAAAAGATACTATTCTCGTTATATATTTTTAAATTAGACTAATATTTTGTCGATCCACCTTTACTTGCGTGAAGTGCTGCGAGCCGTCGTGGCATAGAATCTATTAAATGATTAATGGTGTCTTCTGGAATATTTGACCACTCTTCTGCAACAGCTATCACGAGTTCTTCCTTATTGCTGGGTTTTCGGGGTCGTTTCGCCATATTTGTCTGGATTATGTGCCAAACATTCTCTATCGGATACATGTCTGGTGATTGGCCTGGCCGTGGTAAAATCCGAATCCCCTGTTCCTCTTTCCATGTGGTTGTTGTTCTTGCTTTGTGGCAGGGTGCTCCATCCTCCATAAAAGTGGCGTCTTCTTTAGAAAAAAAATGGCATTGTCGAATATCAGTAGTAGTCCTTCTGTTAATATCTGGATAAATTTTGCCGCATTTATATTTCCGTCGCAGATTACTAATTGCGATCTTCCACCATACCATATCGCGCCCCACACCATGATGTTCACACCGCCGTATTTCACCGTCTGATGCAAAAATTTGTCGTCCAGTTGTTGTGACGAACGTCTCCGTACCCATGTACGACCACTATCACTGAATTGGCAGTATCTGCTTTCGTCTGAAAAAATTACAGACCACCAAAACTCTTCGGGCTTCGTTCGCATTTCGATTGCCCAAGCCATTCGGCGCCGTTTTTGAAACGGCGTAAGGAGAGGTTTTTTCTTTGCCCCCCTTTTATACATCCCCACACTGTGGAGGTATCGCAGAACGGTGCGCTGACTTTTCAGTGAAGTTGCCGCAAGCTCAGCTGTACTTTTTCGCGGTTCTCGTAATACTTCGCGCACAAGCACCCTTTTACTTCTTTCAGAAGGTCCGGCACGACCTGGTCTCGGCTCCACTATTGTTTTTTCCTTGCGTTTAAATTGTGTAGTTACACGGTTAACTGTGGACAACGGAATATTTAAAAATTTACTTATTTCACGCCGCGTTCACTCTAGCCAACGATGCGACCCCAGGTGAAGTCGCTAATATCACTCGAACCTTGTAAGCGAGACATAGTTGTAACGATACTAAACTATGACGAATTCCTTTCAATACATCTACCCCTACCCTAATGACAAGAGAAAGTTCTTAATTTGTTCTTAGAATTTAGCTGTTTACATATTTATACGGCTTTACCTGGTGTCTATTTTATTCTGTCACCCTAGTGTAGATTATATCCCGCATGTCCCATTAGATACAGAGCATGATCTTTAACCCGGGAATATTGCACTTTGGCGTTAATGGACCTGGTGCACCTGGCTTCACCCATGCTAGTTTACGTTTGGGATTGTCGTACTGAATCCATTTTCATCGGTAGTGATGATCTGATGCAAAAAACTATTTCTTTATTGTCGTTAAAGCAACACGTCGCACGTGACCAAACGCCTTTTAATGTCCCTTTTCTTCAACTCGTGTGGTACCCAATTTCCTGCACGATTTCCAGTGCATTTAAGCATTTTCCAACCGTGGATCGATCAACCTCCAATCCTGCGGACAATTCTTTGTGTCTGACATGGATCAATATCAAGTAATTCCTCGGGGTCCTAATTTTAGAACTTTTTTGAGGCACCATCGCGTTCTTTGTCGTTTACACTGAAATCACTGCTTTTGAAGTGTTGGTACCAATATCTGCAAGTTCGCCCCAATGGAACATGATCGCCGTAAACATCCGCAAACAGAGGACACGTTTTCAGAACACTTATCTTCAAAAGATTGTAGTGGTGAAGAACTTCCCGCGAAGCAGCATTTTTTGAAACAAATTCCAATATTTTCGATACGATATGAATTCTTGCTATTTGCATTCCAAACAAAAGTCTTGATAGCAGTTTTTCTTCTTAATCTAGTTGACGCATTTCTGTCATATATTGGCTTTTCATGCAGTCAGAATAGGATTTTTATTGCCCAGCCACCAATAGCAAACGAATTATCAAATAATATACAGGAACAGCAAAAAAACAACATCACTTGTAACATGGTAAACCTAGCAACTTTTCTCAATCAGTTCTCCATTGCTTAACAAATCTAGGCCCGAATTCTTTAATTTGTTGTGGACTGCACTCAACAAGCATTTGATAAGTTTCAGATGACATGAAGAGAGCATTCCTTAAGGCAGGCTCAGAAGAATTCCATCTAATCTCTGCTGGCTATTTTTGATGAACTTCTAAGGGTGTTATTTTTTAACTTTATTCAACAACTTCTCGAAGCAGTCCCTTTGATGCGAATCTGGCCGGCTTATCTGAACAGGACTTAGGGCAATATAGAAAAGTATTGCGTAATGGTTTTTAATTGTTGAATGGTTCAAACTGTACTTCGATTTTGCTGCGTATACTGCCCATTCGCGGTGCCGCCTAATGAGACTGCATCTCTGTATCATAGCAAAGGTTTGGAAAGTTTCATCAGCGCAAACTAAATAATTACTTAACTAAACCTAAGACGTATAACATTCATAGCAAAACGTATAAGATTATCGCCAAATTTTTTGTTTAATCTGAACGTAAATGAATGAATGAATTTTGTCTTGTCGCCAAAATTAGATGAGCTAAAACAGGACGCTTGATATTATACGTTTTATACACAATTAATATCTTGGACTATAATTTGGTAGCAGTAAAATTCACTCGATTTCCTGGAAATTCCATACGTCGTAATATTTATGATTTCCCAAAAAAGACGCTTGCTAACCTCATTCCCAAAACAGAATATCTGTTTCTATGTAAATATAATCAAAAACATATGGTCTACATATCAGCAAGTTCTCAGAAAACTGTCTATTTACTTAAAACGAACTATTTGTCCTCGTATCATTTCGTAATCGTTTTATTTTTTATTCCATCAACTCGATTTTGAATGGAAAATTGAGCTGAAAAGGAAGCTAATCGATTTGTCCATCTCTTACCCGGCCCAGGTTATCATTGCGTCAATCTGGCGCTGTCGCAACGCGAAGAGCATCCGATTCGCCGATTCAATTGCAGAGATAGGCCGCGTAATAAGCTTCTTCTGTACGTAGAAGTCGGCGTTTCGTATAAAGATATAAGAGAAAATCGTCGGCAAAGGCGGACGGTCTCACGCACACGATCTCACGCACCTTGGGCAGATATAGAAACGTAGAACGCGAGAGCAATTGCAACATTGTAATAAAAAGTAATAACCGTCTACCGTATGATTTGATGGTGGTCGCCAGTTCGACGCGAAAATATCTCTTCCAATAATCATGGCAAATATCCATTCGATATGCGTAAGTACCTATGTATTATTTGGATCCTTTCTTGCTCTGTACAATTATCTGTTACTTTGTTTCTTTTCTTGGGTATCGTTTTTCCGAAACTACATCTAATAAACATATACTACGAGGCTATTTTGGAAATATCAAGATATGCAAGTTATTATATACGGTGCTGACTCATTTAGTTCAATTAATATTTACTTGCCTCGTAGTTTGACAAAAGGAGAGATACTTAATATTGTATAATTTTTTGAATATCCTGTATAGTCATGTCTAATGACTGTAGTGGCAATGATAATATACGAGGGGAGGTCCAGAAGTTCGTGGAATGAAAGGGTTTCAAATAAAATAAAAGAATAAATCTATTTTCCTTTTCAATATAATCACCCTTAAGCACAATACATTTATTAGATCTATGAATTAATTTTCTAAACCATCATAAAAATATTTTTTATCTTTCGCGTCAAAATGGGCCAAAATTGCCTTCTTTACCTCATTGTCGTCGGAGAACTTTCTTCCACGTAAGTCTCTTTTTAAATTGGGGAACAAATCAAAATCACTAGGTGCTAGGTCTGGACTGTAGGGTGGATGGACTATTGATTGAAAGCCATGCTTGTGCAGAGCAGCCATTGCAAGTTTGCGCTTGTGAAACGGCGCAATGTCTTGCAAGAGCAACACACCCTTGGTCAATTTTGCTCGACGTTTTTCCTTAATGGCCTCCTTTAATTTTTCTAATATCGCTGCGTAATATTCTCCGGTTATGCTCCTACCTTTTTCTTTATAATCAATCAATAATATCTCCTCACAATCCCAAGAAACAGTAGCCATCAACTTTCCAGCCGATTCTGACACTTTTAATTTCTTTGGCGGTGGTGTCCCCTTTTTATGCCATTGCATGGACTCTTGTTTGGACTCAGGCTCAAAGTGATGAACCCATGTTTCATCTCCGGTAACAATGCAAAATCTGTGCAGGTTTGTCTCCACACAGCTCCAAAAATTGTTTGGACGCACAGACGCGCTGCTGTTTCTGCAGCGGCGTGAGGCTGATACTCCAAATAATGCAGATAACGGTTTTTCTTCACACGGGCATCTTGCAGTAGAAATTTTTGCACTTTTTCGATGATGTCTGATATAGTGGCCTCAGCTGGCCGTCCTGAGCGGGGGTCGTCTTCAATCGACTCCCGACCATGTTTAAAAAGACCGTCCCACTTATAAATCATTGATTTACTAGGGCACTGTTCCCCATAAACGGTTTCCATTTCATTCAATATGGTTTGAGCGTTCTTTTCTTGCTTTGTAAGGAACTTTATCAGAGCACGGTGTTCAATTTCCTCCATAGTTTCAGTTTTCTTCCGGATTGACTTATTTAGCAGGCAACTATTCGTAAACGACTGACGCTATAGGGCTGCAACTTAATTTATATACTAATGATGAGTCCCCAATCAGAACGACACCCAGCGAGCGCCTCTATCCCCACTGCATCCCCTCCATTCCACGAACTTCTTGACCTCCCCTTGTACATTTATTTTCAACAGTTATACACTCGGGTATAGGAAATATGTACATAATACACAATAAGGATAGAAGCAGAAATAAGCTAGATATAAGCTGAAAGACCGTATAAGTGCAATAAACCTATAATGCTATTAGTAATAAACTTAACCTAAATAAACTGATATAAACAAGAAAAAATATATATAGACAACGAGATAAAAGTTATCTATTGAGGTATGAAAAGAAAAGAAAAGAAAGAGGGAGGATATCGGCAGAAACAAAGGCAAAAGAAAGAAGGTGACGTTTCACCTCCGCCGTAGGAGGTTTCTTCAGGAACCAAAATCGCACGGTAACTCGACGTATAAGGCAGGCTATAGGCGAAACCGCTTTGGAAGAAGATCACGGTAATTCGACGTGTTAGTCATGCTACAGTTCGTATTCATTTCAATTACGTAAATTCCTAACAGCAATACAGATCAGTACACGTGTAAAACAAAATCCACTAAAGAAAAAAAAACAACATTAACAACATTCGTTATTGCATTAAATTAAATACAAACAAAATAAATTAAATAAAAGAAAACTAAAATTAATGCTAGCAAATAAAGATTTAGGAGATTATTCAAAATCAAAAGTAAATAGACACGCACATATGTAAGCAAAATTAACAAATTTGCGTTAGTTCCCGCTTGCAAGCAGTTATTTTACATAATTAACAGCTGCGTATTGAATAATAATTATTTGAGAATTAGAATTTAATCAGTTGTTGATTGAGAGAATAAGAAAAAAATAGGCAGTATTAAATTATAAAAGGAATACTAAACGGCACAGTAGAGAAATTAGCATTGATACTAATTAATCTACAAATAAAATTAAATTGAGAAGAGTTCATTTTAATTGCAAGTGAATGGCATTAAAGGACGTAGCGATTATTATAATATTTAATCAATTATTTAGCGAGACTATGGAATTGCAAACATTTAAATTAAAGTAGACATTGAGAATACCTTTAGACCTCGGTTTGTTAGTTTTGTCGTACCGTTAATCTATGTATTGACCACTCTACTAGTACAGTGGTCTTTAGTTCCCCTGGAGGAAAACAGCATCAGTGGGGCGAATATACATTTGGTTGGTTTCAAAGGTATTAAGGGAATGATAATCATCATCATAAGGTTAACTAGACTAAATAGGAAGTAAAATGCAAAGTGTAAGTTAGTAAGTAAGTAGCAATAGATGAAATAAGGCAGCATTAATAGAACTTAATAGAAAGAAGCATCATAGTAATTTCGCTTATACTACCATGTGATCGATTTGAAGAAATAATTTCATGGCTTGCTAAAGGATAAATTTGTATGATCGTATTATATAAGGTTTCTGATTCCTTTAAAAGGTCTGGAAAACTAGCTTGAAGAGCACTATTTAAAATAGGTGGAGTTGCATTTGTACAAACTTTTTGTCGTCTCCAATTTAAAGCTGACTTTATTTAGAAACATCAGTAGAAAGAGCAAGAGTTTTAAATAAAAGGTTCACTGTCGTACAGACGCATTCAGATGCAGGTGTAAGAGGTATCTAATTATTTTCGACTGGAACGATTGTAACGTTCGACAATTGGAGTTAATATGACTTTGAGTACTCCATACGAAAATCAGTCCACCTCCCAGAACATTTCGTTTAAAGGAACAAATCATTTCATTTCTTGAGTAATAGGATTTATCTCATTTTTCGTTGTCCACAAAGCTTACGTTCTACACTCTTTAAACGACCTTAATTCGAAAATGTTGTCATGTGAAGTGTTGAAATTTTGAAGGTATCATTTAGGCAATTAAATAATCTATCGAAATAAAACAGAATCGTAATTTGTCATTAAAAAATTGCCCACGTGGGCAAACTTAAAATAGATATTTATTTGTATTCTTAAAAATTGTCCTGTCTAATAATTTTAAATCTAATGAATATTTATTCCATAATTTTACCGCGTAAAGTTTGTCTAACCGAATTTTATCCTTCTATTATTGATGCTAAAATGAACAAGTGACGCTTCAGTCTTGAATATAAGCAGATAATCGGTTTTTCTACCTCACTATCTCAAAAAAAATGCTGAATATACCTGATTCTAGAAGCCATGTGTTTTTATAAAAAAAAATTCATTTCATACAAGATATTTCGAATTTTATACTCAAATACTTTAAATATGTAAATAGTTAATGCGTGTGAATTTTTATATAACATCTGAATAATGACATTATTGAAGCGTGAACCGTTTTATAATAAAATAGTAGGCACAAACAAACGCAAATGTCAACGAAATCAATTTACAACGAGCGTGCTATCTGCAAGAATTCTGAAAATTATAGAGAAATTATAAATACGTCGTACTAATGCAAACCCCTTCCATTCTTGATGATAGCAGAAATTTCATTGTAACGTGCATATGATTAGTTTTGACGGATGTGAAGTTAGGAATGGTTTTCCGATGCGGCAATCTCGAATAAGTTCTATAGTACATCTATAGTAAAGGTTACGAAGAGATTATCCGGTATCCGTAACGTAAAAAATGCTATCCCTAATGCTTACAGTGCTTATTACAGCGTGAACCGGCGACGACGCTAGTTCATTGTCGGGTCGTCAAAGGGGTGCAAAAAGTAAAGACGAAAACTTCCAACGTTAACAAATCGGGTCCTATCGCGATATATGTACATATTTACGGATATCAAGCTTCTAGTGGCGTAGTTGGTGAATGCACGTGTCTGGCAAACAAGAGTCATAGGTTCCCAGCGAATCCCAGCGAAATTTCTAAAAATCTACGAATTAGTTACATAAGTTTTTTAGGAAGTCTGATTTCTCATTTGGAACTATGGGAAACGGGTATTTATATTTATCAGATAATAGTTGGTTAGATAAATCTGACAATTCTGAAATTTTGAAAAGTACTTCCAGTTTTAGACAAAAAGGATTATAAAAATTTACAGAATTTTTCTGCTTATGAACAAATGGTACTATATTTTGGCAAACGTCTATGCAAAATATTTACAAAGGGGAAACCAGTGTGATTTGGTTTTAACAAACACAACAAATTATACACAAAATACAAAAAATTATTTTTCCATCTTATAAGGCGATATCGATGATTTCAAAATAGCTTAAGTTGTAGTTGTAACGCTTTAAACCACCAAACGACAAAAGTTCATTGTTGGCTCGTCAAAGGGTTGCAAAAAAATAATATAAATACAAAATATTGCTTTTTCATCTAATAAAGGGACGTCGATGATTTCAAAATAGCTAAAATTATAGTAGGCGGGACGCTTTACGTGACCAAACAACAAAGGGTCATTGTCGAGTCGACAAAGGGGTGCAAAAAAATGAAATAAATACAAAATATTGTTTCTTCATCTTATATAGCGATCTCGTTGATTTCGAAATAGCTAAAATTGCGGTAGGCG
Organism: Trypoxylus dichotomus; assembly: GCA_023509865.1. Lineage (NCBI taxonomy): Eukaryota > Metazoa > Arthropoda > Insecta > Coleoptera > Scarabaeidae > Trypoxylus > Trypoxylus dichotomus. The sequence continues at coordinate 86,412,772 of CM042074.1, read as the reverse complement.
GGATGCTTCACATCATCCGACGACAAAAGTTCGTTGTTGGTTCGTCAATTGGCTGCAAAAAATAAAGTAAGTACAAAATATTTTTTCTCTATCTTATAAAGCGATGTGGATGGTTTTCAAAATAGCGCAACTTGTAGCAGGTGGGACGCTTTACATGATCAAACAACAAAAGTTCATTGTCGGCTCGTCAAAGGGGTGTGAAAAAATGAAATAAATACAAAATATTTTTTCTCCATCTTATAAAGTGACATCGATGATTTCTAAATAGCTAAACTTGTAGTAGGCGGGACGCTTTACATCACCAAATGAGAATAGTTCATTGTCGGGTCGCGAAAGGGGTGCAGTTTTCTGGAATAAACTATTCACAATGTTCTACACGTTTTTGATTTTGTTGCAGATGTTCACTTATTGATATAAATTTTAAATAATGCAGATATCTTTGCATTAAAAATTAGAAGAATTCATCTTATATTTTGTCTAGCAGATGGAAATGAAAAAACTACTCTAGAACTTCACGTCCTCATCCTGAAATATAAAGTCAAATCCAAGAATGCTCCTATAACTTTCATTATTGAAATTTTTACGCAAAATCCAGATTTTTAGTTATTGATAACGGTTTCCTCAAAGCTACGTAAAAAAAACGAGAAAACCCGATCATACGATAAGATAGCCCACATCCTTCTCCTTATACCAAAAATTCACACGCTCCAATCCATTTCAATGGCCATAAAAGTTCGTGCGATCCCATAGATACGTATAAATATTCATATTATCTCGTCAAAATGGACAAACATAATAAGCAGTATATCAAAAGTTGATACTCTTCTCCGGCCGAACGTCCGGAATGAGAAACATTTTCCCGCTGGCCACGTCTTCGAAACGAAACCAACCGCACCGCTGGAAGAAAGAGCGAGAAGCCCCGGCCGAATGATTAATGCGCCTATAACTTTTCCGACCAGGTGAGTGTACAGTCTCAGTCCGCTAATAGTCTCTCCGTAATATATTTTGTTGGAATTAATTGTTGATCGGCGTTCATCTTCGGCCGGGCGCACAGTTAACGTCAAAACAAGTTAGGAATCGAAAGCGAAAGAAGCAGAAAGAGATGAGATGAAAAAATAAGCGGTCCAATCCGGGCACCGGCTACAGACTGTGCGTGGAGCGGCAATTACATCATAAATTGAACCCCCATATACGATTTTTTTGGATTATTGTTATTATTTATGCCATTCAGAATACTTATTTGTGCAGGTATTTATTATTGTTCTTCGTTGTACCTTTTTTTTATTTTCGTCTTCTCTGCTAGATACGGTCTCATCATCTGGTTCATATTGCCCTTCTTTATTTCGAGGCACTCGAACATTGTTGATGATTATAATGACGATGCGGTAGTAGAAAAACGAAGAAAAGATCGGGGAATAAATGTATAAGTCGGATTATTACTTTTCTGATTTATAGTGTTGTATTAATGGTTGGCGTTCATCCTAGCATATACAGCTATATTCAAAATGTTAGGACTAAATTATCACTAACAAGATTCCTTTGTTGCTACCAAATTTATTACATATGGTTCGTCAGAATTATATACATAAATTACTACGTTCTACAATAATTTAAGTTAGAAGGCAGAAGAAATACTGATTAGGGCGCTGTTATCACAGATAACGGGCGACAAAAGGACATATTGTATATTAAACCCCACAGACGCATGGGGGGGGGGAGGACGGGGAGGTGTAATCTCTTGTTATTAAATATGATTGCTTATTATATTAGGAGTATCTACGAGAGCTGTCAAATTTTCCATACCAGGACATAGAGGGCACCACTATTCAAATCTCAGTACTAAAAGTTAACCTTCATCATTAATTAACCTAAATCCAAAGTTTCAATGCGATACGTATAGTATTATAGCTACAATTAACCATGCAGATAAACCAAAAACATTTTCATGGATTTTATTTTTAATTTTCGAAGATATTACTTAGTTTCTGTTTTCGTCAGTGAAGCATTAGTCAACAATTTCTCGCTGGTATGGAGAATTCAAACAAGGACGAATTAGTCTTAGCGACGATCCACATGTAGATGCACCAGAGACGGCAGTCACTCAGGAAAACTCAGCGACATATGACATATCGCGAGATTGAGGCGTCATTGGGGAATTCGAAGATCTCAATTCAAAAAATTTTGCATGAAGAATTGTGTGCAAAAAGTTAGGTTCCCGCATCTGTTCACCGAAGAACAGAAATCAGGTGAATCAAGGTGAATTGGTGTTAAAAAACTCTAGACCACTTCAACGCCAGAAACTTTAAAAACATGTACGGCATTGTTACTGGTGATGAATCTTAGATTTACTCGTACGAGCCAGAAAAATAAACGCCTAGGTGCTTCAAGGTGAAGAAGAGCTGAAAAAGTCATCCGTTTGTCTCGAAAGCAGATAATATAGCCACAATTCCTCTACAAGATTAAAGAATTGTTACTTCCAATTGGTATACAGCTATTTGTTTGCCGCAAATCATTGCTGAGCTTCGAAAATAAACTCAGAACGACGAATCATCTGGAATAAAGCAGATGCCTGTCTCAGGAATAAAGACGCCATATTTTAAATCCAAATCGCACTGGTTTTATAAATATTTCACGTAGACATTTGCCAAAATGTAGCACCATTTGTTCATCAGTAGACAAATTCTGTATAGTTTTAGAGTTGATTTTGTGTAAAACTGGAGGCACTTTTCCAAATTTCAGAATTGTCAGATTTCTCCAACCAACTATTACCCGAAAATTATCTCAAATTATCTCAAAATTATCTGAAAAAAATATCTGAAAATTATTATATCTAATCTGATAAATGTAAACATTTAGAGGAATGTTTTGGGTCATTATCTTGCTGGAAGATAAAATTTTGACCCAAAAGTCGAATTCCGGAAGGTATTGCGTGGTTCTCCAACATTTCGCGGTAGCCCTCTTTTTTTTAATATACTATCAATTTTCACAATGTCTCCTGCACTAGTGACAGCAAAACAGCCCCAAATGATGATAGAACCCCCACCATGCTTCACGGTAGCAGCAATACACTCTTCTCTGGCACGTTCACCCACAGACCTTCTTACGAATATGCGTCTTCGGGTTCCGAACAGCTCAAATTTGGACTCATCCGTCCATAGGACGTTGTTCCACTCTTCTATGGTCCAGTGTTGGTGTTCACGAGCCCATTTAAGTCGCTTTTGCTTGTTTTGTTTGCGTAGTAATGGCTTTTTCATCGCAATACGTCCATGGAGCCCGGCTTTCTGTAGGCGACGTTTGACTGTAGAAACACTGACTAGTTTTTGGCGACCAACATTTAATTCTGCGGCGATTTCCGGGGCTGTTTTGCGTCTATTTAACTTGCTGGTAACCACTATTCTGCGATTATTTGCAGATGTTGTCGCTTTTGGCCTTCCACTCCGTCTTTTATTAAGAAAACTGCCAGTTTCCCGATATTTTTTTACGTTATAGTCAACCGTAGCGTGGTGAATTTTAATTTTTTTGGCAATTTATCGATTACGTATGCCACTTTTATGGTAAGCTATTATAAGCGCACGTGTTTCCGTACTAATTTCTCTTCGCGGAGGCATTTTAAAAAATTGTCACACGATATTTCGCTCACGATGTGAAAAGAGTAAATACCACACTGCAACTGACCATAGGTTACAGATTTCACTATAATCTTCTAGGAAGGTAATTTAAACATTATTACCTACAGTCTAACAGATGACTAAATTTACCCAGTAAATTCAGAGGGATTGTTATTGTAATTGCACCGCAATAAACAGTTTATGGTAATCCGATCAAGTGCAGGTAAATGATAGTAAACCTTATGCGATATAATGGGTGTTGATCTTACTGAACTAGATTTTAAATACGTATTTCATTTTATTATAATGTTTTTTTTTGGTAAACATAATACTATATGAATAATCCATGAAAACGGGGGTGCCTAAACACTTTTGAGCGGTAGTGTATATTATTGTATATTATTATACGCAACCCAATTTATATCAAATTCTACTACGGTATATTTTAATAAATAAGGAAAGGTTCTTTGGACTATTTCGCTCTTTTTGTCCAAAGTAACAGAATCATTATTAAATTTTTTGAAGAATTTCTGATCAGTCTCTTTCTTTTGTAAAAAGTTTTACGGAGATTATTTGGGATGTTATTTCATGCCAAAGGATAAACTAACCCTTCGATCAGCCGCAAACCAAATGGAATCATCCTCTGCACCAAAATCTCTTTATGTTCTTTTCTTAATTACCCCATCCCCCGCAATTCCTATCAAATTTCCCACTTTCAAACTTCATGCAACAATCTTGTCAATTAAGCTATTTTCTTTCACTTTCTTTGCGAAGTAATGCTTTTCTAGCAGCGACGTGTTTTGGTAAATCCAATATAATTTCAACAAAGTTTAATTGTAGTAACCCGGACATTGTGTGAGTAACAACTCGAACTATAATCAAAAAAATATGTAATTTTTTAATAATAATAATGAAGGAGATCAAATCTCAAATTAAATAAGGTTTAAAGCAAAGGCACGATTTTTTTTCTTCTCTTAAATAGACCTGACTAGGGCAGCAGAGTTAAAAGAAAGCCGCTTTGAACAGAAATTGTGTAATTGTACTGGACAATCCTCGTTTTACATCATTCTTCCATCGAGACAGCTTTGTAATCAACTGCTGGTATTAGTGTCTGTTGAAAGCCGAAATATGTAAAAAAGGCATTTTACTTTTCACATAAATAAAAACGAAAAGGTCGTTTTCAGTTAACTTTTCTCAAGATAAATTTATGCGCGTAATATAGTACGCCCCTGTTCGAATACGCGCGGCACCGTTCAACTCGAGTTATTCCCATACGATATCAGAGTTTATTCGAAGCATTTCAATTGACATTTCGTAGTAATTTAATATATCTGCTCGTAAAATAGATTATAGGCGAAATCACGGAATTAGTATTCAATGATTCAAGGCAGCGGAAACGCAGCAACTAGCTCAACAGAAATGCAGAGGGACAAATACGACGTACGATGAAGCTACGCTCCGTACAACTACTAATAACGACAGCAGACGTAGCGCCATTCGTCTACACGTACATACATATACGTTATAGGAAAGCACCTAGCTACATAAACGTGGAGGTTAATTCACACACAACACATGCACAAATCGGCAAATACACGGAGTCCCGATAATGAAGTGATTTATATTCAAATTATTTGAGTTATGCCTAATAAATATACGTTTTGTAATTGAACTATATAAATTTGATTGTGAATTGGGTACGCCAGCAAGCTAATACGGTTGCGCTACGATGATCGACTGTGCGATCGTGTATACGATTTCTAGGTAATTGGGAAATTTATCGTCTAAATTTTCCATCAACGATGATAACGTGTTCTTGGAAAACTCTGCCATTATATTTTATAAAAAAATATCGATGTGGAAAAAATTATATTTATATATACAGTACTGGATAAAAATTAAGCAACTCTACAAAACACTTTTTAGGGAATTGACAAAGACACCAAAATAAAATTGAGAAATACCATTCTGTGTGTTTCAAACATCATTATTGTCATGTGAAGACTTACTTTTTATAACTACAGAGTGATTATCTTACAAAAAGTCGAAAATGTACGAGACCAAAAGTTAAGCACCCTGATATGTTGCACTTCTGGAAAACCCCCATTTTATATACTCTATGCTTGCATGCTGATTTATTTGAGATTGAAGACGTGCTTGTCGAGTTTGTAAACATTTCTACCAATCATGCCGCGAATAGTGTATTCAGTGGATATCAAGATGAAAATCATTGAACGATATCAAAAAAGCGGCTACAAGCGAAAATTTTTATCCAAATAACTTTAGCTCTATATTTTACATAGAAACTTTACTTTTGCTGAATAAAATGGGAGCCAATACTGGTTCTTACTGACTACTACACTAGGGTGACAGAATAAAATAGACACCTACTGATTAAAAAAAAGATTCTATTCTCGTTATATATACAAAGTATTTTAAAATTTTTAAATTAGACTAATATTTTGCCGATCCACCTTTACTCGCGTGAAGTGCTGCGAGTCGTCGTGGCATAGAATCTATTAAATGATTAATGGTGTCTTCTGGAATATTTAACCACTCTTCTGTAACAGCTGCCACGAGTTCTGCCTTATTGCTGGGTTTTCCGGGTCGTTTCGCCATATTTGTCTGGATTATGTGCCAAACATTCTCTATCGGATTCATGTCTGGTGATTGGCCTGGCCATGGTAAAATCCCAATCCCCTGTTCCTCTTTCCATGTGGTTGTTGTTCTTGCTTTGTGCCAGGGTGCTCCATCCTCCATAAAAGTGGCGTCTTCTTTAGATAAAATGGCGTTGTCGAATATCGGTAGTAGTCCTTCTGTTAATATTTGGATATATTTTGCCGCATTTATATTTCCGTCGCAGATTACTAATTGCGATCTTCCACCATACCATATAGCGTCCCACACCATGATGTTCACACCGCCGTATTTCACCGTCTGATGCAAAAATTTGTCGTCCGGTTGCCGTGACGAACGTCTCCATACCCACGTACGACCACTGTCACTGAATTGACAGTATCTGCTTTCGTCTGAAAAAATGACAGACCGCCAAAACTGTTTGGGCTTCGTTCGCATTTCGATTGCCCAAGCCATTCGGCGCTGTTTTTGAAACGCCGTAAGGAGAGGTTTTTTCTTTGCCACCCCTTTCATACATCCCCACACTGTGGAGATATCGCAGAACGGTGCGCTGATTTTTCTGTGAAGTTGCCGCAAGCTCAGCTGTACTTTTTCGCGGTTCTCTTAACACTTCGCGCACAAGCATCCTTTTACTTCTTTCAGAAGGTCCGGCACGACCTGGTCTCGGTTCCACTGTTGCTTTTTCCTTGCGTTTAAATTGTGTAATCACACGGTTAACTGTGGACAACGGAATATTTGAAAATTTACTTATTTCACGTTGCGAAACGCCGCGTTCACTCTGGCCGACGATGCGACCCCGGGTGAAGTCGCTAATATCACTCGAACCTTGTAAGCGAGGCATTGTTGTAGCGATACTAAACTAGGACGAATTCCTTCCGATACATCTACTCTTACCCTAATGACAAGAGAAAGTTCTTAATTCGTTCTTACAATTTAGCTGTTTACATATTTATACCGCTTTACCTGGTGTCTATTTTATTGTCTGTACTGTCACCCTAGTGTATATGCGGCCAATACTATCCTGCAAATTCCGTATTGCCGTAGTGCGTCAGGCATTATTTTTTGTTTTATTTCCTGAAAGTTATTCTCATATATGGATATTGATCGGCAAGACACCTTACACCCTTCCTATAGGGTACAACGCGCAAAACAATTTGGAATTTTTCAAATTCGTTACACGGCCCATCGCTCCGCCCATCCAACAACAATAGCCAAATAATAACCGCCTATCGAAACAAAAAATCGACTCAAAAAAAAGAAATGCGTATCGAAAAAAATGCAACGCCAGTGCACAGTTATGCGGATACGTGCATACACGTACCCGGCCGCCATCACCGACCCAGAGGCCCCCGATATAATTTATCGAAATTGATTACGGAATACCGTTCGATAGATATATACATATACATGTATCTATCCATCTATGCACGAAAATAAAACAATAAAAAGGAACAGACTAGCGGGAAAAAAATCCGGCGGTAACCAAAAAAATGCCGAAAAAAAGAACTGCAGCAGCGTCGCTCTAACCGGCCGGCTAGTACTGGCAAAATCGCAAACGAGTTACCAACGGAATCGCGAAAAAAAAGAACGGCCCCGCCATGACCTATTCGTATAAACGTGGATATAAATGGAAGCGGAGGAGAGGATCAACTCGTTGGGATGCTGCTGCTGATGGTGCCGCTTGTATACGTAGTACTGACCCTATTAGCGTTCATACCGAAAAACTCTAAATCACATGATGGGAATGCAATATGAAGCGTCGATGCTAAACGGCAAAGGGCCACGGAGCTGCAGCTCAAAAAAGTCATGGGAAGGGGAGAGAACGCGCAAAATGCATAAAGTATGCACAAATTTGTTCGGGAAAGTATTGCGATACTGCAGCAGTTATGGGTTAGAAGTATAAGCTGTGGGAAGTGTACATATATACACTACCGTCCATATTAGTTCGGACAGGCAAATAAATTAAAAAGAAGAACTAGAAAATATTAAACCCCATTTTTCTAAAACTTAAAATTTTTATTGCATTTTATCAATAGCGATTAAAATCGAAGTATAAAAGTAAAAAAAGTAATTCTAACGGAAATAAACAAAAACTTAAACACTCCGTTCATCAAAGGAACCCTCTTTTGCTCCTGGAACAGCTTTCACAATCAGAGGCATCCGCTCCACTAGTTTTTCAAGGACTCTATTTGGCATATTAGTCCATACTTTTCGAACCCCCTGTCCCTTCATCCCATTACAGCTCGATGGGGTTTAGATCGGGGCTTTGCGACGGCCATGTCATTATTTGTAAAGTGTCTTGTCCTTGTTCTTCGTTTAAGAAATTTTCGCATACCACTGCTGAGTATTAGGGATCCTTCTCCTGCATGAATGCAAAATTTTAGCCGCTGAAATGTTGCATTTTCTTGCAGTATTTTTAAATAACCCTATCTTCGCAAAATACCTTCGATTTGCTTCAAATCCCTTGCACCGTAGGAAAAACAACTCCAAACTACCTCAGAACTTTTTCTTTGCTCTTGAGAATTAGCACTACATAACCCTGCGACATTCTGTGGCCTTTTGCTCTTCTTACAACAGCGCACCTTGATTGTCCAAATACCTCAAACCTTGACTCATCAGTCCATAGCACCCTTTTCCAATCATCCACTCTCCAATCTCTACATGTTTCTCCGCACTGCAGCCGTTTTTGCCTGTTTCTCTGTCGAAGTAGGGTCTTCTGACGCCATGGGACCGTGAAGATTTGCAACTTTTAATCTTCTTTTCATTGTAGTAGATTTCTGGTGCTGTCAGTCTCCTATTTCGTTTGCTCAGAAAGTTTATACACTCATCGTCGGCGTGAGTTGTTGGAAATTTACTATCATATTTGTTCTAAGGAAATTAAATACCGCGATGATTATAGTGTCATTCAGCATTCATCTAGAGCCAAAACTCATACAAATTATAAAGATCCAATGGAGGAAAGTAACGAAGGTACTTGTGTCATAAACTCGTCCTGTTTAAATAGCAAACCAACTGTAAATTAAATGAGAACAGTTTCTTCTTAGAATAGATGTAAATCACTGATAAAATTATCAATCTATGGAAAATTGTCGCTACGCATTCCTCTACTCCTAACCAGAAAGTAAGAAAGTTCGATTAATGAAACCTTCAATTGAATTAATGCTTTGATTTTGATAATATGGGTGGCATCAACACGGAATTTTGGACATACGGAGGATTTATACTGCTCCTAGGGACTTCTGCATGTATTTAATAATGTTTGGAAGAATGGTATTATCCCTGATGATTCGAAAAGAGCGGAAGTAGTCTTGTTGTTCAGAAAGGGCGATAAGAATAACTCTCAAAATTACCGAGAAATCAACTTATTAGGAACCGCTTATATAATTTACACCAGAATATTCAACAATAGGTCGAAAATGATACCATAAGAACTACTAGAAGAGGAACAAATGGGCTTTAGAAAGACAGAACCGTCACAGATGCAATATTTACTCTACAGCAAAATATGGAAAAGCACAGGAAGTACAACAGAGATATTCACAAGACTTCAAGAAGACTTTCGATAATGTAAATAGATGTAAGTTATGGGATGCTATAAGAACAGGAATATCCACATCATTTAATTAGATTTATACCGGTTTTTTTTACACAGACATCAGAATTATGATAGAAATATGTAGTACCAACAAACAAAAGAGTAAGACAAGACTGCTGTATGTCACCAACGTTATTTAATATATATATATATTAAATAATTAATTGCTGGAAAAAGAAATGGCCTAAAGGGATACGTTTAGGCCAGAACGCCACCCAAAACTCTTATCCTATATGGTGGCGATTTAGTACTACTAACAGAAAGAAAGAATGATCTACAGAAAGGGATATTGACATTCCAAAAAATTTGCCAAAACCATGACTTCCCTGGGTAAATATCCAGTTAGGCCAGAAGTACTCATAAACTTTACTGTACTGGAACAGGTGAAACACTTTAAGTATTTAGCCTGTGATGCATCTTATGATCGAAATAAAGACGTAGAAGAAAAACTGAATAAATTCACATATATTTGTGGAAAAATCGGCAGAATGTTAAAAAAAAAAAAACAAGAAAGGATGCAAAACTAAAATTCTACAAGACGATAGCAGTGGCAACTCTCTCATACTGTAGACAATGTAAAATTTAGTAGAATTGGACCTTTGAGGCGTATTGTGATGCAGTAGAATTGAAAATGGTAAACATCCAATTGAGATAGTAGAATTTGAATAATTGATGGTCGCTTGTTGAGATCGTAGAAAGTCGTCTCTTAGTATACCATCAAAAGGAATGTTAGTAACCGAATCGATAACGTGAAATTTTGCATTGAAGTGTTTTTTTTTTTTGTGAATTTGTAGTGCGATTGGCGGTGCATTTGGCGAAAGGCCAGTTAGAATTATGAAGTTTTTGTTGACATACGTAGACAACAACAAAAAAGTAAGAAGGCAGGATACAGACGCAAGAGATGAAATTTTTGAGAAGAGTGAAAGGTTAAAAACCATCTTCTTATAAATGACAGAATAAAGGAAAACAAAAGTATAATAGTAATAATAATTTATTAAATGCCTAACAGATAAACATCCAAAAATGGACACAATACTAAATAAAATTAAATACATGTAATGCATTAAACACAAACCAAGAAAAAAAATACCGGAAAGAAAAATGAGATACCAATAAGAAATAATTAAATAATAAACAGCACTAATATCAAACATTAAAATAAAATTAAAAAAGAAATGAAAATATGACAAACTAAGGCAAATCTAAATTGAAGTTATCAAAGTTTCTTGCCGAGTGTACCAACGGCGCCAGAGCACATTCATCCTAGCTGTAGGAATCCGCAGCAGGTTATCCAAACCTCGATTTCAGGCGTGGTACAATGAGGCAGTAAACCAGGAGAGTCTTCCGGTGAGAATGTTTTGCATAAATGAGCACTAATGTGGTTTCTTCTTTCCACAAGCGTTACAAAGTCATGCCTCTAAAGTAGCTCATCGTAGGGTATATCTCGCATAGGATATTGCCCATGGCTCCTATATGATAGATATTTCAAAAATTTTCGCAAGCCACGGATGCATATTCGAGTTTGGAAACCACGTCAGCAAAGAAAAAAATCTATTGTATCAAGGCTAGTAAAATCCTTACAAATGCGAAAAATATGTTGAAGGTGTATATATAGATATTATAGATGTTTAGGATGAAGTGTAGGCAGATAAAATAAAAGATGGATATCGTAACAGACGAAGTGTCTAAAAGCTGAGGTGAAGAAGAAGATTTCGATAAATGAAACATACAAAGTAATGTGTGAGGCTTAAATTTAGCTATTCCAACAAATACGAAACATTAAATTAGCATTCTTTCCCTTAATTCAATGCTAACAAGTTTCTGAAATAACGTGTCAAACACATTGGGGGAAAAACTGTTGAATAGCTTTTTTTGCTAATTCAACCATTTTTTCTCAGTGTAGGCTTTGAAAGAATTCATTTCTTGTTGACAAAAAAGCTTTCCTTCGAACAAATCAAACTTCCTGTTTGGAAGTATACGTACCTGAAGCATGGGCATAATGGGTCAACTTCTTTTGTTCGTGAGAAAATGCACTTCTGCGACATTGAAAACATTAAGGATCAATGATCAATCAGTCTGCTGGATGATTTATGCGTAAAACGAATCCGTGTTAATTAAATTCATAATTAGCTGATTCGATGGATACCTCATTATCTGTTTTAGCGAGATGCATGCAGATGTGATGGATGTGCGAAATGAACGCTTCAGGCAAGATGGCCGCCAACCGTAAACGCTCGAAATAAATTAATTGTTTATATCGGACAATCGCGTACGTATCAAGCGCGAGGATGTGTTTTCTCCTTTTGCTTTTACGAATAGAACCTGATCCATTCTTTATCGCTGGCAAGGCAGATAACGACACCATAAAATCTATCATCAACCGCGCATTTTCTTCGTCCACCATAACTGAATACCGAGAAAGCCACCATCATAAATAATATGATTGATTTAAATCTAAATTACCTACTAAAGGAGATTGAATTCAAAACCATTCCGATCTCCTTTGCTCGTATACGGATGCAGGTATATGTTTTAAGTATGTATATATGAAGAAGGAATAAAACAAACGCTTTTTAAACCATATACTCGCCAACGGACTCCGTCTCTCTCGTACGTGTTTTCCTTTGCCCGAGCATATTAACCGTCAACAACCAGTTGTGACCATTTGTCATCATTTCCCATCAGCACACATGTGAATGTATAAATTTAATGTTTTGTGCGTTGGCTACCTGCCCCATTGTATCCGTCCGTACCTTTACCTCCTCCTCGAGTACGCCATAGTCTTATTATATTATTTTTTTCTTTCATCCTTTTTCGAATTTTTCCATTTCAATTTACATTGTTACGCCTCTTTCTCATTATATGCACATCTACACAACAATGCGACATGAACAAGTAAAATAATTAAGAGAAACTATATAATTATTAAGTACACAAGTCTTGCCAGCGTTTCATTCTTCACATTACCGACTTTTATTTCCATTTTTGAGAGGTTCTATGTGGACACGACTTCGTTGCTCGTATGACATGTGCATGGTTTTACCATTGTCCTTCTTCTTCAATATATAATTACGGTTTTATAGGAGCCTATCATGTCCGTGGCGATTGTAAATAGGTCAATTCTTGTCCCTCGTTCTTTTATATTTCTTTCCTTTTTAATTATGTTTGACGAATTTCCAATTTATTGTCATGCTTGACCAGAAACATCTGTATGAATTGTCTGCAGAAGCGAGTGCATACTCATTGGCAGCGATGATATATTTGGAAAGCGGTCGCACATGAGTTGGGATTCTTCTGAGTTCTTTGTTATGTTCAACGAGTGTTAATAGATTGCTTAACCGATACACTATTATTAAATATATTGCTTGCAATATCAACATTTTATTGTACAGTATTTCTATATGTAAAAGACATGTGACAAACAACATTGGTTAAATGCGCAACGTGATGTACCATATTATAAATTTCTATATAGCTTCATTTATATGTTAGCCGTGTGCAACATTCCACAAAATATTGTAGACAATATAGAATTTCGAATGTTTTGGGGGAAATACGGAAACACGATTACAGATCAAATAAAGCAAACGTTAAAAGATCTGAGACTGGTAGATGAAACAACGTATGCAAGAAAGAATTGTATTTTAAATGCCTTTGAAAAGCGGCGAGGCTTTCTTGCGGAGAGGATGAGGGTTTGGACATGGTTAAAGCTGAAAAGTTACTAAAACAATTTTATCTTCAATCGCTTCATGAAACCTATTTGCTCCATGCAGATCAGTTTATAGTTTTTACTAAAAAAGTTTTTGCAAAGTAGTTAGATACCAATGAAATGGGAAATGCGGCTTAAAGCTGTTTTGTACTATAATACTATGTGCGACATAATGGCAAGTATAAATCTGGATGAGACGACTGGCGGGATTTTCATGGATTTGACTGAGGCTTTTGATAGTGTCTGTTTGAGCAAATTAGAACTCTTAGGAATAAGAGGAGTTAGTCTGCATTCTCTTCTTTCTCTTATTCCTTTTTATATATACACTAGGGTGACACAATAAAATAGACACCTACTAATTAAAAAAAATAAGATTCTATTCTCGTTATATATACACAAAATATTTTAAAATTTTAAAATTAGACTAATATTTTGTCGATCCACCTTTACTTGCGTGAAGTGCTGCGAGTCGTCGTGGCATAGAATCTATTAAATGATTAATGATGTCTTTTGGAATATTTAACCACTCTTCTGTAACAGCTGCCACGAGTTCTTCCTTATTGCTGGGTTTTCGGGTCGTTTCGCCATATTTGTCTGGATTATGTGCCAAACATTCTCTATCGGATACATGTCTGGTGATTGGCCTGGCCGTGGTAAAATCCGAATCCCCTGTTCCTCTTTCCATGTGGTTGTTGTTCTTGCTTTGTGGCAGCGTGCTCCATCCTCCATAAAAGTGGCGTCTTCTTTAGATAAAATGGCGTTATCGAATATCGGTGGTAGTCCTTCTGTTAATATTTGGATAAATATTGCCGCATTTATATTTCCGTCGCAGATTACTAATAGCGATCTTCCACCATACCATATCGCGCCCCACACCATGATGTTCACATCGCCGTATTTCACCGTGTGATGCAAAAATTTGTCGTCCATTCGCTGTGACGAACGTCTCCATGCCCTCGTACGACCACTATCACTGAATTGGCAGTATCTGCTTTCGTCTGAAAAAATGACATACCGCCAAAACTCTTCGGGCTTCGTTCGCATTTCGATTGCCCAAGCCATTCGGCGCCGTAAGGAGAGGTTTTTTCTTTGCCACCCTTTTATACATCCCCACACTGTGGAGGTATCGCAGAACGGTGCGCTGAGTTTTCTGTGAAGTTGCCGCAAGCTCAACTGTACTTTTTCGCGGTTCACTTAACACTTCGCGCAGAAGCACCCTTTTACTTCTTTCAGAAGGTCCGGCACGATCTGGTCTCGGCTCCACTGTTGTTTTTTCCTTGCGTTCAAATTGTGTTAACACGGTTAACTGTGGACAACGAAATATTTAAAAATTTACTTATTACACGTTGCGAAGCGCCGCGTTCACTCTGGCCAACGATGCGACCCCGGGTGAAGTCGCTAATATCACTCGAACCTTGTAAGCAAGGCATAGTTGTAACGATGCTAAACTATGACGAATTCCTTCCGATACATCTACCCCTACCCTAATGACAAGAGAAAGTTCTTAATTCGTTCTTAGAATTTAGCTGTTTACATATTTATACCGCTTTACCTGGTGTCTATTTTATTCTGTCACGCTAGTGTATTTGATAAACTTTAGTTATCTCAAGAAAGAGCATGGTAAATTTGCTAAAGACAAGATGTTCATCACTTGCGAGAACACTAGATTCCTTGAAGTGACCATTGATAGCCAGTTGAAGTGGAATAAGCATGTTGAATCCTTTTTGACGGACTTGGCCTCTTTTGGGTATTCGCTTCGTGTAACAGCTCGATCTACAAACATCCATGCTGAAGTTGATGCCTATTATGCCTATATTCACAGCAAAACTTGTTGTGGTGTTATATTTCGGGGTGCACCTGTGGAAGCTGACAGAATTTAATGACGCAATACTGTAGCGAATCAACGATTTAAACTGAAATAGTAGTTAATTACATTCATCATCTTTAATATTGATAGTATCCGAGCAGTACGCTACTGCGAAGGCACTCGTTTCTGTAGCTTTAGTATAGATACGTTTACAAAGGATTTCATTACAGAATGTAATAAGAATGGATTTCCTAAGACGTTTTGTAGTCTTCTCGAAGTTTCATAACCGTATTTTACCGTTTTAAATTAATACGCTCGCGATTTCATTTGCTATGGTTTTTTTGCTTTAAAGGCTAACTTTCGACAAAGCACTACTGTATAAGTTTATAACGTTCTTTTTTATGTGCATAATTTATATAGCAATTCCTGTGGTTTTATGTTTTATTGGTTGAAATTGAATCGGGTCTCTCAATTCTTTTTTAATTATATCTAACTACGTATATAATAACAAAATCATTATTAGCAAAAAAGTTATTTATTTATAGAACAAATTCTACACATAACTCAATGTCACAATAATTATAACTTATCTGAAATAATTTTTTATGTTCGGTGTTGTTTTTTTTTTCTTTGACGAACATACACCGCTGACTCATATCAACCAATTATCTCTTTATTAGACTTCACAAGTATATACAGTTACTGCCTATTACATTAGAACCACTTATAAAATTTCCCAACGAAACAGATCGATAACATACGAATTCTTTTGTATGTGTAAACTTAAAGATTCAGTTGCTGGGCTTTCATGGAACAGCGCACTCAGCGAAATTTCTATAGTTCTATA
Source organism: Trypoxylus dichotomus (assembly GCA_023509865.1). Lineage (NCBI taxonomy): Eukaryota > Metazoa > Arthropoda > Insecta > Coleoptera > Scarabaeidae > Trypoxylus > Trypoxylus dichotomus. The sequence continues at coordinate 86,396,569 of CM042074.1, read as the reverse complement.
TGAACTTTTAAGCAGAATATTTGGTTTTATTAATATCTTCGGCAAATTACACATCGAAGTTAATTAAGCTCAAGTACAAAGAAATATAAATGTAAGAGGAAATAACATTAAAAAGAATTATTACGTTTTATACAGAGGATATTGGTAATAATGGTAACTTGAAACAACAAAATTCCTGTAGGTTAAATATATGCACAGAAAATTTATAATTGTTTCTATACTTAACGGTGAGGGTGTTAGGTTCAAAATAACTTCGAACATCCGGGTCTTCGTACTGTCTATCAATTTGGTCAATGTTGATATAGGAATATCATGCCAGCAGCTCAGTATCGCAGACTTTAGTTCTTTGGCACTATCGTGTTGTTTATTATTGGAATATACCTCTCTTCCCGATATTTTCCAATGATTTTCTATGGAGTTCAGATCAGGCGCGCCTTTCTTTTAATGAGACAATTGGAATTATGGATAGCTTCATTGCCTTGCTGGAATATCCAGCCTTACGTCGACAAGTGTTCAGTGAAGTCTTTCAGAACCATTTCGAGAAGTTGTATATAAGAATTAGAATTCATTCTCGTAGAAATATGACATATATGGGTTTTAGTGTTAAGGGTAAAACACGCCATCAAAATTTCGACTCATGGCAACTTCAATGTTCTGGCGGAAATCGTGCTAATAATATTTGAGACCATCAGGCCCGTTCAAGTTAAAATTCTACATTGCTTAAAATACGACATTGCTCCTTGCCTGTTTATATGTATTTTTAAGGGTGGTTTTGATACTTCTTTTGCCACGGAAAACGTTTACTACCGGATAAAATTTGTTATGCAGGTTTCTTTGTTACTAACAAATTTAAATGACATTTTATTTATTTTCATAGTCGTAACGGTTGTCGGGTTCCGCCGTGTAACTCTAAGTTTTTTTGTCCCTGACGCATTTCAAGGGTACCTTTGAGTCTGATATACTATTTTATTTATTTGTTGCACGGTTACATTACCAGAAGGGGCTAACCGAAATATCGATGTTTTTGAGTTAGTGTTTTATTACTCTCCATAGCACGATTTTTGTCGTAGGTATTGCTCAACTTTATAAAATTCTTGATGTTGTGATGGAATCGTCCTATTTGTATAGCTATGGCTCGGTTTGGAAGCCTTGCCTCTTTATAACAATTTATTTTTGTTTTTTCTCCACGGATATAAATTTAACTGATATATATACCTCGATAATATATTTATTTAGTAATAAATAAACGTTTGAAGTTGTGTAGAGGCCTTTTTAGACTGAAAAGTAATGCTTGATTTCGTAGGATGTTTGTGAGCCTATAGAAATTTCGCTGATTTGAGTTACCATTATTGCAAATACTCCCTGTCTAAAATGTAATACATTTTTTTAATGTTATTTTGTTTTGCTTTTATACGTCTTTGTAATTCAGCGTTAACTTCGATGTATAATTTGAGATACGAAAATCAAATAATTTGTTCATATGAAACTATAGAAATTTCGCTGAGTATGCCTTACAGATCCTCACAATTATCCAATGTTTTATTAGTCTATTGTGGCGCTTATAAATAATAAGAAAAGAACAACGGTTATATTACGGGTCATTAAATATCGAAATATATTTTTATTACCGTGCATTTCACCAGCGTAGCAAAATAATATACCCGGTCCTCCAATACGTATATGATACAAGGGATCGGAGAATCAAACCGTGCATTTTTCCATTTCGATCATCGTTATTAAATAAAATACATCGGCTTGAATTATGTGTTTGTACGTGTAATTTCTTTAGTTCTAATTTACATCCAGACGCATCAAATTAAAGATCGTCCCTAACGTATATAATGAGATAATATGTAATAATAAAAATAACCTCCTTGGCCAATGACGAGTTCGTTTGAAATGCCACCTCCTTTGGTAAATTTATAAGTCCAATCTGCTCCTCTAGACGTGAAATTATAGATCGTAACATATACATAATTATACTGGGGTCTCTGTTTCCTCTCATCTGTCCTCCACCTTCTTGACCTTTCTTCCAGCGTAGTAAATTTGTGAGCTGATCGTATACATCAGCGAACTTGTATGCATCAGATATCAGTGTTTGACCCTATCAAAATTTGCAGTTATGGAAGGATGAAATTGTTAAATTTATTTGATTTCTTTGGAGGAGCATAGTAATGAATATTATTTATGATTACTGTGTCAATAATACTCTACCTTAATTTATTATTTTTTTTTCTTTTCAGGTAAGTGTCGATTTGTTCAAACGTAGTACTAGCATCGGCTACATATTACGTAAGTAATTACCACGTTTAATGTCACAAACTTATTCGTAAACACCATTTACAAGGAAGATTAGTATCCGTTAATTTGAAAATGCTTTCTAAAATTTTAATTAAGCAGTTGCGTTACTACATGTAAATAGTAGTTGTAGACTTACTTACAACTATATTTCTAATCATGTATCGTTATTACCTACCAATATATCTACTAAAATCTACAGTTTTAGGAAAGCTAATTACATCGGCTTGTATAAAGCGTCTAGTGTTATTGCTTGTGATGCGTTTTAAAAGACGTTCGGTAGATATTTAGATATGCATGTTCTTTTAAAAAGTAATTCTTGTTCTACGTACCCGATATGGTTTACACCCGAACATATAAATGGTATTAAACTCAAAAATAAGTACTATAACAGATATAAAAGAACTCACTGTAATGACGATTTACTTCGATATAAGAACTTACGGAAGATTATAAAAAGAAATGCCTTCTTCTTATACAAAAGCTATGTACTAAACTCATAATGCCAAATTAAAGATAATCCTAAAGCATTCTGGTCCTCCATACGAGATAAAAGTAAAGCAGGTGGTTTACCTAGTTTTGTCCGAAACGCCTCTGGTGAAACGTTTAGTATCTCGTCGTTGTAGCATTCCCAAGTTTCTTCAGTTTTGTATGTAGCTGGTTTTAGAACAAAACGCTCTACAGTAACTAATTTTGCTGATACTATGCAGTTCTTATCGGAGTGTTTAGATGATGGCGACCAGGCCGATGTCATATATACAGAATTTCTAAATCATACCAGACTTTTGATCTAACTTGCGGCTGTTGATTTTGCTCCATTATTGCAATAACTTTCTAAATCCTACCTCTCTAGTAGAATACAATTTGTTAGCTATAAATACCATCGTTCAAGTCATTTCTCTCCTACATCTGGAGTACCGCAGGGTAGTAACTTGGATCCACTACTCTCTCTAAATTTTATAAATAATCTCCTTTCAATTCTAGATTGCGGCAAACTATTATTCGCCGATGATTTAAAATTACTTTCAAGAGCAAGTACTCGCGTGGACTGCCAGCATTTACAAAGTCAGCTAGATCTTCTTTACCTGTCAACAACGATTACACAACGATCTCGATGTTAATATATCGAAGTGTAACATTGTTTGGTTTTCACATAAATCGACGTTAATACATCATGAATATCAAATTAATAATGTTGCACTGAATCGTTGTGATACTATAAAGGATTTAGGAGTGATATTCGATTACAAACTTACTTTCAACGAACATATTAGGGATATTATCTCAACACCTCTAAAATTATTAGGTTACATTATACGCAATACAAGGTAGTGTTCAATAACGCTGTATTTGTCTTATATGCGCTCTAAATTAGAGTATACTTCAGTGATCTGGTCACCGTTTTATAAAATTCACTCTGATTTACTTGAAAAGGTTCAAAGACGTTTCCTAAAATATATAGTTCAAACAGCATAGCGTATATCCACAATGAGGTTTCGATGATACCACTTTATTGTCTCTTTGAACTTCAGTCTCTTGAACAGCGACAGCGAGTAACCGAAATTTCTGCATAATTTGAGGAATAATGGTATTGATGTAATATTGCTTATCAATGGTCCATACTAGTCTCGGCAAAGTGGGCAAGTTACAGTGCAGTGCGGAGAACAACGTGGAGGGGCCGAGTGGCCGTATGAGGGCGAGTGTTCGGTAGCATTTCAGAACAGTGTTTTATACTTTTTAGGTGGCGTTGACTCTTCCTCCTACTGGTTTACGTCAAAAAGTTGTCGCACTTTACACACTTAATTCTATCACCTTCGTATTCTAAATCCGGCATACTCGAAGCGTACTTGCGGTATTTTCTAAGTATGTGTGCAATGACAAGCATTTACAACGTCCAGTCGGATAGTACCGAACAAGCGTGCTTTTATCCGGGTACTCGATTCTCCCTGCCGCGCGCTTCACCCCTCCACATTGTTCTCCGCACGGCACTGAAACTTGTCCCTGTTTGGCGAGGCTGGTTATTTATTTGTTTAATTTACTTTATTTTATATTCTTTAAATACATTATTGTTTACGTTTCATTTATTTTTGTATTGTAAGCGTGCTGTGTTAAGTGTTAAGTTATGTCTTTATACTTCCTGCCCTGTAATTGGATGTATGTACATCATCTGTAATTAGTATTATTACTATTACTATTAATAGCTATTTCCATCGTGGAGATCGCCGGACTCCTCAAGATGAATTAATTTCTTACTTTGTAGTAGATGCTGCGTTGGTCCGATTCAATTTTCCTATAATTGTGCATCGTAAAGATGATTACGTTGTCTTTAAACATCTCAATTCGAAGAACTTACCATTAGTGCCTCCTTATACGTCAAAATGGATATTTTCTTTTTTTGGCACATGATACATTGTTAATAAACGACGCCCGCGAGGTATAAATGATACCCGGCGCAGATTATCATCTTTATACCCATATGTACTTATGCAGTTACTCTCGTGAGATTAAATACGAGATTTCTCCGCTTCGGATTCACGCTATACTGACTAATGTTACTTAAAATGCATAAAATATGTATTATTATATTGCAATCATGGATACACGACGCGAATAAAAGTTATAATATTTAATGGTAACGACCGTGGACTCGTTTTCTTGTCGGGGGATATTAAAATAATAAAAATAATTACTCCCGAGCGTACGAGCGTTCGGTATTCCACGCGAAGTCTCTTTTTTATTCCATCCTTTTCTCGAGCGATGCATTGTCGTACCAGCTAACCTCCTCTAACTGGCCGTGCTCGGAACGTTCGCCGGAGCCAGTGGCGTATCACTTTCCATCGGAATTGTTCGCAAGTAAGGACAATAAAATTTTACGGTGCCCATTTCGTGGCCGCTGCTTTTCTTTTTTTGGAATTAATTAAACTGCCTGCGCGCAATTAAGGGCCCCCCCGTTTTCTTACGGTTTATCTCTGCATTTTTAAGCATGCAACAGCAACATATTGTGTGTGTGTGTATGTATGATTTGTGCTGTTGTGGTGTAGAACGCGCGCTTTTTTTTCAGTTCGCAGTTTCGATTCCTTACGCGCCTGTTTTATATGGCAGCGGTGGTTGTTGGTTGACGTATTGCGGTTTCCTTTTTACCATCTACCCTGGCGGATGTAGATGGAAAAATGATATTATAGATAGGAGCGTGGTATGTAACGGTCGGTATCTTTGCAAATGTTGCTATCAGAATATATAATCGTCTTAATTTTTATTTTACGAGTTACGGGGAATTGTCTGAGTAGGTTGTTTTAAATGGGTATGTTTTTATTAGTATTTAATGGGCATAATGACGAATATAGGGTGGCGTATGAAAGATTGTCTCCATAACTACCTCCAACAAACGACGAGTTGCAACAAACAAATGAATGTGTTTTTTCCCTTGAGTAATAGATACATATTGTAATGATATTTATTATTGACTTTTAAATCTTTTAAAATATCAGTGCTTCTCTAAATTTTTCTTATACTTCTATGTTGAATATTTTCTCGTCGGTGTATGGTTCAGGCCCTTGCCTTGTTGTTGTTGATGTTGTTGTTGGAGTCAAAGTACCGTTAGGACTCCCTTTTCATTTAATTTATTTGTAATATTTATTCCGTACAAAAAAAAAATTCAACAACATGTTCAGGGGAGACGTAAACTCCACTATCGTTTACTATATATCTTCAAAGTTTTTTTATATATATATACTCTTACACCTAATTAACATACTAATATTTAGTATTTTTGTGACATTAAATACATGTAACTTAGCAATTATTTTATATACATATATATTCGTTTTTTCTTTTTGTATTTTGCTATCATGCATATTAATTTTAGTGTTCCCTGTAACTGGGTATTGTAGCTGTTGGAAATAAATTACTATTATTATTATTACTATTAAAGTTCCCCATACGTCGGATGGATGGCACGCCTGGCAGCTTTACTTGTAAATAATTTCATTCCATCAAGAGTGTGTATCTAAAATACGAGACAGTACGTGTGAGTGTACGATTACAAAATTAAAGACTTCAAATTATAATAAATTTTCAAAAATTACTGTTCTTTTGCTCTCATTTCGTTTATAGTTTACAAATTTAGCTAAACAAGGATTGATGTAGGCATTTGTTAAAAAGAAATTTTATATATATACATTTTGGTTTGTATATATATATATATATATTTTTTACAATCTTACATTTGGTTATTTCGATTCTGTAACACTATATTCCAATTTAAAACAAACAAAAATTTGGAAAATTAGAAGCCTGAGATTTTCCACCACATATAACTACCTTCAACAAACAACGGGTAGCAACAATTACTTGTTTTCCTTGAGTAACAGATATGTACATACATAAAAAGTATAACCACCAGGTACTTACATCTTGCAGTTGATTACACTGGCCAATACACATTTTCGTGTCTTTGATTTTTTTGATAACTGTTAACTGAAACACAAAAAAATTGGTAGGAGGTATTTATTTAACCGAAGAAATATGCTTATGCAACATTCAATCATCAGTTAAGCGTTTCCTTTTATAAGATTTCCTTGCGTGAGGTTTACTGGAACAGTCTCGCTGAAGATTCAAGCAGTAATCGACCATCATATGGGTATCCCACCTTCATTGGTACTTTTCGTCCATAATGCTGATGCCCTTGTAAAATCCTTCCCCCTGTCCCTCACTAACATCACCTAAGTTTTCTGAAAAACGATGTAAGTGACTGTGAAGGTAATGATTCACCGTGGTGTATCTCAAAAGCTAGAGCTGCTAGGAAGAAATGCCAGTTGTTTTTGGAAAAAAAATACTCCAAATCAGTTCATATTTGACAAGCGCACGACAAAAAATTATTTTCTTGAGCCGTGTTATACTACTGCAGCGTGTATACCTTCCAGTTAACTCGAGGCCCAAAACAACAAGATGCACAATTTCTTTTTTTTTAATAACCGACTCCATTGTTTTAGTAAGTTGCTTGAGTAAGTAATTCAATGTGATAAAATATAACGACGTTTAAAAAGAATGACTAGATAGCTATACTATACTATATAACCTCTTTACGTTCAGCTAACCTTAAGCCACCTCTTGTTTCAAAAGTGACCCTAGCTAAAGGCCTTGAAACGTCGCCACTGCTACGGCTGCTAGCAGCATCCAACACCTAAATCAATGTTGCTGTCACCATATAAACTCCCACCTTTTGTTGTTAGAATTGTATAGACAGCGTTTGGTTACTTTCTTTTCATGGTCTTGACCAAATGGCATTCATTTATATTTCCACATTCACCATCATTATTGTTATGGCTGATTTTTATTTTCATATTACTAATAAACTACATGATTTACACCACCATTAAATAACTATATGCACGTTTTTTTTATGTATTTTCCAAAAACATTGTTGTAATAAGCAGATAATTTTGTGCTGTGTGTAAGTATTTAGTGTGAAACCAAAACCGTGTTCGTTGAATTGGTTAGATATTAAATGGGACTTCATAATGGCCTGTCGGGTTGCCAATTTACCGTGTTACCAATTCAAGTAGTTACTAAGTTAGATATTAAAAAAGAAATAAGCGATATGAAAATAATAATGAAAGATGCACTCATTATTATTGTTAAAATGAAAATTGCGGCTGTTAAATAGGCAGTTGATTTTAGCGGAAATTACGCAGTTAACATTCGGGACTGCAAAACATGTATATATTGCATACATTTAATTCTATCTACTGGAATATTTCGATAATATATTCCAACAGACGCCGATTGAATACAAAAGCAATCAAAGTACAAAAAACATGGTAAATTGTTGACAAACGTTAAAACCTAGTACGCGTTTTTAATCTCGGCTTTTCGTACGTTATTATTTAAATAAATTAAATCGAAATAATATTGCGTATTGCGTTGACGGGTGTTGGACGCTACTGTGAATGTGTGAGTGCGTTTGTTTATATTAAAACTGATAATTTATAATTAAATGATCTGTTTGTTCGACTAAAGATATATTATACATCTATTTTTAATTCGCTTTGTGTAGTCTGTATTTAAACGATAGACATTATAAATATGCGTATTGTAATTTATGAGTAATTAAGTTGAGCAACAGTATGTATTCTTTTTTAACAACTGTACTTATATAGTGACTTCGAACTTGAACTGAAGTAGTCTTAGTTTTGTGCTAAAGATCGTCTAGCATCCATGTTTTGCTTCTGTTCAGAATTTACATACAAATGTACAATTTCACTGGTGCTTAGGTTAAAACGCTGACAAGATATTTGGAATAGGATGAGTGCAGGCACACTCTACACCACATCAACGTACACTACCGCTCAAAAGTGTTTAGGCACTCTCACTGACAGCAAAAATGTATAAAAACTCAGCAAAAATGTTAATAATATTTATTTTTTATGTACAGATACACGTACATGAATAAAAATATATTAAATAAATGTGAAAATTAAAACGTTTAATTTAAATTTTGCTTTCATCTATGTGACTTCCTCTTGATTTAATAATTGCAGCACACAATCGAGGCATTCTCGCAATAAGTTTTGCCAGAGTTTCTTGTGTTATTGAGGTCCAACTCGATTGCGATTTGTTCCACACGTCAGTAGCTGATGCCGGAGCCGATTTCCGTACTTCCCGATCTAGTTCTTCCCATAGTAACTCGATTGGATTCAAGTCGGGGCTCTGGGGAGGCCATTCCATAATTTTGAGAGTTCCTTCCTCTTCTAAATGGCGTAAATAGTCTTTACATAATACAGAGGAATGTTTTGGGTCATTATCTTGCTAGAAGATAAAATTTTGACCCGAAAGTCGAATTCCGGAAGGTATTGCGTGGTTCTCCAAAATTTCGCGGTAGCCTTCTTTTTTTTAATATACCGTCAATTTTCACAATGTCTCCTGCACTAGTACCAGCAAAACAGCCTCAAATGATGATAGAACGTCCACCATGCTTCACGGTAGCAGCAATACACTCTTCTCTGGCACGTTCACCCATAGATCTTCTTACGAATATGAGTCTTCGGGTTCCGAACAGCTCAAATTTGGACTCCACTCTTCTATGGTCCAGTGTTGGTGTTCACGAGCCCATTTAAGTCGCTTTTGCTTGTTTTGTTTGCGTAGTAATGGCTTTTTCATCGCAATACGTTCATGGAGCCCGGCTTTCTGTAGGCGACGTTTGACTGTAGATACACTGACTAGTTTTTGGCGACCAACATTTAATTCTGCGGTGATTTCTGGAGCTGTTTTGCGTCTATTTAACTTGCTGGTAACCACTATTCTGCGATCATCTGCAGATGTTGTCGCTTTTGGCCTTCCACTCCGTCTTTTATTAAGAAAACTGCCAGTTTCCCGATATTTTTTTACGTAGCGTGGTGTATTTTCATTTTTTTTGGCAATTTGTCGATTACTTATGCCACTTTTATGGTAAGCTATTATAAGCGCTCGTGTTTCCGTAATAATTTCTCGTCGCGGAGGCATTTTAAAAAAATGTCACACGATATTTCGCTCACGACGTGAATAGAGTAAATACCACACTGCAACTGACCATAGGTCACAGATTTCACTATAATCTTCTAGGAAGGTAATTTAAACATTATTACCTACAATCTAACAGATGACTAAATTTACCCACTAAATTCAGAGGGATTGTTATTGTAATTGCACCGCAATAAACAGTTTATGGTAATCCGAGCAAGTGCAGGTAAATGATAGTAAACCTTATGCGATATAATGGATGTTCATCTTACTGAACTACATTTTAAATACGTATTTCATTTTATTATAATGTTTTTTTTGGTAAACATAATACCATATGAATAATCCATGAAAACAGGGGTGCCTAAACACTTTTGAGCGGTACTGTATGTATGTTTTGGAAGTTAACGAAGTTTCTTTGTCATCGCCGTGATGCCCGTGATGCGAGAAACTTTTCTTTACTTTACACTCTTTGAATAAGATGTAAATAACATTGCTAAGTTTGGGAATTTCTAAATCCAAGCTTGCTCTGGAGAAATTTCGACCACATCTCGTTTTCAAAATTTCTACAAATATTTTGTTCCACAAACATCCCAGTTTTCATTATATCTGAGGGCCATATATATATACAAGTATATAACGTACGACTTTGTAGAACGTATGTTATACACTATCTGACGGAAGATTTAGCACAACCATATAGGAAAACGAGGCGACACTTATAAATCTGCACGATAGAAACTGGCATGTGGCACGCCGTTCATGTTTCTGTCGCGCTTACATCGGAACCATCTACGTTATTTAATAATGAATACGTTGAGTGTTGTTTTAAGAGGGAAAAAAAAGGAAGAACCTAGTCTACTCGAATTGCGAGTACCATAACAGCATTAACATCTAATTTATTTAACGATATCGTCCTCAGTTTATCGCGTATATAAAATGACCGTTGTAAAGTTTCACGCTAACTGCAATCGCTTGCGGTCGTCATCAACAATGTGCATGCGAGATTCATACGCAAGACTACGTTACATACATAAAACTGCTCGGAACCACTCTGATGACGCCGGGAAGGCAGAAACATGTCCGTGTGTTAGCGTTTTATGTCTCACATGTCTTTCTCATGAATTGATTTCACTAATACGATGAGAAAGCTGTATTTGCAGCGTTTTCTTAGCTTGACAAAGTGACCAAAATCTCGCTACAGATTTTCCATGGATGTATTATTCACAGTGCAGATAGTTTAAAGAATGTCATCGAAGTGTTTCGGTCAAAAGGAAGTAGCTTATGTGACTAAACCAAGACATCTTTTGATTTAGATGACCAACATAAGGCATCATCATAGAATGCAATAGCGAAGAATGCCTAGTATTGCGTATAATAAATCCTAGTGATTTTAGAGCTGACGAAAGAACGGTTTTGATATTTTCAGTGAAGGTGAGTTTACTATTAAAGCCCCATATCCTTTATAGTGTCGCAATGATCCAGGATAATGTTATTAACATGGTGTTGATGCTGTGCTGATGTAAATCTACGTGAGAACAAAAACAACATTGCATTTCTATATATTGAGATGGCGACCGTTGCCATTGAACCATAGATTAAGTAAATTACTTTGGACTTAAAGATTATAGCAGCACAACTTTAGATTATCTGCAAATAGTAGCTCACCGCAACTCAAACCAAACTTATAAAAATTAAGAATGGCAGCCGACCCAATTTCGTACTCTGTGAAATACCAGATATAGGAGAGAAATAACTTGAAGGCGCGATTGGTGATATATAATTTCAAAAGAGACTGTAATAATTTCTACAGCGTTTCGAAAATGGCGTATAAATAACGTCAGTCTGTGCGCCATCCTCCAGACATGCGGAAAGAAATAGCATCAATACGGTGAGATTAGGTATCGTGGAGTGTTTGTTTACAAAACCATGCTGGTATTTAGATAAAGAAAGTCAGAATAAAATAAGGATATTGTTATATAAACGTATCTCGAACACTTTGGCAAAATTGTTAATTATTATAGTGGTTTGCTAGTTAGTGCCACTTTTTTATGGAGGTACAAGTCACAGCCTTCCACAAATGGGAGAATGTACAAGTGGACAAATACGAATTAAAAAGAAAACATAGCAGCTGGGTCCAGCTGGGTAAATGAATCTTTAATATTAATTAATGCAAAATTAATAGTGGTTTTCAGCGATGATGTTGAAGATGCTTCAATAATGGATGAGAGTGTGGTACATGTTTCGAATAGGCAAGCTACCAACTTTGCTCTTTGTTCGAACGAGTGACCACAACTATAAGTTCTAAAGTCTCTAAATAATATGAAATCATCACTATAATTAGTTTTAGGTAGCTTTCATTAAAAATTTTATGTCTTTTTGCAAAATATATAAAACTATACTAGGTGTTCCGTTAATAAGATATATTCATTTTTAAATATGTTAAAAACTCGATGCTCACCTGTTTTTTTTGATTCCACTATCGTTAACAATAGGAAAAATACCATTCCCTAATGGATTTAATTAACTTTGTAGTGTCAGTAATAATAAAGTTAGCAATTGTGTTGATTTCAATTTGGACACGTTGTATAAGAATTCACAGTGAGATCTCATCTGTTACGCAGGTATTTACATATTTACATTCAAGTTAATAAAGTAATTTCTTATTTTAATCAGCTTAAAGGCGGGATATAGGTGAATTCGCGTCAACTACATTTGTGAATATCATCTCGACGATTATCATCAACATTGAAACTATTCAAACTGCACGTGAATGATGGAAAGCACGCTCTTTACCACCTCGATCAATGTCCCGGCATCTCTCCTTTAAATCGAACGTAATTTTCTTTCTTCTTTCTTTTTCCACGAGCTTATTTTATTTATGTATACATTCACGCATGAATTTATTTGCCTGTTTAACGTATGTAGGTTGCCGGTGATGGTATAGAGTAATAATGTTGGGTTATTTACATTATGATGCGCCTTTTGCTGATTTGTCGGGAGTTTTTTCTTTTTTACTTTTCCTTAACCTTTGTTGCATTTCTTTCGGCGTGTCCGTATTATTTTCCATTCGTTTCAGGTCGGCCGTCGCTCGCTAATATTAATAATAAAAGGCATCCCATCGCGCCTATAATAATGAGCTTTTTCATCATCCCATCATGGTCTCGAATTGTATAAATGAGGTTTAATATGGCCGATGTATTGAAATCGCGGATGGATTTATTGCAAAATGTTAATTATGTACGAAAATTAAGTTCGTGTTGGTGTTCGTTCGCGACCAACTGGCTTGTCGGACCAGTTTATGAGACGTTGATGTCGACGCTGTCAGAGTAGATAGGTTTACTTTCCCCTTTTGGAAAATGAATAAAACGCGTGTTGCTTATTGATGTGTAATAGTTAATCAAATGTTTTTAACGATGCAACTGGGAGGAAGCTAAATGCCTTTCTCCCTAGATGATTGTAGTTCCAAGGGTTTGAAGTGAAATTCTTAAAATGCACTGAAAGTTACAAGGTTGGAATTTAGCTCAATTGTAAGGAAAATGATGAAAAAATTTGGATGATAATTACAGCAAGAGTAAGATACTACAATAAAAAGGAGTTGTGGAAGAAAAGGTACAGTTAAAGCTTGTAATTATTCATGAAGTCTCATCAAACTTCTGATACTTCCAATTACAATTTAGCCTGGCAAAGCTCTCTGCTGGTCTAATAATTGAAATGACGAAACAACGCGTATATTCACATTGTTGTATCCCACGTTAATTGAGAAACAAACTGGATATCCGCCGAAGTTTACAAGATTTGAATCTAATCCATTTGTAAGGAAAACGATGAAATAGTTTTGATGATGATTACGGCAACAACAAAAAGAAAGTGTGCAAAAAAAATTAGTTGAAACTTGTGAGTATTTATAAAATCTTGGTAAACTCGTCAGTTAGAGAAAAGAAGAGAACTCTGTTCTGGTTTGGTAACTAAAGTATCCAAATCACGCTTATGATAACATTCATCTATCCTAGGTAAATTGAAGAACACAAATATCTTTTATCGTTTAGGCTTCTTTTCAAAGGTATGGCTCAAGGCTAATGAAAATGTATCTATAATTTAATATTGTTCCTTTCAAACGATTTAATATTGTTCTGTTCAAAGTTTGCTCCTTTGGAATGCACACCGCGTCTTCAGCGGGTTTTCGATTCCTGCTAATAATTCTGGTAGTCTTATTCCGTTAAATTGTTTAGAACCTGCGTAGTGTCTCTTTGGATGTTGTTTATTGTTCTGTAATGGAAACCTTTCAATTTCTGCTTAAGCGTTGGAAAAAAAAATAATTACATGGAGCTATGTCTGGACTGTAGAACGGGTGTGGTAGTACTGGGGTGTTTTCCTCTGGTAAAAATGGTCTAAGCGGCAATGAGCTGTGACTGGGGGCATGATCGTGATAGATTGGAAGAAAGTTCAACGATCTCGCGATAAAAAGTTCATTGTCTGGCTTTGCAGTACCAATTCTTTGTGGACAGTTTCTCTTTACTGAGATATTTGTGGAATATCCAGTCCCGTAGTCATTTGAAATTATTGTTAAGGAACATTTATTGAGGCATTGTTGAAACATTCTAAACCAGGAGTTATTATTACCAGAGGGTTAACTAATTTCTTTATCCTTATAGGCTTATTTAATATATAAATCGAAGTAGTTATTATATGTATGTACGTATGGTCTAAGAGCGACAATACTTATTCCATTTTCTATAAATCTTATAATGACTACTCCAACTTTGCCTAATTGGCTCCTTAAATGGAGGAAACATAAATTTATATAGCACTTGCTTTACCGCTACGTTTTTGGTTAATAGGGTGTCAATACATGCACACCGATACCGGTATTAATCTCATTAATTCGCAATTATTTTAATTGTCCGTTATGGCGGATGTAAATGAAGAGATATATGCGTGGGCATGATGCTAATTGCGTTTTTATTAAGTACTCGAGAAATCATCTAGAAACTTATATCCTAATTCAGAAGTCGCTATAGCAGACGCGTTAATCATCTTTATATTGAGATTTTTTACTTTAGTTGGTGTTTAACTAACTCACTTCCATAGTTTACTTGCATTTACCCAAGAGGATATGCAGTTGATAGCATATATATTATATCTATATGTGCTTTGTACTAAATTTACTTCCAATTAATACAACGATTAGAGGAACGTTCCGGGATATTTAACTGCGTAGCAACCCCGCGATTTGGTAACTAACTTTTGTTAAGTATTAAACTTAGTAGCAGAAGTACATATTACTCGTCAGCCCACTTGACTTTGTCATAAATGATCAGACATACTACAGGAACAAGCTGATTTTGTTGAGATGAAAATGTTGCTGTTTATACTCAAAATTTGGTATGATGGTATTTTGGATTCATTTAATCACTCAGAGATAGTAATAAAAATGTTAGCTAAGCTGGAAACTTACAAATTAGTTGAGGTCTTTAGAAAATATGTATTTCAGTCTTTTTTTGCTGCCCAGGATGGTTTCGAAGGATTTTATAAGTTTTAATTTTCATGGTAGTATCTAAAAAAAGAACAATTAACACATGGGCTGAAAAGTCCCGGGCCTAACAAAGAAAACACGTTTTTTTTTGGTCCAAAATTAGCTTTATTCATCAACGTAATCTCCATCAAGAGCAACGCAATCATTCCAGTGCCGCTCTAACATTTCAATACCACTTTTGTGGAACGATTTATCCTTTGCCTCAAAATAGGCCTCAATTTCAGCGATAACCTCTTCATTCGTGCGAAATTTCTTACCGGCGAGCATTTTTTTGAGGTCTGCGAACAGCCAGTAGTCGCTGGGAGGCAAATCTGGCGAATACGGTGGATGTGGGAGCAATTCGAAGTTTAATTCATGTAGTTTTGCCATTGTTTTGATTGACTTGTGACACGGTGCGTTGTCTTGATGAAACAAAATTTTTTTCTTTGCCCTATGCGGTCGTTTCTTTGCAATTTCGGCCTTGAAACGCTCCAATAACGCTATATAATATTCACTGTTGACGGTATTTCCTTTCTCAAGATAGTCAATGAATATTACACTACGCACATCCCAAAATACCGAGGCCATAACCTTTCCAGCCGATTTTTGTGCTTTCGGGTTTGTTACGTTTAAACATGGCCAAACACTGCTCAGAATCATCAACACGTTCTTGTTTTTGGTCAACAGTGAGCAAACGCGGCACCCACTTTGAACAGAGCTTTCTCATAGTCAAATGCTCATGCAATATAAAGCCAATACGTTCTTTTGATATCTTTACGATGTCAGCTAACGCACGCAACTTCACTTTTCGGTCATTCAAAACGATTTTGTGGATTTTTTTGATGTTTTCTGGTGTTACCGCCTCATTTCGACATCCACTGCGTTCTGCATCATCGGTGTCTCTACGACCACGTTTGAAGTCAGCAAACCAACGTTTTATTGTTGTTTCTGATGAAGCGGAGTCCCCATAACACTTTTCAAGCCATTGCTTCGCTTGAACGGTATTTTTTCCCATCAATAAGCAGTGTAAAATTAAAACACGAAATTGTTTTTGATCCATTGTTTTGAAAATAACAAAAGTAGCGTGACTCTTAGCACAATAACTCACAAACTAATGAATAGAATATCATGAAATTTTAACAGCTGTCTTTTGAAGGTTAGTACTAACTGAGAGAAAGGTAACTGTAATAAAACTAGCATCATCTATGTGTTAGGCCCGGGACTTTTCAGCCTATGTCGTATAGTTAGAACTTTACTATTCAAAAGAAGAAACGAAAGAGAACTGTTCTATATAATCAAGCGAAGTGTTTTTTGCTTTGATTACTAACATTTTGAGACGCACTTCTCTGTACGTAAAGTAGCCAAATGCCTGTCAGTTATATTTTCAATTTCCAATTATTAATCACTTTAGTAACTGTAAGATCGCTGCCGATTTTCGTAGATTATCAAATACAGAGTGTATGGGTCTTGTAATAAAATTTCTGTTGCCCATAAGGGTGTCGGATGATTAAATTTCTGCTCTTAACTATAAACAAATTTCTGCCATGATTCTCTGTTACTGTCCAAAATTTCTCCCCAGCTTTTCCTTCTCTTCTGGATGCTGTGTGCAATAGTGTGGTCCCATACTTTTCGTGGTCTTCCCCTTTTTCTTTCATTCTGTATTCTCGATTCATATATTAATTTTACTGGTATATTGTTCTCCATTCACTGTAAAGGTCCCCTCCAATTTAGTTGTCTCTGCTCAATAAAGTCCATTATAGATGGTTCCTTTCGTATTTGTGGGTTTCTCATTCTATCCTTTCTTGGTACGACCCTCACTCTCCTGACGTTTCTCATTTCTGTAGCTTGAATGTTGCTTTTTTTGTCTATTATTAAGTGACCGTAATTCGCATCCGTATATCAGGATAGATCTATAGATTGCTTTGTATACTTTTATCTTGGTGCTTCGTGATATATTTTATTCATCGCGTAGTATAGTTTGGTTGCTCAATTTTTTCATTAATTTCCGACCTCATTTTTGCCAGTATTTTCTATTGGTACCCGTAGATAATGAAACTTATTTACTTATACGCTTATTCCTTGAAGTTGTATATTTAGTCGTTCTTCGCCGGTGGTCATGGCTTTTATTCTTCTTTTGTTCTTATTTACGTCCACACCTTTTTTCTTAAGTGTTTCATTCCATATATCTATACTATCTTGTAGGTTCTTCTTATTCTCTACTATTAGCACAACGTCATTTGCAAATATTGTCTCAGCTATTTGTATCCTCTGTAGATTCCTGTATCCAATTTGATTTTATTTTCGCCTACATTGGGCATTGTTTTATTATATCGTCCATGAATAGTACTGGACTTAATCTTGAGTTACAAATCCCTCAGATCTCATGTTATGTCTGATTATCTAATTTATGTTGTTCTTATGAATATTTCGAATAATTTTTTCCAACTCTTTAAAACTTTTCCATGTTACATATATTGACACTCTATAAAAATGTTTTTCTAAATCAATAAATGCGAAATATGCATTTTTCCCTTGTTGTAATCTCTTGTCAACTATTTGTTTTAACGTCAATATATAGTCTTGCGTACTTCTTCCTGAGTTGAACCCACTTTGTGATTCCGAGGGTGATGGTTGAATTAGTCTGTTGCTAATTAGCTGATCATATATCTTTACAACTGTGCTCAATAACGTTATACCTCTATAATCATTGCTTCATTTCAGACGTAAACGAAGACTTTATTCAGCAGAAAAACTCCAAAAAAAAAAAACGGAAGTTAAAACATTACTAATTTGGTACCAAAAGTTGCGGGTTCTATGACCTAAATCTACAAAAACGAAACCCAATGATAAAAGAAGATACAACAAACAATAAATAGTAAAGATAAGATAAGAAATAAAATAAAGTTAATCCCGGTAATCGCGTTTTGATTGCGTCCGTGTGCGCTGACAAAATTACGAGTAAAAATAATTGTTCCTGTGATAATTACAATAAATTATAACGTAATACAATGACACAAAACAAATAACACCTACAAAGCAGGAAACAGATAACATCTTTAGCGCTTCGAGCAAAATTCTACGCGAAACAATAAATTACGGCCTCAACAAAGAAGTATAAAGACGTTAAAGTTATACATATGCTTAGAATAATTACCCTAAATTATATTAAACAATGAAGAGCGCGAAGATATTAGCAAATTATATACAACCACGGAGCTCTGGCCGATCCTATATAAACAAACAGACTAAATTAATGAATATTCAAGCGGTGTTAAGTAACAATTATGTGGATTCGTATTGTACGATTAAAAAAAAAGAGACTCTTTTGTTTAGAATCAGAGAGAACTCATTTCCTTTGACTATAAAAAAGTAGCATGATAAAGCTGATTTCTCCAAAAATAATTTCTTAAAATGTACAGTATACTATTTTGTAGTAGCGGTTTAAATATTACTAAATAACACTTACTTAAGTGCTATGTATATGAAATTGCATAAAAGCAGGTGGTAGCAGAATTTTGCGCAAACATTTTCCGTCCAATCTTAGCAGATACGCGCTATGGAAACTGATTCAAATTAGTTGGTTCTATTTTCTGAATTTCGCTGGTATGAAAACCGGTCCATCGTTCTGAAGTGTTTTGAAGCTTGGCTTGAAAATCGTCAGAAATGTCGAAAAAACTTGCTCAAGGCTGCTGGTTTTAATTGCATTCGATTAGTTTGGTAATGAAACTCACCCAGCACCACCACCTTCGATTTAAATCAATTATTCCTTGAAAATAGTTGAATTCCATCTTTTTCCTTGTCTTAAGAGACTAAAATGTTTTACATCTTGATGTAGCAGGCCTTTCCCTAAACTTCTTTGGAGAGATTCATGTGATTCTTTAGCCATGGCCTCTCAAATCTATCAGCATTCCCTCCAAGAAAATAAATTCCATCCATTATCCATACTGGATGCCAAACATCTTTTTCGTGAAGGAAGAAAGATTATGGTATTGTTACTGTTAATTGTTTAAGTGAATACACGTCTATACAATTATCCTAATGTAAAATAGGCAAATCAGTATTGTGAGTCTCTGAAGACTCTTTATGGTAGAGTCGGCGTAATGTAGTTGTATTCTACGTATGGCTTTGGCCAAAAGTTTTAGCCCCCTCTCTTCTTCAATTTTCTGAAGATCTGTGTACTCTCTTTAATTCTTCAAAAAAACTTGGTTGATCTTTTGATTCGCATTTTTGTTGACGGATATTGTTATTAAAAAGCTGCCACAAATGGTGAATAAGATTTAGGTGAAGAGATTGTGCTAACCATGATAAAACGCCAATCTCCTTCATTGCAAAACCGGTTGAGGGTATTTCTGGCCGTGTGTGTGGGTTATCATTAAATATTTTCTGCATAAATGGCCTTAAAATATTTTCTAACATCACCGTATAAGTTCGATTGTTCATTCTTCCTCATATATGCTCGTGCATCATTATACCACTATAATACTTCTTCCTTCTTAGTTCCCAGCAGAGACGACACAGTCTGGGCATAACGCTTCACCATCGCAGCGGCGCAGGTCACTCAAGAAACAGAAAATAAGTAATTTTTGGTATTTTTTTAATATTCAACTTTTTTATAAAAACTATTCAGTTAAATTTTCCTAATAAGTGAAACGTTTAAAAAATTCATGGCGATTCTTATCTCATTGTTAGTTTCTTCGGAGCATATAATCCTTGCAAAATCCGCTGCTATCCATTAAGCTCACTTTTTGGTCTAAACCTGTACGTCTCTGTTAAAGGCAGTTTTCTTTCTTAGCTTGCAGCGTCTCAGCTCCAAAGTTGTTATTGAACTTGCAGAAACTAGAAAAAAGGCTTTCCCATAACGTTTATGTTAACATAGCTGCTCTCATAGACTCTTTGAAATTGTATTTTTCAACGACTATACGGGGGGTGTCTTTGAAATAAAATTAAAAAGCAGAAAATGAAAACGCTGAAATGTACAGAACATAAATCCAAAAAATTTTGACTAAAGTGAGACACGAACGTCACAATTAGAAGAACCCTAGGAAATTAACCTGGATGGATGTAGAATGTCTATATGTACATAATATCAGGTGTACAAGTATGAAGTACGTTTTTATTTTCTAAAAAAAGATGTTAAATTCGAAAGAATTATGTAAAGTGCTTTATTCAAAGTATCCCAATAAGAATCTTCCCCCTTTGCTGGAAACCAGTTTTTCACATCTTCGTACGAACCAAAGCGCTGCTCAGCAAGTGCGTTACTCATTCGTACAAAAAATCGAAAGGAGCCATGTCTGGTGAATAAGCCTTTTTTGGTGTTGGTAACGTTTAGTATTAAACGTCTTCTTCAAATGAAAACAAAAAAATAGATGGTGCCCGTGAATGCTCTTTGTTCGGTATAAATTTCGATATATTGAACAACACAACACAACACTATGCACACACGTTCCCATTTTATCACTCCTGCACTTGTGATACTTGTTGATAACACAACAAAATGGCGGAGTGTCAAATCTTTATAGCACAATTATCATCTTATTTTTCGCGTCTGCGAAGAAATTTTTGGAAAATATTTTAGATTTGAGTCTAATAGAATTAGATCTTTCCATTTTTCATACTTTTTTATTTTATTTCGTGGACACCCTGTATAACAAAGCGTTGATTAGACTAATGCCAACACGCGAAACTAGTTCAAGCGTTCAAACTGTTACGAACGATGGTGTAGATGTGGGATAAGTTATGGGAAAATCAGCTTACGAAAGTACCAAGTGTTCCCGAAAGTTAATTTATTGCGTTTCAGTTATTCGTATATCTGAGAACTAATAAAAGACAAAACGTTATTTTGTAATGAAATATATGTTATTATGTTATAAAAACGGGCCGCAATATACGATCCAGTTGTTTATGACGTCTGCAAAATGGTATGGGTTATTTTTAAAGGCGCATTTTATTAAAAGCGGCCGTCTCTCTATGTCCCTCTTTCTCTCGCTCCCGAGATATCTGTGCGAGTAACGACGAAATATAATCAGAACTTATTATACATACAATAAAATTCTATATAGATTATGCAGATGGTTGACATTTATATTTTATCGCGACGACGACGCGACGACGATCGTGGAAAATAAATTGCCGTACGGCGCTCGACAATAGAAACTGAGAAGAAAATGGTGACGGACATCTATAGATAAATCAGTTGCTAATAATAATAAATTAACGGTACATTCTGGAATGGAAAATTTCGCAATCCGCGCTTGTCGTTAATAGCATTCGAGAAGATAATGGTGTTAATAAAGGCGGCATAATTTATTTTAAAACGAGTATAAAATACAATTTTACGACGTTACAGTGTATACCCCCTCCTCTCCCCTATCTGACCAGTTCACACGTTTGCGAAAGATGAATGCGAATTGTTGTTGTAAGTGCGAGACTTGTTTGCGACATGTCTAGGAAAGCTCACCGGATGTATTAATAATTCAATAATTCATGGATGGACGATTTATTGACTCAACATCGGTAAGATTAATAATTCCTAGTCCTGACATCACCAACACTTCGCAACGATTCATAACACTGACACCAAACTCCATATTGGATTGTTAGATGGGAGAAATTTGCGAGATGTTTCTTTTTGGACTTTGTTAAGGATTTAACATTGTTAATGTGTCTTTGTATATGAATTTTAAGTTTCAAACGAAATATATTTTCTTTTGTCCATTTTTTTACTATTTTGTATTTGTTTATGTGTTAGCGCTAATATTTTATTTTAATATTTTTACCATTTATTTTTAAAACGTATAGAATTTTATTTTAATATGTATGTACATTGCGTATGTATATATTCAGCCACTCGTAATACTCGTACTAAAAATGCCTAATATTAGAGCCATTACGTTGTCGGACGAATATCTGCAGTTTTCAATATTTAATATATTCAAGTACAGGCAGTCGGTTCCCGTGTGACGGTCGAGGTAATAGCAATCGTTCACTCTCGGGCGCATTTCGTACCTTTACTGTAACGTCGTCGGACGAATACCCGCAATTTTTAATATTTGATATTTTCATGTACGGGCTGTCGACTTCCGTGAGTCGGTCGAAGTAATAACGGTCGTTCACTCTCAGTCACTTTCGTGCGTCGTGTGTTTTCGTATAGTAGCACCCTCTACTGTAACGTCATCGGACGAATATGGGGAGTTTTTTAATATTCATTATTTTCACGTACGGACTGTCGACTCCCGCGTGACGGGCGATGTAATAGCGATCGTTTATTCTCAGGCGCTTTCGTACTTCGTCTGTTTTCGTATAATGGCATCCTTTACTGTAACTATAACGTCGTCGGACGAATATCTCCAGTTTTTAATATTCAATATGTTCAAGTTTTGTAACGTCGTCGGAGCTTATGTAGCAAGATGTTTAAGAAGCACGATTTCTCGGCTTTCTATTATCGTTCGTCGAGGCTGCGGAGTGCGTTGTCGTTTATACATATATTTAGTCTTCTGTTGAGATTGTGGCGGGAATCATTTTTGTAACGTCGTAGCATCCTTAACAAGCACGATCTCTCCGCTTCTATTTGACGGTCATCGTGGTTGGAGCGCCCGTTGTCATCTGTACATTTGTTCGGTCCTCCGTCATAATGGGACTTAGAAATTTTTTTCATTTAGTTATCCGTCGATGCGGACGAGTTTCGCACATTTTTTGGCTACTGGCTTTTCCCTTCTACGGGGGGCAGTAGCAAAGAGCTAGAAAGCATGTAACGTATAAAAAATGAAATCATTTTTTTATATACATACAATTAAGGTGTATGTATGAAGCCAATTCTGCTAAAAAAAAAAAATCAGGTCTGGGACTTTTTTAACACACTCCGTATACTTCGTTCATTCTTACTTTCCACTATCTTCGTTACTTACATATGTAGTATTTTTGGTAGAATTTATTACCTGATGTAGAAACCAGGCGACCTTTCACACAAACATAAAAATCTATAGAGGAAAATTATCTCCATTTTGAAATCGAAGCCCTATAAATTGTGTTAAACATCGAAGCCGTTAAAAGTAGGTGTCATTATACGTTACGAAATTAAAAATTACATCGGAATAAAACGGAGTATCAATTTGTATTGCTGTCTATCCTCTTATGTTGCCTACTGTGATCGACATTAACTCTAAAAGTTGAGGAACATTATTTACTTTTTTTACGAGGGCAATACTAAATACTATAATTAATCTGTTACTTTAAAAATTATTGTTTGACTGCCGATCGAAATACTTTCGTATAGGGAATATAAGAAACCAACGTATCAGTTACCGTAAAATAGTAGCTCAACCTATGAACTGTAATAGTCTCTGCCTTCATATATATAGTATAGCCTACAATATATAGAAAACTATTGTTATTAGTGTTAACGGCATTCTTTCTTTTTACGAACACGACGAATCTAGTGTAACGCAGTTGTCATTTAGGTGTCGTACGTACTTGATTGAATAGTTTCTTTTCATATTGTATATACAGATCGTAATGAAATAACATGGGTTACAAAAACAAGAATTTAAAACATTATTAAAGAAAATTAAATATAAAAGCTGGAGAAATGAAAGACGTAATGAAATAACTAACAATTTCAATGAAACTGCTAATGGCCGCTAACATATTCTCAGCGTTTGTGTGTAGAATGTGTACGTTCTATAGCTCCTTTCTCGATCGCCATTGGTGTGCACGTTTGTCACGCATTTATAGTAAATTCAATACACTTGGTGCAACGGTTGGAATTTTATTGCTCCCTGGCCAATGGAAAGATATTATTTTCAACTAAGAATTTCATATTTATTGTCTGCATATGTACTTACTAAAAACAGCTAACATTTAAGTTAGATATTTTTAATGAATTTACTATGCCCTGCGTTTTTCAAGTGGCCTATACTTTTTGTGTCTGTTTAGTTGACTGTAAATTCGGGGTTAAAAGATTTACACGTATATTTATAAATAATCAGTTGAACATTCTGTATACTGTATTAGAGAATCATGTACACTAGGGTGACAGAATAAAATAGACACCAGGTAAAGCGGTATAAATATGTAAACAGCTAAATTCTAAGAACGAATTAAGAATTTTCTCTTGTCATTAGGGTAGGGGTAGATGTATCGGAGGGAATTCGTCATAGTTTAGTATCGTTACAACTATGCCTCGCTTACAAGGTTCGAGTGATATTAGCGACTTCACCCGGGGTCGCATCGTTGTCCAGAGCGAACGCGGCGCTTCGCAACGTGAAACAAGTAAATTTTTAAATATTCCGTTGTCCACAGTTAACCGTGTGATTACATAATTTAAACGCAAGGGAAAAACAACAGTGGAGCCGAGACCAGGTGGTGCCGGACCTTCTGAAAGAAGTAAACGGGTGCTTGTGCGCGAAGTGTTAAGAGAACCGCGAAAAAGTACAGCTGAGCTTGCGGAAACTTCACAGCAAAGTTAGCGCACCGTTCTGCGATACCTCCACAGTATGGAGATGTATAAAAGGGTGGCAAAGAAAAAACCTCTCCTTACGGCGTTTCAAAAACGGCGCCGAATGGCTTGGGCAATCGAAATGCGAACGAAGCCCGAAGAGTTTTGGCGGTCTGTCATTTTTTCAGACTAAAGCAGATACTCCCAATTCAGTGAAAGTGGTTGTACGTGGGTATGGAGACGTTCGTCACAGCAACTGGACGACAAATTTTTGCATCAGACGGTGAAATACGGCGGTGTGAAGATCATGGTGTGGGGCGCGATATGGTATGGTGGAAGATCGCAATTAGTAATCTGCAACGGAAATATAAATGCGGCAAAATATATCCAAATAGTAACAGAAAGACTACTACCGATATTCGTCAACGCCATTTTATCTAAAGAAGACGCCACTTTTATGAAGGATGGAGCACCCTGCCACAAAGCAAGAACCACAACCACATGGAAAGAGGAACAGGAGATTCGGATTTTACCATGGCCAGGCCAATCACCAGACATGAATCCGATAGAGAATGTTTGGCACATAATCCAGACAAGTGTGGCGAAACGACCCCGAAAACCCAGCAATAAGGAAGAACTCGTGGCAGCTGTTACAGAAGAGTGGTTAAATATTCCAGAAGACACCATTAATCATTTAATAGATTCTATGCCACGACGACTCGCAGCACTTCACGCAAGTAAAGGTGGATCGACAAAATATTAGTCTAATTTAAAAATATTTTGTTTATATGACGAGAATAGAATCTTTTTTTTAATTAGTAGGTGTCTATTTTATTCTGTCACCCTAGCGTATAAGCACCATTAGCAGTGTAGTGGTTTAAACCTAAGTTTGATCAAATTTTCTTATAGAAGGAATATCGATACATCAACTCAAGAAAAATTATTACATTAAGTGTCGAACTGTTATGTTAATGTTAATTATTTTTGAATACGAGCAATGCGCTTTTGGTGTTTGTTCAATACGTAGAAAGAGGTTGAACTGATTTAGTTGAGTGAATGATAATAAATATTGAAATCAATGTTTTGCATATGGTGAAGCTATAACGCGCACAGATTAGTTTCGAATCGGATTCACCAACAAAGTCAATGTTAGTGTGAAATTACAAAAAACTAAGAATGTATACTATATGTGTTTCTATAGTTCAAATAAGTTCTTTCTATCTATATAAACATTGAAATACTTTTACGGACGCATTTCATACCATTCTATCATAAAATGAAGAGAAATATTATTGTAAGAAATTGTCTTTCTTAAAAAAATCAACTGTTACAATTTAATAGAAACAATGTATGTTATTTCCGTACTTTCTAGGCGTGTCATACCCAGTCGGTAATTCGGTTGATAATGAGAGTCCACGTGTTCTAGAACTGCGAAAAAATAACTAATTTGTATGGTCTAGTAGTAGTGGCTGTAGTAGCTTAATTGAAGCTAAAATTGAGAAAAGGAAATTGGAATGGGGAAAACAGTGGGAAACCTCAACTCTGAGAACAGCCCAAGGGTTCGAATCCAGGACATAGGAACTAATATCCAAACGCGCCAGGCACTGAGTTACCAGCTCACGAATCAATAGGTTAAAATTATTGAATAACAATAAAAATGTGATCGCTTAAAAAATAACACTATCGCCCATTCAACTCTGATTTGATTAAAACAATGATTTATTTTTTAACATTGCAAGGATTGTTGGAATAAATTCTTCATTTCTCTCAGTGTAGGACTCCTATCTCTCTGGCACATGTATCCATAAATCTACTAACGAAATTTGTAAAATACTATAAATATTAGATGAATGAACAGGATATGATCCAAGCACACTGAGACTGAAGAAATCGAAAATGTTATTTCAAAAAATTTTGCAATTTCAAAAAACTAACGTCGGTCCAACCCATAAATATTTAACTGTACTACAGCGTAATATTTGGTATATACACTTTTTTATTGCAGTGCAATTTACAATTAACTCATCAAAGATATATTGTTTAGCACCCAATTCTGTAATCATTGCGTTAACCTTACGCATTCTTGTTTCAACGCCGTTCAAAAACTTTCTCCGACGTTTTATTTGCATTCGATCGTAAGGCCGTGTTTTATTCAACGATTCTGTAAAACGATAACTTAAAAAGTTAGTTCACGATAGTCATCCTGTCAAACATCGAAAAAATGACTGGAAGGAGCCTATTAAAACATGAGAGAAGATGCTTGCACATGTGGTCAGTCGGCTCAAAACAAAACCAAAGTATCATGAAAGTACTTATACGAGGGTAAGCCGAAAAATTCTGTAACTGAAGCATAGCAATATTTCAATGAAATGTATTCTATTTTTTGACAGAACCTCCCTCAGGATCAATACATTTATTTAGTCGATGCTCGTTTTTTTTTATGCCTTCCAATACTTATCTTCGTCGAGCTTCTCAGAATAGTGGTCCACGACAGCTATCAGCTCTTCATCCGAAAATCTCATATCGCCGAGGTGTTTCTTAAGCTTAGGAATGATAGTCCGACGGACTTAAATTCGGTGAATGGCCAATTTTGCTTCCCTTCTTGTGAACTAGTGCATTGTCTTAATAGAAAATGACTTACTTGTTTTCTTCCGAGTCTTAATTCAGAATAGTATTGTTCAGTTTGTCCCTTTGGAAGGTAATCGATAAACAAGATTCCCTTTGCATCCCAGAAAACGGAAGCCATTACCTTTGCTGCCGATAGAATAAATTTGGCCTTCTTGGACTTTGGAGTCGGTTCACCACGTTTAATCAACTGTTTTGATTGCTGTTTACATTCCGATGTATAATGGTAGATTCACGTTTGATTTTGCCGAAACCGCTCCAAAATGTCTGTAGAGCATTCTACGCGTTTGAGTTTTTGCGGTGGTGTGAGCAAACGCGGTATCCATCTTGCACACCTCTTAGACATGTCTAATTTAACATTTAAAATGTACGTCACCTATTCCCTGGAGACGCCTTCTCTGTAGCCTTAGTAATATCTTTCAATGTTGATCGGCAATCAGTTTTCACAAATTTCAAAACCTTTTGTGCATTTTCTGCAAAAGTGGGTGTTTTTGGGCGTCCAGAACGGAGATCGTCATTTACTCCCGTACGACCCTTTTTAAATTCATTCAGCCATTTGCAAACAGTCTTAAAAGAAGGGGCATCCTCGCTTAACACATTTACCATAGCAGCATGACTTTCTTTGGGCGAAAATTACTTTTGCCACAGATATTTAATCACTGCGCGAATTTCAATACTGTCCGTTTTTAAAAAGCGCTAGAAATGCTCTGCTTTGAACGAGTGTACACACAAACTACTTGACAGACCGATATGTATGTCATTGAAACATCAAGCTATACAATACCGTTCACGCAGCGCCATCTCATAGCTACTTACCGAATTTTTCAGCTTACCCTCGTACTTAATGTTTTTGCATTGATTTATCTTATGTTATAATATGCATGAACTATACAGATCTTCTATAGGTTCTGTAATCGTATTTTGTAAATTAAACGCTCGCGTATTGACATTAGTTCGCGATGGTGTTTTAACATTGCGGCTGCTGACAGTTTAGTGGCTTGAATATGGTATGAAACAATTCTGGTAGGACTACGACAAATAAGTGTATTTTTATAATGACCACACAATTATATTTTCCACATTTTAATCGACCTTGCATAAGTGTGAAAGTAAACTGTAGGAAAATAACGAAATCCTTCCTATCGACCCCGCATCCAACGTACAACTAATGCGAAGCGTTCCCAGTGAAGTTTAGACGTTCTTCTTTTATCCTACGCCGGCTAAAATACCGTCCCGTTTTATCGCCGACGATTTTGAATAGAGCGGCGACGTACACCCGAAGAAACACCACCCGTGTGCACCTAATAAAATATTTTATTCCGGCAAATCCAATCAGATAATAGCGAGCGCTGTGTCCGTTTCCTATTAAAAATAAATCTCATTAAAATGTATAAGAACATTAGATAATTGCCGGGAGCAAAGGTTGGAAACTCGCCGAGCGTAAAATCAGTCGAAAAAAGGCACGGAACATGAATAGCGTGATGCCGTAACACACAGCACGGCAACGGAGCCGTTCGAGAGCAAAGGCATCACAAGAACATGCGGCTTTTGCTGTATTTATGTATTTATGCGGAGATGAACATTTATATTGCTAGATATCCGAGAAGGAACTAAACTGATACGACCGGAATGATCTAATGCAACATTTAGAGGTACACGCGAGAACTGGAAGGTGAATTAACGCGATTCTTTGCGAAATTCTTGAAGCAAATTTGCGATATATTCGGTTGCAACCTATCGAATATAACACATGGGCTGAAAAGACACACATAGATGACGCTAGTTTTATTGCAGTCACCTTGCTCTCAGTTAGTACTAACCTTAAAAAGACAGCTGTTAAAATTTCATGATATTCTATTCATTAGTTTGTGAGTTATTGTGCTAAGAATCACGCTACTTTTGTTATTTTCAAAACAATGGATCAAAAACAATTTCATGTGTTAATTTTAGACTGCTTCCTGATGGGAAAAACTACCGTTCAAGCGAAGCAATGGCTTGAAAAGTGTTATGGGAACTTCGCTCCATCAGAAACAACAATAAAACGTTGGTTTGCTGACTTCGAACGTAGTCGTAGAGACACCGATGATGCAGAACGCAGTGGACGTCCGGATGAGGCGGTAACACCAGAAAACATCAAAAAAATCCACAAAATCGTTTTGAATGATCGAAAAGTGAAGTTGCGTGAGTTAGCTGACATCGTAAAGATATCAAAAAAACGTATTGGCTTCATATTGCATGAGCATTTGACTATGAGAAAGCTCTGTTCAAAGTGGGTGCCGCGTTTGCTCACTGTTGACCAAAAACAAGAACGTGTTGATGATTCTTAGCAGTGTTTGGCCATGTTTAAACGTAACAAACCGGAATTTTTGCGTCGAAATGTGACAATGGATGAAACATGGATTCATCACTTCACTCCGGAATCAAAACGATCGTCATTTGAGTGGACAGCAACTGGTGAACCTCGTCCAAAGCGCCCGAAAGCACAACAATCGGCTGGAAAGGTTATGGCCTCGGTATTTTGGAATGTTCGTGGTGTAATATTCATCGACTATCTTGAGAAAGGAAATACCATCAACAGTGAATATTGTATAGCGTTATTGGAGCGTTTGAAGGCCGAAATTGCAAAGAAACGACCGCATATGGCAAAGAAAAAAATTTTGCTTCATCAGGACAACGCACCGTGTCACAAGTCAATCAAAACAATGGCAAAACTACATGAATTTAACTTCGAATTGCTCCCACATCCACCGTATTCGCCAGATTTGGCTCCCAGCGACTACTGGCTGTTCGCAGACCTCAAAAAAATGCCCGCCGGTAAGAAATTTCGCACGAATGAAGAGGTTATCGCTGAAACTGAGGCCTATTTTGAGGCAAAAGATAAATCTTTCTAAAAAAGTGGTATTGAAATGTTAGAGCGGCGCTGGAATGATTGCGTTGCTCTTGATGGAGATTACGTTGAACCAAAATAACCGTGTTTTCTTTATTAGGCCCGGGACTTTTCAGCCCATGTGTTATAACAGTAGCCTGAACATGTACAAGCGATGTAACATGTATGCAGGAAACAATTGATTCTTGTAATATGCATATAATTTTTTGGGATTTTCTTTAAATCCTAGACATTTAATTAATATGGAATACATATAATTAATCGAATATGAAAAAGTCAATGAAGGAATTTGAGTATATTCCTATTTACTAGTCGATGATATATCGCCAAGATAAGAAAACGCTGTAAATACAGCTTTATCATGGTATTAGTGAAATCAATTCACGAGAAAGACATGTGAGACATAAAATGCTAACACACGGGAAGGCAGAAACATGTCTTCGTGTGTTTACATTGAGGTTTCTGCTGAAAGTCAAAGTTCTTATTTATTGTTATTCGTAATGTTGTTTGGAAACTATGAGGTCACTCATAGTTTCTAAGGTAAATTTAAGTTAATTCTAAGGTATTAGAGACGTCAACGTAGTAATTAGCTTCTCTAATACCTTCCTATTGCTATTTTCCGTACGGGACATAAGGCAGAACATTTTTACCGTATCCACTGTACAAAAACTTATTCTAGCAATACGTAAAGAGACAAAACAATAAAGAAAAACAAAAAGAAACACAACAACCGGTAAAAAAGATGACAATGCGAAAAAAACCGTTCCATTCGTTGAACAATGACCTTTACATATGTTACCCATAATTATACTCGTTAAATTCAAAACGATACTAACACAATATACGGTGGATCTACATACGTACATATAAACGGAACCCAGTAAATGTATAGCGACGTACATATCCGTGCATATATTCACGACAAAGGAAAAGAGATGCCTTTTATAATTGGAAATTATAAATTCGTCCGTATCAGTTTTACATTCAATAGTAAATTAAACAGTAAAACTGCTATCACTTCGCATGCAGCAATAGGTATGCATCGGGAGACCGGTGACCGGACTATGCAATACGCGCATATTTGCGCATTTGTATGGCTAACAATTGAAGCGTTTTCATATTCAGACCGTTATTATGTCGTATTGTCGTTAAAACATATTGAGTTGGAGATATGTATGGAAGGTGTTCCAATTCGAGTTACTTTTCAAATTTATAATAGAACATACAAATTATTTGACTTATAACAATACTTTTATTTTAAATGCTCGTGTCGCCGTTCAGTTTCACACGATCTAGTTGGCGAATTAGTGCTTTCTCCTCGAAAAATTGTACGATTACAATGAATAAAAGACTGCAATGATTCTACTTGTCATCCGTCCAATAACGGGTGGTATTCTCGTGCAAAGATAGATATAGTGGTGTTCCTAATTTCAAATTGAAACAACTTTATACTCTGTGCTTAACAGGTTTATCTTTAGCTAGCTCAGACAGCGCTGACGTTGATCCAAATATCTAGTATTTTTAGAATTAAAGAAAGTATTAAACAACATGTAGGTAAAACCACATCTAAAATGCCTAGAAAACAATACCTAATAACGGCTGCTAAATACAGTTACGCATCGTAATACTGAAATCATTCACGAGAAAGATAATATGAGAAGACAAGAAACACTTAACACACGGACATCTTTCTGCCCACCCGATGTCATCAACGTGCAGCACCATTATTATATTAGGTATTATTCTCTAGGCATTTTAGATATGTTTCTAATACGTCACGGTAAGTCTAAGAAATCATTCTTACGTGCAGTTACCCTATGCACTGTTGGTGCGCACCTTCTCTGGTTTAGCAATCTATGTGTTGCACAGGGGAAAGGTTGGGAAGCTGTACCCGCTTGTTTTCACTGTGTCTGAACCGGCGGACCAGTGTTTTATTCTCATGGCACTAGATAGCGCCAAGAATATTCACTTGAGCTCTAAGGTTATATATGGTGATAGTAACAGAGAGGGAATTGCAATGAATTCATCAATACCATGAGTAGCCGTATTCAGCATCATTATTATGTTAAACATGTAGATAAATAAGCGAAATAATAATTCTTCATTATCAGATCCTCCAGTATTACAAACATAAAAGAGTAAGTAAAGAAAGATGCTTGTAGCAAGTATATTTCAGTATTGAGGATAGGTGTTTTTTTTTCTTCTGAAGCTCGTAAGATTCATTGGACCGTAGTGGATGAGCTTGTAAAGATTGCTTATTGCTTGGAAACGGTCTTAATAGTTTCAAATTTGTAATTATTTCCTTTCAAGATGACGCAAAATCTCAAATAATCGATTTTGCAATTAGCAACTCTAACTAATACCGTCCTTGACATGGAATGTATTATTCAACAAAATCAGATTGTGAACAACTTTCACATCAGTACTAACCTGATCTGCTTTGGTTTCTCACGCTGTCTCATTGTATCCGTTGTACCACAATATTATTTCTACATGGTTAACAATATTTGTTCCGCATTGGATATCAAAGCTCTCAGGAGAATAACTAATTGGGATGTTATAAGCTTTTCGTATGTCGAATTTCAAAGTTACCAATTCAAAAAATTTTGCCTGAGGAATTATGTGTAATAATATTAATTTCTCGTTCCATACCGTAACTGTTGACCGAAAAACAGGAAGCAACTAGGGAAAATGGTGTCAAAAAGCTCCAGGCTGCTTTAACGCCTGAAATTTTAAAAATGTGTACAACATCGTCAGTAGTGATGAATCTTGGATATACTCATGCGAGACAGAAAATAAACGCCAGTCGTCTGTTTGGGTGTTTCAAGATGAAGTTCTCTTCTGACAAATGTCACCTATTCTCGAAGTGTCTCCAAAAAGATGCTCGCGAAATTTGTCCCGAAAGCAGGTGATATGGCAGCAATCTTCCTCAAGATCAAGGAACCGTTGTTCCTGATTGGTATGCAACCAATTGTTTGCCGCAAGTCATCGCCGAGCTTCGAAAAATCAACTCCGAACGACGAATCATTATCTGCCAAAAGAATGCAGGTTCGCACACACCAGCCAAGGCCAATTGAATTTTTAACACTCCTTTGTACAGTCTATACCCAAATTCCAACGATTTCTTTACCTCTCCGAAAATCAAGGATGGACTGGACTGCGTGGTCGAAGGTTCTAGCTGGCAGAAGGAATAGTCTTCAGAAACATAATTTTGATTGCACCAAGTAGCGAGTAGAATAACTGCTTCGAGAGAACTAGTTGGAGTTCATTAATCTTCAGGAAGAATATTTTGAAGAACAATAAAATCTTCAAAAGCTATCTACTGTTTTCTTCCAGCTTCATATGCAAAATTTATAAGACAACCCTCGTAGAATAATCAATCACCCGCCTTTTCCTAGAGCTTTAAAAACCTTCGGCTACATCTTTAGTAAATGGTTGTCATGATCCGATGATATCCTCCCCCCCAGCGATCCACACCTCTTTTCTAGCACGACCTTCATTTACATAAAAGCAATTCTCAAAGAAAAATTGTGATCTAAATAAAAGAGAATTATTTTTCGCTTTAAGCTCTCTACCAACATCCCCATTCTATCATAACAATACCGACTTAAAATGGATATTTAATATAAGAAACTCTCATTCCTAGTACGTCATCTTTTATACTTTCTTTTCTTGTTGAAGTTCATCTGCATTTTTTTCATGTATAATGTTTTCTTTTAGTATTACCTTAACTAAATCTCAAACAGATTTAATTACTGCTCTTCGTGATTATATCGAATCTCTGGCCCGGTATGATTTATATTTAAACATTGCGATGCGCATTCGCATCATTTCCGAAGCATTCCGAGAAAAAAATCTTCGAAATAATCGGACGTAGATTAACGAAGATAAGTCCATCGCGAAGTCCTATTCCAGCATTCCCACAACGCGCATCGTTCTCTCGAGAAGAGAAGGAATACCATCATCATCTCGATAACTGCTTGTTTTACGATTTTGTTGTTCAAAGTCACCTTCTTTAGCAAGGCCGTGTTATTATGTTTATGACTTAATGGCTCTTAATGCCCACGTCTTCGGATTGCAGTATTGTAATTACAACAAAATTGTATCATAAATTTTTGCGAGCCGCAATTTATGCCCCTTTTTTATATAATTCTATATATTACCGTTTCCCCTCTATTCTCTCCCACTTCTATATCATTATTTTCTTCCTTTTTCGAGTACATTGCGTTCTTTTCTTTAATATTATATTTTTATTCGCCGGTTGCGTGATATAGGGAAGAGAAAAAGCGAAATACCGGCGTAATTTGAGCAACTCTGGGAACCGCATTTACACTAATATCGTGCGCTATTGTCTACAACGTAGTTTTATATCATCTTCTACGTCGTTTTTATTTACTTTTACGTTTTCTATTATTCTATTGAAAGCTCGAAAATTACAACGTACGCTGTACAATGAAACCTCTTTGAAGTGAACTTTCTCACTGTTATTTTTAATAATGAAATATAATAAAAGAGGGTGCAATTTCAACTGGGTTCTTCCTCATATTGATTAGTCTGTGAACCTTTACCTATATCATCTCATACCCACTAGATCTCATACTCATCAGATTCACTAGTACACTACCGGACATAAATGTTTACCCACCCATAAAATACTACGAAAACAAGTCAAAAATTAGTTATAAAATAAACCCCCATTATTTACTTATACAAAGAACTGTAACAATTATAAAAACAATGTCGTTATCAATTTGCTAACAAAAATAATCATAAATTAATTTCAATCTTCGGTTCGTCAATGTGTCCACCTTTTTTTTTTACGCTGCCGTACACAACCTTGCCATTATCTCTAGCAGCTTTGTCAGTGTTAGCGGCTCTATTTTCCTTCACGTATCCTGTAGTTGCACCCAAAGTGCTATTGTCGAATTTGGAGCAGATTTTCGAATCTGAGTTCCTCCCACAGAAACTCGATCGGATTGAGATCTGGATCTTGGGGCGGCCACTTCGTAACAGCAATTTTCTCTCTTTGCCTTAGTTGCCCCAAATAATTCACGGCATATCTTTGCACTGTGTTTTGGATCATTAGCGGGTTGGAACACGTTTTCCAGATTAATTTTATTAATTTTCCAAATGAGATGGCATTCCTCTACTGAATTTCCCTATAACCTTCTTTTCTAATGATACCATCTATTTTGACCAGATCACCCACAGAAGTGTCGCCAAAGAAACCACAAATCAAGACTGATTCCTCTCCATGTCTTATTGTTGGTACAGTCCTGGATATAAGTGCTCATTCCATGTTGGATATATGGATAAATGTGGTCCAAATGTGGGGTATTTAGATTCGTCGGTCCAGAACATTGTCTTCTAATCTTTCAACGTCCAATCTTTGCGTTCTCTCGACCATGCCAACCTTTTAGCGTTGTTTGCCTTGCGCAATAACGGTTTCTCCGCATAGCGATTCTTCCATGCAAACCATCTTGGGGCAAACGCTTTTTTACCATAGTTTTGGGCACGAAATTTTCGTTGCTGTAGCAATTTCTCGCGCAGTTTTTCATCGATTTCGTTTGCTCGTGATATAACTGCGTGATCTTCTGCTGGTACTGTTGTTTCTTAGACCGTCCGGATCGCCAACTATTTGATTCCTTTTTACGTTATAATCCACGGTTCTACGGTTTAATTTTAGTAATTTTGTAATGCATCCATGATCTAAACGTCTATCTAAACGTGCCTGGTCCCCAAAAGGATGGTGATTTTTAATATCTTAATGTCAATCGGCTCATTACGTATTGCACTTACAGTTTAATAACACAAATATTTTGATATGGTTAAAAAAAATAGTTTCTTTCTACGAGGGCACCCTGAAATGTTTCCGGAATCGGCAAGAGATTGCGCACGAAGGTTGATCTGGATTAATTGGTCGGCAGGGGCAACTCTTTTTGTAGCAACTATCAAAATTTCAAACGTCTACTGTCAATAGTTGTTGTATAAGAGTGTCTTTTGTGTAGCAAGTCAGGCGGTTTCGCAAGAATGGATAAAATCGAATTTCGTGCTGTGATAAGACACTTCTGGATGGCTGGGAAAACGGCCACGGAAATTTGAAATATTTTGCACGAGGTTTTCAACCATCAGCTTCTGAGTGAGCGAGTTCAAACGCGGCACAAGAGAAAGTGACAAACTACGCAGTGGACGCCAGAAACCGCTACCAACGATGAAATGGTCAACGAGATTCATGATGTGTTAGCCGATCTCCAATTGAAGCTGAAAGAAATAGCAGAGATAACAGGCATCTCATCAGAATGCGTTGGCCATATCCTACACGAAATTTTGGGTATAT
This sequence comes from Trypoxylus dichotomus, assembly GCA_023509865.1. NCBI lineage: Eukaryota > Metazoa > Arthropoda > Insecta > Coleoptera > Scarabaeidae > Trypoxylus > Trypoxylus dichotomus. Next base: position 86,359,977 of record CM042074.1, on the reverse strand, counting down.
TCGTAGATTATTTTCCTCGCTTCTCTTTAACTTTCTTTTTCACCAATCATCTCTAGACAATCAATGAGAGAATTCTCGTACCGAACGCATAATGCGAATTGGAATTCGAAGATATAAATACGACAAGAAAAATGAGAATAAACAGGGCTGAGATGCGACAAACTAGATGACGTTTAAACCTAATGAAATGGACGAGAATCGCGTGGAAAAAAATCCAATTAAAAAACAAATTAAATACAAATCGAATTTCGATTTCCGAATAACGCTATAAAAATAAACAAAAAAAGAAAACGTACTTCAACCGAATTCATCGTAATAAACAAGCAAGTGGGTATCCGTACGGGGATTTCCGTACGGGATGCTCTAAAATCGACGTGGCACATTTTGACAAGTAATTAAACAAAAGATGATCGTCTTCAGAACCTACTTGAGCTGTGTACGAAATGAAAACGGTAATTACGTACTTTCAGGCTTCTAGGTTTTGTTTACTTGAAGCAAGAAGTTATCTTCCTTTTGAAATATAACCTTATTTATTTTAGTTATAATTAAACATCCGTTTAGATTCTTTAATTACATATTTATAATCAATCATTCAGTTCTATTATCGTTACAACGGCGTTCTGTTGTTGGTATTTTTAATGTAAATACGATCTCAGATTGCTGCGTATATTATATATGTATATACATAACTATTTATAATAAGAATGCGCGATATTAAAAAGCGCAAATTCCTACAGTCAATTAAGACGCGACATGCAATAGTCGGGTAATTTATTGTTATTGATATTGTTTTATCGTTTTAAACCGTTCTCTTTATTTATCACCGTATTTATTTTTATTTACGTCTGCATAATTCAACATAATAACAGGAGCTCATGTAAAGTATATAATTAATACATTAGTTGTTTGTAACATAGTTCGTTTCACGATTTTATTTATTTCTTTCTTCGCATGGCTCACACGCGGTGTAAAAATAAAAAGTATATAACAAATAGTGTAAATCTCTAACAAGAATACAGAGAGACTAAACTATATAAAACTAACCAAATACCAATATCTAAATTGCTAATTCATGTAAGAGCTGTAATGTCAGCGTTCATGGGGTCGCTCCAACACCCCCGGTAGGAACGCAAGCGGCATTCATCCCTAATGTGCCTGATTGTCCGGGTTGCAGCCTCGCAATCACAAACCGGAGACTACAGCACCTTACGTATAGAGTGAGTTCCAGCATATCGACCATATCCAGTGCGAGCTTTCTTTAATTTGACCCACAGTTCCTGTCGATTTCTGTGCTAGCAGTGTCAGAATTTTCAACAAGTTCAAAGTTATGATCCCACAGGTCCCTTACCTCTATAACTGCTGGCATCTAGCTGTTTTGCTTAGCGTAACAAACTTGGTATGTCTTCCTGTATGGGTAATTCTAGGTTCTGGTCTAGCTTGCGGTACTCGCTAAGCAAGGCCTCGCTTCTCTTACGGGTTGGTAGATATAGCTCAGCAGAGGGAGCCAATAGTCTGATGCCGATCGGATTGCCCCGGCTATTAAACGCATAGTGTAGTTCAACTGGACGTTAATCAAGTTGGTGTGGCGGCTGTTTAGCCACATCGGGGTACAGTATTCGGCGCAATATAACGATCCGACTAAGGAATTGAAGCTATTTAGTTGATTATTATATATTAAGCACCCGAGTATGAGGGAGTATGTTAGGCAAATTTAAAATATGAATCATTCATGCGAAGAATCACACCGGGAAACGAAAGCTGAGCTGCGTTCGGGTTCAAGGTCCAGCGTAACACCTTTTAGACCAAGACGTTCTTATTTGTGGGATCATGTGTCGAACGTGACGACAGAATCGTTGAAATTTGTGTGCGAACGTTGTCCGACAGACAAGTTTCGTCAGCTCCAAACTGAATTGTGAAAGTTGTCACTTATCGCCGATCATTTCTCGCAAAACAAGAACTCTATATCCTCTTCATCATCACTCGAATTTGAGCTGAAATTGATGATTGGGTTACTATGAAAGGTTATTGTTTCAGTTATTACTCATAAGTGACTTAATTCCATTTCTAATATCATTACAGTAGATACCAAAAGAAAATATTTTACATGAAAAGATTCACAAAAACTAGCGGAACAACTCATGGTTCTTTCATTCATGTTTTGTCTGTTTGTCAGTTTTGTGCGAAAAATCTGAAGATTATCAACCTCTCTACTCGTCACACCTGGTGACTTGTTCTTGTTCACAAAATTAAAATCTGTGGTGAAAAGACGTTTTAAGATATTTGGTAACGTTGAAATAAATTCGTGACAAACATTAATGGACGCTTCAAAAGAGCTTTCCAGAACTTTGCGACACATCGTTAGGAAAAGTAGTCTTTTGACTTTCGTGGCAGTCATTGCTGGCTACACTTTGTTCCTGGGGTTCTCTCTAGTGTGGAAAGTTAACAACACTTGACCTTTCAATCATGTTGTCGTGTTCTTTTTCAGAAACGAATTGACTGGTTGATTGTGAATTCCGCTCACCCAAAGAAGTTAAAGGGGAATAACGATGTAGTGAGTTTCAATGCCAAATCACTGTTCATCAGAAGGTAGCTGAACATGTTACCCAAGAGAAAGGAATACTAAGCATTGACATACCAGAAAACCGACCAACAAGAATCGCTATCTCAATACGAATCCGTGCCACCACCAAGCACAAAAACCAGGAATAAACATGAACAACAAACACATTGGTACACAAACCTAAGATGGTATCGGATGAAGATCACCTTGAAGCTGAACTCTAGAATACGTTACAACAAAGCGACTATATACTCAACCTAAACGAAAAGAAGGACCCAGAGCCATTGTTGGGGCGGCATGCCTGTCGTACCTCAAAGGATCTATGGATAAAATTGGCATAAAACTAGTAAGTCATTTAACTTCTGAAGAAGGCCACAAGAAGATGATGGAAACGTTAAGTGTTGTAAACTTTTTACACGACAAAACCGAACTTCCAAGAGGAAAAGAATAAATAGTCTGCGAGATTAATAATAAGAAGTTAAAAATTAATGTTCGATTATCTTGTAAACAAACATTGTATACTATGCGGTATCAAGTATTGATTCCCGCATAGATGTGTAGATAAATTGGTAATTGCTTCTGTAGTTCATATGTTAAGTGATAGTTTCATAAGTTGATACTTTGCGGATGCCAAAAACTGATTGGAAAGCATTCGCAAGTTTCAACTTTTTGTATTTCGTAAAAAGATATACCCTAATAGTGTTGAACTGAAGAATTCGGACCTTGAAATGGAAAAGATCGAAACTTTTTTCCTGGAATTTTCCTGCTTATACCTTCTGTAAAGAAGCTGCACATCGATAAATTTGCTGTAATTTGTAAAAATGTTTGAACTAGAATGAAGTGATGTATCTCGTAGGTCTAAAATGAATATCATTAGTCTACTCTAACTGATAAGTGCCTGAACAGAACGTATTATTTGACCTTCGTACTTTTCATAAGCTTGAAATCTCAAACGTCTTTCTTGTTTTTATAAGACTTCTCCGTTGCAGTAACAGTAAAGATGACATGGTTTGCTTGCTTCCAAGTCATTTGCTTCTAAAAATTCTTTAATATCCTTCGTGTATATTATAGGAACTTTGGTTAGCTTCTTGCGGATGATACGAAACATTGTGCATTACAACGAGCCTGCCTTGGTAGCAAAGTGAAGATCACCCTTCAAATAAGGATGAAATCTTATTGATAATACAAGTTTGATTTTACATCGTATCTAACCCTATCATTTCTTCGACCCAGCATGAACATTATACTGTACATTATTGATAGGCAGTATATCTAACGGTAACTGATTCCTTATTGCCAATACATAAAGGAGAGAATCGATCGTACCCCACACCAAACTTCATTTCACAATAGGACACACTCGTAGTTGTTAATGTAGTGCATATTTATATTGGGTGTGTACTAATGCGTTCATGTTGCTGTTCCTTTTCTTTCGATGTGCATCTCGAATATAATTAGAGCGGTGATTAATGACTTCTCATGTATATTCTCCTTGTTATCGTACTTTTATAGTAGTACCATAGTTTTTCTGTACGTGTAAGACGTATTTATATTGTTATAGTTATAAATAATTACGATATCAATCTTCGTCCTCGGTGGAGACATTGTTGCTTTAAATAGAAGGCAATTATTAAAAGTACGCCTTACAATGGCGTATTATTGGAACTGACGAGACGTTTATTTGAATGGCTAGTGAAATATTTATTAATTTAATTGCTGTCTGCAGTTCACATGTACCTGGCACTGGTTTTCGCAAGTTGTGAATATGTCACACAGGTTCGATTGTGTAACTTAATACTGGGTGTCCCAACTTGTTTTATTCATTGCACGAACACAACCGTTAGGTGGGGAGTAGGACTATGCCAATTGCGATAATCTGAGTGATATCTACCAAAATAAGACTCATGTTAGAAATTAGTTTTCTATGCTTGATTGGTTTTGCACTGGCAGAATCTGTCATGACTATTGCGCTCCTGAAGCTAGTATATTTGGTATAAGTCAGTGTTTCGTTTGTACCAACAATATTCCGCTGCACACGCCGCTGTTGTGCACGTAATATGCATACCCACAACCGTGCGTGCATGTGAAACCATCTGCGAAGATAATCAAAGGTGTCTGGTGTTTTTGTATAATGGAGAAAATCAAAGGTTTAACATGTCGAAGCTTCACACCTGTCGTGTGTGTTATATGATAAATACTACTACAGCCAGCCACACAGCGATTTGTAAATCCGAGCATGAAAATCTGCAGTTGCAAGGAAAGCTTTAGCTAGAATAGGTGATTTCGTTTTTCTTCCAACAAGGAAAGATACCCGGGTATCAAATTCAGATCTTAATGAAATTTAATAGGTAAGTTGAGTATGTTGTTTGTGCTGACATTCACGGATTTTTAGTTTTCTTGATTTTATTCTTGAACGGAAATAGATAGAACAAAAATTTAAATGCAAATGTGGTACCTTATCGAAAGGTCTTTTAGAATATATGAATGTTGTACATGCAGGATGTTGCATTTAAGCGCCACCCTCTTATGATAGAGCTGATCATGGTAATATAGAAAAGAAATTAACGCAAGTTGTTAATCTTTGATATTCTTTATCGATTTTAAAGCATTTTCAATTATACAGGGTGTTCCAAAGGTGTAGAATAAGTATACCTTATGCTGCTTACACCAAAACCATCGATATATTGCATACATATGTATAAGAAAAACCATCATTAATTAGTAAAACTGCCTCAGTTATTATGCCTTAATGTTCATAATTTATATAAATGTAAACACGTGATAACAAATCCTTAGTATTGATAATAATGAATAAAGTATTTATCTTAATGCGTATTTAAATTAAGTATTTATGATTTGGTATGGTAATGAGAGTTGTCAAAAAAATGCTTAAAGCATAAAATGTTTTCGCACCAAGAACAACGAATAAATGCAAAAGCATCACGCTTTTAAATTTTTGTTCTACCTGTTTCCGTTTACTAATGAAATCCGGAAAACTGAAAATCTGTTAATCTTCGAAGGGGTGTTTCACCCCCTCAGTGTGAATTTCAGCAACACTTTATTTTCAAGTCTCAACATACTCTACTTACCTACCAAGTTTCATCGCGATCTGAATTTGACACCAAGGAACCCTTTCGTGTAAAATTCTTCAAAAAATTATAAACCTTCAATTAATGAATACATTTAATTGCTAAAAAAAATTGAGGTTCTGGGGTTTTGACCTGCAATACTTTACTTGGTGTACACCCACCTACAATCTAAGAGCATTAGTATGAATAACGTCTAGTTTCTTTAAATTACTTTGACTGCAACGAAATGTCAAATCTAAGCCAAGGCCGATATTTAATTCTTGTGAAGTCCCAGTCACGAACAGTAGCTTTTGTAAATCTTACGCAGCGGCAAAATATTCTCTATCTCTTCTTACCCCCTGACTGTCCAAAATGATTGCCAGAATTTTTTCTTTAGAAGAGTTGGTTTAAGCTTCGTGTCGGAAGTCGATATGACACTGTATCGATTTAAATACACACCAGTCAAGAATTAATAATTTTGGAATAATTGGTTTAGAAATTTGTACAAAAGTGATAAGTGAAAATTTTATCAAACATTTATCCTTCATCTTCTTTTTGGACTGAATTTCTATGTAGACTTCGAACATTCCTTTAAGCTGTTCTAAGTCTCTTAATTTTGAACGAGGGTCGGAGAGATACTCCATTTCCTCTTCATCTTGTTCGGTAGATCGGTGGCTTTTATTTTATTTGTGGGTTCAGTGTATGAGTATATTTCCTATGTTTTCTTTCTTTTTATCTTGTGTAACGTTATGCCTTTTTTCCTCAGCTCAATCTGTGCAACTTCTTCTTTCCTTATTCGCCGTGTTTGTTCCATTATTTTTCGGACTGTTGTATTGCCTCTCCATTATGTCTAATGTATTTTGTGCTCTTCTATATATTATGGTCTCAAGAGTTTCCAGGTTAACTTCTTGAAACAGTGTTGCATTTGTGATGTAACGCGGTACCCCTGATACAAATCGCATTAGTTTGTTGAGTTTTTCCTATATTTTCTTCTTTTGCGCTTCGGTTGCGCTGTTTTAATGATCTTGAAATTATTGTCCACCGACAGTTTACTTTTTAGTTTAGTAGTGGGTACAGTATCTTGGAGGCTCCCGCTATCTTCCTTTTGACTTCGTTGATGTGCTAGGTGTATATGAGTTGTTCGTGTGGAACAACCCCTAGGTACTTTGCTTTCTTGGCCAATTCGATGGCGTGGTTATTAATTTGGACTTCATCGGGCCTTTTGTGTCTCCTACCTGGCGTGAAGTAGATGGCTGTAGTTTTTCCTGAATTTATCTTTACTCACCATTTTGAAAACCATTTGTATAGTGTCTATGTATGCGTGTAATCTATCTTGCAGTGGTTTCATTTGCCCATGGATATAATAAATAGCGGTGTCGTCTGCGAATTGGGCAATGTGACAAGTTTTTGACTGCGGTGTGTCGGAAGTATAGATGCTAAACAGGAGCGGTCCCAGCACCGAGCTCTGGGGAACTCCTGCTGGCTTTGTTCTGGCAGTGGAGATATCTTCTTCTATTTTGACAGAAAAGGTTCTATCGCGGAGATAGTGTTGAATGAGATTGGTAAACGTGGCTGGTATCCGGTGTAATCTCAGTTTATATATGATACCGTCATGCCAGACCTTGTCGAACTCCTTCTCGATATCTAGCATGATGGCTACAGTTGGCGTAGATTTATCCATGTTCAAGGTGATTTGTTCAGACATTCTCGGTAACTACTGTGTTTTCGAGTGCTCCCGACTAAATTCAAATTCAAATGCCCGGGTTGATGGACTTTTCTTCTACTAAAGATAGTAGCCGCTTTTGTATTACACGCTCCAAGATTTATCCTTTAAGCTGTCTAATATCATCCATTTAATATAGATGACTGTAATACCATTGAATTTTCTAAACTTTCGACCCCTCCAACGAAGCTCACTGTTTTATCTTGGAATGCAACTAAATCTTGCGAGAACATATTTTTTTATAAATCAGCGAACTGTAGCCAGGTGAGCGCAAGAGATCGTATTCAACCTAAACTCTTAACATTTTTCATTTTACTAGCCATAAAATAAATGCATACTCTAATCCAGATAATACAAACATGCAGAAGAATGGAACGTAAACCATTATACGCTCATTTTTATATTATATAATTTCTAAATAAACGGTTATCTTCACCGGATCCAACACAATAGCCTGACCGCGCCGTATGCGTCCGAATCGGCTTTTATGAACTTTAAAACGCTCGGCGTGACCTCAGGCATACTGATTGTGTTTAATAGTCCATGGTAAATGTTGTATTATAACGCTAGCGGAATGATTGTTATTATCGGTAATTTTTACATTAAATCGTAGAATAGAATTGTAAACCGCATTTTATGCGGTGAATATACGCTACATTACGCGAGAAAAAGGATGCATAAAATACAGAAAACGCCTCTGCCTAGTGTATTTGTCGTGATCGTTCCGGAAGCTTTGGTGTATAGGTATACTCGGATGGCGATTCGTTTCATATTACATCTCACTATAGTTTATAGAAATTAAGGTGTGCATGGTTTACGAACGAAAATAAATTATATACACAGTCCTTCAAAAGCATCGGCTTATTTTTAAAAGTTATAGATATAAATGAAATGATCATCGAAAATTTGGACGCAATTCTTACGTGGTTGCTTTTTCTTTCGTACAATTCCTGGTTTAACCCCAACAATCAACAGACGTTTGGGCTATTTTCCTGGTTTGTAAATATGAGTCATTATTTTCTTAACTTTTCTATTTTGATACGAGGGATGTGCCCTATGTTTTGCATATTGGGACATAAAGGTATAAGTTATAAGATTAGTCCGAGTATTTCACATGTTACATAGCAAGAGACCATATCTATTTTTCGGAATGTGAAGGCTTCAATACCCATTTTAATTAGCGTTATACCAGATATCTTTTTATTATGTATTGAAACACAAAAGTCTTCCAAATTTTAATAGACAAGAATTTACAAACGATAACAATAACAACACCACCACTACTTGCACAGCATACACTGTTATAAAATATTAAATCATTATCAGTAATTTCATGATTAAATTTGTTTAGTCTACAAGACATAACACATGGGCTGAAAAGCCCCGGGCCTAACAAAGAAAACATAGTTTTTTTGGTTCAAAATTAGCTTTATTCATCAACGTAATCTCCATCAAGAGCAATGCAATCGTTCCAGCGCCGCGCTAACATTTCAATACCACTTTTGTAGAACGATTTATCTTTTCCTCAAAATAGGCCTCAGTTTCAGCGATAACCTCTTCATTCGTGCGAAATTTTTACCGGCGAGCATTTTTTTGAGGTCTGCGAACAGCCAGTAGTCGCTGGGAGCCAAATCTGGCGAATACGGTGGATGTGGGAGCAATTCGATGTTCAATTCATGTAGTTTTGCCATTGTTTTGATTGACTTGTGACACGGTGCGTTGTCTTGATGAAACAACATTTTTTTCTTTGCCATATGCGGTCGTTTCTTTGCAATTTCGGCCTACAAACCCTCCAATAACGCTATATAATATTCACTGTTGATGGTATTTCCTTTCTCAAGATAGTCGATGAATATTACACCACGCACATTCCAAAATACCGAGGCAGTAACCTTTCCAGCCGATTGTTGTGCTTTCGGGCGCTTTGGACGAGGTTCACCAGTTGCTGTCCACTCAGATGACGATCGTTTTGATTCCGGAGTGAAGTGATGGATCCATGTTTCATCCATTGTCACATATCGACGCAAAAATTCCGGTTTGTTACGTTTAAACATGGCCAAACACTGCTCAGAATCATCAACACGTTCTTGTTTTTGGTCAACAGTGAGCAAACGCGGCACCCACTTTGAACAGAGCTTTCTCATAGTCAAATGCTCATGCAATATAAAGCCAATACATTCTTTTGATATCTTTACGATATCAGCTAACTCACGCAACTTCACTTTTCGATCATTCAAAACGATTTTGTGGATTTTTTTGATGTTTTCTGGTGTTACCGCCTCATTTAGACGTCCACTGCGTTCTGCATCATCGGTGTCTCTACGACCACGTTTGAAGTCAGCAAACCAACGTTTTATTGTTGTTTCTGATGGAGCGGAGTCCCCATAACACTTTTCAAGCCATTGCTTCGCTTGAACGGTATTTTTCCCATCAAGAAGCAGTGTAAAATTAAAACACGAAATTGTTTTTGATCCATTGTTTTAAAAATAACAAAAGTAGCGTGACTCTTAGCACAATAACTCACAAACTAATGAATAGAATATCATGAAATTTTAACAGCTGTCTTTTGAAGGTTAGTACTAACTGAGAGAATGGTGACTGCAATAAAACTAGTGTCATCTATGTGTTAGGCCCGGGACTTTTCAGCCCATGTGTTAGTCTCGGAAACGCATAGAAAAGGGATGCGGAGAGAAAAAGATACATATTATACACACTATTTTGTATTTTATAAAAAGTTTGTTTACAGTTGTTACATTTGAACGTAAATCTGGAAAAGTCTAAGTCAAACTTATTTTAACGACTTTGATAAACAGGCACAACCGTACGTATTTTTAAGAAACTTTGTATTACTGCAAAGAATGAAATTTAGATTCTTTCTGATAAATTTGTTAAATAGAAATTGTCAATTATGTATAAATATATTTAAAAATCATGAAACGAAATGAGCAGAAGGACGTATTAAGGTGTCGGTAAAAAAAATATATAGCTGGCGATGTACATGAAGCATTAGAAATGCTGCAAGGTTTAAATAATCGCGTATCATACGTGTACTTGGACACGCATACACGAACAACGCAAAAACATGATTACGATAAACCAATTAATATATGCGTGTTATATATTATTATTATTGTTTGGATTTAAACAGACGATGGGGTCGAAGCTGTATATTATTAACACACGTACAAATTGAATATCGTTCTAGTTATGTTTATATTATTGTGTCGCTTATCTAAATTGCAGTTTTGTAAAAAAACTCGAAATGATTATGTTTATTTTAGTAAACATGTTGTGTATAGATATATAATTCATCTAAAATAATAATATCCATCAAGATCAAGGTCACTATATCGCACTTCGTAGTGCCTACGAAACGTACGTATATCTCTATTTCGTAAGCGATATAGCTTGTTACATTCATTTAAAAAAAATACCCGATAACAAATTAACTAGCTCCGTCTATTTGCGCTTATCAATATTTTGTTAAGACCAGTAACATATAGTCAGTACCTCCGTCTTTGTACGTTCAGGGAAATAATAGTTATTTACAGAGAGCTTACGTAGAAGTTTAAGTTTGTATATCTTATTATTTTTCTTGGATACTGGGAGTAGGTTTATTTATTCCGATACCGATTATAGTAAACCCAGTTTCTGCAGTTACGCTTATTGACGGTCGGATTTCAATAGACAGTAGCTTAATCAGACTATTTGGAGATTTGGTAGTTTGTTTAAATTCAAGTCTTTATATTTTGGAAACTCTTATAATTTGTCCACCTCGTACCTGTGGTATTTACGTTTTCATAATGTAATACTTGCAGATGTTCCCGAAGCCTGTTGAGTAGGTTTCTTCCGAATTCACAGTAAATACTCCAAACTTTGATTCTCATTTGCTACATTCTACGGTCGTCCACATTTGGGACCGACTTGTACATTGCTAGATTTAGCAATCGGTAGACGTTAAACATACAGGTGTTTAAACGAATTACAAACGAACTTTAGCGTATCTAATATTATAATTTACGTTTCGATACGTTCTTTTTTGATTAAGTTTGGGATTGCTTCTAATAACTGCACACGGAAATTGAAATTCAGCAATTTGACAAAGTAGTATCATTAAAATGAATAAGCCAATCGCATATCTAATTCAAAACTCATAGCAATTTAAAAAAATTCAAGATAGCCACTGGACTTAAGTCCATATTTTGAATGTCGTGTACGTTTTAGCATTGTCTTTAGACTTTCTGCTAACCCTGTATACAGTAGTCCTAAATTGAAAGAAACCAACGAATAAAAAAGCGAAAGCAAAGCTAAATTAGTCCAGTTTTATAACGGCAGAAGTGGAATCTTCACTGCGCAAGTCATTTCATTAGTAATTTAAGCTCGATGCAAAATATGATACCCACGATCACCCAGACCAATAACAAATATGTTAATCTGGATCCCGCTCATTTAGCAAACGTACGCAGACTCCCGTTCGGAGAGTAATCTAAATATATGTAGCCCGGAGTCTAGAGTACGTTTACATGGATACCTACCAACCACACTAGATACACATACATATATTCCTATATGCGCTAACTAATATGGGTGGAGAGTTTAGTTCGTGTTTAGGGTATAAGCGGATAACGCCCGCAGTAAGAGGAATGAGTTCCATCCGCTGCATGGGTAAACATAGATTGGAACAATTGCATTGATCAAGACAGCGGACCGGACCCACCAGTCGACTCGTATTGCACGAGAAACCGCTGGCAGTAATGATGCGAGCATTCGGCGCACACGATACGGTCCTGGCGTTCCGCCGACCGGTCGCAATGACAGAACAACAATAATATAATAACAGAGACAATGAGAAATCCGCACCAAGTCAATAGCTAATAATAGTCACTGATTCGCAGCGTCGCATCGTTACTAGCCGACCGATTGGTGGACCGCTGATGCCGCACAATGGAAATTTGGACGTGTTTATACTGCGCGACTATGTGAACGCGCGATATTTGTTAAGGTACAATTGGTTGAACATGGATACTGTGTGCCTTCTTTTGATTAACACATAAATCAAGTTCCAATACGTAAAAATAAGTCAACAAAAGTGTCCTGAAAGTATTTAGCACGTTTGAACTGGGTTCAATCCCTACTATGGGTCGTCCTGGTTTTTTAATTGCACAAAAGGACGTGAACTATGCATTATTCTTTGAAATAATATACATATGTCGAACCATCAAACAGAGTTCTGTTTTCTCCTTCGCCTAACGCCCTTTTTCTTGTTCATAACAACAGATTTATAAAAAGAAATGTTAAATTTATGACACAGCACATCAGAAAGATGTTTATTTTAATTTTCGAACACACTAAATACTAATGCTAATAATATGAATGTAATCATAACACCGACCAACAAAATAATTTTTTTGGTTGTGATACCTGATATGTTGGTCCAAAAAGAACTGGCATTTCTTCCTAGTAGCTCTAGTTTTTGAGATACACTACGGTGAAATTTATTACTCATATGGATAAATAGCAAATTCAAGATAATTAACTAAGTATTTAGGAGACCTAAATTGTCTGTTTTTACCTGAAATTAGAATTATAATATAATTATAATTTTCAATATTCCCCAATACTGGAAGAATCTACCAGTCTAACCAAACCCAAACCTAATTCCCACTACTTCATTTACCTCTAACATCGGGTTCCCCGTGTCTCTGTCTTCATTCCACAGTTCAGTTTAGTATTGTGCTTTCCTGTGATAATTGTGTCAGTGTGCACTAAATATTTGCCTTAAATTGTTGCGTGAATATTAAAAATTCGAATGACAACAATGGCTTCTACAAGTAGACGAAATTGTGTGAACTATCGAGATGTTTTTTGCTACATTTTTGGTGAATACATTTTTAAGGAAAGTAGAAAACCCATATCTCCCCTTATGAAAAGGGCATATTTGGCATATTTTGTCGTCCAGTTAGGAGACCACGATAAATCTTTGGCACCATATTTTGCATGCGTAGAACATTTGCGACAGTGGACAAACTAATAGATAAAGAGCTTAAAATTTGTAGTACCTATGATATGGAGGAAACCTAGAAACCATCATGATGACTGCTATTTTTGTTCTGTCAACATCAAAGACTTTACTCGCAATAACCGGTTTAAATGGGTATACCCCTGGAGTCAGCAAAGAGACCTCTTCCTCATTCTGAAGAAATTTTCGGAGAATGACTCAGATACATCGTGTGACGAGGTGCAGTTCCAGAAAACTGAAAGTGATAGTGATTTTGAAAGACCATCAGCTTCAGCCAACAAGAGCTTAATAACCTTTTTAGAGATCTGAACCCCTCAAAGGAGTCGTCCGAATTAGTTGCTTCCTGGTTAAAGGAAAAGAACTTACTATGTCCAGGTAGTAATATTACATTTTATCGTACCGGAGAGAGACTTGCTGCAGTATTTCTCTAAAGAAAATAACTTAGTGTCTTGCAATGATATAAGAAGTCTCTTCAAGAAAATGGGGTTTAATGAATAAACGACAGGTTTTTATAGTCGACTGAAGCTGTAATTTGAAATCCTATCGGGAACCGTGAAACTTCTTTTCGTTACAAATTTCACAAAAATCTAATCCAATTAAATTCAACGTTGGTAATAGCAAGGAAATTGAATTATCACTGACCAACAATCTCGAATAACATAGTGACAACTCTGAAAAGTCTGTTGACCACGCGATTGTTGACAGCTGGCGCAAGCTTGTGAACAGTTGAACGACGGAGTCACTCTAGCGCCTGTGACTAACGAATAATCCAAACCAGAAACTAAACATTACTAAATAAATGAAACGAATACAAGGAGGAAGTAGTTTTATTTTATCAATAACCCTAAAATGCTAAATTAAATTAGCGAAATTAACGAAATAAAGAGATCTGTTGAACAAAACTAAAAATAGCTTTGATCCGACAAAAGATACGTACTTCATATTCTTTTGGCTAGAACAAACTCTATGGTACAGGTTCCAATCTACGTACTCTCTCGAATCAGCGACGATAAAGAGAAGAACCTATTTAGATGCTATGGCTGTATCTTTTAGAAAATTAACTTAAAACTTTTTGAGACTTACGCATTGCCTCACCGTTGCGTCATCGATTCTAAATACTCGAATAAATATACTGTATCATTACAAATTACGTCGTACGTTTCAATTAGCGCAAACTATAAATTACTTAAATTCCCTGAATCGTTGAAATCATTACACATCTTTCGAACCGGCCGGTGCCGTTAGTATGTACTATTAATTACTAGCTTGTCGTAAAATTTTCCATTTATTAAAATAAGACGCGCCGCTAAAAACATGCGTAAACACGACGAGAAGAGGACCATCTGAAAGGCCAATAATTCATAAATAATTTATGAGGGAGCATCAGGAATTTCGAAAAAAGAATTTTAACGTTCGAGTTCCGAATATACGTAAAAATAGAAGCAGAAATGGTAACAACAAAACGATCATTGGTATTGCGTTCGCGTGACTCATAGTTAAGATTTCGTTATTAGTTACTTTAAAAATGTTTCGTTGCTTTAATTGGTCGTTTTGTTAATTTAGAAATTATTTTCGCGGACTAACAGACATTCCAAATGCAAGTCATTTAAGCGAATTCAATATTTGGATACTTTTAGAATTCCAATTCTGTCATAGAACTTTCCTTTTAACTTATATAACTTCGTTATCAACATTTATAATTCAATATACGCTTATAGGTTGCTTCGAATCATAAATAGAAAGAAATTTGTCAGAAAATCTTGGATTAATAAAATTTCATTCTAAAAGCTGTAGAAATCGCTTTCTCCAAAAATACCTTAGCGAGGACCAGCGGAGGAAATATTATAATGTGCTATTAAATATTAAACAAAAAAAAAATAACTGGGCAGTGTTCATAATATAAATGAAGAATTGTTTTTCGAATGTATTTCGTTGTAAAATTGACAATAATGTTTCAGCAACAATTCAGTACCCCTAAAAAAAAATCTTTTTATTTGTCGTCAAAATGTAGCCAAATTGCAGCTTTCATCTTTGCGTCGTCCTTCCTAACAAGTGATAATCACTGGAAGCTATGTCTTGGCTATACGGAGGGAGGTCAATTTGTTTGAAGCCGCATGAATGGGTTGTCATGCGGTAAAGACACGCCTTTGCTTAGTTTCGCGTCTTTTTTCTCGTATATTTTGTTGTAGTTTGTGTACCGCAGAATTTGCCTCGTTGACTTAGTGGACCTCGTGTTACTGGTTCTAAATCTGTAAAAGTAAAGTCATTCTTATAATCCCCTGTCGACTGTCAGATTCTGAACTTTTTTGGCGGTGCTTATCCTTTTCTTTCCATGAATTCTCTTATGGACAGAGTATCATAGTAGGCATGGTTTTATCCTCCGTGATAATTGTTTTTTTTCCTGGTTTTGGTAAATAGAGGAACCGATACAAGAAGACGAGCACAAGGATACAGACTTCACGGCACGGGGCTTGAATCGAAACAATATGTACAAGCTCGTGGAAAAGGAAGGAAACCCACAAAACGAATGGTAAACAAAGGAAACGTGATAATTTTCTTCAACACGTTCACAGTACCCCAGAAAGGATCGAGCATTTACAAAGAAAAGCTAAAAGCAAGCACGTAATTTTCAAGGGAAATTGTTTTTTTATTCAAAATATTGGCCATTGGCTTCTACACATTTCATCTATTTTTCAAGTAATTCATGGATACCATGCCAGAAACACTGCTTCCCTTTTGCGGCAAAGTATTCGTCGAGCCATTTTCTCGAAATTGCTGAAGTGCTACTCTGCGAGCGCGTGCCCCATTGACGCGGAGAGGTGACAATCAGATAGGGCCAGGTCTGGGGAATACAGCGGGTGGGAGAGGATGTCGCATCCAAGCGATTTCAAGGTGTGTTTCACTGGTTTTGCTGTGTAAAATGGCGCATTGTCGTACAACAAAGTCACCTTGCCAGGTCTTCTGACCTATTTCGGTCATCTTTCGATTAATGCGTGATTTAAATTAATCAGTTGTCGGCGATAGCGTTGTGCATTGGCGGTTTCACCGGGCTTCAAGAGTTTATAATGCACAATAGCGCTCTGGTCCCACCAGACACACAGCATGGTCTTTTCGCCAAAGCGATATGGCTTTGGTGTTGAAGAACCGGCTGCGCCAGGTGAAAGCCACGATTTTTTCCGCTTCCGGGTTTTTAAAATGAATAAATTTTTCATGACCTGTCACAATTCGAATTTTATTTCGTGGCGTCGAAGCAGCATTTCACAGGCGACTCTTTTCTATTTGACGTTCATTCATATCGTGTGGGACCCATTTACTGAATTTATTCATCTTCATCTGTTGATTGTTTCTTGTGACACACGTAATGCTTCTGCTAATTGCCGTTGAGTTATTGGCGGATTCAACTTGTGTGTTTGTAGTAAATGTCAGACGAAAAAAAAATGACGTATATGTCAAGTTAATATGCAGCGTATTATTCGCTGGCGCCATCTCTTAGTTAAACCGGAAAAAAACTTATGCGTAGGCTTAGTCCTTGATATTAATTTTCGTTAGGTCTAAATGATTGTGAAGGATTTGGCAAACGCTTCCATCTGAAAGTCCAATATTTTAGACCGATTGCTTAATGCAGGTTTGCAACAAGGGAAATGTCGTTCGTCTCCACTTCCACTGTTTTTTATGCACTTGCGTTAACTTCCAAGGATTCCTGTTTCATTTTAGCCAAGAATAAAACAGTGAATTTTGTATCGTGACGAACAAGTGCCAATAATAAGGAATTTAGAAAATATTCCGAGGGTGGTAACCAGAATTTTCACCAGCTGTAATACTTAGATCGATGTAAAATGCCTAAAACAATTTCGTGGTTTAATTTTACACTGCTACTTGATGGGAAAAAATACCGTTCAAGCAAAGCAATGACTTGAAAAGTGTTATGGGGACTCCGCTCCATCAGAAACAACAATAAAACGTTGGTTTGCTGACTTCAAACGTGGTCGTAGAGACACCGATGTTGCAGAACGCAGTGAACGTCCAAATGAGGCGGTAACACCAGAAAACATCAAAAAAATCCACAAAATCGTTTTGAACGATCGAAAAGTGAAGTTGCGTGAGTTAGCTGACACCGTAAAGATATCAAAGGAACGTGTCACAAGTCAATCAAAACAATGGCAAAACTTCATGAATTGAACTTCGAATTGCTCCACCGTATTCGCCAGATTTGGCTCCCAGCGACTACTGGCTGTTCGCAGACCTCAAAAAAATGCTCGCCGGTAAGAAATTTCGCACGAATGAAGAGGTTATCGCTGAAACTGAGGCCTATTTTGAGGCAAAAGATAAATCGTTCTACAAAAGTGGTATTGGAATGTTAGAGCGACGCTAGAATGATTGCGTTGCTCTTGATGGAGATTACGTTGATAAATAAAGCTAATTTTGAACCAAAAAAACCGTGTTTTCTTTGTTAGGCCCGGGACTTTTCAGCCCATGTGTTACCTTGCATTACACGATAGGAGTAACAATACCGATTCAAATATGCAGCGTAAAATGATGGCAAAATAGGTATTCGTGGCGAAAAGCCATAAACCACCGAAAATAAAGTGAGATATATATATATATATATATATATATATATATATATATATACACATATACATATATAAATATCGATTCTATAGTCTCTAATAAATAATATAAATTGAAATTACCGACGCCCGACAAATATTTACCAGAGATTGTCTAAGTGAGACGATGAGAGTAGCTAAGCAACATAAATATTAGTAAACCTAAATTCCAGACTAAAATATCATTACAGATTAACAGTAAATAATATGAATGTTGACTTAACTGTCCGTTTCCTAAGATAATTTATACGTAGGATCATAATTTTTTATTTTCTCTCCATTTCTAACTCATCAACTTGTATACCCGCGTACTACGATCCAAAGGCAATAGAAGTTACCTGTCGGTTCATGCATACATATTTAGATTTAATGAACGAATAGGGGGAAAGGTTTAATTCAACAACGCGTCATCGTATGGTATCGCTTTAGAATGCGTATTATAGGAGGAATTTTAAAGATTTAATTTTTTACGATCGAACACGCATACCAAATCACTTTTCCCTAATCCGCTGCTCATCCATAAATTATTTTCAGAATTTTTTTATCTACTAATTCGGTTTTTATACCGTTCGGGAGTTATTAGTTGTGGTAGCAGTGAAATGCTTATCGTAATATATGTACATATGTGCATGGGAATGATTCAACAGTCAAAATCGCGTAACGTGCATTAGAAATGGTTGTATTCTAATCGTTTATAGTTAATCTAAAAAACGTGTTTGACAAGAATATACGAGTATATAAAAGTAGAATTTACAACGTATATGCAAATTACAATCAAACTAACTGAAGAAAATTGAGGAATCTTCCCAGATGTAGTTAGTCAGTAAAAAACCGGAATGTGTTTAAAAGAAGATGTACTATTCAGTTGATGCGTAAGTTCGTACCCTCTCCAGTTGTGTACTGGAGAAAAATTGGGCATACGTCATAATTATTTTAATGTCACACTTCTGCTTAATAGAATAAATGAGTTTGTAAATTCCTGTAAGGATTATATAAATTATGTCAAGCAAAAGAAAACCAGCATTTTCAACGTATCCTTTGACTTCAACAGACGAATTAAGGTATCGGAAGACGCTAAAAACGTGTATGCCGTTTATACAATAAAATGTCACGTACTTTTGTTTTTGTTTGAAATAGGGCCACTTTCACGAACGGTTGTCCACGTCTATGAAAACCGTAAAAGTTTAACGGTTTACCGTGGCGATAGTGTAAATAAAAAACTTTCTGAACAATATTTAGCGTACAATATTGCGGGATTTGAAGCACCACGAATCTTGTAGGATATACGTGGGAGGGCACACGTTATCAATTTTTAAAGAAATGTGTGATAAAATGCTAAGAAACTTCGTGAACCTTTGACATTTCTATAAAAATTTTCTAGGACAAAAACGTATATGTAATTGACTCCGATATTTTATAAATTCACACACAGTACTCCCTTTAGTATACTTATTTGCTCGCAATACACAGCCTCATTATAAATGTTTCTCTTTTTATCGTTGAAAACGGAACCCTATTACTTGTACCCGTCTCAAAATCTTTATCGACAAATATTCATACCCCTACATCGGTCGTTGTCGTGTACAATAAAAGAGAAGCACCTGCACCCATCATTTACCATCATTATTGAGTTTGAAAGCAAACACATTGTGCACCCACCCGCCTTTACCCTTATCCCCCCGTGCTTTCCTCGTTTTTCGATACGTTTAGAACGGTTCGGTCGATGTTCATCCACATCGAAATAGACGTGTATGTATGTATGTTTCGAGGCGTCTGGAGACAAGCTGTTTTTTGATATTGTCTATGTATGCTTTTTTCAATTTATGTAGGCATATATTGTCATGGCTTAGGCTTCTTCTGCAGATCAATCGATATGTTTGATTTTGAGCTACAATCTGAATGTTATCGAGGCAGTAAAGCGCAAAAGATTTTTCTCTCTCGCCGGTTTTGTGATTTTTCTAAGTAAAATATGTTTTGACGATTTGTAGATGAGATAAAGTCTTTTGAGTCAAAAATGTAGGATATCGAATGTTAGAGTAAATTAGGTATTTTATATCCACCTATTTATACTCATTTTACCAAATTTATCTAACAATTTTTTGTAAATTTTTCAAGTAAACTGGCGGCAAAGAAAAGCCGGTCACCGCCCGAAATTATAGTAAAAGTGAAATTTAAGTACACACTTCCCAAGAAGATATTAGCTAGTATTTATTCGAAAAACAGGAGTAAATTTGTCTATTATGGAAGTTTTTCTTCAACTCTAGAAAATAATAAACCAACAATGAATCTATTCGTGTACACCACGAAACTTTGTAGTTACGTCATAGTTAGTTATGACGGATCCTTAAGTAGCTACGACTTATGGTCTTGCTTGTGCTTCTGGCTTTTATATATATCGCTTGTCTTCAAAATATCGATGAAACAGTGATGCAATTTTAAACTTTCGTGATTTCATCTGTACTTCAATACATGTTGTGCGCTCTCTACGAGTCTGAATAATCAAATGACGATTGCAAGGACTGTGTGGATGTACAATTCACAGGTATAGCAGTAAACTCCATCCACACAAATTTATTAATTATGCGGAACGCAGCGTTTCGAGAGCACGTGGGCTCTCATTGTCAACCGTGTTACCGACTCAAAGTAAAAACTCTATCACACATGCAAATTATTTTCTACGCAGGCTCTAAAATTTTTAAAACATATGGCTATTTACAATCTACTCGGTGGTCTAATGCCTTTTTCGGGAAAGCATGGACCGAAAGCGAACCGTATCTTTAACAGGGCCTATAGTAATAAATCCATCAAACTCGAGTGTGCAATTGGGGGTGGTTTTCTGTTCAATAAGTTTCCGTTCTTTTTCATACATATCGTTTCGTACGCGTCTAATTCTCTATACGAGTTCACGTTTTTAAGTAGTGTCAGGTTTTTTAAATCAATCTTATGTCCGGATTTTACCATATGCTCTGCTACGCTTGATAGTTCTGGTTTGTCGAAACTATAGTGTTTAATATGTTCTTTGAACCTCGTTTCGATACTCCTTTTTGTTTGTCGAATATAAACTTTCTCACAATCATTGCATGCGATTTGGTATATTCCAGAACTTTTTATATTCTTGGGAACATGAACATTGTATTAATACTGTAAATTATTTATGTACGACACTAATTGTTTGAATTAAATTCAAGAATATTTCTGACGTAATTATAGTTATTTCCGTATACGTTTACCTTGAACATTCTTGGCGTAACTATAAACATACAACAAGCCATTAAGTTCTCAATTGCGTTTACAAAACTTGCCCAGAATTATAAAGCAAGCATCACATGTAGAATACTGTAAAATTACAGGCCTTTTGCTGCGTGATTTCACAGAAATTGCATCAGTTTACGCAGCGATGTCAAGTCGATAGCAGAAATTCGTGGATTTTACACTAAACTATATCAGTTTGTATTTCGATGATTATGAGGTAATAAATAATTACATGTTGGTCAAAATTCACGAATTCTAAAAGTAAATTTTACATATTTATTTACAACTTATAAGCGTAGCAAGCACACGCCATTTAGTAATATGTCTAATGTAAATTTCCAAAGATTTCGCTGTGCTGTAGTTTACCTTCTTTACCATGTAATACTAAATAATTCCATTTACTTTAATTGACGACCAACATCTTAATATTACAGCATTGATTGTGTAAATCGAGTGTAGAAATACGTTCGACAAAAATTTATATACTACACATTCCAATTGTCTCTCAAAACTGTGCAAGTCTTACGTACACTTGTAGGAAAGGGTGTACGTACTCAGCCGATGTAATACGTTAAAATCTGAACGCGCTCGTGTTTATGGGGAAATTTCCAAGCGGTAAAATCCGACGATTTCGCAGTCGCTTTGAGCGGTACGCCGCGATCCTGTACACATCAGCGACGCTAGTTGATGGTTTTGTCGCCAAGCGATGATTATGTCTGGTCGTGTGCGCTCGCTTGATCGTACGGTATTTGCAGCTCGTTTTATCGTCCATTCGGTTATCGTGCGAATATGGCCCGGAATCAAGTCGCAGACTTTTTTTATTAAGTCCGTTATTTTATCTACAAGTGGCGGAGAAAATTCTCCGTCAAGCTTTGAACGACAGATCGTTTTTTGCAACGATAGACTCGAATATTGTTTTTTTTTTCTCCAAATTATTTGAAAAGAATTTCTGCTTTGGCATGAGAGTGGTATATTTATTTGGGTGTATTTACGATGGTTCGAATCTTGTCGCAAGCATGGATTATTCTCATGAATCGTACTTTTATCTAACTAGAAAACTTTCACGGGTATTTATTGTAGAATAAATGAAATTGAAACATCTCTACCAACTTAACATCGTTTGTACTTGACAAAATTTTATATTCTTTAGCATTAATACACTGCTGCCCATAAGGTTAAGACCACCTTCAAGAATTTGTCTTAAGACTTCGTTGAAATGAAAACAGCAGATTTTTTATGAGAAGTAACTTGTACATTTGTTAAAAACTATCATACTGAAGCGGACAGATTACTTTACAAAAAAACACTCCCAGCTAGGTGATGGTTTCGTTTGTATTTTAATACAACTTTGGCATAGGAAAAGAATCAGGCAGTTACTCGAGAAAAGTCTTGCGCAAAATTAAAGGAAAGGGGAAGTATAACGTACCATTTTACAAAACAACAAAGAAAGTGATAGTATTCAGATCATTACGGGTCTGATTCCTGATGTGAGGAATTGGTACATCTACATTTCAAAGGCTTCGAAAAAGGATCACAGTACAAAACAATCATTTACTGCTTTTAAAATAGTTCTCTCTATTACCATAGATGATAGTGATGTGTTCGACCCTAGAAATTGACCAACCAAAATTTCTATCCGATCATATGAGTGTAACAGCAAAAAAACGAAGTATATTAATCGAGAAAATAGAACAGGCATACAACTCGGAAAGACGGATAGAAGATTGGTCAAACCGCTCAACATCAAACCATTAAAAGTATTAAATGATAACATACGGGGTCTCTCGAACAAGTTTAATACATTACAGTTGGAAACTATTGAAGTTAAGGTGTGTTCCATCCTTGGTCCACTACTGTTCATCATTTACGATAAATGGTCACCCTCCTAACATTATCCAAGCTGAAGTATGTTTGTATGCCAAGGACACATCTCTTTTAGTTAGGGACGAAGATAGTGGGGCACTCTATCGGAGGATAAAAGAAGCTGTAATGAATGCAAATAACTAATTCGCTGCGAATTATTTAAAAGTGGATAATAATAAAACTTGTAAAACTTCTATTCACTACAGTAAAATTTCTGGGTGTGCTACCAGATTCATATCCAAAATGGTTCCAGCACATTGACAGCCTTGCTGGCGGACTATTCTCACTTCCATTCGCAATAAGAAGAATTAAGCACGTAACGACTCGTATGCCAGCGAAAACGGTATGTTTCTGTAATTTCCACGCCCTCCAAATCCTGTATTGTTTTGGAGGATAACAGCGTAAACTTGAAGGAATTTCGTGTTGCAGAAGGAGGCTGTTCGATATCTGTATAACCTAAAAAACAATAGATAATTGTAGATCGTACTTTAGAGCAGTGAAGATACCTACCCTGCTGTTGGTATTCATCATCTCTGTAGTTATGCACGTTCATAGCAATACTGAGGAATTTCTTTGAGGAATGAGAGGAGAATGTCGTACTTACAAGTTGAGAATTACTCCAAAATCGATTGCCGCAAATGGTTAATACGTTGCCGTATGACAGTTTTAATCCTCAGTCTACCAGGACATTGGCATATCACCAAAGTATCTTTGTCCTGAAGAAATTATTTATAAAAATTTCTTTTTTTTGCAAAAATGATAAAACTACACCTTCTACTTGAAAAGTCTCTGAGTACGAGTGCATTAGTTCTAGCGTATGTTGATAAGAAGTTCTTAAAAATGGGTTGGTTGACGTAGAGTTTAGAAAAGAGACTGAATGGTACAACGTCCACGAGTTTCTCGTCAACCAGCTTGGCCGTCTTTGGTTTAATTAATTTTTGCGTTTGTTTATCCAGTTTTCCTATTTTACACCTTTTACTTATACACTTTTATTTACATAATTTTATCTCTACTGCTTTTTTATATTTGACTAACGTATGTTTCATGAACTTTAGTGAAATTTGGTGACATTTTCTGTAATGCTTATGTTAATAAAATAAATATATTTTCTATAATAACTTGATTTGTCTAACCGAACGCTTGCTAACTGATAATACGCTGAAGATTGTGAACATGCATATGGCATTGTATTATGATATTTTGGTGATTTGTTAAGTAAATAAGGGCATCTAACAAAGTATACACATATTTGGAGAGAATATTTTCTCTTTCCTTTTGGGTTTTCTAATTTCCGATAAAATATTTTTTTAGTATTTTTACGATATTCAGTTATAAATACTTATGAGCATGGATGCACATAGAGGTTTTCAATTTAGTGGGAGCTGGCTGTAGTCGTTTGCACAAAGAATGTTATGCTTCTGCAATAAAAGGAGAAGATGCGAACGTTTTGTAGCGTTTTATATCGGAAAACGTTGCGGAGCCGAAGTAGTCCTTTATATAAAGCAAAAATTAATAACATCGCTTTCTCTCGACGATTCTCATCTCTCGTAAAAAAAGATAAAATTGCGGATTATTAAACCAAATTAGCGCCAAATCCCTCATGCGCCCGTAAAGAACGAAGCGGGTCTCTAACCCGTGCATATCTCGAGTTTCGCAAATGGAGATTATTCAATGTACAGGCTCGCGTGTACATACGAACATCAACGCTCTATCTCCGCATATATCAAGAGAATCTTTTTGCGCGATTCATTCAGGCGGCCAGACGAACAATCCTCCTCCTGCCGCATCATCATCAGCATGGCGCAGCCATCAACATCGTCAGGAATAAAATTAAAAATCCGCGTGCCCCTCGCTCTCGTCCGCATTCAACGTGACGAACTAGCGTTGCATCGCGCTGCCAAGTCAACAAACTACCGGGCAGCCCTCGCGTTCGGAGCTGCTTTCACCATATGTCCTCGTTATTGCAGATTAGCGATTAATAACTGCAGATGAGTCTTCGCAATTTTATCCTGCCTCCGTCATTATTCATGGTGGTTCGTACCTTGTTTGGAATAGGTCTGAGTGCATCCTTCATCAAATCGACAATGGGTTGGTTCTTCTAAATGTTCTATTTCTGCTGGTATGGGTGGAAGTTGCTTCTAAATGTTCGTAAATTGAATAGTTGGGCGCATATTAAAGATAAATACGATTCATATAAACTTGAATCCTGGAAAAGCTTGTTTTTTTTTTTTCAGTAGAGATGCAAGAAAGGAATTGAACCTAGTGCATGGCACAACACAAAGGTATTGTGTTTAATGTACACCGCTCATTGATGAGATTAAGATTGCACTCAAGTAATTCTTTTCACCATTTAAGAAGCTGGAACTTCTAAGAATATACTCGTATGCAATTTTAAAGAATTTAAATTTTTGATATAACCTTAATAATTTTTAGTTTCATTTCCAATACCAAAATGTACGTAGCATTAAGAATAAGCTTGATGAGTTCTCATGTAACGGAAGTCATTACAATATCTTTAGATGTGATAGAAATTTTTCCCTAACAGGGCATAGCCGCCGGGAGGGGGAGGGAGGAAGGCGTGATCTATTTTCGTGTAGTACAGCTTGACATGCCAAAATTAATAGCCGCATCCTATAACAACTCGATGTCTTGATAGATTATTTCGTAAATTATCATTCCCATTGGCGACTTTAATATTCTTAACTTTCGTCACAATAATCCCACGTGTCGGCAAACTACCATTTTGAATAACTTTTCCGATTTAATAAACTTACAACAATACAGCGGTATGTTTAATTCACTTATGAAATGACTCGGGATTGTCTATTTTTGGTCCAAGACAATTCTGCTTTCTATCCAGCTTTAAGCATTGCGTTCCAGCTTACGTGTATCCCAAGCCATCAACTTTCCCACCAACAGCTCAAACAGAATATGTAATATCCGAAAAGCTATCTTTCCCGCTCTCTACGGAGCCATTGCTGGTGCAAAATAGTCAATCTTGGACAACGGCGCAGATGTTAACATTGCTTGTAGTAAATTTTATAAGATAATTTATAGTCTGCGTGATAAATTTGTTCCTGTCTACTTTCAATGAGCTAGACCTAAGAGGTTTTCTGTGTGGTATGCTGGTGAAATCATTGGAAATATTAAACTAAAATATATGTTATACAAGAAGTATAAAAGTTCGGCGACCTTAGTTAATAATATTAGCATTTATCGTCTAATTTCTGTTCGATCCAATACATCAAACATATTTGAAACTGGGTTATATAAACATCTGTATTTTGCGACAGCAAATTACATCTCTGCAGTCCAGCATGGTTTTATTGAAAAGAGACTAACTTAGCAAATTTTATGGAGTTCGCTATAGAAATATAAAATCCTCAAGGACAGATCGATGTCATCCACACCGACATGTCGAAAGCGTTTGATAGTATCGACTATGGTATTCTATTGCATGAGTTACATAGCTTTGGTTTTTCTGTGTCGCTTGTTAATTTATTTGATTCTTACCTTGGCCACCGCAGATTTTATGAATCTTACAATGGCTTCCGTTCTGTTACCAGAGTTCTTACATCGGAAATACCACAGGGTTCAAATCCGGGTCCCCTCCTCTTTCTGTTATTTGTCAACGACGTTTCAGATCTGATTGATTACGAGATCTTGACGTATGCTGATATTAAAATTTACCTAAATATTACATCGATTGATGATTGTCTGAAACTTCAGTATAATTTAGAATTAATTTATAATAGGATTTAGAGTTAGGGAAGATTTTCCACTCGGAGAGCATAGACATCCTAGCGGTGTATGAAAGAAACCTTGGTGATTCTTTAACTACAGAGTAAGGTGTGGTGGTGGCTTTGGTATTTGCTATTCGTAGCAGTTTTTGCTATTTATCCTTTCTGTCGTCTACGTGGTTTAATCATTCTAAATACCATTTTGGTCATAATTTTACACTGATCTTCACGTCAATGCTTTATACGGTTACCCACATAATAAGTGACGAGACATATTTTCAAGTGGGCGAATTTGTAAGCAAAAACCGTTACACCCACAAAATCGAACTATCTGGCGTTGTTTCTACGCGGATGGGATGATAGAACGGTATTTCTGTGAAAACGAAAATAGGAGTGCTATTATTGCTACTGGAACCCGATTCTGAAACATGATTTTTAACTTTTTATTTAAGAAATCTATAATATCTCGTACAGTCGCAGAAACAACAGCTCCAACGACTTGGTGGTGAAATCATTTCTCGGTGAAGAAATATCAATTGCCTAGCTAGATCATGCGATTTAACGCCTCTAGATCTTTTCCTTTGGAGTGGTTTAAAAATAGTTTACGCTAATAATCAAGAAAGAAGTGATGATTATTAAAGAGAATATTATACATGGTAGTCGCAAAATTGGCTTGCAGTTACGCCAAAATGCAGCTGAAAATTTTATTGTCATCACTAAACCGCAACTTACTCATACTGAGATTTGAAATAAAAATAGTGTTGCATTTTAAAATGTAACATTTTATTAGAGTTGAGGGACGATTTAGCCCTCAACACTTCCATTCTAATTCTCCAAACGAAAGAACCACCAACCACCTTAATGATTCATATCTTCTAGAAATATCAAATAATTCAACTGATTACCAACAAAGGTTGATCCAGCACTTAATTTCTTTGTTCTGTATACGTTAAGGACTATAAAATTGTGATCAGAACCAAAAAATCTTTACATGTTGCTTACCTCTCTTTTTAACTTCTAATATGTAAATGCTTCGAAGTAAAATAAGTATTTAACTACAAAATCGCTTTCCCACGTACAAATACGTGAATATACGTTGGTATAATCTAAAAGTCATTAATATTTTTAATGGCCTTATTTAATTATACTTATAATTTCATTTTAATAACGCTAAACTGCCCGACATTTTATTTTCATCGTTTCCTTTCCTCGCACGCAGCGTCTGAGCCGTTTTTCTTTTTTCTCGACGTTAGTCTGGTTAATTCTAGGTCTCCTATAAAAGAAAAACATTAAGTTACGATGATATAATGAACATAATTTTCGTTTCGAGTTCTTCATTTCGCCTCTCCGTACTGCGAGAAACGTTGGAAAACTGGAATGGCTCCAAGTGTATATGTATATGTGTAACGGAGGCGTCTGTTGCAAATTATATATGGAATATATATCATCTACTATGTTGCTGTACAGTTTATACGATAGATTTAAGTTTTTAAAGATCTTGCTTTATATGTTTTTGTTGGGCTTCTACCACCCAGTATGGTGTAATCCGATATCGGAAATAACAAGAATTAAGTACGGCGTTTCAGGTTTCACCTGAAAACATCCTAGAATAGGCAACTGGTTTGCAAAACAAGCTAAAAAGGAATGGAAAAATCTGAAATTTCCATCAGAATCATTGGCATGAACAATAGCTTTTCGATATAAACTTTGATGTGGAGCAAATGTGAATCCTTTCAGATTTCAGCTGGTCCTTTGTTGGATTGCTTAGAAATCGATATTGCGGAAGTAAAAATACATCACCAAGACAAATTGCAAATAAAGTATATACACTAGGGTGACAGAATAAAATAGACACCAGGTAAAGCGGTATAAATATGTAAACAGCTAAATTCTAAGAACGAATTAAGAACTTTCTCTTGTCATTAGAGTAGGGGCAGATGTATCGGAAGGAATTCTTCATAGTTTAGTATCGTTACAACTATGCCTCGCTTACAAGGTTCGAGTGATATTAGCGATTTCACCCGGGGTCGCATCGTTGGCCAGAGTGAACGCGTGAAATAAGTAAATTTTTAAATATTCCGTTGTCCGCAGTTAACCGTGTGATTACACAATTTAAATGCAAGGAAAAAACAACAGTCTAGCCGAGACCAGGTCGTGCCGGACCTTCTGAAAGAAGTAAAAGGGTGCTTGTGCGCGAAGTGTTAAGAGAACCGCGAGAAAGTACAGCTGAGCTTGCGGCAACTTCACAGAGAAGTCAGCGCACCGTTCTGCGATACCTCCACAGTGCGAGGATGTATAGAAGGGTGGCAAAGAAAAAACCTTTCCTTACGGCGTTTCAAGAACGGCGCCGAATGGCTTGGGCAATCTAAATGCGAACGAAGCCCGAAAAGTTTTGGCGGTCTGTCATTTTTTCAGACGAAAGCAGGTACTGCCAATTCAGTGATAGTGGTCGTACGTGGGTATGGAGACGTTCGTCACAGCAACTGAACGACAAATTTTTGCATCAGACGGTGAAATACGGCGGTGTGAACATCATGGTGTGGGGCGCGATATGGTATGGTGGAAGATCGCAATTAGTAATCTACGACGGAAATATAAATGCGGCAAAATATATCCAAATATTAACAGAAGGACTACTACCGATATTCGACAACGCCATTTTATCTAAAGAAGACGCCACTTTTATGGAGGATGGAGCACCGTGTCACAAAGCAAGAACAACAACCGCATGGAAAGAGGAACAGGGGATTCTGATTTTACCATGGCCAGGCCAATCACCAGACATGAATCCGATAGAGAATGTTTGGCACACATAATCCAGACAAATATGGCGAAATGACTCCAAAAACCCAGCAATAAGAAAGAACTCGTGGCAGCTGTTACAGAAGAGTGGTTAAATATTCCAGAAGACACCATTAATCATTTAATAGATTCTATGCCACGACGACTCGCAGCACTTGACGCAAGTAAAGGAGGATCGACAAAATATTAATCTAATTTAAACATTTTAAAATATTTTGTATATATAACGAGAATAGAATCTTTTTTAATTAGTAGGTGTCTATTTTATTCTGTCACCCTAGTGTACATAGTTGGTATTTCCGACGCATAACAGAAAATATTTAGACGTATGAATGCAGGACGCAGTATACATACAACATGGGAAATGCGAGATATAACAAATAGATTTATAGACGTTAAAATCGTAAAGATATGGAAAGAGAATTAAACAACATCGCTTGAAGTTTTCAACATCACCTTGCAGGCAATTTCGTTTCGAGCAAAAAGAATCTATGAAATACTAATTAATTTACTTCTATGAGAACTAATCAAAGCGAACCATCTAAACAATTAAGCAACCAAAAGAAGACTCGTACCATCACCTAAAAACCGAGCACTTCTATAGCACAGCTACGAGATGCGCATGCTAAAAGATAAAAAAAAAACAATTTGAGAAAGCAACCTAATCAATACAATTCAATTTTATATACATTTACAGATGTATACGTATATAAAATGCACCCATATAAGTACATATCTAACATCTGCGCGCTTTGTTGTATCCAACAGTTTGTTATCATCATCGCCAATTTACAAGCAAATTAATTCTTATTCAACGGCCTACTTGATTACAAAATGCCAATTTATTCTCACCAGTCCTTCTATGCGCTCTCTGCTTCGTCGATCATCCTTCTTTCCCTTTATAGAATATCAATTATTAACGCATTTATTACCATCTCGCTTATAGATATCGTCCGATGTTGGCAATCGTAATAATTTGTGTTGGTATCGAAAAGATAACAAAAGCTATCGGTTCGCTTTGCTGTAGTTTAAATTATGAAAATGCGGAAGATTTACTTGAGTCCATAAACGATGCCTCGTAGTTTTTTTTGTTGGTGCTATAAACTCGAAATTCCGTATTGATTTAGCACAAAACATTTATGACATGAAGAAATATCTAAAATAAATCGAATACCTTTCATGGCACCGTATACAAAAGACAAGTTTCAATGTCCCGTGCATTCAAGATTTGTAAGCCATGAATTTTTCCAAATTCTGGAAATAATTCAGAATTATCATAAGCTTGCGCTAGTTCTCATTAAACTTCAAACTAGTAATACGTAGGAATTAGGATAGGATCTAATTGCTAAGTTAATGTAAAACGGGTTCAAGGCTGGTGATATCTGCGATACCAATATTCGCACACTTCAGAACTAAAGAAAATATATTTGGAATCTTAAAACAAACACTTCGGATCCCATCCCCAATAGAGTACGTTTCATAAATCTGTCTCTCCATTGGTTTGGAAATTCGTAGATCGTAGATAGAATGGGGGGTACGAAGTACCGGGAATCTTTTCCCTCAACTTCTCCATCTGAATGGAATTCGCTCGGACGTCCAGCTACTCAGTTCACCTTTCGCCCGAGTGAATTTTCCTCGACGCATTTGACGGACGTCGTTTCCCCGTCTTATGGTAACTCACTCGAGCTTCCGGCTACTCGATCCACCTTCGGCTAGAGTGAGTCGTGGCTTAGACGGGGTGGAAATGGGTCTCGCATCCGTCGGGATGCGAATGACACGGACTTCCGGCTACTCAATTCACCTTCCGCACCGGGAAACCGCACCTGCGACGAATTACGAGGGTCCCATCTCCGGATGGAGGTCAGCAGGTTGGTTGCTTCCTGCTGTTGGTCTGGTTGCCCTCGACGTTTGGCGTGTCTCGGGCGGGATAGAAGCGTAATCTCGGCCCCGTCGGGGTAACGGCTACCCGAGCGTCAGGCTACTCGATCCACCTTCGGCTCAAGGAAACCGCACCTGTGACGAAGCGCGAGGGTTCCGCTTCTAGGCGGAGATCAGCGGGCTGCTAATCCTCGGCGTTGGCCACGACGAGTGACCGTGGGCGGGCGTACTTCCAAGGGATCCTGGGGTCGTACGCCTGGGAGTCCGACACGAGCGGGTTGGAATGGTCTACCGCTCGTTCGAAGAATCGGGCTGCTATCTTCCGGATGAAGTCCATCAGTGGCTCCACTCCGGTGTCCTCGTGGATGGTGGTGTTCCTTACGAACCAAGGTGCGTTGAGGGCGCTGCGCAGTGCCCGGCTCTGGAACGCTTCTAGTTTTCTGATGTGCGTGGGCGATGCGGTTGCCCACACGGCGGATGCGCAGGTTATGGCGGGCCTAAGGACGGTTTTGTATATCCGAACCTTAAGCGAGAGATCTAGCCTCCCTCCTCCAGCCATCATCGGGTAGAGGGTCCCAAACATCTTACGTCCGCGGTGGATGTGGGCTGCCCAGTTTACCCGGGAGTCTAGCGCGACGTGGGAGTCACGTTGCCAAGGAATGATGCCTCCTTGGAAGGTGAGATCCGGCGCGTTGCCGAACTTCCTTCTTCGGCGACCTCCTATCGCGAAAAGCACGGCCATGCTTTTCTGGGGGTGGACGGCGATTTTCCACTTTGCGTACCAATCCCGCAAAGTGTCGAGTGCTGCCTGGAGATGTCGGTCGATCACTCTGAGAGACCTGGAGTAGATGCAGACATCGTCCGCGTACATCGCCAGGTTGATGTGCGCGGTTGTCGGGATGTCGCTGGTGTAGATGTTGAACAGCAGGGGTGAGATCGCTGACCCTTGCGGCACGCCTGCTGTGGCCGTCCTCGTGGTGGACCGCCATCCTTCCACCTTGACTTGGAAGGTTTGGAAATTGGAATCATACCCATAACTTATATCCACAAATTATCTACAGACATAGTCACAGCAAAGTCAACAGTTATAACACGAATGTGCGACTCCTGTCAGTCATTCGCTCAATGTTAGACATAGCTGTGGTGGGAGAACATAGGATTGTAGATACGTTCCCGTCGTTGACTTTACTCAGATTACGGGTGTATACTCTGTTATATCTAGAGACTGGATTGTATGCAAAGTGCATATACTTTATTTTATTTATTTATTACATTTTACGTCTATATGTAGATGTTACACTGATTAAAGTTAATTAGCGTTAACTAATTTTAATCAGTGTAAGACATCTACAAATAAACGTAAAATATAATCAATAAATAAAACAAAATATATGTACTTGCCTATAATCCTGTCTCTACTTATATCTAATCTAATGCAATAACATATATTACCATGTTTTATACATAAAAGCTAAATGACGATTGCAAGGACTGTGTGGATGTACAATTTGACAGTCGGTAATACGGTTGACAATGAGAGCCCACGTGCTCTCGAAACGCTGCGTTCCGCATAATTAATAAATTTGTGTGAGTGGAGTTTACTGTTATACCTGTGTATTGGTAGTTGGTAGTTCTTGCAACACACTGAGATCTTTTGCATCGGATAAAACTGATTCGTCGCTTACGTAGTCAAATGAATTTTCAAAATTCACGTTCGTACAAACATCGCATGCGTCTCGACGTCGTCAAGCGATATAGACACCAAACTAAAAACGTGTAATACACATGCGAAACCGATGCGTCTCTTTCGTGCTGGGCGGACCGATGGAAGTGCTGCGCGCACGGAAGCATGGGCAGGCGGCGACAGAGAGACAAAACGGAAAAGCGTAGCGGCAGATGGAATGGAAAAAATGGTAATTACCAGACATGGAAGCTGGCCGTATACGAGGCGAAAAAAATTCACAAAAACCGCGCGTATGTATACGGCTATGTATGTACATACGCAAGCCCGGTACATATACTAGGCGCCCCCATATATTGATTGCATATTAAATAAAAAAAAAGCGGCCCGTATAAAAGTGAAACAAATCGTAAAGTCATTTCGCTCAGACACATTGAAATTTCATCCGCGCAAAAATAACGACGATCCTGATGGTGTATAGCGGGCGCTGGAGTTCCCTATACGTACGATAGGAGGTACCCGTATCCGTTATTCCAAAACGAAACACGCGAATCGTACACATTTTCCTATACTCATATTTCAAATGGCTATTTTTATTTGTCTGTCAAACTTTTTCCGCATGCCTGAAAAATGTTTAATTATTTTTGCGTTTCATATCGAGAGGAATGGCGGAGGCCGCGCATTTTGAAGGGTTGCTCTAGCTCGGCGTGATGGTATGGGGAGAAGGGATAAATGAGTCACACGTGGAGGGTAGAGGCGGTTCGTGATATCCACCACCGGACCAGAGGCGGCCGAGCCTGTTAGCTCGAGCACCGTCGCACATCTATGTATATCGCCGATATTTCATTTGAAAAAATTTGTCGGGGAGTTCGTCGCGAGTCCGGATGGGAGAAATAGCTTCGTATGTAGTCAACCTATCGCGTTAAACCACCCCTGTTTACATTATATGCAGTAGCAGTAACAGAAATACTATATGTACAATAGTAAAGTAATTATTTATTATTAGTGAGAGGTTCTTCTGTGGACAACCTACATTTACCCATCAAAATAATTTCACATTTCAAAAAGCTTAAGTAGCGCAACAGTATTACTCTTGCTATAATACTTCCGCCGTAAAAGCCGTGTAATCGTTGGGCGATTTTAGGAACATGTATATTACATTTAAATACGATGTATGAGGGCCATCCGGAAAGTAAAAAAAATTTCTGTAAAAATTTTTATTAAATATTAAACGAAATTGTATTTTACATTAAATTAAATACCCAAGCTGCTTTACTACGTAACACATGGGCTGAAAAGTCCCGGGCCTAACACATAGATGACGCTAGTTTTATTGCAGTCACCTTTCTCTCAGTTAGTACTAACCTTCAAAAGACAGCTGTTAAAATTTCATGATATTCTATTCATTAGTTTGTGAGTTATTGTGCTAAGAGTCACGCTACTTTTCTTATTTTCAAAACAATGGATCAAAAACAATTTCGTGTTTCAATTTTACACTGCTTCTTGATGGGAAAAAAAAGTACCGTTCGAACGAAGCAATGGCTTGAAAAGTGTTATGGGGACTCCGCTCCATCAGAAACAACAATAAAACGTTGGTTTGCTGACTTCAAACGTGGTCGTAGAGACACCGATGATGCAGAACGCAGTGGACGTCCAAATGAGGCGGTAACACCAGAAAACATCAAAAAAATCCACAAAATCGTTTTGAATGATCGAAAACTGAAGTTGCGTGAGTTAGCTGACGTCAAGATATCAAAAGAACGTATTGGCTTTATATTGCATGAGCATTTGACTATGAGAAAGCTCTGTTCAAAGTGGGTGCCGCGTTTGCTCAGTGTTGACCAAAAACTAGAACGTGTTGATGATTCTGAGCAGTGTTTACATGCTTAAAGGTAACAAACCGGAATTTTTGCGTCGATATGTGACAATGGATGAAACATGGATCCATCACTTCACTCCGGAATCAAAACGATCGTCATCTGAGTGGCCAGCAACTGGTGAACCTCGTCCATAGCGCCCGAAAGCACAACAATCGGTTGGAAAGGTTATGACTTCGATATTTTGGGATGTGCGTGGTGTAATATTCATCCACTATCTTGAGAAAGGAAATACCATCAACAGTGAATATTATATAGCGTTATTGGAGCGTTTGAAGGCCGAAATTGCAAAGAAACGACCGCATATGGCAAAGAAGAAAATTTTGTTTCATCAAGACAACGCACCGTGTCACAAGTCAATCAAAACAATGGCAAAACTACATGAATTGAACTTCGAATTGCTCCTACATCCACCGTATTCGCCAGATTTAGCTCCCAGCGACTACTGGCTGTTCGCAAACCTCAAAAAAATGCTCGCCGGTAAGAAATATCGCACGAATGAAGAGGTTATCGCTGAAACTGAGGCCTATTTTGAGGCAAAAGATAAATCGTTCTACTAAAGTGGTATTGAAATGTTTGGAATGATTGCGTTGCTCTTGATGGAAATTACGTTGATGAATAAAGCTAATTTTGAACCAGAAAAATCGTGTTTCCTTTGTTAGGCCCGGGAGTTTTCAACCCATGTGTTATGTAGTCACCGTTAAAATTTAGACACTTGTCCTGTCGTTTTATCAAGTCCTGTATGCCCTCTGCATACTCCGTCACCGCCAAGTTGTTGAATCACCGATTAACAGCTTCTTTAAGTTTATCGTAACTTCCGTATGGAATCTTTCAATTTAGGGAATAACCGAAAATCACTTGGGCCTGAGTCCGGACTGTATGGCGGATGTTGAAAAATTTAGGGTTTAGACTTGGGCGAGTTTTGTGTAGTTCCATATTAACTGCGGAATAGAATATTTGTTTTTTGCAACACCTCACAAACTTACGTATGTATTAAAGCAAATAGTAAGTTGCAAAGATATGCACATGAAAGAAAAAATAAAATTAAAAAAATGCATCGCATTTTTCACAGAAAATATTTGGAATAATGGTAATAATGGTAATATAAAATATAAGACTCTTAAACTTAATAATGCATGATGAACCCTTTATTTAAGATAACTTAAGAATTAATTAAATTAACTGATGCCGTTGTATTGCTTACTAGTTTTTATTTTTACTAAATTTACCCTCTAGTAGGCCATGAAATTTTGTTTCTTTAAACTTAAGTTGATAGAATAACTCTAAAAACGTGAAAATTGATTTATTCTGTGGCGTTAGTGACACCCAATATACCAATACAATACACATGATAAATCTATTGTATTTGTCAGTCTCAAATCACCATTTACTGCTAACAAGGTATTTTGAAGAAATAGTTTCATGACTTGCTAGAAGGTAAATTTATGTGATCGTAAGTACGATTGTTGTCAAAGTTATTTTATGTGAGCTAGTCGTTCTAACAATTAAATTGCGGTCTCGCAACGGCATTTATTCTTCAGACTCTGTTAAAATAGCTTCTAGAAATTCGATGTGAGAATCGGAATTCACTAGAGAAGAAACTAAACGTATTGGTGTCCTACTGTTATGCGTAAACGGTGCTTAAAATCCTAACAGCACCGCCACCAAAATTTCGACTTATTGCAATTTTAGTGTTCTATAATATCTAAAACCATTAGAACCTTGTAACATTAAATTTCTTCTTACGAAATATGCGATGATTCTTTCCATAATCTTCTTCAAATTTCGATATTGCTTGTTTCTGTTTCTCTATTAGAAAGGTGATTTTAAAACCTATTTTACCAATCGGAAACCTATAATGCCGTATAAAATTTCTTGATATATAACGTTCTTTTATTTACTGCTAAATTTAAATCCGATTTTATTGGCTGTAAAATACATTACTAGAAGATGCTATCTCCGATATCAGATGTACTATTTTATTATATTCAGAATTGCAGTTGTAGGAAATTCCCAACTTTTATCGTTGGTAAATACTTATCTGAGAGCATCGCATTATGTGAAACTACAAAAATTTCGTTGAGTGTATTTATATCTTCGGCGAAGTGTTAAGCCGTTATAACCGTTACCAGGCCATCGTTAAAAAGGCGGCTACCACGTCACGTTGACGAAAATTCGATGCGATTTTTAAATTTAATGAAACAAAACGAAGTAATCATATATGTAAAACGTTATGTTTGCATTTTTCCCTGTTGCTAGTTTCAGTTATTTCTTTTTTTCGTTTTTTTTGAGCGAACGTTTTTTCATGTAGAGTGGTAATTTTTTAAAAACTGTCGACGACAAATCCGGCCGTTTTTTACATTTAATCAACAAAAAAACAAATGCGCCTGCATATTTAACGCTTCGGTTTAAATATTTAAATTTTTCGGATGCTGGTGCAACGGTCTCGTCAACGAGGATCCTGTTGGTTGTAACTAGAAAACACAGCAACAAAAAATGGATGGTTTATCTAAAATTTTTCAGAGAGAAAAATGTAAAGGTGATTAGAATAGCTGAAGTATACGATAGAACTTGGTGAACTATTATAATTTGATACTAAAGCAATCCCACACTTGTTGCTAATTCAATTTCTGTGGTGTTGCCGACGATAATTTTTTGATTTGAATTAGTTTGTCAATAAAAATTTACTGTTCTCTTTAGATTTGAACCTGGAGCTTCTGTTTGATAGACCGGTGTGTGCCCGTTTAGACTATATGTATGCATTTTTATTCAGGAACTGAAACAAGTTAAGAAATTAACGTTGACAATACGAAGGAGACTAAATTATCAGTGTGTATCAAATTTAGCGGCTGATCCCGTGAATGCGACGTGCTAATGTACGAAATACTTACTAATATAGTGAGACAAATATAGAATGTGGCATTCCAGATGCGCAAAAAATATCAAAATTCAATTGGTTTACTCTGATGATAACATATTTTGATTTTAAACAAATTTAAATTAGGAGGTGCATTTGAAACGAGACCGTTGTAATAGTACACCGGCCAATACGGTGATCTTTTTATAAATGTTGAGACGCATACGTCATATGCTGATTGTGAAATTTGTTTCAAAATTGCTTCATCAGGTCTCGACCTTGAGACATTTGCCTAAATAGTGTTCCAAAAAAATATTGTGTAATAATGTATTTGAAGTTATCTTCAATACAAAATATAAGAAATGTACTCCCTAACGTGTGTTGTTATGTCTGAATAATTCTTACCAAATTTGGCATATCGTATCGATCCAACAACGCTCTTCTTTGGCCCACTACCAACCACATTAAAGAATTTAATAATTCTGTGCTACATGAGGACATAGAAGATAATCGACAAATTATTCAAATCAAATTTAATTTGTTATAGTCGCAGTTATCTGACAATCACATGAACTACAAAGGAGATATTTGTACAAGGAAATTCCAAAAATAAGTATTGTTTGAAAGGCTGGTATCCCAAAAATAAAGTGAAGTCCTTAAAAATACCGGGTGCTCAGGATGTTCTTGGTTATTTTGACAACCTGTGGAAATTTGAAGCCTTGTAGATTGCGATAAAATGAGATATTTTCTTACACAATTTTAGAAGATAAGAATAACTAATTTACTCTTCATAAGATAACTTATTGTGAAAGAAATTACGCATGCTACTCCTTCCTTGGTGATGCGCAAGAAGAAAATTCAGAATGGAAACAGTTTACAATAAGTTGTAGTTGTTTAAATTAACGGCAATAAGACCACAGAAAATTACAGATGATATTGAAATTGTTCACCATTTTCCTCCAATTATTTTCTGCATTCCCTCCTGATGCTACCAGTTATATTGCAGTATGTAGCTATTTAGAATTTCCTTAATTTTCTCTATAATTCTATCTTCAAGATCTGCATAATCTTGCACTAGTACCTATAGTAAATAAATTATTATTCTACAATTGCCAAACACCTCTAGTATCATATTTAATCATTTTACCCGCTGTATGAACTGTAGCACTTTCGTATGGAGGGTAATCTAAACTTACATACTTCATCTTTACGAAGCTGATTAATGTATATCCAACTTACTTGACTCCAAATATTTCTGAATACCCGATATAAATAGACTGGCAAAAAAGAAACAATATAAGATGTTTTATCACAAACTATCGAGCTGAATAACAGAAACGTTGTTTATCAACCTACTCGAACTGTGTTGTAGTTAAATGATGAGAAGCGAATCTAGTGTTGTTGGGGCAATAATTTTACTATTTATGACTAAAATTTTTGTTACTGCGGTTTGAATTAAGCACTTAGAGCATTGATAAGAACAAGATCTTTAAGAAATTCTTCTGGGTGGCAGATTTTTTGTTGCTCAGTGTATAATTATAAATGTTGTGCATTGTAATACCATATCTGAAGGGTAGCTATGATAATTTCTGCCCTAGCGCAGTACACATTTTTTAAAGTTTCTGGCAAATTTGTTTAGTTTTAATTTTACTCGGTATGTAGCACTACCGTTTGTTAATAAATTTCGCTTAAAACGGCTTGAATTGCAAAACCTAAATGAGAATTTTCCATCTGCACAGACTCACGGAGAGTAAATACGGACAACACTGACTACTTACCGTGATTGGTGTGTTCTCTCTCGTTGATGTGGCGGCAAAAATGCTGAGTTTAGATTTACAATGAGCATCTACCCAGCCAAAGTGAATTTTAAGCTCTGGAAATACGATATGGTTCTCTTTTTTTTTTCGGAGTACAGTTTTATTTAGCTTGAATAATTTGAAACTGTTGTGACATTTTTTCTCGTTAAAATTACTGCATTGACTGTTGCGTAATACTGCATTGTATAAAGTTAAAAATATGCAATTATTTAAAGACAATCGGACTAATACACTTATTTTGCTGTTTCAGGTGAGTGTACTATGCTTGCTGAAAATGAGGAGATTCATAAGGAGTTTGGTGAGATGCTTTAGTTGTCTAGTATTTAAGAACATTATCAAACTTATTGCTATCGTAATTAAAATTATTATTTTGACTATTCTCGGTAAGTCTTTTCTTGTCATAGAATTTAAAACATTGCAAGGGAGATATTTTCAGGTTTGATCGGTTGAGGAACGTGTGGACGTTCAGATCTTGCAACACGACCGTAAACCGCTTATAATTTCTGTACGAGACATACACCCTTCACCACACACTTTTTTCAACAGTTCATACGTCTCAGCATTTTTTTTCCTTTTTTAGAACAAATTTTAATATTAATTCTTTGTGATTTCGTAACAGGAACACTTGCTGTACAGTTAGTAAAATGCGTCTAACTTTATAAGCTATCATCCGATTTGCTCGAACTTGAGTTCATTTAAAAGAGGAAACCAGTGAGTTTACTGTTGCCTTTTAATACATGCCGCTAGGTATTATATGATTTAAATTAAAGTACCGTTATTTAATTGTCAGACTGTGTATGTAAATTTAATACAGTGTCTATACATAGTTCACCATCAAGAAGGTTAAGTATCTACTATTTTAGTGTGGTTGGATCACTCCCACAAGCGCTCCAATTTTAGAAAAGTGCCTTACCTCACCATTAAGAATTTTTCTTTTCTGTTTGAATTTTGTACCTGTTGTAATTTACTGTTATTTTAGGTCAGGATTTTTCATTAATCATCATCATATGTAATATGAATGAAAGTTAGCAATCATACACAACTTCTTTATTGTCCTTTTAGCAATGGTAATTTGGATTGGAATTTGTCGGGATTCTTAATTTATGTGGGTAGATCTACCGCAGTGGCGTAAAAGATTAAATACACAGAAGGTAAATGTAATATTTGGCCCTCGTTAGTTCATTTAATTATAAACCTATTCTCATGAAGTTTTATCTTGTAGTGTGCGATAATGTTGAATGGTTTCCTTTGTTACTTTGCAGTTTTACTTAAATTTTTTTTATTTCTTCAAAAAATCGCAAAGATGGCTATTGCTATTGCTAAGTGACTACTCTAGAAAGAAATCATTTGAAAAACTCTGAATGAAGTCTGTTGGAAACATGATGTTTCGTATTCCTTGAAAAAGCGGTTCCTGTTTCGTGACATCAAGATACAATAACTACGTACGGGGTAGGCGCCATAAATTCTCGGCCTGACATAGAAAAAATAAACTTGGAACAATTTTAAGAAATTTTATTTTTCAATGTAACCTCCCCTAACTTCTATACATTTATTACGTTGATTAATTAATAATTCGAAACACTTGTGAAAATAATCTCGAGTTTTTCCGTCAAAATGTTCTATAATAGTTGCTTGCAACTCACTGTTGTCCTTAAAGCGAAGCCCCCTAAGTTCTTTTTTAAATTAGAAAACAAATAAAAATCACAAGGATCCAATAATCGCACACCTTTTGTCAATTTTCCACGACGTTTTGCACGAATACTGTCCCTTAATTTGTACAATAAAGACGCATAATATTTACAGTTGCATTGCACTCTTCAAAGTCAATTAGCAAAATGTCCTTACAATCCCAGAATATTGTGGACATCATCTCTTTCGTTGGTTGAACGACTTTCGCCTTTCTGGGACGAGGTTCATCAGGTCGCTGCCATTCCACGGACTCCCTTTTCGATAGAGGATCATAAAACGAAACCATTATTTCCCCTGTGGGAATGGACTTCAAAATCAACATTCGACTGGAGGTTCACGTTGAAGAGGAGGAAGAAGTCGCGGTACCCACCTTACACTAATTTTATTCATACCCAAATGGTCATGGAGAATTAGGAATACTTGTTTCGGATATGTTTGTTATCACTGCTAATTCCTTCACTTTCAAATTGTGATCTTCTAGTACTAAATCTTCAATAATTGAAATTTGTTGAAGCGTCATCACTTCAATTGGTCGACCCGACTGTTCAGCATCTTCCAGGGATTCTTGCCCTAAACGGAAACATTTTGCCCACTTCTTTACAGTGGAATACGAAGAAGATGCGGAACTCAATTTTCATTACTTTAGACATCTTCATGCGCTAGTAACGTTCGTTGGCTGGCTACTAAAAGCTACTACTCTTCAAACCGCCATATTTATAGCGTAGACCTCGCGTACGAGCATGCAGGCCGTGGCGGAATTTGAACACGCTTAAACCTGTATAAGCCCGTCAGGCCAAGAATTTATGGCGCCTACCTCGTATATGGGTCAAATGTAGTATATTAATCGTGCAAAAGTATCACTTATTTGTTCTGCTGCGTCGTTAAGTATGGTCTGTTCCAAGCGATTCTTTTTGATCTAGATTTGCTTAGGCTTCTTTTAAATAGCAGCATTCATCTAACTTGCTTAACGTTGATGTTTATTCTTCACAATGGCTTTGCGTTAAACGTATGTAAATTGTAATTTTTTTGGTCTACTTTAACGCCTTTTATGCACTTCGGAATAAGAAAAAACAAAAACCCAAATTCTCGTCTTTAAATGGAACTGTGTAAGATCACCAACTTGCGCTTACTAAACTAAAATAGGTACAGCAAATCATCTTGATATAGCCAAATAGTCCTATCTCTATAAATATTCTATTGATGAATGTAAAACTTTGCAGGAATTACTTTAAATCATAAAAGCTTCACCGCCAAAAGTTTTATACAAGTCCGTGATGGTAATTGAAGTTTAAGTCGCGCATAGCAGCTGTAAATGAGTTTTGGTTTAAAACTAAGCATTGGAAACTTAACACAATCCCCGTAATTTTAAAGTAAAAGGTACTATTAATCTAAGTTAATTGTTCAAAACTTGATACACAACAAGCAAACATCGAAAAAGCCACAGCGCGCTTGATTCTACAAACATATATCGTTTCGAACCTATTCATTTTCCGCCGGAAAGTTATTCGCCATCCTTTTCCTCCGCAAGTTCGACGAATCTTTTTTCGATTAGCGGTCGCGTTCAACCCCACAGCGGTTTACCAGCGACAGAGACCGCGAATCCTGCAATAAATTAAACTCACATATGTCATACATTTTAAAAAAGTAATCCTGCGCCCGTTCCCCGACCATCCCTTCCCCGCGCCGTTGCTGCCATTGCTTTTTCGTTCGCACCGCCAACATGACGATGATAGTGGTGAAGTGCAGGGGGTGAAAACCGCTTCGCCCCTGTTCCCCGTTCCAGCGTATAACTCGAACTTGGCGGGGGCGAAAGAGCGCTACGTATAAACGACATCATGGAATCGAACAATAACAACAACAAATGGATGCGAGGGGAAAGAGTATGGAAGAAAAAGTAATCCGTTTTGCAATGTCACTGCAGTCGACGCTTCGCGCCGAACGCCAAGTTGTAATGGCGGGCGAGAAAAAAAACAAGAGCATGTACAGAAGTAATAAATAAACTGGAATGGAGATGAGCAAAAACGGATACGACACTTCACAATAATTTTTCATTATATTCTACACGTATACAGTGATTCGGAATAAAATATTTATATACATATGCGACGCCATATATTACACCAGACAATCCAGCCAAGCAATATAGATATCTTTTAAAAGGGCTTTTAACCTTCTATAATAAAGCTGACAAAGTTTTGTTAAAAAGCTTGTTTATGTCACTATAATGTGGATAGCGTTGTAAATCACTATAGATTTAGTATAAGGTGTCCAGCTGTGAAATTTCAATACTGTCGTCAACATATGGCGTGACATTCCTGGTACTCTAATTAACAATGGGAAAGGATTTTTGATAGAGCTATCTTGGTCTTGATGGAGCGATGAAAGTTTTAGAATAGAATTTACGAAATTAAAGCTAAAATTTGGCTTAGGGTTTAACATTATTATCCATTACTGTCCAGAAAGGCACTGCTGTTTTTAATTCCATGTATAACCGCTAATCTCCGCGGAACTTCCTTTTTGGGCCATTGTGAAGATAAAAAGGCAATTACCCAACAAGCTTAATTTGGTTCACATTTGCGACAGAAACTAAGTATTACCGATTCTTCGTATCTTCTTATTTGTGACGAGCATGCACTACCATTCTGTTTATCGAATTCTTGGTTAGACTTTGAGTTAAGAATACTGAACACTATTTTTTTGAATAAATAATGAGTACTTTTAAGAGCGATTTTTATTTCTGTTGGCTTAACTTTAGCCCTCTTAATAAATCTTTCTATAGCTTAGTGATGATCCATAATACACATGAATGATACGAGGAAGGAAAGTTGCTTTAAAGTAATTACCGCTAGAGGATATAAAAACGACATGCACCTCGGTCAGCATCACAAAGTATGTCATTGTAAGTAGT
The DNA here is from genome assembly GCA_023509865.1 of Trypoxylus dichotomus. NCBI lineage: Eukaryota > Metazoa > Arthropoda > Insecta > Coleoptera > Scarabaeidae > Trypoxylus > Trypoxylus dichotomus. The sequence continues at coordinate 86,315,633 of CM042074.1, read as the reverse complement.
AACGGAAATCTACACTTTTGGGTGACGCTTGAAAATATACCATAAAATATCAGAGACAGGGGTTAATTGGAAAATTGAAAAAACACCTCAAAGTATTGTTGAAGACCATGGAGTAAATTAAGACGTAATTTTTAAATATTGAAATCACGTTTTCAAAACCATCTAACCAATGCAAGTTGGTCAACATCAACAGCATCAACTGGCAATTGATATTTGTCGCAAATAGCACTTAGAAATCACACTCTTAATGGAACCCAACCTAGACGTGGGTTTACTACTACCGGTAGCGGGAAACTCACTTCATTGTTGTCCCTCCGAGACTGATATCTTTTCAGTAATTTAATTACGTTGGGTAATTGCTAGGAAATTGTAATTTTATCGTTACTAATGCCAACGGTAGTTTAGTATTGATATTTATATTAGTTTAAATGTCACAGTGCTTCAAAGGGACCCGAGCTGAAATGATAAATCGTCTAATTTTCTTCATTAATATAGTGCAAAAGTGGTTCATGACTCAACAAGTCATTGCAATGTATGTTATATCCATAAGCAAATTAGTATATAAATATATGTAAGTATTCCCAATTAGCCAATCCAATCACGTATACGTGCGGTGCACGAGTATTGTGTTTACTACAAATTAGATGTAAAATTATCTTAATACAGGTAATTTTAAGGTATTTTTCCTCTCTTGTCTTAAAAGTAGATTAAAAACCATTGCAGTTTCGCCTGAATATTTTATTAACTGTTAAAAATCCATTAAAGAAGCAGTAAATTAAAATTTACATTAGTTATAATTGCAAATATGGTACGTCGGTGCCAGTAATAGTATTGATAAAATTACTATAATATTTTACATACATCATAATACACATACAATTAAAATATTGTTTTTTGTTAACTTGTCCCGGTTAAACCTAACTAACTAAGATTTGAGTGAGAAAACTCTGGACTCAAATTATGTTTCACAGTGCATTTTTTTTTTTAGAAAAACACTTCTACAGCTGTGGCCATATGTATTCGCCACCCTTTTTTGTTTTTTATTCCGACGAATATATAAGAAATAAAAGAAAATTGATCGATGAAAGTGATTCATTGTGAGTGTATACAGATATATACAGATATTGCTTAATATTTGGTAGCTCCTTCCTGGGCTTTTATCACCGCACGAATTCGTCGGGGCACACTGCTCACTAAGTTGTAGCACTGTTTTTGTGATTTTATTCCACTCTTCGAATGTTTCTGTTTTTAAGCATTGCTTTGTGGTAGATGAGTATTTAGCTACATTTCGCTTTAAAATGTAGCATAAATGCTCAATTGGCGAAAAGTCCGGGGATTGTGCCGGCCATTCCAGGACCCGCACGTTATTTTCCTCGAACCAGCGCATTACTTCGCGAGATTTATGGCACGGTGCATTATCTTGTAGGAAGTAATACTCTGGCTCATCATTATCGAATAATTTTAACGCACACGGTTCCAGAACTTCTTCCAACATGTCGATGTACGTCCGACTGTTCATTCGGCCCTCGCAGACGAACAGTTCTCCGACGCCTATTGCACTCATGGAACCCCAAACCATTATGCTACCACCCCCAAACTTGACAGTCGGGATGATACAGTCTGGATGGAAGGCCTCTCCTCGCCTGCGTCGCACGTATTGAGGCCCAGGTACCACAAAGCTACCTACAGAAACATGAATACTGTTACATCTTGGAACCCATTAAAAAGAATAAAAACACTGTAGATATCAGGAATTGAATACAGAATACCGCAAATGCAATAATTATGTATTACTTACCTCAATATTTGACTCATCCGTCCACATAACATTGGCCCAATTGTCAATGGTCCAGTCGCGGTGACTTGTAGCCCACAGCAGTCTCTTTTTCCTTTGTTGCGGTGACAACCGTGGTTTATGTCGAGCTTTGTATCCACCTAAATTTAATTCACAAAGGCGTCTTTTAACCGTGCGAGGAGAAATAGCAACATTATGTAGCCGGAAAAGCTCACTGGAAAGCTGTTTAGACCCTTTTTTCCGGTCTCGCAAAGACATCCGCTCTAAGACTTGCTCATCTCTGCTAGTTGTCTTCCTTTTTCGACCAGTTTTCGGTTTGTTTGTCAAAGATCCACTCTCTTTGTATCGTTTAATCTTCATTCTAACTGTCGATCGCGCACATTTCACTCGTCGGGCAATAGCAGACACTGACAACCCTTGCTTTTCTAACACCACAATTTGTCCTCGCTCTGCCTCCGTCAATTCGCGTGTTTTCGGCATTACTTATTACTGTATACTATCGTATTACACAGACAAAATCACAGACACAATATTTTCACTCTAACTAGCTCAACCTTACTCTTACAACTTTTAAGAAAGACTGAAGAAATATTCAGAAATTACAATTTTACGTCTATTTTCTAATTTACTCAGAATGGCCTACAATAAACCATTAAACCCTCATTACCAGGTACCTAGTTAAGTCCGCTATCGACCCTGCTTCTTAGAAATACAATAATATTCATGTAACACGTTCAAAACGAGAGTGGCGAATACATATGGCCACAGCTGTATAATACGCTATTCATGATCACCACCATCATTCAGTCACGATTACATCACTTTGCATATGCACTTCGTGCCATAACTCAGCTGTTAATACTACATCCACATCTTCCTTTACCTAAAATTATTTTCCTTAAATTTTCCTCATATTCTCCGTAAATATGAAAACCGTCAGCAGAATGTCGACTAACAGAAATAAGGCCAGACACAATACGCGATACAAAACGTAGATAAAGGGTGAGGAGCCACCTCGGCTGATGCGAACATGAAGAACGAGAAAAAGCTCGCACGGATAGCGGGAAGGGGATCGGCGTAGAAGTGTCTTTGATAATGATGCGTATGTGACACCAACAATCAAAGTTTTGCGCCCGTAGGCTTGACAATACACGCTCGTTTCTTTCTATATACAGACAGGCTCAAACGCTCGAACAACGGGGGTGGAATGGCGTTGAGACGTCGTCGCCGTTAGGCGGGATGTGTGTATGTGCGTGTGTGTGTGTGGAGAACGACAGTTGTTTGTCACCCGATGTTCGTCTGAAGGGTCGTGACAACACGTCAAACGAGGGGTCGGTCGCCGGTGGTGGTAGTGGTGGTGGTAGCAACGCACAGACACAGTTACACGGCGTAGATTACTCTTCTATACGAAGGTACTATAACTATACTAGGGGAATCTGGTCTCTATTCACCTTACTGTCACACCACGGTTTCCATGTACGTATATACCCTCTCGACATCACCGCTGGGGTTGTTTTTTATATTTCGCATACACCGTACTCCTCCACCGCCGCCGCCATCATATTTATATTGATCCGACGTACTTATATTTTCATATATGTTGTGTATTACATGGGGATATGCATCTACAAGGGATGCTAGGGAAATTATTCGACTAGAGGCGATCGTGAGAATAAGTTATTGATAGGATTTAAGCGCTATGATATGGTATTATTGGAAATTAGACCTGACAGCAATCACAGAATCGGGCATTTTTTCTTTTGGAAACTGTTTAAAGGTTAACTTGCACATTTTTTTTATTTTTCTTTTAATCCTACATACTTCGTACCTTGCGGTGTCGGACTACCATTCTGACATTATTTCTGTGATTTTTATACAATCTCTCATCTCTATCTTTCCTCTCGCTAGCCCTCTCCTTTCCCGGCTCTGCCATACATTTTCGCTTCTTACCCTAAATCTGTAAAACATATCTGTATATCCTTTCCTTTTCCTGTTAGATTTTCTGCTAGTTGTCTGATTACAAATATTAAGTCTTGGGTGCTTCTTCCTCCTCTGAATCCATGTTGAATATGTTCTAATGTTGTTTCAAGTTTCTCTCGGAATCTTTCTTCTAGTATTCTTGTCAATACTGTTCCTGCGATGCTTGTTAACCTGCACATAAATGTGATAAAGATTTGCTGGAAAAGGCTGTGCTACCTCCTCTTTCTGAAGCGTTTTATCGTTCATCATATACACCGCCAAGACCCTAATTCTTCTGGGTATCTCTACTTGAAGCTAAAGGTAATGGTCACTACGTCTGAGCTTTATCCGAAGCGATAAACATTAATCCAGAACACATTGAGACGATTGCCTAGGAAACAATGCCCAAAAAAATAATGCTGTTGATACTGTTACTCATAGCACTGGTGAGATTATTCACGGAAAAGTTAATGTGTGAAGAGAAAACGCTTACATGCGTGTATATTTCTGTGTACCAGGCGTCATCAGCGAGGTTTCTAGCGTTTTTCTCTACCTCAATTTGAAATTCTCTCTCGGCTTATATGACCGTTGTTCTAGACGAATACTAAAGGTCGCATTTCTTGGTCATATCTAGTGCCTGCTAACAAAAACATGTCTATGTGTTACCATGAGCAACTGCATTAGCAGCATTATCTTTTAAATAATCCAGAACACTATATTTGTGACGGAGTTTTCTATCAAACCGATTATGAGATTATTTAGAAAGATTTTCTAAAAGTTGTATACCTTGCACGCAATGAAATAAAAAAATGCATCAAAATTGAGGAGATACGATACTTATGGTTGAATCAACGTGAAAAGGTTTGTTGAAATATCTTTATTAAATAGAATAAAATAAATCATCTTGCTCTGGTTATTTTCATTTGTTATCCTAGTATCTTCACTGTTCTTTTTTGACATTTGAGATTAGCGCACATTTTGCCACATTACTTGATAAATTACTAAATATATACCGCTATTATTTACAAAACACGTCCTCTCTACACATTTTAAGTCTATATGATAGGAAGGATCAGGTAAGAGACGAATTTCATATCTCGAGGTCTATCGGGATGGCTTAACAGAAAACGACTAACGGTAAAAAGGACGATCCACACTGGTAGAAAAGAATCTAACAACTAATCTACCTAAATTAGATAATTGTTTTTTAAAAATTTCCTTGAAGAATACACATAACATTGGTAGGCATAGTAACTAGCATGAATAAGTTCATCCAGAAGGAACCTTCTGCCCACTTATTTATTATTATCGATATATCGGTTTTCGTTTGCATCGTTGTTCTTCCTTGAAGGGCCGATGTGACCAAATTAACTTTTAACGACCACATCAGCCGTGTTTCATGCTCCGCACTGGGGGCTCTTGTATTAAGAGTATCGAGGCAGTTTAATTCTGTTGGTGCAATAGTGGTACCATCGCTCTAATCTTGAGTACGCATCCATAGTTTGGTCGTCTTCGTATACATCATCTGTACCTTTCCATGAAAATCTGCTCCAAAATCTGTGCAGGTTTGTCTCCACATACCTCCAAAAATTATTTGGACGCGCTGCTGTTTCTGCAGCGGCGTGAGCATTCTCGGTACCCATCTTGCGCTGACTTTTGTCACACATAATTGTTTTTTCTTCAAACGGGCATTGCAGTAGAAATTTTTGCACTTTTTCGACGATGTCTGATGTGGTGGCCTCAACTGGCCGTCCTGAGTGGGGCTCGTCTTCAATCGACTCCCGACCATATTTAAAAAGAGCATGCTACTTATAAAAATCATTGATTTACTAGGGCATTGTTCCCCATGAACGGTTTCCATTTCATTCAATGTGGTTTGAGCGTTCTTTCCTTGCTTTGTAAGGAACTTTATTACAGCACGGTGTTCAATTTCCTCCATAGTTTTAGTTTTTTTCCGGATTGACTTGTTTAGCACGCAACTATTCGTAAACGACTGACGCTGCAACTTAACTTATATACTAATGATGAGTCGCCAATCAGAATGACACCTAGCGAGTGCCCCTATCCCCACTCCATCCCCTCCATTCCATGAGCTTCTGGACCTTCCTTCGTACACACATTTTTCGTCGTTGCAGTGGCACTGTAGCTAAGGTGATCCTTTAATGTGGAGATCTGCTCATTTTTTTTGGGATTTTACATTATGACACCGTTTCAAATCCAATAATGGGTTAATGTGGCAAATAAATAAGGCTCTAAATTCTACTCGTTCTACATTGAAAACAAACACAATATTACGAATATAACATTTACCAATCAGTTCACGTTCAACATGTTACAACTGCTGCGCTGTCTCCTATACATCACAGCGACATTGCGCAATTGTACATCGCTCTACGTATACACATACATAATATCTGTTATACGCCGTACATGGATCTGCATTGCAAAACCCGGTAATAATATTATATGTGCCATACCTAATATGCAGTGCGGTACATTTATTACATTAGTAGGCTCTGCATGGATTGCCTCGTATGAAGGGGCTTTTCGCGTATCATATATATATAACACGACCCGGGGTGGAAATCCTACTCTTGCCACCCTTAAATTTCATGATACTATCTCGAATTTTCCGTCTCCTTCTCTTTCTGTCCTCTTCTCCATGTCATCACCCTTATATCCTTTTCATACGACAGCAGCACCCTATATAATGCCTATGTGTATTGTTCAGTGTAGTACGTGGCGAGTTCGATGGAATATACACCAACTGTTTGACAAATATAGTCTTGTTCGGTGATGGGAACGCTTGCTTTAAAAATTAGAAAGTACTTACATACACATGGGCACTATCGTCACAAAGTCTGAAAGCAAAGCATGTACTGCTTCAAAATGTAAATATTACCAAAGGCACATATATAGAGTGAAAGGATTCATTATATTAAATATAATGTAGTTAAACGGTTAAAGAACTCAGTGTTATTCATACAATTATTACATTATAGAACAGCATTTTATTTGTAAATACAGTAAAACTCGCTTATAACGTACTCGTGAGGACCATACAAAACAGTGCGTTAAAAGAGAAGTATACTATAAAAGAATATAACCAAAGATTATGTATATACTATCAAAATGTATTTTTATTTATAAAATAATAAAAAGATAAATTTTAATTTCTCGCATTTGCAGCGTTAAAATTGAATTAATTTGTTGCATTAAAAAACTTGAAACTGATTTTCTATAGGATTCGAACCCTCAACTCCTGCTCTAGTATAACAAATCAATTAAATTCTAACGTTGGAAGTACCAAGAAGAACTCAAATGTATAACCTGCAATACGAATTCGATCATAAAATTTAGCAAAAGTGATCTAATAAGAAAAAACACTACTTTCGTTTTGATTATTTGGGAGAGGAAAAACCCGCGAAGATCGATTCGAAAATATTTTATATCACCTCTCTACAACAGCAGTTGGAGAGGAACCTCACTTACTTGATAAATGGCGCAGACTAGGGCACTTATGACACCAGCAGCTATGCCATATAAAACAACCTTATGGAGACCAAGTTGGCCTTATGGAGACTAAGTTGGCCTTATGAAGACCAAGTTGTTTGCAGGATAGAGAAACTTGAAAACTCTTAAATATAAGTGGTGACCCTAATAATTTGGTTACTCACTTAAACTTTCACGGCCGTTTGTCATACTCGTAACAATTGCCAAGTTCCGCCGTGTCACTACGTCCACCTAGGTGGACCTAGTTGCGACCGTTACAATTAGGACTCACTATAGTTACAAGCGAGAAATGGCTGATTGATTTAGCATTTCTAACGGATGTCACAATGCATTTAAACACCATTAATTTGGAGCTGCGACGTAAAGAAAAATGTATTACCGACGTGATTAGCGCAATAAACGCAGTCAAAAGTAAAGTGCAAAGTGCAAGTGAAAAGAAGGAATCTGAAGCATTTTCCGTCTTTGAAACCAGAGATTCCTCAGTTGAATTTTGATGTTTGATATCAGATAATGAGATAGAATTAACAAATATTTTGAATGAATTTAAAGATCTTGTTATGGTTTTAGTAAATTGGCGAATATCCCAATTTTTATGAGTTGTCATTTTTGCTGTAAAAATACTGAAATAGCAAGTTAGTTTAATATGATCTCATCATCTGTTGAAAATGAGGTAGTGCAGCTTATTTCAGATATAAAGCTCGAAGCAATAGCATCTAATATAAAATTCTGGTCTTCCATATCTGAAGATAAATATCCGAATCTAAGGCAAATTGCCCTTCAGTTGATAGCAATATTCGGGTCAACTTATTTGTGCGAGTCTGCATTTTCTGAAATGAAAATAATTAAGTCAAAATATCGCAATCGACTAACTGGCGAAAAGTACGTTGAAGACATGCAGTGCCATGCACCGACATACAAAGATTTGTTTAGTTTAGTGACTAAAACATACTCTTGCAAAAACCTATGCCATGATACACCCTACCTACACTACAATAGTATATCACACATACTTGCGACATCTACAGAGTACATCACTTGTAGTCTAACAATTTTGGAGTCTGAGCACCCCTGCAGTACAGAAGTGCTAATCCATACCAAAAAAATAATAAAACTATTTACCATTTAATTATTACAATATTTTTTTTTAGAATCATCAAATTATACCCATGCAGTCCCCAGCCATCTCTTATGTGAGAACCTTTTCGTTAATTTTTCCTAAAGTCTTTCACGTCCATATTAATGACGGTTATTATTTCAAGTTTTTTACGGCTTGGGAACGTAATAATTTAGTAAGTATAGAAGATAAAGGTGGTCTTTCGCGCGCGCGTAGAATTCTAAACAGGGTATAACGGAAACGCACATATCACCGCTGTCTTGCGCGTTCACAAGTAACTCTAAATAAAATATACAAAACGCAACTTAAAAACCGTATTATGTAGCATGAATAAAACATGCGGCAATTGAAAATATTAAGAGTAAGGAGAAGTTCATTTGTCATATTCGTCATTTCCGCGTCTCTGCTCTACGGCATTAAACGTTGATTTAAATTTTAAATATGGCAGTCTTTTTCTCCGGCATTTAGCAGCAGCGCTACGTTTGTCGTGGAGGTTCTCCCGCAAACAATGCCTTTTAATGATATAAAAACAAACGACTAACGATGTCGATGATAAGTGATTTCGACGTGTTCGCCACGATGTACTCGTGCTTGTCTTTTTTCTTTCATTTTTAAATGTAGCAGTTATGGATGGCTATACGTTATTAATATTTATAAATTTTTGCTTTAAATATATTTATGTACATATTTATGTACAGCAAGAGAATAAAGTAACCGTGGTACTTTGTTGGGATTTTTTGTAAACACCGGTTGTCTTCAACATAAAGTAAGAGGGTCTATTGTTGGTGGATAAATAGAAATAGGCAAGTGAATAGGCCTGCCAGACATAATAAAGCAGATATTATTGGCAAATATTACCGCTGAATTTAATATTCATCGATTTATTTTACTATAGAGTAGAGAATTTGCTTAAGATACACGATAAATATAGGTAAGCTGACGGCATATTAACACATACAAATAGAATGGTCCAACAATCATCTTGGAATTGAGCCTCTTGCTTAGAAAATTTATGGAGTTGTATGGTAACGATGTGGGAGGCAGATGGTGTTCCAGTGCCGTGGAACAAATACAACCTCCATATCCACGTTATGAGGTTTTGGGAGAGCCTCAGAGGGATACCGACTTGTGAAAATTTTGTAGCTTCGATGACTACACTCCATTGACGTTAAGAATGTGGACTTGCAATAGGTAAGCCTTCAAATACGGGGTCGCCATTGGCTAATGGGCGAGGTATATTCACACAGGAGAAGTGAATGCAATTTCTTCATATAAAATTTCGGTTAGTTGATGTCAGTTGTCAAATTTACTTATCATTTTAGCGTCGTTGTTTTTGCGGTTTTTCATTGTATTTTTATCTTGATAAACAAGTTGTGGCAAAAATAGTTCTTTTCAGAGCTCTTTTACCTCATAATTTAATAATTTAAAGTACTATACGTAATTATATAAACAAACTAATTTTTACTCTACTATTACGAGATTACAGCTTCGGTTCGGTATGGCTGAGGAAGCAGTAATACATCCAGTTGCAGGACCATCGAAAAAATCCTCAAGGAAAGCATTTTGGTGCATTTATATTGCAACTGATGTTACTTTCACATTATTATAGCGATATTATTTAACCAGATCGTATAACCATAGTGTATTGCACATAAAATATGAAAAACTTTGCTATTTACTATACAAGATTTTGATAACCAAAACTTTGACGTTTGCGATGTTGTCATTTGACAGTTCCATCGTTTAAATTTCACCAGTGTACTATTGCTACCGATCGTAGCGCTATCTACTGTATTCTTAGCGTGAAATAAGTATAATAGGTTTCAAGAAGTGGCTGTTAATAGCGGATATTCGATATGAAACGATTATCTATACTACTTTATTTAATTTAAATATTTACAATAGATTTTTTTTAAAATCAATATCTCTCTGTTATTATGCATTGCTAAGTAAAATAGCTTCAGTTTGATGTGAAATGAAGCTATCAACAATTGTTTAATGTGTAAATACTATAAAAGGTATTCTGTATTATGCAGTTTATGTGTTTATAAGAGAAGCCATAGAAGGTTACATATTTTCATTGTATTAATTTGGAAATAGTATAAATGCTAAACATAACTGTAACAATAATTATTTCTGCAAGACTAAGGTATGTAGAAACACATACAAAGAAAGTAATAGCAAAATTTATAGATATCTGAAAATTACCTATTCAGTACTAATTAAATATATACATATTAAATGTAAACATTTATCCCATTTCTTAAGAAAATTATCTACTCATATAGCAAAATAAAATGATGAATATTGCATGCGTAATGTTTGCCAGTACTACCTGCTTTACTATGTCTACCAGGTCTATTTATCTGCCTATTTCTATTTATCCACCTCTTACTTTATGTTGTCAATAAATACCAACAAAGAAAAAATACACGTAACCCCATTCTCTTTCCTCGCAAGCACCACGGTTACTTTATTCTCTTGCTGTACATACCCACAGCTCTTTATGGCGATATGAAATGCAAAATTAAAGTACCAAATTGGTAACAATGGCAAGTTTTTATTGCTCTCAGTAAGGGGGTCGTCATAAAACAATTTTATCCTTCACAAAATACAAGTTTATATTTAAATTAATTCACTCAGCTTGTTTTCTGTGTATTCTAAATGTGGTGTGCGCTATAAAATATGTATGGTGAAATTCGATTTACAAGGGGCACACGAATATTGTCACAATCGTTCAAGTACATCGAGAAGGCAATAAGAAATAAAAATTATTTATACAGTGACCGCCAAAATTCACGCTAAATAGGAAAACTTTTTATTAGAAGATGATACATCGTTTCTACGTAATCTAGGTGGAGTTGAATGACAGCTGCGACTTCTTCTGTTTTGTTTTTACGTTTTCTACGTCCAATTGACTGTAACATTGTACAGTATGGAAATTATCACTTTTCGATAAATTAAAAATAGTAAAGAAGTGATGTATCACCAGAATCTTAATAAAATAAGCTTTCCTTTGAGGGGGCGCACAGTTGTAAACGTCACAAATGTCATATGTCCTTTTAGTTTCTAAAATATCCCGTATGCGTATATAATGCTGTTGACATAACTGTGTACAGTATTCAAATGTAAATAAGCATATTGTTCGAGTTGAGCGTAATCTTATCGAAAACGGAGCATAACCTCGAAGCAAGAGTGTATACTAGCTACATTACATTACAGATTTCGAGACCGAGAACCTCAACTTTCACGAACGATATTCTCCCCGTATTATTATTATTATTATTAAAATGGCGGTCTCGCTCCCATTAACGACGTTGTAGTGACGGCAAGAAATGCCCCGTAAAGGAAGGTGGAAGAGGATGAGGTGTGGGAAGAAGAAGGAAGTGTGGAAGAATAGGAAAAGAAGTGCGCGTTTGAAAGCGACACGAATACAAGCGTAGTCGCAATGTAAACTCGAATACAAAGACACGAGTTCCTTCAAGTACACGTTGGTATATAGTTGCGTATTAGGGAAGCTTTCTCGATATTGTATATATGTATATACGTATGCGGTGGGTATATATACATAAGTACGGAAGGCCAACTGTTATTATTATGCTTATGGTTATGGTTATCATTTACTTTTATTATTATTTTTATTATATGTAATTCAAAGTTATAACGATTATTGTTATTATTATTATATGCTCGTGAGAGATCGCAAAAGGATTGTTTATATATCCCTGGCTCGTTTGATTTTACGATTTTAAATATTATGATTATTATAAATACAAATACGCCACGCTATATAGAGTGTATATATATACAGTTGCAGTTATTGTAATGGCAATACTAATAACGATATTGTAACGGTAAAGCTTCGAACGAGATCGACTCACGAACCGTCAGCTCGTCCGAGCGAAACGGCGAGATGCCGGGGATTGTGTAATACGCCCGCGGGATTTCTGTCTAAAGCGGGCCGCCCGATATACATATAGATATACCTACACATATACATTACCTTCTTCGTTTTCATTCGGATCGCTTACGAAAGTTTATTTGCGTAGTTAATTTTCCAATAACGCTTTTAACTTCTCAATCTAGAATGTGTTTTCGTTGGAAACGTTAGATTCGATTCGGTCGGTAAAACAGTGACTTATTTTATCGCCCGCACGGGTTCGTTCTATAATGCGAGAGAGAATAAAGCGAAAAAAAGAGCGTTGGCTGTGAATGAAGGATTACGCGATCGTCTTAAGTACAATTATACAAATATTTACCGGTCGAATTTAAGATCGTTATCGGTTATGGATTGTCCGTGTTCCGAGATCTTAGAGGAATATAGGATAACTCAAAGGAATTATTTTTATTCATGTAACTGTGTGGTTTTGTGGAATCGTTAATCAACGACAGCATGTTTCGTTGTTGATATATCCACTTATATTTAGCTTTGCTGGACGTTATTTTTGATACGTTTTTGGCAATATTTCACTTGTTGATTCATGTTAAACTTAGGTTATATCTGACGTATTCCATGATGATTAACTACACTACCGTTCATAAGTTTGATCACACTTCATATATAAAATAAAATAGACAAATAGTGTTTACAAGAAATTTATTAAAGAAAAACTACTTTTCCTCTTCCTTTCTACACGTGGTAGGTAGGATATTGCCTACTTTCTTCCTATGCCTCTTTGGATATAGATGTCCAGCATTAGATTCGTCCAGTTCCGAGGCATATCTTTGATTTTGTAAGCCAAGTTACCCTTTTTCCCTTAAGTAGGGGGCTAACCTGATCTATATAGAGATTCTCTAAGCTGCCAGTCTGAGATTTTTTCCGGACCTTATGATCCAAGTGATCTGACAAGATCTCAGTGGGGTTTTAATCACTGCACTTCTATGAAAATATGCTTTAATCACCTTTACGGTGTGTTTGAGATCGTTGGTATCGCATTATTTGCTAAGATTCTCAAAATACACACCGTTTCTAATTCTTTCATATATTTAGACTAACTTTACAATCTTCCACCTCCAAAGCAACGTCGACTTCCGAATAATTCGAATTTCGTTTCGTCCGCCCATAGCACATTTTTCCATTCATTTGCACTCCAGTTTGTATGAGCTATTGCCCAATTTAGTCTTTTCCGTGTGCGTATAGAACTTCACCGTGGCTTTCTTACTGCTATACGACCCCAGGGATCAGCTTTTATTAGTCTCCGTTCTACTGCCGATATACTTACTAACAGCGTAGTAAATTAAACTCTGCCTTAATTGAGTAGGCTCCTCCTAATGCAATCACACACGTCTCCACTATCTCGGCAATATACCGGACGGATACTGAAGGGACAGTTTATTGTAAGGGAAGGGCATGCTTCGCTACACCCTTCCCAAAGCAGAGTTTAGTCGATTTCCTTTTTTGGGATCAGTTTGTTTCTTCAACTGTAACTGTCCGCCATCTCGCTTCTTAGCCGCGCCACACTGACGAGCGCCAATTAGTTGAAATCACGCTCCTGTTCGCGTCATAAGCGGTCGTTAATCCAGTTCTTAATAGTAAAAATTATTTGGAGACAAACTTGTTCAAATATCTAAAAGAATACTCATCCGATCAGGTTAGCTATAAATGACGAATGACGATTGCAAGAACTGTGTGGATGTACGCTGCGTTCCGCACAATTAATTAATTTGTGTGAGTGGACTTTACTGCTATACCTGTGGAAGGTTAGCTATAGGATAGCTTTATATTTAAAATTATAATACACTTAAAAATTTGCTCAAATGAGGTAATTATTTCTATTGCCTACATATTAAAACTCTAATGGTGTTCGTGTTTATTCGAATTCCATTTATACTTGTAAGGGCGTACCTCAAGGCGGTATCTTGGGGCCACTAGTATTTGTTATTTATTTGAATGATGTCTATGTTGTCTTTGATGGAGAATGGACCCATATTGATGAACTACGCCGATGACACTTCTTTGGTAGTTGTAAGATCTTCATTTGAAACGGTCATCCAGGTACTTGATGTTACTTGAACAATGGTTAACTGGTAATAGCTTAATCCTTAATCACAGTAAAACCAACATTATGCTCTTAAAAGCGAAGGAAATTATTCTGAGTTTTTATCTCTCAATAAGTACGACTATGATGTACAACATTCAGTACATATTTTAGGCCTTGCTGTGGATGACTGTCTCAAGTGGAATAGCCATACTGATTTAGTTTGTGATGTCGTTGGCGCTGATGTACTACGATTGGTTTGTTCTTCTATCTCCTATACGCATTTAAAGTTTGGGGTCGTCTTTTGGGGAAGCAGTACAGAACTCGATCGTATTTTCGTTAGTGAAAAAAGAATCCTGCGTTTAATGTTGCGCCTCAACTACAATCAATCTTGTAGAGGGCATTTTAGAGCTAACAGGTTTTTGACTATGCTTGCAATTTATATTTTTGAGTGTTTAGTGTTTCTATTCAAACATAAAAAATTGTTTGAACATAATACTTTCCTTCACACCCACCATACTACACACAAAATAAATTACTGCTACCCCAAACACAGGCTACAGTTGACTGCGAGGGGTCTTAGTTATCTAAGTTTAAAATTTTTCAATAGTTTGCCCCAAGCAATACAACCTTATAGCATAGCTGAATTTCTACATTCCTGACTACTAGATGGAGGAATATTATTTATTTATTGTAATTTTATTTTGGCTAAATTTATATAATGTATTTTTCCTGTGACGTTTGCCTTTGTACTTGACTATTAAGAAACAATAAAACATTATTATTAAGCAATAATCACTAACCAGACTGGATAAACGGAATTGGATCACATCATACTAAAAAATTTGAAAAGGAGGTTTGAATTTTTTTAAAGTGACACCTTAATTATCTAGATCATCCTTTCTAATGACTAGTGTATTAGTTATATTGATCCTGTATAAAACGCAGTCCTAGAAAATAAACACGAAATTGTTCTATATTCATTTTGAAGCTGAACAGCTCGATACTTTATACATTAACTGCTTTAATATAAATATTATTTCAAATGCTTGCATAGCATATCTGCTCAAATAGTCTATATATTTATATTTTATTTACTTTAACCGTAGCACGATATCCCGACATTATACGCCGTCGGATTTAATCTTAAGATAATTGCCACAAGCCGTTCTGTCCTGAAAGTATGCAAAAATGACGACAGGTAAATTAATCGAGAATAAATATTTGCTCTCAAATTGACCGAGAAACGTTCGAATTACGCCGATTTAAATATTAATGAACAAGAAAATGAATAAATTTAATCGAACCCAGCCAGCTAACGCTCTCTTTTCTTTCTCTCTCTCTCTCTTTCTTTCGACTTGCATCCGGCAACATAAACCTCTGGAATTAAGTTATGTATGCATTGATAAATATTATTGGACGTAATTATTTTGTATTTTGCGAGCTGTGCGCTATCGCCGAGCGGATAAAGTTGGCGAAGTGCTTAAATACGTTTATTGGTTTTACCTGCGATTTCATTAATTAAAATTGGTTTCACGTCTGCTTCGTATATTATATTGGCCGTATTGCATGTCGTTCGCCTTACCTTCTGAACGTAAATCTCTCGTTGAACCTAAAATATACTTAGTTGTGTAGATTTATAAATGCCTGCCTTTCTTCTTTTTCTTTTTGCAACCGGATCTCGAATGTGAATGAAAAAAAGAAAATGTTCCCTCATAGAAGGAAAAAAAGAGAAATAGAAATGATTTAATACCAAGCATGAATCAAAATTAGTAGTAGAGCATGCACGAATATACTGCAACAGATCAACGCCAACTGCACAGCAGATCATGAATGATAGTGAGATAATTACTGAAAAGTGATACTATTGAAAAAAATTATAAAAGATTTAAGGCATTCTTCAGGAGATAGCCACTAACAAACTTGAGACGCTATGAGAGGCTGAAAACCCAGCTTCGATTAAGACTTCTATTAGTAAAGATGAATATTTTTTTGAGGAAAGAACATCCAAAAATTTATAATTTACATCATCCTCCAAGAAACAAGAACAGGACGGTGTATCCAAAACTTTCATATAGAAAAGACAACCGGGCAGTGACCGATCCATCCGTACATTCTGTTGAAGGTAGGATAAGAAGTTCTATAGAAACACCGTTCATTTGGAAATGCCAGCACACTTTGTTGATTTTGGGTTGAATTGCAAATGGCGTCTTTCTATCTTCGTAGATTGCTTCCGTCAATATTGCCATTCTAAAAACATTGCTCTTCAACTTATTGCAGTTTCTTATGTCCAGTTGGATTGGTGCTGGTTCCAAATGACGCCCAAGTCTCTTCTCATTTCCTTTGATACCTTTCTGAAATATTTAGCGAAAATAAGTATATTTGTGTTGAATGTATATCTTGTAGATCATGGCTACAATGCCCCACAGCAAGTTGGTTGTATACGGAAATCCAAGCACGCAGTTATCAAGGTTGCGGAGGATGCTGATCCGATCCGTTATAACGAGATACTTTGAAATTCACTATACCAAGATCTTGCTAACTATGATATAGATGGCCGTCAACTCCGACGTGAAGATGAGGACAGGGTTTCAAGAATAAAAGTTTTACGTTGAGCAGAATATTGAATATTCCAAAAGATGATTTGGAATGGCCTTCCTAGTCAGAACCATCGGTATAAAAGTGTATAAATATAGTAATTTTCAATTTAGATATTCCACAAAGTAGATGTTTATAAAACAAGCTGGTGCGGTGAACAAATGAGCGACTCAACAAACTCGATACTGAGATCAACGCAGTCAGCATGAGCAATGCAATCCGTAAATAAGAGGGGGAGATATCCATGACATGAAGGAAACGTCTAACATAGAACAGATTCAAGGTAGAAAGATTTTCTACGCTGGTGTATTGCAATAATTCTTATACTGGACTGGGTTAGAGTCTTGGGAACCTCAACCCACTCCTCTCTGTCAGCAATTGTTACTTCTTGAGCGGTTGCATATTTCATGCAGCAACATGAATTTCCGTTCCCATTGCTGGATATTGCCTTTTTATCCTTCAACGTGCTACATGGGAAAATACTTACTACTATAAGAAAGTCAGAAATGGTGTTATATAACTATCCATTTGATTTGGATATGTTGTAAGATTTAGTCACTGTTTCAGCTATGTCTCGTTAGACATAAAATGTTAATCAAACACTGGCAACGTCGGATAAAACTTGCTGTTACAAGCAACATACTTTCGTAGTGTTACAGGTATATTTCGATTCTTTTTATAATCGTGGATGATAAACGTTTGTTTACAAATTGGCAACTAATCATCAAACTAAATTTGCCTCTTTTCTACTCAGAATTAATGTCATATTAAAAGCTTATTTATGATTTATGTTATGGGTCTAGTTTTGGTATGTTCATATGAAAAGTAACAAGGAATTCTTGAAATTAAACGGAGTGGAATTTCTAAGATATTGCAGGACTAGTTATATTTACGCTCGATTTAGTATGTTTCGATTCTCGAATATTTTAACATTTCATTCTAGTGCTTATTTTATAGCAAATTCTACTATGTATATTTTGTGGAGGTAATTGCCTTAGTTTTCGTGTTTATTCAAATAGACGACTTTTTACTGCAATACTCGATACAACAATACAAACTTCCTTTAATCTCATTGGTTAGAATCTGAATCTGCAGAATTATTTCATTATACTATTGTTTACGAAAAATACATATACAAGTTTTTCTCGAAATTTCTATATTTAAGCAAGCTTGGAAACCACAACGAAAATTTCACTTTTCATTGTATTTTTAACGAATACAATTTATTATTATTTATAAAAAAACTACCAGAGTTGCGTTCCGACATTTTAACAAAATAACGTTCCAATATCCACTAGATAATATAGCAAGAACAACCACAACTTTTTGTGTGTAATTCTTTAGAAGAAAATGCCAGAAAGTGAACCTGAAGCCCATTGCACTGTAAATTATACTATACATTACTATTAATATATTTTCTGCGATGCAACCTTGTGCATTGGGCTATTGGAACACACAGTACCGAAGAGTCTTTATACACGTTTTGTAACGATTAACAAAAATAAACTGGAATTAAGGAGAGTTAGACAAAAGTCGCCCAGAATTACATCAAGCGTGCTGTTGATTTGGAACTTGTTATTACCATAATTTATTATCCAATTGGTGGCTCTGAAAACTTTTGTTATATTTCTCTTCTCCAAAGTCAAATATTGTTTACACGTCCTCTTTCTCATTGCGTATAGGCAAACAGCATCAAAATCTTCCAATTAATTTCCAAATTTTTTTGCGGTATACAAATATTTTTAGACTTGCTTACTGAAAGCATCCAAATATGGTATTGTAGAGTGAAAATTTTAATAATTTCGTATATAATAATAATAAATTGTTTTCATTTGTAAAATAATTATAATATATATATATAATATATATAATTATAATATAGTGGCAACTGACAAAATCCAATGACGATTGCAAGGACTGTGTGGATGTACAATTCACAGGTATAGCAGTAAACTAACTGTGTTACCGACTGTAGTAGTCGGTAACACGGTTGACAATGGGGGCCCACGTGCTCTCGAAACGCTGTGTTCCGCATAATTAATTAATTTGTGTGAGTGGAGTTTACTGCTATACCTGTGAATTGACAAAGTCCAGCAAATGCTACTCTATCAGGCTCCATAAAATAATACAGAATAAGGCCTTGAAAAAAATAGACAGACGGCAATCATAAATACAAGTAAAACTTAGAGCAACCGTGTAATAATAAGGCAACTAACAAATACGTAGGTCCATTCACGTGACAACAAAATGAAAATAAAATGTGCTAGGTGTTCCTGCAAAGAAAACAGATAAGTTTTAACATATAAAGTATTATATTATATAATATTAAACTTTCTTAAATTCGTATTTTCCTTGTACATATTAGGCAATGAATTGCAAGTTATAACAGGATTATAACTAAGGGTTCCTTTGAACAGAGGTGTACGGTGTTGAGGTATCGTCAGTTGATATCGATGCTTAGTATTCAGAACATGAATAAAGTGACGTAGTATTAGAAAACCTTTAATAGCCACAGGCAAGGAGTGCTGCAGAATTAAACCCCGAACAAAACGAACTAAATCCAGCTTACCGTGGCTTTCCATATTTATCCACTTCAAGTTCCTAATACTTTCACACACATGATCATATCTACGAAGATTACAAACTATCCTGGAACAAGAGCTTTGAAGCTTTTGCATTCTGCGCTTACCATGAAACAACAGACACGGCTCATAAATAAAATCTCAATTGATAAAACTAGTGACTCACAAAGTCGTCACTATAGACTAAAATTGGAAATGTGTCTGTTGGTATACAGCAGCTTCAAGGTGTTTTGATGATTTCGACTCTTCTACACGTTTTTAGTAAGAAAACTTGCCACTTATCAGATTCCATATATTTGTCAAGAAAAAATAATTTATTTATATTTGGAATGGGACGTCTACGGGAAAATGAGTTCTCCCCTCTCCCCTCCCCTCTCCACCCACATTTTCTTTAAAATTTTCCGACGCTAACCTGTCACTAAAACATGTTCTTCCTCTTCCCCATTGAACTTATCGGTCTCACACTGCTACTACTACATCTTACTCTTTCTAAGCGTACTGCGGAAAGTCGTGAAACATCCGCTCATCGCAAATCTGAATATCGGACGCGCGATCAATTCGATATAGCCCGGGCAGCAGTAAGCAAAAAAAAAAAACGCTCCCAAACCACTTCGAAAAAGGAATACATCAATACCTAAAAAGGCAATAAATTGGAAAAAAGCCCCCTTGTAAATAATTCCTGTAGTTCGATAAATATTTTATGGGTTATCGCAAAAATTTTTAGCGTTCAGTCGTTGAGGGAAAAGAGAGGGCGATAGCCTCCGTTTCCCCTTCGAATTACGCGTCCGATATTGCATTAAGCTCTAGCCACCTCCCGTACATCCATCCTGAAAGGGAGAAATCGAGTAGCGCTATACGTACGTGTGTGCCACGTGCAAAGCGAGGGACGCCAGGGAATTGCTTCTGGAAAAAGTCCCCGGATTTTTACCTGTAAAATATTGATGTTTGTCGGTGAAATATCTGAGAGCGATTGACCGGACCCCGGCGTTCTTTTTCTAGCGTTAGGATACTGATTGGAGTGAAACTGTTTTGAGTTGGAGGAAGATGTTTTAGTAGAAAATGAAGGTGTGTCTTTGTCGGTAGTTTAATTAGTTGTTTAATATGGATTCCCATGTGAACATTTTTTTATTGGGACGATTTGCGGACACTAACATCTTAGGAGTTACCTAAAATTCTAACTCTTCGAATTTCGTGTTATAGAAGTTAGTACAATGAAGCATAAATTGGGGGTGCATTCTAATCTGATCTCTCAGCTGCATCTTTTGAACTTACTTTCAATTTAAAATTTGAATTTTACCCGCTCATACACGGAAGTTGGTAAGGTAGAATACGAATTGTACAGTAAGACATGAGAGTGGGTAGCATGTAATAGTAGTTACCAGTAAGTCGCAGTATGTAGCGGAACGTAGCAAGAGTGGGTCTAAGATATTCGCGTGTTAAGGAGTAAACATTGAAACATTAAAAGTTATTTTATTCATTTGGTCTTTCAAGCATATTCAGACGTTGTCACACAGTTTGTTGTTTAAGGTAAAGAGAAACGGTGTAACACGAGTACCAAACAAAATGTTTTGCTCAGAAAAGTAAAAATAGGCTACAAAGGATTTTATAAAAGGATATCTCGTTGAAGTTCTGTATACCAGCCAGTAGTCTTTTAAAGAAGAAATGAAGAAATGCAAAATTATAAACCTAAAGACGTTTATAATGCTAACGACCAACCAAATAGAATTGTTCTAAAATGCTGCACATTTCTTTATAGTATTGTTTCCCCAATATACCTTCAATCCTTACCAAATTTCCCACTTCATGTACAGAAGAATATCACCATACGATCATCGTATCTACTCCGTGTCTTATAGGCGGCACGATGATTTACGGCAATATTTTTCCTTGATGTTTCCGTGGAACAAAAGTTCGAGATTTATTATCGAAAACTACACCTTTGGATTCGTCGCTCCAAAGAATATATGCTATTCTACTGTAAACCCTAATAAAATATTCTATTATTTAAAAAGAAATATCGTTTCAATATACACCTTCAAGTTGGCACTCCCTTTGTTAGTTTTGTAGAAAAATAAATTGTATTTTTGGATTTGGTATTCTGTCTTCAAATGCTAAGAATTACGGTAAATATTCCTTTGCTATTTTGACTAAGGAGTCTAAAACTTTCGTTTTTATTGAAGGTACTTTCCTTCATCACTAAATTGTAAGATAGGACGACTGGTAAGTGTGCTTCAGAGGTATCGCAGTAAACTCCACACCACACAAATTAATGATTTATTCGGTGTCGAGAGCGCGGGTACCCTCTTTACTAACCACACAGTCCTTGTAATCGTTGTGGTAAGTGTGCTGATTCGCATTTATTGCCTTCTCAACAAACAACATTCCCAAAGTTTAAATAGTGAAGTGTGTTTGTTAATGTATCATTGCGTATTGATATATAAACGTACCTATAAAGTATAGATGAATCATAGAAATTATGAAAAAGAAAGATAAATGACATATCACGTCTTGTAGATTACGAAAAGAACAAAAAAAATTATATAATGGAAACACCTTCAATGGCACATAGTAATAGCGGACTTTAAATACCTTATTGATGGCTGCAGATACATCTTTGCTTGTCTAGCGAAGAAGACCTGTAGGTTCAAATCCTACCGGAACCGAGAAATTTTTAGCATCCCAAATTAATTAAATTAAAGTTAAGCGTTAGTAATGTCAATGGAAACTAATCAGTTGTGACGCTGCAATAGAAATTTTATATTTGCGATTGTCCGAATAGAAAAGAGAAGTTATAAATACAGAGAACAGGAACTTTAATGAGACCAATAGGCTATTAAATTGGTCTATAGTATGTCTATGTAATTCGCACTCAAAGAAATTATGGTTAAAATCAGCCAGTATCATGGAACTGATTCCACAATTCCTAGTACAAGCACGAGCAATTGTTGTACGAAAATATCGAGAGATCTAGTTATTCGTATGATATCACGATTTAACGTTTATAGATGGACGATGTGTATAATCTTTTAACATTGGTTATAAGGTGTAATCAGATTTTCAAAAAGGCAGACTATGTGTTCATGGTAAATACTTAATATTATTCATATTGCAATTCCTATGCTATCAAAAATTTATTGAAACAATAAGAATGCAGAGTGCGATAAGATATTCCATAGTTAAATATTTAGAATAAAGCCTCAAATTTTTGTATGAAGAAGGTTTCATATAGGAAATCATAGCACAAAAGAATGTATTATCCTATTGCTCTTTTGAATCTACTGTTTATATCATTTAATACTTTTAATAATATTGAATAAATTTTGACAGAAAACCTGTTCGCGTATTCTTTGAACATTCCAGTGATTTGTATTGATGAATTTGTTTTTAAATTATCCTTATTTGAATAAATTTCTAATACCTGATTGTACAGGGTGGCGCAGGGGAACGGAAAATTTTGAAATAACGTCATTTCGACGAATAAATTCATAAAACTAGTAATTTATTAACGAAAGTGCATGTATGCAGCATGCCATTTATGTTTTTACAATCAAAATGTCCAAAAGTGTCTCTTTACTTTTTAAAGATGACATCGGAAAGATGTCCTCCCATTCGGCATTCACACTCTAACAGCCTGTTATGAAAACTCTGGAATGGCAGTGATTTCTTGTTGAATGTTCTCCTTCAGTTCATGGATTATTGCAGGTCGTGTACGGTATACCTTGCCTTTAAGATACCCCCACAGGAAGAAGTCGCACACACTAAGATCAGGGGATCTCGCAGGCTATTCAATGTCACCGTTACGTGAAATAATGCGTCTTCCAAACAATTGACGAACTGCTGCCATCGAATGTCGAGCAGTGTGTGACGTGGCTCCGTCCTGCTGAAACCACATGTTTTCCATGATAAGATTAAGCTCGTACAGTCTAGGGTAAAGAATGTTTCAAGCATTTCAACATATCGAACGGATGTTACTGTCGCTGCACTACTATCCTCACGTGCAAAAACATAAGGGCCGATAACACCATGACATGATACAGCACACCATATTGTAATCTTGTCGCTATGTAGTGGTCGCTAGTGTAACTCATAACGATTTTCCTGGGCCCAATAACGAAAATTCTGTTTGTTTACGAAAACTTTCCGGTGGAAATGGGCTTCGTCTGATATCCATATGTTACCAACGAAATTCGCGTCCTCGTTAATTTTAGCCAATATCTGCCTACTAAACTCCATACGTGACGCTGGGTCTCGTTCACGTAATTGTTGCACAGTCTGCAACTTATAGGGATGGAAATGTAATTCGTGCAGTATTCTTTGTAATCTTCGTCGCTTAATCGGAACGGAGCGACTTCTCTCGATTGCAGCTCTAACAACCTCAATGTTCTCTGGGGTACGTACCGTTCGAATGCCACGTGGAGCTTTCTTTTTCAAGACAGATCCTATTTCTTCAAAATTACGCACCCACGTTGTAATCGCATGCGCAGATGGGACACGTCCATGACGTCCAAACTGGTAATGCTGTCGAAATATTCTCTGCGCGGCAGTCGCACTATCACCATTTTTATAAAACGCTCTCACAGCTACTACACGTTTCGCACCAGTCCAACGATCCATGATTACTAAATGGCAATGCGTTTACAACAATTATGCGACGTTACGAACAACTGCTGGCTTCTACAGTGCTGATAACTGTAACGTTCAAAATTTCCCGTTCCCCTGCGCCACCCTGTATATTTACCTACATGTATATAACTGAGAGATGGTATATGTATATATACGATACTGTTTAAAAATTGTTCTACAATAATCTGAGACCAGTATCTGCAATAATGCGCTACCCCCGTTTTCATAATTTAAAAACTTCATTGTAAGAAAGAATTTCCTCAAAATACGACAGCGTAATTCAAGCCCTTAAAATGACGTATAACATGTAAATAATATTAAGTCTGCATTAGTCAGTTTTTAAAGCTACACATCAGACAAAATATTTACATCTCCATCTGATGCAGTTAACGTTCTTTCATTCACGTAGATACATAACACATGCATCTGGTTTTATTCATTATCTATATTATTATGTCTTACATGAGTTATAAAGAGGTAGAGCTTTAGGGAAGTCCAGGAATTGTGAAGGTTCCAGAAGCATTATTGTTAACTCCCATAAATAAAAGGAGTAAAGTGTAGAACAGCTTATCAACGGTTTTGCTGAGGTCACAATTGTTATGAGAAAGTTATACTTAAGATCATTGAATATACATCTTTGTTGTTTCATTACTCTTTCCCATTATATTATACACAATATAGTGCAGATTTTATAGCTTTTAAGGATCGTAGTGACTTAATATAATTTCATCTACTTTTATTTGTTTAAAAAAAAAGATTACGCTTGAAAGATTAACGTATTTTAGATATACATATATAAAAACAGTATTTTTAATGCATACTAAAACTTTATTTATTTGTAGGAGCTTAACTTTAATATTTTTTTATTGCTTCATTTATTATTAAAAACAAAATTCCATCACGTACATTTTTATACCGTGTGCGTGATAGGTTGTTTCCTTTCATAAATTAAAATATTATTACAGCATTATTCAATATCTTATTAACCAGACTCTATTTCGCAATCCGTAATATATTATTGTATTTATTTTATATTGTGAAATGTAATACGAAACTCCGATAAATAAAGTACAATCATTTTAATTTACAGAGACCATCTGCGATTTATCGCATTTTACAAATTAAAATTTTAAATTTGCTTTTACGAAAGACGAGCAAATAAAAAAATATATTGATTAATAAATACTTGTAAGCTATTTGCAATCGAAAAGATATATGTGTGTATACGTCGAGTTTGTTTTGACGAATCTTTCTAATTAATATAAGAATGCGAATAAGATTCTCGTGTCAGATTTAGCAAGTGATGTAATAAATTTATTTGTAATGTGCGTTAAATTAATATCTTGGCGGAATAAATATATCTATTGTTTTGATCTTCTGATTTTCGATGTGCCTAGCACGTAGTTAGTTATTTAAATTTATCGATTACGTAGCTTATTTATTAGCTTTCCCATCCAAATTAAATTGATTATGTAATTAATTTCTATAGCAAATTGTTTTTAATTATGACTACATTGTGTCGATCTTTGCAATTTTACGTTCTAGCCGAATTGCCTTGGAATTTTAATATTTCTGTAAGGAACTACTACCAATTTTTAAAATATATACATTCGTAGCACAAGAAAGAATTCGTAAGAAGTTCCTACAAATTTTTCTGTTGTTTTATTCAAATCTCCAAATGTATTCACATTTATTTGAAGAATTAGCTTTAAATCTTTCAATGATGAAAATTCTTCTGAAAATTTCCTGAAGCATATTTTTTTTCATTGTACAACATCTGATTTTCATTGATTTAAAATCGAGAAGATACAAGGGCTTCTGGCAATATTTTTGGAATCTAGCAATCTAAGTAGTCACTGCGTTTTTCAATTGTCACACTCATAAAGTCTGACAATTGTAAGCAGTTGATAATGAATTTTTTCATTTAAGAGAGAAGTAGTTTTATTTAAAAATACTCTCATGTAAATTTTTCAGGCTACAGTTGGTTATATTTTGGTTCAACGTCGAAGCAATGGATCATTCATTATTTGACAACTATTGACGTACTTGTTCTTTTCTGAGTCATTCGAGATGGCATATTGATTTGGAGGAGTACTTCTGAAATGGAACGCAAACATTTCTAGGTTTCAAATACGATTGTTCTTTGAGGTGATTATTGCGAAACAAGTGCCTGATATTATCAGTTCGAAAATTGGCAGTAATCGGACTATCAGGGTGGATACCACCACCGAGGTATGCAATGTTTTTTATGCGTAAAGGTGCGCAGTAAGATTTCAGATTTTGTAGGATTTCATATAAAAAATTACCTGTATAAGTGTACACTATTAAGGCAAATTTTTAATAATTTTATACAGACAGAATCTGAGCAAGGTCAAAGACGAGGAGGTATCTACAATCTTATGTTCCCCCGCTACAGCTATAACCATGATGTAGTAGGGTAATAGCGAAGTACTGCTTACGGCGAAGGACTGATAGACCGATTCTAGGGAAATACTGCAGCGAGAAAGAATAACGGGAGACGCACATGCGTATTATAACCGTTGACTTTTCTCAGATTATATCTGTACAAGCATTCTATGTTGCACAACAATTATCAAAGTTGTGTCTTCCGGATTTGGTCGTGTTTGTCGTGCTTGATGTTTCCCAGATTATATTACCAACCTTTTAAGAAATTTTCTGGACTTCGCTCATTTTCGAGGTTATAAACACAAACTCTTATACAATCGAAACTACAGAAACTGCTGCAGGAGCAATCACACACTATTCCAAGAAATGTGTCCTCTATCGTCGTTTACTCTGCTCATTTTCTGGTACCTCTTCAGATCCGGCGTTCATTACATTTTGGAGTTGTTAATTTGGTGGCTGTGGTTTAGCAGATGCTCCCATATTTGATATTTTTGTTATTCTCTATGATTGTTTTACTCCTTTACGTATTCTGACTTCTCACATCCTCTCTGACTCTTTTTGCTAATTATTTTGTTCAACTCTGAATATTCTGGAGAGTCTTTTTCTGTGTTTCTTTATCTCAATAAGGTGCTGTGTTTCTTTTGTTATGCTTGGCAGTTGCTTTTGCCTGTGGCATTATCATTTTGTTTACTGTTTTTATGTCGTTCCTTATTCTTGTTTTGAGTGTGTTTCCATTTTTCCCGTGATCTCTTTCCGTGGCGACCTTTTGTTCAGTTCTTTCTGGTAGACGTGTATATTCTCCTTTAGGCATTCCACTCTAGGGAATCCCATTGGGTTTAAAAGTTTATTCCTTTCTAGCTTACTGTTCATCATCTCTATTTTAACTGCCACTGAATCATCCCGATTACATCGAGAAGTTTACAGTGAACATGCTGGTGACTTCGATGCTGCAAACAAGGAATGTGGAAAACTGCCAAAAAATACAAAAACGTGGAATTGCAACCATTGTTGCACGAAGATGATTCGCAAACACAAGAACAACTCGCCAAGCAATTGGGCGTTAGTCAAGAAGCTGTTTCCGATCAGCCACGAGAGATGGGAAAGATTCAGAAGACCCTTAGATAGATATCATATGGGTTGAGTGATAGGCAAATGGAAAAGCGCAAAAACACATGTGACATTTTGCTTGCTCGCTACAAAAGGAAATCATTCTTGCATCGTATAGGTACAGAGAATGAAAAATAGATGTATTTTGAAAATCTCAAGTACAAAAATTATGGATGGACCTAGGTGCATCATCCACATCGGCTGCAAGATCGAATCGCTTTGGTAGAAAAACAGTGCTGTGTGCTTGGAGGGACCAGAGGAACGTGGTCTATTATGAGCTGTTAAAACCTACGGAAACGGTTAATACTACACGTTGCCAACAACAATTGACCAATTTGAACCATTCGCTGTTTAAAAAGGGGCAAAATACCGAAAGAGGTAACGCAAAGTCATTTTTGTTCATGACAATCCTCCGTTATGTATAGCAAAACCGGTTCGCGGCGCCACGAAAGCTCTCTGCTGGGAAGTTCTATCCAATATGGCTTCTTCCAATCACCACTTGTTTGCATCGATGGGTCACGCACTTGCTGAACAGCGCTTTGGTTCGTACGAAGTTGTGAAAACATGCCTCGATGAATGGTTCGCAGCAAAAGGGGAACATTTTTACTGGCATGGTATTCACAAATTGCCCGAAAGATGGAAAAACTGAATAACAAGCAATGGAGCTTACTTTGAATAACTTAAGACTTTTTATCATTCTTCCGAATTTAACGTTTTTTTTTTTTAGAAAAAAAAATCCTGATACTTGTACGCCTAGTAGATTTGCGTAAATATCAGACTTCAGTTGTTCCCAAAATAAAAATCCATCTGGGTCTTTATCCGAATCAATTATAATACAAAAATCAACAATCGAATTTGAAGCGCTCCACATCCGATTTAGTAAAGCCAAAGTTCAGTCGAACGTGTAAAACAAAGGATATAAAAGTTTACGCGTGCATGTGTGCGATATTTTCAGCGTTTCAAAAGCGAATTCGAATAAAATCTTTCAACTACGAAATGTAAGATTCGTATTCATCCGTAATACGGTTTCTTTCATCCGTCGTTTCGAAAGTTTCGCATCGCCACAATCGAACCTCATAAAAAATGTACGCATATATAGGTCAATAGGTTGTAGAAACGTACCTATTCCAACGTGTGCGGTACGTTCCTCTGAGCCGGTCGGTTTACGCGGGCGAAGGGGTCTAGCGAACGCCCCGGATGAGATCCCCTTACGTTGAACGAGGTCGGGCGCTGTAGGGTGTATGGGCGTGTTGTACGGGGATGATAGAGAGAGGAGCTGGCGGTGGGTCCGGTCGAATTGGAGGGGAAGAGGGGATAGATGTAGTGTGGGGGCTGTAACGCGGGGAATGGGGAGATCGTCGCTCGGGGGTTGATTATGTCGAATTCGATGGTGAACCGCAGGCGCTCAAACAATGAGATGGATGTTCTTGAATCGGAGTATCTGAGCTTAATCCTCTCAAACACGCCTTGTTTGCGGTGCCCCGGCTATAATGTATATTTGTGTATATGCAATTATTGTGCATCGTGCGCAACCTGATGCGATGTCACATATAGTGGACCGTGTCGATGGTTCTAGAGACCTCGTGTATTGTAGTAGACAATTGGAATGACCGGTCTAGCTATACACTGAATGCTTATGCATGGTTATGTCATCATAAAATATACGCTACCGTCCATAGAATTTTGGCCAAAGGAGACGGTGTTACAATACTTTAACTTAACAAACTTTATTGCTTAATAAACATCTATCTTAAGCACATCTGCGACTCAGATAACGAAAGTATTACCACTGTTTTCTGCGATTACCAAACTCACAACAGTTAAGTTTGAATATTATTGTGAGCAGTACAGTAAGTGAATAACACTAACGAAAATAAACTTACGAGTTAAATAATCTGTCAATATTATTATGTTTGAATTAATGTACTACGTATTTGACGACTTATGTTGTATACATTCATTAATAATAAGAATAAAATTTTACTGTCTGTGGCTTCTTGTAAACTCCTTTGCCGCTTCTGCTTCCAAGCTTTTGGACTGTAGTGCACATGCTCCATCTAAAAGTTTACTCTTAGTTGAAGTGAACCGTTATACTCATCTGTAGATTTCAAAGCGTGAAAAATGCAGCCTTTTTCATATGTGTTAGTCACCCGTCACCTTTGTCAGTTTCAGGCGTGAGACGAAGGCCACAATGAATACGTACACCGGTTTGAAGAAATTTTACGTACACATATTAATATTCTATTACTCCAGCTTTTGCTTTTATAAAAGCACGTACTCTTTCCGGTATGCTAATCGTCATCCGATATCCTTCCCCAGATATCAGAGATTTTTTAAAGGTTTTTCGATGCATACTGAAACTGTCTAGTTGTCGGCAAACTCGTCGAGATTTATAGTAGAGGATGTTGTCTTGCTGAAGGTATGATAATAGTCAAGACGTTTAGCGAAGGTAAAACGAGCATCCTCATTCCTGATACTTTCAACATTAAAGTAGGTATGAAAGTAAAACTAGAAATGAGATCAAAATTCAATGTTAAAACCCTCTAGGTTAGAAGCATAGGAAAATGTGATCTTCGAGGGTTAAAAGATAACACGCCGCGATATAATAATAAATGACTTAGTTGTGTATAACTCTGGTACATAGAAAAATAAAATACAATATAGTAGAAGGTGAATGCACAATCTTGGGATGAGGTCCAGCAACATCGAAGCTGTATGCTTCTTTATTTATTTTGTTTATTAAAATACAGCCTTTGGGAATTTATTTTTTACAAATTATGTCTTCTAAACGTGTTTTGTTATTAGCACTCTTTCTAAAGAAAATTTTCGAAAACTACTCGATACATATTCACCGTGATAGCCACCATTCTTCTTTGAATATTCTCCGTCAATTCATTCAGAAAGTGAGAAATATTGCTGTATACGTTTGATTTAGGTAGCGCCATAGAAAAAAAATCTATTGGTGCCAAGTTGGGGTTACTTACCGGCCAGTTTATGTTACCGCGTCTGCAAATCAACTTTTCGGGGAAAATTTCACGAACAACTAGTGAGATGACGCCATCATATTAGAACCAAGTGTTCTGATTAAAACCATTACAGTTTTGCTTAAAATGGTTGTTCATTATCTCCACATATTGTTCGGAACTTACAACCTAATCTAAAAAAAAAGGGGCTGATAATTCCTTGCGCCAACATTGCAACCTAAACTCTAAACTAAGTACATGGCAATTAAGATGAAAATGCGCCCCATTTGGAAAGTTTTTACAAAACTCACGCACACTGCACGCATGCTTCGCTGCCACAAAATGCTCTATTGCGACTAAATTCCAAAGAACAAGACAATTGTATACCTCCCACTCCCCACCCAAAGATTGTGTACTCGCAGTGAACAAAACAATTTTAGGAAGACTTGGGATACCTGGTAAAAGCAGCACAGAATCATCTCTGTCTAGAATAAAAGCGAAGTAAAATGCAAACCATCAAATATGAAAATTTAATCGCCACCATGAATATAGCTTAAGTCGCAAATTACTTACTGGTTAAAAACTAATGAACCCAAGACATAGAAGAAGTACAACATAGCATATCTTTGAAAGAAAGAGAATGGAATGCCAAAACCAAAATAAATTGAATTCATATACAATTTGTTCTGTCAGTGAGTGAAAATGTGAAATAAATGGGAAATATTGCAATAATTGCAATTTTTAGAAATAAATCTCCTCTTTGAATCCATCAATTTTAGACTATAACTTACGTCGGTCATTTCAATTGCCCCGCATAGTACTCGCGTATCTCTAAGTTCCGGCGATGCCACCGTTTCCACCGCCACCTAACGAACCCGTCGTATCGTCCAGAACCCGCTGCGATTCCATTGGTCATCTCCGCTTACGGCGCCCTACACCTATTTGCATAGCGCATTCAATACGTATTGATCATCGAGAATTTACTCTCTCGTGATGCCGTGAATTATGGTCGTGCACTATCTATTTGTTTAGCTGATTAGTTAGCAACATTATTAGATCAGTACGATACCTGCTAATCAATTAATTATTTATGTATAATCCGCCATTGGCGTTCTGGCGTCGTTGTGTGTTGGTGTCTTCCTCCGACGTATGCGTGCATACGCGGACGCTGTTGTTGTTGCACGACATTTATTCGTATCTGCGCGTCGTTATCTATCGCTGCGTAACATTGTATGGTTTATGCAAACATACTTGGCCGCAGAATAATTACGAGCATTCAATCGGTAATGATGGCCTAGGCGTATACCCGAGAGGTTATCTGGTGGAAATAAGCACGGCTTTTTCTCGGGAAGGGTTTGATTCGATCTAATAAATTCTTTCGCAAATACGTCTGAAACTGTTTAACAAATGCGTTTTCATATTTTCATTTTTGAAGTGTTCCACGCCAATAGTAATTCGGAAATTCAGTTTGAAATGGAAAAAGTTCATGTAACAGCCCAATACATGGTAACCTCTAATAAGTTCGCTAATAGATACAGCTGCGAGCAAATGTTATAGGCAGGGTAACTTTTTTAGCATTACGATAAGACGAGAATCTCAAAACTAAAAAAACACAATTCAGTTTATAAGGTTCTCTTAAATAAATCAATATTTAATGCAGCCTCCTTTAGCCTTTATTACAGCTTTAATTCTTTTAGGCATAGTAGCTGCCAGTTTGTAACATATTTCTGGGGAAATAGACGCCCATTCCATAAACACTGTTTGCTTTAGAGCTTCTTTAGAAGCATGGTTGTATTTACGAATCCTGTCCTTCAATATATCTCATAGATTTTCAGTAGGCGAGAGGTCAGGCGATTGTGGGGGCCAATCCAAAATCTTCGCTTGGTTATCAGTAAACCATTTCATTACAGGTCGAGCCTTATGGCAAGGGGCATTGTCTTGCTGAAAGTAATACTCCTCTGAGTCCATATCATAAAATCTGACAATTGATGGTTCGAGAACCTGTTCTAACATCCCGATGGTGAGTGCCCCATTCATACGGCCCTCGCACACATGGACTTCCTCTACACCTTGTGCAGACATGCACCCCCAAATCATAATGCTTCCACCACCGTGTTTAACAGTAGGTACAATACACTCTGGGGAAAATGCTTCGCCTGACCTCCTCCGGACATAACTTACTCCGGAAACGCTGTTCACCTGCACAGAATAAACGAAGGACGTTAACTTTTTGAATATTTCTGTTTTGGTGAGAAAAGTAGGGGCGCTGAGTTCAATTATGTATATTGCAAGGATTATGAAATATTTTTTAGCACTTACGTCTATATTAGATTTATCGGACCAAAGTACTTTGGCCCAATCATCTACAGTCCAATGTCGGTACTTCTTTGCCCACGTAAAGCGTTGCTTGCGGTGTAGCTCGGTCAGCAAAGGCTTGTGTCGCGGTTTCCAGGCACGTAAATTCGCCGCAGTTAACCTTCTTCTTACCGTATGCACGGAGATTGGTGCGTCTCGTTGAGCGCGGAGCTCTGCAGAAATCGCTATCGCGGATTTGCGCCTATCCCGGAGCGCGATACGCTCTATCAACCGTTCTTCTCGCACAGTCGTTACACGTTTTCTACCGCTCTTGGGTAGATTATGATACCCTCCAGTCCTTTGGGAGAGGCTAATTGTGTTTTGCACTGCACAAGGCGAACATTTTATTGTCTTAACAATTTTTATTTGTGACAATCCTTGTTTGTGCAATAAAATTATCTGGCCTCGTAAGCTCTTATATAGCTTCGTAATTTATATTTTCTAGGAATTTCTACTTTAGATAACGACCAGGTATAGGTTCGCAGTACCCTTGTTCTAAGAAGCGCTACCTGCTGCGCGAAACACGTGTTTGATTGGGGTGCCTATAACATTTGCTCGCAGCTGTATATCATAATCTTCAAATTTTGTATTTTCAGACAGTTTTGCGCCACTTCTTCAAAAGCATTTGTTCGGAGTTAAATTCTCATTAAGTGCTGCATCTTGCAGCAAATTTGCACTACTATGGAAAACCTTCCTTTAATATTTGCATCGTTGAGGATAGAAAAGATGTAAGTTTACTCTCAAACTAACCAATGTTTAAGCACTGGAGTGAGAACTTTACGCTTTTGCTACCCCATTTGCAGAAAAAGTCAGCAACACTTTCTGCATCCAAATTGTAAACCGAGTAAACTTGCTACAACTTTTAAATCAGCGCTTTCGTCAGAAAAGTATTATAAAAATAATTAAAAAAAAAGTTAGCCAAAAACAAGTTTTACTGTTCTCCATCTTCTTATTTAATGAGCGAATAGTCATGTGGAAATATACGTACCACCACCATTGGCATACTATCTTGAAATATAGTAATAATAGAGCGATAAACAGAATTTGAATCAGGGTGTGATTGAATTGGTAATGATATAAACATGTTAAGTATGTCCGAGCTTGTTTAAACATGTTACATACAGCACAAATATTTCTAATTTGCATTTTATTTGTTAAAAGAAAATATAACTTCAACCATATTAAAAAGTAATATATTTTTAGAATAAATTATACATGCAAATATTTCAAAATCGTGATGGAAATATTTTGAAACTGATGTCAATATCATTATGCAAGAACGCTTTGGTACAGCTTCTAGCTTATAAGAAAAGAAACTGTATTTATTGATCAGTAAATACTTCATGAAAAGTAGCATTTGAGAAACTTTCACTGCATTTTCCACATGCACAGTATTGTTCATATACATCATTTAAAATGCAGTCCCTGTCCAATTTGTTAGAGCCATGTGTTAAAATAGCGATTTCTTTTAAAATATCTAATGAAAAAGGTATTGTACAAGCATAAGTTTATTCAGAATTGTTTATAGACATCGTCACAACTACATATAAAACTGATATTTTGTAACTCCTACTTTGGCAAGCGCTAATGGTCTAATTACCGTATCACTTTGCACTCCACACGCTCTCGATTGCATTGAGGTTGGGGAAATTTGCCGGCCAAGGTAACACTGGCAGGGCGTGCATTTCCAAAAAAACTTTGCATGGATTTGGCTATGTGGCATGGTACCTGAAATGTGTGAGCGCCTTCATTCTAACTCATTTATATATGGCATCAAGACATCCTCCAATACACGCTTATATTGGTGTCGATTGATGGTGTCTTCGCAAAAGTGCAGTGGTCAAGGACCTTCTACTTTTATACAGGTCCATATCATAAATGGACAGGGACTGTAAATTTAATAAAGACGATAGCCTAGATATACTTTTGAAATAATTTGAAGTTGCTGTGCAGATCTCTAATTTAGATGTGACGGTGGCATGCTGAGGTCTTTTATAAATGGAGGAACTTGCCACAGCGACAGCTAAAACGAGTTAAATTCAACTTTTTACGAATATAATAGTAGATGCAAGTTTTAGGTGTAATTTCGGAAGTTCGCGGTGGAAATTATTCAATTTACTGAGAATTATTTGCGGAGGTCGTAACCTTTGTATCGGGCGTATCTAATACGAATTTGCAACATAAACGCCTAGATGAAGCAAATTCGCGCTAGGATAAGCGCATAGCTGGAAATCGCGTGCCGCATTTAGGTATATAATAATAATAATTGATGAAGACAATAGGAATTGATAAAATACGAGCTACCCGGCCAAACGCCGAACAATAGCGTCGATATTCTCGCCAATTCTCTCCATCTCCGTCGCTTATGTACGTACCCGAAAGCCCCCGCTATAAATTGCACCGTCAGCATCGAAATCGGCGTCAAACAATACATAGGCGTATACGTACATAAGTTCCTTGCTACCATGCTCCATGGGGAAGGTACAATAGTCCTAGTCTAGCGTGTTTATTGTAAATGATAAATCGTAATATTTAATTGGGAATATATTATACGAGAGGACGTCTATAAATTCAGCGTTTTACCCCTTTCCCACGCGTGCCGATCCCGTCCACCCCACCTATATTCCATTGGCGTTCGTTCTCCCTTTATCGTCGTGCCATTGCTATGCCGTGGTAGATACGCTAACTACCGCCTAGCGCCAAGCATCCCGTAAATTCGGCCGACTGGAAATTCATAGCAAATTGAACTAATAATATTCGAACATACAATGGTATCTTGAATTTAACGAACCGGCGATTCTATGTGCGGCGGCGGCCATCGGGCCGCATTTGCTGCGTATTTGTGGATGTGTGTGCGATTGGAGCTCGTTGCAGAGGAGCATTTCTAGCGGGACACGTATATACAGTCCCTGTCCAATTTATTAGGGCTACTTGCTAAAATAGCGATTTTGTTAAAATATATGCAAAACGTATTGTACAAGCGTAAGTTTGTTCAGACTGTTTATAGACATTGTCACACGCCTAATATTTTGTAATGCCTCCGTTGGCTTTTATAATTGATCTTACTCTTTTTGGCATACTGTCCATGCCAGCGTTAATAATATGTCTAATTCTAGCGACATTTTGTCACATATCCTCAGTGTTTCTTCCCGAATACACCCGTGATGTAAGAACATTCCACACATTTTCAATTGCATTGAGGTCCCCTTACAATTTAACAGCAACAACTATACTTTTGGATAGCTTTTCTACTGACTTCTAATCATATTTCTCCAAGGATTTTCATGAATTTTATACTTGTAACACATGGGCTGAAAAGTCCCGGGCCTAACACATAGATGACGCTAGTTTTATTGCAGTCAACTTTCTCTCAGTTAGTACTAACCTTCAAAAGACAGCTGTTAAAATTTCATGATATTCTATTCATTAGTTTGTGAGTTACTGTGCTAAGAGTCACGCTACTTTTGTTATTTTCAAAAAACAGTGGATCAAAAACAATTTCGTGTTTTAATTTTACACTGCTTCTTGATGGGAAAAAATACCGTTCAAGCGAAGCAATGGCTTGAAAAGTGTTATGGGGACTCCGCTCCATCAGGAACAACAATAAAACGTTGGTTTGCTGACTTCAAACGTGGTCGTAGAGACATGCAGATGCAGAGCGCAGTGGGCGTCCAAATGAGGCGGTAATACCAGAAAACATCAAAAAGATCCACAAAATATCCGCTTTGAATGATCGAAAAGTGAAGTTGCGTGAGTTAGATGACATCGTAAAGATATCAAAAGAACGTATTGGCTTTATATTGCATGAGCATTTGACTATGAGAAAGCTCTGTTCAAAGTGGGTGCCGCGTTTGCTCACTGTTGACCAAAAACAAGAACGTGTTGATGATTCTTAGCAGTGTTTGGCCAGGTTTAAACGTAACAAACCGGAATATTTGCGTCGATATGTGACAATGGATGAAACATGGATCCATCACTTCACTCCGGAATCAAAACGATCGTCATCTGAGTGGACAGCAACTGGTGAACCTCGTCCAAAGCGCCCGAAAGCACAACAATCGGCTGGAAAGGTTATGGCCTCGGTATTTTGGGATGTGCGTGGTGTAATATTCATCGACTATCTTGAGAAAGGAAATACCATCAACAGTGAATATTATATAGCGTTATTGGAGCTTTTTAAGGCCGAAATTGCAAAGAAACGACCGCATATGGCAAAGAAAAAAATTTTGTTTCATCAAGACAACGCACCGTGTCACAAGTCAATCAAAACAATGGCAAAACTACATGAATTGAACTTCGAATTGCTCCCACATCCACCGTATTCGCCAGATTTGGCTCCCAGCGACTACTGGCTGTTCGCAGACCTCAAAAAAATGCTCGCCGGTACGAAATTTGGCACGAATGAAGAGGTTATTGCTGAAACTGAGGCCTATTTTGAGGCAAAAGATAAATCGTTCTACAAATGAAATGTTAGAGCGGCGCTGGAATGATTGCGTTGCTCTTGATGGAGATTACGTTGATGAATAAAGCTAATTTTAAACCAAAAAAACCGTGTTTTCTTTGTTAGGCCCGGGACTTTTCAGCCCATGTGTTATTTCAAATAAGGCGTCACCGGGACCAAGGAAAGTGTACGCTGTATCCGAAAGTACGTTATATACAAGTCCCTTACAAGCGAGCTCTACTGTATCATTATGCTACGAGTAGATATGTTATATTTTACATTTTTTTTAATGACCCAAACTTTCGTAAACTTCGGTATAGGTTTTAGCTGGAAAGATTTAAACAGCAACCGTTGTACGATCGCACTTGCTGCTCATGGTGGCATTATTAATAAAGTAGCTCACCATATTGACACAATAACGTCATCCGATAAATAATAGAAGAAACTATGTAAAGCTGACATTCTAACAGCGCCGACCCACATTTGTCTGTACAGCGAGTTGTTCGTTAATGACTAATATAAACGTACGTCGTTGTCAACTATGATTGAACTAAATATTTAATGATCCTAATGATTATTCTGTTATATCAGTTTCGCTATTTCAGTACGAAATAAGTTGAAAAGTAAATTACAACGCGCCAGGTTCGGGGGAGAGACTACGTGCATACAAATGCAGTTTTATCGGCCGTAATATGGAAATGTTTAGTATTTGAATTTTTCATAATGTTGCACGTATCGTGAGTTATGACATTCGCGAAACTTTCCCTATACAAATAATCATAGCTCTTGTGTATATAGCAACCGATCGAAGTTGGCAACGGAGTTTCTCGATACAACTAAATGTGTATGGTAGAAGAAAAAATCTATAGATTTTAATTTACTTGCGTCATTTCACGAAATGCTTCGTTGCAATTCGTTTTCACGCGATGCATTTATCAAAGCGAATAACCTATTATACGAGGGCGATCTGAAAAGTTTCCGGATTCGACAAGATAAACACGGTATTGGTTTGGTTTTTTATTTTTTTTATTTTTCGATTGAGTCTCCTCGAAGATCAATACACTTTTACAAACGGTGCTCCAGTCTCTTCAAGTATGATGTTTTGAAGTCTGCAAAATAGTCATACATAGCGGCAATGAGCTCCTCATTTGAGGCAAATCTCTTTCCTTCCAGTGAGTTTTTCGGGTTTGGGTATAGGTACAAGTCGCTGACGGCTAAGTCCGGTGAAAATGGAGGATGAGAGACTAATTCGTAGCGCAACTCATTCAATTTGGATACGAGGATGCTGGATGGAATAGCCGGTGCATTGTCGTGGTGGAAAAGCACTTTTTTCCGTTACAAACGAGACCGTTTCTCCTTCAATACTGCATCGAATCAGATCAATAAATTGCTATAATGTTGTCCCGTGATCGTCCTTCCCTTCTGCAGATAGTCGATGAGAATCACACCTTGGGAATCCCAGAAAATGGTCGCCATCTCCTTTCCGGCTGATGAAACGGTGTTTGCTTCCTTCGGAGCTGATTCCCCCGGAAAAGTCAACTGCTTCGACTGTTTGTTGGTCTCCGGTATACGGTGGTGGATCCAAGTCTCATCTACGGCTACAAAACGCATGAGGAAATCGCTTGGATTCCGTTAGATCCTGGCCAGACATTCCTCCGAAACGGTGACCCGATTTTGTTTTTGCTCCGGTGTGGGAAGACGTTCCGTTATGTGAACTTATTAAAAAGTGGCAGCAAAATCAGAGTGACGAAAACCTGTTTTGTTTCGACGACTTTGCATGCGTGGACAGTTGCCTTATTACGTCGGGAATGCGTTCAGATTCTGATATCGTGGAGGACATAAAACAGCGGGATAATGAAAACACGTACCGGCAAACGAAGAAGACCTAAGTGCCATAACACTTTTAAAAACTTATTATAGACAGCGAGAAACGTCACCTCAAATTATTGATAAAGTGAGAGAATTAGAAATGGATACAGAAAAACAGTTTTGGCGTGCGAAAACTGTGCAACGGAAAATTACAGATTTCTTTCATTAGACAAATAAGTTAGTATGTACCTACATGTGTAAGCTTATATGGTTAAGTACATTAAATTAATTAAATTCACATATGTATCTGTTTACCACCCGTAATATTGTTTCCCACCAATTGTTGTATGTAAACATGGAACTTGTAAAAACTCCGCCTATAGCGTCACCTTGTTATAGCATCAAAAAATTCGCAGTCCCGTGACTGTTGTTGTAACGGGGTTCTGCTGTATATATATATAATTAATAAACAATAAGCTTCATAAAGGACCTACTACAAATACCCATTTTCATGCTAAAAGCATTCAACATCACAATACTTTATGCAGATTTCTTCGCGTTAAATTCAACATTATATTTCTTAATTCTTTAAATCTCCTTCCTTGTCTAATATTTGGTAATTCTGACTAATTAAGTATAACTCTGTTTTACTATGTGTAATTTGTATACAAACGCTTATCGACCAATTTATCATTAGATTTGATATCACTCGTGTGGTCCATTTAATTCGTAATACAAATTTGTGTACAAATGCAGTTAGCCTGATATTGGCACTTAATTTGTTTTTTATTTATCGAATTAATTAAATGCTTTGAAGCTATCACAAACATCTAGAATGTTCCTGAATTTAGCTCCATCGAATGGAATAATTTCGTAAATTTTATAACCTTCCATAACTTTTGTTCTATGATCCATAAGAATAGGTGGGATTTAATATACATAATTGTTTTGTTTGTTTGTTTGCCAAGCAACTTTCCTTGGTACGATACTGAAAGCAAGGTTAGCATAAAAATAAATTAAAATTATTTTCGCTAAAACATCGTAAAATTTTAATCCCAACGCCAAACTGCTTCATAATTTTTCGTCGTTGATTTTTTACCTCATTACTTAACCGCGAATATTTTATATCCGTCTCGTAATACTTTTATATTTATTAAATATAATATAATCAGGTTTTATTATCGTCTACCTTCATATAATAAAAATTAGCGATTTATTATCTAATCTACATAATGATGTAACGATTATTGCCGTTAAGATATAGGAGAAAAAAAACAGCGCCAAATAATAATTTAATAACATTTAAAAATATATCCGCTTGGAGATTATTAATACAAAACGTGTTTGTATTAATTAGTAAACATAAATCGCAAAAAAATTCCCTGGAAGTATTACAGAAGAACATGTGTAAAATTATAATTGTTCGCAGTTAATTTTAATGCGGAATATTTTATTTATATTTGAATGGTAATCTCCATTACATCTGTTTGTAAACTGGAGATAAGAACAATTAAAGCACCGCTGTTTTTGCACGCCTACATTTGCGTTTTTGGCTATATACGGGTTAATATATGTACACTGCCGTCCAAAAGTTTGAAAGCAGCAACGGATTTTATAAAAATTCAGAGATATAGTAAAATTTTATTGTGATTATGATATATAACTTTTGTCAAATAAAAATGAATTAATTCAAACATAATAATATTTATGCATTATACAAATTTAAAATGATAAGGATTGCGCTAAAATAAGGTCTTTTTATTTTTGTGTAGGTAGCTCTGCCGTACACTATAATATTTGGCGTATAAATAGTATGGATTTCTAAAGGTTTTGCTTTAAACCTTTCGCGTCCACCTATCTTCAGGCAAAAATGTTCGGTTTGGAGACTATGGTATTGCGGCTGCTGATTTACATGTTGCGTTTATTTGTGTTTTGATAAAACATACAATCAAACATTACTTACCTATGTGAATTATTGCTGTTAGTATGCTATAAGATTAAAGACCTTGTGGTAACACTTGCTGCAGGACTTGATTTCATGGACAATGTTGCAGAAATTCTTTCTGCTGCTGCAGAGACCATGAGTGTTATTTGGACAGACAGTTCGGCTTCTATCGGTTATTGTTGTTAAGAATCTATAAGCGAAAGGATTTTTTATACGCCAGCATTTTTATCAATGAATAAATATCTTGGTATACACTACCGCTCATAATAGTGTGGAGACTTCCTATTTCATGCAAAGTTTGACGCGTGCTTCAAAACTCAAACAAAACAATTATAAGAAAAATATGTATCCATCTACTACTTATTGCTCAAAAGCTCTAAAGCTTTTGCACCTACTCCTATCTTCGGATTTTGAGATTATGGTATAGTGGCTGCTGATTTACATGTTGCATTTATTTATTTTTTAATAAAATACTACAATCAAAGATTACCTACGTATGTGAATTATTTTTCTTACAAGCTTAATAGGTATATTCTTACAAAATTTGCAACACCAGTTGCCTGGTTTAGATATCGGTGGTGTAATTAGTGTAGTCGCATTATCAAGAATCGACCCAAAACAATTGCTCCGGATGTGCTATATATATCATATATATCAAAGGGTGACACCGAATTGATCGAGTTCGTTATCTGATTATCCCCAAAAGGTGATGTAGACGCTCGTAAGTTTATTTTCACCGGTATGACTCTCTTTGGATGTGATAACCGCTCCACAAATTTTAGGCATTCTTCGAAGCAATTTTTCGCGACAGTCTGTGCCAATTTCTTGTCTTGCGTTCTGTAAATATTTCCATAGGTATTGGGTGTTCTAAGGTCGCTGTCTAGACCCTCAATTAAGTTCATCCCATGAGAGGTCTATGGGGGTTAACCATTAATTTTAGGTCAGTTCTTGTTGTTTTCTCCCCTAAAAAGTTTTTACAGATTCGAGCCAACAAGACGGCTTCCACGCGGAATGGCATAATTTTGCAAAATATAAAACTACTCTTCCTTTCGGATGGTACTAATTTTCACTAAATAATCCGCAGTTGTTACAACAAAACAACCCAAAACCATAATAATACCACCTCCGTATTTAACGGACGGCACTAGTAAGCTCCACTAGTTCTTTCCCTTGATCGTCGACGAATAAAAATTCTTCGGTGCGTACCAAATACCTGAAATTTGGACTTGTGGGTCCATAAGACTGCGTTCCAATCATCCAGTGACCAGTTTGCATGCTCTCTTGCCCATGTCCTTTATGAACGCATTTTAAAAACGTTTTTTTGCGGCCGATGCATACTCTTAAGCCTGCTGTCAATAATCGGTGGTAACAGGAACGTTTCTTCGTCCTTGTGTATTAACGCGCCTTGCGACATCCGGTGCCGTTAGACGTCGATCTCGTTTCGAAGTCGTTGCTATAAACCTTCGCATGATAAATGTTTCGACTTTATGAATTATGTGTAACAACTTGGTATTTGCATACAATAATTTATAACCGGGATTAACGATTTCACGATGTCCCAATCAGATGTATTGTTTTAAAGGAATTTCAACTTGCTTCTAAACTTGTGGACGGTAGTGTATGTAACGTCTCACAATAGGTGCAGGATTGCGTGGTGAAAATTAAACGAGGGCAGAAATTGTTGTGGCAAATTTATTAACGAAGCAAAAGTGTGCACACAAAGAAAACCTCTTATTTACAAATGTTTCATTCGTTATGAGATTATGTATACATATACATGTATGTAGATTCTGTTTGCACTTCAACGTTTATTATTAATAATTGGAGCAATGAATTTATATATGAATAAAACGATGGACGAGAGATTGTTGTTTTATTCAAGCGTGCGGGCGATTTCAGCTCGTCCAATTAAAACGGGACAATATTTAAATAATAAATAAATAAATAACGACACGGCATTCTCTGCTAATTCAGGAGATTATATGTATATTTTCGGATTTGATAAATAATTCATTTAGGAAGAGTGTTTGCTGATAATGTTAAAGGTGAGGTGTTACCAACACATATTGAATTTCATTTCAACGTGATTTTTATAATTACGCACCTCTTGGAAAATGCTTTCGCTTGATTAAGAATTACTTTAATTTAGCATTTCATCATCGATTGACTAAAACTAATTTCATCTACGTGCCATGTGTTAGCTCTTATAGAGAAACATGCAAGGCATAATCAAATGTGAGTGAGCCTTTTGTTTTTAATAGTTTCTTCATTTTATTCTTGTGGAATAGAGCTGGAGGCGTATGTAATTCCATTTTATCATTGATATTAAATTCCTGGCCCCCAAGTACTCCTTC
The DNA here is from genome assembly GCA_023509865.1 of Trypoxylus dichotomus. Taxonomy (NCBI): domain Eukaryota; kingdom Metazoa; phylum Arthropoda; class Insecta; order Coleoptera; family Scarabaeidae; genus Trypoxylus; species Trypoxylus dichotomus. The sequence goes on along the minus strand of CM042074.1, from coordinate 86,272,091 downwards.
GAAGGTATAGTGGAGAGAGCGGGGTCGCAAGCGTTTCCCAGTGCATTGCCACCAGTTTCTGCTGTGTTACATCTACAGTATATGGCGTGGGATTTTCACCGAACTTGATCCAGGAAGCCGCAATAGTTCCAAGGACCGCCGCTAATATTTCCTCCATAGAAATTCGAATTTTGTCTTTCACAGGATTTCCTTCTCCTATCCTCCTCCATTCCATACCCGAAAACGTTCGCTTGGGAATATAATGATGAACTCATGTCCCGTCACAGGTAATGATTCCATCCTACAAATCATCCCCTTCTTCAGAAAGAGTTTGAAGTCCCTGAGGAGTGCAGGTTTTTATTAGTGGAACTCAACGAATCGAGATTTCTTTATCTGTGATTAATTAAACGACTTCATAGCTAACACTAAGTTCTTCCGAAATTTTAAACACTGTGAGTCGTGAATCCCGTGCAATAAGAATATCTGAAATACCTGCAATAATTATTGGCGTTTCATGATCTTACAACACATTTAATTCCATAATTTCACAGGCTTTTACGGCCGTTTGCCATTGTCGTAACGATTATCGGAGTTCGCCGTGTCGCTAAGTTTTTAAGTTTTTCAAGTACAATACATTTGAGAATGCGAACCGTAATTTTTCGCAAAACGTTAGGGTCAAAAACTTTAGCGACACGGTTTAACCCAACAATCGCTATCACTTCACTTAGTTTTTACAAAATTTATGTAAAACGAAACCAGATAAAGTTTATAATTAATAAAAATTGAAAATCGGCTATTTCTGTATTTAATAATTTAATTTTCTAGTATGTAGTTAGATATTAAATTATCAATCCAAAACATTACTCGCCACATATACAAAGTTTGTGTTGTGTGTATATCCTGAAAAAAAAACAAAAAAAGGCATCGTTGAAAATCTACAAATTTAGTTACTAATGCAGGTTTACGCTGAACCGTATTTAAGTTTTATAATCTATATTACATTTGCGTTTGTTTGTTGATTCTAAATATTCATATTTCGCTGTTAGAAGAATGAATGTTTATTTTAAAGGAAAACCGTAAAGTTAGAACTTGTTTGCGGATTATGGTGAAGTTGGAGTATAATTTCCGTATATGTATGTTACGATAAATTTTGATATATTAATCGCATATTCGACGCCTATAGGTTCTTCTAATGATTCAATTTCTTAGAGTTTCCTTTGCATGAAGCTGTATTTTATAGTTGCGAAATCAAAACAAGCAATATTAATCACTATCTTAACTTAACTTAAATCATTTGAATAAAATCCCAATTTAAGTCCAAAGTGACTTTTTATCTTGAAAAACAATGATTACCTTTTTTGTAATTTATTCATATAATTAATTGTTTTACGAAAAAATAATGAAAATATATTAACACATTACAACTTAAAATATTTTCTAAATACGGATAAATAAATGAATATACATACATATAGAAGTTATACGATACAAACTAGTTGTCACTTGCAAAACTGAAACTTAAAAAATCCTTAAAAAATTAACTGATTTAATACACGCATAAAAAATGCTTCCTTTAAAGCTTATAAGGTATTATTATAAGTACATCTTCATAATGAGCATAAAGATATTATACGAAAAAGGAATACGTTAGAAAACCGAGAAGATTTACATTGTGGCTTCACTGCATTAAGATTTGCCATAAATGCTTTCTGGCAATGCCATCCCAAATATTGGAACTTATTACTATAGCAAAGTGTACATACTAAAGTATTATTTAATATGATTTTTCTGTTACTTAAAGCTTCCACTACTGTTTTATATTACGTTAAAGTTGACTGCTTCGATTGCTATGGAGAGAGAACAATGTACGTCGAAAATGTGGTGTAATAGACTAATAATTTCTCAGCTTTTGCTAATGTTATATATACTACCATTAATAGATTAGATCGCACTATATAACGTAACTAAATAAACCCAACAGATAATGTTGGCGAGAAATTTAAGAAACAAACTCTGCTGATTAACTTAAAATCTTTTATTGACCAAATAGTAAATTCTAATAAAATACAGACTGCTATAATACTTCTTTTGCTTTAATAGTTGGGTGACAGATACGCGACATCCTTAGAACAAATCGCTCCAAATACGATACGTCTACAGTATTCCACACTTCCTGCAGAACTAAGAGTCACGCTACTTTTCTTATTTTCAAAACAATGGATCAAAAACAATTTCGTGTTTTAATTCTACACTGCTTCTTGATGGGAAAAAGTACCGTTCAAGCGAAACAATGGCTTGAAAAGTGTTATGGGGACTCCGCTCCATCAGAAACAACAATAAAACGTTGGTTTGCTGACTTCAAACGTGGTCGTATAGACACCGATGATGCAGAACGCAGTGGACGTCCAAATGAGGCGGTAACACCAGAAAACATCAAAAAAAGACAAAAGATATCAAAAGAGCGTATTGGCTTTATATTGCATGAGCATTTGACTATGAGAAAGCTCTGTTCAAAGTGGGTGCCGCGTTTGCTCACTGTTGACCAAAAACAAGAACGTGTTGATGATTCTGAGCAGTGTTTGGCCATATTTAAACGTAACAAACCGGAATTTTTGCGTCGATATGTGATAATGGATGAAACATGGATCCATCACTTCACTCCGGAATCAAAACGATCGTCATCTGAGTGGACAGCAACTGGTGAACCTCGTCCAAAGCGCCCGAAAGCTCAACAATCGACTGGAAAGGTTATGGCCTCGGTATTTTGGGATGTGCGTGGTGTAACATTCATCGACTATCTTGAGAAAGGAAATACCATCAACAGTGAATATTATATAGCGTTATTGGAGCGTTTGAAGGCCGAAATTGTAAAGAAACGACCCCATATGGCAAAGAAAAAAATTTTGTTTCATCAAGACAACGCACCGTGTCACAAGTCAATCAAAACAATGGCGAAACTACATGAATTGAACTTCGAATTGCTCCCACATCCACCGTATTCGCCAGATTTGGCTCCCAGCGACTACTGGCTGTTCGCAGACCTCAAAAAAATGCTGAAACTGAGGCCTATTTTGAGGCAAAAGATAAATCGTTCTACAAAAGTGGTATTGAAATGTTAGAGCGGCGGTGGAATGATTGCGTTGCTCATGATGGAGATTACGTTGATGAATAAAGCAAATGTTGAACCAAAAAAAACGTATTTTCTTTGTTAGGCCGGGGACTTTTCAGCCCATGTGTTAAGCTTTAACCACCTTTGCGGTGTATTTGGGGTCGTTAACTTGCTGATAAATGAACTTCTCTCCAATTAATTCACATTCAGGTGGTACCGCATCGTTTGATGGGATTCTGAAATACACATCTTTTCATCTACTTAAATTAATTTTCCGATTCTTCCGCCTCCAAAGCAATGCCATCCAGTTTCACTGTTTTTGAAATGCACTTGGCTAACATTGTCTATTTCAAAGCGACGACGAGTAAATGTAGAACGTTTATTAAAATTCCGATTCGTCCGTCCATAAAACATTTTCCCCATCATTTACAGTCCAATTTGCGTGAGCTTTTGGCTAGTTTAGTCCTTTCCGTTTGTGTGTTTGCTTTCGTGTTTGAACGGATTCTGTAAATACTATGAATTTTCCTAAATATTTTTAAAATAATGTAACAGTATATTAGTTGTAATCAAAATTATGAATAAGTTTGATTTCTTCTACTTTTGTGAAATAGAGTTACCTATTTAAAGAATGCATTAATTTATTTTGTAGAATTTTTTTCATACCTGTGTTGAAAATTAAACGATAACTATTTTGCCAAACCTTTTAGCAACTAGGAGAGTTTGTTTTGGTTAAGTTATATGTCAAATTGCGAAGCTAATTTAATAATTTAGTAATTCCGAACCGGGGCAGGATTACTGGCATAATTATGTCGTAAAGTATAAATGTTTACAGTGTATTTTCTTCATGACAAGAATAAAATGCAAAGCTATATACGCCCTCCATTACATATTATAAGGAGTACAGAATTATATAAATACGATATTATCTCTTAATTATTGCTATTGTATGACTCACATATAGGAAATACCTTATGCACTGCGAATAATTTGTTATTGGTCGGTATATGCCGCATATAATATTAAAGAACACTACCAATTGATAAGGTAGATAATATTGCTATCAACCAAATTCTTTTCGTTATTGCAATAACATCAAAAGAACAGAAAATCCGTAGAATCGGGATGATTTTTCTATTTGTGTCCAAATATTGATGGTATTCTTGTGATTTAATAAATACACTAGGGTGACAGAATAAAATAGACACCTACTAATTAGAAAAATGATTCTATTCTCGTTATATATACAAAATATTTTAAAATTTTTAAATTAGACTAATATTTTGTCGATCCACCTTTACTTGCGTGAAGTGCTGCGAGTCGTCGTGGCATGGAATCTATTAAATTATTAATGGTGTCTTCTGGGATATTTAACCACTCTTCTGTAACAGCTGCCACGAGTTCTTCCTTATTGTTGGGTTTTCGGGGTCGTTTCGCCATATTTGTCTGGATTATGTGCCAAACATTCTCTATCGGATTTATGTCTGGTGATTGGCCTGGCCATGGTAAAATCCGAATCCCCTGTTCTTCTTTCCATGTGGTTGTTGTTCTTGCTTTGTGACAGGGTGCTCCATCCTCCATAAAAGTGGCGTCTTCTTTAGATAAAATGGCGTTGTCGAATATCGGTAGTAGTCCTTCTGTTAATATTTGGATATATTTTGCCGCATTTATATTTCCGTCGCAGATTACTAATTGCGATCTTCCACCATACCATATCACGCCCCACACCATGATGTTCACACCGCCGTATTTCGCCGTCTGATGCAAAAATTTGTCGTCCAGTTGCTGTGACGAACGTCTCCATACCCACGTACGACCACTATCACTGAATTGGCAGTATCTGCTTTCGTCTGAAAAAATGACAGACCGCCAAAACTCTTCGGGTTTCGTTCGCATTTCGATTGCCCAAGGCATTCGGCGCCGTTTTTGAAACGCCGTAAGGAGAGGTTTTTTCTTTGCCACCCTTTTATACATCCCCACACTGTGGAGGTATCGCAAAACGGTGCGCTGACTTTTCTGTGAAGTTGCCGCAAGCTCAGCTGTACTTTTTCGCGGTTCTCTTAACACTTCGCGCACAAGCACCCTTTTACTTCTTTCAGAAGGTCCGGCACGACCGGGTCTCGGCTCCGCTGTTGTTTTTTCCTTGCGTTTAAATTGTGTAATCACACGGTTAACTGTGGACAACGGAATATTTAAAAATTTACTTATTTCACGTTGCGAAGCGCCGCGTTCACTCTGGCCAACGATGCAATCCCGGGTGAAGTCGCTAATATCACTCGAATCTTGTAAGCGAGGCATAGTTGTAACGATACTAAACTATGACGAATTCCTTCCGATACATCTACCCCTACCCTAATGACAAGAGAAAGTTCTTAATTCGTTCTTAGAATTTAGCTGTTTACATATTTATACCGCTTTACCTGGTATCTATTTTATTCTGTCACCCTAGTGTATAGTAGGTAACACAAAAAGTACTGTTGTTAGTTTTGTAGAATCCTGTATTACATGTTTTCAGTCGAAGCCGTCCATCTTTTTTTCGTGATCAAAGAATATAAATATAAGACCTGAATTCTAGAAATATTAATAAACGCAAGCTATATACGCTACTTTCGCAGATAGTAGCCAATAAAATAGAGCACCGCTCTATGAAGATGAACGTTCAAAAATTTTAAAAGCCGAAGCTTTAGCAATTCGTTTCTTTTTATTCCCATCAAGTTTTCTGCAGAACGAAGTAGAGAGCCCCCCGTTGCAAAAAAAACAATCTCTCTAAAACCTATGCATTCGCTAGCGGAGGAAGCGAAATGCTCCAGCCGTAATATTCAATTATTAGAAATTAAATTACTATTAGTCTCAACTACGTTTTTAATATCGGTTCCGCATTTAATTGAATTTTAATCTCGTTTTTACTTTTAGCGGTAATTAATTTTAGAAAGAGCGCGAGAGGAGGTACGGATTTAGTTCTAATTAAATTCGTATCTGATATTAAAACGATAATGGAAGGCTTTTCGCTTCCGGAAGATATCTACTCGTGTATGTGGACATGTATTCGATTTCGTGCATCTAATGTGTGCAAACTTGAGAGGTATACAAGGTGTCTTTGAAATAAAATGAGAAAATTGGGGAAATGAAAAGATGTAATTATATAGAACGTAAATTCAAAAAATTTTGAATCATTTGCGACGCAAAAGTTGGAATTAAAAGAAAATACTTTGTGCTAAACTGGAGAGTATTGATTTGTACACTTCATTGTTGAAGTTTACTTATCTCTTTGGAAGGAGTGGTTACGTCTTCTGTAATGAGTATTCGTCCTCTCACTTCAGAATTTCATATGGGGTTCCGCAGGGCTCCAATTCCGGATCATTATCATTGCTACCCATGTTTAACATAAAACAAACATAAAATATTAAACGATAGGAACATCGACTATCACAGAGAACTGTCATTCAATGAAGTGACGCGATATGTTTCATCGTATAAAAACAACTGCATCAATAATTTAAATTTTGCAAATAGCATGGTCATAACCTATAAATTTCAACATGATGATAATACTAGTAAAACCCTTGTACTATGGAATGCCCATATGAGACAAATATGTGTAACTTACTCCTACCTAAAAAATGCACAAATCTCAGCAATTTACGACAGATGCAACGTCTGTCACTCTTATTCCTTTTTTGTTTGTTTAAAAAAAAAACTGAAGACAATCGGTGTACCTGGTGTATGTGTGTATCCGTTTTTTTGCTAAAAAGAAACACGTTCAGGTAATTTATGGAACATTGGCGATAGCGTTGTGTATTATCGGTTTCGCCGGGCTTCAAGAGTTCATAATTCACAATACCGCTCTGGTCCCACCAGACACAGCATGGTCTTCTTGCCGAAACGATTTGGTCTTGGTGTTGAAGGACCGGGATTCGCCAGATGAAAGTCACGATTTTTTCCGCTTCGGGTTTTCAAAATAAATCCATTTTCCATCACCCGTCACAATTCGATAGCAAAATGATTTAGTTTCGTGACGTTAAAGCAGCATTTTACAGGTGACTGCGATTTTCTATTTGATGTTCATTCAAATCGCGTGCGACCCATTTACCGAGTTTATCGATCTTCCCTGTTGCTTGTAAACGTCTGCTGATTGCTTTTTGTGACACATGTAATGCTTCTGCTAATTGCCGTTGAATTTGACTTCGATCATCATCCATCAACTCTCGCAATTCTTCGTCTTCGCGTTTCTATGGTCTTCCAAAGTGCTCACTGTCTTTCACACAGCAAACCATGACATTCACACAGCAAACCATGACTTTCAACAGCCTTTTTCCTTTGATTAAATAAGAAAAGTACTGCGTGCCGCAAATGTTCTTTTTCAGACACAAAACTCAACATCATCACTCAACGATAAAGCGAAGGCGCTAGTTTTTGGCGGACTCAACTTATGTGTATTTGTAGTTTAAATCGTCAGACGAACAAAATGACGTATGTGTCAAATAGGCTGCGTACTTTTCGCTGGCGCCATCTCTTAGTTAAACCGGAAAAAAAAACTTATGCATACACCTGGTACATAAGTAGGTGAATCACAGAGTAAACACGCCACCTTAGGAATGTAAAATTCGTTATACAAAAATTTGTTTCTGCTAGATTCTTTTTGTATTATCAATTCATTTTGTTAGGTTCGCGTTGATAACCGTGATTAGAACAGAATTTATTGACGTGCACCTCACGCACGCATTTTAGACAAGCGCGTATTAGTGCGGCGTGCGTAGTATTACCAATGGCTTATCAGGATCGTTGTTTGGCGAGGTTCGAACGTAAGGGAAGCCACCGAAGTGCGAGGGGAAAAGGAACCGTAGAGGCCCGGTCCGTCCGCCCGAACGGCCCGATGTTAATGACTCGGGATTTCAATTAAAACTAATTACAGCAACCCGGCAGACCAATCAATTGATTAATCATTTAATTAATCAACTAATTAACGAAGCAACGTAACTAATGCGTCGGCACCGTCGCATGTATTAAACTAATTGAATCTATGCTGTACCGATGCGAAATACTTCCTTACCGTCATTGTTGTGCCGCGCTCTGCTTTTGCTGATGTATGCGCCGACGGTGTATGCAATTTCAGCGCTGCTTCGTTGTGCATGTATGCATATGCTGCTGCTGCTGTTACTGCTGCTAGATGTAGGCTGGTAGCTCGGTATACGTCGGTATTGTCATTGTTAACTTTAATGAATAGATGCAGTTACATATGTCGAGTGTGTATTGTAAAGAAATTGTAGGGGCAAATGTATTGTCGAGGTCGATGTTGCCATAATTGCATCGAATGAATTACATACAAATAAATGCAGTGAGAAGTGCTCCCTTGGATGTAACAAGAGAAATATGCAAAATAGTTATGCTGTTATGTTGCGTACGTTGCATTTTATTAAGTCTTCTTGAATTTTGCACGCCCTAGACCAGTGCCTGCCAAACTGTACGCTTTTGAGATCAATCGGACATTCTCCTTTATAGGAAGGTACAATTTGTGCATTTGTGAATTTCATCTATACAGACATAATCTGAGCAAGGTTGTAATATGCATGTGCGTCTCCCAGTATTTTTTCTCACCGCAGTGTTGCCCTACAATCACTCTACTAGTCATGCGCCGTAAGCAGTATTTCGCTGCTCCCCTACTACATCATGATCGTAGCTATAGCGGGAGAAGATAGGATTGTCGATACCTTCCCGTCGTTGACTTTGGTCAGATTATATCTGTAAATAAAACCACCCAACGAGTGTAAAACCGATTTAATTTCCTGAACGCACACTGGAAAGAAATAAAAGAAATTAGGGAAGTTTTTTATAGGAATACATTTGCCCTTTCGCATTAGTGATGGTACTATGATCTGCAAAAGAAGAATTAAATGTTTTGAAATGATTCTGAATCCCCCTGTGCGGAGAAAGTGAAATTGTTAATCCAACGAATTTCAAAATTATTTCATGGTGACATCCACAACACTAAGGCCGTAGCCACATGTAGCTATTTTCAAAGACGAATTACAAGGTAAATTGGGCATGAATAGATGGGACGACACTCATCGTCTCTCCACGTTTTATTCGAATACCGCATCATTAAATTCGACTCAATACTAAACATCGTCGGTGTCTTCCGAGCTTTTATGCCCTAGTTTCTTCCTTCTTGGGAACTTGCTGCGGGCTTCTCGTTGGTTTCTTGGGTATTCGAACTCCTTATCCTCGACTTCGTTAGGGGTGTCTCCCAAATCTAAAGCAAATGGAATTAGTTGAGGTCGCTTCAGTTAATAGTATGATACTCCCTGTCAGGTTACAGCGTTCTGAGACCCAACACTAAGAACGACGTGCAGGTCGGTGGATTTTAACAAGGTCGGAGTCGTCACCTTTTCCTCTTCATCATACTTGACCCTTGCGTTCTGCTATTCAATATCCTGAGATGCGGCAATTTTAACTGTTATGAAAATTACGTGTTCGGCTTAGTCCTCTTCGCCGGGGTCGCCTTTCCTTTTGACTGTTGGGTTTCTGTCTTTTATGCACTCCTTTAGCAGGGGGTTGGGGTGCTTCTTTATTTTGGCACAGTTTGATAGGCCCTATTTGCAATAATTTTTACCAGGTTGGAAAGTTTCAGTTCCTCTCGCAGTTTGATATTTGTCGCGAATCTTGGTGCTCTGGCAGGCAGTCGAATGATGTTACTGAGATTGCTCTGAAGCGCATCTTTCATCTTAGTGTCACTCTGATGCCATACCTTACCGATGTAGGTAGCGATCGGAGTTATTATTGTTTTAATTATTTTAATTCTACTTTCAAGGCTCAGCTTGCTTTTGGAGTTCAGAAGCGGGTACAGAGCATGCGCTGATACACCGATCTTCTTCGTGATATTGTAGGCATGTTGTTTGAGGGTTAGTGATTCATCAAGGAACACTAAGAAAGAATTACGAAACAATGGAAGTACGGATCGAAAACAGATCTCGCTCCTCGTTGCACCAATCGAGTGGAGGCGAATGAAACAGCGGAATGCCCCCTCCTCTGTGCCGAAATTACAGGTGGCTGCACAGTACACTTCGTTTACGATCCGCTCCAAAAGAAGATGAAAGAGATTTCGTCGAAACGTCGCTGCTTCAGGTTCTTCTGAGAACCAGTTATCTACGCGATTCACACCCGGAAGAACTTATTTCGTATTTTATCCGCTAAAACCTCAAAAAATTCATATATTATGTGATTTTGAAAATGTAAATTTTGCAAAAATAATATTTATTTATTTCCATGTATTTGTTATCGAAAACATAACTGAACTAGCCCTTATATACAGTCTACCAAATTAAGGAAAAGTTAGAAGCTCTCATCTTGGTTGTTTCCATTGGCATAGAAGCTTCTCCAAACATACATATTTAAAACTTTTCAAGAGCTACAGAAGACATAATAGAACTTCTTTGTATTATCTGTGAGTATTTTCTATTATTTGGTTATCAAATTAAGGAGTTTGTTGTCAAATCTTTCTCTCATGGTAGGATAGTATCCACTTTCCATATAGAGTAATAGAAGAAAAAAAAAATATTAAACTTGGAAAACGATCCTATGCACAAAACCTTATTTTCTATACCAGGATCGATAGAATTTTGGATTTTCCTTTTGAAGCCAGTAGCCTCGATTAGCCATTACAGTCGGTAAATCTATGTTGCCTTTTGGAGTATTGTATCTCCCGAATTCGGTTTTCAAACGGGTGTGGAAATGAAATTAATGTGTTCTACAACTATTTTGATATATATGTATTAATCAATGATTTTTCTGATGCTATGTATATATGTATATATATATATATATATAAATGAACAACTGTGTTAATGTTATGTGCTAGCTAATGCATTGTAAGTTGTTTGTAGAAAATTCTAGTTTCTCAGTTCTCGCGCATGCGTATTGTTCACCTAATATGTCTTCTAAATTATACTACATCGTGCTTAGGCGGTTGTCATCTAAACGACGCTAATCTTACTTATACAGAAATCAAAGAAATTGGAACCCATGTTTTAACAAATTTCTTCCTCAATATCAATTTCATCTATGTCATTAGTAACGTTATTATAGTATTATCTTGTATATATGTAACAGTGTATTTATTTTTATTTATATAACAAAGCACTCCTCACCTAATGTGTTGTAAGGTAAAGAAGTTTGACACGCATTGTTTTAAAGATTTGTCTAGCAAACGGTTGCTTTAAACTTGGACATATGGTAGACGTCTTTTTTAATCTTTTTATGTAATAAGCGAACTATTACTACCGGAATTGAATCCTGTCATGATGAGATAAAAAAGTAAGAGAAAAAGAAAAGGATATACAAAGAAAAAAAAAAGGAAAAAATAAAATAAACCTGCAAAAGCTCTTCTCGATCCTAAAATTACTATCGTCATGCTAAATGTTTTTAATACAAATTTACAAGCTTATACTGAAATGTGTACCAGTACAGATATATTCCACTACTGTAAACTGAAAAAGAAAAGGTTAAACAAAGAGTAGAAGAAGGAAAGAGAAAAGTGGAATCTCGAGGATTTTTTTCCTTTCTTATTTTCTTTTTATCGTCTTACTCTTATTTCCTAACCACTGGTAAACTACTTTTTTTTTTAATTTAAATTAAAGCAACTAGTAACTAAGTTTTGTAATTTGATATACTTTAATTTTATGTTACTTATAATATTTGCATGTGTACGTTTATTATTTAACTTGGCCTTGTAATTGGATATTTGTATCTGTTGGGTCTTAAATATTCTTATTATTATTTCATTTTTGATATCGCATCATGACACGGTCGAATTCCGGAAGTTGTTCGTATATTACTGACTCTGAGCGTGGAAGCCTACGTATCCGTTTCAACCTCTTTATTGTGTAAAAGAATCGATAAACCTACGTACATTACGTCTATATCAGCACTAATATGCTACATATCGATCCCTCGATTATTTTCTTCTTTTAATATAGAAATTCACTCCAATCTCGCGCCAACTACAAATACCACCACCTACGTGAAACCATATAGATCGTAAATGCACCCGCTGCCTGCTCCTCCGCCTCGGTATTTCATCCTCAATTTTATTAATTATATTTAATTAAATTTTAATTGAGGCACAAGTTGCGCGAGAATTAACGCGGACAGATGGGATCGGAGTCGAACAGTTCGGAATTTAATTTAATTCCGTGTGCGCCGGGGGTTCACCGTTAGCGCCCTGGCGCTTTTTTTTTTGCGTCCGCGCCGTCACGGCGTCGGCCCGAACGAAACTACCTCGACGAACGTCGAGTCGTGCTATTTTTTGTCGATGACAAGTTCGAAAGCTAAATTAATTTTTTTCGCTGTGCATGTGTCATTTTAATGTTTAATTTTTTTTATTATTTGACAGGGGAGAATGCTCCCGACTATTTCTTTAATTAATTGGTTTAATTATAGATGATTTAATGGGAAAAATTGAAATGCAAAAATGAATTTCGATACTCGGAATTTGCATTAACTATATCATCTTTTTTATGCAGATATATAAAAATTTTCGTATAGCTTATGAATAATTTTGCTTCATTTATATATAATGCTAAAATCATGTTTAATAATGCAGTTATTTTATATGGTTACCATGTATTTTTTTAAAATAGAAGGAGTGCTGGAAGCAAACAAACGAAATTTTTTAATGGAGGATAAATCCCAAACAAAATGGAAGGAGAATCATGGCCGATTTAAATCTATAACTTGTTGGATATACCATTCAAGCTTGGCAGACATAAATACACCCCCTGTCCAATTTATCAGGGCTACTTGCTAAAATAGCGATTTTGCTAATATAATATACAATGAAAAACGTATTGTACAACCACAAGTTTATTCAGAACTCTTTATAGACATCGTCACAACGCCCCCTTTTTATAATTAGTTTTATTCTTTTTGACATGCGGTCTATACAAACGTTAATGGTATGTCTAATTGCAGCGTTATTTTGCCACACATCCTCAATATTTCTTACTAATTGCTCATTTGTATTGTTACTTCTCGAATACACGCGTGATTTTAGTTCTGTTTTGCATTCAGGTCGGGAGAATTCCCGCGCAAGGTAACACTGGTAGAACTGGTAGAACACTGGTGCATGAATGTGTAAGGGCCTTCATTTAGATCTAAATCATTGATACATGGCATCAAGACATCCTCCAATACACTCTTACATTGGTGTTGGTTCATGTAGCCTTGGCTAAAATACCATGGTCCAGGACATTCGACTGATATACAGGGCCATACCATAACTGACGTTTTTAGTACACTAGCTTCACCAAACCGTTAAAATGGACGTCGTTTACCATACTGGTCTTTCGGTCTTCAAAAAAAAAATTGCTTAATTTACATATTCGTTTGAGTTATTTTGTCTTACCTTTCGCCAATCTTCAATTATATAATGTTGATGACGTTTTGCCCATTCATAACATGCTCGCTTTATTATCGGTGTTAATCTTGGCTTTTTCAGGCGGCGCCTGCATTTTAATCCGGTTTCGTACAATCGTCTACGTACTGTACGCGTCGATATTTGCACTAAACCAGGCAAAAATAATAACCTTTGCAAATAATACATCAATCCTCTTCGCGTCATCTGGTTGGGAGAAGCTGCAAACTGATGAACTAGACTAGAGAAAATGGAATAATGTGTCATCTCAACAACTTAATGTTAAATATTTCTATACATATACAGAGAAATATCGAGTGAAATTATACAGTTTTAGAACTAAGAAACTATTACCAGTTTATTATGCTCTAATATACTCAAGTATTTATTATACTGGTGTTCATTATACTCTGTGTATATAGTACGTACGGCGCATAGAGTCATGAAACAACTTCTAAGTCCAAAACTTGCAACTCAACAACTATTATGTCTACAAGTTCTTCAAATCCAGCTCATGATTCCCACGTTCAGAATGTGAAGGATTTGACTGAAAGAACTTGCAGAAGAGGTTAGTATCTCACTAGAGTAGTGTTATGTTTTAAATTGCAAAAAGCTAATTGCTAATTTGATGATTGAACAGAAAGAAAATGGAGTAGAAGTTTGCTGGCAACTTGTTGAACAAGCCAGATGACGAATTACTCATGCGAACGGCACGCAAAAGCTAGGCTTATGAATAGGACATTAAAACAAAAGTTCAATCATCGTAGAGAATTAGCAAAAGATCTGCCTGCCAAAGAAACAATGCACAGAGTTGTTTACGATTTTAATGAAATTGCGCATTTTTAATTTTTCCCCTAGGTCAAACAGTTAACCATGGATGATAATAACGGTTGCGTGCAACAAATCCCAAGAAATGACATGAATTATGGCGAGACAACAATCACAATGCGCCAGTTTATTCTGCTTTGTCGCAAAAATGAGATGACTGTCAGCCCTTGACGTCTCTACTCGCCAGGCTTGGCTCCTTGAGATTTTTTCTTATTCGCGATGTTGAAATCACTTGTGATGTAATTTTAGGACCATTTATGACATTAGAATAAATTCCTCACGGACGTTGAAGAACATCTGAAAAGAAATTTTACATGTCTACTTTTGTGAAATGGAAGCAACATCGGTAAAATACGTGAATAGCGGGCAAGGACCAATAATATGGAAGATTAATAATGAAGAAATAAAATTTTATTTTCCAACCAAGCCCCATATGCTGGGTGAAAAGCTGCTAGCTGTTGATTGCATTTTGGGCGACTGGAAAATGAATCGAACACCGGCTTCACTTGAAACAAATAACGCATGTCTAGCGATATACCCTCCTCACCTCGCATTAAAATGGAAGAAGGGCTTCATTGAATCGATTCAAATTGAAATTATCGATATGAGGATGGGATTTTGTAGTAGTAGTTAAACAAGGGTAGAAAATACCGTTGGATAGAACTAGCGTACTAGCGGTCACAATTATGCGACATGTCGAAAGTGGTATAGATGTGTGTATCTGTATATCTCCTGAATTTTAATGTCTTTACATTCGAATTTTTATAGTAATCACAGCTACGAGTCATAGGAACATTCTTAGGATCTGCCAAGCTATTTCTTGACGAGCTGTAGGAAGAAACAGTGTGACTTAAAATAATATAAAAAAATATTTAATGCTACAATTTGGAAAAACAACCACCGCTAGCTCATCAAAAATGATATAAGTCATTATAACAATCCACCACGTCAAAAAGAATAGATTAAGTAATAATTCAAGTAATAAACGCCAACGGGAGAAAACGGTTTTAACACGAAAATGGGTAGAAAAGTAAAATACACTCCCAGATGGGCAATAAAACACACATAGCTCTTGCTTAACCCGAGTGCATGTCTGTGTTGCGTTGATAAGAACGTTGGCAATTGTTTCGAGCGTGTTTTTTAACGATTTTCACATTAAAATGCAATATATATAATTGTAACACGAGAACTGCGAGTAAACGCGTACAATGTATGTTACATAAATCGCAATAAAAGGCTTGTTAGTGACCGGCTGTGTATAGAAAATGGGGGTTTGGTGGTTGGAATGGAATAAAAAGGAGTGTTTTCCAGGGAAATCATTACATCACCGACGTTTTGCCAATGGGAATGCCCTCTGGAATGCTGTAAGACATACAATTAGGTTGGGGAAATGCATATGAAAATGTGTTTGCGGAAAAACGAAACCTACTGAATGTCCAAGAATCATGTTGTTTTATTTCATAAAATACAAAAAAATAGATAGACACAAATAGACCACGTGGTCTGTCCTTAATTTTAAGTAAAGATATCATTGGGGGTTGGATTCGGACTGTACGTAGGACGGTTTAATAAATTGAGGTTTTGTTCCGTTAAAAATCCCATTATCATGCGTGCTGTATGTGAACTTGCATTCTCTGGGTGGAAGATAATTTGTTGCTCGGAGTTGGTTTTTCGAAGCTCAGCGATTTGCGGTAAATAATTGCTATTGGTAGTAATAGTTCTTTGATCTTGTTGAGGAGTTGTAGCTACATGACCTGCTTTGGAGAGAAATCACGACCATATTTTTGAAGACACTTCGAAAACGAATAACTTTCTTCGGTTCTTCTTCACCTAGAAACTCCCAAATACACCACTGGCGTTTAGTTTTTGGCTGGTGTATGTAGACCCAAAAATCATCACCACCGACGATGTTGTACACGCTTTTCCAACATTGAAGCGGTCTACAGTTTCTTGACACCAATTCACCTCCAACGGGAAACTAATTTTTTTGCACATAATTTTTGAATTTCAGGTCTTTGAAATTTCCAATGATGCGTTAATCTCGCGGTATTTCACACGTCAATCTTCGTTGATGATCTTGCGTTTTCCCCAGTGACTCCCTTGGATCATCGCTAAGGGTAATCTGCCCACGTTCGAATTCTCCACACCAACAAGAAATTGTTGACTGATGTGATGCTTGATTGCCAAAAATAGAAACCAACTCGCCGAGGCATTGTTTTAAGATAGTTATCTTCAAAAATTATAGAAAGTTATTGCGCGAAAATGTTCGCGGTTTAATTCCATTTTTCAGCTAACTTCTTGTTGTAGTTACAACACTACGTGTATCGCACTGGAACTTTAGACTTTGCTTAACTAAAGATGTCTTTTAGATTTTATCAACAGAAAAATTGTATCATTTCTAAATAACTCAAAAAAATCTAAATTAACATAAACTCAATTGTTCTTTTTGCTTGTTCTAAAATTCGATCGTAAACCGTACAACTTCTGTAACAGTATACTTTTACGTTTAAAAGTGGAAATCCACCCGTGTGAAACATAATTGGAAATAATGAAATGCAATAACAAAACGGCAATAATACTTTTCCCGAGGAATACGTTCGTTTACGTTAAAGGCTCCGAGCACGAAGCACTCACCAAAGCGCCTCTTTGACAATACCCGACCGATTTCAAAAGGACAATTATTTATTTAACTAATTGCGCCTAATTGGACGGATCATTATTAGCGCAATTAATTTTATTCTATATTGTTATTCGTACGACACAAAAGCTTCTGCTTCAGTCGGTAGATCCGAGCCAACTCGATTCTTCGGTCAGCTCGCAACGCTTCGTATTATCGTCGTCATGATCATCACGATCGAACGGACCAGCGAACATCAGAGGCGGCCTTGAGCACGCGATATCACTTCATTTGCCTCCTATTATATTAATTTGTAATTAATTTGTTGCAGGTATTTTACGAATACTGCTTATTAATTAGAGCGTTTTGTCTGTATATACGGCGATACCCGCCAATGATTGCAATTAGGGCAATTTTTTTTTGTATGCTTTGCTTAATTATCCTGAATGTAGATGTTCGTGGAACGTTATAAAAACGAAGTCTATACGTCGAATCATGTAATTAAGAATATAAATTATCATTACGCGTACCTATTTGTTTTTTGTTACTCTTTTTAAATTCCCGGTTGACTTATATCGTCTATTTTGCGCTACTGATAGTAAAATTATTTAAGGATCGGTTTTACAGATTCTTAATTGTCTATAAAATACCCACACCGTTTGGGGAATTTTGGAGACATTGTTTTGATCGGTCTTCGTAATGTCTAAATATCATACACTACCGCGCATAAGTTTAAGTCCACCTTGAAATATCTTTCTAAGGGAAAGCAACACAGTTTTAATGGCAGAAACCATATACATCTAAGTCGTAACGGTTGTCGGGTTCCACCGTGCCACTAGGTTTTTTGTTCCTGACGTTTCGCTAACAACTGCCGTTCGCATTTTCAAAGGTAAACGGCCGTGAAAGTCTGAGATACTATTTAACCATATACATCTCTTAGAAATTACAACACAACAAGTGCCTTGCATACATACATAGAGGGCGCCACTAGTCGACGTCAGTATTAAAAATTAACCATCTTTAGTTAATCTAATCCAAAATTTTAGTGGTTTCAGTATGATATGTGTAGCTACAACGAACTGTCAAAGTCGTGAAGTAAATTGAAAATTGGAATTAAACCGAGAACATTTTTGATAATTTCTAATAATTTCCAAAGAAAACTATCTCGACAAGAATACCTCGCTGAGTGGGTTTCTGTTTTCGTCAATGAAGCACTGCACCAATCACCAATTTCTCGTTGGCGTGGGGAATTTAAACGTGGACGAATTAGTCTTAACGGGGATCCAAAAACAGGTGCATCAAAGGAGGCAGTTACTCAGAAAAACGTGGTGACACGATGCTGCATCATTCTAAAGGATGCAATTGTCCAAAATATCAAATTGGTTTTCTGTGGTCAACGTGAAATGATTATCTAAAATTTCGATAAACTTCCCAAGTTTCACAGATTGCCTTGTGAGGAAAGCGCCCTTACAGCATTATGCTTGCTGGAAACTCTACAGTTTTAGTAAGATAACACTCAAAAAGCTTCTCTCCTTTGTGACGATGTATAAACAATAGCAGCTAACAAGCTGCGAGGTGTTAATTGCACTTTGGGCGACTGGAAAGTGAATCGAACACCGGCTACACTTGGAACGAATAATGTATGTCTAGCGATATACCCCCCTCACCACGCAGTAGTAAGGAATGAGGGCTCCATTGAATCGATTCAAATTGAAAATATGTGAGGAGAGGATTTTGTAGCAGTTGTTAAACAAGGGTAGAGAATAGAGGATAGAGCTAGTATACTGACACATAGTCACCCTGTAGGATAGCATGCGTATCTCTCGACTTTTTTATCTTATACAAACCTTATTTCATCCTCCTTTTACTCACAATTACGCTCATCGACACGTCGAAAGTGCGTTCATGGTATACCATCCGTTCTGTGGAGATTGAATTTTGATTTGTCAGGGGAAATTATATTTTTGTATCGTTGAACGGACCAGTTTTAGTATTCACAGGTTGCCATGGATGAAATCCCACTAGTCTTAAATGATTTCTTACAGTTGAAACACTTATAGTTGCTATGTCTTTCTTTGTGAAACACTACCAGCTTCATTGTGCTTTTTTAAGAATTGAGTAATTATGGAAGAACTGCACCTAATACGTCTGTTTATAGCTTCAACCCACATATTCTCTCTTATATCAAGAATAACTGCTTTTTTGGGTAATTTTTAATAAATTGTATTCCGCCATATTTAGCACGATGTGTATACAGTCATTACGAAAGAAAATTACCTAAACCCAGGTGACAACCGTTTTATGGATTCATTAAAAATGTTTTTCTACCCCGCATTAAGTCATATTCTTTACGATCATCTAGGGCTCCACTTACGATATAAACAACAAATCTCTTAAACTACTTTAAAAGCGTCTCTCTCAATGTATTCCTGTCGTCTTCGATTTAAGACTGACCTTTACAGAGCATATATCCAGTATTAGTACGGCAGTGTTAAGTATGTTAGGATTTATTATACGTGTTGTACGACCATTTTCTTCTATAACAGCCATTCTTCATCTTTATTTCGCTTTTTGTTCGATCTTGACAAGAGTATGCGTCCTTGGTCTGATCACCTGTATATACCAATCAGACACACCTTCTGGAGCAGATTCAAAGAAGGTGTTTGAAGTTCTTATACTTAAGAAAAATTTAATACTTACCCGATACAAGGATATAGTCAGGACACCGTGTTATAAATATTTAATATTGGTTCCTTAGAACTATGTCGAAAACAAGCTGAGTGCAAATTCTTATTTTTTATACTTAATAATGGTCTTTGATGCTCCTGAATTGTTGAGTCAAATCAATTTCCTTGTACCACCTTCAGGATCTAGGCAAACAAATATATTTTACTGTATCGCACCCAGAACAAATATCGCCACAAAGTTCCCAATACATAGAATGTGTAGCAGTTTCAACTATATGGAGTTTGGTGCGTTAGATATACATACCTGCTGCTTGACGTCACTTTTGGCGATGTGGAAATCGCAGACACATTATACGTGGCAGAATTACCACTGGTGAACTTTTTCTTTAAGTTAAATTAAAGCAATTTGGATATGGCTGTAGATACATATGTAGATAGTCATAGTATGAATTAGTTATAAGTTTATTGTAGTTTGATCTACCCCTTCTTTTTCTTCTTAGTTTTATGTTTACTTATATGTAGCTTGTTTTTACATGTGTACCATTAATTATTAAATTTTACCTTGTAACTGGATATTTTTTATCTGTTGGGCAATAACACAATTTTGAATTGTGATCAGAAATGTGAAAAGGCGCGAAGTTTAAGCGATAATTTGAAGCCTTTAAATAAAGATCAATTTGATTTTTAGAGGAGACATGATGAAACCTGCCTTGGACACTATACTCTTCTACCTAAACAGAAATAATAGTAGCCAAGATGTTTAACTCTACGGGTAAATAACGGTATTGATTTTTATGAGGATATTGTTCCGTATTTTTGCGTCCCACTAGACAAGTTGAAGAGAATTTCTAGAAAACGCCCCAAGCAACCCCTACTCATTTCTAAATGCAAACTCTTTCTTGCTGTCGAGAAATTTCTGTCGGATAATAGACTTATTGCTGCCACCGAACAGTATTTTGAAGTAACTGAGTTTCCCTTTCTGACTACAATTTAAATTCGTAAAATCGTCAGTAGCAAAAAAAAGAAAGTTTTTCATTCAATATCCGATCGTGCACTGTTGGGGATCAGCTGTTTCTGGGTGATTCTCGGCATCCGAACCAGTCCCTTCCGTCTCCCACGTCTCATCCTATATCGAACAGTTCCGGCCACCTCACGCTCTTAAAACGCTCCAGCGGAGACGCACACGTACATACGAAAACCTTTTACGAACACGCCGAGTCACACACACTCGCGCCGAGCTAAGACGTCCAAAACACGACCTCAACTCGCTCCCAAAATATCGCGTAGGTGTTCGTCGTCCTTGATGCACGTGATCTTCACGCCCACTTAGCCACCTGGTCGTCTTCGGGATTTTGTCCAAATAGAACATAAGAAGTTCTCTTTTCCGTGCCTCTTCCTTCTAAGTATGCATTTGTGTGAGCTCGTTCTCGTTGCGACACCCGTATTATTGTACGTGGGCTTTTATCGGATCTCTACCGAGCCGGCAGCTGTTGTAGTAGTATTAGTTGTTGTTGCAGTTGTAGTGGTAGTAGTAGTAGTAGTAGTAGTGGCGGTAATGTCTATGTTCTCGACTACCGAAACGATCCAACAAGCCGGGCAAGGTAGTGAGAGTAAAAGAGCCCGGTACGAAACCGTCGTCTAAACTATAAATGGAGATTTATTGAGCGGTTTGCGTCTGCTTGGCAGCAAGCGACGCGTTGTAATCGAGTGTCTCAGATCTAGTCGGCTGGGATTTTCGGAGTTCTTCGCGGATGTAATCGAATTTGTTCAAGTTGACGCCTCACTCTTAAACGTAGTCGATGTTCGAATACGTGTTTGTTTTGTTTCGGAGTTTGTTAGACGCCTTGCATGGAGTTTCCGTTTTACAGTTTCGAATAAAACGAAAACCTAAACGAAAGCAAATAAAAAAGCAGTTGAATAAAGATATAATAATTATTTAATGTGGACGTATTTACTTCAAAATTTACTGTGACCCTTTAAATTACTAAATAGCTTGGAATGTTCTATTTTTTATCGTATTGGAAAGCTATAAAAACATAGAATCATAAGGATATTTATAAAACAGCTTTTTGCACTTACACTACCGTCCATAGAAGTTTGGCCAGAGAGAAAGTTTTACAATACCTTAACGTAATAAGCTTTATTGCATTCAACGATAATATTCTTAATAAATATCTATCTTATATATCTGCAATTCAAACAATAAAAGTATTACGAAGAAAAGAAGTAATTAAGCACTTTATGGCCCGGAACAATCATCCTCATTCACAGCGGATTATTCTATTCAATTTATAAGATAAGTTCCATATAACTTACGAAGCAGATTTTATTGTGTCCCCTCTCTCCCTTAAGACTTATCCCTGCCCATCCCGATTACCAAACTCACAACAGTTCAGTTTGAATATTATTGTGGTCACCGGTACAGTAAATGAAAAACACTGTTCCTGATGCAAACCGAACCTGAAACACGGTGGCGGTTTAGTTACAGTTTGGAGTTGCTTTTCTTACTCAGGAACAGGAACATTACATCGAATGGAAGGAATAGTGCCGCAAAATATTGGAGACTCTTTCTAGGCTGCGGCTAATCGCCGAGAATTTTACTTTTATGCAAGATAACGATCCGAAACACATAGCAACAAAATATACAAACATTATCTGAATAAGCAAAATCAAACAGATATTTTACAAGTTATGACATGGCCACCAGAGAGAACAGATCTCAACTCTATTGAATTACTGTGGGATGAACTTGATAAAAGAGTTCGAAGTGTCAGACCTACATCCAAGGAACAGCTTTGGAATATCCTCCAAGAAGAATGGAGCATGACCGGCGAAAACCTCAAAAAATTAATACAAACATTTTTGACGAAAAGAATGTCTAATTGAAGAATGAATTTTGTTAACAATGAATAAGAAAACAAAAAAGCTTGTCGTTAGATTTTGATAGTTGTTGGTGTAGAACTTCCCAGTTAAGTGCTTCCAACTTGTCGTGATCGAGCATTGTCACGAAGAAAAATGTCTACGTTGCCTTTCTCGTTACTCTGGCCTTTTCTCAAGCAGCGAACGGTTCAAATTGGTCAATTGTTGTTAGCAACGTTTAGTATTAACCGTTTTCCCAGGTTTTAACAACTCATAATAGACCACGTTTTTTTGCTCCCACCAAACACAGAGCATTGTTTTTCTAACAAAGCGATCCGGTACTGCGGTCGATGTGGATGGTGTGCCTAGGTCTAGACATGATTTTTTCCGCTTGGAACTTTGAAAATAAATCCCCGTTTCATTCCCTTCAATGTCACATGTGTTTTTACGCTTTTCCATTTGCCTCAACTCATGTGGTATCCATCCGTCGTCTTCTGAGTCTTTCTCATCTCTCGTAGCTGATTGGACACAGTTTGTTGAGTTACACCCAATTGCTTGGCGAGTTGTTCTTGTGTCTGCGAATCATCTCCGTCCAATAGTGTATTTTTTTGGCGGTTTTCCACGTTCCTTACCTGCAGCATCGATGTCACCACTTTTGAAACGCCGATACCATCATTCATATGTATCTTGCGATGAAGCATATTCCCCATAAGTTTCTCAAAGTAATCGGTACGATGAAAAATTAATGCTGTCCGCGAATGCTCTTTGTTCGGTCTAAATTTCGACATATTGAACACAACCCTATGGACACACTTTTCCAATGGCGCAGTATCAAATCTTTATCTTTATAATCTGCATTGGTACGCCATCTGTTGTCTGAGATGCGCATTTCATACTTGTACACTTGGGGATTCTCACGGATAAAGTAAAGCTTTAGACATGTTTTATTTAAAATATTGATGATGATCGTTGTGTAGGAGTTACTATCAAATCAAGTGACGTTCAACAGAATCATAGATCTTCATTAATTGGTCCACTTCTTTTACTACTTCGTTATTCTAATTAGCAATTAAATTCACCAACTCTAGTTGGTTCTACTTGAAAACGAAAGAACCAATCGCTTCTTTTAATCTACCAGCCTTCATTTTTCTATTAGTCTTTGTTAATGTTGTTGTACTTCCGAAAAGAGCAAATATTTATCCCGATGTGTCTTCTTTGTAGGACTATAGGTAACTCTTGGGAAACACTTAGGAGAATCACACCAAATACCGGCCACAAAAGAACCTATTAACTTACTATTCGAACCTCCGCATCACCAATAACGCACCTATTACCTATTAAACACTCTACGAGTAAATAAAACGCCTACAAAGCAGCGCGGATGCCAACCCATCCAATACCATCAGCTAGTTTCTACCACACAAATTTCATTAGCGCCGTACGAACGCACACATACGCATTACATGACGCGCATCTAAATCTTTTGAGTGCGGTAATAACACGAAAGGTACATCTCGTTATTAGTACCACCGTCAGCCATTAAACCATGCAATTACTGATGTGTACTTTAACTATTCATCGCTGCGAACTAACTACACAGGATACCTTCGCATTCTAGGCAACAGCAGCCTTATCGATTGCTTTGAATCATCGGCAGGGACTGCGTATAGGAAAGGGTATGTACGATCCGTTGGTAGAGAGTGGTGTATAGAATGCTATTGCGACGGGGTGGTCCCGGTTGATGTATGTTTGTGTACACACAATCAAACGCGTAGGCATTCATAAACCGTATTGTAAGGTCTTCGATAATATTCCTTCCATGCTGCTATTTCGGAGTACACTGCCGCTCGTAAAACACGGAACACTTGATTGGATTGATAGGATTTCGAGGATTAACCACAAGTAGTAAAGTTTCAGGTTCTCGTATAAAATAGCGAATAGGACTGGTCTTGTTATAAACGTTGTTGTAAAATACCCAAAATATAGATTCACCATCACCATTTTTATTTTACTACAAATTATCAAATTAACAGTTCATATTTTGCGACATCTTGTGTCTGCCCAATTTTTTAAACCAATTCAAGATTTTGATGGAGTGTGGTAAAAAGAAAGTAATCTATAGTCAGTATGAAATAATTATTTTAAATTTCTATGCAGTTCCCAATTTTCACAGATTTGTTTAGAATGGTTAGATTATCTGTCCCTTTGTTGGGGAAGCACCTTCAAAGTATTATACTTGGCATCAACTTCACATTTTTTGTAAGGTAATAATCCCCTTTACTACTTCTCTAGAAATTAAATTTTGATTCGTCAAAGTAAATTACATTTTTCTACTGTTGAACGGTCCAATCTTCATATATTGATAGAGTCCGGGAAAAACGAAAATCAAATTATTCCCTTTCATAGGGCGAGAATGCAGTCTACTGAGATATTCAATACTTAACAGTCACCTGGGGTCAGCCAAATGTTCGTTTACCTCTTCCTAAATCGATTTTATGAAATTCAGAATATTTATGATCGTCAAACATACAAAGATGTTAAAAAGCACTTAAACAGACGCCTCATCAAAATCAAAGACTTCAAAGTTTTTCAATGATCTATTTCGCGTAGGGCCAAGAATAGCTTGGGGCTAAGAGCTCTCGGAAAATCATTATACTATTAAATTAAAGAACAACAAGATAGATGTTCTTTTCTTTGTTTACCATAGTAGAGGAGCTTAATAAACAAAATGACCTTCCATGTATTTTTTTACAGCTTTATCCTCACCATTTTCATACCAAAACAAAAAACTGCGTTTGATATCCAATGACCTGATATTATGCGTCAAAAATATTATAGGTTTCTGTTATATTTCTAATTGCTCAAAAAAGAGTGTGCTTTGCCGTTGAACGCTTTAAGCTGACTAAGATCTTTATCTATATATATGTTATTCTTTCTCCAAAATTTAAGGGCTACTGCATATACATATCTATGTGAATAAAAATGCAGGATTATATTTAAAATAGGCAAATTCGTGTCATGTATAGAAAATGGTACTTTCTTCTATAAAACAATTGCCTCTTTGTACAAAGTGATCTAAATTCGGTGTAAACAGCGGACAAATACAGTTTAATCCGGTGTACCCATAAATAATTCCGGCTTTCCAGTGCTTAGTATTTTCGAAATCTTCGCAAGAGTTATTTTTTTTTAGTTTTCGTTATGAATTATATATTTTTTATGAATTGAAATGTTTATAAACAGTTCATGCACTTTCAATATAATTTCTTAAAATTTTGAGTACGATTATCATTTCTTAAAAGGGAACTACAATAATACATTACATAATTGAATAACAAATCTAATATACTTTCATATATGTATTTTTCATGTCTGTAAGAATGTGGAATGTTTTAATTCTTTTTTTTGTTAATAGTGTACTAACTTTAGTTAGTTTAGTTAGTTACTTTAGTAACTATAGTTTTCCTGGTAAATTTGCTGTTTATTGTGAACAACGAGCTCAACAATTTTTAAGCGTAAAACCATAGTAGGCTTTGATAAGGTTAAATAGCATGACCTCAATGAATTGGGACGTATATATATATACACTAAGATAGCCAACAAGATCAGTACAACACCCTACACCATTAGATTTTTTTTCCTTGGGATATCCTCAACAATGAAATTTGTCATTATAACCTTAATACAGTTGAGAAATTGCGTGACCCAATCCATTGTGCATTACTAATCCCTAGAAAATTAGGATAATCCCTATATTCGTCATTATTCAAAATATACTTATGAAGTTACAAATATTTGGAGAGCTACGTTTCTATTTAATTTCAGGGTCTACTATGATTTCCTTTAATAGAAGATACATTGAAAGTAATATTAGTTCTTATAATACTTCCAATTCTAAACTACTTTTTTACCAACATCCTCATTTTGTTTAAGCAAATTTAATGTTGACTTGGTTCTACAGGGTGTCAATGAAATAAATAAATATGAAAAATTTTCATTTATTTTATTTTGTCTCAAAAACATCCTGTATATTCAGCATCTGCAAATAATATGAACATTTCCTTCTAAATTTGCAAAACTGACAGTTACTCATCTTATAGTTCACAAATCACGTTCTAATAACTACAAAGTGTGCTGTATATGAACTGCAAACAATTCGAACCATGTTCGAAGATGATTAATTCATGCACTGTACTCCAGATGTCAGCATGCTCGTGCGCATCTACAGAACGTCAATTTATAATAATTGTTTGTTTGTACAGGGGGTTGCGAAAGATTGCGAACGATGAATATATGTATTAATTGTGTTGAATAATAGACGGAGAAGAAGAGGAGTATTCGCAAGAAGACATAAAGCGCTGACAGGTGTAACTGCCTGCGTGTGCGAGACAAATTATTCATACGTGAGTTTGCCGCTTGCTTTCTACAAATGCCTTTTTGTTTTAAGAGCGTTTCGACGAACCTCTTCGTTGTTGATTTAAATTCGTTTTCTCGCAGAAGAACCAGATGTCTGGTGCAATAAACAACATTTCACCGTCGGCACTAATTGAGTATCTATTGTTAGTTGGAATTGCTTTAATGCTGGTTGATGATTAGTTACCTATTCTAATGAATCATTACTATATGACAAGGGTATAGAATGTAGAATTCTTAGAACCGCACATTTGGCCGCTTTCAGTTCCTTTGATTACATCCAAACTTATTTTCTTTTTGTGTTTGGTACACGGAAAGGGTTGCTAATGTAATTTCGATGGGGTGTCCACTTTGCAAACAACTTACGTCCCATATTTTGAGTTCAAATCCTTAATTGTATTAGAGAAGGCTACTTCAAATTGATCAAGTAGTTATAAAGAAGCTTCCGTTTTAAAATACCTCATTTTTAACGTTTACTAAATATGTTTGTAGCAAATGCTTATAAGTAAACCATGAATTACAGAAAATGACCAATTTTTCCTTCTATGGAGCTTTCTAGGCAAAATCAATTAAATATGTGATACGAAGATTGCTCATTTGGAACATGTTTATAGTCTGTCAGATAATTTTCATTCAATAAATTTTGAATAAATTTGTATTAATATTAAGGTATAAATCCCATGAATATAATCTCTTCTTCTTAACTAATTACAGAGTAAACATCAATTGGCTGGTTGGAATATGCGATTTAAAGCCGCTGGACTAAAAAGTTTAAAGCTATCAATCGAGAAAGAATTGATAACGTTAAGAATTATTGATGGTACCGAGGCCATTTACGAGGTGCTCTCTTTAATTACGAAATTACTGGTACTAATACAATGTTATTACGTTTTAAATAGTTTCTGATTTCTATCATTAATTTAAAAAGTAACCTCATATTATAACACCTGTTATTTCATAGAGGTATCTACAGAAAACAAAGTCGTATCAATGAGACATAGGAAACGCCTTCTTCAAAGTCATATGTATTTAGTGCCATTATATGCCTTAATATCTTTGTCTTTCTTATTTTTTTTTTGAAACTACTTATTTGCTTTAACTTAGCAAACCAAGCCAAAAAAGAGATACATGTAATTATTCCCAAGAGCAAGATATAGACAGCATATAACTTCGCAGGTTAATGCTTTATTCTAGCAATAATAAACAATATACAGTCCAACATGTGCTTCCATATCTGCAAAATAAATCTCGTGCAAACTGGAATTTATTACACTATTTGTTACAAAACACTAGTCTTTCGTTTTTGCCAATTTTTTATGCAAGAAAATCCAGTGCACATATTCGTATTAGCCTTCCAAATTCTATCAGGACCTTACCAAATAATGCATAATTTTCTTTCATAATACGTACAAACTCACCAGACCATCGCAGCTACACAAGCAAAAATACGAGGGATGTGTTTTAAGTTTCGTATACTGAGACGTAGATGGCGTTACTAATCAAATGTCAGTACTCCATCTTTAGTTAACCAAAATCCAAAATTCCAGTGCAATAGGTGTAGTGATGCAGCTATAATGAATTGTCAAAGTTGACAAGTTAGTTGAAAATGGGAATTTTACCCAAAAATATTTTCATTCATCTTAGTAAAGCATTCGACACAATCATGAAGTGTCATCGTGCACTTCATTACGTAGCGCTACGAAACAATCCAGTGAATTTACTCAATAATTTTTTAAATCAGAGCGTTCTGTTGGTGCTACTCGAAAGCATGTTAGCGAGGCAGCCCAGATTTGAAATCGATCCTTACACAAGAATTTTCAATTAGTTTTCTTTTATTTTCATTGCATACCTGTAAAGTTTTTAATAGTTAAGCGTTGTAAAATGAGGATGCGTGTTGTCAATACACAACCAATTTATTGATTTCTTTTTTCTCACTTTTCTGAAGCAGTCTAAAAGATTCAAGACGATTTGGACTCATTTTGGAAAAATATCGTCATGCAATAAATATTACCTTCATCTAAATAATTCCAAGTGGTCGGTAATGTTGTCTGGTAAAGATACGAGGGACATCTTTTAAGTTTTGCATACTAGGACATAGAAGGCACCACTAATCAAATTTCACACAACTAATAATTAACTTCCATCGTTAGTTAACCTAAATCCAAGTTTCAGTGCGATACATGTGGTGTTATAGCTACAGTGATCTCTTAATGTTGACGAGTTAGTTGAGAAATGGAATTAAGCCGTGAACATTTTCGCGCAATAATTATTTATAATTTTCGAAGACAACTATCTCAACAAGTATGCCTCGCCGGGATGGGTTCTGGTGTCGACAACGATGCACTACATCAGTCAACACTTTCTCGTTGGCATGGAGACGGGTTAGTCTTAGCGACGACCCAGGTACAGCTACACCAAAGACGATGGTTACTTAGGAAAACCTCCATACTTTGCGCAAGGGATGTTCAACGAAGATGGACATGTGACGCATCGCAAGATGGAGGCATCCTTGGGAATTTCAAAAAATTTTGGTGTGTAGAAAAATTAGTTTCCCGTTGGACACCGCATCTGTTGAACGAAGAACAGAAAGTAGCTAGGGTGAATTGGTGTTAAGAACTCTAGACCCCTTCAACGCCGGAAACTCTAAAAGAACATCGTCAATAGGTTGGATCTTGGACTTTTACGAAGCAGAAAATAGGCCTCTGTTTGGATGGTCTAAGGTGAAGAAAATTCGACAAAGGTCATCCGTTCTCGAAGTGTCTCCAAAAAGATGGTCGCGACATTTGTCTCGAAAGTAGGCCATGTAGCAACAATATCTCTGTAAGATCAAAGAACCGTTACTGCTAATTGGTATACAACCATTTGTTTACCGCAAGTCATCGCTGAAATACGAAAAACTCAACGCAAGTTCGCACACAGTACGCAAGACAATTGAATTTTTATCGGAACAAAACTTCGAATTGTTAAGACCATCCTCCCTACAGTCCATAGCAAAGTCACAACGATTTCTTTACTTTTCCGAAAATCAAGAACGGACTGCGTGGTCAAAGGTTCCAGTCGTCAGAAGGAGCAGTTGATGCCTTCAAAAACGCAATTTTGAAGTGTGAGTGGAATAATTGCTTCCAGATTTGGTTCTAGCGCTTGCAAAGGTACTTTAATCTTTACGATAAACACTTCGAAAACAATAGAATATTTAATAGATGTATACCTTTTTATTCCAGCTCTATATGCATAACTTAAAAGACAACCCTCGTATAAATGTAACTTATGGAAATTTACTTATCTTGAGAGTGTCACGCTAACAAAATTGAAATCCTCCAAAATGCTTTATTTTTTTTTTCAGCTTTTGAAGTCATATGCACTTTAATAAAATGTGATTGAAAACTCTGTCCCTTTTCAAAATAAAGTTTTACTTTATTTTATTTGTTCGAGGTATTGCAATTTCCCTGTCTACACAATAGATTATTCAAGTATTTTTTTCATTAAATCCAAACGTCATTCTCCATTGTATTGCAGCACATTTTTTGGCTCAGACTGTATTGAATCCATCCTACATAACAATATATTCCGTTCTTTACATATTCCTACTTTTTATATTATTTATATCTGGCTGTCATTGTACTTCAGAAAACGAGTTTGAATTTAAAATATGCAATCCAATCCCCAACTCTATACCCTTCCACGCACGCATACATATACGGTACCTCCTTTCGTATTATAAATATACGTATATGCAGTTATTTATCCTATACATCTCTGTGTATTATGTTCCAGCAACCGTTCTTATACATATATTCTATTCTTCGTTTTCCGTCTCGGTCTGGCGATAGTTTCCTGCGCGTCTCATCCCCCTTCGTCCATACATTTATAATATTATTGTCTTCGCTCGGTGCCATCGTCCTCTCGGTCTCTTTCTACATTCACTCTTAAAATATGCAAGTAATATGTATATCTGTATTTATATTTTAAAAATAGACGTGTCGTATTTTTTCTTTTCGTTTCCCTCCTTTCTTTTTTTTTTTTCTCTTCTTTCGGCCAGGGCATATAGGGTAGACCATACCGCTTTACTCGCTCACAAAATGGATTTAACCGTCTAGACTCTCCTTTTGAGAACCCAAACTGTTCGGTATAGATGTATAAGGGCAAGGAAGGGAGGCAAATGAGATTGTCCGTCTTTATTTTTGTTTAAATTCGTTCCTTTTGTGGCCTTCCCGTTTCTTCGTCATGGATTTTTTTATGCGTAGTGCATGGCTCATGTTTTAGTTATTTATTCTAATCGGTTCTTTCCTTATTTCTGAACCAATTAGTATTCTATTTTTGTTATGAGAAGGAAGTTCTGTGCTTCATTTTTTTAAAATTTCATTTATCATTGATAAGTTGCAAGTTTCATTGGTAAATGTTCAACATGTTAGAGCTATTTGTAAAGCAAGTCTTTGCCTAAATTCTAATCATGCTCGACATACATTCCCATAATTGATTTTATGTAATTCAAACTCACTACTGCACTACAATGTCAGCAGGTAAACTATGCGACTACGGGACCACTATCGGTTACAGGGTGTCTGAGAATTTCATTTAAGCATTGACATTCGCGACCTCCATGGTGTTCGCGGCTTAATTAGCGGTTTAATAACATCCAGCGAATTCGTACAGGTATTGACACAGGTGTGAACATGTCAAACAGGCATTTAAAGCGGTTATCTGTTATACTCGAACAGGTATTGGAACAAGTCCAAAGAGGTCAAATAGGTATTAAAACGGGTATCTGTTATATTCAAAGAGGTATTGGAATAGGTCAAATGGGTACTAAAACAGTTATCTGTTATGACTGAACTGTTTCCCTGTTTCAATACCGAGTATAACGGATAGCCGTTTTAAATACCTGTTCGCACCTGTTTCAATACCTGTTCGAATTAAGGCGCGAGCTCCATGGAGGTCGTGAATGTCACGCTTCGCGGAGGGCTTAAATGAAGTTCTCGGACACCCCGTAACTGAAAGTAGTCCCGTAGCCGCATAGTTCACCTACTGATGTCAGCGCAGAAAATGAAATCTTTAAACAATTGCAGTAGAATTACATGAATTTCCGTACTTCATTTGTGGATGATCTTTGTGCAATTGCAAATGGCATTGTCTCCAGAAGATTGTCTTGTATTGAACTCTTTTTATTCATTCTTCCTCTTCTCTCAGAAATAATCGAAAATAATAAATTTTGTTTTTTAATTTAGGAAAACAAATCCTAGCTTGCATAAACTACAGAAATCTTTTGTAAATGAAGTGCAACTCGTGATAAAAACTAAATTACACTTAACGTAATAAGCAAATTCGTACCGGATAATGTTATTTAACATAGAATGAAGTATGGAAGAACCAAGGGAAAAAGAAATGAAGAGAAGTAACCCTATCAAAAGAGAAACTAATGCTTTTAGTAAAATGTTAGCATCCACATTGGAGGTGCAGAATGTATCAGGAAATCTACAATTATTTTGGGGTACGATAATATAAATAGAGGATACTAACCAAAATGAAATTAGATTTGAAAAGGTCGTTAAGCTTCGTGACAGAGTTAGTAAAATAGAAATATCACCGTTAGATCGTACTGAGATAAAAAATACAAATGAGCAAGATAACAATTTCATGTATTATAAAAAAGGATACAGTGAAAAACCTACGTAGCAACAGCTACTAATAAAAAGCTTTTAGAATTGCGAAGTTTGCAGTTCAAAAACCGTTATATCAATCAGTAAATAAAGAAATATGGTCAATAGAGTCCAGATTTTTGGCTAATGTAAAACGAAAGAAAACAATAGAAAGAGGAAAAGGCAAATAACGTTTCGATTTCTTAGATATTACTATGCATTATACTATTGAAGAAACATATTTCACATTGACTGTCCAGTTGCATATTACTAGCTTTTCTAGATTAGTAGACAAGAGTTACTGTCTGTTGTCAGATAAAATATCTTTTATATCGTTTTAAATCGTATGTTTGATTGAAAGTTAGATTAGTATCAGGTGAACCACCCGAGTTGAACTTTTCTACTTCTATGAGAATATTTAGAGCAAGTTTTCTGTTAATAACATTTTGAAACTTAGTTGCCACTTTTTGCTCTACAGTTCTGGAAATATTCTGGATAATTGTTTTTACCCTGTTGAAAATTTCTAATGATTCAACAAAGCAGGGAACACCTTTTCCAAAATCTGTATTTTATTCGATGTGCCTAGAAAATAACACCAAGATAAGAAAAGCTGTAAATACAGCTTCCTCATGGTATTAGTGAAATCAATTCACGAGAAAGACATGTAAGATGAAACGCTAACACAGAGGCAGAAACATGTCCATGTGTTAGCGTTTTATGTCTCACATGTCTTTCTCGTGAATTGATTTCACTAATACCATGAGGAAGCTGTAGTTACAGCGTTTTCTTATCTTGGTGTTATTTTTAATTTCTTTGTCACAGAAGGTATTTAGACATCTGAATTGAAACGAAACGAAGGCTGATTCTTTTTCAACCTCCGATAGCTCATAAAAAAAGACAACTGTAAATAATAAAATGAAATTATTACCAAAAGTTATGTACAAATATTTTCTTCATAATCACCGTGAAGATTGATGCATTTGCCATACCTATAGATGAGGCTTTCAATTCCCTACATAGAATGTTGCCACCAGAGAAGCTCTGCGCTCCTAGCCACTTTTTCAATTCACGAAGGAGATGGAACTAGATTGACGCTAATTCGGGGCTATACTTTCAAAACCTTCCCATTGAAATTGTTGAAGAAGTCATTGGATCACAGCAGCAGTGTGAGGGCGGGCAGCGTCATGAATGAGAAGAACTCCAAATATCGGCATGCCTCTTCTTTTGTTTTAAGTGGCTCTCCGCAATCAATGTAAAGTTTGACAATAAACAGCTGCATTGATCTTAGTTACGTCATGCAACTTGGCGGGAGAATTAGCTGCAGCAGCCATGTTTACGTGCGTGGAACTGGAAAATAGCGTAATGACGTTGCAAGTGGTAGATATTATAGTAGGGGAGATGCACAATCACCTGCTGGGCATCCCCGTCTCGCAGAGGTTGGAAGAAAGACAGTCCTCGTAGAATTATTTGCTGCAGAACTGTTAACAACATAAAACATATTTATAATAATGGGCAGGTACTATTGAGTATAAAGAATCAAAGAGTATGTACTTTTACCTTTTCATTTTTTTTATTTTTCATAAAAACTGCAAGCTGATACATCATATTCCCTATCTTACAGTGATAGGCTCTGGAGGCAAAGGTAAATTAGGAAGCTCCTATGTATATACAACAGCTCGCAGCTTTAAGTATAATCAAAAGACAAATCGTTTTTAGTAGAAATGAAACATTTTTATTGTTAATTATTCTACTAGATAAATAAATCATCAAATCGCGTTACAGGCTTTACGTTTTGCTCTTCTACTGACCTTCAAATTCCCTGCTTTTCAACAAACGCCGCTAATTACATGCATATGTATATACTTAGTTTCCCAAATGTGTTGTTATAAAGGACATAAATCACATAAACATCTTTTTTGTTACTGATAATATATGTATAAACATGCTCTAACATTCTATTCTTTCATCAAGTTGCTCGCATCAATCTAATTAGCTTTAAGTTATAGCGATAATAATAATTAATTTGCTTTTCATTAAAACCTCACACCTTACTTTTCTTGGAACACAGCAAATTAGCTGACTGTATCTAATTTTGTCTAATTATTTTGGGTTAATTTAATATGTAATAATATAGTTCTTTTTTTCGAATAGAAGAATGCTGACCAGGTCTGCCACGGTTATTAACCCTATTTTCTACTATTCATACGTCGTTGTGATGTTGCATTTCTAACGTAGATACTGATCATTAAAATTTGAAAGTACGAGGGCCATTTGGAAAGTAAGGAATGTCTTGTTTTCACACGTAATCGCGTCTCCCCGCCACCACTGACCTTGGTGCTCAACCCCTTTTACGGTAGCTATGATCTAAAACAGTTGGTTACTGCGACTGCTGTGCTGACTAGCTGTGCGACTTTAAAATGTGTGATAAAATTGACGATTCTGCCAAGTGCGAAATGTGCACTATTAACCGGAAGTGGTGTATCATACATTGTACGGAATTGTAGTGTTGGATCCACTGCTATACACCGGAATGGAAAGAATAGTCGAAGCAATGAACTGAAGCACTTCGGAATTACAAACGTGTCTTGTTCATCAATTATCTTCAGAAAATAACGCAATTAACTCTGAGTATTACCGTAACCTCTTGAATTAGTTCGATGTAAGAATTCGTCTGAAAAAACCTGTTTCAAAGAAGAAAAAAACGTTTTCTCATCAAGACAATACCCGTCTACACTCAAATGTTTTGACGATGGCAAAATTTGGATTTGGTTCTCTCTGACTATTCTCCGCTTCGAAACCTGAAAAAAATTCCTTGTTGGAAAGCTTGAGATTATTTTTACAAGGATACCGAATCGTTTCTCTATATCAGACCGAGAATTTATGGCGCCTACCTCGTATATTAGAAAGCGAAACATATTTCTTCTCAAAAGAATCTTCTTTCACAGTTAGGTCGCCAGGTATTTATTGCAAACTATTTTCTAACACAGAATATACTTCACTATGCACGATTAATTCTTTTTCTTGCCTAGAATTCTATACTCTTTTTTTTGTAGACTTCTCCAAAGCGTTTAGTTCGGTGATATTGATCATTTTACTCATTCGAAACTTGCTATTTTTACGAGTTCGTTGGATATATAATATTTTTCCGAAATATAACATCAAAATGTTCACGTGTGGTGTAAGCTTATTATGTAAGTTTGTGCTGTGTACATAATCAGATATGAATATGCGAGACATCCATATTCGGCGTTCATTAAATAAACCCGTTGAATTAGTTATGACATGTATTAATGGCCGGGCATAAATATTCTATTTATAATTTTTTAAAAGTTTATTATTGTGCCAGCCCACAGAATATAAATTACATTAACGAATCGCCTTTTCGATTTTCTTTCCTGTTAAAACGCCGTACCGTCTTTCTCTTTCTCGCTTTCCTCCGTTCGATTCTTCCATCTTACCAGCCTGCCTTCCTCCCATTTCAATCTTCCCCCTTCGTAATAAGTAATATAATATTAATTAGTATTTCAGACGATTCTTTTCTCCGTCCTTCTTGCGAACGTCGTAGGCGTATTCTTTACTGCATCTAATTATTTATTGTATATCTGTCATGCACCCACATTCCATTTCGTTTTGGATTTATTTCGTATCCTCTTTCTTCAATCTTCTACGTTTGGTTTCTCGCGTACACCGCCCTTTCCCCGCCGCCGCCCTCTGGCGGCGGTCTCTTCACCTTCGAGCCGATGAGGGTCCCTTTTCTTCAACGTTTCAGTCGCCAACGACGACGACGGATAAGCTGATTGCAGGTACAGTCTGATGAAAAAATATATATTTCTTAATCTCTACAGTGAGGCGATATGCTCGAAGAGCGGAAAAAATTCAATATCTATAGAACGGATAGTCCTATTGGATTGCGACGGGTCTCATTCGATTCAGGATAAAGAAATACATTAAAATGATACTAAATTAAACAGATGAATTACTATAATATACGATTTATTAATTATAATGTACTCGAAATATGGATATATTCTACACATTCATAGTTTGCAACAAAACAGTATTATTTTAGAGACTAACATGATAAAGTAGGAGTTATTTTTACATTAATAATATATGCATTTAATATTTATAATAATAGTTTTTACCTACTAATAATTTGGGCCCTTTCACTAACGAGATGTTTCTTCTTAGACTCAGGCCACATGTGTGTAATATAGGGATCTGACGACTCGAACATCTAATGAAATACATCCTCGTTTATGACTGTACAGTAACATTTGTGAAGTGAAGTTTTCAAACATATTTTTGTCTCGACTTGACATTGAAATTAGGAAAAAATCTTCTTATAATTACGTTGGAAACTAAAGATATCTGATCTTCAGCAACATTAGGAAACTTTTCACGGATGGAATAATCAAACGACTGAACGTTGGAAGGACCGATATTCACACAAAACACTGTAACTGATAACTAGAGACTCCATTATAACTTGAGTTCAAATTCTACACAAATGTTACCTACCCCTAGAAAATTGGAGTAGTTTATATAGGAGAAATTGCAGTTTGAAAGAATCGCATGCACACTTTAGTGTAATGTAACATGGTGTGATGTAATATAGTGTAATACAATGAAATGTAATGTGATATAATTCTGTGCAATGTTGTATAATGTTTTCTATGCTTTTGAAAATTTTGATTTGCTGTTATGTTTTATTTTTCGCATTTACTCACAGTTAAGGCAATCGACATGTCGAAGGTCCGCTTATGATATACGCCAGGCTTCATAAAATCCATTTCTACCAGAAAACCAGTACTCCTTTGTGACAATAAAAGAAATTAGGACTTGGAAAACTTAGCCATTGCATGAGGATGTATTTCTATGAATAAAATGGAAAATTTAGTTGGAAGAAGTACTGAGGAAGAGACATTTTAGAGCAATAAACGATTATATTTAATTTGTTGTGAGTTGGGAGTTGGTTTATTTCTGGGAACTGTCACGACCCTAAACATCCTTCAGAGATGTGTAGAGATTTTTACAATTGAAGGAACAACAGATCATCAAAAATATGAATAGGTCAACGCAATCATTGGATCTCCGGCCGGCAAAATCATCTTTCTTAAGAAATACACCGATTTCTAGTTTTAGAATAGGGAATATCAATTAGATATGAACATCTAGACACTAGCCTAAAACATGTGACAAGTGATTAAACCAATTTGCGCTGTAAATACTGCATATAATTTGATTAAAAAGCTTTACTCTGCTTTAAATCGGCATCGATTAAGTTAGAATTAGAATACATTAGTGCAAATAAACTTAAAGCATCAATAAGTTTCAATGTTTTAACGTCCTCGACCTTATTTCAAAAGAAAAGTATCATTGGTGTTACGATGCTTGTAACTGCGTATCGTATAACCCACTTGTACACTACACTAGGGTAACAGAATAAAATAGACACCTACTAATTAAAAAAAAGGTTCTATTCTCGTTATATATACAAAATATTTTAAAATTTTTAAATTAGACCAATATTTTGTTGATCCACCTTTACTTGCGTGAAGTGCTGCGAGTCGTCGTGGCATAGAATCTATTAAATGATTAATGGTGTCTTCTGGAATATTTAACCACTCTTGTGTAACAGCTGCCACAAGTTCTTCCTTATTGCTGGGTTTTCGGGGTCGTTTCACCATATTTGTCTGGATTATGTGCCAAACATTCTCTATCGGATTAATGTCAAAATCCAAATCCCCTGTTCCTCTTTCCATGTGGTTGTTATTCTTGCTTTGTGGCAGCGTGCTCCATTCTCCATAAAAGTGGTGTCTTCTTTAGATAAAATGGCGTTGTCAAATATCGGTGGTAGTCCTTCTGTTAATATTTGGATATATTTTGCCGCATTTATATTTCCGTCGCAGATTACTAATTGCGATCTTCCACCATACCATAGCGCGCCCCACACCATGATGTTCACACTGCCGTATTTCACCGTCTGATGCAAAAGTTTGTCGTCCAGTTGCTGTGACGAACGTCTCCATACCCACGTACGACCACTATCACTGAATTGGCAGTATCTGCTTTCGTCTGAAAAAAATAACAGACCGCCAAAACTCTTCGGGCTTCGTTCGCATTTCGATTGCCCAAGCCATTCGGCGCCGTTTTTGAAAGGCCGTAAGGAGAGGTTTTTTTCTTTGCCACACTTTTATACATCGCCACACTGTGGAGGTATCGCAGAACGGTGCGCTGACTTTTCTGTGAAGTTGCCGCAAGCTCAGCTGTACTTTTTCGCGGTTCTCTTAACATTTCGCGCACAAGCACCCTGCACGACCTGGTCTCGGCTCCACTGTTGTTTTTTCCTTGCGTTTAAATTGTGTAATCACACGGTTAACTGTGGACAACGGAATATTTAAAAATTTACTTATTTCACGTTGCGAAGCGCCGCGTTCACTCTGGCCAACGATGCGACCCCGGATGAAGTCGCTAATATCACTCGAACCTTGTAAGCGAGGCATAGTTGTAACGATACTAAACTATGACGAATTCATTCCGATACATCTACCCCTACCCTAATGACAAGAGAAAGTTCTTAATTCGTTCTTAGAATTTAGCTGTTTACATATTTATACCGCTTTACCTGGTGTCTATTTTATTCTGTCACCCTAGTGTAGATTAGTAAAGAGAATGTTAGTGTTGTGCCAAACTGGATGTTAATATTGACACCCAATTTTTTTACGTAACTTTTTCTAAAGCGGCATCTGTAGACTGGGGAACACATCTACTTGTATAAGCAACACTTTCCGTGATAAATTTAAGTTTCCCGTGTCGTATTATCTCCTGTAACACTAACTTGCTTTGTCGTTTAATAACCGCAGAACTAACGAACGAATTAGGTTAAATATATTTCGCACTAATAATACTCAAGCTAAATCAATTTTAATCTTCGAATTATCTTATCGCACCTTTACATCCAACATCCCATACGGTATTCGTAAAATCTCACTAATCTATTTAACGCCGAACCTTTCAACGATTAAAATTGATTTAGCCTTAAACGCCGAAATTAACAGGCGAAACCGTTGTTTATTACAATGAAATGATGTGTTCCAGAACCCGCTTCGCTCGCTTATTCTCGCGCTTTCGTTTTCGCCCCGGCCTTCCCCGCGTTTCCCCGTTCTTAAAGTTTAATTTCGTTTCGCGGCGTTCCCCCTTAACCTCTAACCCCGTATACGCCGCACGTTTCGAAAACAATTTGACAAGTTTTCGCGACGAACACGACACCTCGATTTAATAAAGCAATTATCGCATCAAGTCAAAAGGTGGCGCTATAGCGTTCTTGCTGTTCGCCTAAATCACGAAACATTAAAGAGTTAACCGACGAGCGATATGAGCGTGAGATGGTTTTACCGTGAAAGAGAAGTGGGACGGAATATGTTTTGATATCTTTCTTTGTCTTTCGCGTTCTCTCCTTCTGGCAGCGTTTGTTTCTTTTTAGATATTTCGTATAAGCCGTGTGCTTGGTGTAATATAGTTGAAACACGTGTAAGACTCGTAATTAGTGGCGTAATGAACAATATTTTTAGTTTGCAAACAGAAATTGGGAATATGCATGTTGTAGGTGTAGAGATTGCAGTGCACACTGACGTTTTAACTATGAAGAACATTCCAACATTGCATCGTTTATAACCTTAGAAAAAAGAGAACCATTTGGGCTTCCTTTTGTGTTAGTCTGAAAATTGCCAAAGATCAGTGCAAGTAACAATTAATGCTTTTCAGAGTTGAATCAAAATTCTTCGAAAATCTTTAACTCAATTTGCCATCTTTTTAAAAAGTTGATATGTCAACTATTTCAATATATTATAAGCTGTTGGATAGAGACACTTCTCTTCATCAAACGTCGTAATTTCTTTGTAAGAAATGTCAATGGTTTGTTTTTGCAGCAAGCTGATAATCTTGATGTTTCCTAAGTTCCTCTTCTTCATTTCAGATTTTAGGCACTTTGCCTGACACGATATCCATCTTTTATTTGGTCTCCCTATATCAATTCTGCGTATTCCTTCAACTTATTTTTGTTTTCCATTATTCTCCCATTTATGTCGAAGATGTCTAATTCTGTTCTTATAGCTACATTTCTTATTCTATCAGAACTTGTGCAATCTTTCACTCTTCTTAAATATTTTATCTCTTGTGTCTGTATCCTGCTTTCGCGTTTTTTCGTTGTTGTCCATGCTGCCCCACCGTTTAAAGGGTTGGCACTGCTACCATCTTGTCAAATGTTATTCTTGTATCCTTTCTTGTTTTGTTCTTTAACGTTCTGCTGAATGTTCCATAGATATGTACGAATTTATTCAGTTTTTCTTCTACGTTTTTGTTTCGATCATAAAATACATCGCAACCTAAATACTTAAAGCGCTTCACCTGTTTCAGTACAGTATCATTTATATATATATATATATATATCCCTTTCTGTAGATCATCCTCTGTTTCTAAGTCATCAGCATATAAGACAGAATTTAGGGTGGTGTTCTGGTCTAAACGCACTCCTTTAGGGCATTTCTTTTTCCATTCCTCTATAAAGGCGTCAGTATATACATATGTTAAAGCCTCATCTAACTCCTTTGTTTTATTTAGTATTTCTCTAGTTAATCTTCCGCTTACCTCTACCATAACTCTGGCGTCAGTGCATAAACACCCTGTATAGTTGTTATTAAATGATGAGGATATCGCTTTTCTTTCATAGTATCCCGTAATTTACATCTGTTTACATTATCGAAAGCCTTCTCGAAGTCTATGAACCCTATGTGTGTTTCCTAAGTCAATATTAAGATTTTGATTCAGATTTTAATGAAGCTTGGTCGAAATGTAGAGCGTACTATAGACGTAGCAATGTTTTATCTATATAAATTCAGTTTGAAAAGAGGGAAAATATATTTTTGCAATAACTGTAGAACGAAGAACGATCGAAGAAAGCTATACTTGCAAAAGTTGGAATATACTTTTTCAGAGTATGGAATTAACGTACATATAGCGTGTT
The DNA here is from genome assembly GCA_023509865.1 of Trypoxylus dichotomus. Lineage (NCBI taxonomy): Eukaryota > Metazoa > Arthropoda > Insecta > Coleoptera > Scarabaeidae > Trypoxylus > Trypoxylus dichotomus. The sequence continues at coordinate 86,230,536 of CM042074.1, read as the reverse complement.
ACGTTTAAGTCCAGCTTTTTCTAAGCGTTGGATCTTGTTACAATATGAAAAACATGTTTTAAATAAAAGCTGTTTCCCGTTCCCTTTACAACCATCTGGGGTTTTCCAATATACAGGATGTTCCCAAAATAAATACCACCACGGATCAAAACGATTGCAAGGATCGTGTGGTTGTATAATTCATAGGTATCGCAGTAAACTCCACTCCACCCAAATTAATAATTGTTTCAGAACGCAGCATTGCGAGGATACGTGGACTCCCATTGTCAAGCGTATTAACGACTGGATGTGCGATACATTTTTATATTCAGTCGGTAACACGGTTGATAATGGGGGTTTACGTGCTCTCAAAACGCAGGGTTTTCAATAATTATCAATTTGTGTGTAGTGGAGTTTACTCCGATACCTGTGAATTATACAACCACATAGTACTTGCAATCGCTTTAAATATCACCATGTCTTCAGTTCTTTTCAAATTAATACTTTTATACTCAAAATTAATTCTTTGCTTGGTAAAAGAATTTAGATAATTATGATGGAGAGAATTCATTGAGACCGTAATTTTAAGGAGATCATCTGGTGTCATTACACATTTGGCTAAAGGATGGGTCATCCTTTTTGTTGATATATGTCTACACACAAGAAAAATAAGGTTATATAACCGAATGCGTGATCTTTTTCAAGTTTTAAAAAGTGCTTGATTAGGTTTGGACATCTTAGCTACTATTTGGGAATGTTTCCTGATATTTCTTCCATTCTCAAGTGAGTTCTCAATGAAAATTTGTGACGCTTTCCATGATTTTTGGTCAAAGCATCACCAATACTCTATTGGAATTAGGTTTGAAGATAACGAAGGCCACTCCAGATTTGGAAAAGATGGATTACCTACATTGTTTAAATTAATGTATGCAACTTTCCTTGGCTTTAAATGCTACATTTTGGTTTCCCCTGGACTTTACAGCGTTAAATTTTAATCTAGACGCTCTATAAACAAAGGAAAGTTAAAATTTATGACCCATTATCCTTATATCATAACCATTACCACCCTCATATTTAGTAGTAGGAACGGGACAGTCCTTAAGGAATTTCTCGTTCAGGATTCCAGGGAGATCAAAAAATTAACGAATAATTTCTGGATTTACTCTAATTATTAAGCATTATACTTCTGCTTTAAGACTGCTTCTAATTCAGTTGAGTGATTTTAGCACAGTTTTATTTTAATGTTACTGTTAAAGCTAGTATTGATAAACTGATAAAGCAACTAACTTGATCCATAAATTAATCTGAAGAAATTGTGCGCTGTAAAACCACATACATATGTATATACAGATAAATTATGCTTAAAAGCTTATGTAAGCTACTACAGCTAACATATAAACTGTTTTCATTGCACCCATCCGTTCGCCACGATCTCGTCATCTTTTATACGTAAGTTATTGCATTCATATAATAATATTTAACATTAAACCGACCGTGAAAGGCAAGCCCATTGGATAAACAACGATCAAGCAAAACAAGCAAGCTTCGTTACTTACGAGACGTCCTCAGTAACCACCCGTAATTCGATGTAATATCTTCTGTTGACGGGGTCGAACTTTCTCGCTATAGGAGAAGATGAAAAGGAATCAGATCCGACAGGGGAGAAACGGTATAGAAAGGAAGAGGTGGATTTGTCGCGTCTTACAGACGATGAACGGTAAATTTTGACGGGGCTGCTTGCGGTGAATGGCGCGGTAATGCGAAGAAGTTGAAGGGGACTAGTCGTCTCCCTAAAATTGCTGTAATTCGACTAAGTGGGACGCCATTGCATAAAATTCATCAGCATGGCTCCTTGGGTCTGAGTTATTAAAGCACGGGCGGCTAACCACCCTCCCCGGAACTCGCGGCCGCGACCACGCAAACCCCGCAATTGTGTCATGCGCGCAAGGTGAGAAGAGGGACCGATATAGCTTCGGAATCTTACCAGGTTGTTGCTAGAAACTCTCCAAATTGTAGATTGTTGGTTAAGTTCTGCGTATGTAGATTCTGGAGATGTGTATTTAAAAAGAGAATAGAGATGAAATGTGAATATAAGCGCATATTTTACATCTGCAACAGTAGCCGCCAAATTAACTGCTCTGTGTATTTATTTTTCTTCGTTCCCTCTCACTTTGTGTTCCTTTTGTTCTTCTAACGGAAACTTCCTGAAGATGCTTGAATATCTCTTCGGAAAATCTGGAAAAGTTAAGATACTTTCTTTGTGTTTTGTGCACTTACTACAAAGTAAACTATGAAGTTGAGTATTTAGACTCGAAAATTTGAAATTTCGTTGTTATATTGCGATATATAGGGATCATTTATGGTTTGTGGAGATTTGTGCCGACAGCCTGCATTAAAGGCGAGGTAGTTGGAATTTTAGGCATTATATTTTGCTTTTCTTGTTTGGGGATATAAATATTCTTTATTTGCCCTCTTCTTCTTTTTGATTACTGTTATGTTTTGAATTTCGTCATTGTATTAAAGTAGGTGCTTTGCGTTATTGTGAGAGCACCTACTTCAGTCTTAAAAGAACATAGCAATTATCCGCGTTAATAAAATTGCGGTTATCGTGGGTGTTACATGTGAGCTGTCACTAATACATTTTAGAAGTTGTACCATTTCCAATGGCTTATTGCTTTCAGAGTTAATTATTTATTTACCTTTCATATGTTAAAACCTGGCAGTTTAATTATTAACTAATATTTTGTATTTTCGTTGTCCAATGAAAGAAGTTCGGATCGTAACTCCCCCTTGACCCTCAAATATCAAATTGAGGCCCCACCCTCAAAGAAATCGTGCGAAATCTTCCCTCCGTGCCGTAAGTCGTCACGGTGTAGTAGCTACGCTCTTGTCATTGCCATTGGTATCACATATTTTGAATATTATACATAAATAATAAACGAACTACCTCCGGAATTAGACCGCGTCATTATGAGGTATATAAAAATTAAATAAGAATAAGAGGAGAAAGAAAAAAAAAGAAAAATGAAGGGGAGGGGGTGAAAGAGAATGAAAGGTGAAAAGAGTAAGAGAAGGAAAGAAAGAAAGAGAAGAAAAGAGAAAGGTAGGATCTCGGCGTTTCGCCTCCGTCGTAGGAGGCTGCTTCAGGCGATATAAGGGAAACCAAAGTAGCACGGTAACTCGACGTGTTAGCCACACTAGAGGTCTCTGGCGTTGTTAACACGTCGAGTTTGTTTTGTTTTTACAACCTTATCATTTAATCTAACACATTGAAAACGTGCTGCCGTTTGGCCAATACCAACTGTGGACAGAATTTTGTTTTTCCTACCGTTCATAATTGTTTGTATTTGTACATTTTCTATGTATACTGATGCCCACTATTAGGTAACACTTATTTGACGATTCGTCGTTACTAAACCTTCTTTTGACTTATTTAAAAGTTTTAGAAATTTAGTTTAGCTGTTGTCATGATCGAGTAGACTGTTTAAATTTTAGTTTTTTATCACTTTTACGTTTTCTTTTCAATATTTAATAACTTCTTAGATTAAATTTGGGTGTAAGTTTCCTTGGTAACTGGTACTACAATTTACACTTTACACGCATAATTTAACCTTCTTCAGTGGAGACATCTAAAAAATGTTACTACGCTTATATTTCCTATTTCTTGATCTTAAATAGGTTGCATCGTTGTCACTAATTAGTTTATTGGAGTTCATCTACTATTTGACATTGTCTTGTGGCTTTTGCTACTTTTTCTTTGTCTTACACCATTTGTTGTGAATCGTGTTAATTGCTTTCTTGTGCTAGTTACTCTACTTAAATATCAAGCAGTATTTACAACGTTGTTTGTATTGTTACTGCGATATCCGATTTAACTAAACCCCCAGATCTTATACTTATTGCTAGGTCTCCTGATGTGATTGTAACCGACGCGTATAAGAGTAGCTTCAACATTCATTAGCATTGATCCCCCGACCCCTCTCACTTCCTTTTCATTGGGTAACGGACAACAGAATTCCTTGCAAGTAGGATTGGTTTTTTAACGTTTGTTTTATTGTAAGAAACAAGGATATAGCGGATACAATATTAACAGGCCATGCTGAAAAGTAGTGATTTTGGAACCTGCAGGATAAAAACTTGAAACTATATTCTTTAGATTTATCCTCTCTGTTTACGCTACATACGTATGTACAATATAAATCAGTAAGAAAACGTGTTAAACTAACATCCATATTAATACTAATATTAATATGAATATACTAAGCCACCACTGGCATTAGTAATGATAAAATTTTCTGACAATTTTCAACGTAATTGAAAAAATATTTTAATATTGATATTCATGTTAATATTAGTATTAGTACTAATTAATATTAGTATTAATATGGATGTTAGTTTAACCATTACGCACTTGCCGTTTAATAATATAGTGTCCGTGAGATATTACAATTTATCTACTGGCATCGTGACATCTAGGGGGATTTAAGGCGACTTGAAATCAATGGTCTTGTGGCGTACGAGTTTAGCACGCTACACCGGAGATGTAGAGATGTTGGGTTCAAGTCCCTTACGACACCGATATTTTTTCGGAAATTTAATTAGGTTAGAAATTGCAAGAAAATTGTAATTTTATCAAAGAAATTGCTATTTTAGTTTCATCTGGTTTCTGCATAAATATATCCTAAAGAATCCTTCCTAGTGAACAATTATAAGCTTCTTCCATACATTGAAGGAAAAACTATTTTACTGCAAAACTCTTTATGACCCAGCGCTTATTATTAGTCTTCTAATCGCATATTTGTTCATATAATAATTATCGCAGACGGACACACATGCGTTCAATAATTAGCGATAAAGAAGCATCCAACAATTAGAATCAATTAAACTATTATCGCGCTCATTTAACCATATATTCAATGTCGACGATGTATCAATTATGTAATATTTATATTCGTTCGCGAACGCCACCGCTTATAAAAGTTCCATACATATTTCCAACTCGAATAAACGATAAATAAATTACGAGCCGTTTAAATATATTATGCAGAAATCCGCAGCAGACTATATTATGATATAAATACGTTACATAATGATTTAATTACATCGCAAGCAAATAGTATATCTTTTTTTCTAAATAAATAGGTGCGCGTGTATCTGCATCGAAGCTGTTACCGAGTGCTTATATGTACATACTAATACTAGAGGAAGTGACTAGATCGATTGAATGCGATAATCCTTAATTATTTATTTCGCAATATGCTGGTGGTACTTCAGATGTTATATTGTGCTTGTACCTACATCTATTTTTGTTTGTATTTTACATCCGAACAGCTGCTGTTATTTAATGTTTCGCTAAGTTATGAATTGCTAAGTTATTGATGGTGTTTAAATTATTCATAGGAAAAGAATCGTGTACCCTAGTTGTGCGTCTCTTTTTAACAATACGTGCGATGTCCGTTATTCGTTTGCCAAGATAATTATTCGATAAACTATTACTGAACGTAGTAAATTCACAGCTTCCTTGAATATAATTTATACAGAATTGAGTAAGTGTCCCGAAACATACAGCTACAAATTAAAACCAACTACATCTTCCACAAAAGTTTACCTTTTTTTTTAAACGAAGCACCCTATATGTTTTATTAAATTTATGTATGCAATGTTTTATATAATTTTAGTTTATTTAGAGCTTTATTTGTAGAGAAGAATAAAGGATATTTTTTAGCAAACACGCCGTACTACATCAGAAAATGTGGCGAAACAAATCCAAAGTGCGATAGCGACTATCTCAAGGATTGAACTAGAAGCTGCACTATTCGGTATCCACCGGAGCACTAAACCAATGCATTTGAAATCACGGGGATCGCCTTGAAAAGCGTACATATTAAACTTTTGGTTTGCCATATAACAAATGTTGAAGTCCGTCTAGTCTATGAAACAAAAGTCGACGTATGCAGTAGTACGTCTAGGATTTCATCCTTCGTAAGGAGTTTAACCATCCTTTAGCCAATCCTTGCTATCGTGGGACAATTGATATACGATATATTGCTTCATAACAGTGTAGCATTGTTCAAATGGAGAAGGAAATTGTCTTCAAAAAACAACAATTTCCACTCAAACATATAAATCCGCTGCTGTAAAATAAGTTCAATTTTGATGATGATGATGACATATCCTAACTTCGATTACAAATCTTCCCCTACATAAATTCGTCAACTGTGCTCGTCTACGTAACGAGAGATCTCTTCACACATGAGCAAAAGCCAACGCAGACACCTAAGTGGAGCTACGTATCCAATTCACACGTAGATAAATTATGAACGCCATCATTACCACTTACGAGGCTCCGGTGCGCATATATATACATACACGGTAAGCGAAGTTTATGCCCTGTATCGTTGCGCGCGGAGATAGCATCTCGCAGCAATTCGTTCCAGTTAACAGCTTGAACACACATTTCTACCGTATAGAGGAGAGGATCTATGGCAAATGCCAATACAGCCTCACTACGCTGCTAGATACTATTACTAATAACTGGTGCTTGATACGCGGCGTGCAATGCCGCAGAAGCACCGTGGCCAATTTACCGTGTAAAACCTGTTTAAGCCGTTCTGCGATTTCCCTGTGCGACTAGCGCTCGATCCGGTCGCCCTGGATGTCGAAATGTGCGATATTGGCTGATTTGTGGGAAAGTGAAGCATTCACAGTATTGACCGCAAAGATCAGAATGAGTACATATGTTGTGTAATGGTAATTTGGTGTAAAACTATTCAGCAAAATATGAAATAGCATAGGTGTAAGACAGGACGCAGTGTACTCTCAAACTAAGCCGAGCCTAGAGATCGGAATTCTTACGCAGCCAACAGATACGTATTTAGGGGGTACGGGCCTTGTGCAATCTGCTGATATTATTTATTGAACAGAATAAGTTGCAATGATTAAGCAACTTGGGTAAATATTAAATACTTAATTTATTACCTCGAAAGTATCATGCCAATATTGCGTAGAATAATACTTTTATAGCCAGTTTAACTTCGGTTTTATAGTGATATAAGCCCAATTGTGCGTACATTAAAATCTTGAAAGCTGTCTTAATTTATTTTTCGACTTAAATGACGACATGAAGGAACATGCAATGTATTAAAATGACGAGTAGAAGCGGAAGAGAAACAATGTATAGGGCAATATTTTGTTATGAAACATACTGTTGGTAAAGTTTAGCACCCTAGAATATGTAAAAAAATGTGGCGGTTGATCGATAGACTTAAAAGATTTATTGGGGATTCTGTATAAATAAAAAATCAGTGAAATAATGTGGGTGGTGATAAAATTATTTTTCTTGCAATTATCCAACGTAATTAAATTCCGAAAAATATCGGTGTCGGGGGGCTCGAACCCAACATTTTTATGTCCCATCCGAGATTGATATTTGTTCGGAATTTAATTACGTTCGATAATTGCAAGAAAATTGTAATTTTATCATTATTAATTCCAACGGTGGTTTAGTATTGATATTCATGTTAATATTAGTATTGATATTGATATTAATTTAAATGTTGGTGGTGTTAGGGAAATGGCTATCATCAACTAGGTTTCAGGTATCATCGGTTCTTTCAAATGAAATATGTATATGAAGAGAAGAAATCAAAATATTGAAAAATCTATCAGGCAACTCAATTTCTATATTTTCTGATGGATGTTCATAATGAACCAACGGCTTGTGTCGTTTTGACAATAGAAGATTGGAACAGTTCCTTATCCGAAAGTACGTAAAATAGATCAGGGTATTCACACACAACTAGTTATCTTATATGACCATTAATATAAACATTGTAATTAGATTTACTTAAACGAGACTTTATTTTACATAAAATTAGATACCAAAGCTACTTTTGTACGTAGTCACCGTTTAAATTTAGTCACTTGTCGTACCGTACTATAAGCTTTTCTATGCCTTCTGCATACTTAGTTGCCGCCCAATTGTTGAACCACTGATTAACAGCTTCTTTAAGTTCATCATCATTTCCATAGCATTGTCCACTCAAAAATTCTTCCAATTTGGAAATAACTGAAAATCACTCCGAGCTAACTCCGGACTGTATAGCGGATATTGAAAAATTTCTCATGGAATCTATTGAAGAAAGTCTTGTGTCTCACTGTATGCCGACGTGGATTATCGCGAAGGAGGATGACTCTGCCACTGCCTAGCGTTCGGCGCCGCATGTTTTAGCTTAATAGCACGGCAAAGTCGTCGAAGTATCTGACAGTAAGCCACTGTATTTATGGTCTTACTTCTGGGCATGTAGTCGATGAGCAGGCACCCCTACGAGCCCAAAACACTGTAACCATAATCTATATGGTGTTCGAAATTTGTTTTGCATTTTTCGATTTTACTTTTCAAAAATTTGGAAATTAAACAAGTTAGAATACATATAATTCAAGCAGCAAAATATTTTCGTAATGCCTATTAGCCTAATGCATAGTATAAAGAGACGTAAGGCAAAAAACTAAAGCTACCTCAAGATATTCGGTGGTTTTGAAATTATTGACGGTAATCTCCATGATACTTGATAATATTCAGCAGAAACGTGGATAATTTGATATTGAAATAATTTCATCATTAACTTTGATCCGAATACGTGACATAGCAGCATTATGAGCTTTAGTGCGTCCAAAGAGCAAGACTGAAGTTTTCCTTGTATTAGTTTGAAGAAAATGTCTTACCGATATGTTAGCAAATATTTGGAGATCATTATTTATATTAGATATAGCCTCACGCGCTTCCCTCTCATTAAAAAGTAATAAATTTGCGTATCATCGGCATAAAGATGATATTTACAGTATCTTAAGCTTTTTACAACATTAGCTGTGTAGATAATGTACAGTATAAGACCAAGAATACTGCCCTGAGGGACACCAGATAAAAAAGGAAGTAGGGAAGATAACGTACCATCATACGAAAGTATTTGAGTTCTATTTGAGTATATACTACGATTCTTTTGAAAGAAGTTCTTTATCTTGTGGGTGTTGGTTCTATTCTAACGCTATTAATTTTTGTAATAAAGCATTGTTTCCGTTTCGAACATTTCATTTACTCGCCACTTTCAAAGGCACATCCGTTTCTCTTCTCTTTCCACTCTCGCCGATTAATGCGTGGGAGACGTACACCTGTTGTACAAACCATTAAAAGTTAATTCCGCGCGAAATCGGCGACTCTTAGCAAATTGAAATTATTTTTACTTGACGAGCCCGGAACGTGATTTACGCCCTGCCGGTCAGTATTTAGAGCGGCATTTGCAGGAAATTTAAAATCCAATTACAACCGAATCCTTTAATTTCAGAATTGATTTCCTACTCGCCCTCTTTCCGCCCGACCCCACCTCGACGCGTCTCCTCATCCGCAACAGCGCCGATATTATTGACGATTTTGACCAATCCTCCCTCTCCTCCTCGCCCTTCATTTACCTACCGTCGTCGCCATTACCGCCCCTCCGTCGCCGGAAGTACGGAATCTAATTACCGACGAAATAAATAATGATGAGAGGGCGAATAGGTACGAAAATAGTACGCTAGGGGGCGTGAGTTGGCGAGGAAAACAAAAACGCCGCGCGATTGGAAAATGGTATCGCGCTAAGTCATCCATTCAACCGACTGGTGCTAGTTCGCTCGGTCGACTTCCGGCGGAGATCTTTCGCCATTTGCCAGCCAGAAACAACCGCATTAGGGCAATTTGGCAATAAATTAATCGAGTTAGGGTGCATTTAGTAGTACAGCGGTTGAGGGAAATTGAAGAGGGAGATATACTATGGTGCCGTAGTAAGAACTCGCGCGCAGTTGGCTGTGGTTCTTCTGGAAAAGCTCAAAAATTGGGCCTTAAGCTTTAGTCATTTTTAGATAGAAGAGCAAGAATGGTGGGGGTACACCTCGTGGAGAAGGAAGAAAAAGAACGTTCAGATAATACTGTTATATGCAGCAAGCAATGTTTTAATATTACTAGAAAAAAGAGAAATCGACTCCTTTCCATTCTTCCAAAATTTTAGCATTTATTTCAAAGCAGGTGCCGCAATGGTGCGGTAGGGGTTAAATCAGAGGATTGAGCTGAACTTCAATTTTCTCCTACGTAAACCATAGTCTTCTTGAAATTTTGTACTTACAGGTGAATTATCATCACATTTCTTCTGTAGAAATGGCTGTATGATGTCCAACGTCTGATATATATTTCACTGTAGAGACAACACATTCTGAGAAATGCGCTTCTCGAACACTACGGCGAGTGTAAGTCGTTTCGGAAACAGGAGACGACTTTCAAAACCGAATTTAGTGTTTTTTTCGATATCCATTTTCTTTTGTAAATCTTGCTCAGTTAAATTTTGCCAATATATGCAAGATTTAAAGAATATACTAGCACTTACAGCTGGAATATTTTATTCTAAACAATCACTATGATGGTGTATTTCGTCTTTTTCGTCCTTCTTTTGTTGTACCAATTTTGTGAGATGTTTTAAATTTTTAGAATGGCCACATAATGAACCGTTTCTTTTCCATATTCTATATATATTTTTTCGCAGCTTCTACATACACCAAACATTAACGAATTTTTAATAATAGATACACGTTTCGTCTTCTTCTGCATGCTACCGGTCAAATAACATATTTTAGTAAGAAAAAAATGGATATAAATTTAAAGCTCTATTCACAATAATAACAATAAAAAACGCTAAATAGGTTTCTTGATTGCAGAAATACTTGTTTTTTTGTTTTGCAAATATATTTTCCTTAAACTTTTAAAAGTTAGGTAGTTTTTGTAAATCCAAATTTTCCAGCTAAGTAGTTATGTGATATAGTTTGTATAGCAAGAAACGCATGGTCCAGATTCAACCAAATTTTAATGAAAAAAAAAAACGTATTTGTATTTTTCAAATGAACACCTTCAAAGTTAATACGCGCTAAATTATAAAAGGGTCCAATCTCCGTTACTACCCAGAATAGCTTGACAACGTTTCTCCGTGCTTTCTACCAAATTTTCAGCGTAAGACGTAGGTAATGAACGCAATATTTCTTTTATGCTACGAGATAGCTCTTTTATTTTATATGTACGCTCACTTCGGAGTTTGTGCTTTATGATAGCCCACATATTCTCGATCGGATTAGCATCCGAGAACTGCCAGAGCCAATCCAACGTTGTGATGTAATTTTCCAAATAATAGCCCGTACACAGTCTGCTTCGGTATTTTGGATCGGTATCCTCTTGTATAATCCAGTTCTCAGTACCACTTTTAAACCAGACCTTTGTAGGTGTCAGTAGTCCTTTTTGTATAATTGCACCAACCGATGAGCGTTTAAATTATAAGCGAAGACGTATAATGTCCCAAAACCACGAACATTAAAACATCCCCAAACATAGATCTTCAGTGCATTTTTTACAGTTCGTTCGACAATGCGATTTTTACAGCTGGACCACGCTTTGCTTCTTGGTACTCGGGCCCAAAATGAAGATTCGTCCGTAAGCACCACGTTTGTCCAGTCTCTGACCAGCCGTGGCCATGTTAAGCGCGCCTGTTGGTGTTTGTCCGAGAGCAATGGTTTCTGTAGTGTGCTACGGTTAGCAATCTGCTTCTAAGAGTCATTAAACTAATATTTATATTTTTCCTCACAAGCATAGATTGGCCTTGACGCAATGTTAAAATGCGGTTTTCTACTGAATAGATTACGTATTCTCTTATCTTGCATGTTGTCATCGTACGAGATTGACCGCATCCTGTCTATTGGTATCGCCTTCTCCAGCGTCGTATATAATCTAGTGTTTTACATAAGTACCTGGCAGTTGCTGCAATACTCATTCTTGGGCCCTTTGGGTGATTACAGAAAAGTACTGCTTCAGAACGCTTTGCATACACTGCGGCCATATTTGCCTGTACCACGATCTCTTCCAAATGCGAACAAGAACTGACTTACAGTTTGCTACGCGTACTAAGGGAAGAGGGATTGTTATCTGCTACATCATTACCACCACTTTATCCCTTTTCCTAGAAAAGATATTAGCCCGCGTTATATAATAATATATAACTGTGTATAAGATATAACTGTATATCAAATAATTCTTCAAGAAATTTTGGCAAAGACCAAGTACAAAATTGAGGTGCATCCTGAATCTCATGTGAAGTAGGATGTAAAGAATATAATGCTATAACACAAACACTTCTTTCTTCTAATAGGGCACCATTAGGACCGGCAACTTAGTTGCTGAAATGCACATTAGGGTCCTCTATATTACTGAAGTTGAGGCTTTATCATTTCAACCGTAGAAGGACGAAGATGGGGAATGCGTTAGGGTAGGTGACAGGGAATGAGAACCTGCATGCACACGTATATATAGCGACGGTAAGGGCCGAGCCGACGCTAAATTTAGCAGAACAAAACGGAACGCTCCTGTCGCTATGCACAACAGGATATGGATGCATTTCCGTTCTCAAAGGGGTTAGTAATTATGGCCGGTAATATGATTACTTCGTTTCGGAACGTACTAACTAGCATCCAGCCAGTAGTAGCAAGTCCATTAGGGCCCTGTACTCTCTGATAATTCTATATATCAGAGAGGCAGAAGTGGCTTACCGTTGTACCTCGTCGCCGCGGTGCCAAGCGTTCCTCTGTACTGCTCCAGAGGAATTTTGTATATCCGCTTATAACGCGTATCCGTACAGGATTTTGCCGCTATAGGTACTGCGAGATATACGCAAGCTGTACCTGACCTGAATTCGCTTCCTACGCATCGGCATCTCCCTGCATACTTTCGCCGGCGCTGTTTGATGCTAACGGCTGGTTTGCCGCATCGCTAAATGCCTTTCTAGTTTGATTAACGTATGCCAACAGGAACGAAAACCGAGCAGAATTTTTTCAGCGTACGGCCATTTTGATTCCATTACGTGGTGGTATTCCGGTACCTTAATTCTATTTGATGCAACGTTTATATTCCGCATCTGTGCGGGCTGAATGCGGCCTTTTGGTTAACCAAGTGAGAACGCCTGTTTGTCTTCCGTTTAATGAAGACCTTTAATGCGATACTCTTTCGCGAAGACACGTTTTCGGTATTTGTGTAATTGGTCGGAATTTTATTACTTAATTAATTATGCCGTATTTGCCGATGTTATTTGCGGATGTTTTATTGTCTTTATTGTAAATCCTCTCTTTAGAGTACGGTAGCTATCATAACAATATTTTTGTATGATTTCTATTACAAGCCGCTTTCAGCAGTACGAGGGCGGATCCTCATGCCCCACCCCTTACCTACTTCTAATTGGTTGTTTGACATTTAGTTAACTAACATTTGTAGATTATATCTACATAATATCAAATTTGTATCTCGAAGTGTTGTTGTGTTGTGGCTAATTCTTGAACTGTGTGTCGTGATTTAACACAAACTCCTTAATTAGGGTTAAACTTATAATCGCTAGTGTAACCTGATTTTAACGCTGCTATATACAACAGCTCATGCCATTGGTCAAATCATTCACGAGAGAAACAAAAAGCACTAACACACTGACATGTTTCTGCCTCCCCGTCGCCATCAGCGTGGTTTCAAGCGATTTTTTTCCTCGACACGTTGCAATTCTCTCTCTGCTACTAGCACCATATCTAACCTAACAGCTTAAGTGAGTATTGTTCGCGCTAACTAGTGCCATGAGTAGCTGTATTTACCAGCGTTATGAGGAAGGAATTAATTTCTTATGGATAGCTTACGCTATCTAATGCAAAAAATGTGCTCGATAAAATATCACCACAATTTTCACTTGCATTACGAGGCTTGTCCGTGGAGTAAGTGCAATTTTAGAAAAAAGAGCTCACAAAAAGATTTTATTCAAATCCAAATTTATTTCTACATGATACAGCATCTCTTAAATTATATTTTTATGCAGTTGCCACTATTATTCAGACATTTGTCATAGTAGAAAACCAATTTTTCTATAACGTCTTCATAAAAAGGTGCTGCCCCTGAAAACAGCGACTGCAGAACACCCTTTTTTACATTGCTATCGCTGTTAAAGTGCCTTTCTCCAAAACAACGCTTCAATTTTAAGAATAAGTGGTAATCGGAATATGCGATATCAGTGCTCTACGGCATGTGATCGAACTGCTCCCAACCGAATTATGCGACACCAGCAAAATCGAGATGTGCGTTGTCATGAAGCAACATAATGCCTTGAGTTAACCTTCCACGTCTTTTTTATATTGCGCGGCGAAGATTTCTTAATGTTTCACAGTATCGTTCCGCATTGATGCTTTCACCTCTGGAAAGAAACTTATCAAGCACAATGCCCTGTCTGTCCCAAAACACAGTGCACGTGATTTTTCGGGTTGACAACGTTGTGCTTCCACTTCATGGACTATTGTTTTGATTCTGGAGTGACATGACAAACCCAAGCTTCATCGCCGGTTACACTACTGTTTGAGAATTCATCTCCCACAACACTTTACCGGGCAAGAAATGTTAAAGCACTGCCAAGTCTCTTCGTTTTGTGGACATCCGTCAGTATTTTCGCAACCCAACGGAAATACATCTCCCAACCAAATCATCATTGACAACAGAAGGCTGCCCACACCGTGCTTCATCATAAACATTGGTTCGTCCATCACTGAATTGCCTAACCGGCTTTCACACCACTCCGTATGTCATTAGATATTCACCATAAATCTCTACGAGTTGATGACGAATTTCGGTTGGCTTAATACTGCTTGCATTCAAAAACCATATTACAGATCGCATTTCACAGTTGGAGGGTTCAGAAATAACCAATGTAAACATAACACAATCCGACTGTAATGGCGTCTGCGGAACGACTCTGCACCAGAGAGATAGATGTGCATGCTACGACAATAGCGCTGCGGTGGTGATAGAACGAAACAGTGCTTAGTTTCCGGACAAGCCTCGTACATATTTTCCCTCTCTAACACAATGTAGAAATGATAATTGATAGAAATAGTTCCTAACAGTTTTCTGACCTTATCTTATTATACAAGTATGTCCTAAAACATCGTCTCATTCCGATCGAATCTATTATTATACAGCGCACGCGTTAGTTTAATGACAATGTATTAAAATACTAGCTCTCTCTATGCCCTACTAGGCGTTATGTAGACATAGCATCATGGTCTTTGTGCATATACATATACACATCAAATGCATTTGAATATATCAAAACATCGATACGGACAAGTTCAAATAGATGTGGGGCTGGGAAAAGAGAATGTAGTTCGTATTATTGTAATTATAATAAGTAGAGAGCGGGCACATTCAAAAGTTCCGATTCGAGCGCAATTTCATATGTTAATCGCGACGCAATCTATACCGCTGTAATAACAGATCGCGGGTGTGATATGTGTATACTATTGCGTTATATTGGCTATATTCAGTGAAATCACAATCCGTTATTAACGGAGGTGTATCTAATGCTATCTAATTGCTTTGAAGTTATTCCGTTCTTGATCAGCAGATAGCTTTCTCATACTCAATTGTCAGTGAGGATGCTCTGCGCAGGTTCACTTAATATGTTTTGATATTAGCAATTCCTTCGCCCAGTTATGTGCTAACAGGACATCGCAAACTTTATTGATCATATCGTTCGTAATCTCTTTAATGAGACAAGCTGGCCTCTTCTCATCATCTCGGCTGATAATTCACAGGTATAGCAGTAAACTCCACTCACACAAATTAATTAATTATGCGGAACGCAGCGTTTCGAGAGCATGTGGGCTCCCATTGTCAACCGTGTTACCGACTGAAAGTAAAAACTGTATCACACATGCAAATTATTTTCTACGCAGGCTTTAAAATTTCTAAAACATATGACTATTTACAATCTACTAGGTGGCCTCATGCCTTTTACGGGGAAGGATGGACCGAAAGCGAACCGTATCATTTAACAGGGCCTATGGTAATAAATCCATCAAATTCGAGTGTGCAATTGGGGGTGGTTCTCTGTTCAATAAGTTTCCGTTCTTTTTCATATATACCGTTTCGTACGCGTCTAATTCTCTATACGAGTTCACGTTTTTAAGTAGTGTCAGAATTTTTAAATCAATCTTATGTCAGGATTTTACCATATGCTCTGCTACGCTTGATAGTTCAGGTTTGTCGAAACGATAGTGTCTAATATGTTCTTTGAACCTCGTTTCGATACTCCTTTTTGTTTGTCCAATATAAACTTTCTCACAATCATTGCATGCGATTTGGTATATTCCAGACCTTTTTTATTATCTCCGGTTTATCTTTGGGATTCCCTAAGAGATTCTTTAAGTTGTTTTTTGACACAAAAGACACGTTCATGTTTAGTTGTCGGAAAATTTTACTTAACCCTTTTACTGTTGGGTGAGAACCACCCCCAATTGCACACTCGAGTTTGATGGATTTATTACCATAGACCCTGTTAAATGATACGGTTCGCTTTCGGTCCATCCTTCCCCGTAAAAGGCATGAGGCCACCTAGTAGATTGTAAATAGTCATATGGTTAAAATTTTAGAGCCTGCGTAGAAAATAATTTGCATGTGTGATACAGTTTTTACTTTCAGTCGGTAACAAGGTTGACAATGGGAGCCCACGTGCTCTCGAAACGCTGCGTTCCGCATAATTAATTAATTTGTGCGAGTGGAGTTTGCTGCTATACCTGTGAATTGTACATCCACACAGTCCTTGCAATCGTCATTTCATTAGCGGCTGATAGTAGCCATTGAAGGTGATGGTCTTCATAAGCTGCATCGAATTTCTCTTTGACTTCTGAGCATGATTTCCTATCCAAAAGAAGAAGTCCAATTACTAACCGTCTTGCCTTTTTGCATAATTTCACAATTCATACACATTCTCGCTCACTTACAACACCTTTCAAAACAATGTTACCTTGATGAATCTATCCGAAATTTTCACAGACGTCCACTAAAGAACACTACCCACATCAGTAATGCATATTTTGCCATAAAGCACTATCTGTCTCTAAACACGGGTACTTCTAACACCATCTTCATATATAACATTGAGGATTTCTCTGTTTTCTTTCTAGTTTCTTGCATTTACTAAACAAGATTTAATATTTTTCCTTAAATATCTCTTTGGTACTTTTCTTTTTACGCTGTCACGCAACTGTGTCCGTCTCATGTGCATATTTCTGTACATATTACAGTTCAGACTACCTCCCATACTCATTTATACTCCCAAATCATATATCGAGAGGTGGTGACAGATGTTGTTGAGGGTATGTAGATCGAATATGCACCTATGCGGCTTCGGTATGGCGTGGATTTTGCTACGTATGTCGTACGTATGCACGTGTAGGTTCGAATGGTCAGCGCGGAGACGATGGAACGGCACTAATAATATCAATTCCCGGATTCCGCGTTGTAATCATGGTTTCGGGTAGGAATGCGGAGTCGGTTATGCCGTTGCGGTTGCGGCTGGCCCGGACACGTTGCCAGGATCTCGCCGGGACGCTAATTCCGGGACCGACCGGATTGAATTAGACGCGCAATCCTTAAATTGTCGCCTGATCCAGACGAGACCAAATAATGTGTTTATTTCGTAGGTAATGTAAAAGGTGCTCCAGTTTGAGTGTGCTTTACGGATTTGCAAATTATTTGAAATGTAACAATATTTTTATTTTAAATGTTAGTACAAAGGTTGGGGTTTCGTAATGAAACATAGAGCTTTCATGTAATTATTTTGGTTTTCTTTTAAATCATCCACTATTTCTGCATCGTTAACGAACACTTTTTGCTGAAAGTTATCCCAAAAGGAAAAATCTCGAATTGTTCAATTGTATTATGTTGTATAACTTAACTTACAGAACTGATAATGAAATGCAAAACTTTTAAACCTTTGTACAAAACTATGAATCAAAAAAAGTCATTCGCTAGTGATACAAGTTAAAAAAAAATTTAAATGAATAGAAAGACCAGTAAAGAACAAATATACTTCACAAGAAACTATACAAAATAAAGATATGACAATCTTTTTTCACAATCTACAGCAAAACAGATGAAGATGGTTGCATTCATACAGTAAGTTATATTACTGCTACCCTTTTAAGTTGTAGTAGTTTTAACAAAAAGATTCCAGAGGTTTCGTTAACGTGTGGATTAACGCTTATTCTCCCAACGGTATCAGTAAATTCGAATCACTGTAAGTACGCAGGTAGTATCAAAAATTTTCAACCTATTACAGAAGTAACGTTAGAAACTGATACCAGTATAGGGAAGTTGTATCTTTCATATAAATACGTGTAAATCTTTATTTCCATCTGTCAATTTATTAGAGTAGCAGCAGTTCAAAATTGAAGGGTCATTAATGTTGTTGGAATAGAAAAAAAATCGAATATCGTCCAGTGACAAAATTCTTTGTTTCGAATGGTTTAATACCAACGGAAATTCACCAGAAATTGTTAAAAGCGTGGAAAGGAATGCGTCATATGCATTTCCAGTGCGAGAAGATGGGCTGCTTCTTTTAAAACTGATCGTACAAGCTTCAAATCAGAAGCAGAATTTCGTGCACTTCTGGATGGCTGGGGAAACGGCCATGGAAATTCGAAATATTTTATCATAATATGCGAAGTAATGGACTTCTGCGGGCGAAATGGCTCCGAAGAAAACGAAGACCGTTCCATCGGTCGGGTGTTCCATTGTCGATTCCAGAAACATTTTGATCGTCCTCGTACTTCTTAAGCGTCTTTGGATTGTTTAAACTAGAATAAATTGTATTCCAAGCGTTGTTTCATAACCGTTGATGAAACTTGGCTCTACCGTTATACAGCAGAGCGAAAAGAATAGTTGAAACAATGGTTTGAAACCCGTGGAAGTGCTCCAAGGAAGGCAACAGCTTTTTGGGATTATAAATATGTCTTGTAGATAGATCATCTTCAGATAGGTAAAAGAATTAACTCTGAATATTATTGTAAGTTTTTAGTTCTTTTAGAGAAGAAAATAATTTTCGTGGTGAAAGGAAATGAAATTAACTCTACTTTTGCAAACGTTGAATTACACTCTCGTTCATATTATTTTCCCAGTTGTTGCATAGCTGTTCCTTGTTACATATTTTTAAAGTTTTACAAATACATTCTTGGAGACATTGTAACTTCCTGCTGCAATATACATTATATAACGTACCACTGCTAGTTATTGCGAACCCCATTTCTATATCCTGTATTAAACATTCAAATAGATTGAAACGTTTTGAAATGCCTACTTTCACCATCCGGTCATAATTAGTATGATTAGGATTTTTCTTCAAAGTAAAAACGAATCTGCTAGAGTTAATGATACACGAACTAAGTAGTACGTTATATTTTTGACATTATAAATAATATCGACTGAGCTTTAACACCGTGTAAATTAATAGCTACAAGCAGTCCAGCTGGTTATTGCTATTTGCATAGGATACTCGTCTATTAAGCGGATTTATCTGAAAGACATCACGCACAAAAATAAGCGCGTTTCTAACAGAAATTAAATTGGAAATACATACATACAATGCGCGTACGAGAAAATAGATAAATTTTCTTACTTTCTCTGGGCGTAAACTTGATACAGTTGTATATTTGCCGTATCTTGATCAGCGTGAGTTCGATATAGTAGCGTTTGATACGATGTTATCCGTTGAATTCTGCAAGTATGCTGCAGTGCTCCGTAATTTCATTTTATTGGTTTTGTTGAATAAATATATGTTAGCAATCAAGCTTGAAGGCTGTGGAATAGGATATGTAATAGAATAAAGTGAGAAAACTGAATTGAAGCGGTTTATTTAATTCGGGAACTAGGTTAGAAATAAGTTTTATCTCAGTACTGTAAGCTGCTTTAGACAATAAAAGTAACTTATACAACTTGGTCGACACAAATTTTGTGGCTCTTGCTATTGGTTGTTTAACTAAAATTGCAAATGACAGAAATTATGTAATTTATAAACTTAGAATTATGAATTACTACCTGTAGGTCACGTTTGCACTAATTGTTCTTCAGGCTATGTACTTTCAGATATGTAACACGTGGGCTGAAAAGTCCCGAGCCTAACAAAGAAAACACGGTTTTTTTTGGTTCAAAATTAGCTCTATTCATCAACGTAATCAGCGCCCGAAAGCACAACAATCGGCTGGAAAGGCTATGGCCTCGGTATTTTGGGATGTGCGTGGTGTAATATTCATCGACTATCTTGAGAAAGGAAATACCATCAACAGTGAATATTATATAGCGTTATTGGAGCGTTTGAAGGCCGAAATTGCAAAGAAACGACCGCATATGGCAAAGAAAAAAAAATTGTTTCGTCAAGACAACGCACCGTGTCACAAGTCAATCGAAACAATGGCAAAACTACATGAATTGAACATCGAATTGCTCCCACATCCACCGTATTCGCCAGATTTGGCTCCCAGCGACTACTGGCTGTTCGCAGACCTCAAAAAAATGCTCGCCGGTAAGAAATTTCGCACGAATGAGGAGGTTATCGCTGAAAGTGAGGCCTATTTTGAGGCAAAAGATAAATCGTTCTACAAAAGTGGTATCGAAATGTTAGAGCGGCGCTGGAATGATTGCGTTGCTCTTGATGGAGATTACGTTGAAGAACAAAGCTAATTTTGAACCAAAAAAACCGTGTTTTCTTTGTTAGGCCCGGGACTTTTCAGCCCATGTGTTAGAGGTAGCCTTATTGCTTTCAATGTAAATTTTACGGGACAATATTGCTTTGCATTTTCACCGCAGAAAATTTGTGATGGAGTAAAATATTCCAGTACTCCCACATCCGCCATACAATCCAAACATGTTTCCTTGTGATACTTTTCTTATTCTAACGCTGTTAAGTGGAAATTGAAATGCTCCCATTACTGAACAATAAACAACATCCAAAGAGGCAGGACGCACAGTGGAAAAATTCAATATCTAGAGAATGGATAGTTCTAGCAAACTACGGTTGGTCTCATTCGATTCAGGATAAAGAAATACATGAAAATGATATTAAATTATAAAGATAAATTAGCTTAATATAGGATTTACCTATAATAATGTACTGGAAATATTGGTATATTCTGCACATTGACAGTTTACAATAAAATAGGATTATTTTAGAAACTAATATAATAAAGTAGGAGTTATTGTTACATTAATAATATATATCAGTCACCATCCGTCTTTTTAAACACATTTTTCTGTCAATTGTGATTTCCACTTAACATTGAAATTAGGAAGTATCTTCTTCTAATTGCGTTGGAAATTAAGGGTATCTGATCTGACAAGTCAATCAAAACAATGGCAAAACTACATGAATTGAACTTCGAATTGCTCCCACATCCACCGTATTCGCCAGATTTGGCTCCCAGCGACTACTGGCTGTTCGCAGACCTCAAAAAGATGCTCGCCGGTAAGAAATTTCGCACAAATGAAGAGGCTATCGCTGAAACTGAGGCCTATTTTGAGGCAAAAGATAAATCGTTCTTGAAATGTTAGAGCGGCGCTGGAATGATTGCGTTGCTCTTGATGGACATTACGTTGATGAATAAAGCTAATTTTGAACCAAAAAAACCGTGTTTTCTTTGTTAGGCCCGGGACTTTTCAGCCCATGTGTTATGTATTGTAAAATAATACAGTTCTTAATTTCTTCATGTAATAGTATCATAAACGTTTCATAAAATTTCATCAAGTTTTCGGGCTTGCCGTGTTGGATGCTGTCAGCGCATTCTTTCTCAACGTGTTACCTAGCATACACGCTAACGCCAGATTCTTCTACGTATAAAGCAATATCCAATTGTCACATTTTTATCTGGTAGTGTAACAAATATGTTTTAGTTGTGGAAAATCTTTGATGGATCTTCTCTAGTTGAACAACTATAGTAAGCACTCTAAAGAATATTTATGTTAATCATGTGCAGATGTTATTCTTGTTGTTATCTTTAAACAATGTTTCGTGAATACCATTTTCTAGCTTGCAGGGGTTAATCGCAAGAGTTACAAAGAAGCAAAATAAAAATGCAATTGCAAGTACCAATGTTTAAATATTTTGGTTATCCGTTTTACTTGAGTAGATGGTGAATCCGTCATACCTAACGCTTAACCGAGTTATGTATATGTGTTAGCTAGCGATGGCCAATACTCTGAATGATTCATTTGTAACCATTTTTTTACAATAAAGTGGCATTTTCATTAAGAAACAGCGAGAACTTAGTTGCACATATTTAACACAATTTTCTAAATATAACACTAGTTATACTGTTTTTTTCCGTGCACAGATACTTGGTAATGTATAACATTGTTTTTCTAGATTAACTGATGCTAGCGCATTAAATATTTCATCAACCTCATTTTTTTCTGTATATGAAACGGCACAATTCACGCAATGACTAACGAACAATTACAATATTTAATAATTACTAGCGCACAACAATGTTTCTGCAGCCGTAGTTTGAATTTTTCTCTTGAATATTAATGGAAAAATGGAAATTAACTATTATTGTCTACGTTGTTAACTAAGTAAATATTATTTACCACGTGTGAGTCACGAAAACCTACGCACGCCTGCTAGCGCGAACAATTTTACTAATGTTACAAATGTAAATAACATTTGTCAAACGAGTTGGTGTTAAATTAAGGAGTGTACGGCGTAAATCCGACCAGCCTATGGTAAGCCCGTATCATGTGTGGACGTTATATCTATGCTGCTTACGAGGTACGGCGATTTGTTCACCGGTAAGCGATTAGATTTATAAAATGCGTTTCGTTGCGCAATAAATAATTCTTACAAAACGTGCGCGTGATTCACGTCAGATGGAAGTTGAGATTTTGTTGCTATCTTTCGGTTCGATAGTCTTAGACTTTTAATTAGGAACAAATTAGTGAACAACATGATAGTGTTGGTTGAAATGTAACTCGCTTTAGAGTTCTCATTGGCTTCCCTCTACTTAAATTACTATCAACGGTTGAGATCGACGTGTCATCTATCGCGAGAGTGAAGCATCCTTGGGGACTGGTGAAAATAATACTGAAAACTGTACATTAGTATTCGAATGTATTGAATTCTTGCAGTGGTTGAATCCAATGCTATTTGATAGAAGTTCAAAAACTAGTTTGTATCAAGTAGTACAAAAATGGTCTATTAAGTCAAGCAATGACATAGTTAATTAACATAACGATAATCAACATTATGGTGTTTCAAAGTGAACCACTTTGGTTTTACCATAATTCTAATCAAAAAAAGGTTCCACTTTCTCACAATTTGAGCCGTTGAAGTCCATTCGCAAAATTGTAATATAAAATATCTTTTGTTTTATTGCTATTTGGTGGTAGAATAGAGGTAAGTAACTATAGTAATTTGATTTATACAGAATATGGATACATACTCGGAGCTTTAAGATTATTTGCTTGTCAAATCATCTGTGGGATTACGTAATCTTTTACGAAATCTTCGTCTATGGGTTTTTCTTACAACCTGCTTGTTCTTTAATGAATATCACCTGCAAAAATTCTTGACCTAACAGTGAAGGACAGTTGCTTGACGTGAAATATGTTTTATTTTTTAAAATAATCTCCTGAAACTTCTATATACTCCAACATTTTACCAATAATTCAAAAGCATTATTAAAGTACAATTTCGGAAAGCCCACGGCTGCAATGGCTCTGTTATTTGATGTAAAACGATTTCCAGCCAGGAATCTTTTCAGGTTTGCAATTCGTACTTTTATTGGTTGGATTCTGTTCCTTGTGTGAACATGTGCATTGTTTTGATGGAAAAAGATTTTTCCTTCTTTAAAGCTGGTCTTTTCCCACAATCTTTTGCATTCCTACTGATCCAGAAGGATACAATAATATTCAGGATTAACTGTTTTACTTTTCTGAAGATAATCGAATAACAACACCTCTTTAATCCCAAAAAATTGTTACCATAACCTTTCTTGCTGATGAGATCGCCTTTGCCTTCCCTAGTGTACTTCCAGCGGGTTCAGCTGATTGTTTCGTCTGTTTTTTTACTCTGATATGTAGCACTACAGGTAGGTTTCATCAGTTGTTATGAAAGGATACTTGAAATACGCCATGGTCTTTTCATCAAATGTTAGCAAACGCGATACTCATCTTGTTCAAAACTTTTTCAGATCTTCTCAATTTCATCAATTCCTTCTGCAAAGTATTTGCAATTCATTATTTTGATGCGCCTATGGCCTGAGCTATTTCACGCACTCTCACACGTCGATCATTACCATATGATGGGACTTGTTGAATGGTTTATAGTGTAGCAGTCATTGCACGAGCGAGAAAGTGAGGTGATGCATCCTTTTACACTTTTAACAATTTCGGATGAATTTCTGTTGCTGTTAAACTATCCAGAACAAGGAATTTTATCACTGCACGCTATTAATTTTTCAGTGACGCTTCAGCTGTTATTACTCCAACGAATTAATATATCGAATTAAAATTTTACACGTGTTTATGTAAAGGATGGAGCTTCCTAACACAATTATGGTTTTATATTTTCTAATGCCATTACATGTATTGAGTCGAAAACTTTTCAAACTATATATGCAGCCATATCGAGCGTATTATAAAAGAATTTCATTGTCGAACGTTTCGTTTGACGTTGGCCAGTGTAAGTTGAAGAAAAATAATCAAAATAAGTTCGATACCACTCTTTGCTTTCGTTTTGCAGCTTTAATTGCTTCCGAATATCTTCCCAAACGCCACTATTATTGCATCTAGTACTACGCATTTATGGCACATTATTTACAATTGTCATACCATATAATTAATTAATTTTTTGTCGCGAACTTTTTTTTTTAGAAAATGTACTGAAGAGCCTTTAGTACATTGGACCATGAGACCATGATGTAATGTTTGTGGATACATTCGGTATTAAAAGTGATTTGAATTTACAACGTTTTGTAGTTTAGTAGTTATAACACCCGCCGGTATAGCAAGACGGCGTGGGTTCAAATCCTACTGACCAATATTTTTTTTGAAAAGTTTTAAACGTTGGTGATTACAAGAAAATTATAATTCATCATTGTTTGTCAAATATTATGTAACTTTTCTTTCTATATCGTTTCTAAAAATACTTCGAACGTCACTCATAGCTACATATTCTTCATTAGCATTGCATAATGCGATTTCAACGGATCTTAATCATCATTGTACTTCAGAATGCACTCGTAGAATTAATCTTTGGGGGCAGAATAGGTTGCAGAACATCCTGCCGCATTGACTAATACCCAATACTTGAATTTTAAAAATCACCATAGACACTTGACTTCATCTTAGCAATGCAAATTTATAAACGTTTTCACGATAACGGAATCTCTTAATAGGTGCTTTTCACACGTCGAATAATATACATGCAAATACTCTATCGCTCTTAAATAATGACTCATTGGCCTCAACTGTAATTAATTAACATCGCACGGACTCGCCTTTACACAAGAACTTATTGCTAATATCACTTGAAATAACAACGCGAGTATTTCAACTCAACATTTCTCGAGAAAATTCAAAACAAATGCTTGCACAATATTCCCGTTTAACCTATACAGGCGTATTTTCATTCCGTATGTACGTCATTGGTATGATAAAAAAAACAAGCAATATTTATCGATTATGTTATTATTAAACCGACTTCTAATAGCGTATATATATGAATTTATATTTATCTGCAAATGGTAATCTTCTCCCTGTTCCCATTATGATATTACGTTAAGCTATGCACGTTTAAGTGAATGAAACTATTTTTCACTAATGAATATTGCATTTATTGATACTAATGAATTATTCTAAGGCGCGGTTTGCCGTTGAGATACAAAACATACACCGCCGCTCATTAGTTTAAGGTCAACTTGAGAAATTTGTATTAAGTTTTAATTAAAGAGGAGATAACATATTTCTTAGGAGAAAATATATTTCTTATTGGTACTACAGTACTACACTAGGGTGACAGAATAAAATAGACACCAGGTAAAGCGGTATAAATATGTAAACAGCTAAATTCTAAGAACGAATTAAGAACTTTCTCTTGTTATTAGGGTGGGGGTAGATGTATCGGAAGGAATTCGTCATAGTTTAGTATCGTTACAAGTATGCCTCGCTTACAAGATTCGAGTGATATTAGCGACTTCACCCGGGGTCGCATCGTTGCCCAGAGTGAACGCGGCGCTTCGCAACGTGAAATAAGTAAATTTTTTCCACAGTTAACCGTGTTATTACACAATTTAAACGCAAGGAAAAGCAACAATGGAGCCGAGACCAGATCGTGCCAGACCTTCTGAAAGAAGTAAAAGGGTGCTTGTGCGCGAAGTGTTAAGAGAACCGCGAAAAAGTACAGCTGAGCTTGCGGCAACTTCACAGAAAAGTCAGCGCACCGTTCTGCGATACCTCCACAGTGTGGGGATGTATAAAAGGGTGGCAAAGAAAACATCTCTCCCTACGGCGTTTCAAAAACGGCGCCGAATGGCTTGGAGAATCGAAATGCGAAGGAAGCCCGAAGAGTTTCGGCGATCTGTCACTTTTTCAGACGAAAGCAGATACTGCCAGTTCAGTGATAGTGGTTGTACGTGGGTATGGAGACGTTCGTCACAGCAACTGGACGACAAATTTTTGCATCAGACGGTGAAATACGGCGGTGTGAACATCATGTGGGGCGCGATATGGTATGGTGGAAGATCGCAATTAGTAATCTGCGACGGAAATATAAATGCGGCAAAATATATCCAAATATTAACAGAAGAACTACTACCGATATTCGACAACGCCATTTTATCTAAAGAAGACGCCACTTTTATGGAGGATGGAGCACCCTGCCACAAAGCAAGAACCACAACCACATGGAAAGAGGAACAGGAGATTCGGATTTTACCATGGCCAGGCCAATCACCAGACATGAATCCGATAGAGAATGCTTGGCACATAATCCAGAAAAATATGGCGAAACGACCCCAAAAACCCAGCAATAAGGAAGAACTCATGGCAGCTGTTACAGAAGAGTGGTTAAATATTCCAGAAGACACCATTAATCATTTAATAGATTCTATGCCACTACGACTCGCAGCACTTCACGCAAGTAAAGGTGGATCGACAAAATATTAGTCTAATTTAAAAATTTTAAAATATTTAGTATATATAACGAGAATAGAATCTTTTTTTTAATTAGTAGGTGTCTATTTTATTCTGTCACCCTAGTGTAGATATTAAATGTAATGTGGGTAGAATATCGATTGTTTACTTATATAAAATACACGTTCGCAGATGCAATAGTGTTGACGATTAATTAAATTTAAATTGAAACTGTTGGTCTTATCGTATTAATTTTTGTTACAATACAATAAAATTGTTTTATATTATGGGATTAAACATACAACACGTTAAAACCTGTTGGAAAGCACCCTTTCTTTGAGTTGTATCTTAGAACTGGTGTGCATACAATAAATACGTATTAACAGCGCACCTTTAACTATTGTAAGTAAAGTATGTATTTTATAGCCTAGTCAACGTTAATAATTTCTTGCTCTTGAGAAATAAAACGTGTTTACCAAATAGAGCCGGTTGTAAATTAATAAATTAATATTCTGTATCATTAATATTCCAAAGGAATATAATTTTACGTATTGATTTCTTAATAAAATATACATACATTGTAACTTACTGAATATATTTTGTAAATAATGCATTAAGTGAATTGAGTAAGAAACTGACGCTAATGGAAATTGACTCATTTAACTATATGATTTCGTAAATTATTGTTCTAAAATGTATAATAAGTTTGTTAAGAGGGCGTTTTCTCCTACGACTTGCATTTGGGAAATATATAGGAAATTAGCTGAGTTGTTCCCGGGTATAAGTGTTGCCTGTGGTATAAAATTGCCATTTTTACATTTTGAATAAATTATCTATTTTAGGTCAGACTCACTTAAATTTGACAATTACTTATAGTTAGTGTATCCAAAAAGATAATACGGTTGAACCTCTATTTATTACCACTTAGTATTAACACCTTTTAATAACTGACCTTTGAGAAAAGGGGTGCGAATTGTCTATTCTTCAATAGGTCACGAAAATATATGTTTTTATACCTGTTAGAACTGGAAGATTAAATTGCAGACAATATTAAAAAGAAGTGCGCTCTAAAAGATACTCTTAATGGCCATTCCACAAAAACATTTGCATTAAGCAATGGCGAGTGCACAGGAAGAAAATATTGAAAGAAAAGACTCATGCTACTATGCTTAAGTCGTCATTATTGGTAACAGTAAGAAGTTCAAATGTTTTAAAGGAGTGAACGTGGATAAATTGTCAGTGGCTTAACTGCCCAAGAAAAAGGCGAAGATGTTTTTGGATATTAGGGTTGAAGAAGTTTGACACTAGGATGAAGTGTGTAAAGAAAAATATAGTTTTATTTGGTATCCAGATATTTCATTAGAAAACGTGAAATTGATTTTCTTTTCACCAAATACTACGCGAGGGCATCATTCATTAAAGGACTTTGGCACAAATGAATATTAACAAGTTAGTCGAAATGGTGGTGACAAGTATTACAGTTGTCAATTCGTTAATATGAATATCAACGGATACGAAAAAATTATCGTGTGTGACTGTAAAAACTCACTGTTATCCAAAATATGGATTGAATGTTTTGGGGATTTTTACTTCCAAATTAAATTAGAAATGTATTCATTAATTGATGATGATTTGACAACTGAAAATCTATTAGTGATTGTAGTCACCAAATAAGTTATCAAATAAAAACTGAGACTGACAAAGAAGAACTGATAACACTATAAAAAATTAGATTATTTGAGAATTAATTTTGGACTATGTTAATTTTAAAATCACTAGGAATATTACTCAAGTTCTAGTTGGATATGAAAGAAAAATATTTAACAATAAAGTGTAAAATATAAAAGAAATGACAATTTTGGGCTATTTAAAATAAGCAACGAACGTATGTATATTATATATTCATTAGTTGTCTTCAAGGTAGATACAATTTTTTTACTATTCTCACATACCCTCTGAATAATGAATATCTTTATATGCAGGGCATTGTAGGATTTTCCGTGCATATTAATTATTAAGAGGTTATACTGTACGAAATAGAGACAATCCTTCAGTAAAAACACCGAAACTACCACACAGCAGCCCTTTTCCGAAAACTTTTGGCTACCACCTCCCACAATTATTAAACTCGAGAAATTTCCTAATTAGAATAATTTACCTAAACTGGAAACAATAGTGGTTCCAAATTTGATTCCAGAGGAATGGCTGCCTTCAAAATATCTTCGTTCACTTCACTGCGTTGATTGTTATTTTTGTGTTTGATTATTATGCTTCCGACAGGTTAATAAATAAAGCTGAAACATTAAGGTCGTAAGAATTACTCAACCTTCTGAGGTTTTCGCATTTGCAATTGCATATAATAGTGGACCAGTTGAGCACATACCAGAGTAAGCCGTTCTCCATCAATCTGTTTGTTATATTAGGGCGATATTAGAAAAACATGTTATACAGCACTGTTTCGTATGGATGAGTTACAAGATTGGTGTTTAAAGGTTTAAATGGCCTACTAGCAGCTCTGACGCTGATCTCATATAGTCTGCAATCATAGAAAGTCAGTTGCATATACCCCCCCCCCATTAATAGAATTTTAAAGTTAACACGTGGGCTGAAAAGTCCCGGGCCTAACAAAGAAAACACGTTTTTTTTGGTTCAAAACTAGCTTTATTCATCAACGTAATCTCCATCAAGACCAACGCAATCATTCCAGCGCAGCTCTAACATTTCAATACCACTTTTGTAGAACGATTTATCTTTTGCCTCAAAATAGGCCTCAGTTTCAGCGATAACCTCTTCATTCGTGCGAAATTTCTTACCGGCGAGCATTCTTTTGTGGTCTGCGAACAGCCAGTAGTCGCTGGGAGTCAAATCTGGCGACTACGGTGGATGCGGGAGCAATTCGAAGTTCAATTCATGTAGTTTTGCTATTGTTTTAATTGACTTGTGACACGGTGCGTTGTCTTGACGAAACAACATTTTTTTTCTTTGCCATATGCGGTCGTTTCTTTGCAATTTCGGCTTTCAAACGCTCCTATAACGCTATATAATATTCACTGTTGATGGTATTTCCTTTCTCAAGATAGTCGATGAATATTACACCACGCACATCCCAAAACACCGAAGCCATAACCTTTCCAGCCGATTGTTGTGCTTTTGGGCGCTTTGAACGAGGTTCACCAGTTGCTGTCCACTCAGATGACGATCGTTTTGATTCTGGAGTGAAGTGATGGAGCCATGTTTTATCTATTGTCATATATCGATGCAAAAATTCCGGTTTGTTACGTTTAAACATAGCCAAACACTGGTCAGAATCATAAACACGTTCTTGTTTTTGGTCAACAGTGAGCAAACGCGGCACCCACTTTGCCAATACGTTCTTTTGATATCTTTACGATGTCAGCTAACTCACGCAACTTCACTTTTCGATCATTCAAAACGATTTTGTGGATTTTTTTGATGTTTTCTGGTGTTACCGCCTCATTTGGACGTCCACTGCGTTTTGCATCATCGGTGTCTCTACGACCACGTTTGAAATCAGCAAACCAACGTTTTATTGTTGTTTCTGATGGAGCGGAGTCCCCATGACACTTTTCAAGCCATTTCTTCGCTTGAACGGCATTTTTTCCCATCAAGAAGCAGTGTAAAATTAAAACACGAAATTGTTTTTGATCTATTGTCTTGAAAATAACAAAAGTAGCGTGACTCTTCGCACAATGACTCACAAACTAATGAATAGAATATCATGAAATTTTAACAGCTGTCTTTTAAGGTTAGTACTAACTGAGTGAAAGGTGACCTAAAACTAGCGTCATCTATGTGTTAGGCCCATGTGTTACCTTAGCTTGTTAATGTTGCTAACACCTTCTCCTTCGTCATAGTCAGATATTTCTTTATAAACCGATGAAGTTTGTTAAAGATTTTCTCCAATCGCCATTTTATCATCATTGGTCTTCAATAATCTTAGTTTTACCGTCCTTTATCTCTATCCGTTTTAATTAGATCTTGTATCTCATTTTCTCACTTCAACCTCGTTGTTCCGTAAAGGGCATATATCTAAGCGCTAATCCCTATACAATTCTAACACTGCGTAAGTTTAATATTTATCGTCGTTTCTTATTTAAAACTTACCAAAGTAAACATGTCCATATATCATATCGACCCTTGTTGAAACTTACACACATACACACACCTCCCTAACTAGCTAGCTTGCATGTAACGCAAAGTTCCAAATGAAATTGCGTCTTTCTCTTCCTCCCGCTGGCATTACTTCGATGCATACCCGCTATGATCCCCATAGTACGGGGTGGAATTAATTCCGAAATTCTATTACGCTGAAAAATGGACGTAGACCCCTCATACGTCCCCGTTAACCCCCCCTTCTAGCCGTAGATATAGGAGAATTGATAAATTGATCTAATTTAAAACAAACTGAAAGTGCAATCGATAAGTTCGCATTTTGTAGGCGTCGGTTACGGATATATTTAATAACTGGAAATAGTTCTACGTTCCCCCGCGAATGGGCGGACGATAGGGGCGAGTACGACGCGCCCCCTTGCGTCGCGTTTTCGAGCGAGTGAGGAGACGGAAGCTGAACGGGGATCGCGTTTTTATCGGAAATATTGCCACCCTTCGTTCGTACCCCGCGTTTGATATCGGGGGGTAACGCGAACGGGTTGGTCACCTCTTACCCCCCTAATATTTCATTTGTTAATTGTGTTAGTGCACAACTGCCGCGCATATACATATATATGTATGTGAAGTCCTAACGTTCGTATATACGAGTTCCAATCAGCTAATTGCTGATAATTGTACTTTGCAGTGCTGCTTCCGTGTACACGACTTGATTAAATATAAAATTTCACTTATTGTTTGCCTTCGCCGTATGAACGTTTGTGTGCTTTAGGACGCCTCTTCTCGTATTTTCGTTGCCTATTTTATTTGCTTTTCCACAGTTTAATTTACCCGTTCTCGTTTCTCTGTTCCTTTATTTTATTAATTATCCTCTTTATGCCGTTAAAAAAAAGGGAATAAAAACAGAAAACTGTACTACTCTAATTAAGTATGAATGACAGGAAATAGAATTAACTTGTTAAGTTTATAACGTACAGTCCCTGTCCAATTTATTAGGGCCTCTTGCTAAAATAGCGGTTTTGTTAAAGTATATAATGAAAAACGTATTGTATCGTCACAACTATAACTCCGTTTGCTTTTATTATTGATGTTATTCTTTTTGGCATACTGTCTATGCAAGCGTTAATGGTACGTCCAATTGTAGTATCATTTTACCATACATCTTCAATACTTCTTACTAATTGCATTTTTGTAGTGTTTCTTGTCGAATACACGCGTGAATTTAGAACACTCCACACGTTCTCAATTGCTTGAGGTCGGGATAATTTCCCGGCCAAGATAACACTCGCAGAGCGTGCGTTTCCAAAAAACTTTGGATGGATTTGGTCATGTCGCATGGTGCCTTACGTGCATGAATGCGTAAGGGTCGTCGTTCGGATCTAAATCATTGGTAAATGGCATGAGGACTAGCTTCACCAAATAATTCAGATGGAGGTCGTCTACCAAATTGAGCTCTTTCGGACGTGGCTTCTAGTTTTGACTCATCGCTGAATACGAGATTTAACGAAAAGACATTGTTCAAACAAAGTATGCTTGCGTGATTTACATATTCATTTAAGCTATTTTGTCTTACCTTCAGCCAATCTTCAATTTTAGAACGTTGATGACGTTTTGGCCGGTCATAACGTGTTCGCTTCATCATCGGTGTTAATCTTGGCTTTTTCAGGGGGCGTCTGCATTTTAATCCTGTTTCGTACAATCGTCTACGTACTGTACGCGTGGATATTTGCACTCCTTGTTGACACATTACATTGCTTTGGCGGATGAACCGCCGTTCTCAGTTGCTAGTTGCAGAATACGTCGATCATCTCGATAGGTCCTTTTCTTGTCGCTTAAATAAAGCAATGAGTCTTTTCATTGTCAATAAGCTTTCTTTTTTTTTAAACCTATGTCCTTTATACCTTGCGGTGTCGGACTATTTATTTCTTATTTTTATCTTCCACAGGTTCCTGTTCTGAGCCAGTTGTTTGGCTTCAATTCATCCCATACTTCTCTTTTCCAATGTTCTATACACCTGCTCCTTCCAGGTGTTTCGGGGTCGATAAGATAAGCTTTCTTATACTTCGTAAATATAGTGTCAAGGAGTCATTGCATTTGTCCTTGATATAATTATTTTTCAACAAAGAAAATCAAAAGTAACTTATTTGGATTTTGGGATGTGCAAGATATTTCCTGCAGTTATATGTTCATTAAAATATAAGAAATTGAAATCATATGTATACTACTTTAGATGCTTCTCAATTATGAAAAATATTGCCATCAGTTTTAAAATTGGTTTTATTTCTTTTATTAACTATAGTAGCGTATATAAAGATATTCTGTTCACTTATGAATAATGATTTAAGTGTATATTGGATTTCAACATATAGAGATGCCTCAAAAATTTTCAAAATAAGGAACATACATATAATTGCTTTACCGATTACTTTTGTAAACATGTCTTGAACTTCTTTTGATTATTTTTTCTGAGAAATGTTACTTAAAATTCGTAAAATTACCATCACTCAGATGCAATAACGTAACACACCCGAATTAGAATAATAGTTTGAATATAAAGCTGCCTAACCATCATAATTATTTAATAAACCTAGCAAGCACTGATACCGGAAGTTTTAAAGGACTTAGTAGAAAAAAAATGACGTTTTAACTACGATAATAAAATAAATGAAAAATATTCCCCTTTTATATTAACCTTTACCAAAAATGTGTTTTTTTTTTGTACTTAAATAAAGTTAGCTAAGTGAAAAATTTGAATTTGAAGCTGTTGCTCAAGACTTTTTCTACAATCCACTGCAGCGGTAACTTTCTGCGTTAATGAGTGGCAGTAGTGCAGCCGCCCGCAAAATGACCAACATGCTGTTCATGCTAGACAGCGTTCTGCTATTGAATTCTTGAATGCATTCATGGAAGACTGAAAAATGTGTACGGTGATGCAACAGTGGATGTCATCACTGATAGATGATGGATTCGTCGCTGTAACGAAGTAGAAGGACAAACATGAATTGTACCGCATTCTCTCGCTCAGTAAAGGTAGCGTCATGACGATTATTTTACGACCTGGAGTATTCAAAGGTATATGCCCTTGTGGGTACCAAGAAACAGAAGACACGATAGTCTTACAACACTTGGAGCACTTTCGTTTGGAGGAAGAGGAACTTGTGGAAAAGGAAGCTTATTGTGGGATTCACTTTGAAGATGTGGGGGCCGTGATAAGGTCCGTGGGTCAATAGCTTAAGAAGCAGGACTATGTTGTTTACCACACTATTCGGATACATGTCCTTGTTAAAAGGAAAATGGACGGAGGTTATATTGAAAAGTGACAAATTGCTCATCTATATGCAATCAATTGCATTTTAATTTCTAGACAGTTAAAGGGAGACAGAAATATGAGGCATTAGTTTTCGACCTACCCTCGTAGTATGTGTTGTGTAACTAAAAATTGCCTGCGTTAAGATTCGGTTTGAATAAAATAACAACAATTGCAGATGAGCACTATTCAGTGCAGCTGGTGCAAGTTTCGCTACAAAATAATCAATTCAAGAATTTAATCCAATGCTTTATTAGTATAGGACTAAGGACGTGCCGAATTTAAATATGGGTGAGACGGTACACCACAGGTATGTAGGTACATCGAAGATATAGCCAAGATATTCGTTTCTTATTTCTAGACGTATGGAGAAACTTATATGTACATATGTTAATAAGTAAACAATTTAAGTAGTTTTCGAATACGTATAGAATATCTAATACGGTGATGCAGGACCTGAGCCATACTTGACATATTTTTGATCATAACTCATAACGTATCCTATCGAGAATTATAACAATTTTACGTGTCTGCTGCTTCCGGTTATGCCCGGCATTTTTGAATTATATTTACAGTTGTAATGTATACACACACATCTAGTCGTCTTCGAGTTATTTAAACTTTCAACAAAAGCAGATCGGAATCCGCATAAAAATCTTCTGATAATCCTGCAATACATTTTTAATGCGTCTTGAATGTTTTCTTACCTAAGTATGGATACAGTAAAATGCAAGCTAATTTTGACATTTCCATTTTACCGAAGTTTCTTGTTTTGAATTTCAACTTAACTAAGCGTATTGTACATCAAAGGTTGTACATGCAGCGGTAATACTGAATTAATGACAACAGAATGAATGTTTGAATAGAAAATTGCTACCTGGAAAAATATACTCGTCCGTGGAAAGATTGGTTTATGCAATTTTAGCGAAATAATCAAATACAGCTGTGGCCATATGTATTCGCCACTCTCGTTTTGAACGTGTTACACGAATATTATTGTATTTCTAAGAAGCAGGGTCGATGACGGACTTAACTAGGTTCCTGGTAATGAGGGTTTAATGGTTTATTGTAGGCCATTCTGAGTAAATTAGAAAATAGACGTAAAATTGTAATTTCTGAATATTTCTTCAGTCTGTCTTAAAAGTTGTAGGAGTAAGGTTGAGTTAGTTAGAATGAAGATATTGTGTCTGTGATTTTGTCTGTGTAATACGATAGTATACAGTAAAAAGTAATGCCGAAAACACGTGAATTGACGGAGGTAGAGCGAGGACAAATTGTGGTGTTAGAAAAGGTTAGAAAGGGTTGTCGGTGTCTGCTATTGCCCGACAAGTGAAATGTGCGCGATCGACATTTAGAATAACGGTAAAACGATACAAAGAGAGTGGATCTTTGACAAACAAACCGAAAACTGGTCGAAAAAGGAAGACAACTAGCAGAGATGTGCGAGTCTTAGTCTTAGTCTTTGCGTGACCGGAAAAAAGGGTCTAAACAGCTTTCCAGTGAGCTTCAAACAGTCGGACGTACATCGACATGTTGGAAGAAGTTCTGGAACCGTGTGCGTTAAAATTATTCGATAATGATGAGCCAGAGTATTACTTCCAACAAGATAATGCACCGTGCTATAAATCTCGCGAAGTAATGCGCTGGTTCGAGGACTTATCGCCAATTGAGCATTTATGGTACATTTTAAAGCGAAATGTAGCTAAATACTCATCTACCAAATATTAAGCAATATCTGTATATATCTGTATACATTCACAATGAAACATTTTCATCGATCAATTTTCTTTTATTTCTTATATATTCGTCGGAATAAAAAACAAAAAAGGGTGGCGAATACATATGGTCACAGCTGTATAAAGTAATTAGAAAGCCACTTGTTGATGCTATTAAAATTAAGTATTATCTTTGTTGGTAAGCACAAATAAGCAATTAAAGTATTTACACCTCCATAGCATGAACGCTGTTTTGAGATTCATGGGTCATTATTTAAATCTAATAATTTCTTTTTGTTTCAGGTAAGCCTACTTTACATTTATCCTATCCAGCTTTCACGTACAAGTTTGCCACACGCTAAGATTGTAAGTACTTTTAAATATATTTCTTGTGTTCCTTGGCTTTATATCAACTTGATTTATTAAATGACTATTTTCTTTGAAAATTTAGAAAAAATCCCGATAGAATAAGCAGCTAATTACCGATAAATTCTATTACGAAATGAATTTTCCCACGTCTCCACGTAATATTTTACTCTTTTATCGTTATTAATTGACACTCACCTTTGCCAACAACCCGCCTAATTAAATAAAATTTCGTAAAAAGCCGATTCTCGAAAGCGCTTCCAGAAGACAGGAATAAATAATAACCGTTTCGAACGGAATCTGTGTAAATATTGGCGATACGATTGGGCGGTGCACGCGCTCGGCTCTCGCTTAGGAGTTCTGTTCGGTGTTCGAAAATTATTACTTTCATATGTAAATGCTACATCGCTATTAATATAAATATTGTTTATATAAGTATGTCTGCTTTCCTCTCTGATTTATTGGGGTATTTTTTTTTTGAGTATTTTTGCCTACACGTGTTGGGTTTAAATATAAAATAAATACTATGCGGTTAGATTAATGAATGACGTCTGCTTTTAGCGTGGACCACGAAATTCTGTTACTACGAAATCGTGCAGTGAGGACGGATCTTTATATGTTACAATGCACTTGCCAGTTTGAAGACATTTTTTGTGTGATTATTGTAATAATTTTTTAAAACCTATTCTGCAGAATTTTTCTAAAAATAAGTTTTAAATGTGCAACCCTGTAATTCTACCGGTTTGCAAAATAGAGTGGTCAAAGGTCTAGGATTAAGCCTGTTTGGTTTCTAATTTTGTTAGTTTAAGACAGGTCTAGGAAATATCGAAACATAACAGTTGAAATTCTAAATTAAAAAATTCTATATTGCAAGTGTTTCTCACAATTTAGTAATATCATATTTATTGTATTTACAGGGTACCGCTGATATTTCTAGAACTACCGTTTATTTAATCTCAATACTATGTAAACGATAAAGTATAAATTTTCTGCTTTAGATTACTTAAGCCTTACGAATTTATACAATCATAAAATTTAAATTAGATTATCTCCAGTAAATACCGTGTGACCGCGTTTTAATTAGACCCAATCTCTAGGAGTATTTTACACTCTCCCTTTGTTTATGGTTGTTATAAATACTTGGAAGTGGAATAGAAAAGGAAATACATATACAGGTAGGGACACAATTATTAGACACCCCCAATTTTTTTCAATTATCTTTAAGATAAACAGTGAACAAATAAAACAAATATTATAAAAGCAAATATTTATTATTAAAAACTAGAAATTCAATATTTGGTTGGCCCCCCGCGGGCTTTTATGACAGCTCCAATCCTTTTAGGTAAATTGGCCACTAATATATGGCAGGCTGAAGTTGGAATGTCCTCCCATACTCTTTCAGGTATTGTTTTAAATTCTTGTTTAGATTTGCATTTGTGTTGGCATAATAATAGCCCACAAATGCTCGATCGGATTTAGATCCGGGCTTTGGGGTGGCTATTCCAAGATGTCGATGTTTGCTTCCCTGAACCACGCTAAACTTGCAGCCGCTGTATGTCATGGTACATTATCTTGTTGAAACAAAACTTCGTCAGTATTCATTCCGAATAATTTTTCAATTGAGGACAGTAAAACTTCATCTAACATGCTGGCGTAGGTCCTCGAGTTTATTCTACTAGTGCGCACGAACATCTCTCCAACCCCTGTCGACGCCATACACTCCCATATCATGACACTACCGCTGCCATGTTTGATGGTAGGCACCACACAATCACCAGACCTCCGAGGCACTAGCACGGCACTAGACGTACCA
Organism: Trypoxylus dichotomus; assembly: GCA_023509865.1. Lineage (NCBI taxonomy): Eukaryota > Metazoa > Arthropoda > Insecta > Coleoptera > Scarabaeidae > Trypoxylus > Trypoxylus dichotomus. Next base: position 86,192,182 of record CM042074.1, on the reverse strand, counting down.
AAAATTTGTAATAAATCTATACAGCTACTCCTTTCTTCTTTTCTTTAGCACAATTCGTGTAAATTTCCATAAAATAATTACCTTATACTGTATATAAAACGATTAATTATATTTACCTCTATATTACATTCATATGTTCAAATTACATTCGCTCAGTCCTTCTCTGTACACGATTTGTGTTTACGCGCCCATGCTAATCGTTTATTTTTGTTTACGTCCGACAGCCGCGGTGTCTTTCTAGCTTTTCTCGATGATAGACCGACTCCTCTAAGACGTCTACTTACTGTTTTAGGCGATAAATTAACGTTGAGTTGTCGATTTAACCCGCCGGCCAAATCTGTTGCCGTTTGACGTCGATTTTGTAGAGCGTGATTGTAATCACCAGTCCTCCTTTTTACGTTTTGGACCTCGTCCTGGTCTTGATTTAGTACCCCATGTTCCTTGGTAACGCTTTAGAGTTGTTTTTTTACTAATCGTCACTTGAGATAATCCCTCGGCATGTAGTGTAATGATTTGCGCACGTTGAAATGCAGAAGCTTCTTTAAATTTCAGCATTTTCAGTTACATACACATAAACTAATCACGAATAAATATTTTTCTTTGCCAATAACAAACGCACATATAATTTAAGATAAAAATACTGGGGTTCACCGGTCACTTTACCGAACTGTACTAAGTGTAAAATACAATTAGTTCCGCAAATACAGCAATAAATGGATTAACAACGGTATTTCTCCCACCAACCCTTCTATTTATACTACGGGTATTTCTAAGAAGCGGCAGGTAAAGACTATTTGTCTGCTAATACCGCTATATTAAAACATCTAAAGGGTGCCTCATATTCATGTCCCTAAGTGTATGTTTTATCGATCTCAAAAATGCTTTTGATAGAGAGCAATCTCTTTTTCCTTTTATTGCTTTCTCCTCTTACACTTATTTCATTTCTATATATCTCATCATCACACGGTCCAATTCCGAAAGTAGTTCGTTTATTACTAACTCTGACCGTGGAAGCCTACGTATTCATTTCAGTCGAGAATAGACTTTTCATTTGTTCAAATCTTTCCTCAAAATTTCGTCAAGCATGTCTTCTTCATTATTTAATTGCTTCGCTATTCATCTCACAATCGAATTTACATCGTATGCAATAATTTCACGCTTTTTTATAAAAAGTATTGTCACTCTAAGCACATAGTCCAAGAAATTTTCTATAGAGTCCTTTTTATTGGTAATACGAGAAAACGTATGATAGGTATATAAATTACAGATATTCGCAAGTATTAAATCTAAAACTATTTTCAGATGTACAGGGTGAGTCAGAATAAATTATATATTAAAGTGACATTTTAAATACAGGTACAGGATCCTGGTACACATTTGTTTTAGGTTAAAATTTCGACAAACACAATTCCACATATTTCCACTTACTAAGAGAAAAGAAAAGAAATACTTCATCATAGGTTCTTGCTGGTATTTCACAAAAATACTTTATCCTTTATACACTGGAACTTATATATAATGACCTCTCTATACTGTGACTACTTGTTTATGGTAACTATTTTCGGTGCAACAGAACTACACCAATGGTTTCTTATAAATTTTGTATATAATAAGTCTCTTCGTATAGTGACTATTTTCTTGACCAAAAGTACAATTACTGCATACTAGTTACGCTTTAACTTATTCCTAAACTACTAATGACACCCTATCCCAATCAAATAGTGTATTATCCATATACAAACATCCTGAGTGACATGAAAAATCTTTAGATATTTGAAGCAACCATCGTCTAGACTAAATTGTTTTAGAGCTTAAAAGTCGTATTCGTTTGATAAAAAGCGGACTGAAAAAGACGTATAATTAGCATATTATTCTCCGTCTGACTTGCAAAAAGCGTGATTTAAATAATCCGCACCAGACATCAGGGACAAACCGGGCGAACCGAGAAGAAAAAACAACGAAAATATAATATATATAATACGATTAAAAACTCCTTTTTTGTTACGGTAAATACGATTATACGGTTACGCCCGGGGAGACTGTATGGGAGTACCGCATTCGGCGTATAAAAATAGCAAACGGGTGAAATGGTCAAACAGAAAAGTACGCGGAAAAAAAAAAACAAGGAAAGATGGGGAATATCATACGTTGTGGAAGTCTATGCAACGTGAGCGAAAGATAAATAGCGACTCCGCATGCAGCAAAATAACGAATTTAATTTTATAAAGTGATTATACAATGCTTTGTGACGTCACAGCGGTTATTTTATAAATGGCATTACTCGGAGCCTAATTAAAACGTAAATTGAGAACGAACACTGACTGTAGCATTGCTTATAATGCCTTAGGAATACGGACAACAATGTCTGATATACTATCAGTTAGTCTGCATAGTCCCAGCTACGATATGACGGTCTTTTCAAGGTAATTGTTTGAAGAGGACGTATATGAAAACGGGTAATTCTAACATGGCGTTGCTATCGAATATCTTTCAAAGTAAGAGATGTCACAGCTATTGTACTAAACTCTACACGACACATAAGTTAATAATTTATTCAGAACGCAGCGTTTCAAGAGCAGCAAGTGGGCTCTCATGCTCTTGGAACGCTGCGTTCCGTATAAATTATTAATTTATATGGTGTGGAGTTTACTGCAATACCTATGAATTATACAACCATACAGTCCTTGTAATCGTTGAAGAGGCATCAATTACTGAAATCCATACTGATATGAAAACTATCCTTTGTCAATCTAATGCAACTATCTAAAGGTGAAGAAATTAACTCGTACTAGTCAGAAGCAGTTTGAAAGATGTGAGGAACTCATTGGCGTACAACAATTACTAACGTGAATTAATTTTCCCGATACATATAATTATATTGTAGCCATTCACAGGTATAGCAGTAAACTCCACTCACACAAATTTATTAATTATGTGGAACGCAGCGTTTCGAGAGCACGTGGGCTGTCATTGTCAACCGTGTTACCGACTGAAAGTAAAAACTGTATCACACATGCAAATTATTTTCTACGCAGGCTCTAAAATTTCTAAAAGATATGACTATTTACAATCTACTCGGTGGTCTAATGCCTTTTTCGGGAAAGGATGGACCGAAAGCGAACCGTATCTTTAACAGGGCCTATGGTAATAAATCAATCAAACTCGAGTGTGCAATTGGGGGTGGTTCTCTGTTCAGTAGGTTTCCGTTCTTTTTCATACATATCGTTTCGTACGCATCTAATTCTCTATACGAGTTTACGTTTTTAAGTAGTGTCAGATTTTTTAAATCAATCTTATGTCCGGACTTTAACATATGCTCTGCTACGCTTGATAGTTCTGGTTTGTCGAAACGATAGTGTCTAATATGTTCTTTGAACCTCGTTTCGATACTCCTTTTTGTTTGTCCAATATAAACTTTCTCACAATCATTGCATGCGATTTGGTATATTCCAGACCTTTTTATCATCTCCGGTTTATCTTTGGGATTCCCTAAGAGATTCTTTAAGTTGTTTTTTGACACAAAAGACACGTTCATATTTAGTTGTCGGAAAATTTTACTTATCGTTAATTAATATAACTTAATTATATCGAAAATTTATCTATTTGTTTATTCGTTCATTTCTGCTTCGGCCTTTTTTCAATATACGGATTTAGCACTGTGGAAGCACTTGACGTGATACTGTTGACATTGGTTTCTCATAATAACCAGAGTTGTTGTTTGCGCTATTTCCATCGTTCGTTTTGAGGTAGGCCAGAAGGCAGGGCCTGAAGACAGCAGTAGACAGACTCCCAAAACGTCGGACTATACAAGTTCAACGAACGATGGGAATAACCCAAATAACAAGTCTGGTTATGAATGTGGAAGCAATTGAAAATCATCTTCGCTCTGTGATTCAGTTCGTCTCAAAGGAATTCGACAGGCAAAACTGGCCTAGCGATTGAGGTGGTCGAGCTATTCTTACCGATGTTCTTACGCCTTTGTTAAGAATCCTCTACATAATCTAGAAGCGTGTTTAGGGTCGTTATCCTTCTGGAAAATAGCAGACACGATTACTGCATACCACCACTGCACTATTGAATAGTAATATTTCAAACATTTTTACGTAATCAGTTTTCCTGCACATAGATTCATTGTTTTGTTCATAAAAGTTCAAACCTTTATGACAATTTCCTTAGTTTCATCTTTTCTTCTCATACCCATTTCGTAACAGAGGTTTCTTTGGCAACTACGCGACTGACAGGTCTTGTTTTGGACTTTAGAAGTAATGCATAAAGTAGCATTGTATTCATTTCTGATGTGCATTTGATATTGGCGGAGTAATAGAATCTTATAATGACATCGGTAAGCCCGTTACTGCGAATGGAGCTCGCTATCGTTCAACTTTGACTTGATCTTTTTAACCCGAAATGGATGCTCTCGACTTGGATGATATATGCTTTCAACCATACAGTGCCATTTGCCACATTGCCAATCAAACCATTCACGTATTACAAGAGATGTAACGAAACTTTTTTCTGTGGGGTTACGTTTGCTGACACACAATCGCCCTACAGAATAGCATGCCTATTTCTCGACTTTGCTAACTTACCGAAATCTTATTTCATCCTGCTCTAACTCACAATTACGGCCATAGATACGTCTAAAGTGTGCTCATGGTACGGAAAGTAGTCAACTGAAAGCCAGATTTTTCATAAAGCTCTGCGTAAACATGAAAGGCCCTACTATATCAATTCACCATGGCTTTCAAATGGCAACATTCAAGCTACGTCAAGAAGTTCATACTGCTTTATAGGAGAAAGCTAATAAAAACCTCCAGCTACTTTGATGAATTTGACTTTTTGCTGAAACTAACATATTTATGTGATGTATTTAACAAATTGAATGCATTGAATCTGTCTCTGTAAGGCAATAACATCCACATTTTGAAACTTTTGAGAAGGCTGCGGCGTTTGGGAAAAAGCTACAGTTTTGGACAAGAAAATCAATGAGGTTTTTCATTTCTCTGCGCGATTTATGTTATTGTACATATATTTTAACAAAGGCACTGGGACAAAATACTAAACCTGTAAGTACGCCGCGGATTAATAAAGTGCAAATAAGAAAATGAATTTGTTACCAACAGTTATGTACAAACATGGTTACTTTTCTACATAAACACTGTAAAGATTGATGTATTTGTCCTTCCAATCCCCTCTGCAGAGAATGTTATCTCCAGTGAGTTGAACTGGTTCCTCGCGTTGTTTTGAAGTTCCTCTGTACTCTGGAAGCTCTGCCCTCCTAGCCACTTGTTCAGTTCACGAAAGAGACTGTTTTCTCCGAACCATTTTGTCAGCTCGTTGAACAATGTCCTCTAATGCGACAGATTTGCGTCCTTGCTCCCCTTCATCGTGAACATCGGCTCAGCCTTCTTTAAACTTCCTACACCATCCGCCATAAAGTTTTCGCCGTATACTCGGCTCATTCTTCGATGAACTTCAGCTGCACCAGCTGCAGCCATGTTTACCTGCCTGCAACTCCGCGTTGCAAGTACCAAATATTACGTTGGGGGAGATGCGCAGTCACCTTCTGGGCATCTTTATCTGCTCCAACTCGCGTAACTGCTTACAGGCACGAACGGAGGTAAAAAATAGCCCTCGTACATTGAACTTGCTGATATTCGACCAAATTTATGAGAAAAATTCACTGCTTCTCTAAACGATATTAGCATAATGAGTTCCATCAGGAACTGTATTGGCTGCGCTTTACACCGAACTAAAAATGGTCGTAAATTTGTTGAATAGTTTATTTTATAAGAAGGCACCGTCCTTAATGAAAAGTCTCTTCTATAGAAATACATATATCTAACCTATGTGCCTATAGCGCAGTATATTTCCTGTTCTGAGCTGTTTTTGTTTTGAGACTTTTAAGAAGTTTTGCAGCAATCTATATTTCCTGAATACTCTTCCACTAACGGAAAATTTCACTTCACGAAAATATTTACGATATTCAATAAATGTGAAAGAATATTTGAAGTTTGAAAGAACGATTTGGAGAACAAAATGGCGAGCATAATAAATATGTTAAACTAACTTGAAAAATGCATTAAATACCATTACTTTATTCTTATTTGTCGTTTTATTAAATATACGTGACTTTCTTTTCAATAACCTTATATATGTGTCTATACAACACACACGACTATAACCATGTGGAGAGAAGGCGAAGATATTTTCCGCTCGTGTCAAGCCTGACTGGGTGCCTGCGCTTACGCTTACGGGTTTTGCATAATATTTCTTCGCATTTATAACATAATTTAAGTGCCGATATGGTGTGGCAGCGCGGCTGGAATGGGAGTTTAATTATTTCGAGAAAACAGTAAATTTGTCAACGTCAATGCCGTTAACGTTTTGTACTTATATACGTATTTTAGTATGAGTTCGTGCCATTGTGTTGTAAAATATTTAGTCGATAAGGTCTCGGGTGGTATGCCTCGCTTAAAACAAGATATAGATATAATAATAAATTGCGCTCACTAAATTGACACAAAATATTTTAATATCTCGTTCTAAATATATTCGGGAATATAAACTGTATAATTCGGATTTATTTTCTCTTAATTAACGGATTTTCTTCATTTAATAAAACTCGTTAGGACAGTTTATCGCGAAATTTCGACATACCTTAAAGATATCGTCTCTGACACATTTGGGTATATGTACGAGGGAAAGTCAATAAGTAGCTCACAAAAGGCTAATATAATTAGCGAAATAGTTACAAGTTCTATTTTTCAATAAAGTCTCCATCTACATTGATACCCCATCGCTTGCCCCAGTACCCGCTGTATAAAAGTGTTTGCTTTGCCGTCTGAACCACGTGCGCATCTTTTGTTTAAAATCGCTTCTTTTGCTGCCAAAATGGTTTTTCAGTGGACCAAACAGTCGCTTAGGGCTAAGTCGGAAATGTAAGCGGGATGCTTAAGAAGTTCCCACCCTAATTCGGCAATTCTCTCTTAGGTCAAGTGGGGCGAATGCGGCCTAACATCATCGTGATGCAATAGGCCTGGGTGCATTCGCCAAATTACATACCGAAACAACAACAAAACTCTACTGTATGATTCAACAGTCACGTTCTCATTTGTAATGGACTAGGAGCACTCCTTGGGAATCCCAGAACACGGTAGGCATAACCTTACCAGCTGAGGGCGCAACCTTGGATTCTCTTATTCACTGTGAAGCAGGATGTTTCCATTGCATTGAAGCATGCTTTGTTTCGGGTTGGTAGTGCTGTGCCCATGACTCATCACAAGTTTAAACGATTGTCCATCAGTTCGTAGGTTAAACCATTAGAACACCCTATTACAGTTGCCATGCTGTCTATTGTTACCCGCCTGTCAGTTCGAATAGTCTCTTCCATCCGTCGAAATGTTGCATCTGTCGCAATCAGAACGGGGCGGTCACTTCTTTGTTCTAACCTCTTGAGATAATTTCTCGACTCAGTTATACACGACTTTAGGCGACAAACGCTTTACACCGTAAACAGGAAACATTTCCTTATGGATATCTTTTACAGGAAGTCCTTTTGCTCACTTGAGGATCACACAGCTGAATTGTGCTGACACCTAGTGAATAGATAGGGAAATAACCTAGTGTAAGCGTCCATTCAATTCGATTACACACTAGAACTAATATTTATAGCTCAGAACGTTAGATGTGCTACCGATAAACGCATCGGGACCGTAAGTAACAGAGACTTTTTCGCGAACTTTAATGGCTGGCCCTTTCAGCCTTCGTCTTACTGGTTTGTCTTTTCATCATCGAATATGTTATACCGTTTTCTTATAGAAGACTCATTCATTGCACATTTACTAGAAACTTATTTGATTTTCCTATAAACCTCAATAGTTCAAGCATTTTGTGGATTTAGGGAGGTATCAGCTCTAAAATCTGAGCGTCGTTGGGTTCCTAAATGCGCAAAATTCTTGAACTAATGATGTTTATAGGATAAATTAAATAAGTTTCTACTAAAAATGCAATGGGTAACTCTAATATTATTCGATGACAAAAGACACATCAGTACCACGAATGCCGAAGGGACGTTTAAAAAAATTGAAAAAAACGCAAAAATGGTCGCATAGCAACGGGACTTAAGCCATAAATAACTTAAACGGAATGAAATGTTCTTATTGGTGAACCGATACTATGGAGACAGAAGCATTTGGAACTGTGAGAGAATTTGTTGGTAAATTTTCTTCGCTACATTTGGCATCCTGTGAAGGTATTTCTTTCGCCGACAGTCTTCGATAAGAATCCCTTCATCGAAGATGTCTTTTTAACAATGCCAAGTATCTTACTGCTACCCACTTATTGGAGTAAGACAGCTCTGATTTTAGCGATGCTATGGGAATTTATCATCTCGTCCCTTCAAGAACTTCTTATGTTGGCTGACTCATTGCCCTTCAATCCCATTGTGCTCCTTTAGCTATATTATAGTCATCGACTTCAGGAATCGAAGGGAGACCACTATGGCAACCCAGTAACAACCCGAGAATTGATCAAGTAAACTTTACAGTACATATACCTATAACTAGAAGAAATCCCCCTAAATCACATTTCCTTCAAGTTCTTGATATTGAAGCACATAAAAACGCAACATCGTTACAACATTATCGTTAAATTTAACACTATTATCGTAACGACAATGCCATTTATATAATAGTATATAAATTCATAGAATTATAGTATTGCATATACGTGTAACATGTACCAGTAAACCTTATCTTATTTCGCGAACCATATTTCACGGGAAATCTACTACGACGCTTAAGTATACCTCCTTTTTCTCTTTCATATTTACTCTCGCATGTTTAACGGTGTAAAGCGATGGCGGATATTATATAAATATACATAAATATCGCATGTCCGACGCAGTTAGAATTTCTTGTAACGACGTTGTTTTATTTGAGTGGATTAAATAAAAAAAAAAGAAAACGTCACGGTAATTATTTTCTCACATGGTACGTACAACGTCGTCCGTAATTTTAATTTAACATTCCAACGCCGTTTGTTGTATAATCTACGGTACGTGTAGCGTTCCCGATATGCACGTGTTAAAATGACAGGAACGGATGGATAATTTTAACATCGACGAGGGAGTGTGTGCATCAATGAGCTTCAAGTTTACACTATGGTGACAGAATAAAATAGACACCTACTAATTAAAAAAAAGATTCTATTCTCGTTATATATAGAAAATATTTTTAAATTAGACTAATATTTTGTCAATCCACCTTTACTTGCGTGAAGTGCTGCGAGTCGTCGTAAATTAGAATCTATTAAATGATTAATGGTGTCTTCTGGAATTTTTAACCACTCTTCTGTAACAGCTGCCACGAGTTCTTCCCTATTGCTGGGTTTTCGGGGTCGTCTCGCCATATTTGTCTGGATTATGTGGCAAACATTCTCTATCGGATTCATGTCTGGTGATTGGCCTGGCCATGGTAAAATCCGAATAACCTGTTCCTCTTTCCATGCGGTTGTTGTTATTGCTTTGTGGCAGGGTGCTCCATCCTCCATAAAAGTGGCGTCTTCTTTAGATAAAATGGCGTTGTCGAATATCGGTAGTAGTCCTTCTGTTAATATTTGGATATATTTTGCCGCAGATTACTAATTGCGATCTTCCACCATACCATATAGCGCCCCACACCATGATGTTCACACCGCCGTATTTCACCGTCTGATGCAAAAATTTGTCGTCCGGTTGCCGTGACGAACGTCTCCATACCCACGTACGACCACTATCACTGAATTGGCAGTATCTGCTTTGATCTGAAAAAAATGACAAGCCATTCGGCGCCGTGTTTAAAACGCCGTAAGGAGAGGTTTTTTTCTTTGCCACAGTTTTATACATCGCCCCACTGTGGAGGTATCGCGGAACGGTGCGCTGACTTTTCTGTGAAGTTGCCGCAAGCTCAGCTGTACTTTTTCGCGGTTCTCTTAACACTTCGCGCACAAACACCCTTTTACTCCTTTCAGAAGGTCCGGCACGACCTGGTCTCGGCTCCACTGTTGTCTATTCCTTGCGTTTAGATTGTGTAATCACACGGTCAACTGTGGACAACGGAATATTTAAAAATTTACTTATTTCACGTTGCGAAGCGCCGCGTGCACTCTGGCCAACGATGCCACACCCCGGGTGAAGTCGCTAATATCACTCGAACCTTGTAAGCGACGCATAGTTGTAACGATACTAAACTATGACCAATTCCTTCCGATACATCTACCCCTACCCTAATGACAAGAGAAAGTTCTTAATTCGTTCTTAGAATTTAGCTGTTTACATATTTATACCGCTTTACCTGGTGTCTATTTTATTCTGTCACCCTATTTCGCATTATTATTATTTTTATTATTTAAATTAAAGGAATAATCGTGATATATAGTTCTTTATTTTTTTACTTCTGCACAACTGAAAAGTACGAATTAGTTGCCACTATTTCAATCGAACATGATTGAATATAGAATTAATATAATATTCACAATTTAGGCTTGTAATTCCGCAAAAGCATATACTTTATTTCAGATCTATGTCTGATGTTAAAAAGTGGCACAAGTGTCCGTCAATATTAATACTAATAACTATATGCTGTCAACAATAACACTTATATACCATAGAATATCGAATCAAACATAGAATTACAGTGATTGCACTTATGTTTGAGTTTTGCTTGCGAAACAGAAAAAAAGAACATGGCAGATCTGTTTATGTATACAGAATATTTATGTTTGTCTATGAACATAGGCTTAAAGAGGCACAGTTTCTAAAGTAGACTCTGGCAAATGAGGCAAATGCAGAAGTGCTACAATTTTCTCTTGTTCATAAATAAATAAAAAAGAAAATAAAATATACACCTTGAATAAAAAAACGCGTAGGCTGAAAGTATTTGGTCCCAATTTAAATTGATTATAAAAGCTTAATTCAAGATCTCCAGGAAATCAAAGAACTCGAAAGGATGTTGGATTTGGTTAGTTACCTTAGAAACCATGTAAAGTAGACCATCGTAATAACTCGAAAGTAAATATAACCTATCCTTTTTTATATGAAATAGTTATGAAAAATCATTGAATTCTACATCGCTGCACTCTACGCATGCATCAAGCTCAAAAATCTAAGAACGTATGTATTGTATACGCATAATTTTATAATGTAAATATAACAGCGGAATAATGAAGGTACGTGTAAATCATAAACAGGCTCTCTTCTTCCTGGTCTATATTCTGAGTACATTTATCGTTTAGTAGTGTAAATAAAAATTTCTTTTAAATGCTTTATAATATAAGTGTTGTTCCTTAAATGCATTTGTTATGGTAATAAATCTTAATCAGTTAAATATACATACCATAGTAAAGTAAAATAATTATACGTTAAGAAATAATTACCTGAGCCAAATACTTCCTTGTTTTCAATTTAATTATTATAAGATCATGGCCAACTACGTCCTCCATGTAGAAAAAAGTTACACAGCTCTGGGTTATTGCTAAAGCAGTAAAAGTTCAATCAAAATATCGGTTGGAGATAACTATTTAGTATACAGCTGCGAGCAAATGTTATAGACAGGGTAACGTTTTAGCGTTACAATAAGACGAGAATCTCAAAACTAAAAAAAGCACATAATTCAGTTTATAAGGTTCTTTTATTAAATAAATCAGTATTTAATACTGCCTCCTCTAGCCTTTATTACAGCTTTAATTCTTTTAGGCGTAGTAGCTACCAGTTTGTAACATGTTTCTGGGGAAATAGACGCCCATTCCATAAAAATAAATAGGCGAGAGGTCAAGCGATTGTGGGGGCCAGTCCAAAATCTTTACTTGGTTATCACTAAACCATTTCATTACAGGTCGAGCCTTGTGGCAAGGGGCGTTGTCTTGCTGGAAGTAATACATCCTCTGAGTCCATACCATAAAATCTGACAAATGATGGTTCGAGAACCTCTTCCAACATCCCGATGTAGCGTGCCCCATTCTTGCGGCCCTCCCACACATGGACTTCCCCTACACCTCGTGCAGATATACACCCCCAAATCATAATGCTTCCACCGCCGTGTTTAACAGTAGGTAAAATACACTCTGGGCAAAGTGCTTCGCTGGACCTCCTCCGAACATAACTTGCTCCGGAAACGCTGTGCACCTGCACAGAATAAACGAAGGTCCTTAGCTTTTTGAATAATGCTATTTTGGTGAGAAAAGTAGGGGCGCTGAGTTCCATTATGTATATTGCAAGGATTATGAAATATTTTTAAGCACTTATACGTCTATATTAGATTCATCGGACCAAAGTACTTCGGCCCAGTCATCTACAGTCCAATGTCGGTACTTCTTTGCCCACGTAAAGCGTTGTTTGCGGTGTAGTTCTGTCAGCAAACGCTTGTGTCGCGGCTTTCGGGCACGTAAATTCGCCGCAGTGAACCTTCTTCTTACCGTATGCACGGAGATTGGTGCGCCTCGTTGAACTCGGACCTCTGCAGAAATCACTATCGCGGATTTGTGCTTATCCCGGAGCGCGATACGCTCTATCAATCGTTCTTCTCGCACAGTCGTTACACGTTTTCTATCGCTCTTGGGTAGATTATGATACTCTCCAGTCCTTTGGTAGCGGCTAATTGTGTTTTACACTGCACAACGCGAACCTTTTATTGTCTTAGCAATTTTTGTTTGTGACAATCCTTGTTTGTGCAATAAAATTATCTGGCCTCGTAAAGCCTTAGATATTTGGAACTTTTCTGGCATATCGTGTATACACAAACTTACAAAAGAAGGTCCGCACTCTAAATGAACTTTGAAACCGACAAACGACGTTTCTCTCTCTACGCACAATATATTACTCAACCTAAAAATTTTAATTTCTGTCTTATATAGCTTCGTAATTTATATTTTCTAGGAATTTCCACTTTAGATAACGACCAGGTATAGATTCGCTGTACCCTTGTTCTAAGAAGCACTACCTGCTGCGCGAACCACATGTTTGATTAGGGTGCCTATAACATTTGCTCGCAGCTGTATGTGTAATAATCTTTCCGTTGTACTTTCTCTTTAAATTAAATATTCCAGTGTATAAACGGTTTAAAAAAATGCAGGGTTTTCAATTTTTTGCAAATACCTTTTTGTCTCCTATGGTTATCGACATCGGTCCACTAAATCCTGAACCGTATATAAACAGAAACTCAACTAGCGGGAATGAATCTGTCGAGAACAAACCGCAAATCGCTGTTTTGGGCCGCTTTAGCAATTGGATGTAGTAACAGGAAGTAATCAGCCAATTATGAAAATGAAAAAACCTGATCTTTCTGTGTGAAGGACGTAATATTTAAATTGCAGTTTTAAAATACGCGATGATAGCGTATAATAAATGTACGCGACTCCTCCTCCTCAATGTTCTGTGGCGTAGGTGTCGATTGCATGCATATAAAGTAGGATGGCAGCCGACATTATGATCTCGCGTTTATATGATTTACCTATTCAAAGTGTCGAATATACTAGGGAGATGCTTAAAACAAAATTGTTTTATATAAACAACAGAATAAATTGCTAACTTTGACCATAGCCGAATATCTAGGATCAAAAGGAAAGCACCATTATTACGGCGTATTGAAATAATAAGAATTGATGAGGGTGGCTAGTTTTAAAGTGTTTTATTTTATTGACAATTTAATATTTTCCCCTTCAAATTATGCTTCTTCGGAATGCACTCCAGAGAGTTTTTCATTCCTAGTAATACTTCTAAACACTAGTAAATCTTGTTCCGATAGGCTATTTAGAACTTTGTATCATGGCTTTTTGGATGTTGTTTATTGCTTCGTAATGGGAACCTTTCAGTTTCCCTGTAAGGGTTCGAAAAAATGTCTGGGCTGTAGGATGGGTGTGGGAGTACTGGAATGTCTTTCTCTGCCAAAAATTCTCAAACCGCTAATGAGCTGTGACTAGAGGCATTATCGAAATGCATGGTCCACGTGCTGGCAATGTCAGGTCGCATACTTATCTAGATTTTCAAACTCGTTAATGTAGATACATTTTTTCTAAAGCATTTGGAACCACCAACCCCCAACATTTGAATTGTATTAAACATTAATCTAAAACTAGTTACAGTACATTACAACTATTACTATAAATCATGGAATGAAGCTTTTAGTATTTGGTCTGTAAAGTAATTTAATTAGAGTTTACATCAGTAAAATTCTCATGAATTAATTCGGAACCGTTGCATAATTGAACAAAACCTATTAAATACAACACCACTTTCGAAAAATATTATTTAAATAATTTTGCAGTCATATGAAGCAAAACTGCATGTTGCAGAAATTGTTTGTATGATAATTTACTATTTGAAAACCACGTTAGTTCATTCAAAATTTAAATGCCAAATCATGATTGTCCAAAACATTTCGTACACCATTGTATACATAAGTATATTGTAAGCATTTTTGGAAAATAGAAACGTATAATATATGGAATATACTAGGGAGAATAAATGTCATCCATACATTAAATAAATATTAGTTTCTCGAACAAATGGAACGAAATATTTTTAAAGAAGCGATGATGGAAACAGAACAAGAAAAATAAGAAGAATAAGAAAAGGGCACTATCTGCTAGACAATATTATGTAAATATTATTATTCCCTGTCAGAATACATTTATTTACTTCAGAGAGAACTTGGAAACAAAAATGCATAAATTTTATTTGATTTAAAATTCTTTAAGCGTTCAGTTCTGCTCGCGAAGGCAAGCATCTTTGATGTCGGGAGTTTATGCCGGGAACGAATAGTATATACGTATGCCCATGCAGAGGAATTTGTCCTTAGTTATTTACGGCTACAATTAACTTTCTTTGTACTCGATGTTTGTAGAATATCCCAGTCTAAATATCGTCTCTGTTTATGCAAGTATATCTTTGTTAACATAAATTGCATCTTGACCTTTGGATTATAGCTTTTTGTTTTCCACAAAATTATTGCAGTGGCTTCAATTTTCAAAGAAAGAAATCTTTGTAAGTATATTTGTTAAATACTACTATTGAAAAGGAAAGTTCGGACGTCAATTGTACGATAAAGTAGTGCATGGCTCTTGTGTTTTGAATTATTTTTTATTGTTCAATCTATCCCCTTTAAACCATTAAATACGAGGTATGTCTCAGAATTAACGAGAATGATTAGTCTTTAAGTCTTGAATTGATTGTATCTACAGATTATTGTCGTCTCTTTCAAAGTATGATCCTTTGGGATGCACCCAGCATCCTCAGCGAGTTTTCCATTCCTGGTAGAATTCTGGAAGTTTTGTTCTGTTATGCTGTTTAGAACTTGCGTCGTTATTCTTTGCTGGATCGTTTAACATCCGAACCTTAATTCATGCAGAGAATGATAACAGGTGACGCATCATGAATACGATCCTAAAATAAAGCGACAGAGCGCGGAAGTTGCTTTTTAATATTTCGTAGCAAACCCTTTACTTTGTGTAACTGCTGGGCATCTTTTTGTGTGATATCAGGCTGCCAACAACATCCGCTGATATGGTGTACCATGTAATTTTAATAGCTTCAAATAATGCCACGTTTGTTGTATAAGTCTCTCTATTAATTTTCGTTTTTACAATATCGCATAGGTTTCCAATTGGATTGAGATCGGGAGATTGGACAACCCGCTTTAAAATGTGAATAGCATTCTGCTGTAACTAAGTATTACAGTTTGAGGGATATACACTAAAAATATTCTATTCTCGTTATATATACAAAATATTTTAAAATTTTTAAATTAGACTAATATTTTGTCGATCCACCATGTCTGGTAATTGGCCTGGCCATGGTAAAATCCGAATCCCCTGTTCCTCTTTCCATGTGGTTGTTGTTCTTGCTTTGTGGAAGGGTGCCCCATCCTCCGTAAAAGTGGCGTCTTCTTTAGATAGAATGGCGTTGTCGAATATCGGTAGTAGTCCTTCTGTTAATATTTGGATATATTTTGCCGCATTTATATTTCCTTCGTAGATTACTAATTGCGATCTTCCACCATACCATATCGCGCCCCACACCATGATATTCACACCGCCGTATTTCACCGTCTGATGCAAAAATTTGTCGTGCAGTTGCTGTGACGAACGTCTCCGTACCCACGTGCGACCACTATCACTGAATTGGCGGTATCTGCTTTCGTCTGAAAAAAATGACAGACCACCAAAACTCTTCAGGCTTCGTTCGCATTTCGATTGCCCAAGCCATTCGGCGCCGTTTTTGAAACGCCGTAAGGAGAGGTTTTTTTCTTTGCCGCCCTTTTATACATCCCCACACTGTGGAGGTATCGCAGAACGGTGTGCTGACTTCTCTGTGAAGTTGCCGCAAGTTCAGCTGCACTTTCTCGCGGTTCACTTAACATTTCGCGCACAAGCACCCTTTTAGTTCTTTCAGAAGGTCCGGCACGACCTGGTCTCAGCTCCATTGTTGTTTTTCCTTGCGTTTAAATTGTGTAATCACACGGTTAATTGTGGGGACAGCGGAATATTTAAAAATTTACTTATTTCACGTTGCGAAGCGCCGCGTTCACTCTGGCCAACGATGCGACCCCGGGTGAAGTCACTAATATCACTCGAACCTTGTAAGCGAGGCATAGTTGTAACGATACTAAACTATGACGAATTCCTTCCGATACATCTACCCTTACCCCAATGATAAGAGAAAGTTCTTAATTCGTTCTTAGAATTTAGCTGTTTACATATTTATACCGCTTTACCTGGTGTCTATTTTATTCTGTCACCCTAGTGTACTTCGGATTGTTGTCGTTCTGGAACCTCTATTTTAATGCAATATCTTCTTCAATATATGGCAAAATTACATCTTTTGAAACGTCAGTGCACGCATAGCGATTTATTATACCCTCTTTTGAATGGATTATTGTTATATATTTAGGATTGAATTGTTGTTCTCTTGGTCTTCTTACTCATCTTATTCCATTGGAATCTCTTAAATTATATTGAGGTTCATCAGAAAACAATACAATTTTCTTATGCTTATATGATTTAAATGCTTTCAAAAGTATGAAAAGGAAACTGAAAGTAGATTC
Source organism: Trypoxylus dichotomus (assembly GCA_023509865.1). NCBI lineage: Eukaryota > Metazoa > Arthropoda > Insecta > Coleoptera > Scarabaeidae > Trypoxylus > Trypoxylus dichotomus. The sequence goes on along the minus strand of CM042074.1, from coordinate 86,175,104 downwards.
TAGGCAGTTATACAAGAAATGTCAGAGAATTTCATCCTCTTTATTTCGCCTTTGTTCGGTGTCGACTGGAATATACGTCCTTGGTCTAGTCACCTATTATTTATTTCTATCCCCATCAGGTCCCCAATATCAAGAATGTGTAGTAGTTTTAAATTCTATGGAGTTTGGTGAGTTAGATATATATACCTGCTGCTTATCATTACTTTTGCCAATATGTAAATATGGAAAGAATTTTTTTCCATTCTTATTGTGTCTTTCTAGCCACTGGTGAACTTTTTTTTAAGTGAAGTTAAAGTAATTTGAAGGTAGCTGCAGATAGTTATAGTACGATATAGTTAGTTACAAGTTTATCATAGCTTGATTTATTTCTTTATTTTTGTCTTAGTTTTTTGTTTGACATGGGTACATTAATTATTAAATTTTGCCTTGTAAATGAATATTGTTTTATTTGTGGGGCAATAAAGTATTATTATTATTAACTTGTGTTGGGGTGAACTGCTTCTCCAGTCACTAATAAATTTATTTTTAAATTCAATTTTTATCGTATTTCTTCCCATTTTTATCGTCTTAACTGTATGCACAACTTTACTTTAATATTAACGAACAACACGTGTGTTCCTTTTCTTCAATAAGGCCGCTAACGTCCATTTATGCATGCATTTTACTAATATCGTACATTCGCTCTGAATAGAAGTGTTGTCCTTAACAGAAAGTGAAGGGCGTGCGTTAATTTTGTCCGCCCAATTTTTAACTACTATGTAAATTTTTCGTTAGCACTGTTTATGTGAAACCTGTTGAATAGTTTCTATTAAGTTTTATTAATAGTCCACTAATAACTACACAAATATATTTTAATTGTTTATGTTGTCTTACGAAAAGTCGGCGTTAATTACAATCGCGTAAGAGGGTGGGTACTTTAGTTATGACAAGCACTGTACATAGAGGGCTACTAAAAAAGAAACAGTAATAATCTTTGGTATTCAAAATCGAAAGTTAACTAAAGCTGTTGAAGTTACCATAAACAACTGTATGTCTAAACTCTTACAATGTATATTCGATATCTATGCATTAAAAGTCCTGCGTGAAGGAAAATATTTGGAATAATTTTTCTCAAAGAATAAAAGCTTTAGCAATATTAAATTATCGATCTACCCGTTGCTTGCTTACAGAACGGCAGCACTTTTTATTTTACTGCTATCTATAACATCGCGCCATCATACTTCTAAACACTAAAATCATTAAATCGAAAATCGAAAAGTAAACATAAAATCTTCAGATGTTAGTGTAGTTGCGCATATACCCGTTATTTCATCAGCAAGTTACTATTTGTTTAATAAAAATTTAATTACCGTTTTTTTTCGTTCTCTCACTCCTTCGAAACGCTACCGTTTACATTCTAATTTATAGTTAGTAAAATTTTTCGGTTATCGTTTCTATTTTCGAAAGATGGCGCGTCGACTAGTGTAAACTCAATTTTAACGAGCCTAATACGGGTGGGTGAACGTTGTAGAGAAGAGCGAAAAAAAAAAAAGAGAAATTCTATTAAGAAAGTATAAACTTCGATCATCAAAGCGAGAATTATGGGTGTTGTTTACTCTTTAATTCTTCTCGATTTTTTCTTGTACAATTTCTTTTTTACTGCGTCTTTATGACGCATTAATATCAATCGAGAATGCCCTGGATTACGTAACGCTTATGCGATATGAACCTCAAGGGGTTACCCGTTGCTATTACGATTTGTGTAGACGCATAATCACATGCGTAATCTATAATTTTCGATGAAGTAAAGCGTAATTTTATTAGCATAAGTGTAACATTTTCATGTATGTACAAATGTATTCATTAGTCGAGGAGACAGAATGGTAATATAAAACGGTCTTAATTCTAGGAATCTTTTATTGCTGTAGGTTTTTAATAGCTAATTGCACTAATTTAAATAATATTACGACTGAAATAGGTATTACGCTGTAATTTTAAGCGACATACATTTTAAGATGTAATGTAATATGTCTGATTCCTACGTAAATTTATGTGGTGTTTACAGCATCTTCTACATTTAAATATTAGTATCAATAGGCCCTTTTACCATCGTCGAAGAGAAGGTACTTTCAAATTGTAATAATAACTTAAGATTATTGACTTCTAAATAGGTAATTTCAAAGCTTTACATTCTTTGAATTCTCTTAGATCACCAGTTATACCAGTCTAGGTCATTAATTTCATAAAATACGGTGACTGCTGGGAATACTTCTAGAATCTGATAAAGTTGGGTTGATCTGCAAAAGTAATTTGCTGAAATTTTTGTGGGGTTTGGCGTAATCTCGCAACCCTGTTAGGCCAAGCCTTGCTCTTAAAGTCCAGGATGTGAGAGTACAGCGGGGGCCGTCCTGTTGTCTCTCTGACTATCTCGTAAAAGCAATGCTGTTTTTTTTCTTCATTTAAATATCAAAGCAATAAAGAAAAAGACTTAAATCACACTAGTCAAGTACTTCTGTCCACATACAATCTAGACAGTTTTTCCGCTGAATCGACTGTATTTTGGTGTAAAATGAGGTTGGCAGCCTAGATGGGGAATTCAACAAATGCTACAGTATGTTTGGTGGAATGACACTCTAATGTTTTAGGTAAATGAGAAGAAAATAGGATATCAGAAGTGGCTGAAAATCTGTATTAGATACAATTATGAAGGACAAGAAGAAGACCATGAATAATTTTTGGGAAAGGAAATGTGATGACGGATTTATAGGAGGATCAAAATCTAGGCAAGCGGGGAAAACCTTGAGAACTCAGAGGATAGCTGAAAAAGTACTATGAATCATTATTAATTGAAGACAGAAATAATTTTAGGAAAGTAGATTACACGGATGAACCGGTAAACCAAGTCATAAGAGAAGTAACAGTGAAAGAATAGTATCTCAGACTTTCACGGCCGTTTGTCATAGTTGTAACCCGACAACGGTTACGACTATAACAGTGAAAGAAGTTGTAAAGGCAATGAAAACTAACAAAGCGGCGGTTCCAGGAGATATGCCCCTCGAACTTATTAAGAATTCCCCAATCATAACATTAGAAACAATTGCCAGGTTGTTTATATCCAATTTATAGGGTATTGAAGTCTCGGAAGGATGGAGAATCGCATATGTAAGTTCTATATCCAAGAAAGGTAGCACAATGAAATGCGAAAACTATAGGGGAATTAGTGCTGCGTCTTTTATCTGCAGACTGTATGGATGAATAGTACTTCAGTCCTGTAAGATCTTGTATTGATAATATTTTCTGTCTAGAACAACTAACGGAAAAAGTATAGCACACGGACGTGAATTACATCTTATATTTTTAGACTTAAGAAGGCTTATAACAGTGTTTGGCATAAATCATTTATGGTAGGCAATGAATGATAACAGAGTACATACAATCTATGGAAACGCGATTAAACAAAAGCAGAGTAAAAGTCGGAAATAACTACTTAGATGAATTCATTGTAAATTAAGGGTTGTCACAGGGATGATGCATATCACCAACGTTATTTAAAATATATGTGAAGATGGTACTGATGGATTGGAGAAAAAATGTACAGCCATGGGGGTGCTTCTCGATGAAAAGTAAATATGCATAGTTTGGAGTTCGCTGACGATCAGCTTATATTATCCGAGGACGGAGATGACATCGATTACGTGTTCAGAAAACTGTGAGAAGAATATGCGAGATGGGATTTGAAGACCAATATGGATAAGATGGAGTACATGATAATCGTTTCGCAAGAAAAACAGTTACTGGTAAATAAAGTGGAAAACAAAGTAATGTTAACGGAGGTGATGTACTGGAGATGCTGCTGTAAGAATAATGCAAGTTGACATATTGCAAACAATTTAAAATTATCAATGAGCTACTATCTTGATCTTCTACTTCATATATCTAAGAAAATGCATCTTCATTTCTGTGGCTACATTTTACATTCGAAGATTACACAAGTTAAAAGTTTCGACAAATTTAGATTTGACATAAATCGTGTTTCGTTTGTTACTTTATACTATTCTACGCTGCAAAAGCCATCCATCAAATGACCATAAAACTATTAAAATTTAAGTTTTCTCTTGAAAGATCAAAACCGTTATGGTAAAACGTGCGACCGCATGATATAATATGACATCTTAATATGGTCATCGGCGTAATTATCTAATCAGCGAGCCTAAATCTGTTTCGCCTACTCGTACGTAATGATACCCGCTGCCGCATGCTTAAACATGTGCTCTAGTCGCGATTTCGAAACGTGTCGGACGAAGAAGAGAACCATCTGCGCTCCTCGTCCGATGAATGTAACCGTGGATGAAGGTTTAGGCGTTTAAAATCGTGAGCTGGGAACTCGCCAACTGATAATTAAAGATTTTTAAAGTTAATGGCATCTAATCTAAATCGCTACGCGTACCCCAGCCGACTTGAGGTTAAACGGTCGAGAAAAAAATGGCGAGCGCAATTTATGCATAGTAATTATTATGCGGCAGGAATATTCATGCATCAGCCAATTTTTTTGGTTCTTTTTCTCGTGCATCTGACTCGCTTTCTTTAGATGATGATGATCTCTTTTCTTTTTTTTGACGTTGAAAGTGTGCAATCAGTGCTAGACTAAGTTTTCCAATATTAAATATGGGGCTTTGCATATTCATTACTAGCAGAGCTAGGAAGATGAACAAATGAATAACTGTGTGATTTTTCCTGTGCTATCATCAAACAGATATTTTATTTCGGTAATATTTTGGAACACCCTGTATATTTTCGCATGAGATTTACAGAATTTTTTTGTTCAGAATAACATTCTTTAAACGTACATAAAATATACAGAAACTTGTTTATGCAAACATCTCGAAAACAACATATCGTATTGCACTTTTTTTTGTTATTAAAACTATTTTAATACAGAGAAAATACGACAAAAATTTCTGAGTCCCATCCCTAGCAAAGCAATATGTTCAGTTTTATTGCCATCTTGTTATATTCTTGCGAAATTATAGTTACTACTGTTTATCCTCACATGAGTTATCCTTACAGTTCATGTCAAAAATTTACAAGTATCCTTACAATGTTCTCTTCTCATCTTTGGTCCAATCAACATGTTATTCATTCCTCCCAAGTCAAAAAAGCATTTATGACAATGCCATCAATCTCAGTGGATTGAAATTAATGCAGAAACTTTATATTAATTAGTGGAAAGAATGTAAAAAAGCTATAGTCTTTCTCGTTACAAATGTGTTTCTTCCACTTGAATTAACTCTTAACACGGATTTCCTAAGGCCTCAAGTTTATGCAAAAACCGTTCTAAAAATATTGGATGCGGATGTGTTATATATATGTACATATATGTTGTTATCCCCTCAGATTTTGTCCCGCGTTCGGCGTTGGTTCTTAGAAGAACCATGTACGTTTCGATGTAATCGCATACATCTTCTGCGCGATCTGCCTTGTGTGTGCGTGAGTCGATTCCCTCCCTTTCGGGCTCGGGTGCGCGTGATTGGCCCTTCTGATGATGCGTTCTGTGTTCAGTCCGTGTACTTCGATATATTCCTGGATTGTTGCCCGTGAAAACATACGCTACAGCACATATATACATATATGTACATATATTTATTATTTTTAGTATATATATATACTAAAAATGATACTTTACACACTAGTTCTATTTTATAATTTATTAAATTTAATCCAATGAACAATAAAACCAGTTAATTCATGATCTTTTATTTCGTTACAAAGAGACTGGTGGAAAGGTCGTTGGCTATCGGTTACGTGGAAATTGAGAATTACCCTACGGGTAACTTCTTTTGTGACAAGTGTACACTGTCGACTTGCTGGATAATTTAGAAGCAGGTATTGAAATAAGAGAACTACCTTCTCCGCACTTGATGGCATGTCCTCTTGAGATAATCCGGGCCTCTGTACCCCCAGATGTTTGAGTTGTCTCAGCAACAACGTGGGATGCTCCTATAACAAACGTTACTTGCGGTTCCCGGCATTCTAACCAACAATCTAATAAAATTGTTTTATATAAACACGAGAAAGGTATGTATATTTGTTTCACTGGATTTCATACTACAATCTCTTTTGAGTGCACAAATTGGTTTCTACGCAAGTTTCTTCGGATTTTAATAGCATGTTCTACTATATGCCCTTTTCAGTTTATAAAGTTTGTTTCAAATTTACTTATATACTACTATCACATAGATTCACAGGCTCTTGAGAAGAAAAAATATTAGTTTTGTAAGTTTTTATTGTATTACGTCACGGTTGATACAGTTGTACAGTGTTCGTATATTTACGCTTTGATTTTTGATTTTGCAAACAAATCTTCATTTTTATCAACGCCAACTAGATTAATTCAAATTTAAATTTTCGAGCAATCAGAAAATAAACTCTACTTGTTTCAGACGATTCTTTCTATCTTTTTCACTTTTCACGTTTTCAGCAATAAATACGACGGTAAATTGAATAGTATAGCTTTCGCAACGTCCTTCGACGGTCGTAAATCTCAAACGTTGGTTTTCATCGGCTCATCTCGTTATCGCCTACGTTTATTTTATTTCCCGGCGGACTTGAGGAGAGCGATGGGTGCGAAATTACTATTAAAACACAACCACCCCGGACGTCACGCACGTCGCGCGATCTGGGACACCCGGGCCCGTAGAGGACCCGCTAGTCGACGCAGAAATCGCGACATCCATACGCTCGCACGGCATTTTATGTAGATGTACACTACCGTCCATATTAGTTCGGATACCCAGTAAAATGTTGTAAACTCTACTAAAAGATAATATAATTGCTTTTATATATAAATAAGATTTATCTTAGGTCCTCTATGAAGATTGTTGTTAATTAATTGTACAGGCACACTTCCAAGATTGTCGATTAGAGAATGATTAAAAACCTATTATATTTTGTGACCCAATATACTAATTTTTGAGAATAATCCTAATCGCCACAAATAGGATAATTTTTGGGACAATATTGCAGGTAATAAATTTACAATACTCTTTGGGGTGGGAGCAGACCAGCTGACAGTCTCAGTTGATAACTGTTTTAGTTTCTAACTAAACCTGTTTGTGCGTGTGTTAGTGTTAGAGCATACCTTTTTGTGCGTGTATTAGTGTTAAGAGCGTACCTTTTTGTGCGAACCTGTTTAAAATACTGAGAGGAAAAAAAAAGAAGGTTGTTCAGTGCGTCAAATTTCCGAAAGAATATATGTTAGTAAATTAACTGTTAGTGATATCATTCAGAGACACCAACAGGGATCGAGCACGTTCAGGTCCTAAGAGAATAATAACTAACGCTGTCAATGGGCGTATAAAATTGCTGAGCAAGCGAAATGGAAGACCGACAGCTCCAAAAATCGCTGCCGAAATGAATCACAACAATGCAAGAGAAATTTTTGTTACTACAGTGAAAAGAAGATTAAACGCTATAAATCCTCACGGTCACATTGCGACAAAAAAGAAACCTACTTGGAGGGGGAAACAACCAAAAACGGCTACAGTGGACAGAAATTGGACAGTGGACGATTGGAAAAAGGTGCTATGGAAGCTTCAGGTGTTCGGACAATCAAGACGCGTTTTTGTAAGAAGAGCGAAAAGCCAAAGAATGTTGCAGGATTGTGTAGTGCCAACTGTCAAACAAGGAAGAAGTTCAATGCTTATTTGGGGTTGTTTTCCCTACGCCGGTACAGGAGACTTGAAGCGAATCGAAGGTGTTTTGCGAAAAGAGGATTATTTAGAAGTACTACAAGAAAATGCAATACCATCCGGGCAACGTCTAATCGGCGAAAATTTTGTATTCATGCAGGACAACGACCCCAAACGCTCAGCAGTGATCGGTAAAAATGACTCAAATGAAGAACTAGTTAATGGTACTTTACAAATAATGACATGGCCGCGGCAGAGCCCCGATCTGAACTCCATCAGGCTGTTATGGGATGAATTAGACAGGGGGGTCCGAAAAGTATGTCCTACCTCCGTAGGCCGCCTGTGGAACATTTTGCAAGAGGAATGGAGTAATATGCCAAATAACACATGGGCTGAAAAGTCCCGGGCCTAACACATAGATGACGCTAGTTTTATTGCAGTCACCTTTCTCTCAGTTACTATCAACCTTTAAAAGACAGCTGTTAAAATTTCATGATATTCTATTCATTAGTTTGTGAGTTATTGTGCTAAGAATCACGCTACTTTTGTTATTTTCAAAACAATGGATCAAAAACAATTTCGTGTTTTAATTTTACACTGCTTCTTGATGGGAGAAAACACCGTTCAAGCGAAGCAATGGCTTGAAAAGTGTTATGCGGACTCCGCTCCATCAGAAACAACAATAAAACGTTGGCTTGCTGACTTCAAACGTGGGCGTAGAGACACCGATGATGCAGAACGCAGTGGACGTCCAAATGAGGCGGTAACACCAGAAAACATAAAAAAAAATCCACAAAATCGTTTTGAATGATCGAAAAGTGAAGTTGCGTGAGTTAGCTGACATAGTAAAGATATCAAAAGAACGTATTGGCTTTATATTGCATGAGCATTTGACTATGAGAAAGCTTTGTTCAAAGTGGGTGCCGCGTTTGCTCGCTGTTGACCAAAAACAAGAACGTGTTGATGATTCTGAGCAGTGTTTGGCCATGTTTAAACGTAACAAACCGGAATTTTTGCGTCGATATGTGACAATGGATGAAACATGGATCCATTACTTCACTCCGGAATCAAAACGATCGTCATCTGAGTGGACAGCAACTGGTGAACCTCGTCCAAAGCGCCCGAAAGCACAACAATCGGCTGGAAAGGTTATGGCCTCGGTATTTTGGAATGTGCGTGGTGTAATATTCATCGACTATCTTGAGAAAGGAAATACCATCAAGAGTGAATATTATATAGCGTTATTGGAGCGTTTGAAGGCCGAAATTGCAAAGAAACGACCGCATATGGCAAAGAAAAAAACTTTGTTTCATCAAGACAACGCACCGTGTCACAAGTCAATCAAAACAATGGCAAAACTACATGAATTAAACTTCGAATTGCTCCCACATCCATCATATTCGCCAGATTTGGCTCCCAGCGACTACCGGCTGGTCGCAGACCTCAAAAAAATGCTCGCCGGTAAGAAATTTCGCACGAATGAAGAGGTTATCGCTGAAACTGAGGCCTATTTTGAGGCAAAAGATAAATCGTTCTACAAAAGTGGTATTGAAATGTTAGAGCGGCGCTGGAATGATTGCGTTGCTCTTGATGGAGATTACGTTGATGAATAAAGCTAATTTTGAACAAAAAAAAAACGTGTTTTCTTTGTTAGGCCCGGGACTTTTCAGCCCATGTGTTAGAGTCCTTGAAAAACTAGTGGTGCGGATGCCTCGAATTGTGAAAGCTGTTCTTCGCGCAAACAGGAGTTTATTTGCGTGTCCGAAATAATATGGACGGTAGTGTACATATGTTATATATGTAGGTGAAACCTCGTCCTCCTCTGACCCAATATGTGTAATACACGGTTGCGTTATCTTAACGTGCATGACGGACGCGTTTGTTACTCCTGGTTAATTCATCAACTCCCTCCCGGCCCGCTGGCTAATTCTGTGTCGTGCCGTACGTTGATAACGCACAAAAATAACGAAATACACGCACATTCGCGTAATAAATATTACGCTAACAATGGTGACAACGTAACGCAACGAAAAACAACAGACCAGGCGCCAAATGGTAATCTTCTCACGTAACGTGATTTACAGATTTTATGAGGAAGTTAGGCGAGGATGACGGGCGTCTAATTATGAATTCATTCCTGCTTGTCGTCTTTCATCTAACAGTATTAAGTAAGTAACGTAATAGACGTGCTTGATCTCAAGTTGTGTAATGGAAACCTTTTTAAAATGGAATACGATTTGGTTGAAGCTTCTTCGACGTATTTACTCACTTAGACGCTGGTCTTGTCTATTCGATTGACATGTTTCGATCCATTTCTTTCTATTCCTTGCTAATTTAAGAAGTTTTTTCTCTGTGGTTTTGATGTTCCATCCTTGGTTCTGACAATCCCAATTATTTTGCTATTTCTTCGTTGTTTTATTTTTCTCGTCGAAAAACTAATTTCAACAGCTTTTTAATTTATTTAGTTCTTCTTCCATTGTGTTTGCTTTTGTTTATGTCATATTTTGAAGTAACAATCTGCGAGTTCGAAAATAAAATGGTTGTTCATTTGTTGAAACCACGTTCATTTTATGCAGTCTTTGGTTTCGATGGTCGACTTACATTTTGATAATTGTTCTTCAATAGTTCCTGCAACCTCAATTTATTCGAAAACGGCGATCTTTCAACGTCTAACTCCATTGGGGATTGCTTGGAATATTCAACGTACAAAATATCGTTTTCTACGTCCCTAATTATTATAAGCTGTTTTCTTAGTGCTTAATTTTTTTATTAAATGAAATTTCACCACCATGACTTCCTAAGTCTCTGAAGACCCCTACCATCCTGTACTTCACATCAGCCTTTATTTTTCATCTTACTCTTCAGTTTCTGATATACCATCCAATGGTATACGGTTCAATTTCAGAAAAGCTATCTACAACAAATTATATACTAATATTTTACAGGCAGATTGACTATTTCTGGAAGCTTTTAATAATGCCGTTGATATTATTCAAAATTTCTACAATACTTTGTATGAGATACTTAACTGTGCTATGCTAAAATTTTTAACCAACACAAAACCTCGACACCCTCTCTGGTTTAACCAAAAATATGATACATCACCTGAAATTAAGAACATATTGTAAAACTCAATTCACAGGTATAGGAGCAAACTCCACTTCACACAAATTAATTAATTAATTATCCGAAACGCAGCGTTTCCAGAGCACGTGGACTTACATACCAGTCGGTAACACGGTTGACAATGGGAGCTGACGCGCTCTCGAAACGCTGCGTTCCGAATAATTAATTAAATAATTTGTGTGGAGTGGAATTTGCTGCGATACCTGTGAATTGTACAACCACATAGTCCTTACAATCGTTATTGTAGAACTTAAAATGAATTTAACTGACTGAGAACGGTTGGTAAAGTGTTGATCTGTAATGCTTATATCGATCAAGATGAATCATCTACAACGAATAGTCCTAAAGGTTATAGTCGCTATGAATTCTTCTAGTGACAAAGGGCAATCCACCTTCGCATTAGTACTCATGTTAGCACTGCCATTGAAACTGATTTGCATCCCATTTCCGTTAGCCATTTTTAAATTCTAGTATCCAATCCACTAACTTTAGTTATTTTGTGTTCAGGCTGTGCCATTGCTTTTGGTGATTTGTTCAATTTTCCACTGTACACTAGAACTATAAGGGGGCCTCAGTGGGGGTAGTCACATAGTAACACAAAACATAGTATCACAGCGCTGCCAACTTACGAATTATTGCGCGGTAAATTTAAAAACTTAAAACTATAGGTTAGAGGATAGAATTGCATATACGACAGGGCATATCTACGTACTTTAATTAAACCGGTCACCGTCCTTTTATTGTTTATATCGAACGACACGAGCTCCAGCTATTAAACGCCCAAAAAGTGATATATGTATAATATACTTTTACTTCCAGCATAACAATTCAGCAAGTTCGGGTAAAATATGCCCGCATATAATGACGTTTAATACTCCGACCTATTCGGTTTTGTTGCGTCCAAGCCATAATACATCGCCGGTTTCGCGCATTATTCGCGTTTCGTTTTTTTCGCCGTTATTTTGTTACAGTCATCCCGAACTCTACGCTACAGGCATCGGCGGCGTAAAACTATAAAATATAGGCGATGCGTTTAAACGAAATTTAATTAAACAACTTTTATATCTTTCTGGCCGTAAAAACTGTCGCAATTACTACAATGTATAACAGAAAAGACATTAATTCCGCACATTTGATTCGGCGCTATAGAATATTGCCGCGACCCCCGGCGGCATATTGCTGCGGAACGGTAGCGACCCCTGTCGGTGTCCCTGGTTGGTCTCCGCTACGTTTACCGTGGCCGATAGAAATTATTGCTGCGGTATTAATCTTCTGATACATAGTTTCCCTGTTGGTAGTTTTAAGTAACTATTAATGTGATTCTGGGAAAGGAAAACTTTGTTTTCTACACACTTAGTAAGACATCTCTCGAGTTAAGTAAATTTGCCACTACAAAATTATTATTTATACACATCAAAATCTAAGATAGTTTTTTTTTGGCTCTAAGGGAGTTTGAGGTGAATTTCACGTAGCTATTGTAATTCGGTAAAGATCATTCTAAAAACAAAACCTAACAATGAAATAAACTAAATATTCGGCTAATCCCGTATCTTTTTATTTTCTTCTAAATTATGTCGCTTATATGAGAAGCCATCGTTTCTCGTCCCAAATAATGTATAAGGGTCGTCTTGAAATATTGACTCAAATTGGTCATTTTAACGTCATATGAATGTGATGTGATGAATTTCATATTTTCTACTGTCAAGCTGTGTCTTAAAATTTTTTGAAGATATTATTTAAAGGTGTACATTATATATTGCCTATAATCTATCGTTTTTACGATTTTTTTATTTTAAATAAGTAGCCATTTGATCATTTCTGGTAATATCTCATCATTTCCGCTTGGTTTTCCCTATCTAAAAGAATGCCTAAAACGTTGCCATGAGAAAAGCTGTATTTAACAGCGCTTTATCTTTGGTGCTTTCCCTATCTTGATTTTTTTGTATGGCTTCTTCCATTGCTTCTTCTTCTTCTTCTGTTATTTCTTGTTGTTAGTTCAGTTCTTCTCAGATTTTCCTTTGTTCTGTATTTATTGCGTTAAATTTGTTTTCATAGTATTATTTCCATATTCCTAGTATGTCTTTTGTTCTTGTACGTAGTCGATTATTATCTTTTATTGCTTGGTATGCTAAATACATTTTTTGAACGATGATCTTCAGATTCTCTTATTCTTGAACGTATTGTTGAATGGAGTCAAAATTAGTCACAAATTTCTCGCGCTTATTAGTAACATTTCTGTGTACGATCGAGTGGTTTACGGTATTTCCGATATTAGACTTGGACATCGCTGCACCTACCGGCGGAGTACGCGAAATCTCTCGGTACAAATCGCGAAAAGCGTTGCGCGTTTCGGTTAGGCCGGCGTTCGCCTTCGCCTCCTTTGATGTGATGACATTTGATTATGTTGTAAAAATGGCATTTCGCCGACAGACGGACTGCGTTTACCCATAAATCTTCTCGGAAATTAGATTTACACAAATTTTAACACGTTTCGGAGATCGGGCCCGGAGAGGAACGCGCCCAAAGTAAATAATCTTTGAATATTGCGGTTATTTTAAACACGCGCGAGTTGCGCGCCTGTAACTGTTTATTTGAGCTGGCGTCGAGAACTAATTCTCGCGCCCGTTTAATGGTATTTATTAATGGATTGTTTATTAATGTTTAGTTTATTTCATTATAATAGTACGCTGCTACTACGCGGGCGTTAAACGGGCACCGGCGCGGGCGAAAAAGGGCGAAAAAGACGCGAGACGGTGGCGGCCCCCCGGCCTAACATCAATCAGGATCACCGGCCGATTCCGATTCATCTGTTAATAGCGCGCCTTATTGGCCCGTTTCGCATTAAATCGGTCGACGAGCGAAAAAGATAAATCGAAGAAAAATAAACTCGCCTTTTTTTAACTACCGAATGCCATCTTGTTTTAGTGCGATCTGTCGATTGAATATACGATTAAAGCGCTCTCGGGAAATTAATTCCTTCGCGCCTTCGCCTGGTATTTATAAACAGCGTATTTATATGGGAATGCAAGAGATCGTTACGATTATTTCTTAACGCGCTAAAGGAGATAGATATACATATGTATGCGTACTTACTGTAATGATTAGTCTCGGCAATGTGGGGCAACGTACAGTGCAGTGCGGAGAACAACGTGGAGGCGAGTGTTCTGTAACGTTTACGTACTCGCATCATTTATGATCGCGACCCCCATGAGTGAGCATAGACGATGCGGACCCAGAAACGTTTACACATAAAATGATGAAAAAAATATATCACAAACTGGGTGGAATCTATTGAATATTAAAATCATTAAATATGTGAAATAAATATTTGTATAGCCATTTTGACATATTTCGGATGACTTCGATTTTTCGCAAAAAACCCCTTTGAAAATTCATCAAAATTTCGCTCATTTTGGACATGGTTCAAGGCTCGCCGAATGATATTTCCTATCATACCAAATACGATTTTAAAACCAGGATTGACACGAGAGAAGTAATCTGGTCGGAATTCGTTTCTAAAAATTTGAAAACATCTGAAAGTGTAATGACTATTGCTAAATCCTTCTCTAATTTTAGAATATCACGTATTTCACCATGATAGATAATCTTCCTACAATCTAGTCATCAAAATTTTTAACTGCATAGGCATTTTGACATATTTCAGCATTTTCGCAAAAAACGTAAGGGGGTAATTTTTCTCGTCCTAGATTTGGTTCAACGCTCACCGAAGTTCCTTAAGTTTTCTCTTTGCCGAGAGTAATTATTATTTAGCCTAATTGCTATTGCTTTATTAAAGTCCCACTTATTACAACTGAAGAAAATGAAATACACTATTTTATTTTTAGTATATCACGAGAAAGACACCTGTACTTCCTATTCAGGGAACCGTAATCATTTAAAACCGTTTTTAATATTCTTCATATAAAAGGAGGCAGCAAAGCTGTAAGATATGTGGGCGTTATTATTTCTTGATCTACTTAGTGAAGGTATTGAGGAGATTTCCAGTATGTTTTTCTTTTATCGGAAAGCTTACTTTGCAATATGGTTAATTACTTTCCATAAACTCTTGTTAGTTAAATCTTGTGTAATCTAATGCAACGTAAAATTTATTTACTGAAGAAAGCACTTCTTCTTAACGATCAAAGAATGGAGTCCTCTGATTTGTGGTGGTTCACATACACTGTTGGTCACGGAAATTCGGACGCTAGGATTATATTAATTATAAATTATAAAAATATATTAATAAACAAGATTGTATTAGAACAGATACTTGTTTACTAGTCTTAAAACTAAAATACTAAAGCTAGGAAGTATGTGAAACCATTTTTTTTTAATTTATTATCATTTATATGAAATGTTCGTTAATTATTTTGTGATAAATATTTCCACTGAAGCTATACGTCTACAGCCGCAGAAATGTAATATATATCTTTCTTAGTTTTTCCATTACGTTATCTCTAGACGTATGCCTACATACGTATTTATTGATGATGTAAATGAAATACGAAGCACTAGGTACATACGTAGATATTCGAAACCGTCGGCTTATTTATTTCCTTTCCAAGGCTGTATTGAAATAAAATATATTGAAATACGCCGCCGCTTAGTTTATAGTGAGTCGCCTTTGTATTTATGAAAGTTTTCAATTGTACATGTCGAGTCCGCGGTCTCGCTGTTATTTTCCTCGGCGTTCGCCTTATATGCCTTTCTCTCTCCGTCACCCTGCGAAAATACACCTGAAATACCTGCACAGGTCCTTTTCGCACTCAAAGCAACCGTTATCATCGATACATTAAATTCATATTTGAAACGCGAGCAAAAATAAATTACGAGAGGCAGAAGCTTCTTCTCTTCAGTGCAAAGGAAGCTCGACCATTTCGAAAACCAACGCGTATTCCTCCTGTTCTATTCCAGCCCGTCCGTTTTATTTTCTTTTCTGCGTCGTCCATGTTTCTCTTTTTTTTATTGCTATTATTTCGATATATTTTTCAATAACCGCCGGAGCTCGGCTCCACCATCCAGCACTCTCTTAATTAAACAAAACGTCCTCTTTTCCGTTTATTTTAAAGAGAAAAAAAGCTTATTTAATAATCGGCTTTTATACGGCTTTCCCGAAACAAAAAAAAAGAGCTCGTACGTTCGAGAGACGGCACGAAAGTTTTTAATTCGTTCTTGTCACAATAAATTGCTTGATATTTGCTCTACAAGGGATTAAGTTTGAATTTTTTGCCAGCGTTCGTTTCGGACGTAACGGAAGAGAAGTTCGCGTCATTGGGTAACCGGATTAGTTAAACGAATTAATTTTTGGAGAAAGTTATTTGGAAGGTATTATTATTGGAATGATAGAGAATGCAGATCATGCACGAGAAGCGTAAGAGGATTTTCAGTTGGTTGGGTGGAGAGGGTTGGAATTTTCACTGTCCCATGGGATTGTGGTAAACGAATAATTTGGTGTTGGAATTGATGTCAAGGAAACCGAGTCGGGAAAGTTTGAAAGGCAGATTAAGCCAACAATTCCAATCTTCCTGGTTCCTAGTGAGTCTATACATCTTCATAATAATCAAACCGTTCAATCCTTGTGGATTATGGCTAGTACGAAGATGTTACAAAGTCACTACGCTTCTTTTGTTGGAAATCCCATTAGCCTCTATTATTTCCCATCATTTCTTCGTATCCTTCCATTTGGACTTCGAGTCGGCCGCTCCTGTCGCATTTGTGTCCTTCATAGTATTTCTCCATATTTTTCTCGGTCTTCCTCTGCTGCCAGGTCCTATTGAGATCCACTGCGTTATATTCCTGACCACTTCTGTTGGTTTCCTTCTCCACACGTAGGTAGTTTGAAAAGTTCTCAATCTGAAATATTGATGCCATCAGAAGTTGTGAAACCTTAATGGTATTGGGAAGTTTTACCCTTTATAGAAATGCATGTAAAATTTTATTTCGATCCCTTAATTCATTCGAGTATTAACGGCTGTCTAATATTGAAGTGCCATTGATTTTGTTGAAATGGAAAAATTGGATGGAATTTTGGATGGAAATTCTGTGCAATCCTGTGCAAATCGTTTCAATGAAACTATATAAATTAAATTTCTTCTCCTCAGAAGATACGATGTTCCTCCAATAATCCAAAAAATGTCGCTTTGTTCCATTGATTTTTCTATAGAATTTTGCCCAAATTTTGGGCTTGCTTGTTTGTTCCTCCATTGGATAAAATATATTATATACGTCCTTCAGTTTAGAAAGTTTTATATTTAAATCAGATTTTGTTTGCTCTGCGGGTATATTACCAGAAGAGACTAACCGCAATACCGATATCCTTTGTCTTCGCATCAGTTTTTGATTTTAGGAGTCTGGCCCTTTGATAACTACTTATTTTAGTTTTTCCTTTTAGAGTAACTTCTTCATAGGCGAATACCTCCATGATTTCATTATGTTTGTTGGTAAATATGTATAAATGAACTATAAAATTATGAGAAAACTGTAAAAATGTCGCCAAGTGTGATAGTTCTTTCGGTAGAATATGTCAGTAGATAGTGTAATTGCCCTATCTACCGTAATCTTAGTTTAACACTAGGCACTAGTTGCATTAAAATAGTGGGATTTATCGTGTATGGCGGAATTTTTCCAATAAAAGACAAATAAGTAGCTATTTCGCCAAAATGATTTATTTTTATTCAGAATACATACCTTTTGGATCAAGACAGCTCTGAGCACATTCAACTAATGATAGCATAGATTTTTTTAAGTAATTTCTCGGAATCGCCCCACAGATCCTCGTCACGGCTGCTTCGACTTGTCCAATATTATCGTAAAATGTTCCATTCGTAGTCAGCTTCAATTTTGTGAGAACTAAATAGTCATATTGTGATTTGTCCCCCTTTCTTCGCGAATAGCGGCAGTTTTGTGTGGCGCTTTTTTCCTGGCGCTCGATATTCGGGCCTCATTCCAACAATTCTCTTCCACAAACGGTCCCTAACCCCCACACCATATCTGCCAGTGACCAGTTCTAACCCTATGGAACGAATTCTCAATGTCGAATATCTTTAGAGTCGTAAAGACAAATCAACATTCTCTACTCTCGTGACTTCTGGAAATGCAATTTTGCCGAATTTTGGGAGCCTGGGGAATTCCACGTAACACTTTGGCATTGGTACTTGAAGCACCAAGTCTCCTCCACCAATTACAATCGATTCTAGAACTGTGGGATTTCGTGTGGCTGTTTTGACGAGATCCTTGCAACGTTCAACGCAAGCAAATTTTTGGTCCGTCAAAATTTCGTGAATCATGCCTTTGTCCGTATTTAATTCCTCCGCTATCCATCTCACAATCGAATTCGCACGTGTGCTATAATTTTATGCACTCTTTTGACCACCTCCTTGCGATTTTTGATTCTTGAACGGTCTAGCCTTGGGTCGATTGCCAAAGCATCATGACTATCCTCATATCGCTTGCACCATAATAAACAGTCATTACCATAAAGTATTTCCATTGATGCAAATATTTATGTAAAACTTTTACCGAACTAGAAACAAAATTTAATATTAGCTCGTTGTTCCATCATATCTTTGTACCGAATCGATAAAAAGTATAGTCATTTTAAGTACTATAACTTAGCTACCACTTGATCGATTTTAATGCTCGCAGTTTCGTTTTGTAGAGGAAATATACTTTTAGATTATAGGTATATTGTTTCGGTGGATGGATTCTGTAAATTTAAAAGGTTCCATTACTTTTCCACCAACCAATTCCGGTTGATATTGGATTATTTTTGCGCGGCAAAAAATATTTTTTGGGTATTCCAATCCAGTTGTTAATGTTTCGATTTTTTATCGCACATATTTGTAAGAAGCCTGTAGACTTTATTTTAATTAAAGATAGCGTTACCATCGTTAGTTCAATATTGAAATAACCTCCATCAATCAATAATTGCAACCTACTTCCTCCGCTATGTATATTTGTTCAGTGATCTATAGTATGCACATGGGCCGACAAGGAAAGACGAATCATCCCCCAGCTCCGTCGTAACGTAGTACCGGCCATCGTCGTTATCACAAATGTTAATTGGAGACTTGTCCGATAACTAATGGTTCGAGGCCGGTCATGTATCTCGCCTTGTCACTACCGTAATTGTAGTTATTGGCTGCAACTATGACCATTTACAATGAAATATGCCTTGCACTAGAGCTTGTCATAACAATAATTTAGCTAAATCAATTTCGCCCGACTCCCCCGACCACAACTGGTACGAACGGGGTTATGGGAAAGGAAGGGGAGGGTGGCGTTGGACCGCATCGAAGAGGTGGAGGAAGTTGGGTGGATACTTTTTCTCCGTTAAGTTTACGCCATTAAACGTAATGATGGAAATTAAAGGATGGGTCAATAGTTGGGTCGGTTTGCAACTAAATCAGCTAATTGTAATTAGTACTCCCTGCATCATAGATTTGGTACGATACGTTATGCGACGATGCTGACGCCCACTTTCGGTCGAGCGGTATGGGGTGACCGGTTATTGATGTGTCGCAGGAATTTCGATATAAATTCGATATTACGCAAATTGAAAGACAATACTACCACTATACATTACAATATTGTTTTAATACTATCGCTGCTGGTAACCCGGGCGTGTTGGGTGTACTGCTGTTAGTGTCGTAGCAGCTCGGAGTTCCCCGGCACTGTTAATATATCACTGTCGATATTTCATTTTAATCTAACAACAAACGCGACGGTGGCGGCGGCGTCGGTGGCATTCCGTAATTAATGTCTGAAACTTTATCACGTCCGCGATGTGTTCAGGATGTTCTCTCTCTACCAATGAAATGGATACACGCACACGTTGACGACGTACGACCGATACATATAGCAGTTGCAGGAGCGTGTACGCCAAATGTATGTAATGCTGTAATATGTATGTATATTGGATGTGTAGGTTTGCATTATAGATCTCGGTCGCTCTTAATATATAAACGTATTGTATGTATGTACACCGCCGTCCATATTAGTTCGGACACGCAAATAAATTTCAAAAAAACGAAAAAATATGTAAATTCATTTTTCCAAACCTTTCAATTTTCATTGCATTTTATTAATAGCCATTAAAATTAAAGTATAAAAGTAACGAAAAATAAACAACTTCTTAAACATTACGTTCATCAAAGAAACTCCCTTTTGCACGAAGAATTGCTTTCACAATCCGAGGCATCTGCTCCACTGGTTTTTCAAGGACTCTATTTGGCATATTAGTCCATTCCTCTTGTAAAATGTTCCTAAGGTAGCCCACCGAAGTAGGGCATTCTTTTCAGACCCTCCTATCCAACTCATCCCATAATAGCTCGAATGGGTTTAGGCTGGGATTTTGCGGCGGCCATGTCATTATTTGTAAAGTTCCATTATCTTGTTCTTCATTAAGAAATCTTTACATATCATTGCTGAGTGTTTGTGATCGTTGTCCTTCATGAATATAAATTTTTCGCCGATTAGACGTTGTCCCGTTGGTATTTTCTTACAGTATTTCTAAATAACCCTCTTTTCGCAAAATACCTTCGATTCGCTTTAAGTCTTCTGTACTGACGTAGGAAAAACAACTCCAAACAAGCACAGAACTTCTTCCTTGCTTGATAGTTGGCACTACATAATCCTGCATTCTTTGGCCTTAACATTTAAACCACACTTAAAGCCTAAGAAGAGAACAAAAATTAACTAGGAACCTTTCTGATACTTAAATTCACATACATTTTTATTTTATTCATCTGCAGACCTTCCTACGTGAAACTACTTCATCTAAGATCGATATATCATTTCCTACATTTGATAAGCAAAGCAATAAAAGTGGTTGTAACGCACTTAACAGTCCTACTATGTGTACATAATGCAAACGAACCCTCCTCTTTGCATAACCGCAACACCCACCATTATTCCCAACTCTCCGTGTTTCTTGCCTTATATACAGACCCGGAAAACACTATTTGTAAGCACTCCCCCCGTTTTCCAGACGTACAACATCAGCGAAAGCTTGAAGAATTGAAAACGCCGATCGCTATCGGGTTTCCGACGCGTGTTCTTGTAAATTGCGAAAATGACCCCCCGCTAGCAAGCCGACCATTTTTTAATTACAGTGCTAGTTTGCTATTTAAATTTAAAAGAAAAACAGTAAAATTTCGAATCCGTCCTATGGAACTGGAGTTAGAAAGCAATTAACACTTTTATTTAGAATATGTTTACCGCTTACGTGTGTAGTAATGAATGAATATATGCATGTGTGTAGGTGGGTTTATTATTAGAGATACTTAACGAAAGGGTTTCGTTTTTTTATGGTACTTCAAGCCTTAAAATATGCCAATTTTGGAACTGGTGGAAAATTTATAATTCTATAAAAGCTTTTAGTCAAAGTAATGGATTTCTTGGAACTTGGAAATAATAAGATATGTGTGAAAAAGAACTGTAAATTTAAGGATCTTCCCTTTCAAGTTTTATATTAGACGAGATTCCTTACTTTGATTATTGAATTTTATTGTTAACTATGAGTTTTCTGCTTGAGAAATTTAGCTCGTTCTATGTAGAAAGAAAGAAGGGTACCATATATACGTTTTCTTATTTTTTAATGTTATACTGCAACATTTAATATTAATAAATTGGATAGTGTTGGATTTTCGTCTTCGTTTCTAGCTTTATTCCAATCGTATCTTTTTGATAGAAAACTGTTTGTGGCATGTATGGGCTTTGAATCTAATTACTTCACGCCTACCTCTGGTGTTCCTCAGGGGAGTAGCTTGGGTCCACTTTTGTTCCTGATATTTATCAATGATTTGTGTTATCGATTGAGCTGTCCAAAATTATTAACGCAGATGACTTTTTTTTCTTGGATCCCTCCTGTTTGGACTCAGGCTCAAAGTGATGAACCCATGTTTCATCTCCGGTAACAATCCGCTCCAAAATCTGTGCAGGTTTGCCTCCACACAGCTCCAAAAATTGTTTGGACGCACAGACGCGCTGCTGTTTCCGCAGCGGCGTGAGCATTCTCGGTACCCATCTTGCACTGACTTTTGTCATATCCAGGTGGTCATGTAGGATACGCAAAATGGTGGTATGTGATACTCCAACTAATGCAGATAATTGTTTTTTCTTCGAACGGGCATCTCGCAGTAGAAATTTTTGCATTTTTTCGACGACGTCTGATGTGGTGGCCTCAACTGGCCGTCCTGAGCGGGGGTCGTCTTCAATCGACTCCCGACCATGTTTAAAAGGACCATGCCACCTATAAATTGATTTACTAAGGCACTGTTCCCCATAAACGGTTTCCATTTCATTCAATATGGTTTGAGCGTTCTTTCCTTGTTTTGTAAGGAACTTTATCACAGCACGTTGTTCAATTTCCTCCATAGTTTCAGTTTTCTTCCGGATTGACTTGTTAAGCAGGCAACTATTCGTAAACGACTGTCGCTATACGGCTGCAACTTAACTTATATACTAATGATGAGTTGCCAATCGGAATGACACCCAGCGAGCGCCCCTATCTCCACTCCATCACCTCCATTCCACGAACTTCTGGACCTCCCCTCGTATCTAACAATTAAATATAAATCTAGGAAGTTACTATACTAGATTATAGATTCCAAGCCCTCCATTTTTATATTAGAAACAATACGTCTTCATAGATATAGTGTGCATGGAAATTACATTATTTTTTTTTGGCATTAGTCTGTCTTCTTCCACAACCTCAACTAAACTTCTTCCGCTTCCCGAAGGTATAACGCAGATGCTACCGTTCCTTACTCTACTAAAACATATTATGCCAAATTAAATATTAACACGTCCTGAGTGTGACATTAATAATTTAAATTAAAATTAATAATTAGCGCCCGATATTCGGGGGGAATGAAATGGAAGCGAGGCGAGATGTAGCAGCAACTCCAGCGAGGACGTCAGAGCCTACAAAAGAGGAAGTAGCAGGCAACGGTGGTAGCTCTATATTACGATTTTATACCTGTGCGCGTATATAACATAGGCAACATGTAATAATAATAAGGGAATGATTTATATTTAAAGGGCGCCGGTTCTAATGTAACCGTAGAGGCGCAGTCAGCAGGATAAGGTTGGATCGGAGCAAGAAGAGGGATTCATAGGGGAAGTAGGGACGGAGGGTGCGGCGGTTTAATTATTAAAAGGAAAACTATTTGCGTATCTCACGTCATTATTAACACCTCTTACTTACCTCGTATACTTCCTCTCTCTCTCTCGCACTCGTTGCGTTAGATTCGGAATACCGTATTTTATATACAGCTCTCTCGTACGTATTTGAGGTTATTATACTTTGACGACGACGTTCGAACTTACGAATATGTTGCGCAGATGGCGACACGTGCGCGACCCGTCATATTCGCACGTTAGCCTCAACGCCCGCGCCTCCCTCCGGACGCCCTCGCACTGTTGACGATGACGAATATGTAAATATAATAAATCAAATTGACGATGCCGTATTTACGGAATGTCGGTTGAGTTTGTATTTAATTAGGCGAAACGTTTGTGTACAACGAATACACGCTGCGTGCATATGTATTGGTGGTGGTAAGAGATGAAGTTTGTAGGGTGCTCTGTACGCTATGAGGCTGACTGTTGTTGCGAGAAGTCGCAGCTATTTGCTTCTTGCTTGGAAAGAGTCTAATTACGGTTATTTAATTACTGTAGCCTGCTCGAGGAGAATGCGCAAGTGTAATGTACGTATGAATTTGTTTACTGAATTTAGAGGTGATGTCTAACGTGCAAGTACGCAGTTGTTTTGTGAATTATTGTTGATGCTAATGTTCCATAAGGACATATTCCATTTTGAAATTATAGTAACAATTCTGTTTCTACCATTGGATTTTTCCTTTTAGTCGATTTTGTACCGACATTAATATTGCTCATTTTCTTAGAATTTCTATTTTCTTCTTCTTATTAGGTTTAATACAGGGTGGCGCAAGGGAACGGGAAATTTTAAACGTTACAGTTGTCAGCACTGTAGAGCCGGCAGTCGTTCGTAACGTCGCACAATTGTTGTAAACGCATCGCCATTTAGTAATCATGGATCGTTGGACTGGTGCGGAACGTGCAGTAGCTGTGAGAGCGTTTTATAAAAATGGTGATAGTGCGACTGCCGCGCAGAGAATATTTCGACAGCATTACCAGCTTGGACGTCATGGACGTGTCCCATCTGCGCATGCGATTACAACGTGGGTGCGTAATTTTGAAGAAACAGGATCTGTCTTGAAAAAGAAAGCTCCAGGTGGCATTCGAACGGTACGTACCCCAGAGAACATTGAGGCTGCAATCGAGAGAAGTCCTCGCCGCTCCGTTCGACAGCATGCATCTACGCTCGGGATTAAGCGACGAAGCTTACAGAGAATACTGCACGAATTACATTTCCATCCCTATAAGTTGCAGAGTATGCAACAATTACATGAACGAGACCCAGCGTCACGTATGGAGTTTAGTAGGCAGGTATTGGCTAAAATTAACGAGGACGCAAATTTCGTTGGTAACATATGGATATCAGACGAAGCCCATTTCCACCTGAACGGTTTCGTAAACAAACAGAATTTTCGTTATTGGGCCCAGGAAAATCCTTATGAGTTACACCAGCGACCACTACATAGCGACAAGATCACAATATGGTGTGCTGTATCATGTCATGGTGTTATCGGCCCTTATTTTTTTGCACGTGAGGATGGTAGTGCAGCGACAGAAACAACCGCTGGATATGTTAAAATGCTTCAAACATTCTTTACACCGAGACTGTACGAGCTTAATCTTAACATGGAAAACATGTGGTTTCAGCAGGACGGAGCCACGTCACACACTGCTCGACATTCGATGGCAGCAGTTCGTCAATTGTTTGGAAGACGCATTATTTCACGTAACGGTGATATTGAATGGCCTGCGAGATCCCCTGATTTTAGTGTGTGCGATCTGTGGGGGTATCTTAAAGGCAAGGTGTACCGTACACGACCTGCAACAATCCATGAACTGAAGGAGAACATTCAACAAGAAATCACTGCCATTCGCCAAGATTTGCTATACCGCGCATTCCAGAGTTTTCATAACAGGCTGTTAGAGTGCGAACGCCGAATGGGAGGACATCTTTAAAAAGTAAAGAGACACTTTTGGACATTTCGATTGTAAAAACATAAATGGCATGCTGCATACATGCACTTTCGTTAATAAATTACTAGTTTTATGAATTTATTCGTGGAAATGACGTTATTTCAAAATTTCCCATTCCCCTGCGCCACCCTGTATTTACTGAAAATTTCAAACGGTAACTTTACATTTATAATGCACCCGCGTATATAGAAATCGAACACTTCACAGTTTTCGAATTTAATATTTCTTTGAATACTAGATCTCGGACTTAAAAAAGTATCCTGTTTAAAAGATACGCTTTAACATGAACCCAAATTAATTAATCTCAAACGCAAAGTTTCGCAATGAAACGCATAAGATAAATTAATATTTTATTACCGAGGCAATGAAGTAGTCTTAGAAATTAAATAAGAGCATTTGGTAATAACTCTTGATTTCTAATAATGGGCGTGACGCCGTTTCGCCTTAATAATTACAGTCCCTGTCCATTTTACTAGGGCCACCTTATAAATTTAAGCTTTTGTGTCTTTCCAACGCGATAATTTACAAATGTCTCTCTAAAAAATTGAGATAGTGCTACTTAATGACCCCCTGCCTATTATTTTCCCCCTCATGAATCTTTCTGTACTGTATAAAAGACGGGTACAAATAAGATTGAAAGAATATTATTTGGATCGGTTACTATTGTAGAAAGAATATTTGTCTTTAAATTGCGCTTTATATTTTTCGTTATGGGTAAAAAAAAGGACATATCAAATAAGAAAAAAGTGCGTGCTGAGGCATTGTTGGGTACAGGACTGTATTCTCAACGCCCGCAATTACAAAGAAAGCAGAAGTATCCCGAAAAACAGCGCAGCGAATCGCCGTTTTATTGAAAGAAAAAATACCTAGTACAACTATCGGAAGAGCGTTTTGCGGCAAGAAAAGGATTACTATTAATCGAGATGATCGACGTATCTTGCAACTAGCAACTGAAAACCGAGGTTTATCCGCCAAAGAAATGGGAAATGTAATGTCTCAACAAGGAGTCCAAATATCCACGCGTACAGTACGTAGACAATTCTACGAGCAACATTTGAAGATTGACGAAAGATAAGACAAAATAACGTGAATGAATATGTAAATCAAGCAAATTCGTTATGTTTGAGCAATATATATAATCAGAACTAGAATCTATGACCGAAAGACGTCAATTTGTTAGGCGACGTCTATCTGAACGGATTGGTGAAGTTTGTGTACTAAAAAGAGTGAAATACCCTCCGTCAGTTATGATATAGTCCTGCACATCAGTCGAAGGTCCTGGGCCCACTGTATTTTTGCCAAGGCACCATGAACCAACACTAATATAAGCGTGCATTGGCGGATGTCTTGATGCCATATATCAATGATTTAGATTCGAATGAAGGCCCTAACACATGCACGATAAGACACCATGTCAGATGGGCAAATCTATCCAAAGTTTTTGGAAACGGAGGCTCTGCCGGTATTAGCTTGGCCGGAAAATTCCGCCGATTTCATTGCAGTTGAGAACGTGTGGAATACACAGACAGTGCAAATAAATAGTTCTTGATAAATGTATGCTTGTGCAATACGTCTTTTATTATATATTTTAACAAAATCACTATTTTAACAAGTGGCCCCAATAAATTGGACAGGGACTATATGTTTTAACTCATACCATAATCTCATCCCCTACCAGAGGCCCACACTGACTCCTCCACGAATTTCCAACTACTAAAACCTAGCTATAGCATACCAACATACTATAGCTTTGAATTACGCGCAAATTTTAAATCATGCTGCATTAGTACAACGCTATATTGTGGAAAGCCGAGGATTGTAATTTGGTAACGCCTCTTCTAGTTGGTTCATGTACAGGCTGGACGTTAGCCACTACAATTTCAATCTAATTTCCCAGAATTATCTCGCATCGTCATAGATAAAAGTAAATTCGTTACCGATAAAATCATCGACATAATGTACAACATCATGTTCTAGAGTCTCTTCAATGGACCGAGCACCTGTTAACTCACTTTTCTTACGATCAGTTTTCTGCCTAGCGATAAAAACAGGGTCGGTATGTGGTTCGTCACCTTCATAGCCGATACACTCTTGAATGCACCACTCGCGAGATTTCTTGTATACTTTGTCTCATCGCAGAGCAGAACAAACCTTCACTGCTTCACGTTGAATTAGTGTAAGAATTTAGGTCAACTGATTACACTGCGAGAGGAATGATCATTCTTCACACGGCAGTGTTATGACATTCCTTATGAACTGAGAGCAAAACGTCGGCAGAATCTAGGAATTACGACGCGGTTTCAACTCGGAAACCTAAATTCTTTAAAAGAAAACAAATACCGCGGAAGTCTACCACCATGTGATCGATCTAGTGTAAGATTTGGATCAATTCCAGGTCTTCTTTTTAATGTAGTGTGCTTGCGTGTAGATTGCGTCAACTGACTAAAGACATCTCGCAGCCATCGTTGCAGTGGAACCACATTAAGACGACGATTTCTTAATCCATAGGGCAACATTCTTGTTATCTAATGACATCGCAATTTCATTATTTTGGAATGATCTTTTAGTTGACTTACAAAGCGTGACTGCATATTATTGCTCAAATTTCCTTCTAGGTGTTTTATTTTTCAGTTACTGTATTGCTGACTTCAATCAAGTATAATATTTCGTGAAAGTTTCCATTTACCAGGACGTGTCATACTCGAAAGATTTACAGAACACTCCTCATATGAGAGATTACACTTTTATATACCCATACAACTAAATTTACGACCAGTAGTGTACCCGGAATACTCTCAAGAACGTGCAAATTACATCTACACCGACTTTATCGCGTCTACGCAGACATAATACACTTTTACGTACACGCCGTAATACCCGGCACCCGGCCACGAACCGTAGCGCAAACCTGTCGTCCTAGAGGAAACTCATTTTAATTACAAAGATTAAAAAATCGCTTAGGACGCGATGAAAGACACAAAGACCTCGAGACTATGATAAACGACGGCTGTATGCAAATCTATGAATAATTCCTCGCTACGTGTTATATAGTGGAGAGATAACTATTATAAATATAGGCGTCTTTCGGCCCGAAACGGATACGGTAGCTGCTACGTACATATATGTATAGCCGTTTGATGTAAATGAAGTATAAGTAAGTTCTGCACGACGGTAGTGCTAATACTGCACTTCGACGAATTTCAGTAGTACAGTCAGTGACATAATTGAGTAAATTCTATGATACGTGTGAATTGAAGCATTAAATCTAGGAAATGCTGATAAGATTCTAAATGTGTACATCGAATATTTCGACAAACTAATTAGTTGGCAATCAATAAGCTATATATTCTTTCACGCGCATGTTTAGTGAATACATTTATTGTTCCGTGCTGTAGAACCGTGATCCTTGAAATTGGTTCTGAATGTTGTGTCCACAACTGCGTTGGACATCTTCAGCTGTGAGGGCGAAGTGATAGTCTCGATATATCTCCTTGTCAAATGATACGGTGCTTTACGTGTAGGTGTCCCATATCTGCCCCTCGTTCGTTGTTTTGACCGCGGTACGTGTATTTCGAGCACGTTTCAATATCAGGAACCAGATTTTGTCTTATCATGCGATTTTCCGTATACCTATTAAAATTATTACGTATTTCGGTAGCTAGCCTATGTATGCTAGTGTGAAACAACTTCTTTGTGTTGGAAATATATTTTGTAGGCTCTATTTTGTGGGAAATAACGTAATGTTGTGTTGTTTCAGAGTGGTGAAGAAAATTTATATTTCAAATTCGGTCTTAAAAATTTATTCGAAGTCTCTTTTTGACTTAACTAGACAAATTTGTACCTACGAAGTACTCCATTGTAATTGGTTCCAAGTGGTGTATTTATAAGTTAAGACTTTTTGTGTAGACGTTCGAGAAGCATCTGTTGGTGTATGTGAATACCAAACCAAAAACGTGAATTCTAATTTAGATGGAATACGAGTGTAACAAAATACTGACAAGTTCTTTAAATTGGGTTACTAACAGGATCAAGATGTTTGGAGCAGGAAGATGTTCTATATTTCTCAGTATTTAAGCGAACATGATTGTTAATAACACATGGGCTGAAAAGTCCCGGGCCTAACACATAGATGACGCTAGTTTTATTGCAGTCACCTTTCTCTCAGTTAGTACTAACCTTCAAAAGACAGCTGTTAAAATTTCATGATATTCTATTCATTAGTTTGTGAGTTATTGTGCTAAGAGTCACGCTACTTTTGTTATTTTCAAAACAATGGATCAAAAACAATTTCGTGTTTTAATTTTACACTGCTTCTTGATGGGAGAAAATACCGTTCAAGCGAAGCAATGGCTTGAAAAGTGTTATGGGGACTCCGCTCCATCAGAAACAACAATAAAACGTTGGTTTGCTGACTTCAAACGTGGTCGTAGAGCACCGATGATGCAGAATGCAGTGGACGTCCAAATGAGACGGTAACACCAGAAAACAAAAAAAAAATCCACAAAATCGTTTTGAATGATCGAAAAGTGAAGTTGCGTGAGTTAGCTGACATCGTAAAGATATCAAAAGAACGTATTGGCTTTATATTGCATGAGCATTTGACTATGAGAAAGCTCTGTTCAAAGTGGGTGCCGCGTTTGCTCACTGTTGACCAAAAACAAAAACGTGTTGATGATTCTGAGCAGTGTTTGGCCATGTTATGTGACAATGGATGAAACATGGATCCATCACTTCACTCCGGAATCAAAACGATCGTCATCTGAGTGGACAGCAACTGGTGAACCTCGTCCAAAGCGCCCGAAAGCACAACAATCGGCTGGAAAGGTTATGGCCTCGGTATTTTGGGATGTGCGTGGTGTAATATTTATCGACTATCTTGAGAAAGGAAAGACCATCAACAGTGAATATTATATAGCGTTATTGGAGCGTTTTAAGGCCGAAATTGCAAAGAAACGACCGCATATGGCAAAGAAAAAAAAATTTGTTTCATCAAGACAACGCACCGTGTCATAAGTCAATCAAATCAATGGCAAAACTACATGAATTGAACTTCGAGTTGCTCCCACATCCACCGTATTCGCCAGATTTGGCTCCCAGCCACTACTGGCTGTTCGCAGACCTCAAAAAAATGCTCGCCGGTAAGAAATTTCGCACGAATGAAGAGGTTATCGCTGAAACTGAGGCCTATTTTGAGGCAAAAGATAAATCGTTCTACAAAAGTGGCATTGAAACGTTAGAGCGGCGCTGGAATGATTGCGTTGCTCTTGATGGAGATTACGTTGATGAATAAAGCTAATTTTGAACCGAAAAAACCGTGTTTTCTTTGTTAGGCCCGGGACTTTTCAGCCCATGTGTTACACCAATCATCAATCATAGCAGAATTAGGTAGGCGGTTGTAGAAATGATATTACCCAATACTTTCAAGCCATCTACGTATGTGAGAAATTTACAATTAAGGAAGTATAAAAGGTTAGATATTCAAGATTAAAGGATCCAAATAAGATCCTCGTAGAAGATTACTGGAGGCAGTGAAAGAGTTGGAGAGGTATCTATTATAAAAAAGAAAAACATAATGTCCGATCTCGCAGATACGAATCAAGGAACTCATACGTTTAAAATTTCACTTATGTACTGAATTAATTCAGTTAAATTTGTATTTACTGACCTGTGGGGCTAACTAAATTCTTGTCATTAGCTGTATATCTTACAATTTTACTGTTTCGTAGTTGCTGTGTATATAAAGACGATATATCAAGGACGTAATTAGCTACTACAAGCATCAATTTTCGCCTTAGACACATACTTAATACACATACCATAGATACAATATTATATAGAGATATCGGTCGATCAAAACGATCCGTACCATACAAACCTTTAGATGCAAGGCGTTCATATCCGCACTCGCTGAACACTTCTTCACGTTCCCCCTCCCCACCTTCTCGATTCTGACGTTTTAAGTGCTCCTTATTTATTACTCCCGCGTCTAATTCTCACATATGTTAAGATCTTTATCGCCGTCACTCTACGTTCCGATCGCTGCACGCTCTCCGTATTCGTTCTTTCTTTTTTTTTCTGAACGGGACGACGTCGCGGCAATAGCGTAATGACTAGTTGCGGTCCGACCGCTGCGAACCTGTACAAGTACGGTGTCGGAAACGATGATTTATTGAAAGGATATCGGGTGTATCGATGGCTACCTGTGAAAATATTGTACCGTTTTTGATTTAGAGCCTCTGACTGCTTAATCATAATGAGAGTAAGGAACTGTGCGGGTTATTACGTTTGAATCTTTGTCGTTTAACTTACTGCAGATGATATAAAATCGAATTGTGCTCTCATTATTAGACCTGAAACGATAGAATGATTCATTTGTAACCAAAAGAAAAGTGGAGAAATATTCATATTCTAGAAGTTTTATTGCAATAGTTCTTTGAAAAAAATACAGATTAATAAGACGTACTACCTTGGCTTCTTGATGAGATAAGACTGGGGTTAACTGTTAATTTTTTCGGCAACCATATCCCATTCCTCCATGACATTTTATTTAAAAATTTAGTAGTACATAGTATGTCGGAAAGAACGTTTTAAATTTATAGAAAGTTACTAACGCCATCTACATTAAAGCGAGCATTAAAATCAATAAAGTGGTAGTTAAGCAATATGTAGTTCTTAGGATCGGCTTATTCGCATTCTGATAAAGTGGCAAGATAACCCTCAGCAAGATAAATGTATCAGGTAGCACATATCTCATTTTAATATATTCACCAAATTTTATCAGAGAGGTAACAAACTGTCTAATGTTTTTAGACGGTTAGTATAGCAATGGATAAAGTGAAAGATAGCCTTATGTCCATTGTAATGAGAAAGACAAACACATAATTGCAGTTTCGATTTGAACATAACCTATAATGTTCTTGTACTGTTCGTCAAATGGAAAATGGTACTAGAAAATGTCATAATAAAAGAAAAAGATCGACCAACTAATTTCGCGAATTATGAAATGGAATAATTGGATACCGAAAAGTTTGAGTTTCCAAAAAAATACCGATAGAAAAACTTAAAGAACAATTTAATATTAAATTTGTGATGCATGTATCAGATCTTTTTAAAAGGGAATTAATAAATGCTGAAATAGAATCTCAAGTCAAAGATTTAGAAATTTAAATTAAGGGGCGACAGTTGGAATATTTGGAGAAAAAACATGTACTAAAAATAAGAATCTTCAAGAAGGAGTACAAGAAATGCTTATTTATTCTATATATTATTAATAAAATTTATATATATTAATTAATAAAATAAAATTTAGTAAATTTAAAATAAAACCGAAAAAATTATTAACAGTAAGTCAAGAACAAAACTAAATTAGCAGCGATTATCGATGTTTTCAATTCCTTGAACTTCCTCTGTGATAAAAACTCCTCCAAAATCTTCAAGAATCCTCTGTTCCTCTTTCCATGTGGTTGTTGTTCTTGCTTTGTGGCAGGGTGCTCCATCCTCCATAAAAGTGGCGTCTTCTTTAGATAAAATGGCGTTGTCGAATATCGGTAGTAGTCCTTCTGTTAATATTTGGATCTATTTTGCCGCATTTATATTTCCGTCGCAGATTACTAATTGCGATCTTCCACCATACCATATCGCGCCCCACCCCATGATGTTCACACCGTCGTATTTCACCGTCTGATGCAAAAATTTGTCGTCCAGTTGCTGTGACGAACGTCTCCATACCCACGTACGACCACTATCACTGAATCGGCAGTATCTGCTTTAGTCTGAAAAAATGACAGACCGCCAAAACTCTTCGGGCTTCGTTCGCATTTCGATTGCCCAATCCATTCGGCGCCGTTTTTGAAACGCCGTAAGGAGAGGTTTTTTCTTTGCCACCCGTTTATACATCCCCACACTGTGGAGGTATCGCAGAACGGTGCGCTGACTTTTCTGTGAAGTTGCCGCAAGCTCAGCTGTACTTTTTCGCGGTTCTCTTAAGACGTCGCGCACAATCACCCTTTTACTTCTTTCAGAAGGTCTGGCACAACCTGGTCTCGGCTCCACTGTTGTTTTTTCCTTGCGTTTAAATTGCGTAATCACACGGTTAACTGTGCACAACGGAATATTTAAAAATTTACATATTTCACGTTGCGAAGCGCCGCGTTCACTCTGGCCAACGATGCGACCCCGGGTGAAGTCGCTAATATCACTCGAACCTTGTAAGCGAGGCATAGTTGTAACGATACTAAACTATGACGAATTCCTTCCGATACATCTATCCCTACCCTAATGACAAGAGAAAGTTCTTAATTCGTTTTTAGAATTTAGCTGTTTATATATTTATACCGCTTTACCTGGTGTCTATTTTATTCTCTCACCCTAGTGTACTTTTCATAGGTTCATTACTATATGATGGAACAACGAGCTAATATTAAATTATCTTACAAGCTGGGTAAAAGTTTTCTAGAAACATTTGAATTAATGAAACAAGTTTATGCTGATGACTGTTTATCTCGACGCATTTGTTCGAGTGGTATAAGCGATTTGAGGATAGTCGTAATGGTTTCGAAGGCGAATTAAGGCCAGGCCGTTCAAGAAACAAAAATCGCGAGAAGCTGGTCAAACAAGTGCTTACAATTATCGCATAGGATGCGAATTCGACTGTGAGATGGATAGCTGAGGAATAAAATACGAGCAAAAACATGATTCACGAAATTTTGTTGAATGATTTGAACAAACGCAAAGTCTATGCTCGATTTGCTTCTTATGCCTTCACTGTGGATCAAAAAAATTTTCGCGTTGAACAGTGCAAGGATCTTATCGAAACAGCCAGATGAATCGTACGTTTCTGGAATCGATTATAACGGGTGATGAGATTTGGCGCTTCAAGTACGATCCTCAAACAAAACGCCAAAGTGCTACGTGGAAATCCCCAGGCTCTCCAAGCTCGACAAAATTGCGTTTCCAGAAATCACGAAAGGAGACAATGTTGCCTTGTTTTTACGACTCTAAAGGTACTCTACATCGGAAATTCGTTCGACAGGTTCAGAATGTCATTGGGCGAATATTATGTGGGAGTGATGGGGCATTTGTGAAAAGAAGTCGTTCTAGTAAAGCCTGAATATTGAGCCTTTGGAAGGAACCACACAAGATTGTCGCTGTTCGCAATTTTTTGGTGAAAAAACAAATCTGTCTGTTACAAGACCCTCCGTATTTGTCAGATTTATCGCCAGGTGACCATTTCCGCTTCAAGAAACTGAAACTGGCTATGAAAGGAACGTTTTACAACAATTTTGGACAAGTCCAAGAAGCTGTGACAAGGATCTGTAAGGCGATTCCATGAAATCACTTAAAAAAGTGTATGCTATCATTGATTGAACGCACCCAGAGCTGTAGTGACGGAGAGGGGATCTATTTTTGAATAAAAATAAATAATTTTAGCGAAGTAACAAGTTCCGATACTTCACCGACATACTGTGTATATAAAA
Organism: Trypoxylus dichotomus; assembly: GCA_023509865.1. NCBI lineage: Eukaryota > Metazoa > Arthropoda > Insecta > Coleoptera > Scarabaeidae > Trypoxylus > Trypoxylus dichotomus. The sequence goes on along the minus strand of CM042074.1, from coordinate 86,140,699 downwards.
AAAAGCCATAGCTTCGACACTCTGCCAGCTACATCTAACTAAAAGCTACTCTAGCTCAAAGTTACTTAAAGCAAATAAAAATATTCACCTTTCAAGTAACGATCCGATGTGAACTAACTACTGGAGTGGTTTAACATCCTTGACAGTGTTCTAGCTCCCGGAAACTTAGCCTAGCGCTAGTGTCAGCTAGTCAAGTACATAGTTGAAGATTCAATTCAATTCGATTATAGCATTCAGAAAAAGGAATATAAATTTTGCTGATTATATCACTAAAAAATACAATATAATGTGAAATGGAAAACTTTTATGCTACATGAAAGTAAATGGTTATATAAATTATGCATGCGAAAGGATAATGGTTATCAAAATGTCATCTAGATATCTTCGGCCAGTTGGAACTCAATTATCTGTGAATCGTCTGCCTTCTACTACTTATCGTGGGCTAACGCCTTGACAAAAAGTTAAATCTGCAGATTGTTCTCTTTTGAGTTTTTGACATAGTCCTAACGGTTATCGGGTTCCGCCATGTCACTAGGTTTTTTTTTGTTCCTGATGTTTCGCGAACAATTGTAGTCGTTTGGTCACACGAAAAAGATAAATTGGACAGGTTTGTTAAACACCTGAACTGAGTACACTCTAATATTCAATTCACGATGGAGCTAGAACAGAACGGAGTTGCCTTTTCTGGATGTTCTTGTAAATAGGGACCAAGCATCAGCAACAACTAGTGTGTTCAGGAAACCTACACATGCGGACCGTTATCTACACAATAATTCTAACCGCCACCCTCGTCAAAAGAACACGGTGGTGCGCACGCTAGTGGAACGAGCACGCAGAGTATGCAGTGAGGAACAGCTACACAAGGAATTGGATCACCTGAGACAAGCGCTGCGGTGTAACGGTTATCGTGAGAATATAATCAATCGCGTTATCACGAGTAAACGTCGACCCAGAAATATACTAAAACTACTATTAAGACAGTAACAACGAGCATGAAGCCAGTACCTGTGAAAATGCGAACCATAGTTATTCGCGAAACGTCAAGGACAAAATACCTAGTGACACGGCAGAACCTGGCAACCGTTACCACTGTAACATTCTTATTTATTCAAATAATTGACGAGTACGATTGTTTCATTTCATATCGCATTCGATGTTCAAAATTCTCTAAATTTGTCAGTCTATTCACATAAGGCCAATTTTCTAAGTATCCTCGTAAGAAAATAAGAAAAAGATCCATCGTTTTTAGACCTTCAGTCAGCCCTGTGTAATTGCACTTGTCATTCTAAAATCTCATTCAACTAAGGTCTGAAACATAAAGCTTCCAAACTACGTCAGTTTACTACGAAAATTATATAATTATCCCTTTCGTTTATTAATTATCCAATCGTCGAAACGAAGGAATATATTCAGCCTGAAATTCGCGAAACTCACGAAAGCCGTCTCAGAACGAACCACCAACGAAAACATGCAACATGTCATGATGTATTACTTTCCCGCTCTAAAAAGCCAACCTTGAGAAGATACATATTTTAATACTAAAAATAGTCCTTCCACATTTCTTTTTCTTTCTTCTGCCTCCCCCCTAATAACACCGCAGCGCAAACAACTGTCCACCCACCCACGCGACGTCGTCGTCATCTTGTTTCTCTCATTTTCTTCACGCAAAAGCAAACACCAGCTTCAGTTTCTCCCGTCGCGGCGCTGACAACCCGGCGAAATATTTCCGTTCCTCGCAGAGATCGGTTTCCCACACTTTTCCACAATTATCCTGAAAGTAGGCGACTTTCAGCGAAAATTAGGAGCGTAGCTCTATTATCCTTTTGGGCGTACGTTTCCAAGGCGGTGGCGCCCGTACGTGTGAATGCATGCGATGTGGCGACATCTACGACGGACTTTCGTGCGAAGCTCGATGTCGCTGTAGGAAGAAATGCGAGGTATTGGAACGCCTGAACGAGGAAAAAGGGTGAATAGTAGTTGCGCTATCTTCGTCGAATCGGTCCTTAGTCTTCATAGGACCGACTTAAAAAAGATGTTTCAAGTTGTTGGAGCGAATTTCCGATGTGAATTGTAGATATGTACATGTGTTCTATGTGGCTGGCAAAATCTGGCGACTGCAGATCGGTGAAAAGTTTTCAGCGATAGACAGAAATATATGGTGCAGTATGCAGATATTTCAATGAAGTAGATGCCATAGAAACTCATACACCGGTGTCTTGCGTTATAAACTGTTATTTTGTTTATCTATAGGAGTACTTGTTCTAGTCTGTATTTACAATTTTTTCAGCAATTTTATCGCAGTCATCAAGTTTAATACTTTTAATAATTTTTGGATCCTACGCAATTTTCTAAATTAGAAAACATGCTTTATTAATATTGGTTAGCATAGACAATCCTAAAGCAATTCTCGCTGCACTAAGCAATCGATCAAAGATATGAATGTCATGCTCTTTTTCCTGTTATAGCTACTATGACTCCATAAATTTCACTTTGGGTTTACAAGTTCAGTTTTTCAGTTATTTGGTAATTTCCGAACAATTATTAATCAGATTTCAGATAAACGCGTCTCGGAACTATGGGCATAGTTTCTATGCAATGTGTCTTCGAAATAGGTGCGATAGAGGCTTATTGAGAATATTTCAGAATCATACATAAATTTGAACATCGTGCAAATGAGTTATTTTGTCCAATTGTACGCTGAACGATACGGAAAATTTTAGTACTCAAGTATTTTAATCGAATTGTGTGTTTATATTCTTTTTATTGCTGCTTATCATCTGCCAGCTCTCTGTACCGTTTGTTTTCTTTGTTTCCAGCCTTAATCCGTTAGACCATAGCAAGGAATTTAAGGCTTGAGTTGCTTTTTTCCCCTGTTGTATTTTATTTTGTATGTTTATTTTCGAGGCACCTTCCTCACTAAGTATGTTTCCTACGTATTCGTACTGATTTATTCTTATTTCTCTAATTAGCAAGTCGACCACCATGACTTGCTAATTAGAGTCATGGTGGTCATCTTCGTCTTTATACCCCACTTTCTTATATTCAGTTGCTGTCATGGTTATTGTTGCTCCACAGTGTTGGTATTCTTACCTCGGTTTTCTAAATATTTAGTCTGTATGCTCTTCATCACAAGCTATAATTACTTGATCGTCTGCAAAATAAAGTCTTTCGAAATATCTTCCATCTTAATTCCCATTCTTTCAGTTTTTCTTCTCCAATTACTTAAAGGTTCCTGAATATAAATTTTAAATAATGTAGGGCAAAGACTGCATCCTTGTTTCAATCCCAATGCCTAACATACATAAATTTAAAAGAAAGACACAATTTCACTTTTCAATTTTGTTTCTGGTCAAAGAGATTCGAACAGAACTGCAGGGTTTAAATCAAAGAAAAATAGAATTAAAATTGCGTAGATCGTATAGATGATGAATGTACGGGCATTAGCCTGCCGAAAAGGACAATTATCCTTGAGCAGACATTATTTTAAAAATTGCGAAAGTAAGTAGTTTAAGGACATGAATGAATACCCCTAATCTCGTGTAGAAGTTGGGAAGCACTTTCGTAGTATATGCTTAACCCAAATATTTATTACATTTTATTTATTATCAACGATACAATGCAATAACAAACACGCGTCTACTGTTATGCCCACTACTTCTTAAGGGTTGGTTCTTCTCGCTGTTCGTCCCTTTCGTTTGAGAAGGTCTCATGAATGACGGTCATTTCGTCGTATGACTTCTATCGAGGCTGCTGGCTCACTGCCTTTCGCGCTTGGCAATTAATCCCGGTATCTCGGGTTCGAACCTCCGAGACTGCTTCTTCTGGTTTTTGTTGGTTGTGTTTTTTCCCACTTCTTCGTAAATGCTGAAAATAAATATCTTAGATGCATCACAGGCGCAGATGTAGTGATAACTTTTCCCGGTCGTTGGATGTGAGGGTATGGATTATGATACAGGGTGTCCCAAATCTTAACGATATTATTTTGACAGATGATGCTGCTCAGCAACTAAAAATTAGTGTTGTGAAAAATATTAATGTGGTTTTTCTATAAAAAGTCATTTTACAAAACCCATCTTCTAACTATCAACATAACTGCGTCGATCCTTTGCAAAAATTATCAACGTCGAAAGGATTACTACTATCCTATGAGGTTAACCCCTTGACTCACGATGTACTAAAGATGTAAATTAAAACTGAGGTGTAGAGCAAAGTACGAATAACATAACATTTCAAAAAGACTTAAAGATGTAACTAAAAAGAGACGGGAGAGTATATAAAAGACGACGCGAGAAATTAAAAGAGCATCGATGTTCAGCACATGTTTTATGTATAAGGATTATTTACTAACTACACCACAATATAATCCATATTTCCAAGCCAATAATAGACTTCATACTGTAATTTTATAGTGGAAAAGAGCGCTAGGTTATCGCATTATTGCATCTATGGCGATAACAGCACGTAAAAACCCAGGGAACAGATACACCATTCTCGCACTTACTTAATAATACTCGCTATCAGATCCTTCCACCGTTTAATAACGGGAGCAAGACGGCCTACGTACGCGTATGATACTTTAAAAGCGTTTTTGCCTTCGCTTAATTACATCTTTTCGGATTTATTACAAAATACCTCACGTCGCGCGCACTTTCAACCATTCGGCGAGAGCTATAATTAAAACCGTAATTATAATATATACGTCTACATACATAGTTGAAGTACCCGAGGAGGAGAATTCGCAGAACTGCAGCCTAGCCTAGCTAGAGCTAGCAAGAAGGGCGGCTATGAATTATACGTCCCGCTTCGAATTGCTATATTATGACCGGCTAGCATTGGCCGACTACACGTTTGCCACCGAAGCGTTCTTAAGCAACTAAGTAATATTCCAAAATACTTACACATGTATTTTCCATGTACGTACGTGCATACAGAGGAACATTATGATAATTTTAATGAAGCGTTTCTGCCGTTTCATGCGCAGGAAACGAACTTATGAATATTTCCACTATTAAAAGTATTCACGGCCGGTGCGGAATGCGCTGCAGAGGATTATCTGCCATGATTTATCGTGGCGAGTTTATTTCGTATTAAAATTTAACAGTTTCAAGAAGGGAGCGCGTACGTAGGTATGTTGAAGTTATTTTTTACATCGTGAATAGATAAGGATGTGTGTCTGGGGAGTATTAGTCATGTAGAGCGCTGACTGACTTCTTCCATTTAATTCTCTCGAAAACTGTATTATATACTCAACATAGCGTGCCGTGGAGATACATGCAATATGAAGAATATTCTGAACCGTGTATTCTTCATATATTGAAATCAAGGATGTATTATTTGCTTATTTAACTTAATTTTCGCGTTAACTGGCTTGAAATAATTTGATTTTGTTTGAATGGCAGAGACTATTCTAGGATTTTAAGGGGACTCATTTCAAACGACTCGTATATACAGGATGTCCACCTACTACATAAAACTCCTTGCATGATTAAATTTCTTTAATTACATTGTCAAAAATTTTTGTCATTAATTGATATATAAAGTACATATTATTCGAAAAATAAAAGTATTGACTTAACCCTTGTTACTGAGAAAATGCACGTTTCAACTTGTTACAAACGTGATGCGACTCCACCACTTAAGCAAGGACAAAGTATTGCAGTTCTAATCTGATTGGTTTATACGCCATTATATGATACGAGGGTCATATTTGTGTGTACACTAGGGTGACAGAATAAAATAGACACCTACTAATTAAAAAAAAGATTCTATTCTCGTTATACATACAAAATATTTTAAAAGTTTTAAATTAGACTAATATTTTATCGATCCACCTTTACCTGCGTGAAGTGCTGCGAGTCGTCGTGGCATAGAATCTATTAAATGATTAACGGTGTCTTCTGGAATATTTAACCACTCTTCTGTAACAGCTGCCACGAGTTCTTCCTTATTGCTGGGTTTTCGGGATCGTTTCGCCAAATTTGTCTGGATTATGTGCCAAACATTTTCTATCGGATTCATGTCTGGTGATTGGCCTGACTAAGGTAAAATCCGAATCCCCTGTTCCTCTTTCCATGTGGTTGTTGTTCTTGCTTTGTGGCAGGGTGCTCCATCCTCCATAAAAGTGGCGTCTTCTTTAGATAAAATGGCGTTGTCGAATATCGGTAGTAGTCCTTCTGTTAATATTTGGATATATTTTGCCGCATTTATATTTCCGTCGCAGATTATTAATTGCGATCTTCCACCATACCATATCGCGCACCCCACGCCATGATGTTCACCCCGCCGTATTTCACCGTCTGATGCAAAAATTTGTCGTCCAGTTGCTGTGACGAACGTCTCCGTACCCACGTACGACCACTATCACTGAATTGGCAGTATCTGCTTTCGTCTGAAAAAATGACAGACCATCAAAACTCTTCGGGCTTCGTTCGCATTTCGATTGCCCAAGCCATTCGGCGCCGTTTTCGAAACGCCGTAAGGAGAGGTTTTTTCTTTGCCATCCTCGTATACATCCCCACACTATGGAGGTATCGCAGAACGGTGCGCTGACTTTTCTGTGAAGTTGCCGCAAGCTCAGCTGTACTTTTTCGCGGTTCTCTTAACACTTCGCGCGCAAGCACCCTTTTACTTCTTTCAGAAGGTCCGGCACGACCTGATCTCGGCTCCACTGTTGTTTTCTCCTTGCGTTTAAATTGTGTAATCACACGGTTAACTGTGGACAACGGAATATTAAAAAAATTACTTATTTCACGTTGCGAAGCGCCGCGTTCACTCTGGCCAACGATGCGATCCCGGGTGGAGTCGCTAATATCACTCGAACCTTGTAAGCGAAGCATAGTTGTAACGACACCAAACTATGACGAATTCCTTCCGATACATCTGCCCCTACCCTAATGACAAGATAAAGTTCTAAATTCGTTCTTAGAATTTAGCTGTTTACATATCTATACCGCTTCACCAGGTGTCTATTTTATTCTGTCACCCTAGTGTATATATTTTATTTTTTGCATATCTTCAATTATAGCCTATATGTAGACGTATTACACTAATTGAAGTTAATTAGCGCTAAGTGGTGATTGCGTATGTTGCATAATTAGGCATTTCTGTGCATATTTTTACAAAAGTAGCATATATTGCATATTTAGGCTTTTTCTTATCCTTTCCATTGGTAAAAATTCCTAATGTAGATTGACAACGGACAATGCAGAGAACGATAAATCTTTTACATTGGAACTGCACGTGTTTAATTTCGCCTAGCAGAAGATATGTGGTAAAATCCATGCATATATATACCAGTTTTTCTTTGCATACCATCCGATCTCTAGTCATTATAGCTAATTATTATTTTTGATCTGATTCCTTAGTATTTTCTGTCGATATAATTAAGTTATATCCCTCAGTTAGATTATTTGGTTCGTAGGCAGCTCTTTGAAGTGTGTCTTCATCACTGTCTATTAATATTTTATTGTCACCAAAGAGTAGTGTCATCAAATATTTCTGTTAAAAAGTGTTATACTAAATTTATAATTGTAATATTATCTTCGTTATCGGTTATGGTAATCTTTGAGTTGTCAAATTTCATTTGTTCTAAAATTCCACATTATGGTGTACGTGTTAGTTTATCTAATACGTAATTTACATGCAACCAAATCTACACATTCTAGATACATTATAACTGCAATGGGTATTTGTACTGCTTAACAAATACAGACTATTATTTCTATTAATAATAAACGAGAACATACATTTAAAAATTTATTGCTGGTCAATGTATGTAGTACACGTAACCCAATAAAATTGATCATTTGAACGGCGATGCTGCAATTAACTCTTGTCGATTCATTATTCAGCTGCAAGAAATTCTTGCCTATCACCACTCCATACCCTTCATAAACCTTTAATTGCACAATTACAGTTAGTGTCACTTGAATACTACATCACAGATATCAATTTAGAATGATGATTAATATTTACCGCTGTACTATATTAGTTTCAACACGAATACACAGATACACGTATACGCGAGTGACTAACTATACGTTCAGCGTTTTGCTGCTGTGTTCCGAGTTTTGAGCGACCCCGATAGCCGTCCAACTCTTGATCGGTGTATCTTATTAATAAACAAACTGAATAGTTATGTATGTTATGTTATATAATATATATCAGAGGGCTTTCGCGTCCAATGTAACGTGCAGTTATGAATTTGAGTTTGGGATTACGTTCGCTCTTTCATGTAATTCTTAAGTAATTCTTATACAGTATTTGGTGTGAAATTGACAATAGTATTCACTAGATATCGAATTATATGCAAAGTGCAAATTTTACATCTAACACATGGGCTGAAAAGTCCCGAGCCTAACACATAGATGACGCTAGTTTTATCGCAGTCACTTTTCGCTCAGTTAGTACTAACCTTCAAAAGACAGCTGTTAAAATTTCATGATATTCTACTCACTAGTTTGTGAGTTATTGTGGGAAGAGTCACGCTACTTTTGTTATTTTCAAAACAATGGATCAAAAACAATTTCGTGTTTTAATTTTACACTGCTCCTTGATGGGAAAAAATACCGTTCAAGCGAAGCAATGGCTTGAAAAATGTTATGTGGACTGCGCTCCATCAGAAACAACAATAAAACGTTGGTTTGCTGACTTCAAACGTGGTCGTAGAGACACCGATGATGCAGAACGTAGTGGACGTCCAAATGAGGCGGTAACACCAGAAAACATAAAAAAAATCCACAAAGTCGTTTTGAATGATCGAAAAGTGAAGTTGCGAGAGTTAGCTGACATCGTAAAGATATCAAAAGAATGTATTGGCTTTATATTGCATGAGCATTTGACTATGAGAAAGCTCTGTTCGAAGTGGGTGCCGTGTTTGCTCGCTGTTGACCAAAAACAAGAACGTGTTGATGATTCTGAGTAGTGTTTGGCCATGTTTAAACGTAACAAACCGGAATTTTTGCGTCGATATGTGACAATGGATGAAACATGGCTCCATCACTTCACTCCGGAATCAAAACGATCGTCATCTGAATGGGCAGCAACTGGTGAACCTCTTCCAAAGCGCCCGACAGCACAACAATCGGCTGGAAAGGTTATGGCCTCGGTACTCGGACTATCTTGAGAAAGGAAATACCATCAACAGTGAATATTATATAGCGTTATTGGAGCGTTTGAAGGCCGAAATTGCAAAGAAACGACCGCATATGGCAAAGAAAAAAATGTTGTTTCATCAAGACAACGCACCGTCTCACAAGTCAATCGAAACAATGGCAAAACTACATGAATTGAACTTCACCGTATTCGCCAGATTTGGCTCCCAGCGACTACTGGTTGTTCGCAGACCTCAAAAAAATGCTCGCGGGTAAGAAATTTCGCACGAATGAATATGTTATCGCTGAAATTGAGGCCTATTTTGAGGCAAAAGATAAATCGTTCTACAAAAGTGGTATTGAAATCTTAAAGCGGCGCTGGCATGATTGGGTTGCTCTTCATGGAGATTACGTTGATGAATAAAGCTAATTTTGAACCAAAAATACCGTGTTTTCTTTGTTAGGCCCGGGACTTTTCAGCCCATGTGTTATATGTAGATGTATGACACTGATTAAAGTTAATTAGCGTTAATTAACTTTAATCAGTGTAAGACATCTACAAATAGGCGTAAGTTTTGCACTTTGCATATAATCCGGTCTCTATTTATCACTATTTAAAGCTGTCGAAGGAATACGATACACCATAATACAAGGTAAACCGAAGGAAAGGTCCATCTTGGAGTTTCCATGAAAATCATTTTTGTATCTTGCACTATTTGCTTGTTTATTAAAAGTACCTTCTCGCATAATACAGGTCAATGAAATGCTTGATGCAGTACAAAATATGGCGAGTTCATCATATGTAAATTCTGCATGACCTATTTCGAGGCGAAAATCCATATAACGTTTCCTTGTAAATGTAAATGAGACAAGGAAGAAATTCTGGCGTGTTTTTAGTCTTTATAGAAATAAAAGAAGGTTTCTAAGGACGGAAGAAAGCATATGAAAATTCTGACAATATATAACTATAATTTCTCCATCTTTCCTACGACTTTTTGCGAAAGTAGCTGTATCATTTATTTGTATCTCCTATTTCCTCTAAAGGTATAAAATGATGCAAGTTATATTAAGGTATTTGATTATCAAATTAAGCTCAATGCAATGCGACTCCCTTTTCAACGTTTAATTTAATATTCCTCTTTGTCCCTTCTCAGAACAATCATCGCAATGCAAGAAATGCTGTTAAATATACAGTAGAAGATATTGATGAATTTTAGTACACAAAGTGTCTTTTATTTGCGTCTTATTATTTTGCTGTAATATATAATTTTCGCCTATATGCAGATCTTTCTTCACTCCTATATAATCTAAAAGTGTTGTGCGTTTTGTTAATTTTTTATGTTTATATCGTTGTGAAATTATAGACTCCTTTATTAATTTAAAGATTATTTTTTAACAGAAAGTTAAAAGATGATGCATAATAACAACCCAGACATTTTTTTTGATTTTTTAGAAACTGATTTGTAAATTTTGGAGTAGTTTTTCTACAAAAACCTCATGTGCTAAATTCTGTTTAAAATTAAATAATTAAAAAATCATCCTGTGTCTCTGTTCTTATTTAATACCAGTGTTAAGAGGTTGTTTAGATTATTTTAAGTTATTCCAATTATTTCTATCTCCCGCACTCGTTTTTAAATTCACAGAAAAAATTGGAATGCATTTGAGAATGAAAATATAAAACGGTAAAATCGTTTTTGTACAGTATATTAAAGAGGCAAAGAAACAACTAAAGTCTTCATTTATGCTTTCATTATTACATAATACGCTTAAACGGCATCAACATTAATCACTTCTTCCTGCAACATTGTATTGTCGAGGTACAAATTTCCACCGTTAACCGTATACCGTTGCATTATATATACATTGCATTCGCTCTTTTTCTTTCTCATGCATACCTCCTCCTTCGTGCTGATTATTAAAACATTAAACAACGTTGACGTTCGGAATACGTCCGTGCGTTAATCCTTGACGAAACACCGAAATGAAGCTCGACTATACGCCGAGATACTCGCCGGACACTTATTCGATTAACACGTTGTCCGTCCGTCCGCATCAGGTCCGGCGGCAGCGGCGGTAAATCGAGCAACAAAAGCCTCATTAAACGCCCGGTATATGGGTCGGTACCGGCTTGCTATTGTGCATTAACAGACCGAAAACGGCGTGCACGACTAGCATGGAAAAAAGAGAATAAATGCTTACCTAAAAACGAGATAAAACGATGGGAAAGCTAAACGGACAAGGGACCACCCAACAGTTTTAGAACGTCCGATCTCTTTCAATTCTTCTTAGAAACTGATATTCGTTGGGTGGGATATAAAATTGTTATTATTTGTATTGACTTTTCAGTTGTTTGTCAGTGGATAATTATCAAACACAATAGATTTAAAAGAATAAAAAATATTGGCGGACATTTGAAGGAATGGCGACTACTATCTACGTGGTGGGGATCACTTACAAGGCTGCTAGGTCTAGTAAAGAAAGCAAAGATAATGTAGTTGATCCAATAAAAGAGGAACCACAATAGATCTGAAAAGGTCACAGTGGGACATATCAGGAACCACTTCCTAATTTTAACCTAACCTATATTGCACAAAATGTAGTAAAGGATATCTCTGTAAGAACTTGATTTAGGAAGAAACAATATCCTTTAATGAAATTCTTCAAAATTTTGGTTGATTTACAAAAGCTTAAAGTTGACGCTACATATTAAATAAAATATCGTAGATAGACTGGCAAAAGTGATTTACAATAATAATGACTCTGTAGATAACATCTTACTACCACTTTCGGATTTCTTAAATGAGATTCAAAATAGATCTTCTCCGAAATTAAAAGTAACCGGTGGTATAAGAGAAACACCGTTAAAGGTAATATGCTTTCACAGATTCAAAGGTTATCGTTCAATCGTGGGAGGTTTCCTGCACATCTCCCTAAAATTCGTATTTCGGATAGTGGTACATGCACCTTTTGTAAATCTGAATGTGGAGATATTGATCATATCATTTTGGGATATAATCACACCGAAGAAATTAACTTATTTGTTAACACCTTGCTCAACATCAAAATTGAGCTTTCAATTAGTATAAATTACTTATAATTTAAATAATAAATAGCCCTGGAGAGGGAAGATGTCGTTTGCAAGATATACAAACACATGTGTAATCTACGTTTTACTATTTAGTTTCCTTATGTAATTTATCTTTTGTGGATTTTCCTTTTTTTCCGTTGGCCTACCTGTGTGTTTGTGTTAGCCACCCGATCGACCCCGAGTGTGAAGCGTGTCCTGTATTAGCCGTGTGTCCATTCGGATTGTTAGGTGTCCTTCCTTTTACGGGCTTTTGTTGTTTAATTTGTGTAAGTGGCTAATGACGCAACTCCAAGGCCAATAATTAAATAATAACAAATAAAATATCACTCAAATGGTCAACGTGAGGATTCAGTGGCGGGTCTTTATCGGTTCGACGAAATTTCAGAACCTTTGGAGTAAAGGCGGCTGAATCTCATGATTACTGCGTTAAATTTCCTCTTCGAGTTATTCAATCAGGTAGGGGGGAGTCACACAGACTCTACTTTACATATAAATCTAGACGAAGAAGTCCAGAGATGCTAAAACGCAATTTTTCAATGACCAGTTTTGGTCTCCAAAACCTGACAACGTTGTTTGCAATAATGTCATTGCTTCACGTGCAGTATAGGAAGTTGCGCCATCTACACGCCATTTACTTCCGTTTAAGCCATTTCCTGTCATAAAAAGTTTGTCAACATGCTTCGATATTGAACGCCATCGATAGTTACGGATGCAATGCATATCCTTCTGCGATTTGCGGTCTTGCTTTTCTAAATTTATCATTTAATAAATGGCTCAGTGATTTTATCAAGCTCCAAGTTGCAAGTCGCTTTTGATTATATAACAAATAGGTCTCCAAGAAATTTTCACTGCTCGTGATGGTATTGTCTATTTCTTAACTGCTTTAACAGCATTTTTGGTACAAATAACCCATAGAGAAACAACTCTTTGATGATTGCAAACATCTAAGGTTCCAGTATATCAAGCATCCGGGTGATACCAAGTGGATGTAAGACTTTGAAGACTAGGCTGCATCCCTGCTTTATGAAGTGCAAAAGGTATATTTATGTCATGTATATGTTAAAAAGCTGTACAAAGAATGTATTCAGATTAAGCTCTTTTAACAGTACTTATGGCTAAACTAAGTATCTGAATTAAATATAACCCATCAACACTTACTTTCTACTTAATCCGTATTTAACATTATTAAAAAAAGATAGATGATTATAAGTTATATATGATGCCAACAGTTCACAATTTGTCATCATTTCAGAACAAATACATCCTCAATTTGCCCATAAAGTCGCACCATCTTTCAGCTTTAATTTAAAACGAACCTAATTACATCTTCGTCATGACTTTCAGTATCGCATACGTTGAACCGTTTATTCCCAAGCACATCGAAACCGCGCTTCTCTCTCTTGGCGAACGCGTGATATATCCTTATGATCAACGTACGCGTATCGTACAGAGACCCCCGGAGAAGTCAAACAGGCATTAATACGCTCGCCACATTATCTGAATGAGCGTGAAAAATTCGTGATGACGTCGAATAAATCAAACCGCTGTAACTAAATGCTGTCCAGAGAAAAGTCTCGATTAGGCGTGAAAATTGTAAAAGGATAATAATTGGAATAATCTAAGCGATGACTGTGGATAAATTAGTAATTTAAATATCGCACGGAGGCGGTCGCTGAGGATGAGAAATTATTTTGGTTCTCGCGAGTATGAAGAAGGAAATAAAAGATGTGGTATATACGATAATAATGCTTGATAATTTATAACGCCACTAGCATATAATGCAGGCATGTTATCAACACGTTTAACTTATTTTGAGGTAAAACTTCGCTAGCTGAGATTGAGGTAAAGAATGATTGTCTTGTTTCTTCGGCATTTCGATACACAATCTTAATCCAATAATAGCTAAATAGTGAATTTTATGCAAAATGCATGCTTTTGTTCTTTTGATATATTTCTTCCATATTTTGTGCTTATCTATTTCTCAACGTAAGAATACATTTTTTTTACCATTTGTTTTAACGCATATATGGACACCACGAATGCATATTTCATCATTACTTTGCATATTTATGCATATATTCGCCATTTTCATAAGAATTACAATAAAATTTGCATTCCTTCAACGTTGCAATAACCCAAATATAGGATTTACCAAAAGGAGGTTAGAAAAATCTTTACAATTGAGGCGGATGTCTTCTTCATAAATCTAAATCCTATTGTACTGATAAATTTATAAAGATGTTACCGTTGGTATTAGAAAGGAATTGAATAACCAAAATCTTTGGATCTCTGTTGATGAAATCACAAACGTAAAGGGCCGTCACGTTGCTAATTTGCGAAACTTAATTAGATAAAATCAGCTGAGTAATTTACTACGCTTCATATATGTTAAAAGCAGCTGAAGGGCTGAAATTTTTTTCCGAATTTAATCCATTGCTACTTCTTTGGCCCATGGTTTAAAGAGGGTTGCTGATAACATTGTTCAATTACTTGTATTAAAAAAGTATTTGTAAAAGAGCCCTTACAAGCGCAATTATATAACGAAATGCTTACCGACATTCCATTGCCACTAGAACCTATCTTAACAACATGGAAAACATGGAAGTAACTGCTAGATTAGAAGATAGAAAGTTATCTTTAAATGATGGTGTTGGAAATGTGAATATTATACAAACGAACGCAACTGTAAACGATAACGGTTAAAATGCAATTGCACTCAACACTACACCACTCGAAAGTTTAACGAAATTGATTGATGAGGTTTTTTTCCAAGCACATATGTAGGTGCAAATCCTGCCTCTTTATTTGTGTCAAAAAATATGTTTTTATTACGGAGATAAATACGACAGACTGTTCAGTTTTCACCCCCTTAAAATGTCTTTCCATAATAAAAAGGAAACATTATTGAACGCGGGCTAGTGATACAAAAAGGTTCAAATTCAAGTCACGGCATTTATTAAGATATCTAAGAATTTATATATTAACGTTAACACTTCATATGTTAAAATCATAGTTGTATTGTCATAATTGTTAAAATTTTACTATTGTTCTATTAATAGTCTAAAAGTTATGAGTGATAGTGTATTAATTTGATGCTCACGCTAATAGATCCATATTCTGATCACTGTTAATAACCTTGCATCAAATTTTTACTTGAATATAGCAGATCTCAAGCCAGTACTATTTTTCTTTTTGCCTTATAAGAAAACAAGTTCTTAAGATAAAGGTCATCAATTTAATGCGTAAATAAACAACCTCGAACCCGTCATTATGCTGTAATCTTTAAACATTTAGTTTCTTTTGCCTGTACGAGTCGAAATCTTACATGTGCTTTTTAACTTGTCACCAGGAGGCATACAATTTGTATAAACGGTATCCGAGAATGAGGTTTCTCAATAGCGATAATCTGCCAACACTTAAACTTGTTAATTGGACTGACTGTTAGTTGAAAATGTCACTATCGTTCCGCAGACAGGAAACCATATTATATATAATAAAAATTAGTAGTTGGATAAGACAAGATAAGAATTTTAAAGATAATGATCTTCTCATGTGTATGTATGTTCCGGAAATCATTAAATGTATTATTTCTTTTTGTAGTTGAAGGATGAAGATGTTACTTTCTATATTATATAAATTTGTGAAGATCAGTCCTGGATGGCGACAATAGTTTCAGTATTATTGTTTACCGGGAACAATCCCTACCCCTCATATTTATTTAAAATTTGCTCAGAAAATATAAGAGGTTATGCATAATTCATTCATACATATTAAACACGCCACAAAATAACTCAATTTACAGAAAAATAAAACAACATATGTTAACTAGAACATTTTACATATTTACCTAGGTGTATCATGTACAATATGTATATAGGTGTATGTATAAATAACGATAGTACTTATTGTATGTGAAAAAAATCATAGATAATATGCTTATTCAAATATCTAACTTTTAGATCATTTATACATTATATTCCATATATTTTTTAAAATATACAATTTAATATCGCACATGCACAGAATTCATGATCGCTATGAGATATTATCGACAAGCTTAAAGAACTTGATAGACATAAAGAAGTATCTCTAGTGCTCATCTATAGTTATGTATCCAAATTAAGTATTTGAATATCTTACATGTCATAGATCCTTGTCTCCTCTTGACATGCATATAGAGCAAGAGAAGATATGCAGTTCAAAGTTTATTGACGATGACTACGCCTAATGATTTAATTGCAGAACAATAATGGTTAAAGTCAATATTCCTAATACACATACAACATTCCTTGTTGCAAATATACATAGTTGTTACATACGTGCAACATGTGAAGAACAACAGCTACAGAATCCTTTAAAGTATATCATTCTAAGAGCTTAAAAGCTTCCTTCGCATTTGAAACAGATACTGCACTAGATTTTGAAGATTTGACTGGTTCACAGGAATCGCAATTTGTTGAACCAATAAGTGAATACGATGAAGATTATGAACATGCAGACCAAGAAAGACCAAAATTTAATACTAACAGACAAAAGTCAACATTTTGCATAATTCTTAAAAAGACAACTTCAGTGGTAGAACTTCCAGATGTTTACGGATTTAGAATATAGACAAACTTTGTGAAAACTTTCTCAGATGAAATATTAACTTATGGAATATGATTTAACTATACAACAAAGAAACAATATTATTCAGTTACAGTCTTTGACGGATAATCAATTGTCATCGCCGAGGTTGCTTGATCTATTTAAATAGATAGGTACAAAAGTGGATACTTCGGAGATTGGCCACCAAAGTTCGAAAATCCGATATACAATTCTACTTCCTGAAGGATTCACAAAGTACACCACTATGTAGTATTTGCCACAAACCTGCCTTTATTCGTTGTGCGTGGTGCAAGCAGTTCTTTTGTTTTCAACATTTCTACACGGATTAGCAGCTAAGAAAGTTACCGTTGTTCTTATACTACATCAGTCTATAAACCCATCAAGTTTCATCAAAATCGGTGAAGTACATTTCTCTGTATTCCCTCGTTAGAGGAATGGATAATCAATGAGACTTTAGCAATGTTTCTATTCTTTTTGCGATAATATTGCTTGATATATAACGCCACTACCATGTAGTGTAGGAAAAGGCTTATTATCAACACGTTTAACTTATTTGGAAGTAAAAGTTTTCTATCTAAAATTAAATTAAGGAATATTTGTCTTGTTTCTTCGGCATTTCGATACACAATCTAAATGCAATAATAAGCAATGGAACCTCAAAGAATTCTATTAACAATTCGCCCTACAGAAATGAAACAAGGTAAATTTATATACTTCAAAATGTTAAGACATGGGCTGAAAAGTCCCGGGCCTAATACATAGATGACGCTAGTTTTATTGCAGTCACCTTTCTTTCAGTTAGTACTAACCTTCAAAAGACAACTGTTAAAATTTCATGATATTCTATTCATTAGTTTGTGAGTTATTGTGCTAAGAGTCACGCTACTTTTGTTATTTTCAAAATAATGGATCAAAAACAATTTCGTGTTTTAATTTTACACTGCTTCTTGATGGGAAAAAATACCGTTCAAGGGAAGCAATGACTTGAAAAGTGTTATGGGGACTCTGCTCCATCAGAAGCAACAATAAGACGTTGGTTTGCTGACTTCAAACGTGGTCGTAGAGACACCGATAGCGCAGAACGCAGTGGACGTCCAAATCAGGCGGTAACACCAGAAAACATCAAAGAAATCCACAAAATCGTTTTGAATGATCGAAAAGTAAAGTTGCGTGAGTTAGCTGATATCGTAAAGATATCAAAAGAACGTATTGGGTCTATATTGCATGAGCATTTGACTATGAGAAAGCTCTGTTCAAAGTGGGTGCCGCGTTTGCTCACTGTTGACCAAAAACAAGAACGTGTTGATGATTCTGAGTAGTGTTTGGCCATGTTTAAACGTAACAAACCGAAATTTTTGCGTCGATATGAGACAATGGATGAAACACGGATACATCACTTCACTCCGGAATCAAAACGATCGTCATCTGAGTGTACAGCAACTGGTGAACCTCGTCCAAAGCGCCCGAAAGCACAACAATCGGCTGGAAAGGTTATGGCCTCGGTATTTTGGGATGTGCGTGGTGTAATATTTATCGACTATCTTGAGAAAGGAAATACCATCAACAGTGAATATTATATAGCGTTATTGGAGCGTTTGAAGGCCGAAATTGCAAAGAAACGACCGCATATGGCAAAGAAAAAAATTTAGTTTCATCAAGACAACGCACCATGTCACAAGTCAATCAAAACAATGGCAAAACTACATGAATTGAACTTCGAATTGCTCCCACATCCACCGTATTCGCCAGATTTGGCTCCCAGCGACTACTGGCTGTTCGCAGACCTCAAAAAAATGCTCGCCGGTAAGAAATTTCGCACGAATGAAGAGGTTATCGCTGAAACTGAGGCCTATTTTGAGGCAAAAGATAAATCGTCCTACAAAAGTGGTATTGAAATGTTAGAGCGGCGCTGGAATGATTGCGTTGCTCTTGATGGAGATTACGTTGATGAATAAAGCTAATTTTGAACCAAAAAAACCGTGTTTTCTTTGTTAGGCCCGGGACTTTTCAGCCCATGTGTTATATAACGCGCAAACAAGCAATCGATAGCTGTTGGAACAGTCAACAATTTTCTTATTAATCATTCAATAACCTTTTCTTACCTTATCTTTTAGAATCAAGTTTCCTTGTGATAATATTTTCTGGACCAATTGTGTATTTTCCCGTCTTGGAATGTGAATCTCTTAAAAGTTATTTAGAATCACGTATCTCTTTACATAACTGCATTTGCCAACCACATATTCCCCGTTTTAACTTTCTTTTAAATACCATTATAATCCAAATTTGCGATTTTAGTAGGCTTTAACAAAGTAGATCATCACTCTCTTCCGTAATAGATTCACTCGCTTCACTAACGTAATGCATTTTTACAGAAGCAGAAACATCCAAAAGAAAACATTGCTTGTCTCGCTTTTCCACTGATGTGCTTACTTTCCCTGGCGATTTTCTTTTTTTCGGCTTTAGATACTTTAAAGGCATCCGTTTCCGCGATGATACGTACAAACAAAAGCGCATTAATTTTGTTTTTAAAGCGAAACGAATGAGAAGGTAAAGCAAAAAAGAGCTTTGGCTCTCCCGGACACGTAAGGCGCGCGGAGAAGGTAAAATTCGGTGGGATGGGGAATCGGAATTGTCTTTCGAGAGAGGAGTATCTTCATGAAAGGATTTTTGCTTTGTAATTTTAATTTTATTTATTAAATTCTCCTTTTACGCTAAGGCTATAAGCTACCGGGGATTCATTGTTTTATTCATAAATTAAAAGACTGCGAGGTATATTTTTAGAATAAATGTGCTTGGGTAACGTTTAGAAGTTAGATTTTCAAGAAGGGCATGTACAATCATCGCACTTAGAAATGTACCAATGATTAAATGCAAACAATGCCATTCTAATGGTCGGGTATCGTAGGTAAAGCGATGTAATAATACGCATAAATTTGTTTTAAGAAAGACTATTTCAGATTTTTTCGTATAGTTTGAAATTGTCTTTTTATTTGGAAAAATAAAATGCAAGACGAAAGTCCAAATATAATAATATAAAAATCACGCCTTCGCATCCCCCAGCAGCTTTCGCCAGTTACAAGGAGCATCGGGTGACCGTAAGTTATTAATATGCCAGAGTCTTTGGTACAACGTAATTTATTCGTTATCAGCATTGGCCATGGAGTGAGGAAGAAAACCTCAACTCACAGAAACGGCTTCAGGGTTCGAATCCGGCATCCTGGGATTAGTGGCCAAGCACGAGGCATTCAACTACCAGCAACAATACCTCTAGATTTTACTTTATACTGACTGTTTTAATTCGAAAATGTAAGCAACTTAAAAGTATCTAATTTTTCTGCATTTCTTATTAGAGATTTACGTTGATGTGGTTACTTTAGAGGCAATATTTTGTTTCATACATGCAATTTAAAAGTGACACAGATATAGATATTTACACCATTCACTCAACTGGCTTTTGATAAAGAAATAGAAATAGAACAGTGCATAATTTAATGTAAATCGCATACAGGTAGCTGTAGAAATAAGGCAGTATATTTTGGAAAACAATACTTTTCAATATTGAATAGATATCACAAATATATTATATAAATAATGTTATGCAATCACAAATATAAATACATATTATACAAAAATAAGCAAATTACACTTTCTGAAACAAAAACAAAACTTTTTCGGCAATTTCTTTATTATTCTTGGAAATCGATCTAAGTGGCTGTGTGAATCTTGATGCTTATGTTACATCCGAGAGTGTGAAATTTAGAAAGCATCTGTTCTACTGATTATGTAATTTATTACTCATACATAATAAATTTCACCGTGGAGTATCTCAAAGACTACAGCTGCTAGGAAGAAATACCAGTTATTTTTGGAACCAGCACATAATAAATACCCTAAAAGTCAGTTCGTATTTTAGAGGCACCACTACAAAATATTTATTTTGTTGAGCGGTGTAATCAACATTATTGGCTTCTTCTGCCGTCCTTATTTTAGGATTTGATGAATTTGTTTTACCAAAATATCTATTTTTCAATCCTTGTGCGCTTGGTATCTACCTGCCAATCTCATCCTAATCCAAGAATCTTGTGAACATTCCCGCAGCATCCATCCCTATTATTCTATCCCATATCTCTATCGATGGGTTCTGTTATCCCAATTATAAAATTGCAGTAGACTTCAACACTAAGTAGATTTGCGGAATGGTTTAGTATACACCATATGGTGTTCGACATCGATAAGACAAAATTGATAAATTTTAGTTATTTCAAGAGAGATCATCATAAAGTTACATATATAGAGAAGATACTTATCACCTGCGGGAACTCCAGATTCGTTGAACTGACCATTGATAGCCAATTGAAGTGGAAGATGCACCTGGAATCCCTCTCGATGGACTTGGCCTCCTTTGGGTATGGGCTACGTATAATACCTCGATGCACAAACATCCAACTGGACTACTGGCTACGGTATTATATTTTGGGGTGCAACTGTGGACGCAGACAGAATTCATAAATTACAGAAATCCTGCGTTCGAAATGTTTTTGGACTACATTCTAGAACATCTGGCAAAGACCTATTGAAAGAACATAAAATACTTACCTTGCCTGCGATTTACATACTTAAGTGTGCGATGTTTGCGCATGAAAACTACGAATTTTTTAAAAATTAAGAGTTGATGCATACGCATAACTCCAGCGGTATCAAAACAGGACACCTACTGCCTCCATAGGCAAGTAAGACGTTGGTTTCTAAAGGTGTAACGATTCAGATTGTTAACGTGTACAATTACCGCATGAACTGAAACGTAGTGAAGTCGTCAAGTTCCAGTCACAACTGCGTGTATACCTATAGAAGATGACGTTCTATTCCGTTGTTGAATTTTTTCAAAACAAATTTTATTTATTCATGTTGACATCGACATTTATCAATGTTCTAAATAATTGTTAGTTTGTCTAGTTGTTTATACAATGTACCTTTGAAAATGCGAACCGCAGTTGATCACGAAACGTCAGGGACAAAAACCTAGTGACACGGCGGAACCCGACAACCGTTACAACTATGTCAAACGGCCGTGAAAGTCTGAGATAGTATTTAATGTATCCTTGTTATTTGTATTCATTGTATTTACATAGCTTTGACATGGTCAACGCTTTATTGGCATTTCTGAATAAAACGTATATTATATTATATAGTAATAATAATATAATTTATTTCAATAACAAACACACACAAGAACAAAACAATTTGAATGTACATACCTGAAATAAGAAAAGATAAACAATAATTACAATAAAAGAAATTTAATATTATGCGGAGCAAAAGTCATTTAAATTATACGTAGAAATACTTGATAAATGCTTAACCAATCTTCTAAATAAATTGGAAGTTGGAGACATTCTTCACACTAGCAGAAAGATGATTGTAAAGTTTGCAGCCCATAAAGTACGGACCTTTTTGAAAAATTGCTTTCCTGTGAGTAGGAGGTACAAGATAATTATTTACACGGATTGCATAGTGATGCGAGTAATTGTAAATTGAAAACTCCTCTTTGTACAACGTTTCCTAGATAAATAAATCGTAAAAAGTAAACAATGCGTTTTCTTTAAAAGTACTTCTACACGAGTCAGTGTAGTTCATATTAAAAATAATTCTAACTACTCGCTTTTGCATAAGAAAAGCTCGGTCTGAATTAGGACACATTCCCCAATGCATCATGCCATAACGCATACACGGTACGGAATTTGAATAATGAAATATTTTAAGCGTTTCCTGATTATAAGCACGTCTGAGCTGTTTTAGAAGAAAACATGTTTTTGAATGTGTGTTACATAAATAATCAATATTTAAGAAATCGTTCAAAACCAAACCCAAAATTTTAATTTCTGCAACAACATCATAAACATTTTGATTAATTTGAATTTCCTTAATTGATGATGACATTTTGTTGTGAAAATTAGAAATTACTTCTTTGTTTATGATTAAATTATATTATATTATGTTGTTAGTGATTTTCCTTAATCAAACTCCTGTCTTGTTTAAACTACATCCCGATGAAAATAACAGGCAATTTACTTTTGGTGTGCGTATAATTTCTTAAATTTACTTCATTCGATATCAAACTAGCAAAACTTGAAGCACTGGAAAGTGGTTTCAACATTTTGTAACACTTACATTGCACAGTAAGAAGCGTCTTAAATTCTGCCCTAAATATTTTACCCATACGTTATACGAAAATCACACAATCGTATATTTTATTCTGCAGGCGATGTAAAGTACACAGGTAAATACGATATTATTCGATTTTTTGCGAATCGCAAACACGAATTTTTTTCTTGTACCGTTTTTTTTTTATTTCCATCAGTCGGTTCTCGCAGTAATATGATGCAAACCGACAATAACGCCCTCTGCACACACCGAACACAATCATATTCAATGACCAAAAGCGGAACGAGAATATAATGCGACGTGTAGAAAGCACTTCATTATAAAAACCTTTTTACATTTTTTCCCAGTTCAAACAAATCAGATTTGATTAGTATTCCCATATCCGAACGACGGCATCGCATAGACACATACATAGATCGAGAGAAAAGAGATGGATCCATAGGTTGGAAGGAGACAAGAATCCGTCGCTCGGAAGTTCTTCATGCGACGTAGATACAATGCCAATGAAGAATCGTAGTTCTCGAGTAGTCTCCAAATCCTTTTGCCACTCACTCTATTCCACCAGAGGGCGCTGTACGTAAGCGGTTTTTCTCATGCCCTGTGCGCAGTCAATACGACCAGGCTTCGAGATGAGCGAACGTATACATACTCACAGTATCGGAGTCGAATGTAGGTTTGCAGAAGGTACATTTGCAACGTCACATACTTCAATGGAAATTCATTTAATTAATGTCATGAAAGAAAGTATTTTAATGTGCAAATATTGAATGCCGTCGTGATGCTTCGATGCCTGGAGGAATGGGTTCTCTAGCGTGTAGGAACACGTACACAATTACAGACATATGTACGTGTGTATTGTATAATCTATACGGACTAATACACATGCCCGCCAGGTCGTTCTCAATGTAGCAAAAGAGAAATACGCAAACGAATGCTTCTGTTGCGGACCACAAGATAACGTCAAAGAATATATAAAAGGATATTTGAGTACATGCGAGCTTGCGGGTTATATAAAAGTTATTGTGATCGAAATTACCACTTGGCTTTTCTCATTAAACCCGATTGGATTAGAGTGTTTTGCCAGTGAAAAAAAAAATAAGGGTATGAAGGGAAAACGTATTATATTTTTAAACCAATTTATGCGAGTATTCTTTGTCAAAGCTTGCTTTGTTTTCTATAGCAGGAAATATGCACGAATATATATGTGTTAACATTGGTTGAAATAAATTTTGAGGCGTAAGTCATCGAATTAAAAACGAACTCCAGCATTTTGTTCTCTCTCACAAAAAAAATCCAGGAAAGGAAATATAGCATAACCTCCTAATAACGGACATCTATCTGTAGAGAACCTTAAAATGTCTAATGAAAAAAAAAATAAATATATAAATTCGCATAAGTATAAAAAGCAATTTGTGACATATATGGGACTCGAGACTTATCACTTCACCCCAACCTCTGGAGTTCCTCAGGAGAGTAACTTGGCTCCACTTTGTTCCTCATATATATAAATGATTTGTGTTATCAATTAAGCTGTCCAAAGTTGTTATACGCATATGCAATTATTTGCAAAGTCAACTTAATATATTCCAAACGTGATGTATCAACTATAAGCTAACAATTAATGTGAATTAAGGCAAAATTGTCACCTACACTAAGACGACTCCAATTATACTATATTTATCACTTGGCTGGATCTCCTTTACCTAGATAGAGCTCTATGGGGGACTTGAATGTTGTCTTCGACTCAAGACTGACCTTTTTGTAGACTTCTCGAAGGCTTTCAATACAATTGACCATCAAGTATTTTGAGAAAATGTGGGGGTGAGGTGATGGTTTCTCTTTCATATTTTGTGGTAAAAATTAATAATATTTTGGGAACTGGATTTAAATCCAGTGTGAGCTAAGGCCCATTACTGTATATCCTTTAGGTAAATGACATCAAGGACTCCTTTAATGCCTGCGATTATTTACGCTGTTGATACTGTGATTACATCGACGTATTTAGATTTGGATACGGCAGAAAATGTGCTAAGCTCATAACAAAGAAATTAAATATTAATACCAGTAGGGTCAAGTTTATGCTCTCCCTTTCCTTCTCTTACTCTTTATTTCACCTTTTCTTCTTTTCTCACCCCCTTTTTTCATAGTTTTTCCTTTTTCTTTCTTTTTTACTTATTCTTCCTCTTACTCTTACGTAATTTTTTATCTCATCATGACACGGTCCAATTCAGAAAGCAGTTCGCTTATTAATGTTAAGTTCTTCGCAAAAAAATGAGTCAATTTATCATCGAGTTATGCCTCACCTACATTCCTCATCTAATCCAGTTCCAAGTGAAAGGAATTTCGCTTGAGTGTAAAACTTATTGCACCAAAGGACTGGCATTTCGAGAATTTTAATAATAATAATTCATGCCTTCGCATTCTCCAAAAGCTTTTAGCCAATTACAGGGGCGTCCACCGGCTATGAGTTATTATTACGTCTGGTCCTGCGGAGCGTCTTAAGATCATTTTCGTTCCCACCATTCGCCATGGAGTAAGGAAAACCACAGAAAAATCTCGCCCCTGAAAGATGACCCCGAGGTTCGAACCCCTGACTTCCAAGCGCGCTAGGCACTGAGCCACTAGCCGAATTTTAAGGAAGAACATTGTAAAATTGCATAATAGCGCTTTCCACTGAAACTTATTAACTGTATCCACTACCTGTTCTCCTTGTCAATAACATTGTGTCTGCCGTAAGACTCACCACCCATAAAAGAAGAAAGGAACTAACTGAAATCCTTACCCAAATTAAACGATAAGAGGAAGCTACATCCACAAACGACTATCCTCTTAGCAATAAAATTTACACGTTTTCCCCTCATTTAATTCTCTTCGTTCCCCCATAATTTCGAATAGTCTGTCGCAGGTCTTAATTCTTGCGAAACGAAACATTAAAACAAGCCAGCGACGTATTGGCGACGAGGTCTTAACGACGCTGGCAAATCTTAAAACAAGCACGATGATACGGAGACTAGAGGGCGATGATGAAGCAGGGCGAGAGTTCATTAATGACAATAAGGAGGACACGTTTTACGATTTGCAACCATCCTCTTCTTACTCGAAGGAATAATCCCGTATTTATTTTATGCGTCATATTCCTACAAAGCGCCACTTCTACACGTTCTTGTCGGGGTGTGCGTGCGTATTTGTTTTTATTTTACGCTCTTGTGGTGGTATGACATTTCCATGCGCGCTGTCGGAGGAAGCTCCAGAATCGTTTTAACGGCGTTTATTTACCTCATTGTTGGGATGTCAGTCGACCCAGACGAGAATAGAAAGTATACGTACCGTCGTCGAGATTATAAACTAAATTATTCACGTTTTATTGTTATTGCAGCGCGCAGAATAACGGCTTCCCATGGCCATATTGTCGTAAATTACGTATTGTTAGTGTAATGGCGTTATAGTTTTTACTTCTCCGCTGCGATTCATCCACTACAAAGTTTCTATTTTTTTTATGTACAATACCGTCGTGTTGACATACTTTGTTTTTCGCAAATTTCATTCAAGTTCTAACACTCTGTAATAATTAAACCAATTAATGCATCTAGAACGTATCTCTTCGACATTCGTGATTATTTCAGTGGTCTGAATTGCCTACTACATTATTTCTAAAGACGGATTGTTGTAAATTGACTCATTGGTGTCAATCTATAAGGAATTTTCGCGATTATTGCGAACTTATGTAGCAATTGCTCAAATCACTGAGCACATGCGTGCATGCTGAGAATCTACATACCTCCACTCGCTCATTATGTGACCTATATTTTTAACCACGGCGTTGACACATCCACATTCCCGACTTCTTGGCAATCGGCTCTTATCAAGCCTATTCCTAAGTTAGCTACTGTATGTGAGGTGAAAGATTTGCGCCCTATTAGTATTTTACCAATCACACCAATATGCGACGAAGAACTTAGAGAAGCAGTTAGCAAAGTAAAACTGGGAAAGGCGGCCGAGGAGGATGGAATCACAGCTGAAATGATAAAATATATGGGAGACAAAGGTAACGAAGAACTACTTGACCTCTTAAACAACATTATAATAAAAAAAGAAATACCTAAGGAATGGAATATGGGAATAATTATGCCCATATACAAAAAGTGAGACTCTAAGGAATGCTCAAACTATAGAGGAATAACATTAACTAGCATCCCAGGAAAAGTATTGAAGAATACTAGAAAAGAAGACTCCGAGAGAAACTGGAAACAACATGGATTTAGAAAAGGAAGAAGCACCCACGACTTAATATTTGTAATCAGACAATTAGGAGAAAAACTAATAGGGAAAGGAAAGGAAATACATATATGTTTTATAGATCTTAAAAAAGCTTTTGATAGGGTAAGAAGAGAAGATGTATGGCAGAGCTTGGAAAGGAGAGGTTTAGAGAAAGGAATGATAGAGATGATTAAGGCATTGTATAAAAGCAATAAGAATAAGGTGAGAACTTCCAATGCAGAATCAGCTGAATTCGAATCGCAAATTGGATTGAAACAGGGATGCGTATTGAGCCCATTGTTATTCTCTATATTAATAGACGACGCTGTTAAAAAAGCTAAACAAAAAGGAAAAAAATATGAAAGTAGGAAACTGGAAAATGAATGCAATTAACATACAGGAACTAATGTTTGCAGATGATATGGTACTGATAGCACACTCGGAAGAGACATTACAGCAAAGCTTGAAGATATACCAAGAAGAACTAACAAAGATAAACATGGAGATAAACACGAGGAAAACAAACACAATGATAATAGCAGCAGAAGAAAGAAAACATAGCATCAAAATCGGGGAAAAAGCATTGAAACAAGTTAAAAGTTACAACTACTTAGGAACAATCATTGAAGACAATGGGAGAATAGAGAAAGAGGTAAATGAGAGGATAGGGAAATCCGCAAAAATATATAACATATTGAGAAATTCGTTTCTGGATAAAAAAGAAATACCAAAAGAAATAGAGACAGAGGTGTATAAAAGAGTGGTCAGACCAACATTAACATATGGTAGTGAGTCATGGATAACCACGAATAGAATCAACAGCAGAGTTACGGCCATGGAAATGAGATTCTTAAGAAGAATAGAAGGAGTAACTAGAAGAGACAGAATCAGAAACACGACAATCACTAATAGTCTGGGTATCAAACCAGTAGAAGTGGTCATAGAAGAGAGATAACTGGGATGGCTTGGACATCTACACAGAATGGAAGAAGATCGAATCACAAAGAGGATATTTGAAGCCAAACCAGAGGGCAAAAACAGAATAGGTAGACCTCGAAACACCTGGAAGGAGCAGGTGTATAGAACATTGGAAAAGAGAAGTATGGGATGGATTGAAGCCAAACAACTGGCTCAGAACAGGAACCTGTGGAAGATAAAAATAAGAAGGATACAGCAAGCTGTACTGGACAATCGCATTTCCGAAAAACCATTGCGATTTACCGCAGGGAGTCATCTTAAGCCCACTTTTGTTTTTCATTTGTACTAGTAACCTTCCCAACGTCTTAAAATATTGTAAATATCATTTATATGCGGACGACACCCAACTTTATTTTTCCTTCAACCCCTCCAAGCTCACCGAAGCTCAGAAATGCATAAACGAAGATCTGCATGATCTAGCAGTATACTGTAACCACCTACCGTTAGTACTTAATACTAAGAAAACACATCTTATTACTTTTGGTCCAAGAAATTCTAGACCTAATCTTGCCCAATCTTGACATTTATATTGGGGCCTGCAAGATTGATCCCTTGAGGTGTGTAAAGAGCTTGGGTTTGTATATCGATTCTTCTCTCCGCTTTTATCAGAATACTTCACACATCATAAGGAAGGTCGCCATAGCATTAAAATCAATTTTTATACATAGATATATACATATATATATACTACATATTTATACATCGATAGGGTGATAAGATTCATGCTTTGCAAGACTATTGTTTTGTCTAACTTTAATTATGCAGATACTGTATACACCTCCCGCATTACGGGTCAGGACTGTAAGAGAATACAGCGACTTCAGAATGCCTGTGTTCGCTTCGTTTACGGCAGGCGTGGCGTAATGTAGAAAATCAAAGATTTAAGTATTCTAAAGTTGTATTGGACGCGGGTGCTTCATAGTGCAATGTTCTTTATTAGCATTATTAAACGTAGGTACCCACTGTATTTGTACAATAAGGAATGACTCAGATATCAGGCACATTCGCGTGGCGTTCGTTCTGACAAAGCTAAGCACCACTCGGTTACTATAATTACCAAAGACACTAAGTATAACTTCACTATAGCAGGCCACGCGGTACCTATAGCGAAGTCTTAATAAACCTAAAGCTCAAATAGAAGGTGTAGCAACATGGGAAGATGGTAAACAGAAGCTCTGACCGGAGACCTCTAAACGAGTCGGAGCTTCTGTTTACCATCTTTCCATGTTGCTATACTCACATAACACAGTGACCAGGACAGCTAAAATTTTGGATAAGTAACGCCGTTTACATGTCGGGGTTTGAAACTTTAGATTATCCTTCCTTTTGACTTAGGAGATCAAACAAGCGTCGAAAATTCTAACTGCAATTTGAAATTACTGTCATTTATAATTATATTTTATCTTTTTAAGAAATTTGCGATTAATTTATGTTATAATTGTTCTCTTTTTTTGTTTCAGGTGAGTAGTCGTATTTGATACAACCACATAATCAAAGTGCACCTTATAAGGGTAAGAAATGTAGCTTTAATCTGCGGACTATAGATAGATCCAAAAGAAATGAAAATTCCAAAAGAACTTGCCCGATTCAAGGTATTTTTCGATCCTTATCAAAAGTTTCGAACAAATGGAATGGCATTGGTCAAGTGTACACTAAAATGTAGTGTATATTGTATGAATAAATAGCAAGTAGGCATAGACCAATTCGAGCCTTATTCCTTGATGACAAGGCAAGCTCGGTGTCATTTTATCCGTCTTTAATTAATGTTAGCGACAATCCAAATTTCTTACGTTTTCTTGATGGCGCTAACTTCGGTAATTGAGGCGGATTTAATCACAAAAGTCTCTCAATTTATGACCAGTTCAACAACGAAAGTTCAGCAAATACAGCGTAATTTCAACAGCGTAAGATTTTCTTAAGAATCCAGAGCAGTTTTAATTCACAATACAGTTCCATTACTTACGTAATACACGAGTTTTATTTAGTCACAAGAAATTGAGAAGATGTATACTTGACAATGTACTGGTCCTTCGAAGCAAGACTAGCTACCCAGACATATGTCGAAATCCTCCAGATCATTAGGTCAAAATAGTAAGATAATCGGATGCATGTCATTATTTTACATTGTTTTTAACGAAACATTGCTAAATACTTCACAACGACCAATCGAATAATACTGAACAAGCGTGTTTCGATACGGGTACTCGATTCTCCGTGCCGCGCGCTTCACCCCTCCACTTTGTTCTCCGCATGGCACTGAAACTTGTCTCTCTTTACCGAGACTATTTATAACTCTACCTCTTCCAACACAAAGATTGACTTTTAAATCAGCAGACATTTTTAAAAAAGAAGTCCATATTAAAGCTCACATTTTTTTGATTTTCCTTTATTACACGTTGTATTTTGCTCGAATAGAAGAACTATTACGTCATCCTAGTACAGCTCGACCGAAGTTTTAATTATACCCATCAATTTTTGTTCAAACTTGCATAATTACCGACATTAATATAAATTACGGAATCACATTTGCATCTGGAAACTGAGACGGCGGATTCAGACTCTCCCGCTCTCCCGTCGACCCGCCGCCACCTCCGCCACAGTCGGCCGACTCGGCTTCCCTTCGCCATCCGACTATACGAGTTACTCCCGGTACATTTACATATCTCTATTGTTGTAGGATGGCAAGTGTAGGATATAGTTTAATTAGTTCATAAGTTTGTACATTTCCTGAATTCGCGTCGATCCTCCGTCTCCGTTCTTCCTCGCGTTGCACTCCTTTTCCATCTCCATCCATTTTCCATCCGTTTCGCAAGTTTATCCGATCAATAAGGTCCCGAAGTTTAACCAAGTTTAGCATTTGTTATATAAACAAACTATTGCTTGCGCGGTTGTACGCTGTATGCTGTTTAGTGTACTACGGATGGAGGGATACACCCCGTATACCCGTTCTACTCCTATACGGTCGCCTTTGCTTGGTTAGTTGTCTTGATCTGGCTTGGAATTCTTGCTGTTATTGTTGTTATATCGCTGTTGCTCCTACTAATATTAATACCAGTACTCTTGTGTTTCACCAGTACTACTTGCTGTGGTTGCTTTACCCTTATACCTGGGTGTAATAGTAAAATGGTATGTTTGTTCGTAATGCTGAATTGAGATTGGGTGTTGTTTTGAGGAAATCGCTCCCTTGCTGTGTTGATTCTATCCTGGTTGTTAACACATGGGCTGAAAAGTTCCGGGCCTAACACATAGATGACGCTAGTTTTATTGCAGTCACCTTTCTCTCAGTTAGTACTAACCTGCTGTTAAAATTTCATGATATTCTATTCATTAGTTTGTGAGTTATTGTGCTAAGAGTCACGCTACTTTTGTTATTTTCAAAACAATGGATCAAAAACAATTTCGTGTTTTAATTTTACACTGCTTCTTGATGGGAGAAAATACCGTTCAAGCGAAGCAATGGCTTGAAAAGTGTTATGGGGACTCCGCTCCATCAGAAACAACAATAAAACGTTGGTTTGCTGACTTCAAACGTGGTCGTAGAGACACCGATGATGCAGAACGCAGTGGACGTCCAAATGAGGCGGTAACTCCCGAAAACCTCAAAAAAATCCACAAAATCGTTTTGAATGATCGAAAAGTGAAGTTGCGTGAGTTAGCTGGCATCGTAAAGGTATCAAAAGAACGTATTGGCTTTATATTGCATGAGCATTTGACTATGAGGAAGCTCTGGTCAAAGTGGGTGCCGCGTTTGCTCACGGTTGACCAAAAACAAGAACGTGTTGATGATTCTGAGCAGTGTTTGGCCATGTTTAAACGTAACAGACCGGAATCTTTGCGTCGATATGTGACAATGGATGAAACATGGATCCATCACTTCACTCCGGAATCAAAACGATCGTCATTTGAGTGAACAGCAACTGGTGAACCTCGTCCAAAGCGCCCGAAAGCACAACAATCGGCTGGAAAGGTTATGGCCTCGGTATTTTGGGATGTGCGTGGTGTAATATTCATCGACTATCTTGAAAAAGGAAATACCACCAACAGTGAATATTATATAGCGTTATTGGAGCGTTTGAAGGCCGAAATTGCAAAGAAACGACCGCATATGGCGAAGAAAAAAATTTGGTTTCATCAAGACAACGCACCGTGTCACAAGTCGATCAAAACAGTGGCAAAACTACATGAATTGAACTTCGAATTGCTCCCATATCCACCGTATTCGCCAGATTTGGCTCCCAGCGACTACTGGCTGTTCGCAGACCTCAAAAAAATGCTCGCCGATAAGAAATTTCGCACGAATGAGGAGGTTATCGCTGAAACTGAGGCCTATTTTGAAGCAAAAGATAAATCGTTCTACAAAAGTGGTATTAAAATGTTAGAGCGGCGCTGGAATGATTGCGTTGCTCTTGATGGAGATTACGTTGATAAACAAAGCTAATTTTGAACCAAAAAAACCGTGTTTTCTTTGTTAGGCCCGGGACTTTTCAGCCCATGTGTTAGAGGTAGCCTTATTACTTTCAATGTAAATTTTACGGGATAATATTGTTTTGCATCTTCACCGCAGAAAATTTGTGATGGAGTAAAATATTCCAGTACTCCCACATCCGCCATACAATCCAAACATGTTTCTTTGTGATTCTTTTCTTATTCTAACGCTGTTAATTGGAAATTGAAATGCTCCCATTACTGAACAATAAACAACATCCAAAGAGGCACGACGCACAGTGGAAAAATTCAATATCTAGAGAACGGATAGTTCTAGCAAACTACGGTTGGTCTCATTCGATTCAGGATAAAGAAATACTTGAAAATGATATTAAATTATAAAGATAAATTAGCTTAATATAGGATTTACCTATAATAATGTACTGGAAATATTGGTATATTCTGCACATTGACAGTTTACAATAAAATAGGATTATTTTAGAAACTAATATAATAAAGTAGGAGTTATTGTTACATTAATAATATATATAAGTCACCATCCGTCTTTTTAAACACATTTTTCTGTCAATTGTGATTTCCACTTAACATTGAAATTAGAAAGTATCTTCTTGTAATTGCGTTGGAAATTAAGGATATCTGATCTTCTGCAACATGAATCAAATAATCAAACGATTGAACATTCGAAGGATAGGTACTCCATAAATATTCATACAAATCACTGGTACTGTTACACAAATGCTACTAACCCCTAAATTGGAATAGTTTATACAGAAAAAAATTGCAGTTTCAAGGGGTCGTGTAATATAATGCACCTTAGTGCAATTTAATATAGTGTAATACAATGTAATGTAATATTGTGCAGTGTTACACGTTTCCTATGTTTTTGAAATTTTGTTGTTATTTTTTGTTTTTGGCAATGAAATATTCCATAAGGAAATTAAGAGATATTCTAAGTAAAGTTATAAAATTTTAAACAGCGCTGATGTACAAAACTGTGGTGATGGTAAGCCACTGTGATAATTTAAAAAATAATGTGCTCAGTGTTTTGTATGAGAAAAACGAGTTTTGCTTTCTTAAATAATAAAGATACTTCAAAGGCAACTCGCAAGTTGTTCGTAAATGATACAAGAAGTTCAATAAATCGATAAAAACTATGCTATTAAACATAAAATAAGAAAGTTGATACAATACTGTTGTAGGCAGCTGATGGTTTAGGATTCCTTGGATTAATGCATTCTGATTCTAACTTAATCAATGCCGATTTAAAGCAAGGCAAAGCTTTTTTTTAATCTAATTATATGTGGTATTTATACCTCAAATTGATTTATTCACTTGTCATATCTTTTTGGACTTGTATCTAGATGTTCATATCTAATTGATATTTACTATCCTAAAACTAGAAATCGGCGTATTTCTTAAGAAAAGATGATTGTGCCGGCCGGAGATCCAATGATTGCCTTGACCAAATCATATTTTTGACGATCTACTTTTCCTTCTATCAAAAATCTCTGCAGATCTTTGAAGAATGTTTAGGATCGTTACAGTGCCCAGAAATAAACCAACTCCCAATTCACAACAAATTTGATGTAATCGTTTGTTGCTCTAAAATGTCTCTTTCTCAATATTCCTTCTAACCAAATTTTATTCATAGAAATACATCCCCATACAATGGCTAATTTTTCCAAAGGCTAATTTCATTTATTGTTAGAAAGGGGTAATGGTTTTTTGGTAGAAATGGATTTCATGAAGCCTGTATCATGGCCGAAACTGTGAGTAAGAGAAGGATGAAATAAGATTTCTATTAGTTAACAAAGTCGAGAGGTACGCATGCTATTCTGCAGGAAGATTGTGTGTCTAACATCTAGAGACAAGATGTTCATACCTAATTGATATTTACTATTTTAAAATTAGAAATCGATGTATTTCCTAAGAAAAAATAATTTTGTCGGCCGCACTTATTTCCCCCGTTGCCCCATTGTGCGATGCAGGTTCTAGACAGCTTACCAGGACTTCTAGAATTCTTCTTGGGAATGGGAAACTCATTGGAGACGCTGTGCACATTCTAAAAGAGCATACATTGAAGAAGACTATTAAATTGCAGATATATTCAATTAAACACTTATTATTCTCTTTAATTCTGGGATATACTTCGTAGATATTGAAATATTTAGGGACAGGCATCCATTAGGACTTCGTCTTCAAAGACAATGAAGGCATAATACGTCAGACTAGAAACTAGGAGACAAAATTCCATAAAGTATACCCACGTCTAGCTATGGAGCAACCGTACCTTACCTGCAAGCATACGAATCAGACAGTGCACCAAATCTATTCGTCCGAAACAATGCCATTGTATTAGAATACAATAAAACAATTGATATTTTAATATTAGCCAGTTACTTTGTGTTTGTGTACATATCGCTGCTATACGTTCAATCTCGAGTTTAGTAACTGTATCCGTGTATATGTGTGTGTGTGTAAATGTGTGTTTGAATTTGAAATTTATACAATGCATTACGGCGGAGTAATAATGAAACAAGGTAGCGGGAGCTTGCAATAGCGATGCGACGCCGCTAGTATAGTAGTTATTCGCTATGTACAATAATAATAATAATCATACAATGGACGCTGCGGCACGGGGCGATGAATAATTTTGCTTAGTCGTAACCGTAGATACTGATTATTGTTTAAATTGATATATGTATGGCGATAGTTATTTCTGCAATAATTCGGCCGCCTCGCAATAAGGCCGATATTAATACGATTTGGGGGCAATTTATGTCGATGGCGTTTGGGGGAAAATTGCATTTCGGTCGGCGGTTGGCAACACTATATAATATCGAAGTGGATTCGAACGGAATGGTAGGGAATTGGAGCTGTTTACTGTTAGATCATTGTCTCGCCGATGCACCGTCCGAAGAGGATTACAACGTAAAATCTATAGCCAACGGTAATGTTTCCGTTGTTACTAGTAGCTTAAAATTTTGATGAAATGTATGGGTATTACGTTGTTCGAAATAATTAACGGATGCTTAACGATAACTGAATTTAAAAACTAGTTTGATTTCATACCTTTTTTAATTTCAGCATTTCAAAGTATTCACTGTATTTTCAGCTTGTTTGAACAAGTAAATTGTTAGAAATAACTTTGGATCTATTTCTCTTATAGACTTAGCACCTATTGAATAGTAAGCTGCAGGATTATGTTCAGAACTACATTTTTCCAAATTATCGGTTCTGGTTTTGTATAACCGATGACCCATCAAGTCGATGTTTTGACCGGTTAAAATATAGACTGGTTTGGGTCGATGTGCGAGAGCTCCCACTGTCATGGTGAAGACTGATGGTTGTTGTTTCTTACTTCTTCAAAGACTTCTAGTAAACAAAATGGTTGTGCACCATTTGGAATTGACCAATCTACGATTCTCTAGTGGTACTGTAGCCACATACCCGTTTATCCCAAAAAAATTGGCGACCATTTGCTTCGAGGTGCTTCTGGCTGGAACAACTTTTGTTAGGTTTTGCTCATCTTGGAAGGCCCATACAGTTGATTGCTGTTTACCTGCGGACTCATACGCATAGATCCAATATTCGCTACCTGTGTAAATATTATACACGGGTTTCGACGCACCACGATTGCATCTTTTAACCATTTCTTTGCACCAATCGATACGACCCTTTTTTTTTGAAATTATGCGAAATCCAACGCGTACATTTTTTTCACGGCTAAATGTTTGCGTATAATCTTGTGTATGCTTGTCATGTTAATGCGCAGGGAATGCCTCAATCCCATGGTACGTCGCGTGACGAACAACGGCCACGATTGAATTTATTAAACCAATGATATACAGTGGTTTTAGATGGTACTTCATCACCAAAAGCTGAAGTGAGTTGATCGATGCACTGTTGTTGAGACATCGAAAGTTGTAGTAAGTCATCTTCATATCAGTCAAATAATGTTAAATTTTGCGATGATGACGCATTAACACCATTGTTGGCAATTCCGTATATATAAATAGCAACCTATGTACACATAGAACTACGAAACGACTCAGTGAATTTATTCAATAATTTCGTTGGTGGTGCTCGAAAACATGGTGGCCAGGCGGCAGCTCAGATTTGAAATCGTTCCTTCCACAAGGATTTTTAATTAGTCCTCGTTTGTTTTCACTGCATACCTGTAAAACTTTTAATAGTTAATTATTGTGAAGTGGAGATTTATTTTCCTTTCCCACTTTTCGGAAGCAGTCTGAAAGATTCAAGAAGATTTGAACCCAATAATAGTGTCATGCGGTAAACATCACCTTCATCTAAATAGTTCCAAGTGCTCGATAATCCTGTCTGATAAAGATACGAGGGATATCTTTTAAGTTTTGCATACTGGGAGATAGAAGGCACCACTAGTCAAATGTCAGTGCTATAAATTAATCTCCAGCTTTAGTTAACCTAAATCCAAAGTACGTATTGTGTTACAGCTACAAAGAACTGTCAACGTTGACAAATTAATTGCAAAATGAAATTAAATCATTTTCATGCAATAACTTTTCATAATTTACGAAAACAATTATCTCAAAAGAACACCTCGCCAAGTTGATTTCTGGTTATGGCAATGAAGCACCACATCTGTCAACAATTTCTCGTTGGTATAGAGAATTCAAACATGGACGGATTATCCTCCGTACAGTCCCAATGACCTTTTTGCCTTTCCGAAAATCAAGAGTGGATTGCGCGGCTAAAGGGTCAAGTCGTCAGAAGGAGACTATCTATTTATCTATCTTTCTAATAAGGAAATTCATGTCCCTTTGTGAGTGTTGTTCTAAAATATAGTCTTGTGCATAATATCGCTAATCAAATTTTCTAAATATTAGTTTCACTAGAAGTATCTACATGCAAGAGCCGGTCGTCGTGGACGAACACCGGATTTTTTTTCATTAAAACCTAAGAGTCCTTGAAACGTTACGACTTCTCTGGATGTACATACTACATGCGAGCAAACTGTTAAAGTAGCTTCCTTGTTCTAGTCTCAATTTACAAACTGTGCATTGCGACATCGCACGCTGTATAACTTTGTCGAACTTTAAGATTAGGGCAGTGTTTACTTTACTGATATTGGTCTTAGTCGGAAAGATTTATTTATCCAAGAGTACACTGAGAAATAATTTGTTTTCATACTTCAGCTTGTTTCTTTGAAACACGAAGCAAAAATAGAGCTCTTCACCTCCCTAGGGGGCATCTACTTTCTACTAATACACCTTATGTTATTAATTCTGATGTATAATCAGTTTTTAGATACCCATTTCAATTTTTGTCACTTGCGCTACCTCCCCTGCGGATTAACACAGTGCAGCCCCTCTTTCCATTTCATCTTCCCCATGATCTGCTGGTCCAGATGCGTCCATGTACGTCCCCCATTCCACCGCAGCCTTCATTTTCGTTTTTTCTACATTCTTTTTTTTTGATCGGTTCTGTTTTTAATTAAAAGAGGGAAATAAACACGTCTACCCGAATTTTTAATTAAAATGCATGCGTTACCTATGGTATTGTACCTATTAAGGTTAATTTATAATCGTCGGTAATTGGACAGTCGAAAAATTTTAAACGCAATTATCAAGCAGGTTGTGTGCGGACTAGAATTTACGCGCTTCGCGCCCGAAAACAAAACCTTATTTTATCCGATTTCAATTTTCGGTATAATTCGGCTGGAATGGGATGTAACCGGTTGGGTTTTAGGAATAAATTCTGGAGAATTCATGTTCCAAAATTATATATATGTATATATATGTATGTATATATATGTATGTATATATATGTATGTATAGTAAAAGTTTGATAGATATAAAGAGAAAATGGAACGGTTTGAGGCGTAAATATTTAATCTAGTTTTGACAAATATTTTTTACATTTATTAAGGCATAAGCAAAAAAAAATGCATAAAAAGGCTTCCACGGCCAGAGTCAGCAATAAACGAAAGGTTTCCGGAATTGGACCGTGTTATGATTAGGTATAAGAAAAAATGAAATTAGGGTAAGAAGTAAAACAAAGAAGTAAAAAGGGAAGAAGGCGAAACGTGAGGAGGGTTGGGTTTCGCCTCGAGCGTACACGTCGAGTTTCCGTGCCACTTTGGTTTCCCTGTTTTCCTCCTGAATAGGCCTCCTACGACGAAGGCGTAGCGTCGAGTCCCGTCTTTCTCTTTTCTTTTCTTTTTTCGCTTTTCTTCTTTTTTTTTCTTTTTTTTTATTTTTTCTTTTTTCAGTCCCCTTTCTCTCTTTCCTTCTCTTATTCCTTCTTTCACTTTTTTCTCCCCTTTTTCACGTTTTTCCTTTTTTTATTTCTTCGTATTCCCTCTTACTCCAATTTAATTTTTTCTTATATCTTAACATGACACGGTCCAATTCCGGAAACAGTTCGTTTATAAGTAAAAAAACATCATTTTACTAACGGACTTTTGAAGAAAAAGACTTCAGGTGCTTATTCTCAGCACACTGTATTTTAATTATTACAACGTACACAGTCAGGCAACAAGTTCAGCAGCTGAAAAGGGAGCATGGGTACGAAAATCACTATTTCACAAGCGAAATAAAAGAATACAGCGTATTTATTTAGAGATTAGAATATACAAAGTGGAGCGAGAAAGATTATCCAGGTCGTTTTCAGAGCGGCGAATCCAAATTCGAAATTTCTGGTGATAGGGACCGATTTTTTAGTCGAAGGACATCTAAGGGTGTCTATCGCTAAAACGTGGATGATATTCGGTGATATTATGGAAATATTTTTCGGTGAATGGCATGGGAAGGTAGATAAGAAATGAAGGACTATGGAAACAGGAACAATTTCTGAAAATAAAGTGTTATATGACTGCATTTGCTTTGATGAATGTTGGAATTTAGTTTGTGTTGACTCCAAACTCTCTACGATCTTTGCATAATCTTTTTACGGCGGAAAAAGAAAAGGAAGTCATTGGAAATGTCTTGGCCACCATAATTCTGTAGAGAATTGTGGGATAGAGACCCAACTCGCCAAAACATTCATGGGAATACTTTGGTTTTTGATTTTTTTTTACATAACAAGTGTATCTTTAATAACTTCTTTTTAATATTATAATTTCTAACAAATATACATGTATGGTTTCTCAGATTAAAAATATGTTGTTATCCTTTTTTAATGTATCGATTTTTGTTCTTTTTCTCTTAGAAAAGAAAGTTTTTTTTTCCCTGACATGATTTGTTACTAAATTCGGCTGATTTCCGATATTTTATTTGAAGACTATGTATGTGAATAAAGTGACCAAATTCAAAATTTTAAAGTGTATTGAAACATGTAATTTTGGCAAATAACATTCTTCATTATTCTCTATTCTTGCTAAACTTGTTATTTTTCCAACTGAAACCTTTGTGTATTCTTATTTGTCGAAACGTCAAAACCTAATCTGACAACCGCATGTCAACGGTATCACTGAATCACCTACACATAAGCGCTGTCACTAACGCCACAGAATAAGTCAATTTACACGTTTTTAAAGTTACTCTATCAACTTAAATTTAAAGAAGAAAAATTTCATGACTTGCTAGAATTCACAGTAAGAAAGCTATCGGTCCATCGTGTGGCTGCATACTTACCGCGAAGCAGATTAAATAGATGTACGATACAGATAACACATTCTAACCATGCGGATCTCATTAATTAATCTCCTTCGATAGTATTGAACCACGTCTGATTATTAAATCAATTACGGTTAATACGATTTCCGGTCCTTGCAGCCTTTTTGAGTTCGCTCCGTACGAAAAGTGATTTATCAAGCACGCTAATGGGATATAATTTGTCTCGGTAATTATCGACGAAATACGGTCTTGTTTACCGAAATGCAATCCGCTAATATCGAGTGTAAATAAGGACTATCCGGTTATCGCAATATATCGCCGGAA
The DNA here is from genome assembly GCA_023509865.1 of Trypoxylus dichotomus. Classification (NCBI taxonomy): domain Eukaryota; kingdom Metazoa; phylum Arthropoda; class Insecta; order Coleoptera; family Scarabaeidae; genus Trypoxylus; species Trypoxylus dichotomus. The sequence continues at coordinate 86,100,146 of CM042074.1, read as the reverse complement.
ATCGCGTAAAGCGAACCGCGAATTACGCTGTCTTCAAGGCTGCAATTTGAACCCTTCTTCGGGCTGCAGCTTTTCAAAAGCACGCCTTTTAATCGCAGTCCTTTTCCGATTTTTTACTTTACACGTTTTGCGGTTATAACAAAAGACGGTTATTATCGCTCTCGTAAATCAGGTAACAAGGGTTATGGCGGATAATAGCGTTCGCAAGCTGTGAATTTTATGCCCGTCTTAGTTACAGAAAGGACGAGGAACGTTAATGAACCGATTACCTGGTGTCTTTTTATTGGGTTTTAAGTGTGCTTGATACTAGGGCACAGTGATTAGAAGGGCATATAAAAAAATCATTAGTCAACTTCGTGATCGTAACAATTTGAAGTCGTTTCTTTAGAAATACGCGCTGAATATGTAATAATTAAATAAGTGTGGAAATTTGTATACAGTTTCCAATACGAATAACTTATTTACAACGCAGTATCACTTTTAATTGTTTCCAGGTTGCATTATGGGGCAAAGTGATTGAAATCCTTTTGGAAATGTAAAAATATGTTATAAAATGCATATGCTTTAATACAGGATGTCTATAAATTAATGAAAGGTATTTGAATTTCCTGGTATTTATTTTTTAGCTTTAAGATGGAGCTAAGTACTCGTCAACGCCTCGTAGGCGTAACATAAAAATATGAAAAAGGAACCAATTTTAGTGATATATACCAATTTACGAGTATTGAAAGATAATTACAATAAAATTGTTTGCTAATTTTGATATTTTAAATTACTTCCTAGCTTAATTTCAGATTAGACTAGTCAGTGAAAGCCACTTATATATTCAGTAATTAACACATGGGCTGAAAAGTCCCGGGCCTAACAAAGAAAACACGGTTTTCTTGGTTCAAAATTAGCTTTATTCATGAACGTAATCTCCATCAAGGGCAACGCAATCATTCCAGCGCCGCTCTAACATTTCAATACCACTTTTGTAGAACGATTTATCTTTTGCCTCAAAATAGGCCTCAGTTTCAGCGGTAACTTCATTCGAGCGAAATTTCTTACCAGCGAGCATTTTTTGAGGTCTGCGAACAGCCAGTAGTCGCCAAATCTGGTGAATACGGTGGATGTGGGAGCCATTCGAAGTTCAATTCATGTAGTTTTGCCATTGTTTTGATTGACTTGTGACACGGTGCGTTGTCCTGATGAAACAACATTTTTTTCTTTGCCATATACGGTCGTTTCTTTGCAATTTCGGCCTTCAAACGCTCCAATAACGCTATATAATATTCACTGTTGATGGTATTTCCTTTCTCAAGCTAGTTGATGAATATTACACCACGCACATCCCAAAATACCGAGGCCATAACCTTTCCAGCCGATTGTTGTGCTTTCGGGCGCTTTGGACGAGGTTCACCAGTTGCTGTCCACTTAGATGACGATCGTTTTGATTCCGGAGTGAAGTGATGGATCCATGTTTCATCCATTGTCACATATCGACGCAAAAATTCCGGTTTGTTACGTTTAAACATGGCCAAACACTGCTCACAATCATCAACACGTTCTTGTTTTTTGGTCAACAGTGAGCAAACGCGGCACCCACTTTGAACAGAGCTTTCTCATAGTCAAATGCTCATGCAATATAAAGCCAATACGTTCTTTTGATATCTTTACGATGTCAGCTAACTCACGCAACTTCACTTTTCGATCATTCAAAACGATTTTGTGGATCTTTTGATGTTTTCTGGTGTTACCGCCTCATTTGGACGTCCACTGCGTTCTGCATCATCGGTGTCTCTACGACCACGTTTGAAGTCGGCAAACCAACGTTTTATTGTTGTTTCTGATGGAGCGGAGTTCCCATAACACTTTTCAAGCCATTGCTTCGCTTGAACGGTATTTTTTCCCATCAAGAAGCAGTGTAAAATTAAAACACGAAATTGGTTTTGATGCATTGTTTTGTAAATAACAAAAGTAGTGTGACTCTTAGCACAATAACTCACAAACTAATGAATAGAATATCATGAAATTTTAACAGCTGTCTTTTGAAGGTTAATACTAACTGAGAGAAAGGTGACTGCAATAAAACTAGCGTCATCTATGTGTTGGGCCCGGGACTTTTCAGCCCATGTGTTAAATACTTTAAAATTACAACCTTTATTCAAAATGCTGTCCATGTAAATTTAAAGACAAATTCATCATTCCTTTCATACTTTCCCTTAATACTTCTCGTCTGTTATTTACAGCCTCCACAATTATTCATTGTAATTCCTCCAAGGTATGGATACACATTATTTTTTATATAACCAAACATGAAATAATCCAAGGGGCTCAAATCTGGTGACCGAGAAGGCCAGCGGTCTCTAAAATTGTTAGAAATAGTTTAATGTTCTCTGCTCAGTGTAAGCTGTTGTAACTCATCATCATGAAGTTGTTGAATAATGGAATCTAAAATCAATGTTTTGATCAAACAAAAAAAAGCCAGTAATTCTTCTTCTTGACATAGGTAATCATATACCAATCGTCTGAGGGTGTAATGGAGTTTCTACGACAACATGAGGATTTCTTGCAAATCAAATTCTATTATTCTGTTTTTATATATCTGCTAAACTGAAACCATACTTCGTCACCGATGAAAATAGTATTCAAGATATCGTCCTTGTTTAACACTTCGTTGAACCTTTCACAGTACTGGATGTAACAGCGAAAATCCAGAGTTAAGAATTCAAGAATTTTCTGGTAAGCTTTTCGACAGGTACCAACCTATAAGTTTGTTTGGGCTGATAAAGCTACGTAAAGATTTTTCTGGACTCACATCTATTCTTTGATTAATATACGCAACAACTTGTTAAGTAAAAATAGTAGGACAATCTGTAGATTTTTCTTTCAGAATAGTCCGTGTTCTCACGTTTGAAATGATCCTGGAACAACTCAGCAGGGTTGCAATCAGGGCTCTACTGCGGCCACTCCATTGTGGGTACGACTCCTTCAGAAGATTTGTCTCGAAAATGAATTATAAGCACCTTTGAAAGTGGTCGTTATCTTGTTGATAGGTGTACTTCTTTCAAATTAATTTACATCTAGTCGGTACCGCATTGTTTTATAGGATTCTCAAATACACATTTAATCTTCCACTTCTTCCGTCTCCCAAGCAACCCCATACCATGAAGTTTCCTTTTTTCATGTTTCATTGTTTTTGAAATACACTCATCTAATTTTCTTTTTCCATGGATATTTTTCTAATCATTTACAGTGAAGTCTTCGTGAGCATTTGTTCAATTTAGTCTTTTCCGTTTGTGTATTGAACTTAACAGTGATCTTCTCACAGCTATAGGACCTTTCAGACCGACTTTTATTTGTCTACATTCAACTGTAGACACACTTACTAACTGATGGCGTTGTAAATTGAACTCTGCCGTAATGTTCGGTGTGGTAATTTTGGGAAAATCACTCGGATGTATTGGATAAGTTATTCCATCGTTGATCTGGGCTTTTCACTTCGCTATCAACATTAGATTGTAAATGCTATTCTAAGAAGACTAGTATGAATTTCCCTCAATATTTCTTTAAATAGTAAGTGTAACAGAATATATTAGGTTCGATTAGACTTATGAACGGAAGTCTATGTTCTATATTTCGCGCTACATGAATTTAGAAATCATTAAACTAAATGAGTTCGTTCTCAAGGCAAATTATCTTCGTATTTCGCAGAGATAATCGGTGACTGGAAATGTATACTTAAATAAAACTTTCAGAATAGAGAAAGGGTTCACACAAAAGCGTTCATATTTGTAGTAACATTTATAATCATTATGATACCTAAAATGGTAACACCGAATGTGTATTTCTTTTCATTATTTCGTCAACTAACATTACGACATTTGCCTCAATTGCACTAGTCTATAAAATCCCGTCCGATTGACGGTTTAAATTAACCTCGCTCTCGTAAAACGGCGAAAATTTCTCGAATGTTCGGTATTTTGATAAGTACATCACGCATGATGTTCACACCACCGACAGTCGCTGTCGAGCTGTAATTAGTCGGCGTTCAACGCGATGTACCGCGCTGCCCTCCAATGTAGCAGGTTTAGATTTGACGCTATGTGGGGCCTTCGCGTGAGACCCACCTCAATGGAGGGAATGAATATACCTATACGATGCACGGGCAACTCACACAGACGCACGCAGAACTTGTAATCAATAGTAATATAGCGTAGCATGCTCGCAGACCTGACTAATAACTATTAATACGTCTTACTGCCATCACGATATATCAAACACACCCCCGTCTCGGCCCGCTTCCATCATTCGCTCCTTTTACCCCACCTTTAGCCGTTCCCTCGAAAACTCCGCATGGAAGAACGGATTCGCGATGTTAAATGCGCTTCGTCGTTCTCTGACAGGTTCGTCTGCATTTCGCAACAAAGTTCTATGGCACGTCACCTCGCTACGAGTGAGTTCGGTTGCGCACAGCTTTCCCGGTCCCCACGATGCAGCACGTGAGCTTTATATTAGAGGTGTAATCTACATACTATTTGCGATATTGAGCTTAAACTTACACTCGACGTCTTTGCTATGGTTACAAAATGAATAGAAAAATGTAGATCTTACAGGTACGAGAACCGCCTGAAATGTTTTTGAAATCGACAAGAAAACGATATTGGTGTGGTTTTTTATTTTTATTTTTCGATGTATTCTCTTCGAAAATCAATACACTTTTTTTGCGAAACCACCTGATTTGCTACACAAAACACACCCTTACACAACAACTATTGACAGTAGACGTCTGAAATTTGCCGGCCAATGAATCTACTGCAACCTTCGTGTGCCATCTCTTGCCTATTCCGGAAACATTTCAGGTCGCCCCCGTAACTATCAGGGTATTCTACAACACAGCAGTAACAATATGTGGAGAGGAAGTTTTGTCGTGAAACGCTCTAAATTTGGAACTAAATTAAATGCAGATGTTAGTTCATTTTTCGCACATGCGAAAGAGAAATAAAATGCAGCTTTTCTCTGGTAACACGTGTAAATTTGGCGTCATAGATGTAACACGAAATATTATTGTTTTGACATATAGCACCTTGTGAAATTAGTCTATGTATTTTTGACCGATTTAAGATATACAGATACAAACCTATAATATTTTGTAATAAATTATCAGCAAATATCAAATATTGTGGATTCCTTTACACGGTGGGTGAAATTTTGTGTAACTAGTCCTTTGATTTTATTTACGTTCACTATTGTCATACGTTTGCATTTTTATGTCTATTTCTGTATATTAAACTTTGTATGCTGTATGTGCTTTGTTTATAATATTGTCGTTACATAACCATATCCTTCAAAATTACTGACAAATATGTTATTATACGTGGGTTGTCTTTTTAAGTTTTGCATTTACAGCTGGAATAAAACTGTAGATAGCTTTTAAAGACTATTGTTGACTATATTTTCCAAGAAGGTTAATGCACTTTTGCATGCACTGAAACCAACTCTGGAGGTAGTTATTGTACACTTTTATTGGTACAGTCAGAGTTGCGTTTTTGAAGGCATCATAAGACAATGCGATTCATTTAACCCATTTATATTCAACATGATTATGGATAAAATAATCAGAAAGCTACCTAAGACAGCAGGCTACAAAATGGGCAATACTTACTTCAATGCTGTCTGCTACGCAACTTGCAAAGATTGCTTCACTGCTTTAATCATCAGCAAAACAACTAAATATAATGTCTAGTAACATCCAGAGAACCAGTAAGATACAAACTAAAGCATGATCGAACAACCGAATCACTCTAAATACTTGCTCTGAAAATATATATAGTCAAGTCTGGGAACAAACAATGGGAGCATCTTAAATCTCAGGCTGCTTAAGAGACATACGGAGGAACAAATACCTTAAAAGGCCTGTAGTAATATACGTTGCTGAAACAAGACCAGATACCTCCAAGACGCAGCAAAGGATGCGGACAGACTGAAAATAATAAAAAGTATTCATGGAAAACCACTACTTGCCAGAATCAGAAGCGAAGACGTACGTCAACAAAACAAAATACAAGACGTGGGAAAATGGATAAGAAAACGAAGAAAATATTGGAACAAGCACGCAAGCAGAATGAGCGATGATATACTGGTAAAAGGTACCAAAATAAATAACCCTGTCGGAAACAGAAATCAAAGCAGGCCATCAAAACGATGGAAAGAATCCTGGACATCTACATCTGAAGAGACATAGGCAGTACTCTACCACGTGTAGACAGGAAGATGAAGAAGGCATCGATTGCACTTTCTAACGGTCCAGCCGTTAGAAAAAAACCTTTGACCACGCAGTCCATTCTTGAAAAGGTAAAGAATTTGGTGGGACAGGTCCGGACTGTACGGAGGATGGTCTAACAATTCATCATTTGGTTGCGTTAGAAATTCAATTGTTTTGCGTGCTCTATCCGAACTTGCATTGTCTTGGTGGAGGATGAGTCGTCGTTCGAGGTTGCTTTTTCGAAACTCAACGATGGCTTGACAAATGGTTGTATACCAATCAGCAGTAACAGTTCTTTGATCTTGTAAAGGAATTATTACTGCAAGACCTGCTTTTTGGACACTTGGAGAATAGACTTTTGTCGGCTTTTCTTCACCCAAACAGATGACAGGCGCTTATTTTCTAGCACCACTGATGATGTACACGTTCTTGGAATTTCCGGCGTTGAAGGGATCTAAAGTTTTTTGACACCAATTCACCCTAGCTATTTTCTGTTCTTCAGTCAACAGATATGGTATCCAATGGAAACCTATTTTCACACACGATTCTTCATGCAAAATTTTTTGAATTGAGGGCTTTCAAATCCCCGATGATCATCAATCTCGCGATATGTCACATGTCGTCGTCGATTATCTTGCGCACATCGATGTTTCTCTGAGTGACTCCCGTTTTTTAGTGCATCCGCTGTTAGATTGCCGCTAAGACTAATCCGTCCACAGCCGCAATGATTGGCGGGTTATTTCCAAAGCTCTGCATTGGTGTCATCCATACCGGTCGATTTTCTGTTTGTAGTAGCCCTCAATGCTTCTGTCTGTTCTATTAAATTTGTTTCATCTAAACCTTTTACGTCTACGTCTACGTCATTTGTCATTTTCCTGATTGTTTAATGATTTCATTGCTTCTTCCCCTTCTTCTTCCGAATGATATTTGATGACCTGACGATGTTCCAAATTATCATCAATCTTCGTAGGTGGAGTAAATAATGTCGATCTTACGACAACCAAAATTCTACCCATCCCACCAAATCCCCCATTGAAACCTTTATAGGTACATATTTGATCCACTTGTCGTCAGAGACAAGAAACCTAGTGACACGGCGGAACTCGACAACCGTTACGACTATGACAGACGGCCGTGAAAGTCTGAAGTACTATTTAATCTGTCCACACCAACGAGAAAATGACAGAACCCAATAGTGTTCAGGTATGTGAATACAAAAACTATTGATCATGATTTAGTAAAATTCGCAAAATGTGAGTTATACACGATGCAACGTTACCAGCTGTATGGAAAACACCTATGAGAAATACAATATTCTGCTAGGCAACTAAAAATTGAGCATTTAGTAATGCCATTGGGTGTACTCATAACACTCAAGGGGAGCGTGTAAGGAAGAGAGAGAAAGCCGATAATTATTAATGCCGTTTCACTGTTCGCGTTCCATCCACGAACGAAAACAATTATAATTTTTTTCGTTTCGATATGCTTGCGTTTTCGCTATGAAATTAGTTATGTAAATTTATCGGAGTAAACTTATGATGTTTTGATTTATAAGAGTTCGGCCGCCTTGTCCGCGCACAGAACCATATCCATCAGCGAAATGTTACTTTTAATGCGCGCTATATATAATTTAAAACGGGCCGGCGTAAAAGCCCGTTCGCGTGAGAATTTCTTCCTCGGTAAGTATTATGCTGTACGCGTGTATATGTTGCGGCCGTTGATTGTTGGCGTTCGTCCATAGGCAAGCAAGTTGTTAATAGGAATAAAGTCGTAGTAATGGAAGAAGCAAATGGTTTTAAATTTCAAAGTACGAAGCGGCCATTTTGTTGCTGTATCGTTAAGGGAGACGTTTATGGACTCCTTTTCTCGATGGCTAATCGTGTTAAAGCTGGTGCACACGCGAAAGATGGTTATCGTATGCGACATTCGCTGAAATGTCTTCCGTTTAATGCTCTAAATGTTTTCCTTAAAGTTTCATTATAATGGAGGGTAATAATGAAACCTACCTTTTATTTATTGGAAATACAATAGGAGCTCAACAAAATCTGTAATTTTATTGAATAGTTTTTGGGGGAAAATATACCACTGGTGAATTTACAAAGAGATACTTTTGGCGACATGTTTTTCTAATAAAATATCCTTGTTCTTGACGTGATACTGTTGACGATGGATTCTCATAATAACTAGCCCAAACAACAACTCTAGTGATTAAAAGTATCCTGGTATCAAGTGATAGATGTGTACGTACACGTGCAGTATAGACCATAGATGATATTTGGACAATATTTTCGAAAAATCATTAGTACTTTGTGGTAGATATAGAAATAACTGGATTTGCAACAAGTTTTCTAATCACATTGTAACAATATGTTTGTAATAGTAATTACTATGACCTACAAAGTAATGCACGTGTACCTTTAGTTGTGTAACCTAATAATATACGAAAATAGTCTAGGAAATTTCCAGCTTAACGCAGAAACAAGTCTTTGTCAACTTCAGCTTTATTTCTCAAAATAGTCCCCCAGTGAGTCTTATGCTCACATCCCAGTAACGCTCGCATCTCTTTAATCCATCCGCATTGTAGTTGGAATGTTGTTCAGCAAAATGGGCCTTCACTAATGTGTTGGCGTTCTTCGATTGAAATATTCGTCCCTCGAGTGAGATTTGGAATGAAGGAAAAAAAAGTTGATGGGGTCAGCTCTCGCAAATGCGTTGGTCTATCAATTCGTGAATTTTTGCTATGGCTACCACTGAGTTATAAGACGGTAGATGGTCTTGATGAAACAAAGCTTTCGTTTTCTCCAAACACGGCCGTTTTTTTCATCAATTTTTGTGAAATATGCCCCATTACTTCTTTCCTTTGAAGAAACTGGAAAACTGTACCCGCTTGTATCGCTGTCTCTTGAACGGCAGACCAATGTGTATTATATTTAATACAGCAGTTTTCTAAGCGCTTTTTTAATTTCTTTCAAGGTAGTCAATTAACATCAAAAGTAATCATCATAACTTTCCCGGCCGATGGAATCATCACCTTCTTCGGAGCGCATCCACCCTTCGCAGAGCACTGTTTCAATCGTGGTTTGGTCTCAGGAGTCCAGTGGTGTGTTCAAGTTTCATCTACGGTTATTAATTGACACCGAAACTACGATTTATTTCGCTTAAACTACTTTAACAGGGCTTTGGAAATGTTTGCTTTTGGGAATGTTTGAATGCGCTACCGGTTCCAAGTGAGCGACTACGGCATCCAACGCTCGGTAAGCTTTCTCATGCCTAACTCTTTTCTCAGTTACGTTCTTTCGAGATATCCCCAACCTGTACTGTCTTTCTAGCCTTAATTCTAACACCATTTGGTAAACCTTTTCGATGTTGTAGGTAGTGGTTGCAGTTTTTGGGCCATCAACAAAGGTGGTTCGACTACGTATAAATTTAGCTGTCTAAAAGATAACTGTGGCAAATGATGGTGCGAATACTCCGCGAACAAATGCAAGAATTTAATGTGATTTCTTTTTTTTCTCTTTTTTCTGTTTTTTTTCTTTTTTTTTTTTGTTTTTACTTTTTTTCTTTTCTTTTTTCTTTTTGTTTTTCTCTTTTTTCCTCATTTGCCTTTCTTTTTATTTCTCCTTATGTTATCCTCATATTACTGACTCTGCTGGCGAAAATCCGAATATTCATTGCATCGCAGTCATCAAGTACAACTTTAAATTAGCTGAGATACAAAATTACCTTAATCTTTGAGTTAGCAAAATTCAGCAACCTCTGGTCAACTTTTGTTTGATGACTATTTCACATTGAAAGAGTATCGCCAGCATTTTTGCAGACATCCTGTACCACAGCAAGTGTTGCAATTCTTGCAAAAAGGAAGCGTTTTTAATTTGACAATAAAAGAAGGCGACCAAGACAAAGTAAACAGACGCGAATAAGGAAAATAAAAGAAAATAACGATTTCCAATATCTCGACCTATGTGACGTAAAGAAAATCAATCAGGGACACCAAAAATAAATACGGTGCAAAGAATAACAATAACCTAGCATATCGACTGTAGTTAAACAGCGGAATCGTGTAAGATTAACTTTATTTAAATAAATTACTCTCCGAATCGTATACAACCGAACTACCTACTTTATGTTAGTTCATTTCAAAAGATAATAAGGTGTAACGCTCAACGGACAAGATCGATACCACCTGAACCAACAAATCCCGTTCCGACTGACTATTTTATTGATTCTGTGCAACACCTAAGAAACACCGCTTGCGAAATGTATATGCGAACCGTTGCCATAAATCACCCACTCTATTTTAAAGGCAGATATTGTAATTTGGAGCACTTTTATCGGGTACTTTTTATTCTCGCGAGCCGTAAGTAGTGATATTGTGCTATTTAAATTACAACTCAGTTAACGTAGCTGATTTATTATTCAGGTAACATTTCGTTTTCCTGCGAGCTCTAATTTTTCGTATTGCTGTACGTTGGGATTGTGCGATCGGTACCGTAATCTGAAGTTCTCTTCCATATTATTAAGAGAAACGTTTGTGAAATTATACAAAGTGGGGCATTTAAATACAGCTTACATTATATACTTTGAATAGCCTATGGAAGGAATAATAAAACCGAATTGGAACGGGGCGAAACCGTGAAAAGGCACACGGAATGCCTCTTCCATGCTGTTACTCCAATATACATCATATGGACTTCAAACTTAAATCAGTTGATTCTTTTCAACTACATATGAGCACTTTAATTTCATGCAACGCATTATTTTTAGCTATGCGAACATAGTGGATGATGTAGGATACAGCAGGTGCCCTTTTAAATGAAAATCAGTTAAGTTATGTGATTTTTAAAACGGTTCCATTCCCAGTGATCATAACTGCTGTCTGTACGAAAGCAAATTGATTGAGAGCAATAAATTAACTGAGGTAAGAGTTGTAAAGATTCAACAAGGATATCTCCTGTATTCACACAAATTACATAGAAAGCACTCTAGTGATGGAAAAGTCACTGATAACTTCACTACAACGTGAAGTATGGGGTTTGGAATAAATTTGTGTAGGGATTAGAAGATGAAAGTGACAAAAGTAGGTGATACTTCATACTAATTATCAGATGTTGAATGTATGTATATAGTTCAATTTTAAAGGAAAATATTGAATTAACAAATAACGATTTAATTGTAAAACACTCAACCAAAAGTCAATCTTCTAAAGTAACCTGAAACGAATTAAAACCCAAATAAATCTGATGGATCTATTAGTATCCATTAATGAATTAATTAAGAAAAATAATTAAAGCGTAGAAATTAAATGTGTTTAACAACTAAAATTTATATGAAACTTTCTTTGGTTTTTCTTGTAATGATAAATTACAATTTCCTTGTAGTTACCAACTTTTTAAAATTTCTGGAAAAAATATCAACGTCGGTAGGATTTGAATCTACGCCCTCTGGCTTAGTAGTGGAACGTCATACCACTAGACAGATATTTTTTCAGGAATTTTAAAAGGTTGGTAATTGCAAAGAAATTGGGGTGGTAAAGATATTGTGTGAGAAGAACCGTCCAACTCCCGATGTTTCGATGGTGTCGCTGGGATCTTCTTCGTTATGATCAGACGATTTTTCCTTAGGTTTTTAATTCTTTTCTGCCTTTTAATTTTGGGATACCATTTTGTTTGCTAATGAGAATCTTCAATTTTCTTTTGTAAATTTCAATGTTGTAATTTTCTTCTTTTGGTTCTATGCACTTGGTCAACGTGAATGTTGAGAAGACCTTTATTTATTTAGTTAGTTATTTAATTTGACCAACATTCAAAATGGTCACCGGCCCTGTGTTGCTTGAAGGAACGCAGGACCGGCAGAACATTGACAGTGACGCATGGCCTCCGCGAGGCAATATAAAGGACACGACGCGAACCGAACAAGAGCGTCCAGAAGAAGATAGGTGAGATCTCCTCGAAACATCGATTTAGACGAAACAGTTCCTTCCGGGGTCAACAGCACTCACGGTCAGAAACTTAGGAATATTATTTCACATACTGTAACCGCGAAAACATCCGCTACAACATATATGACAGATTAAAACAAAGTAGGCCGATACAAAAGAAAAACTAAAATTTAATTTAGGCAGAATTCAGTAGATTGACTCGGGTGGCAAAGTTGCTTATAAGTAAATTCAAAAATGTCTATGCTGTTAGGAAGTCGGTTCAATTCCCATGCAGCCAAATTTAACGGGTAGCTGAATCCATAAGAGGTTCTGTAAAAAGCTAGAATGAAGAGACCCACATTACGGGCATTATGGAAGCAGATTTGAGCAAGTAAATCGGGATATTTATATCCCAATTTGAGTAGGAATGAAAGAATTAAATATCTAAGAAAGATCCAAGAATTCGTATTTATTTTTTATCTGGGCAAAAGAAGAAGAGTCTGCTTACGTTTCCCTGTCAGTTGCATGCTGTTCTTCTCACAGCAGCGATGCTATATGCAACAGGATAGAAGAAACTAGATGTAACTAAGAGCGAAACATCAGCAGACTCATGCAATTACGATGCGGCTTCAACCAGGAAACCTAAATTTTTTAAAAGAAAATAAATACTGTAGATATCTACAACAACATATAAGCACTCGAAGAAATAGGAAAAACGAAAGATAGAAAGTACGAAAATAGTACTTTTTGACTGGAAAACAAAAAAAAACCAACAAGAGAAATCAGACATGCTTGAAAAAGTGGGCTACCATACCAACGAAACGTTGCAGTATAAAATTAAATAAATAAGAAAAATTTTATTATTTTTTCCTTTCTCTTTCAATAAGCCCCCAAATTTTCCAGACAGGAAACTCGAAGTTGAGAATGAAATTGAAAGGTTGAAGTAAGAAATTCAAACTAAGACAATAAAATAAATTTTCAACATTCTCTTTAGAATGACTCTCTGGATGATATTCATGCGGATTTTTTGATAAGAGGTCTTAAGCTAGTAAGCGATAGTGCATATAGTTTCCATGAAACTTTTTAAAATCTTAAATATCGAATTTCCGTTGCCAAACGATGAATTACAATTTCCTTGTAATTAATAACGTACTTAAAAATGTTTTTCTGAAAAAGTTAGTTCCGGTAGGATTTGAACCCACGTCTTCTCCCTTCTCGGGGCAGCGTCTTCACCTCTAGACCAGGGGGCTCTGTGAGTGCAAATCATTGTTAAAAGTTACTTGACGCATCACTTTTAAACGGGATTTGAACTCGCAGGTTCCTGTGATCTAGCGCTGAAGACTTTTTCAGAAGAACATAATAGGAACATATGTTGGTAATTACAAGGAAATTGTATTTTATGTTTGAATTCTTCATTACAAGTAAACGAGGACGTAGTAAATTTTTTCGTTTTTTTTACCGTATTTATTTTCTCCGCCAGTTCAACGTTTCTTCCAAGAGAAAAAAAATAAACAAATAGAAATTATACGAGGGAAAGAAATCGAATTAATTCCCGCTTTACCTCGTTTTCGACGCGGAGAGTTTCTGCTAGAAGCAGTTAAATTTATGTTTTAATGATAGCCTCTCGCATTTATGAAACTTTGCGCGGCCGCGATACCTTCTTATTTCTCTCTCTTTTGTTTTTCGTTTTCGACGCCTCGTCTTCGCCGAGTGTATAATTGTAAAGTCTTTAAATTTTTCAGCCACATTCAACAATATAATTATTCCGCTATAACATATCGATGTCGTGGCACTGCGTACGCAAGGTGTGTCTTTCCGTGATGAAATCCATTTAAACATATATTACGAGGGAATCGAACCTGGAATCGGTTCACTTCGTTCACCGAAATCGTAATTTAAATTCGTGATTACCCCTTTTGTGTATCGCGGGTCGATATGTCGGGTGTTTTTTAGTTCTCATTTGACTTAATTCTAGTTTCTTAACAAGGGATTTCTTAGCTTTATTTTGTTATTTTTTTGAACGTGTATATAGCGGTATAATTGAAGTTTAGAGTTTGTACACTGCTGCTCATAAAGGTTCGGGGAGACAAGGTACATGTTAACTTTTATATTAAATTAATAGCAAACTTATTAAAGATTTTTCACGCCATGTTATTACTCATAGTCGTAACAGTTGTCGAGTTCCGCCGGGTCACTAGGTTTTTTGTCCCTGACGTTTCGGGAACAACTGCGGTTCGCATTTTCAAAGGTACTTGAAGAGTGCCTTTGACCTACGACTATGACAAGCGGCCGTGAGAGTCTGAGATACGTATTACTGTTTGTCGTATAATAATTTAAACAGGGCCGTATATAATACGCCGTCTAAATATGTAATTATTTAATTAACACGTGCAAGCAAGCATAGTAATTTTAATTATATTTGATTTTCACCGTTGAAGTATTAGTTATTTAACAACCTGCGTTTAAAGTCACAAAGTATATTCGGATATTATTCGATAATAAAATGACATTGTAACTCGTAATTGCAATAATTTTTATAGACAGAAACTCAAAGAGCAAACTTATCTCATGACATTAACAGGATACAGCGCCAATATAATGTAAATAAAATACTAGCTAGCGTTTTTGCGTATCCTAGAAGAGGCGTGCAAATAGTGGAATTGTTTACGTAGATACAAAGATGTATTTAATAATGGCTTAGACACTTTTCCTGCATATATTTCCAGCTCGAAATTAAGGTTTCTAAAGTACATATTTTATCGTGGAAATAAACTGACCGTCGAAAGAAAAAAGGTCACCCTTATACATGGTAAAATAATTGAAAGAATTACTTAAAATAATAGTGGTACAAGTTAAGATAGATACGAGGGCGACTGGAAATGCTTCTGGAATCATTGTTCGGCAAAGGCAACCTTTTTTATGACAACTGTCAAAATTTCAGTGTGTTTTGTGTAGCAAGTCAGACGGTTTCTCAAAAATGGATAAAATAGAATTTCGAGCAGTGATAAAACTCTTCTGCATCGCTGGGAACGCGGCCACGGAAATTCGAAATACTTTGCAAAAGGTTCATGGCGAATGTACTCTCATCATTTTCGACCATCAGCTTCTGGGTGAGCGGGTTCAAACGTGGTTGCACAAGCACAAGTGACGAACCACGCAGTGGACGCCCAAAAACCGCTACAAACAATGAAATGGTCGACAAGATTTATGATGTCGTGTTAGCGGATCACCGATTGAAGCTGAAGGATATAGCAGAGACAACAGGCATCTCAGAAGAACGCGTTGGCCATACCCTGCACGATATTTTGGGTATAAAAGAGCTTTCTGCGTGATGGTTACCGCGTTTGCTCGCACCGGAGCAAAAACGAAATCGGGTGCCCGTTTCGGAGGAGTGTCTGGCCGGAATCCACCCCAATCCAAGGGATTTCCTCAAGCGTTTCGTAACCGTGGATAAGACCTGGATCCACCACTACGTACCGGAGACCAAGGAGCAGTCGAAGCAGTGGGTTTTTCCGGGTGAATTGGCTCCAAAGAAAGCAAAGACCGTTTGATTGGCCGGAAAGTTCATGGCGACTATTTTTTGATTGTGATCCTCATCGACTCTCTGCAGAAGGGAAGGACGATCAAGGAGCAACACGACAGCAATTTATTGACCCAAATCGATGCAGTATTCAAAGAGAAACGACCTCGTTTGCAGTGCTTTTCCACCACGACAATGCACCGGCTCATACATCCCGCACCGTCGTATCTAAATTGAATGAGTTACGCTACGAATTAGTATTTCATTATCCATATTCACCGGACCTAGGCTCCAACGACATTTTTCTATTCCTTAACCTAAAATAATCACTGGGAGGAAAGAGATTTGCCTCAATTTTGCAGACTTCGAAACATCCTACTTTTTCGACGGCTTGAAGGGACTGGAGCACCATTTGAAAAAGTATATTGATCTTCGAGGAGACTACATCGAAAAATAAAAAACCACAACGATTCCGGAAACATTTCAGGTCGCCATCGTAATAGTGTGTGGTAAGCGATTGCTAGATATCGGGTATGTCTTTGTAGAAACCGTCAAAGAACACTTATGCGAAGGCGTTTACGATATCGTTGGGGTTAGTATGCGCTTAAATACATTTGGATATTGAATATTTTCAGCTCTGGATTACCTAAGCCTGAAGTATTAGTTTGTATTTAAGTTATACTTAATTTGTACGGTAAATCATTGGAGGTAACATAGATTTCCGAGGAATATGCTCAAGAACTGAAGAGTCCAAAATACCATACATGTTTAAAGCCTTAGGTTTGTCAGCACGCGCTGTAAAACGAAACGGAATTATAGCAGGCTAACAGAAAGTGCAAGTTACGAATAAATATAACACATATTTGGATCTACACTAGGGTGACAGAATAAAATAGACACCAGGTAAGGCGGTATAAATATGTAAACAGCTAAATTCTAAGAACGAATTAAAAACTTTCTCTTGTCATTAGGGTAGGGGTAGATATATCGGAAGGAATTCATCATGGTTTAGTATCGTTACAACTATGCCTCGCTTACAAGGTTCGAGTGATTTTGGCGACTCCACCCGGGGTCGCATTGTTGGCCAGAGTGAACGTGGCGTTTCGCAACGTGAAATAAGTAAATTTTTAAATATTCCGTTGTCCACAATTAACCGTGCGATTACACAATTTAAACGCAAGGAAAAGACAACAGTGGAGTCGAAACCAGGTCGTGCCGGACCTGCTGAAAGAAGTAAAAGGGTGATTGTGAGCGAAGTGTTAAGAGAACCGCGAAAAAGTATAGCTGAGCTTGCGGCAACTTCACAGAAAATCAGCGCACCGTTCTGCTATACCTCGACAGCGTGGGGATGTATAAAAGGGCGGCAAAGAAGAAACCTCTCCTTACGGCGTTTCAAAAACGGCGTCGAATGGCTTGAGCAATCGAAATGCGAACGAAGCCCGAAGAGCTTTGACGGTCTGTCATTTTTTCAGACGAAAGCAGATACTGCCAATTCAGTGATGGTGGTCGTACGTGGGTATGGAGACGTTCGTCACAGCAACTGGACGACAAATGTTTGCATCAGACGGTGAAATACGGCGGTGCGAACATCATGGTGTGGGGCGCGATATGGTATGGTGGAAGATCGCAATTAGTAATCTGCGACGGAAATATAAATGCGCCAAAATATATCCAAATATTAACAGAAGGACTACTACCGATATTCGACAACGCCTTTTTATCTAAAGAAGACGCCACTTTTATGGAGGATGAAGCACCCTGCCACAAAGCAAGAACAACAACCACATGGAAAGAGGAACAGAGGATTCGAATTTTACCAATCACCAGACATGAATCCGATAGAGAATGTTTGGCACATAATCCAGACAAATATGGCGAAACGACCCCGAAAACCCAGCAATAAGGAAGAACTCGTGGCAGTTGTTACAGAAGAGTGGTTAAATATTCCAGAAGACACCCTTACTCATTTAATAGATTCTATGCCACAACGACTCGCAGCACTTCACGCAAGTAAAGGTGGATCGACAAAGTATTTGTCTAATTTAAAAATTTTAAAATATTTTGTATATATAACGAGAATAGAATCTTTTTTTTTTATTTAGTAGGTGTCTATTTTATTCTGTCACCCTAGTGTATTTACTGTGCCCTTACATCGTTTGTAGCTAATAAACACGTATATTGAATCGCTCCTTCTAATATGGGGCAGAAGACAAGAACATTAAGCAAATATTTCTTAATGGTAATGCGTCTTAATATTAAACGAATTTCCATAGTATCTTAACGTTATTTTGTTCTCTATTGTCTCACCTAATAATATACACGCCACGTTATAAAACTAAGCGTATATTTAAGATTGGTTTCAATAATAAACAGGAAACGCAATTAGTATATTATATCACTATGTTTCCTGTTTTCATACCGTTTCCATATTATAATAACGACCAATCTATGTAATTTAATATAGTTTCGTTCCATAATATCGTGCTGATAACCGTCCGTGTATACAATATTAAAATAATTTTCTGAATGACGCACTCATAGTTCAAATAATAATAGTAATAACAATAACGATTATATTGTTTTGCTTTATGCGGTATTATAAACATTATTTGCAATATGTTATATAAAAATAGATATCTTAATTAAATATTTAATACTATGTTTGTGAAATAATAAAATGGTAGATAAGTGAGACGATTATTTGCTATTGCAGTTGCGTTATTTTAATTCTTTTTGTTTTTTTTTTCTATGGTCTAATCTTTGCTTTGTGTAATATTTAAACGAGATAAATGAATATAAATTTGATTGCGGAAAGTTCTTTCTACTTCAGAGATGAAATATATGTTCCTTATTCTCTAAACCATATGTAGGCAAACAACCGGTCCGCTGTAAGATTTGATCTGGCCCGCGAGACATTTTGAAAAATCCAATTAAAAAAATCTCACGATTTAATTATAATGTTGTACCTATTTTTTTTCTATTTCATTTTCTTATTTTAATAAATTGTATTATAATAACATTGTCGTATTAGTTCAAGTCTGATATCTATCGCTAAAAATTATGAACACTACTTTAAAATGCACTACTTTTAAACGCGGCCCGCGGACGTATTTGCACACTAAAGTTTGGCCCACAACATGCCAAAGGTTGCCCATACTTGCTCTAAACCATAACAAAGTTATCTTTTACTATTTCCTTCAGAATTTTCGTTAAGAAACAAAGAAGTCGTTATTACAAAAGAAATTTGTGTGGATAATCCAGGCGTATTCACTGTGTTGTAATAATTCTTTAACCAGCTCAAAATCTAGTGGTACTAGTTTTCTTTTAAATGATGTAAAATATAAACGTCAATCTACATTTTTAGAGAAACTGGAGATTTGTGCTTTGTGATTGAAATTGGATCTGGAATTTGCAATACAAGGATATGTAACAGAAATTTCTGAATTTATTGGTGAAAAAGTCCATGTTCTTTTAAGAGTTTTTTATTTCTAGTAAATTTGGGGTTATTTAGCAATACTGGGAATTTTATGTGACACAGCGTCATTAATAGAACATTAATATGGAATTACCACGTTATTATCTCTTAGAAACATACAGAATTAGTCTAAAGACGATGTTATAGCTTAAGAGAGGCTCACTTCATGCTCTGAACATTTCGTATAGCAGACGTTGTGTAAATGGATTGACTATAATCCACATTGGAATGAAGAATCAATATAAAATTGATATATAGGGTGGCACTGCCTATATTTGTTTGTGCTCTATTTTGTAATTCGCAGGAGTAAACTGAAGAGGCGCATTTACACAATAGAATTTTTCAAAACTACTTTTCGGCAACAGTTTTAAGACTACGAAAGATTTTATATAAGTTGTTACGTAATTATCATTACAGTGTAAATTTAAGAAGAAAAATTAAATACAAACGCACTCAAAAAAATACACCATCTAAACGTTAATCAGCTATTGTAACAATATGGCGGCCGGTAATATATCAAATATCGTTAGTGCAATTTTTGCCGAAGACTGACCAATAGCTAGCCTACTTTTTGGCGCTTCAACCTAAAAACACTCCCCCGAATTAAAAAATAGTGTTGAATAAGACTCGCTGGTCAGAAATGCTTAGACTCCTTGTAGCAAAATATTATTGTTTCTACAGAAAATTTATGCCTGGCAAGCAGTTCTAGAATTTTTAAATTTCTAATTTTCAAAGATTTCAGTGCGAAGTATTATGGAGACTCTAGACGAACATATGTAATATCGCAGTGAATATAAAACTGTTAGCTAGAAAGAGCTTATATCACATGTTACTCTGAGGTGGACATGACGAAGCTGTTAATACAGGCAAAACCTCAATCGATTCTATCACTCCGAAAGAACTTCATAAATTTATGTACAAATATGACCCATTATTAGCGCAAGGTGGCTTAGCTACCATGTAATAACCAAAAACTAAGTACCAAATGTCTTGGATGATCTGCCGACGACCATTCGCAATTGTTCAGTTTAGTACTCTGTGTGTGTTTCTCTGTCAGTGTTTGCGAGATTATAGAAGAACTTAATATAAATACATTATCTTTCAAATCATCAATATACGCAGACAAAACTAAGAAAAGCTATTCACCGACAAAGAATGTTCCCACTTGCATATACGAGAGTAAGTCAAAAATTAATGCCTCCTATTTCTTTCCTCCTTAATTGCCAGAAATTAAAATGCAATTACATTCGTTGAAAGCCACCATATTGATGATTAATTTGTCACTTTTCAATGCAATCTCCACCCATTTCCAGAGTTTTGGATCATCTCGTAACAAGGGCATGTATTCCAGTAGTGTGGCAAAAAGCACGGTTCTGCTTTTTTAAAAGTCATTGACGCACGAACACTTTCGCAGACTCCTCATCTTCAAAGTGAATCCCATGATAAGCTTTTTTTATCGGCCCGAAGATATGAAAATCTTATGGAGGCAGGTCAGTGTTTCATTGGGGATGAGACAAGACTTTTCATCCAATTTTCATTTTCACAATCTCTTCAGTGGTGTGACGACTTGTGTGTGGTCTTGTATGCAAGGGAAAGATATCCGTCATAACTTTTATTGAGCAAAGTGCCAAGGACATGCTTTAAGCTTTTTGAGGTTTGTGACCAATTGGACAGAAGTTGTTGTACATCCCTGTTCCAAAGAATCGATCATAATTCATCCTCGGTGAGTTTATGCGATGCTATTCATTGACTGCCTTTTTGATTCAGGTTCAAAGAAATGAACCCATGTGTCGTCTCCAGTCACCATTTTTCCAGAAACTCATCTTCGTCCAAACGGAAGCGTTGTAATTGTTGTGGGGATGATGTTTTTCTTACTGGTCGGTCAACATTCTTGGCACCCACTTGGCACAAACGTCTAAATGCTCCAGTTGTCGAATAGACGTCATCACACTGCTTTTACTGACCGGGAGAATGCGACACAATTCATCTGCAGCCATCCGGCGGTCACCACGAATGATGTCATCGACACGCTGAATGTTGTGTGGAGTCACTGCGCACTCAACACTGCTAACATCACTGTTGCGTCACTGTAAACATTGTTCAGTCTCTCTTGATTGCGAATGCGCGTTTCACTTTCTGCATTCAATAATTCAATCACTTATTGAAGCAGAAAGTTACTACTGCAGTGGATTGTAAAGGCAGGTTTGAGGAATAGCACCAAATTCAAATGTTTCACTTAGCTAACTTTATTTAAGTAGAATAGATATTGACTGATACTCGTAATACCGTACCTTGGTATATTAATTCCTAACTCCGCCTTGTGGAACTATTGGGTACCGCTTTCTATTTTCGAAAATTCCACTTTGTAGTAGGAATTTGCACATTTAAATCCTTATGCTCTTCCTCCATTAGATATCAACAATGTTTTAGTTATTATTCGGTATAAATTTATTTCATTAATGACAGAGGAAGGAAAGAAAATTGCACCATTTCCAGAAAAATATAATTTTCTTCCTTTTCGAGACTGGTGCTTCGCACCATTATTTTTTTACTTAGATTACAGAGATACTCTCTATAATTTGACGGGCATCATCACTCCGAAATATAACTCCCCTCCAAAACAAAAATGACGTAATCAATGAATAATGGCTACTATAAAACATCAGCCCAACGTCGCAGCGGCTGCCTACGACAAAAAAAACGAAATCGAATCGAGGACGTCGCGACTCCGCGCGTCCATCCCGCAAAAAAAAATCGATGAAAAATTCAATTTTTATAATTAACGCCCATAATCCAATTTAAATGATGAACGGCGCCATGTATTTTTTATGACCGTCTTTAATTTAATTTAATATTTTTATCATGGACTATAAATCAACTCTAATTAAGTTAATTAAAAATAATTTTAGCGAAGTTCTTTGTTGAGCACCAACGCTAACGGTCGTGCGATTCTCCATCTTTCTCTGGCCAACTCTCCCGGATAAAAGAAGGAAAAACGGAATCAATTTAATTTATTAGAAATTCTACTACACCAAACTACCGTCGTAAGGGACTCAGTGGCGGCGCGCTGTAGAAAGAGGGGAGGGACTGGGATTGTACTTCGCGTGGAAGGAGCAGTCCAGCCCCCGCCCAATTCGCTTCTGCAGTCTGCAACATAATTGCACATTAATAACGATTTATATTTTTCCTGCGTTATTTCCCGGCCGGAGGAAAATGCAAGATTTCCTCGGCGAAGTAGGCGGTGGGCGCTATTGTTATTACTAAATGGCTTTCCGCAATAAGTTTGTCCAAATTTAAATTGCCTCCGCCGAGAAAGAAATTAAGAAGGATGCAGAATGAGAATGGAATTTGAAAATGGGGGCGCAATATTTAATTAAAGTTTGCTTAATTTCTCCGAGTACTGCGTTCGTGTGGAGTTTCATCTCTGGTGCAGTATTTAAGTTAACCTAGTTTTGCAAAATATTAAACTATTTTAGAAGATATTAGTAGATGCACATAAGCCAATGCTATATGCACCATACAACGTACGCCTTGGTGTTTCAATCAAGTTGAAATAATTAATTTCACATTGTTGGACAGGCTTTTTGAGTTGCGAATCCAAATAAGGACGTGGGATTATTCATACGAGAATCACACAATATTTAATGCCTCTCGTTTTCTTCTACTTGAAATAGAGTTAGTTAAGTCTAAAATTTGAATTTAACGCTTATTCGACAAACCTTTTTGTCCAGTCCACTGCTGTAGTAACTTTCTGCGTCAATAGTTTGCAGCACTCCCCAAAATGGCCGACATCGACTCTCATATTAAACATCGTTCTGTGATTGAATTCTTGAATGCAAAAAGTAAAATGCCCATTTCATTCATGGAAGGCTGGAAAATTTGCACGGTGATGCAACAGTGGATGTCCACACTGTTAGACGATGGGTTCGTCGTAACGAAGTTGAAGGATAAACACCGTTGACTAACGCAATGTCGAGTAACAGATCGCTGACTACAGCGAATCCACACAACATTCAGCGAGTCGATGACATCATTGGTGGTGACCGCCGGATCGTTGCAGGTTAATTAAAGAAAATGGGCCATTAAGAGTAACTTATCGTGGCATTCACTTTGAAGATAAGAAGTAAAGCTAGTGTAATGATGATTATTCAATAACTAGGGTATTCAAAGGTTTGTGTAAGGTAGGTGCCAAAAATATTAACCGACCAGAAAAAAGAAACAACAAAAATAATAGCCTCTTTAGCACTTGCCTTCGTTTGTAGGGAGATTTGAAAGTTTGGGAATTTCTTGAAAAATTCTAGTCGGAAACGAAACATGGTTTTATTCACTTTGAAGATGAGGAGGCCGTGAAAACAACCGTGTCTCAATGGCCTAAGATGCAGAACCGTGGTTTTTTATCACATTGGGGTACATGCCCTTGTTAAGAGATGGACCAAAACTGTCGAAGTGAAGGAGGGCAATATTGAAAAGTCATAAGTTAATCATCATTATTATAACTTCCGACCTATGTAATCGGATTTTAATTTCTTCACTCACCTTCGTAGATAATAAGCTCAAATTCTGCCAGCATGTAAACACATGCATTCAAAAATCATTCTTTACTTTGAAATCTCTATATGCCAATAGCAAATTGATGATCACGCACTTTGTGAGCCAATAGTACCGTCTATTTTAATTATGGTAACACTGTCTATAGACCATGTCTTGGCCTGGAATATTCAACTAAAATACAAAAGGTACAGAACACCTGTATCCGATCACTTTGTAGCTAATGCTGGGTGTCTAAACATAGGAAACTCCAGTTTTGTGTATTTTTCCATAAGGGTATGGTGAAAGGTTCTCCTAGTAACATCACTAATCTAATAAAACCAAGAACTACAATTAGTGAAAGGAATCTGCGAAAAGTTAATTAATGTTATAATAATATAATATGTATAATATAGGAATAGTAGCGTTGCTGGTTTAATCTCGCTTGAATTAATCAAACCGTATCTAGTATATCTGGTTGTTGTATGAATGGATCTTCCTCAAATGAGATCATAATGTTAAAATATAAATTATTACAACTTGCTGCATCAGATTAAGTTCGACAGCTAAGCTGAACTTTGCTTAGAGAGGAAATACAGACTGTTTGTTGTCTTACGTCTTCTTAATGATATGAAACTGAGATTGAACTGTATGCAACCATTCTTTTTTATTATACAGTTAATTTTTATCTCAACTTACATTCACTATATCTACCAATAATTCTTTGGATAACAACTGAACGTCTACAAACTTAGTAACTGTTAGAGCTGCCAAATGATCTCGGCAAACCAGTGTCGTCCAGACACGTTAGTTTATTCATTAAAGACGGCCTTAATACATCGCAATTCTTATATAGCAGCAAATTTAGTGCATAGCATAGTATAATTTACTATATCCCGTAATTGGCAAAAAATAATTTCATTTAATTCTGGGGTGCATACAATTTCAAATGTAAATTTCCATTTTGATCAACATTACAAAATGATGTAGCCCCTGTGCGCGATAGAATTGGAAACAATATTAAACTCGGCGAAAAAATGCTTAAACAACAATACCAATCATGGTATGAGTAATTACTATGAGTGTATTTTTTCAATATATTTTTAATACATCATGGTAAGCCTGAGCGATCATTTATATGTGCAGATATCCTATGCACTGTCGGTGCGCGCCCTCTCTGGTTTAGCAGTCCATAAGGTGTTCAAGAGAAAGTGGGAAATTGTACTCATTTGTTTTACTGCGTTTGAACAGCCTGACAGGAACACTACATAGTAATAAGGCATGCTCGCTTAGATTAGTTATACACGGTGATATTAGCCGAGAAGAAATTGCAATGTTAGGCAGAGAAAAATGCTCAATGACGGCGGGTGGACGGGACCATGTCCGCGTGTTAACGTTTTTTTCTCTCTTCACATTATCTTTCCCGTGAATGATTACATCAATACCATGAACAGCTGTATTTAGCAGCATTATGTTAGGTAATATTAAATCCTATTTAAATATAAAAACTCTGACTCTCCATGTGTGGACCAGGATTATGGTCTTCGAAAGAAATTCTGTTGTAGTACCAACACTGAGACCTTTTAGCTTTTATTGTAGTTACTATTAGCTAGTAAAGGTTTAGGAAAATCTACCAACGAAGCAATTTCAAGGGTAATACTAAACACATTGACAAAATTTCAGGTTTCACCAGATCAAGTGTTAATACGTTTGTCTGATACTGTCGGAATCACGTTTTGTGTGGGTTATACTCTTAAGACTACATGCAATAAATTTAATGCACTTTATCTTTTACATCTTCTGCCGAGATTATCAAGAAATGTTTGGTGCATTTTCTGATGTTTATCCTTGAGTCGACATACTTTTTAGAAACTTTTCTTTTAATTTTTCAAATCCATAGAACTTGAAATCCCCATTCATATATATATTTATATAAAACATTTCCTTCTTCGAGCTCATTCCCCATGTCCCCGACTTTCAACCCGCCAATCCCTCGCATCCTCCTATCTATAGTTCGACATGCATACACGAACAATAATCCATCAGGACGACACGCTTGCTTCCTCCCCCGTCCTTTTGTCTGGCGAACGTTTGCCGAGCCGATCAGGACAAAGCGGCCGATCCGTTGTCGACAAATGCTCCCCGGGATTTCAGGGTGTATTTTAGTACTTAGCTGCCGCGTATCCTCTCTATTTGTCCTACGTAGTCCTCGTCGACGATGACGTCGACGAGATGTCTTCCAATCCTCTGACGGATATTAATATTACGTGTCGGAACAATGCCGACGCTTCTCGAACCCGACGATGATGGCTGTTGCACTTGCAACCTCCTAATACCCTACGCGTACAGATGTGGCGTTGCGGTATTTGTGTATAGGGATGGTTAAAATATTTTGTACGCTCGTAATTTTAAATATCCGTCAAGTGCAAACATTAATCTATCCTGGATTTTATTGTAATAAAATCTTCATTAATCTCATAATAATGCGTTTTTTAAAGACATTAGTCATTTATATAGCCCTAAGCATATATATGTTAGTAATATCTAACACCAGGTGTATGCATAATTTTTTTCCTTTTTTTTGCTGAAAAGAAACACGTAATTTTCAAGGGAAATTTTTATTTTTCTTATTCAAAGTATTGGACATCGGCTGCTACACATTTTACCTATCTTTCAGATAATTTATGGATATCATGCCAGAAAAACTGTTTGCTTTTGCAGCAAACCATTCGTCGAGTCATTTTCCAACTCTCTCGAAATTAGTGGTGCGAAGAGGTGATAGTCAGATGGCGCCAGGTCTGGGCAGTACGGCGGATGCGCAAGGATGTCCCATCCAAGCGATTTCATCTAACAAAATCACTTTGCCATGTCTTCTGGCCCATTCCGGTCGTCTTTCGATCAATTCGTTGCTTAAATTAATCATTTGTTGGCGATAGCGTTGTGTATTAACGATTTCGCCGGGTTTCAAGAGTTCATAGTACACAATACCGCTCTGGTCCCACCAGATACGGAACATGGTCTTCTAGCCGAAGCGATTTGGCCTTAGTGTTGAAGGGTCGGCTTCGCCAGGTGAAAGCTACGATTTTTTCCGCTTCGGGTTTTCCAAATAAATCCATTTTTCGTCACCCCTTACAATTCGATACAAAAATTATTTCCTTTCGTGGCGTTGAAACAGCATTTCACAGATGACTGTGATTTTCTATCATGTGTGACCCATTTACCACGTTTATTGGTCTTTCCAATGGGTCGTAAACGTCTGTTGATTGTTTCTTGTGACACATGTAATCCTTCTGCTAATTGACGTTGAGTTTGGGTTAGGTCGTCATCCAATAACTCCTGCAATTGCTCGTCTTCGCATTTTTCTGGTCTACCAAAGCGGTTACTGTCTTTCACATTAAAATCATTACTTTTAAATTGTCGAAACCATGCCTCACATGTTCCAATCGATGGGGTGTTTTCGCCATATGTTTCTACCAGCAAACGATAACTTTTAACATCCTTTTTCTTTCGATTATATAAGAAAAGTAAAGCATTCCACGCACAACATTTTTAGCTATTTCGTATTTATTCAAAGAAAAGTTGTTGACTCGGTGTGAGTTCATATCAAAATATAGGAAAAACGAAAGAAAATGGGACCAAACTAACAGTATCTCAAAC
Source organism: Trypoxylus dichotomus (assembly GCA_023509865.1). Lineage (NCBI taxonomy): Eukaryota > Metazoa > Arthropoda > Insecta > Coleoptera > Scarabaeidae > Trypoxylus > Trypoxylus dichotomus. The sequence continues at coordinate 86,072,803 of CM042074.1, read as the reverse complement.
AATTTAATTAATTAATACCTACCGGTTTCGTGATCATTTGCTCATCATCAGGTCAAGACACTCCAGAAACGGACTACAGTTCTTGTCAGAGATACCCTGATGATAACACCAGATACACAGTCGAAACGTCGGAATATTCAAATTTAACAAACAACCCAGACAGTAACTGTAACCACTATCTTTGGACAAAAATTGAGAAATTAACATAAATGGGAGATAATTTTTTGTTAAAGGATATAGGTTCCCGGATTAAAACCACGTCTTAATTACATGAGTCTGCCAACGTTTTGTTTTCAGTTGCGTGAAACTTCCTCTTTGCTTCATGAATTTCTCCCATAGCAGCGATACGCAGCAACCCAAACTCGTGCAATTTTGACGTGATTTCAACGCGGAAACCTAAATTCTTTAAAACAAAACAAATACAACGGAAGAGAACCTTAATTATTGAAGATTAATTACTACAACATTTTTCGCCAACAAAATATGAACGTGTTTTTCGTCTCAAAAGATAGCTTGAAAATCCCAAAGAAAAACCGCATATGAAAAGAGGTCCTGAATTTCAAATCGCGTGCAATTATTGTAAGAAAATATACATTAGACTATACATATGTGGGCAACAACCGGCCCGCTGTAAGATTTGATCCGGCCCGCGAGACATTTTGAAATACCTAATTAAAAAAATATATTACACTTTCACGATTTGATTATAATGTTGTACCTATTTTTTCATTTCATTTTCTTATTTTAGTAAATTGCATTATAATAACATTGTATTATTTCATGTCTGATATCTACCATTAAAAATTATGAACACTACTTTTAAACCCGGCCCGCGAACGTATTTGCACACTAAAGTTTGGCCCACAACATGTCAAAAGTTGCCCATACTTACACTAGACAAATAAAAGGGGGTATTGAAACGAGGTTTAAAGAACATATCATGCATTACCGTTCCGATGAACCAGGACATAATACTGAACTAAAAAATCTTAAGCTACTTAAAAATATAAATTCATCTATAAAAACGAGTACGAAACTATATTCATGTACAAACAAACAAAACTTGCTCAATAGAGAATTACCTCCATTTCCACTCTGGAGCCTGCTAGATTAACTACCATTACGCTTTGTTAAACATATAGATTAAGAACTTGTTAAACCTACGTGAGAAATATTGCATGCTGATGTATTTTTACAATTCAGCTGGTAATACGGTTGACAATGAGAGCCCATGTGCTCCTAAAACACCACCATCCGAACAAATTATGGGTTTGTCTAGTATGGAGTTTACTGCGATACCTGTGTACAACAAGTTTTATGTATTTGATCGATTTGGTTCGAAAATTCGGTTTTATAGTTATTCATTCTAGTTCGGTTACACCAGTTAAAAGAGTCATGTAATAATGTATTTCTGGGACTTGCAATACAGTTGAATTAGATACCTCTGGCAAATTATTAAGTTGGCGTGGTATATGTATATACACTACCGCCCACAGAAGTTTGGTCAAGTAACAAAAATTTGAAAAATGACAAAATAAAGCGCAATTAATATTAAAGAAATAAATGTATTATTAAAATCTAACGAAAAGTTTTATTCGTTTTTTCCTATTCATTTCGCTTATTTCATAGTTGCAGTAGACGATTGTTTGCTGGAATCGTTATTCGTTCGAGGCTCCTGGACGGTCACGGTCTTCTAAGTGGCCGGTTTCTTGAGATCGAAGAATGGTGAAATTTACTGTCGACGCGGCTAGATTTAATTTTTCACCGATTTGCTTGCTGGCAAAAGCCTTTTTTATTCAAAGTTATTATACTGGATCGTGTTGTTCACTTACTGCTCCGCTGATTGCAATAATATTCAAACTGAACTGTTGAGACTAGACTTTGGTAATCGCAATAAACGTTCGATCCGGACAGGGAGTCCTAAGAGAGGGAGGAGATACAATAAAAGTGTTTAATTACTTCTTCTCTTCGTAATGTTTTCATTATTTGACTTGCAGATGTACTTAAGGTAGATGTTTGTTTAAGATTATCATTGTTGAATGCAATAAAGCTTATTAAATTAAAGTATTGTAATACTTTCTCCCTTGGCCACACTTCTATCGGCGGTAGTGTAAATGAAGAAACTATTTTTAATGCAACTTATATTATATTTACAACTTTATGAATACCCTATTGCAATGAACTGAAATAAGACCTGACAGAAAGGAAACAATATCTTCTAGTCGTCATACAGTAGCAATGAATTCATTGATTACTAAGTGCCTGCATACAATAAATTTTGATTTGCCAGACGAATTTTTCCAAACGCAACTCGTATTCTTTCTAACCTCCCTCATCGCTCCTCAACGGGCAAGCCTTCTTCTACCGTAAAACTCGAAATACAACGAGAATCGCCGGTATAATGAAATAAAACCTATGACTGATGTTCCGTAATAACAACCTTACGCTCAATAATTGCCACGGACGGCTGCATAATCTTTTGTACAGATGAATTTTATATCAATTAGAATTTACCGTAGGTACACATTTTTCACCGCACGGTCCGTGGAGAAGACGAAGACCGTACAGCCAGCAATCAGAGACGCTAGTATACAGTAGAAAAGAATACTCATATACAATTATATAATACGGCAAATGCCTTGTAATTTAGTCAGTTTTCGTTTATAATTTATCTACGCAGCGTACGCCGACCGTGGCGGCTGTATCGAACGTGTATAAGAAGAGTTTATTTTATTTTATTCAAAACACGCGTTCCTTTCATCATTCCGTCTCGATTCCCGCTAAAGCCGCTACGTACAAGATGAGGAGATGCATATCTGAGATCGTTTAATTCCTCTTACAATCGACTCACCAAGAAACGGCCATTTATTAAAGCAATAATTTAAAAAATTGTTGCTTTAGTATAATAATATAATTGAAGACATCTTGAATAATATATTAATGCTGATGTTATGACTTACAGTACATCTGACGGTTCATTGAACGTAGCTTGATTATATGAAATTATCTTTTCAGTCTTCTATCTATGAAGGCAATCAAAGAAAACGATGGGATGTTGTTAGGGGAGAAAAAACATAGGAAGGCTATTTTTTAAATTTGTAATAGAACACATAAATTATTTAAAATGTAACAATATATTTATTTGAAATGCTGGTGTAAAAATTACAGTTTGGTAATGAGAAATAACAAGTTATAACTGAGGTTTTGCTGACCCATTTTCTTACCAAAATTTTCAAAAACATTTCGGCGTATCCGCCATTTTTCTGCTTGTTATCTGCCTTGTATTTTTGAAGAAAAAACATAAAGGACCGTATATTTAAGAAGTAAACTAAAATTGAAACATACTCTTTGTAATCGATTGCTTACCTTTCTTTCAGTGGAAGTAAAAAATAACGTACAAAGTAGATATGAGAAAAGTACACATAAGATTCAATGTACAATCTTAAGCTAATCTTCTAGTCATCTGGAGTCAGTTTTGAAATATTGATACATTCAGACGAATTGCGTTATAGTTATGTTTACGAAGATAATCTAAGAAGTTCTCGGTCTAGTATATAGATGGCGGTAAAATTATGAAACCATAATTGTATTGGGAAGTTTCATTCTTTATATGAACACGTATAAAATTTTATTTCAATCTTTCAATCCATTCGAGTAATGATGTCTGTTTAGTATGCAAGTGTTATTAATTTTGTTAACATGGAAAAACTGAATATCAGTCATTGATATTTTTTTTTTATTTTGGATGGCTTAACACCAACCGAAATTCATCTGTTATTGTTAAAAGTGTATAAGAATCTATCACATCGGCTTTCGACGGTACAAAAAAGGGCTGCACTTTTTAAATCTGGTCATACAAGCCTAGAAGGTGATCCACGCAAAGGTCCTTCAAAAAGTGCTACAACACCATAATCGTTCAATTATGAGTACAAGTGGCGAAAGTAACAGACGAAATGCGAATCTGAGGAAATAAGGTGCTGAAGAAATAAAAAACTAAGGAAATAGCTGGCTTCTTGAAAGAACGAATTGGAAACATTTTACATGAAAAATTACATATGAAATTTAAATCGTTTTTAGCAAAATAAAATTGATTTAAATCATCATTTCACAACTGTTGATGTATCTTGGATCCACCTCTATACATCAGAGTGAAAAGAATCGCAGATACAGTGGATTGAAACTACTAGAGTGCATCGAAGGCAGTTGCATCAGCAGGAAAGGTTGTGGTGACAGTTCCTTTGGAATTACAACGGTGCCTTGTTGGTCGATTATCTTTGGAAAGCTAAAACGATTCATCCTAAATACTGTTCTAGTCTTTCGGAGTAGTTGGATTCGAAAGTTCTTACTTTAGAGAAAAAGAAAAATTTTTTTCATCAGGAATACACACGTTGACATAGTCATTTTGGCGATTGCAAAATTCAACCAATTAAAGTACAAATTCCTTGAACATCCAGCGTATTCACCAGACTTGGCTTTCTCTGGCTAATATCTCCTTCCAAACCCAAAAGAATTCCTGGGTGGAAAGCGTTTTATATCAAGTGATGAAACTATTGCTGTCATAAATGAATACTTTGCCAGTCACAGAAAAATAACAATCATCCTTTTAAAGAATTTAGATTTCCGAGTGGAAACCGTGACATAATTGCATGAGTATATGTTGTCATGTTTCGCTCTCGGTTGCAGGGATCTTTTTCTGGGCTGCTGCACGTCACATCGCTGTTCTATGCAACTGAGACTGTAACATCATCAGGCTCATGCAATTACGGTGTGGTTTCAACCTAGATACCTAAATTCTTTAAAAGAAAATATAAAACAGAAGTCTGCCACAACAAACAATAATTATTCTTTAATTCCGCCAACATGTACCGAAAGTTTACTTTGTGTGTATTTTGTTCTCAAACAGTCAATTATATGGTAGAAGAATTAAATGTTCATTTGAGTAACCATGTTATAAGTTTATCTTATATTCATGGTGAAAGTTAACAGATAACGGATCACACAACTATGCTCCTGATATTCTGACGAGGATGTCAACATAACAGTTTTTACAAGGATACAAACTATTAAAAAATCACAAATTATGAACATGGTTATAATTCAACGTGTTTGAGAATAACATGCACGTTATTCTATATAACAGAAAAGATACATACTTGGCCTGATTGTCAAGAACATGTCGTCCTCTTAACAGGAGACATCTACATTTACTATAAATGAACAAAGAAGTATCAGACTGTGTTTTCTGAATTTTCGCAGCTAATTACTTTGCCGTCTTCATGCTTAAGAAGGACCAACATATTTAGTTCCAGTTCGTAAAATACATCAAATCAATACATCGAGTCCAAATCGTTTTCCTAACCCCACCCACCGATATTGTCGCATACGCAATCATTTACCACTCCCATTCCGCATTTTCCCCGTTTTTTTTTTTTAATATTTTTTTTCGCCTTTTTTACCAACCAGATACGCAGACTCCCCTCCCTGCACGAATAAGCCACGTCACCATACATATATGTACACACACGCACAAGCTCACGCCATTCTATCATTCTCACTTGGATTGATCCGAATAAAAAGTGTAATTAATTTTTGAGATAGATATGTAAAATATTGAAGGGGGACTGTGCGGGGGGTGGCAGAGAGGAGGACTTCCCGAACTCCCGCGCCGACCATCAGATGTGTGCGCGATTGGAAAATAAATCTGTGCCGTTCGAAAAAAAAGCCTACTATTCGTTATATTGCCGTGGCGCAATGTTATCTGCGTGTTTTATTTTTTATTTTTAAAAAATGAAGGGGGACACTTTTTCGATTTGCGAGGAGGCACGGGGAAGCAAAGAGAACGTTCCCTCTCCACCTCTCGCTTCCCGCGTATCCCTTGGGTGGTCGGATTAGTCGTACGTCGTCATCGTCGATTGGCAACGGGTGGTTTGAGCTTGTGAGTGCGTACGTAGGGTGAAGGGTGAGGAGAGAAAAGGGGGATTGCGCGACACATTAGCCATCGACCCTTTTTTTTTATTTCAAATCCGGGGTGGAGGATGACGGCTGTTGAACAGTGACATCATACAAATCAAATCTGTCATCTCGAATGGTCCGTATCATGCACCATGTAGAACGCTTTTATAATTGGGTGAAACTATTTTAGTAGTTGTTTTCTGAGAGACGGTGTACCTTGCTAAAAAGACCAGAAACATTCATATTAGTAGCATTTGATGAAGAATATTTAGTGAACATGCCTTATATTGATTGGTTAGTAGGTTAAATGTAATAATTCTGCTACACTGCCGCTACTGTTGCTGTCATGATTATGTAAGATCACATCACTCTTTCTAGGAATGATCCAGAGTTTTAAAGAGAACTTACAAGGAAAGGTTATCGGATGTCAAACTCAAATCTTATTGAAACTTGCAGGATGTTGCTTTTAAGCGCTACCCTCTTATACTAGACCTGAATAGAGTAGTATGGAAAAGAAATTAACGCAAGTTGTTAATCTTTTTGCATTTTGAGGGTGTTACAGGGTACTCAAAAGGTGTAGAGCAAGTCATGCCTTATACTACTACCACCAAAACCATCTACATATTGCAGACATACACTACCGCTCAAAAGTGTTTAGGCGCTCTCACTGACAGCAAACATGTATAAAAACTCAAAAAGCAAAAATGTTAATAATATTTATTTTTTATGTACAGATACACACATACATAAAAATATATTAAATGAATGTGAAAATTAAAACGTTTAATTTAAATTTTGCTTTCATCTATGTGACCTCCTCTTGATTTAATAATTGCAACACACAATCGAGGCATTCTCGCAATAAGTTTTGCCAGAGTTTCTTGTGTTATTGAGGTCCAACTCGATTGAAATTTGTTCCACACGTCAGTAGCTGATGTCGGAGCCGATTTCCGTCCTTTTCCATCTAGTTCTCCCTATAGTAACTCGATTGGATTCAAGTCGGGGCTCTGGGGAGGCCATTCCATAATTTTGAGGGTTCCTTCCTCTTCTAAATGGCGTAAATAGTATTTACATAATTTAGAGGAATGTTTTGGGTCATTATCTTGCTGGAAGATAAAATTTTAACCCAAAAGTCGAGTTCCGAAAGATATTGCGTGGTTCTCCAAAATTTCGCGGTAGCCTTCCTTTTTTAATATACCGTCAATTTTCACTATGTCCCCTACACTAGTGCCAGCAAAACAGCTCCAAATGATGATAGAACCTCCACCATGCTTCACGGTAGCAGCAATACACTCTTCTCTGGCACGTTCACCCACAGATCTTCTTACGAATATGCGTCTTCGGGTTCCGAACAGCTCAAATTTAGACTCATCCGTCCATAGGACGTTGTTCCATTCTTCTATGGTCCAGTGTTGGTCTTCACGAGCCCATTTAAGTCGCTTTTGCTTGTGTTGTTTGCGTAGTAATGGCATTTTCATCGCAATATGTCCATGGAGCCCGGCTTTCTGTAGGCGACGTTTGACTGTAGAAACACTGACTAGTTTTTGGCGACCAACATTTAATTCTGCGGTGATTTCCGTGGCTGTTTTGCGTCTATTTAACTTGCTGGTAACCACTATTCTGCGATCATCTGCAGATGTTGTCGCTTTTGGACTTCCACTCCGTCTTTTATTAAGAAAACTGCCAGTTTCCCGATATTTTTTACGTTATAGTCAACCGTAGCGTGGTGTATTTTCATTTTTTTGGCAATTTCCGTACTAATTTCTCTTCGCGGAGGCATTTTAAAAAATTGTCACACGATGTGAATAGAGTAAATACCACACTGCAACTGACCACAGGTTACAGATTTCACTATAATCTTCTAGGAAGGTAATTTAAATATTATTACCTACAATCTAACAGATGACTAAATTTACCCAGTAAATTCAGAGGGATTGTTATTGTAATTGCACCGCAAAAACAGTTTATGGTAATCCGACCAAGTGCAGGTAAATGATAGTAAACCTTATGCGATATAATGTGTGTTTATCTTACTGAACTATATTTTAAATACGTATTTCATTTTATTATAATGTTTTTTGGTATACATAATACTATATGAATAATCCATGAAAACCTGAAGACTTTTGAGCGGTAGTGTATGTACATACGTCTGTATACGTACAAGTAAACGATGCATAGATTTTGTTGTTAGCTGGGTCGATGTAATGATTGAATTAAATCTTTAAGTCTCATAAGCTACTTTCAGTCACTACGTTCTCGCAGAAAGCGATAGTAAGAACTATACAGATAAAACCGTGAATGTTTGTAGTTACATCATTGTTTCAATGATTACAGCATTTTAATTCGTATTTAAATTATGTATTTATGATCTCGGGTGGCAATGAAAGTCGTCAAAAGATGCTTAAAAAGGCGTCGCACCAAGAACAACGAATGAATGCAAAAGCATCACAATGAAAGTAACGGGAAGGAAACGAAAGGTCTTGATTTGAAAGGGCAAAATTCACGGGATATTCGAATGGCCCAGGTTGATTCCTTTGTATAACCGGACTTGTACCAGGCATATTCACACAAATTGATATATTTACAGGACGACAATTGATTGTGTATTAATGATTACAATTTTATGGCATTGCTTAGCAAATGGAGATTAACATTATTTGCGAAAAAATCGTCGCATAAATCCCTTCCATATTCGAAATCCATAGACGCCCAGTGGTTCAATCATACCAGGTGTCCTCTTTGGTATTGTCAATATTTGAATACCTTTGTTGGATGCGACCTCTTTCTTGAAAGACTCTAGACAATGACCTGTCCACTAGTGTAAAAGTATAAGACTTTTTGACCCAATGCTTGATAAGTAAATATTTAGAAACCAATTGGTAAACAAATCAGGGTTTAATTTATCTGAAGATGAGACTTGAATAACAACGTTTGCAGTTCAAACGGATTGTCGAAAATCACTGAATATTTTAGGCTATTTGGTATATGAGCCGGACTTCTAATATAGAGCAGATAGAGAGTTATTAGCCTCGAACATAATGCAGTAAAATCAATGATCTAATATTGAAATACCTAAAAGATGAATAGATGGATTAACCCTTGGATTCGGTCAGCAGTCAGCAACAATGGCTTGCAAGTCTGAAGAAAACTTTAAGCGATAGTAATAATAATAATTTATTTTCTAAAGAAAGTAACAGACACGCTAAACAGGGAAGTCACATGAAGCAAAAAACAACGACAAAAGCTAAATCTAATGTACACATTCATATTATTCATAAATTCATGTAAATTATTATTTACTCCATTTAAAACATGTTCTTTTAAAGACTTCTTAAAAGAGTAATGTGGGATATTATTCTATACTCTAATGCTGATGTGTGTTAAATTAGAGTTGATGGAAGCCTGCGATTAGGGAGATGAATATCTAGATTTCGTATGTTATGATGATGCGGGTTGTCTTGAGTTATCATTTTTATGAACATACAGTGCGATCTCTAATATGTATTGTATATGATTGTCTATTTAAAATATCTATCAGAGCCATCACTTTACAAGCAAAAATCAAGCAATACGTCATACAGCGCACCACACCACTATGTCATAATATCAATTCACCCACCAACATATCCAGACCCGGTACAAATTTGATTCAGCATATTATACAAGAGTTGGCGGTGTGCATATTATTAAATTAGCAATCAGGATGGTGCAGCAAGCGCGGGCAGGGTAGCACAAGTGTCGAGCAGGAATAAGGACCCCTCGTCGTTTTGATATCGATCAAACGGGGTCGTATTAGAAACGAGAGCCAGGGAACGCAGGGAGCAAGCGTTTCAGGAGTGGAAATACGGTGTGTTGTATTACATATTTGCTATGTGAACGTATATACGTTATATGTATGTACGGGTAGATCTGAACGTATATACGAGAACGATTAGGTGAATACAGTGTAGTTGAAAAGATCGAAACAAAATTGAAATCTCTGGAGTGCTGTGAAATACTGGATTTTAAAGGATGTTGAATATGGTGGTGAATAGTTCTAAAAATTGTTAAGAGCTATTTTTAACAAGCAAAGCAGAAGTTTTCGAAAAAATATTTAAAATCGTGCCAAATACCGGCGTCATATACTTACAAAGGTGCAATAGTTTGGAGCAGAACAAGTTGAATTACATTGCACATATAGTAGACAAATTGTTTAGAAACAACAAAAGTGCTTTTCACGTTTGGTTGAGAACTGCAGGAATCGATATAATCCCTACTTGGATAAACCTACATTTAAGGACGTCCAAACTCAGTCCAAAGACAACTAATAAATGTATTGCTTATGTTTGCATTACCTACATGCGTACATATTTTTAGGTAGCTTCAAAAATACACTATACAGGGAGTTTCCTAAAACAAACTATTAAAATTGCCAGTAAATATAAAGAAATAAGATACGTGCGTGGAAATTAGTATAACCTACTAATTAGCAGTTTCCGATTACTCTCGATAGTACTAAGTTTGGTCACAAAAGTACATACATAAGTATGTACAACCTTCAAAATTCCATGCAAGTTGTGGTTCAGCTCTATTCTAAGTTAAAATATATTTTTAATTCTCATAAAATTTTCATATATATGGGTGATTAATTATAAAACTGTTCTTTTGGCATCGTTGCTATAATATTCAAACTGAAGATGAAAAATTGTAGCTCTCCTATATAGTTGGTGCGTGTAAATAAGGTAAGAGAGAAGGACATAATTTTTGGCTGTCTTTTCTTTGCTAATATTAAAATTTGACAAGTATGTTTGAGACTAAATTTGGAGTATTTGGTTTTTCTGGTGAGACGAGTAGTTTTTTTTATTTTAAATTTCGGTATCATTGTTTGGTCATTAACATAAATAATTTTATAATAAATTTTCCCTGAAAGAGGTTTATGTAAACTGAAAATAATAATAATCAACAAACAAAAGCTCCTTAGTCAAAGTTGGAATTGGATGAAAGTAGGTAGTAATTCTCGAACGGTAAGAATTAAAGGTGATATTTAAGTATAAAAATTACTTGATATCAAAAGTTCCTTCATAACACGGTAGTGCGGGATATACAGAGTGTTGCACTGGAAGTTGAAGACATACAGAGTGTCTCAGAAGTAAGTTACAGAATGTGCATCCAAGAAGCGCCTCTACCACAATAACTTAAATAACCTATTTGTACTAATTACAAGAGATAACTGCACAATATACAAGGTGTTGCACTTAAGCACATTCTTTAACAATTTGGCGGTATTTGTAATAACATGGGAAAATGTTTAGTTGAAGATTGATTATCCTTCAATTCTGCTTAGAATTATATCCCTTTGCGGGATATTTCGGAGGTAAGAAATATGGGCTCCTTCAAATATTAATCACCAAAGATGTTCTGATACGATTGTACATATAAAAATTGTTGCGAGTGTAGATTCTTTTTGTTAGCTTATTTCATGAGGTCTGCGTAAACGGCAAAGACATAGAAACAAATTGGGGGCTGCGTTTATTGATGATAATGAAAGTCTATGAAGAAGTGATTAGAGTAATAAAAGTTGTCACAGAAAGAACAACGAATATATGACAGGGGAATTTCATTCAAAATAACGTTATCGATATGGAAAGTATTGATTTGAAAAAGTAATGTTACTGAGATATTCAAACTGTCCTGGACGACAATTGCTTATATATTAAAGATTGTACCTTTATGACGTAATTTTATAAGTGTAACTTCACATCATAATTAGATATAAGAACCAAATCCGAAAATCGTCTTGTAAATCCTTTTCATATCCCAAATCCATTAGAATTAGACCTATAGTTTTCTTTCGTATTGTAAATACTTAAACATCTGGATAATGTCCTATCTACGAATCTAGAAGTGCCCTTTTTGACCCAGTCTTGGATAAATAGATGTTAACGAACCATTATTAAATAAGTTAGGTGTTAGTTTTAATGAACTCGATTTAGCAACAGCGTTTCCGGGTCGAATTAGGGTTTACTGTAGTTTTGGGTCAAATTTGCCATTGAGTTCTTTTACTACTATTTTAGTCTACATCCTTACCAGGTTTCATTCAATTCTGAATTTGACACCTGAAGAGATTTCCTTCTGAGGCAATATAAATATCAAATTGAAATATTTTCGTTACCGTTATAGATATTTCAACCATTACATTACTTTGTCTCTTAACGTGATATTATTGACGATGAATTATAATAAGGGTTGTTATTTGGGGTATTGATAAGAGCTGTAGCTTGCCAAATAATAGCCCTTATCAGAGCTACCCTGAAGACGACACACTGGCGAAACATTGGAATACGTAAACTCCAAAAACGATGAACTACTGTTGTCCTAGCCAATAACAACTTCCATCTATCTACCAATAAATTTCCATACTTTATTCTTCAATTTCATTCCTATTCACTCTATTTGAAACCGTTTTCTCTTTGACTCTTGAGGGTGGAAATTACCAGAGCGACGCTGTACGTTAGAAACGGCAAATATATGGAGTGCAGTCCATTATAACCCTTTCTTCAATCGCGGTCCCCATCTGTACACGCCGTACATCTAACCCTCCGAGTGCTGACGGGGGTAGTAGAGCGTTGTGCAGGTTCTACCCTATTAGAACCGTATTTCTCTCCTTCTACAAGCGTTGTTCGTATAGCTATATATGTATATACATATCATGGGTATACATGTATGCGTGATTGTATACATCCATTTGCTACCCAATTACATATTTCGCTAAAGTTGGAAGCCCTTCGGAATGTGCGTAACCCTGAAAATACGCGCACTTCGCTGTGTTCCGTATCGTTTTTATTTCACGTGTTTTCAGCGTGTTCGTTGTGCGCTCCTTGATGATGAAAACGGGTAATTACAGTAATGTAGGGTGCTAATAAAGACTGCTAAGATCGCGTAGCATAACTCGACTGTGATTCATTTAAATGCAATACTAAATATTATTTAGGAAACAATTGGTCCAATTGGATGTTTTGGGTTTAGAAAAGTAATCATATAGGTCAGTTTATAGATTTCAAATTTAATCATTTTTTTTTAAGTCGGAGGGATCTTCCATTCGGGCAAAAAAAATGGGGATAGTCCATTTCTTATTTCTCTAATATTATGGTTATTTCGAGAATTATCCTGTGCTATACTGATTAAAAAACAAAGAGTATAGATCTTTGTTACATGTCTCAAATGACGAAAACATTTTCATATTTTCAGAATTATGAAGTATTTTACGGATATATGTATATATAGGTAACTATTTTTGAAAAATTCCAGTTAGTTTCTATTTTTATTTCAGTTTCTCGATGTATGTAGTATCTGAATATACAGGATGATTAATTTAAATGTGTTTACATCATTGGCACAAATTTTTAATCGCAATTCCTAAATTTTACTTGATAGTTCGACGTCTTATTTATTTACTAAACTAACAATATACACTAGGGTGACAGAATAAAATAGACACCTACTAATCAAAAAAAAGATTCTATTCTCGTTATATATACAAAATATTTTAAAATTTTTAAATTAGACTAATATTTTGTCGATCCACCTTTACTTGTGTGAAGTACTGCGAGTCGTCGTGGCATAGAATCTATTAAATGATTAGTGGTGTCTTCTGGAATATTTAACCACTCTTCTGTAACAGCTGCCACGAGTTCTTCCTTATTGCTGGGTTTTCGGGGTCGTTTCGCCTTATTTGTCTGGATGTTGGAATGTTTGGCACATAACATTCTCTATCGGATTCATGTCTGGTGATTGGCCTGGCCATGGTAAAATCCGAATCCCCTGTTCCTCTTTCCATGTGGTTGTTGTTCTTGCTTTGTGGCAGGGTGCTCCGTCCTCCATAAAAGTGGCGTCTTCTTTATAAAATGGCGTTGTCGAATATCGGTAGTAGTCCTTCTGTTAATATTTGGATATATTTTGGCGCATTTATATTTCCGTCGCAGATTACTAATTGCGATCTTCCACCATACCATATCGCGCCCCACACCATGATGTTCACACCGCCGTATTTCACCGTCTGATGCAGAAATTTGTCGTCCAGTTGCTGTGACGAACGTCTTCATACCCACGTACAACCACTATCACTGAATTGGCAGTATCTGCTTTCGTCCGAAAAAATGACACCGCCAAAACTCTTCTGGCTTCGTTCGCATTTCGATTAACCAAGCCATTCGGCGCCGTTTTTGAAACGTCGTAAGGAGAGGTTTTTTCTTTGCCACCCTTTTATACATCCCCACACTGTGGAGGTATCACGGAACGGTGCGCTGACTTTTCTGTAAAGTTGCCGCAAGCTCAGCTGTACTTTTTCGCGGTTCTTTAACACTTCGCGCACAAGCACCCTTTTACTTCTTTGAGAAGGTCCTGCACGACCTGGTCTCGGCTCCATTGTTGTTTTTTCTTTGCGTTTAAATTGTGTAATCACACGGTTAACTGTGGACAACGGAATATTTAAGAATTTACTTATTTCACGTTGCGAAGCGCCGCGTTCACTCTGGCCAACGATGCGAACCTTGTAAGCGAGGCATAGTTGTAACGATACTAAACTATGACGAATTCCTTGCGATACATCTACCCCTAATTTAGCTGTTTACATATTTGTATCGCTTTACCTGGTGTCTATTTTATTCTGTCACCCTAGTGTAAATAGTTTGCCAACTTGCATAAGGAAATTATTAAAGAAGGTAACTCTGAATACTGAAAATGGCAATTTATGTGCTCATTGTAATTAATAGATAGTAATAGTAGATTGTATTTCATATTCTTTCCTCTACCTCTTAAATTTGCTTCTTTTTATGCACTTTTGACGTATCCCCATAAGCAGAAATCGAGAAGTCCCATATTATGAGATCTAGCAAGCCATTCCCTAGTATCTCTTCGACCAATCCATCAGTTAGAAAACATAACTTAGATACTTACACACTGGTCTTGCATAATGAGATGACGCTTAATTTTGTTGAAACCACTATATGTTGTTTAGAATTCCTGGATTATGAAAATTTCGAAAAACGTTATGTACTGCAGGAACTAAGTCAATGCTCATTCGGTTCTAGTAGTAGAACACCATTTAGAATCTATTACCTGAGATAACTTTGTTTAACTGTATCTTCTAATACACCATAACGATCAGAAGAATTTAAAAAAAAATTGAGGAATTTCTGGGAAAATTCCTGACAGATTATTAAAAAATGCACGCACTTTGCATCCTGAGAGAGTGCTTTTTGTATCCCGTGATATAATCTGGTAGAGATAACAGTGAATATAACGTTAATAACTAACGATATTTATGAACTAGCTCATAACATCTGCATCATCATAAGGCTCTGTTATTAATTTTTGAAGTGTTTGTAAGATTAATAAACCCTATTACTCACTTTGTTGCTGTTACCTTAATTCGTTTAAAACCCAAAAGTTCCCATAAACCCTGCCACTAGATATATTATATCTAAATATAATTATCATCTAACACCAATTGTAACATCTATAGTTATGTCAAATTGAATACAAAAGAAATCGGGATAATTTGACTTGAGAATTATTCTCTGCAAACTGCAAGCAAGGTGCCTAAAACTGTATTTGAAGTTGCTTTAGACATTCTAATGTTCTCAAAGTGTCAAATCTAATTCAGCAGAGGAATCAATTAACTCTGAGTATTCCACGAGTGCTTTATTTTTCGCTTTCAGCGTGACCCTTAGGGACTAATTCAAAAGCATTAGAAATGCTGATGCAACGTTCTGAATGTTTCAATGATTTTCCTATTTCTTCGTTAAAGCGGAACTCAGCTTTATCATAATATTTGCAAGTGCCGTATAGGCATTAATATATCCATGAGATTCTTCATGTTTCTGTATTTTACTGGGTATATAATGTAGATTTTTCACAACACTCCTATCTACTTGAATCTGATGATTCAAATATAGTATTCAAAAATCAACACATACGGAAAACTATACGAGGGCGTATTGATACAGAAGGTCTCTAACAACGCCATTGTGTGAGTATTAGGGTTA
Source organism: Trypoxylus dichotomus (assembly GCA_023509865.1). Taxonomy (NCBI): domain Eukaryota; kingdom Metazoa; phylum Arthropoda; class Insecta; order Coleoptera; family Scarabaeidae; genus Trypoxylus; species Trypoxylus dichotomus. Next base: position 86,056,823 of record CM042074.1, on the reverse strand, counting down.
AAAACATGTTTTAACCTGCGAACAGTAATTTAGAATATCTCGTCTTAACAAACAAGTTTCATTTTTCTCTGTACCGTCGTTTAGTAACAGTGTCATTTGTCTTGAGTTCGGTTTCTAAAATGCGTACCATGCAACCATGTTCGTCAGAATTTTCTGATCTACATGATCCAAAAGGATTCGGGGCATATGTATCACTCAAGTAACACAATTCTCAAGAAGTTCTCCAACCACCACTCTAACAAAATGCAAATTATTAAGTGATTCAGAAGAACGCTCAAGATAACGGCTGCAGATGTTATCACAGCTAGCACAAAACAAGGAGGAAAATGAAGTGGACTTGTTCATTCATGAGAAGCATTACTGTAACATTTGAAAAATTAACTTGTAATCTAATATCTTGAAGTTTGCCTTTGCAATTACTTGTAAATTCATAAAGGATTTAATATAAATGTTATTTATGTATAATTTAATTTTATTATACGGGGGTGACCTGAAATGTTTCCCGAATCGGCAAGAGATGGCGCTTTTTTATGGCATCTGTCAACATTTCAGACGTCTACTGTCAATAGTTGTTGTTTAGGAGTGTGTTTTGTGTAGCAAATCAGGCGGTTTCGCAAAAAATGGACAAAATCGAATTTCGTGCAGTGATAAGACACTTCTGCATGGCTGGGAAAACAGTCACGGAAATTCAAAATATTTTGCTAGAGATTCATCGTGGATGTACCCCACTCTCGACCATCAGCTTCTGGGTGAGCGAGTTCAAGCGTGGTCGCACAAGCGAAAGTGATGAAACAACGATAAAATGTTCGACAAGATTCATGATGATAAAATTACAATTTTCTTGCAATTTCCAACGTATTAAATTTCCGAAAAAATATCCGTCTCGGAGGGGACTTGAACCCAACATCTCTATAGTTTTCAGTAGCCTCTCCGAGACCGATATCTTTTTGAAAATTTAATACGTTGGAAATTGCAAGAAAACTGTAATTTTATCATTACTAATGCCAACGGTGGTTTAGTATTTATATTCATATTAATATTAGTATTAAGATGGATGTTAGTTTAAAGATTCATGATGTCGTCGTAGCCGATCGCCGATTGAAGCTGAAAGAGATAGCAGAGACAATAGTCATCTCAGAAGAACGCGTTGGCCATACTCTACACGACAATGCACCGGCTCATTCATCCCGCATCGACGTGTCTAAATTGTGTGAGTTGCGCTACGAATTAGTACTTTCATTCTCCATATTCACCGGACCTAACCCCCAGCAACTTTTTCCTGTTCCCAGACGTGGAAAGTTCGCTGTGAGACATCCTACCTTTCCGACGGCTTGAAGAGACTAGAACACCGTTTGAAAAAGTGTATTGATCGAGGAGACTACATCGAACAATAAAAATAGAAAACCACACCAATACCGTGTTTTTATTGTCGATTCTGGAAACATTTCATGTCGCCCTCGTATTATCTTTTAGTAGAGTTTACAACATGTTACTGGGTGTCCGAACAAGACTAGAAAGATATTGTTGGAATGAATAGTATGCAATTGAAAACCTATAATAGAACGAAATTCACGCCCAGTCATTGAGATACCATGTTCGAAATCCTAACCTGATTTTTTGACTCGAATAAACTATGTTGCAGGCAACTAGGGAACGATTTAGGTTAGTAATTACAAACGGCACGCAACTCGAACAATAATTGTAGATTAACGCCGCAAAGCTGCAGGAAATGGAGTACTACAAGATAATCGAGGTTATAATTCATAACGAAATTAAAAGAATTTTATGATATTTTATGTAGCAAGCGCGATAAGAACTAAGCACCTAAAACGTTACACCGCTCGTGTGTTAGTTAATTATTTTCTATATTCAGCTTAACGATGAAGATTCGCCCACAATACGCCGCCATATTTCGCCCCATCGACCTCCTTGATGAGGTCATATAATAGTTGGAGTATTTCGTGTTCCACGATCGTTATTTTTTGCGCCACCCGCAAGCCAACTCCCCCTAACCGCAAAACCGTACGTCTCTTCTGGAAATAATCAACTAAAGTAAATATTACCGTCGTAAATTAAACGTGAAAATATACCCTCGCTTGCCTATACAGACAAACACCTGCTCTCTGAAAGAATACGTTAGAAAAAGATAGCGAGAAAAAAGGAAATAGATACCGAGCACACCGACACTATCCGTGCAGATAGATCTATTATTTGCATATTTGATTCCTCTATAAGTTATTGCGGAAACGCGTGCAACCGCGTGATGGCTAGAGCGGTCGACAGACGGACGAAACGTTGGGTAACGTTCGCTTCCTTTTGCCCGTATTGCATCCCCATATATTTGCGCATTATCTTCGTCTGGCTTCGATGATCACGCGCGAAATTATCTATCGCAGACAGACGCGAGAAACCATTCCCAGTAATGGATGTGAATATGTATTAATGTATTCGATAAAGTTGAAACCGGACGGCGAGAGACCTATGGAGCTAATACAATTAAAACACCTGAGTATATGTCAACAGGTGATTTATAAGAACGAAAATAAGCCGTAAATCTTTTTACTAGAGACTGATCAATACTAATGAAGCGTGAAGCTCTTTGACAACCGATGAAATGCGTTCAGTTCAATTCCCTTGTCGATAAAGTAGAAACTCTATATCATTTAGCTAATGAATTAGCGACAGAAATGACGACCGTAATCTCGAGATTTACGAGTGTAAGCTGAAAAGTTCGATAACTAAAGCATAATAAAGAGCAATATTTCAATGAAGTGTGTTTTATTTTTTCACGTAATCTCCCTCGAGATTAATACATTTATTTAGTCAATGGTCAAGTTTCTTTATACCTTCCCAGTACTCACTTTCCTCGAGCTCCTCAAAATAGTGATCCACGGCAGCTATCACCTCCTCATTCGAAGCAAATCTCATACCGCTGAAGTGTTTCTTAAGCTTGGGGAAAAGGTGATAGTCCGACGGAGCTAAATCCAGTGAATAAGGGGGATACTCAAACGCTTCGAACTTTAGTTTGTCCAATTTTGCTTCGACAATTCTGCTCTCTCTTGACAATGGATTCTCATAATAATTAGAGTTGTTGTTTGCACTATTTCCACCGTTCGTTGAACTTGTATGGCCCGACGTTTCGACAGTCTGTCTATTGCCGTCTTCAGAGTAGCCCTAACAAGGGTTTTTGTTTGACAAAACAATCATGTCTCTTAAGCCTTTAGGGACGATCTTAAGTTGTCTTGCTTTATAAAGGAATATAAGCTGGTTAGATTCCTTGGCATGTATGATCATGGTCTTTTCGTATTGTCTGAAAGACCTGTTTAATTCGGGCCCATACCGAATTTCTAACTCTTAATGTGATATTGTTGACGATGGATTCTCATAATAACTAGAGTTATTTGGGCTATATCGTTCGTTGAACCTTTATAGTCCGACGTTTCGTCAGTCTGTCTACTGTAGCATCTGCAGAGTTCGGAGCATGATTGTTCTGGCAAGCAACAGCCCTTGTCAGGGCTATCCTGAAGGCGGCAGACTGCCGAGACGTCGGACTATACAAGTTCAATGAGCGACGGAAATAGCCCAAGCAATAATTAGTTAATTCTGCTCTTGTCTTGATGGAAAAGGACTTCTTTCTTCCGAGTCTTTTTTCTACGATAGGTCCCTTCAATAACTCCAAAAGTTTAGAATAGTAGTGTTCAGTAAATGTTTCCTCCTTCGGAAGGTAACCGATAAGCAAAATTCCACTCGCATTCCCGAAAACGGAAGCCATCACCTTTCCTGCCAATGGAATGACTTTGGACTTTTTTGGAACTGGTTCACCACGTTTAGTCTGCTGTTTTGATTGCTGTTTACTGTAGTGGTGTGTAGTTATAGATCTACGTTTCATCGCAAGTCACAAATTAGCGCAAGAAATCTGTCAGATTTTGCCGAAACCACTCCATATTGGCTGCAGAACACTCCACGCGTTTGAGGTATTGCAGCTCGCATTTTGATCACCTCTTAGGCATATCTAATTTAACACTTAAAATGTACATCACCCGTTAGCAATATCTTTCAATGTTGATCAGCTTCCACAAATTTTAAAACGTTTTTCATACTTTTTCCAGAAGTGACTGTTTTTGGGCGTCCAGAACGGGGTTCGTCATTTGCAAACAGTCTTAAGAGGAGGGGCATCCTCGCCTAATACATTTATCATATCAGCATAAATTTCTTTGCGCGAAAAATACTTTCTTCACATATATTTATTCACTGCGAAAATTTCGATACTGTCCACTTTTAAAAAGCGCCAAAATTGCTCTGCTTTGAACGAGTGTACACAACAAAGTAGATCGACATGAAGTTTAACACGTATCTCATTGAAACATCAAACTATACAATAGCGTCAAAAATTACTTTCACACAGCGCCATTTCATAATGAATTACCGAATTTTTTACCTTACCCTCGTATTTTCTGCATTCTTATTATTAGCAGAATATCCACTATCAATTTTTAAAGACGCGAAATTGTAATGATAGCACGTAACTGTATTTTACGGTTAACTAGAGTTGTTGTTTGGACTAGTTCCATCGTTCTTTGAACTTGTATAGTCCGACGTTTCGACAGTCTGTCTATTGCCGTCTTCAGGTTTGTCCTGAGAAGAGCTGTTGGCTACCAGAACAATCATGCTTCTTAACCCTTTAGGGGCGATCTTAAGTTGTGTTGTTTTATACAGGTATGTAAGCTGGTTAGATTCCTTGACAAGATTTCTTTTCGTATTGTCTGAAAGACCTGTTTAATTCGGGCCCATATCGAATTTCTAACTCTTGACGTGATACTATTGACGATGGGTTCTCATAATAACTAGAGTTGTTGTTTGCTACCGCCGTCTTCAGGGCAACAGCCCTTCTCAGTGCTATTCTGAAGACGACAGCAGACAGACTGCCGAGACGTCGGACTATGCATGTGCAATGAGCGATGGAAATAGCGCAAACAATAACTCTAGTTAATTCTGCTCTTGCCGTGATGAAAAAGGACTTCTTTTCTTTCTTCCGGGTCTTTTTTCGACAAAAGCTCCCTTCAATCGCTCCAAAAGTTTAGAATAGTTGTTTCCAGGAAATGTTTGTTCCTTTGGGAGGTAACCGATAAGCAAGATTCCATTCGCATCCCAGAAAACGAAAGCCGTCACCAGTGGTGAATCTACGTTTCATCGCAAGCCACAAATTAGCGCAAGAAGCAGCTAGATTTTGCCGAAACCGCACCATATTGGCTGCAGAACACTCTACGCGTTTGAGTTTTTGCGGTGATGTTAGCAAACACGGCTCTCATCTTGCACACCGCTTAGAATTTAACACTTAAAATGTACATCACCCGTTAGCGATATCTTTCAATGTTGATGAGCTTCCACAAAGTTAAAAACTTCTTCCACACTTGATATTTTTGGGCATCCAGAACGGGGATCGTCATTTACCCTCCTACGAGCTTTTTTAAATTCATTCGCCTATTTGCAAACAGTCTTAAAAGAAGGAGCATCCCCGCCTAGTACATTTACCATATCAACATGAATTTCTTCGGGCGAAAAATACTTTTTCCACAGGTTCACTCTACCAATTTCAATATTGTCCATTTTTAAAAAGCACGGAAAGCGCTCTGCTTTGAACAGCTGTACACAACAAACTACTTGACAGATCGACATGAACTTTAACACGTATTACGTCATTGAAGCATCAACCTATACGATAGCGTCAAAGATTACTTTCACACAGCGCCATCTCATAGTTAGTTACCGAATGTTTCACCATACCCTCGTATTTTCCGCATTCTTATTATTAGCAGAATATCCACTATCAATTTTTAAAGACGCGAAATTGTAATGATAGCACGTAACTGTATTTTACGGTTTGCATAGCAACATAAATTAATTAATCATTTTGCACGGCATGTTCATATACGTGCATACATGCCGAATAATGATTTACATTTATAATTGTGTAAATAGCTATCGATTTTTAGGAACGTCAGCGTTATATGGCGTGTGTGTTTCATAGGAAGGTATTATTATAATGATAATAATTATTATTATTATCCGGATTTGCATAGTTAATAACCTCATTTCGTTGTGCGGTGGTGGTTGCTCTTCCCCCCTGTAATGCTATGGCCGCCGCATAGGCGCTAGGATATCGTCTGTTTAATTGCAACCACCCCTTCACTGTTTATTTATGCTTAATTTGAATCGCCAAGTAAATATATATGAATACTTAACGGTAGATATTGCGCAATATCATTAAATTATTATTATTATTACTGTGTTCCGTTAGTAAAATGGAATGATAGACGGATTACAGGCCTTATTTCAGGACAACACATATACCTTGAAAAGGAGAATATGATTATTGCATAAGTAGAGTTGGAAAGTTACTACTGTTATTCATGGTTTAAGATACATAATCATTAAATTAATTTAAATGTACTTGGTGATAGCTTACATTTTATTAGAGTCAAAATTACTACGGCACTGATACGTAGCACAATGCTACATCTTCATATATTTTAATTTTATTTTTTAAGTTTCATTATCTTTTAAGTTTGACAAAATCTTGAATTGAAGCCTCAAGGACAACTTTCCAATAAAAAACGCTTTGGCATTGCATTAGAGAGGCGTGAATAGTATTTTCATCATCGGTAGACCATAATACCGTGTCTTCAAAGAAATTCTAATTCAAATCGGCAAAATAAATTTTTTAAATCCATATATTTTTTACTAAAGTTCTAACTTGTTTTTTTAGTCTAGAAGCCTTGTTTATCACATAAATGTAAACGCGGCTTTATAGGTAGAATAAACAAATTTATACATATAAAGGGCTATCGTCATTAACACCGTAGAATGCTGAAAGAAAGGAGTATGTAACTGTTAGAAATAAAGTTTATTGATACGATAACTTTTTTATCAATATCGATTCAAGGAATAAATTCATTGTATTAATGAACGTTGTAGAGAGATGTAGAGTCTATATCAGCAACATTATCAAACTACAATAGTAAGTAATTACATTCATTATTTTTAATATTGATAGTAACTGAGCTGCATGCATCTCTAACAGCACTCGTTTCGGCAGCCTTAATATTTACATTGTAATAACAATAAATAATATAATCCTTTAACATCAAGGTTACTAGATGTTTTTATAACAACACAAATGAAAACAGCACCTCGAAAATCTAAAGAAAACAGCGCAAAAGTAACAGTTAGAGTTGGGATATGGGACTTACCATAGATAAACGCTTCTGATAATGAATTTTCTACGTGTGTAAAATTTCTCCAAGTTGTAGTTACGTTGTGGTGTATTATTTGTAACTGGAGTGTATATTTTCACGAAGGTTCGTGTTTACCCAGTTTCATGTTTCAATTGTAGCTTTACCTGTAGATGCAGATTAATATAACTTACGGATGCTCTCCACACAATTAATTGGTGTTCCGTTACAATTATTTCCCTTAGAATTTAGTCAATATTCAATATTAAGTGCGAGTAATATTATCCATTGAGTATTCTACATTTTTATGATTTTTTTTTTCAAAATATTTATAATTGAATTTAAAAGTTACTATAAAACTGGAATTTTCAAACATGAATAAATACGCAACGAAGATGTAAAATTATTTGTTTAATAAAATTTCAATTTCCTTGCAATTAACCAGCGTCTTTTAAATTCCGGTGGGATTTGAACCCACGACCTCTACGTTACCGGGGCATTGTCCTACCATTACAACACGAGACCGAATGTGAGTTTATGTGGTGTAAAGGTAACAGAATTCGCCGGCAAAGCAGAGGTCGTCGGTTCAAATCCTACCGGGACTGATATTTTTTCAGAAATTTAATTACGTTTAATTACAAGGGAATTTTAATTTTATCATTACCAAGACCAGCGGTGATTTAATATTAATATTAATTTGATTTTCTTATGTTTAGTTTCTTATTGCAAAAGGTTTCTAAGAAAATAAGGTATGCTTAATGAAATAGCAAATTCAACGACACTACAATACCTAAATGATATTTCTATTTTAGAATAAAGTCGTGACTACTAATTATGTTTGAGGGTATTCAATTAAATTATCTACATAAATAGAGATCTGTAAGGATAATTGTTTGGATATCTATATTATGTTTAAATAATTGACGTTCCAAAAAAACCTTGTGTTTTTGTTACTTTCACTTTTCACAAAATTTAGTTTACTTTAAGTAATTCACAGGTATAGCAGCACTCATACAAATTTATTAATTATGCGGAACGCAGGGTTTCGAGAGCACTGTTACTCAGTTGATAACACGGTTGACAATGAGAGCCCACGTGCTCTCGAAACGCTGCGTTCCGCATAATTAATTAATTTGTGTGAGTGGTGTTTACTGCTATACCTGTGAATTGTACATCCACACAGTCCTTGCAATTGTCATTTACTTTGAGTACTTATTAAGTGAAAACTAGTGAGAAATAATATCTAGGATTGAGATATTTGATAGAAGCCTTAGTAGTAAATACGTTCGGTTAATGCTCGATGTAAGAGAATAGCTTAGGAAAAGGATGCTTCTTGTTCGAAGCGGTGAGGTCCCAATTTTATAATGGATATAGATGGGAGATATCTTAGTTCCATCCTATTACGATGATCAACTGTATACGCATGCATTAAACCGAATATTCTTTGGAAACCAAAACATTTTGAACACTACTACAACGGTATTAGTCGAGTTTCAGAAGGTTTTCGCCTATAGCGTGGTTAACACGTCGAGCTACCGTACTTCTGCCAAAGTGGTTTCGCCTCTAGCGTGGTTTGCACGCGCAGTTACCGTGCCATTTTGGATTCCCTGTTTCTCCTAAAGAAGCCTGCTACGACGGAGGCGAAACGTCGAGATCCTACATTTTTCTTTCTTCCTTTTTTCTCCTTTTTTTTCTCTCTTCTCTTACTCTTTTCACCCCCACCCCCTCATTGTTCTCCCTTTTATCTCTTTCTTTTTTGTGTCTTTCTCCTCTTACTCTTTTGTCATTTCTATGTACCCCATCATGACACGGTCCAATTCCGGAAGTAGTTCGTTTATTACTGACTCTGGACTCGTGGATGCCTACGTATTTAAAGTCGGGTTATTTAAATCTGGTAGATGAGATATTTTAAAGATTTGCTTAAACTCGAAAGGCAAACTGGGAGAGGCAGGTTCCCACTTTCAAGTATATCCCCATTTTTTTTCACAAACCTACTTTAATTTTAGTAGAAAAAAATTGTAATATATTTCGCCGCCTTTATGGCGTTGTCTTTAATTTGCATACCATCGCACATACTCCGTAGCACATATACTGCTCTAATCAACGAGCTGATTGAACCAATTTCATTTAAGCTGTACAGTGTGCATGCACGGATATCGGATATTGCGAAAAAAGAAAGACCGAACTCGATCAGCATTTATAATTATAAATCCCTCCAATAAAACTCGTTGCCGTCGCGTACCATAGCGAGAGTGATGGTGGCGGCGGCGTCCGAAAAAAAATATTACCGAAGCAGCAAAATTCGGAGATCGCGCAGCAGCGTGCAGCGATTGGTCGATAGAATTTACACAGCGTAGCGTAGGGGACATTGTGAGAGATTTGTGTCTGGCAAGCAGTATTTCATCCAGTGTGGGCCTCTCACTCCTTCCAATAACGGCCCGCGATTTTTCATACACCTACCTATAACCGTGGATGCGTTGCGTATTTGGTGTTTTCCGTGTAACATAGGTAAAACCTTTCTCCCCGTATCGGCCCCCCTCCTCATCCCAAGCAATGGCACCGTCGCCTCAACCGAAGCGGAAATACGCGGCAGAAATTATGGATTTACGCTGCGTATGTACGTTTTGCATGGCGCGTAAGTGTTATCGCAAATCCCAATCGAAGAGTTTCATTATTCGGTCTCTCATTAATCAAAAAAAAAAAAACCGGGAAAAAACAAAAAAATATAAAGCACCGAACCACCACCACCACGATGTGCGTAAATTTAAAAATCTCGTTAACGAAATAACTCTTGCGCTGTATTTATTGTGAATTCAAATTCGACATGTTCTGCCGCCGTTGTTCGAAATGGTGTGAGGTTAGGGAAAGCTATAAATGCCGAGGGTATGGTGAGGCGGTGATGGTCATACAGAGAAAAAAATTAGTTAGGGTGGCTACTGGTGGCGATTTTAGGTTACGTTATGCGACTGCTGTGATAGGGGCAACATGGAGATCTGCTAGCTGTACACATCTCTGTACACTAATTTGATACTGTTATTCATTTCCCATCCTCGCAAATATATTTTCCAATAAAGGGTCTTGTTTGACTGATTGATCTAATTGGAAAAATCTGGTTAAATATTCCTAAGGACGGTTCAGTTCTAAACAAATTTAACTTTTTTTGTGACATGCATCGTGTAAACACCAAATACATTGTACTGGTAAGGTATTTGCTAAGGTCGATATCGTCTCCTCGACGAGTTAGGAATAAAAAATGAAGTTACCTATGTTAATCAGCGTGTCTCCCATCAGGAGAAGATATTGGGGAATCCAATCAATATGCCTCCATATTGTTAATGTGTTTCATTAGGTTTAACTTTCAACGATGGGACTTATACCTTGCCTTATGTTTTATGCTACTATTAACTTTACCTAATTCATCAGCTTTCTTGTGATTTCCTCAAAAAATTAACCAGACTTTATTCCTTCTTCATTATATACATTCTTCCGGGATACTTAATCGTTCCTTTTGTATACTGATCCGGACTATAATCGAAGTTATTGAAAAAGTTTCTGGCAAGATCCTGATTATCGTTCAAGAATTTCTTTTCTAACTTTCCACTTTTTAATTATTACATAAATTTAATATCCTGCTGACTGCGCCAGCTTGGCTTACTATGATCCATCGTCAACATATATGAATCCTATAGCAGGCTTGCGTTCGTCGAGGTACTAATAAAATCTCGATCCACCATCGCCGCCATGTTGTTATCCGACTTCGATGAAGTAATTATCCGTTTACGTGTTGTGCACGTTATGCACATCCGTATACTGCTGTGCGTTACGTTTTTGGTCCGACGGCTGTTGTATCTGGGACATCGCTGAATAATTAAATGGTAGGATATTAAATGGAGGTAATTACGGACAGTTATATAATGCATTATACTTTATTAGATAATAAATTTCGCTAATATCAGCGTTATTATTAATACTCCGGCCCGGCAAACTATATTATTGTATTAATATATCGCCTAATCCGTATTAAATTTAATTAATAAAATTAATTACATGCGCCTATGCTGTATAGGCGCTATTGATTTTCATTTTTATACATCCGTCCATAAATAGCGGATTATCAAGTGTCGTCATTCAAAGCGACTGCAGTCTGCTATGTAATTTAATGAAGTGTACACCTATTAAATTGCATATCTTCTTAGAAAACTGCTGTTGAAAAATTTTAAAGAATTTCCATATTACTACTTGGAAATTTCCCTATTTTTAATCTGATTAAACCCTATTTTATTAGAAAAACTAAAGTTCCTTAAAAATTGAGGAACAGAAATTGTCTGTGCTTTCTTTAACATCTTGTTACAATATTAAAGGTACATGTGGCTGATATATAAACTGCGCATGAGCAGTAATGGCGCTATGAGCATGTCTAGCCAGTTTTCTGTTAGTAATAGTAGAGTCTGGAGCGTTCCTTTTCTCAAGACTGACTTTAGTTTCCGAGAAGAGAACAAATATAGCGCGTGTAAGTTGTAGTGTAAGATAAATGGGGTTATCAGATTTTTGCGAGACGAAAAGAAACCAAAAAGAAGTCAGCATTTGGTGCCTAAGATGGACTAATGGTGGTGAATGATGAGTCTGAGAATAAAAGAGGCACATCGGGGACCTCATGCGCAAACAGCAACTGAAGAACTGTTGTCGAACGTTTGATTAACTCAGGTTGTCGCGTTAAAGTTCATAAAAACTAAAAGTGTTGTGTTTTTAAAATCACATACAACCTAAACTTTCCACAAAGTTTTGCCAAGTTGGGTGCAGAAAATGCTTTGCAATGGATCCGATCGAGAGATTGCTTCACTTCAACATCTCGTGCGATACCATCAGCAAGGTAAATTTTTCATTTCCGTAGACCTGGGTTTATGGGTGTAGTAGTGCATGATATGGAAATGTTCAGTTTCTCCAGTTATGAAAATTTCAGAACAAATATCTACTCACAAAACTACGGCCACCGTGTTCTGGGATTACGAAGACTTGCTGTTGCATGAATACCTTAGGTCCTGTAAAACTCCAGAAATTGTATAAAATTATTAGGAAGAAAATGTTGGGATGATCACCCGAAGGAGTTGTATGGCGGAAGGCATGAAACCAAATCAACCTGTGGTTCGCACATTGGAACTTGGAATATCCTTCGTATATTCGTATAGTTCCCTCGGATTACGAAGAATTGCAAAACACCCTTGTGGACTACTTCAATGAACTTTGGCAAGCAGCAGCACCCTGGAGGCAAATTGCTGTCACGCTGGGATAAATGCTTCAACGTAAAAACAGTGTGTATAGTTTATTACGGAATGTATTAAACATTTTTTAACGATAATTTTGGCATATAGCTTTTACATCAGACATCTCCCGTATATTATCTATGTAAAAAATAATAAAGTTCAGTGTTAATGTATATGAAAGCTAAAATTAATCGATTACCTCAAATCCTCATGAGCTACGAGTTCGAAAATTGTATTATTAAAATTCTAATTTCTTTGTTGCAATCGAAACGAAGCTTTCCTTTCGATAAAGTTACGATTTTCTTGCATTTTACGAACGCTTTAAATTCATTAAAAGATATTAGCGATGGTGGGATTTGAACCCATAACCTCTGCGTTACTGCCACAACAACCTATCAACTACATTCATTTTCGTGGCACAGTTGGTAGCAGTTTGCACCGGTAACGTAGAGGTTGTGGGTTCAAATCCTACCGTAACTGTAACTTTTTCAGGAATTTAAAAGCGTTGGTAAAATGTGAGGAAACCGTAATTTTATCACTATTAATACCAACGAGAGTTTCATATTAATATTATAATGTGTTTGCTGAGATGTTACGATATATCCTGCAGACATTGTGACATCTAGCTATTAAAAAGCGATTTGAGCTCACATTCGGTCTCGCGCTGCGCCGGTAACGCAGACGTCGTGGGTTCAAATCTTACCGTGACTAATATCTTTTCAGGAATTTAAAACGTTGGCGAAATGCAAGGAAACCATAATTTTATTACTAATACCAACGAGAATTTAATATTAACCTGAACATTAATGTAATGAATAAAAATATCTCCAGTTCTCAACCGTTTTAAAGATATAGGTGGTCAAAGTTATACTACATACCCTGAATATCTGCATATCCTTGATTTGCAAATTGTAATGGCATTTTTAGAAAACGATTCTGACAACGGAGCACATATTTTGCTGAAACGAACTTTTTTCCTTATTTATATTTAAGAAATCGCTTATTACAGGATGTTCTCGAACTTCTTCATCGAACATCCTGTATTTGTAGTCTACAAAAAAAAATAATTTTTTTTCTGTGTATTGAGTATATTTTTTCTTTCTATTTAAAAGCGTATTTTTAGGTTTTTTTTATTTAGTTTTGTTTCTTATTACAACTTTACCACTGTAAGTTTATAGTAAAATAACGAAACAATATATGCTTTAATTGGATATTTCTAAGTGCGGTATTTTAAATTGCGAAGCAGGCAACTGTATATACTGCGATCACCTCTTAAGCACTTTACTTGAAACAAACTTGACGCAAACCTTTTCTGTCCCCCCTACTCTTAGATCCAATTTCCAGAAATTTCAAAGTGTATCTTAAGAATTGAGAATACGAATCTCGTGCATTATTAAGTACAAAACAAAATCTTATTTTCACATTCAATTTATTCCTTCACAGTATTCTTCCGAAGTGAGACGCCTAAGAACGGCGCGGCAAAAATAAATCCAAGAGGGCCACGGACGCCCGGAACAAAAATAATAAAGAAAAGGAAACGGTACGAAAAACAATATACGAATTTGCATATTTAAATATGAAGATTACTGGAAAAATATAAAATAAAGAGACAGACAGCGTACCCGGTTACGATTACGGGAGGCGAAAATATATCCCCGTCTTTCTCTTTCCTCTTCCCGAAATCGAAACTCGAGTAGAACGAGGTTTGTCGTAATGAATCCTGGAACGCCATTTTATCGAAATATACTGCCATATCCCGTTAAATTTTATGAGGAACGCTTATTTTACATAATCTTTAAGCAGGCGTTCGCATTGCTCCGTTGCATATGTCGAGCGGAAACGGAACGAGATGCAAATAACCGCGTAAGTGCACAAAAATTTAAATTTTAATGCATCCTTTGGGTCCTGCGCTGGTTTCGAATTGCGGGGTGGACACTTGCACCCCAGCTTTGCTGTTGACGCTCTTAGTGTTTAAGTACAATTTTACCCATGAATCTTGGTATATTATACATTTCATATGTTTATAAATTATGGAATGAAAACTGGCAAAGTAAAACGAAACAGTCTACACACACAGGGAAATATATTTATCTTCTCAAGCTTACATGCTTATTTTTTGCGAATTATACTAAAAGAATAATAGTAATAATATTTTATTGGCAAGTAAATGGCAAATACAGAAACAAGATAAGAATACAAGCGGAAACTATTTTTGCCAATTGGATGACCTTCAGTAGATCAAAAAGGTTTCCTGTTGTTAAAGATGACCCAAGAACAAAGAAGAAATAAGAAAATAATCATCTATCATACTGCAATGCTGCAAATGTTTGTCTGCTGGAAAGGACATTCTGTTAGTATTTGTTTGAAACTTGTGCAATTATCACATGGTGATTTTTCCACTTATATTTTAAATTAAAATGCATGACTTGCTTACATTCATTTCTTCCACAGCTACTTTTAAGGGCCAACTAAGTTTCAGTTTCGTTATTGTTTCAGTTTTCTGAATGTACTGTAATGTTTGTAGTAGAGTAAACCAATTTTTGTTGCAAACTTTGTATTAAATTTTTACGGAATTTTATGTTTGGCTTGCGTTTGTTTGCATTTTGTTGTTGTTAGAATGCAAAACTGAAAAATTAGATTGTGTTTGAATGTAGTATTGTTAATACTAGGAAAGAATATGAACCTCCACCCTCTATAGAAACTATAGTTTTTGGCTAATCGCTTTACATCCATAATGCCAAAAACTTACTGGATTTAGTGTTAATAGCATCACCTACGTTATCCAGGTTGTTCCTTTTAGTTCAAGTATGTTTTATCTGTCCTGGCACATAGTATGAAATTTGTTCTGAATCGTTATTCTTATACTTAATTATCTTTAACGAAACCCTCAAAGAGTTCGGCTGGAACAAGGATGAAAGTAAGGATCGAAAAAAGTCAATCCTTCAAAGGCGTAGTACCGTATTTGGGTTACGTTATACACAAATACGTAATTTCCTTGGCCGAAAAGAGAATTGAAGATATTATAAATTTGGAGAGACCATCGAATATAAAGAGAGAGTTGAGAGAATTTTTAGCCATGCTCAATCATTATCAAAAACGTATTGCAAATTTCAATAATATCTTCTTATCTCTTTATGCAATAAAAATAGAAGAAAATTCTTACGGCAAAAGGGAGATGCTTTTGATGGTATTGAAACCCACTTTTGTAGAGGACTTTCGTTTATACATCCAAATTTCAGCAAAATATTTACGTGCGGTGACAAGTAGCGTATTGTTAAAGAATTATGATGGAGAAAAAAGACCGATAGCATTTGTTTCGAGAAAACTTTCCACAATACAACTAAATGATATCCTTGACAAAGAGTTTTTGGCAGTATTATCTCGAATATTGAAATTTAAATTTTATCTTTTAGGCAAACCGTTTATTATAGAATTGCCGACAACAATAGAATATGTAGGTTGGTACTTATCCATTAAAAATTTTCAATTTGAAAATCATTAAAATTCTCAGTATTATTTATATCTAATTAAACAAATATTTTGCTGGTCAAGGATTCCGATACGAAGTTGTTTTATGGACAACAGAGACTGTGTTCAGCTGTCGTCGAGATTTGAATAATAGCAACAAATTAATACTCAGAACTACATAATTCATAAATAAGATGCTCAAACTGCCAAGTTTGTTGTAACCCCAACCTCTAGAAAACGTCCTGAATTTTTATGTAAATCAGTTTTCGAAAAGGTCATTTCATTTGTTTCAAATCGTACGTAGCTCGCATTTAGATGCATCTCGCACATAATCTTCTTTTCGGATTCAGTACTATTATCAAGATTTCTACAAAAATTGTGCACGTTCTTATAACCTTTTATAGGTATTACATATGTTTGTTGACCGCCGTGTTGACCGCGTTGATGCTGTTGTGTAAAGCTTTAATTTGTATATTTATTAATTTAGAATTAAGTCATCTCGGATTTCTTATATGCCACCATCTATACAATGCGAGCCATCTAGGGGAATCTGTATTAAGGAACAGCTCTTTAGTTCAAAGTGTAATAAGTTTCTAATACTCGACGTTTCGATTATCTTGATTGTGATCTTCACAAGTCAAGCAAAGAGCAACTAACAAAGACAGCCGTGAAAGTCTGAACACTACTTTGGTCTGTATTAAGATTGAATTAAAAAGAAAACAACTCATATTTATTGTAAACTCATAGTCACCTCTGAGGTTGGTACATTAGAGCGTTACAGCAATACCCCTCAAAAGATATATGCCTTTAAAATACGTCCAAGCTGAAGCCTTCATTTGCACAATCCTAAGAAGGCATAGCCATTACCTTTCGAGTAATAAATCCTGAACTTTCTTGGCAGTAACTTCTCATTATTGCCTCTATTCTATCGACTCTCTTTTGGATAAAGCATCATAGCAGAATACTATAGGTTTGTTTTCTGCGCTAATTGTGTTCAATAACAATTCGATTCAAATTCGAAACGGTTGTAATCAATCTGTTACTCTAGAACAACACGGAGAATGTTTCCTGCACATTCACGTGCAGTTCACAGAAAACTTGGACAAGTAGATACTTTCGTTAAAAGTTCTAAGGAACCTTACGTTTACGTCATACCAAAAGGAGTGGGTTATATCAATTAGTAGTATATTATATGGGTTCTGTAATTTTAGCAATATTTTTCCACCATATGTTAAAATCATAGCTGCATTACTATGGTACTGTTTATTACGATTTTTTTTGGTAGGTGCTCTTAAACTTTCGAGCGATAATGTAAATTATATATCAATCATCCGTCAAATGAAGGTACTCAGCCGCCAGATTAATAATCAACATCCATAAACAAAACTACTATATTTCCAGTAATCAGATGTAATACGCAGTGATTACATAGAGGTCTCTTAAATTGACGATAAAAGGTCCTCTGCTTAATAATATTCTGGTTCGTATTAACTCTTGTGAAACAGCAAGATCTAGGAAGGAGTTCTTCGCAAACAGCTGCGAAAACAACTTTGAAATACTCGGAGATTTTAAAATTAAAAATCAATTTAAAATTAACTTCAAGAAGATCTCTTCTCCTGTGTAGAACGTACCAGTCGTCGCAGTTAAAACAACATTTACCAGAAAAATACCTACGACTGGCCGCGCCTTTACGTATATGTTAAATTTTCTTTACGGTTTATTTTATTTGGTAATTGTGTGCTAGCCGCGATACAGGTATTTGTTATTTTTATATTCGATTTTGTTACGCATTTACCTAAATAATGTTGATGGCAAGCATCATATGTTTCGGAGGGAAAAAATTTGGAACATCAACGCATCAGCTTTAAACATTTTTGACGTTATTTATTTACGAACGAACGCGTTTACTTTGAAATCCTTTCGGTGGCCGTAGTTGATGTTTTCTAAATTAAATTTTCAGCGTTCTAGTTAATGAAGATGCATTCGATCGATTTGCAATAAATTCTAATAGTTTGGATTGAAATTGAGTCACTTATCAGTTTTGACGTAAATGCGCAAGGGGTTAGTAAGGGTGTGTGGCGAGTTGAATGATCGATGACTGATGAAGCAATATTTCCAAAATATTTTCTTAGAATAGAACTAGGGACAATATTTTTGGAAACACTCTTAATGAAAAAGAAATTGAAATGAAAGCAAATTATTTGTACATCCCCAAATATTACAAACTAAATTTTAACTTCGTTAAAATATTTCTAGTTCGCTTTTCACACCTACATTTCAATCTTCTTTCCTTTTCTTGAAAGATTCTATCCCGCAATTTTTGCACATTCTGAGCTTCTCAATCAGACTTGTAAATATTTCTGTTGACAAGAGACAAAAATTCTTCCTGCAGTGACCCATGAGGAATATGTATTTAATTCCAGCCGAGTTGCCATTCAACCATTGCCCTCAAACTAGATCAGACCAGAAAATTCTCAAATTTGGCAAGTACTTGTATAGAGTTGCAACAAAGTAATTGTCAATATTAAATGTAGATGGGACTCGTCTTTTTTTTTGAATAACCTCTGTCAATGTCACAATTATATAATTTTGGTATTTCTTCTACTTAGTAGGTGTGATTTGGTTTTCGTTTCACTGGGAGAATGGGAACATTTCTAAGGTCAGATCCGTGGAATTATAGAATGGTACGCTACAATTCAATTATGTTTTCTAAAATAAATTTATTCCGCGAATTAACCGCCAACAAACTTGAGATGCTGTGAGGAGCTGGGAACCCAACTTCAATTAGGGCTTCTATTAGTAAAGAGGATGAAGGAAGAACATCCAAAAAATTTGTGGCTTATGTCGCCTTCTAAAGAACAAGAGCGGTACAGTGAATTCAAACCTCCAATACGGAAAAGATGTTTTTCAACCGGGCAGTGACTTATTCTGTTAAAGGTGGTAAAAAGCTCTCTAAAAGCGCCATCCATATGGAAATGCCACGGAACATCGTTAACCCTGGGTTACATGGCAGATAGCGTCTTTATTTGTATCTTATGGATCATGTCTTTAATGGCCCCCAACAGGTTATGCGTACAAGGAAATCCAAGCAAAAAATTGCCTAGAGTACGAAGGACTCTCATACAATCCAAGATGACGAGATGCGGAATACAATCTACGAAAATCTTCTTAACTGCGATAGAAATGGCCAGCAACTTCGCGGTGAAGATGGAGACGTGCTGGTGAAGGACTCCAGTAATGAAGACTTCAAAGGATGATTGAGAGTGGCTTTTAGAAACAGAATCATCGGTTTAGAGTGTGGCCCTTTTAAATTCAGTTTTCCATAAATCAGGCGTCCATGATCATATAATCACTGGGAATGAAAGCGCACCATGGAAAGCTGAAAGACACCAAAAGAAAGTTATGCTGTCGGTTTGGTGGGATTACAAAAGTATATTGCATTTTGAGCTGCTACGTAGGAACCAAATGATTAATTAATGTGACATAACAACACTACGCAACACACATCATTGGTCACTTGCCAAAAATTATTTACGCTTGATTGAGAAATAGAAAATAAATTATTGAATTGAGCTTTAATAAGTATATAAAAAGATATGTTTCATTTATATAATAAAATTGCCAACCCAAGTTTGAAATACGCCCAGAAAACTTTCTGCGGTTCCATATAATTCCAACTTTCATCTAGGTTACATAAGGCAGCACCGCATTTGTCATACCTACTAAGCGACCACTAATCCATGCATATTATTTAAAAATTTAGTTTTTAAAAGTATATAGGTGGCAGTTTGAACTCCTCGTCTTCATAAAAGAAAGACATAAGACTAAAATATTATTTCTACTGTCATTCGTTAGACGATATAAGAAAAAGTCTTCTCGTTACAAGAGCACAGACAATCTCATCGAATTAAGGACGGATCTAAATCGAATTAAGCGGCTATTTACCTTTCGTAACTTCATCGAGTACGGGGAGAAAATTAGATAAAGTCACCGAGAGAGACGACATGAAAAAAAGGTTGATCATTTCTCCGGCTGTCTGTATCTGTTTACGTCTGGCTAAGCGAATTACAGGGAATAGCTGATCGAAATAAATTCATATTAGCGAAAAAACAAGAAGCGGGACGAAGATGGGAGAACGAGAACGTTGAAAAGATGCACTTAAAAATGTGTAGCGAACTAGGACAGTAACGGTCATAGAAAGAAGCTTACATAATTTGGTTTTGGCAGTAGATGATTATAAATATTTTATTTACTGAAGTACGTGAATTTATCACAAACAACAGTAAAATTCGTAATGTTAGATCAACAAAACTAGAAAAAGAAAGAAAAATTGGATTAGTTAAGTTTCTTGTTATTACCAACGTTAAATTCCACGGTTTCCGGTAGGATTTGAACCTATAGCTACAGCACAGCGCAATCGTTTTCATTACAGCAAAATGTCCAACGTCATTGTTGTTTTCTCACCTGATGCTGCAGAGAGCTCTTAAGGACCTAAAGGAATGGAGACCGATAACAACAAATCCGGTCTACGAGAGGACCGAGGAAGCAAAGCACCACAGCCAAAACTGTACCTGCTGAAAGCAATCACTATCTTCGCTCGACCCAAGTGAAGTTTATCGTTCTCTAATCGATACTAAAATTCTAGGAGGTGATTGATGGTCACAATGGTCTTTCAATATGTTCTCATCATTCTCAGATGTTGTTGCACCGATGAAATACTTAGATACAAGAAAGGATATCTTCTTTAAGCCGTTGATGTAATCTTGCCTACAATTTCAGTTGAATCTGTGTTCGTAACAAAAAACTTTATAGTACTACGAGGCTCAAAAGGAACATGTTGCTACTGTGGCGCTTTTTTGGCGTTGAGAGCTGAAATATCGGTCGTCTGTGAACAGCCTTCGCAT
Source organism: Trypoxylus dichotomus (assembly GCA_023509865.1). Taxonomy (NCBI): domain Eukaryota; kingdom Metazoa; phylum Arthropoda; class Insecta; order Coleoptera; family Scarabaeidae; genus Trypoxylus; species Trypoxylus dichotomus. The sequence goes on along the minus strand of CM042074.1, from coordinate 86,035,958 downwards.
ATCACCAAGAAACAATATTGCCTTTTGGTGTAGTAAGTCATTTACTATACCAAAAGACAATATATAAAGGCAGTACCACTCGAATGTAAACGAGCTGAAAATGTTGCTCTTTTGCTAAGGTGAAGCGGTGAACACATTTATGGTGCTATTGGTCTATTTGAATTTAGATCGATTTAAACTACTTACTCCAAAAAGAAGAATATATTATCCACTCAAACAACGCCCATTTAGTTGAATAGAGGTTGATACATACCTGATGGCACCTGAGATGCATTGGATATTGTTCAAGCTTTCTATTGTTCGTCCTAAAGGTATCGACATCACTAGACCATCATTAGGTTTGACTAAATCTGTCGGCGCGCCAGGTCTGGACTCGCTTGCACACGCAACCGATACGAAAATTGACCGAGTTCGTTGAACCAATCTCTCTCCATTCTCCTGCTATGCATGCACGCCTTACCACATTCAACAAGTACAGATACTTTTCCCAGGCGATTTGTCGCAAAAATTGACTTTGTCTCAATAGATACAAGAAAAAATTACACCAAAGCCTCCGTTTTTGGCAAATATTCTAAACTGATGAAGCTTCTCCAGAAATGCAATTATTAAGTTACCGTAGTGATTCATATGAACTGAAGAAAACCCGCACGGAACATTGGAGCAACACCAATTCTCTGTTCATTTGTGAGCTGGAATTGTTGGAAATCTCTCGATAGTTCAGTATTTCTTTACAGATGAGGATGAATGGAGCAGTACGCTGCCATTTCCTTGAAGAGGAGTTGCCTTACTGCTAGAAGAGAGCTAATTAATCATTCTGAACAGTGTGAATCCAAATCTTTCTGAATTTCGGTTTTCTTATGAAGTAAGCTGAATCTTTTTGAAGCTGTTATTATTAAAATTTTTCCATATCCTGAATAAAAAGGTTGTGTTTCTATTCCTTTTCCAGAGATATACAATTGTCAAATACTTAACGTTAGTTGATAATATGAATTTTCCATAAAATGCTCAGTTTTTCTATTTTGTGGGGGTTACAGCAAGACAGACATTACTCTGTACAATATCACCTACATAATAACTTGAGTTGTTGTTTGGCTATCTCCATCGTTTAATGAACTTGTATAGTCCGACGTTTCGGCAATTCATCTACTGTCGCCTTCAGGGGAACCCTGAGAGGGTGCTGTTGCTTGCCAAAACAATTATCCTTCGGTGATTTTTTTTATCTGACGTATTTGTCTGCTCTGACGACAACAGTAGACAGACTGCCGAAACGTCTGACTATATTAAGTTCAACGAACGATGGAAATAACCCAAACAACAACTCTAGTTATTATGAGAATCCATCGCCAACAGTATCTCTCTTATATCTCTCTTGAATAAGCGCCATTAGTCCTGAAACGGAATTATAACATTTCAGGTATCGCATTTACTTTCATAACGAACCATTCAAAGAACCAGTAGGTACTAACTTATTTCACTGTACACAGACAATTATTCCGCAAAGAGGTTGGACACAAAAGCAATTATTCGCAATCGTACTAAAATAAAAAGCAATAAGTTAATGCGCCGGGCGTATTTCAATTTAGTTTAATTCGTTCGAAATGAAGAAAAAGTATTTACGTGGATGAGTGGCGCTGTAGCGGTGGCGATATCCACCTTTCCATTCGTCCAATCTACCGAGAGTCGAACTCCTCGCTAGACGCTGGGGAAAGGGAGCAAGGACGAGATGTTTCCGAGAGAAAAACGGGTGGTCTGAGGGATAAAGATATTGTATTATATTCGGTCCGTACCTTTGGCGAATTGAAGACGACGTATTGTAGAAAAGGATAAAGGATGGGACTGTAGGTATAAAGAGAATGGTGTGCGGTGGCGTTTCTTCTAGCTTTTTGATTTAATTTAATCTAGAGAGAAATATTAGTTTTCTAGAGAAAAGGTTTCCTCGGTTTCGCGAGTAATGGCGTGATGTTAGATAGCTGGAGATGGCCGAGAGAACGGGTGCAATATTTATGGCCCGAACTAAAGCATTAGACTTAATATATTTATATTGTTATTTATAGTGTTTTCTTGGAAATTACTGGCCGACCCACCGGATGGTAAAGTCCGGGATTCTTCGTCCGAACTTCGGCGTTGTATACGAGCTGGCAAGCGAGTGAAAGCCCCCCGGAGGAAGAGGAGGGGTTAAATCCGGGGATGTGTCTGCGATCGCGTGTCTGACTTGCCGTCTTTCCTGGTAAACTATATCCGTTATGAACGTCGGTTGGACGGGTGGAAGCGAGTCTACGTAACGCCGCAAACTACTCACCCGGACACTACAACTGCACGGATAATACTGTTATTACCGAGCATAAATCTTAACGTTTGATGTGAAGGGTTCGCGTTTTATTCGAGGTGATAAAAAATTAATTTCTATGCTGCTTCTTCGCCGAGATTTCTGAAGTGAGTAATGTGCAAGGTAAATTATCTGCCTTGAATAAAAAAAGAATGATTAATACTGGAAACTATGTTGTGGAATAGTCTGGGAGTTAAATACTTGCATACGTATTTTACGTTTTTAGTTCTCTTCATTGTTGTTTTCGTGGAGTCAGTTTCCAGCGAAATAGATAATAAAATTTGTCATTATCTCGACTTAATATTCATTACGCAAATGCTTTAGGACAGGGTTGGAATTATTCAGATCATTTGAATAAAATCGTCCCATTTCACTTTGTAATAGTCTCTTTGTACTGTGTATCAATATAACTAATTGTTTAATGAAGGAAAAATAAAAAAAATAAAGAAACGTTGTTGACTAGGTGTGGGTTCATAAACGGGACCAACCTCACAATATCTAAGACAATTTAATTAATCAGTAGCTATAGTTTTCTTGCACATCTACACATCATCAGGTGAAGACTGTAATAACAAGTGAAACCGACAATCAAAAATTAAAATAAAAAACCGACAAAATCGCACACTTACCACTCCAGAAAACGAATACAGAATTAAAACAAATGCAAAAGACATCATCAAAAGCATCACGACAGCAGAACAAACTTGTAAAAAAGAAGACAGCATAGATTAAGATTGTAAAAGGACATACACAACAAATTAAAATGCTAAGAAATGGCAAGTCAGCAAGAAAGTCTTTTCAAATAAATATTGTAAATAGAGAGACTTATTAAAAATACATTTATCTATTAGCACAGGATATTGTGTAGAAAAAAATAACGAATACTCTATTTCTCACTAAATTTATATATTTGTACCAAATGTACATTTCGTCTGTACAACTTTTACACATCTTTGGTAGTTAAGTTATCTAGATGTTTATACAGTAGCGGACAAAATAATAGCAATATTGAAGAATTTGCATATTAATGTACACTACCGCTCAAAAGTGTTTAGGCACTCTCACTAACAGCAAAAATGTATAAAAACTCAGCAAAAATGTTAATAATATTTATTTTTTATGTACAGATACACGTACATGGATAAAAATATATTAAATAAATGTGAAAATTAAAACGTTTAATTTAAATTTTGCTTTCATCTATGTGACCTCTTGATTTAATAATTGCAGCACACAATCGAGGCATTCTCGCAATAAGTTTTGCCAGAGTTTCTTGTGTTGTTGAGGTCCAACTCGATTGAAATTTGTTCCACACGTCAGTAGCTGACGTCGGAGCCGATTTCCATACTTCCCGATCTAGTTCTTCCCATAGTAACTCGATTGGATTCAAGTCGGGGCTCTGGGGAGGCCATTCCATAATTTTGAGAGTTCCTCGCTCTTCTAAATGGCGTAAATAGTCTTTACATGATTTAGAGGAATGTTTTGGGTTATTATCTTGCTGGAAGATAAAATTTTGACCCAAAAGTCGAATTCCGGAACGTATTGCGTGGTCCTCCAAAATTTCGCGGTAGCCTTCTCTTCTTAATATACCGTCAATTTTCACAATGTACCCTACACTACTGCCAGCAAAACAGCCCCAAAATGATGATAGAACCTTCACCATGCTTCACGGTGGCAGCAATACACTCTTTTCTGGCACGTTCGCCCACAAATCTTCTTGCGAATATGCGTCTTCGGGTTCCGAACAGCTCAAATTTGAACTCATCTGTCCATAGGACGTTGTTCCACTCTTCTATGGTCCAGTGTTGGTGTTCACGAGCCCATTTAAGTCGCTTCTGCTTGTTTTGTTTGCGTAGTAATGGCTTTTTCATCGCAATACGTCCATGGAGCCCGGCTTTCTGTAGGCGACGTTTGACTATAGAAACACTGACTAGTTTTTGGCGACCAACATTTAACTCTGCGGTGATTTCCGGGACTGTTTTGCGTCTATTTAACTTGCTGGTAACCACTATTCTGCAATCATCTGCAGATGTTGTCGCTTTTGGCCTTCCACTCCGTCTCTTATTAAAAAAACTGCCAGTTTCCCGATATTTTTTTACGTTACAGTCAACCGTAGCGTGGTGTATTTTCATTTTTTTGGCAATTTGTCGATTACTTATGCCACTTTTATGGTAAGCTATTATAGGCGCACGTGTTTCCGTACTAATTTCTCTTCGCGGAGGGATTTTAAAAAATTGTCACACGATATTTCGCTCACGACGTGAATAGAGTAAATACCACACTGCAACTGACCATAGGTTACAGATTTCACTATAATCTTCTAGGAAGCTAATTTAAACATTATTACCTACAATCTAACGGATGACTGGATTTACCCAGTAAATTCAGAGGGATTGTTATTGTAATTGCACCGCAATAAACAGTTTATGGTAATCCGACCAAGTCCAAGTAAATGATAGTAAACCTTATACGATATAATGGGTGTTTATCTTACTGAACTACATTTTAAATACGTATTTCATTTTACTATAATGTTTTTTTGGTAAACATAATACTATATGAATAATCCATGACAACAGGGGTACCTAAATACTTTTGAGCGGTAGTGTATGTAGTCCCAAAACGATTCCACTATTTTTGAAAATGACGCTGTCTTCGCATAAAGGTATTCTAATAAAATTGTCCTGATTCCTCTGTGTGGTTTATATTGAACAGTGGCGCTACTCTTAAGAATTGCTAAATCTAAGGGAGATAAAATAATAGACGCTAAAATATGGTGAATATATTTATTAAATAATATAAAATACAATAATAAATACAATACAATTAATATTTGGTAGAGTACCCTTTATTTCTAATTATTCCTTCGCACCGTCGTGGGACTCTATCCACTGATCATTGACAACCTTCTACGGTAATGGAATACCAAGCAGTTCGAACAATTTCCTCAGTTTTTCTTTGAGAACTGCTTCTTTAATATTAACTTACAAATTCTCTTTATTGAGTTAAGGTCCGGAAATTGCGTTGGCCGCTCAAGAACCTAATTTCTATTGTGAAATAACCTGTGCTTAACTTTTTCACTGGCATGTTTGGCGTCGTTGTCGTGCATTAAAAGCCGCTTTAATGGCATATCTTCTTCTGCATAGGGCAACATTACCTGTTTGATGGGGAGGTTTTCCGTATTGTGTTTGGTTACATTTGGATTGAGTAGCATTGCTAGAACTTTTTCATTAGAATAAGGCACCATAGATGGCTCTTGATCCATTAAATTATAAAGCACATTCAAGATTTTAGTCCTTGTATATTAGTTTTACAAATTTCGTAAGTCATGTTCACAATAGCTCCCTTACGCAAATAGTTATTAATCTGTTTATTCATATCATCAATAGCGATATAAGATTGTGCTTTAGCGAGAAAACGAATAGCATGCTCATTTTATTTTTTATTTATAACGTGTCGCCGAATGTTAACAAATCTGTACTCCGGCCTTATGCTTATGTGCACCCACAACTGGAGCCCTTCCCATTTACAATCGCCCAGAATGCAATCCACAGCTTACAGCTTTTCAGCCGGTATAAGAACAGTGAATAAATTCCATTCCACATTCCCGAAATTATCTGACGACTTGTTTGTATTTGCTTCCCACCGATGATAATTCACAATCCTTGCGTGATCTTGCAGTTGATGGCATCTTCGCTTCGTCGAACTGTAGAGCGAAATTTCTCAAATGTAACTCTGCGCTATAGTTGTGTTTCCCATATTCTACGAAAGTAACACATACACTAGGGTGACAGAATAAAGTAGACACCAGTAAAGCGGTATAAATATGTAAACAGCTAAATTCTAAGAACGAATTAAGAACTTTCTCTTGTCATTAGGGTAGGGGTAGATGTATCGGAAGGAATTCGTCATAGTTTAGTATCGTTACAACTATGCCTCGCTAACAAGGTTCGAGTGATATTAGCAACTTCACCCGGGGTCGCATCGTTGGCCAGAGTGAACGCGGCGCTTCGCAACGTGAAATAAGTAAATTTTTAAATATTCCGTTGTCCACAGTTAACCGTGTTATTACACAATTTAAACGCAAGGAAAACACAACAGTGGAGCCGAGACCAGGTCGTGCCGCACCTTCTGAAAGAAATAAAAGGGTGCTTGTGCGCGAAGTGTTAAGGGAACCACGAAAAAGTACAGCTGAGCTTGCGGCAATTTCACAGAAAAGTCAGCGCACCGTTCTGCGATACCTCCACAGTGTGGGGATGTATAAAAGGGTGGCAAAGAAAAAACCTCTCCCTACGGCGTTTCAAAAACGGCGCCGAATGGCTTGGGCAATCGAAATGCGAACGAAGCCCGTAGAGTTTTGGCGGTCTGTCATTTCTTCAGACGAAAGCAGATACTGCCAATTCAGTGATAGTGGTCATACGTGGGTATGGAGACGTTCGACACAGCAACTGGACGTCAAATTTTTGCATTAGACGGTGAAATACGGCGGTGCGAACATCATGGTGTGGGGCGCGATACGGTATGGTGGAAGATCGCAATTAGTAATCTGCTCCGGAAATATAAATACGGCAAAATATATCCAAATATTGACAGAAGGACTACTACCGATATTCGACAACGCCATTTTATCTAAAGAAGACGCCACTTTTATGGAAGATGGAGCACCTTGCCACAAAGCAAGAACAACAACCATATGGAAAGAGGAACAGGGGATTCGGATTTTGACATGAATCCGATAGAGAAAGTTTGGCACATAATCCAGACAAATATGGCGAAACGACCCCGAAAACCCAGCAATAAGGAAGAACTCGTGGCGGCTGTTACAGAAGAGTGGTTAAATATTCCAGAAGACACCATTAATCATTTAATAGATTCTATGCCACGAGGACTCGCAGCACTTCACGCAAGTAAAGGTGGATCGACAAAATATTAGTCTAATTTAAAAATTTTAAAATATTTTGTATATATAACGAGAATAGAATCTTTTTTTTTAATTAGTAGGTGTCTATTTTATTCTGTCACCCTAGTGTAGCTGGTTTTTGTGTTTATATTAGTATGAAAGAGAATGATGAACGACTTCGATTGAAAACTATGTAGGTGAGGTTTCTACAAAACTAGCAATTGTTCTTTTTGTTTTACGTTTTTCTACGTATTAAACCCCGAGAATATTGCACACTGCTTCTTCAACGTTAAATTAAACAAAAATTCAAAATAAAATCGTTGAATAATTTGGAGCGGTAACTTTAATAATGGGAATATCAGTACAATTAATAGAAAATTACTTGCCTTTAGTTTTCTGATTCTCAAATATTTTATGCGCTTATTTCTAATTTCGGTAAACTAATTGGAGTATTACTTCATCAATTAAGTAATCAGTTTCGGCTCGATTTGAAATATCGAAACCATATGCGTTACAATCAGGCGATCCTTCCCCACATCGCTTACATCCACCCACCGCCCATGGATTTTAATCCGACAAAAGCCCGAAATGTGATTAACAATTAAAGGGTGGGTCATCTCACGCATATTAAACAACTTCAAACAAATCACTTTTTCAATTAAGCCCTTTCATTAAAAGAATTACATTTTTATCATACACGTGTGTACGTACCGTACCCACACTTGGAGCGGTTGATACCCACATTCGTACCGTATACATATATATGTACCGTTCCATGTCATACATAGGCGGCTACACTGTTGGAGGTGCACGAATCGTACCACACCACGCCGAGCTGCCGCACATTTCAATCTCCACTCCATTCTTCTTCTCGTTCGATTAGCTTTATTATAGTAATTGAATATCTGAATTTGTAGACGACAGAGGAAATGGAATAACGAATGGAACACGACTGGACTCATGGAGGCGTTTAATTTTTACCCGGTAAGGAATGAACCGCAAAAAAATGTAGCTTTTATTTACTCCGTTTGAATGGTTTTCGATGTACATATTAATTTTAGAAAAGGAAGGAATTATTGTAATCGTAATGGTTTCGATATAACAACGACAATGGGCTTCTAAAATTATTCAATTAAATAAATGCAAATAAAAGGTTTATATATGATTACTTCGTGCACATTGCATATAAATAATAACGAACCAATATACACTAGGGTGACAGAATAAAATAGACACCAGGTAAAGCAGTGTAAATATGTAAACAGCTAAATTCTAAGAACGAATTAAGAACTTTCTCTTGTCTTTAGGGTAGGAGTAGATGTATCGGAAGGAATTCGTCATAGTTTAGTATCGTTACAACTACGCCTCGCTTACAAGGTTCGAGTGATATTGGCGACTTCACCCGGGGTCGCATCGTTGGCCAGAGTGAACGCGGCGCTTCGCAACGTGAAATAAGTAAATTTTTAAATATTCCGTTGTCCACAGTTAACCGCGTGATTACACAATTTAAACGCAAGGAAAAAACAACAGTGGAGCCGAGACCAGGTCGTGCCGGACCTTCCGAAAGAAGTAAAAGGGTGCTTGTGCGCGAAGTGTTAAGAGAACCGCGAAAAAGTACAGCTGAGCTTGCGGCAACTTCACAGAAAAGTCAGCGCACCGTTCTGCGATACCTCCGCAGTGTGGAGATGTATAAAAGGGTGGCGAAGAAAAAGCCTCTTCTTACGGCGTTTCAAAAATGGCTTGGGCAATCGAAATGCAAACGAAGCCCAAAGAGTTTTGGTGGTCTGTCATTTTTTCAGACGAAAGCGGATACTGCCAATTCAGTGATAGTGGTCGTACGTAGATATGGAGAAGGGCTACTACCGATATTCGACAACGCCATTTTATCTAAAGAAGACTCCACTTTTATGGAAGATGGAGCACCCTGCCACAGAGCAAGAACAACAACCACATGGAAAGAGGAACAGGGGATTCGGATTTTATCATGGCCAGGCCAATCACCAGACATGAATCCGATAGAGAATGTTTGGCACATAATCCAGACAAATATGGCGAAACGACCCCGACAACCCAGCAATAAGGAAGAACTCATGGCAACTGTTACAGAAGAGTGGTTAAATATTCCAGAAGACACCATTAATCATTTAATAGATTCTATGCCACGACGACTCGCAGCACTTCACGCAAGTAAAGGTGGATTGACAAAATATTAGTCTAATTTAAACATTTTAAAATATTTTGTATATATAACGAGAATAGAATCTTTTTTTAATTAGTAGGTGTCTATTTTATTCTGTCACCCTAGTGTATGTTTCATTGCGCCAATACTATGAAACACGCTAAGAGGAACGAGATTATGATGTAGATTTTTAGGACATGTATAATAGAACTTTTATATATGTATGTATATCTCGCTTGAGGTTTTTTCGTAAAACATGCACGCTCAAGAATGTACAATGCTGAAAAGATGAATACACATTATTGCCCAAAAAATGTCTGCATGACTTTTCTCTTTACAAGTTAAAAATACTTTGTAGGCATGACTTTTGCGGTATTACGCTTTCGTCTAGTTCAACGAGATGTATGGATTTTATTTAATATTGTCCTTTACACGTATACTATTCTATGAATGTTTTTTCGCGATTGAGGCACCTCCAATTAAAAACATCATCGAGTTGCATCATTTCTTCCTATCGCAAAGTTTATTATGTGTCTCTTATTTACATTTAGCTGTGTATTACTTTCGGAAAACTATTTGCACGTTATTATCGTCAATAATTTCAATCTGCAACCACCGTGGTTACAGCACTTCAACACTAGTATTTTTGTGTACACACTATAACCGGTTTGTTGAATATGACTCTATTTAATCATGAACAATTCCTCTAAAACCTAATAAGATGCCCTCAAGCTTTTGCAGTAAAATGCCATGATCTGCTCTAAGGAAATGTCTTCGAAAGATCTAAAAATACTCAGCGTCATAGAAATGGTCCTGATTGTAGATCGTTCTTGCATGTATGTATTCGTCTCGTAATTGTGATGTTATATTACAAGATTCTACAAATGTTACATAGTGGAAGCGCCTTTTCTACGTTTGCAATTAACACGCGTGTGGGCGTCAATATGATGTTCTCCACCATATTTGCAAACTGATTTTACCTCTCTTGCTCTAAGATTATTAAGAAATTCACTTGTTTTGAAGCATCTTTACATCTTGTAGGTGGTGCATCTGGTCCTTCAGTGAAACGTTTATATATAAATTTAACATATATATACATGTATTGATATGTACAAAACATATGGCCCAATATTTATAGTATAAAGAAGAAACAGCTTTCATTTACATGTAATTCTAGAGTATTTGCTGCAGTTTTGTCAAAGATTAGTGCACGCTCTGGATGTTTTACACCCACAAATATTTATACTGCAAAATTTACATATTTATTTAAAAACAAACAAAGGCAATGAGACTTTTAGCACAATAACGGAGTAGTAATGAAGCATAAAAATGCGTCGGGATAGATATATATTAGGCGTTCATATTTTCATCTTATTCATATTGGGAACACCTTGGCATTGTCTTTTCGTCTTTGTTCCAAGAACATATTTGACATCGTTCTATTTGCCCCTGTACATTCTTTGTACTGCTGTGTTCAAGGGTCTGGCCTTCATGTTTGCTCTTGTTCATACATGTATTGTTGAATCACCTACTTTGCATCCCTTGGTAATGGTTAGCAATTTCTCTGCTGTCGAAATTTTTATACAGAACGGTTCTTCTTTGGTCTATAACAACATGAAAATATGCAAATAATAATGCTTTGTTATCAAGTAAAATTGACTCGACCAGTTCATAGCAAAATAGTTCTAGTGCTTGTAAGGCAGTTGCACAATTAGCTTAAGTCATCGTGACCCATTTCGGCAATGCGACTTTGAATATGTAATGTGTTATGTATTATTTCTTATAGAAAACTTGTACATAATCATCTATAGATCATTACCAAACAGATACATACATGGGTAAATCATTTTATCAAAACCCATTAAGTAATTTTTCCATCTTATGTGTATTAAGCATACCTTGTATCTTAGGTGTATTATTATATCATTTACTTTACCCTTAATTGTTGGTGGTGACTTGATATATCTTCATTTAAATCTCCTTCAATCCCAATTTTTTCTCGCCCCCCAGCGAGACAAAATCAGCCCTTGGACGTCCACATAGATTTTGGGAAATATACACCTGTATGGTGATAATAACAGCAAATAATAACGCCCGGGAAGAAAATTAAACTTTTAAGGTGAAATGGTGTGTGCAGCTTTGATCAGTAACCAAAATCTTCATCTTCTTCATATAATACCTGTGGGGAATAAGTGATAACGAAACAAGTTTGATCGTGTTGTCCCATTAATAGTCCTAAGATTCAAAGTGCGTAGATTTTTCATATTTGGCTTGATTGCTGACAATAACATGGTTAACACTAATATTTCTTCTGGAATTACTGTAATTCTACGTTCATTCTGTCAACAATCTGCTTTGGTCTTTCAAGGATTTCACGCCTTTAGTTATACGAAATTTAAAGATGATACATTGTTTAGTTAGCTTTAGGTTAAAACAAAGCGAAGTGATAGTTGCTCAGCTAAATGTTTCCATTTTTTTAGCGTATATACCTCCTTTTATCATCTATACTTGTCGCGAAATTTAAATTGTTATGCCTTAGAATTTCAAAAATAAATATACGCCATCTATCCTCGAAATCTACTTTTACACCGTGTACTTCACTAGCGTGTATATCCGCCTAAGCCTACACGATCACATTCGCTTTCCTCGACAACAAACATCTGCCAACGAACGAAAAGCATAGGAAAGGAAGGCGGCTACCACTTGTTGGGCAAATCCCACGCTATCAGATATCTACCTAGCACGGTAGCGAAGCGTAACCCGGGACGATACGGTGTGCCGGATCGCCCGGAGGGCTTTCCAGTTTAACCTCTAAGTTATATTTGGTGGAAAACCGTCGACTCGGTCGTAAAACAACCGCGGTCGACTGCGAATACGACACCGGTGACGGCAGACAAGACCGCAAACGACACCCAACGACGTACCGACCGGAATTTAAATCCCAGTTGAACGGTTGAAGCGACGAGAGGAATCGAAAGAGACGAGAGAGAGAGAAGGAACGGAGCGAAAAATCGTATATACGATAAAGAAAGGAGAAGCCGTAGCGTTCGGGACGTCCCCGATTCGTAAAACAACGGCGAGCCGGATTCGAAATTTAACAGACGACAATCGCGTTGCGTCCGATTTCTCTCGCTCGCGTCTTTTTCCTTCTATTTTTCGTTCGTTGCCACGAGTTTTGTTGTTGTTTTTCGTTTGTTTTTGCAGCGCGTCTCTTGTTTTGTTTGGAACGGTAATTGGGCACGTCGCTTCTCTAATCTTCCCTCTTTTATTTCGCGAGTTGGCGGCTGATTCGGCTTCGTTTTCTGTTATTTCGCGATTCTGATTTCTGTTCCACTTTTCTCCTTCTCTTGCGTTCGGTTGTTTCTTTCTATTAACTCGCGCATATCATTTCAGTTTTCCGTCAAAAGGAACTGATGTATACAAACACGCTTATTTTTTTTCGCGAAGACCATCTTAATAGGATATTCCGTCGCAACTGTTCAAAAACATAATGGGCAGATATGATTTGGAAATTGGAGTAGTATCATTGGCTTTGATTTAAAGTAAAATTCTTCCTGATGAAGGATAAATAGTAATAACCTAGTGTTAAATTACACACATTCATTAACACATTAGTTAATGACAGTATGAGAATTATACATATTCAAACTTAAGGAATACATTGGATAATAAAAAAGAATCAAAATTGGTGTTCCTCTTTAAACATTTTAATAATATCTCATAAAATTTAAGAAAATGCTGCTTTATACTTCTACTATACTCCTGTTTTGAAGAACAGTGTCGCTGTAGCCTGCTCGTAAATTCTTTCATGGACTTCTTGACCAATACTTACTTCTAGAGAATGCTTACTTATTTGGTGGGTTGGAGGTTTTTTAATGAAACTGAATGCACATGCGCAAAGATATATATATATTTAAAGAATGAAATATGTTCACGGTTTCCGCTCTAGCCAATGCGGAATTACTATGTACGCAAGATATATAATCTGCACAATAATTGCAGCGCTTTTATACATGTAATGTACATTAGCATGTGTATATGTATGTCTTCACTTTTGGTTTTTGCTATATAAGGTACCGCCGTAGCGTGTACATTGTCACTGCTTTGCACCTTTGTATAGGGAAGCCAACCCTATTTAATTGTTAGTTTGATAAACGCACCTCTGCTTATTTATATGTCTCTTTGTGGGAGCCATTTCTTTGCCTTGAATTTGTCTAAGAGACTTGGTCCTGTTTCATTGGTTTGTGTTTGTAAGGGAACCAAACGCTTTCCTTTACTTTTATAGGGGAACTTGGTCCCTATCTCTTAGAGCTTGAACGCCTGGTTGAGGGCGGCAGTAGCGAAACTAGCTTATTTCAAAGCAAAAGTATGTAATATCACAGCTACGCAGACGTTCTCGTAGTAGAAATAAGACGCTATGTATTCTCTTTGCTACTGCCCCCCTATGAAGTTGACGTCCACATCGACGGACAACTAAATGAAAAAATTTCTAAGTCCCCTTCCAACGGAAGATCAAACAAACGTACAGATGACAATGGACGTTGCAGCATAGACGACTGTCAACTAGAAGCGGAGAGATTGTTCTTGTTGAGGATGTCTATACATGCGCTCCGACGAGGTTACAAAACCTCAACACGAGACCAAATATATGTATAAGCGACAACGGACACTGAGGCCTTGACAATCGGTAATAGAAATCCGAGAAGTCGTTCTTGGCATGTTGCTATAAAAGTTCCGACGAAGCTACAATAAAGGTTGCCACTATACGAGCACCGAAGGGGTTTACCCTTGAAGGTATTGAATATTGAAAACTGCCAATATTCGTTTTAAGACGTTACAATAAAGATTGCCGCTATACGAAAACCGACAAGGTACGCAAGCAGCCACATGGAAGCCGACTACCTGTACTCGAAAATATTGGATATTGAAAACTGCCAAAATTCGTACGACCGTACTTAATGAGTCTAATATTAGGCACTTTTAGTTGGAATATTGGGAATAGGTGAATGCATACATATATAATGCGTAATGTACATATATGTATACATATATATATATATATACATATATATATATATATATATATACATTATAAAATAAAATTTTATATATTTTACAAAGAGACAACTATATGAAAAATGAAAATAAAATAACATTAATGCTAACACATACGGTTGCAAACAGATAAAGGCATATAAACTATATAAATTAGTAAAAAATGCATAAAATAAAATACATTCTCTCAGAAAATTCAAATTCTTATAGAAATACACATAAACAATGTTAAATCCTTAACACCTATGTTTAGGGGCTTTATCCCTTTGTATTTAGAAAATATACTAGATCTCATGTGTAAATAAATAAATACAAAATGCATTTCTTTTTGTTTCCTTCGTAAAACAACTAATTATATGAATGCATAGTATATATAATATACAAAATTATTAAAGAAAAAAATATGATTCTTTTGCGATAAAAAACCATTTTGATTCAAATCATTTCAATCCTGAGTATATTAGATATCCGTCGAATATTCCATCGGTATTGCTACCTGTTCGCCCAATAAAAGACAAACAAAATAATTAACCCTGCGTAAAAAAACTATGTCGGGAAAAAGGTCAGATTTAATCCGAAAACGAGATCTCGGCTCTTTAAACGTCGTTAGGTCGGGTTGAAGGGGTCGAGCGCGAGAGGACGCGAATTGAATGCGAAAGCTTCCAAGTCGCGCCTGCGGGAAGCTTTCACTTTGTACTCTCTAAAGCGGTTAAGCATCGGCGGCGTTGAACGGTTTGTGTAGCGTCCAGACCGCGCTCAATTAAACACGGCTCGAATTTTACGTCGAATTTGTTGCCGTTGCCGCCGCCGTCGTTGCTACCGCTCGGCGTTACGGTTCGCCGTCAAAAGAAGACAAAATAAAAGCAGAGACTACTGTGGCGTTAAAAATATTTTATCTTTTCTTTTTATGCCGTTAAATTTCGCCGGCAATGCGTTTAAATTCAAAGTATGGCGCGGTAAAAATGGAAGTATTGTCATCTTCAGATTTCGAATACAAAATACATACGCCTTTGGCTTAAAAAATAATTTAATTGTTTTGTGTGTTAATCGTGTCTTTTTGTTGTGTTTTACATAGCTATAACACTATCAAGATAGGCTAGATTAGATATGCCGTATATTAGCTATTTTGAAGTGCTTGCTTTCGATTGGTCAATAGACCCCAGCATGTGAAGTTTGTTTGATTCCTAATTCTCATTAGCCATTAAATCTGTTTTATTCACATTAGGCGTGACATTACTCGGATTTCTGTTAGCTCCGATACCGGAGATGAAACATGGGTTCATCACTTTGAGCCTGAGTCCAAACAGGAGACCATGCAATGGCATGAAAAGGGGACACCACCGCCAAAGAAGTTCAAAGTGTCAGAATCGGCTGGAAAGTTGATGGCTACTGTTTTTTGGGATTGTGAGGGGATACTATTGATTGATTACAAAGAAAAAGGTAGCAGCATAACCGGAGAATATTACGCAGCGATATTAGAAAAATTAAAGGAGGCCATCAAGGAAAAACGTCGAGGAAAATTGACCAGGAGTGTGTTGCTCTTGCAAGACAATGCGCCGGTTCACAAGAGCAAAGTTGCAATGGCTGCTCTGCACAAGCATGGCTTTCAATCAATAGTCTCCCTCCACCCTACAGTTCAGACCTGGCACCTAGTGATTTTTATTTGTTCCCCAATTTAAAAAGAGGACTTACGTGGAAGAAAGTTTTCCGACGACAATGAGGTAAAGGAGGCAATTTTGGCCCATTTTGAGGCGAAAGATAAAGAATATTTTTATGATGGTTTAGAAAAATTAATTTATAAATCTAATAAATCTATTGTGCTTAAGGGTGATTATATTGAAAAGGAAAAATAGATTTATTGTTTTATTTTATTTAAAACCCTTTCATTCCACAAACTGATGGACCTCCCCTCGTATTATCGAAAATTCTAACTTTACGACTGACGTTTAATTATCATTTTATTTATTACTTTGAGGCGTAGATAATTTTTATACCAATTAATCTATATACGCATTTTGAGAATGCAAAATACCATATTTATATGTAAAGTAGATCTCCATTGTAGGTGTTTATTACAGTAGTTTTTATTATCATTTAAATTTTCTAACACGTAATATATGCAATTAACTATATATTTTATTATATGGTATAAGTAATTATTCATATTAAACTAGAACTATTTTCCATTAACCATATCAAATTTCACGACAATAGTTACAGACTTTGTCAATAAAATGTTGGCACCGTAGTGCGATCTGTGGCAAACTGTATTAAAACAGATAGGTACTTTTGGACCATGTATCGTTTTGATTAAAGTCTAATGCTAATGCATATTTTTCAAAATGGTCTTATAAGCGGCAAAGTAACAATTTGCTTTTACCTACCAGTAGATTGCCTGATAGGATATGTAATATATCTTAGCATAGTTTCGGATATACAAAGGCCGTTCTCTTTTTTGTTATATATCACTTACATATTATTGTTATTATTATAATGCTCTTATTAGAAGATCGCTATCGCATTAATATAAAGGCACATCACGAACAACTACGTCAGGGTGTGGTACGAGACTAGCAGGGGGTATTAATGTTATATATAAAGCACTATTTGATAAATGACAAGATAACCGGGCGCATTAAAATTACAAAACCTTTCCTATATATATATATACATATATATTTATTGTTGTTCTTTTTTTTTCATTATTTTCCGTCTCGCTTTCTTCATTTGTATTGACCCTTTCCATCTTCTTCTATCTTGGACTCGTATCCTTTTTCTGGTACCATCGGGTACCTCTGCAATAAAAGATCATCATCTCGACGGAAACGTATTGCTGGAAAAGAATTTATATTATATGTTATCGTTATTTTTTATGGCGGGGCAATAAAATGCAATCCTAAATTTGTTCCTAAGATTAAATTAAATTGGAACGTTTTCAAAGGAATCGATAAGATAAGGTTAGCCCGACGTTATTCTTTCTATGCGGGACACTTATTTACGATTTCTACGAATGATTTATTAATTTCGTATATTAGTTGAGACGGAGCGGTATCAAACTTTTAGTATTGAGCTGATTAAGATTGAAACGGGATTATATAAGCGGCTTAATTAATATATAGTTGTTAACACGAAATGTTTGTTGTTAATTAAGCGTTAAAGGTTGTTTATTACGTTTATAGCGGGCAGACGAAAATTATAAATTCGAATTCTCAAAGTAAATATATTGACTCAAATGATTTAAAACACGTGGCGTGTTTTCTTCGTAATTATATCGATGAATAACAAATTCTTACAATGTATAGTCAAAAGAAATGATCAGAAACGGAACCGTAGGTCAATCCTCGTTATACGGATACGTATTTGTTGTAATTTTTTGAAAATGCCTCGTTTAATTCCAGCTCATAAAGAGAGAATACGACATTAGTTGAAAATTACCTTTCTGTAGTGATTAAAAGTAATTTTGTTTGTCAAAGTCTTAAAAATGTGTCTTTATTCTTATGTATATGTACAGCTGTGGCCATATGTATTCGCCACCCTTTTTTGTTTTTTATTCCGACGAATATATAAAAAATAAAAGGAAATTGATCGATGAAAATGTTTCATTGTGAGTGTATACAGATATATGCAGATATTGCTTAATATTTGGTAGCTCCTCCTGGGCTTTTATCACCGCACGAATTCGTCGGGGCACACTGCTCACTAAGTTGTAGCACTGTTCGGGCGTGATTTTATTCCACTCTTCAAATGTTTTTGTTTTTAAGCATTGCTTTGTAGTAGATGAGTATTTAGCTACACTTCGCTTTAAAATGTATCATAAATGCTCAATTGGCGATAAGTCCGGGGATTGTGCCGGCCATTCCAGGACCAACGTACGGGTCCTCGAACCAGCGCATTACTTCGCGAGATTTATGGCATGGTGCATTATCGTGTTGGAAGTAATAGCCTGGCTCATCATTATCGAATAATTTTAACGCACACGGTTCCAGAATTTCTTCCAACGTGTCGGTGTACGTCCGACTGTTCATTCGGCCCTCGCAGACGAACAGTTCTCCGACGCCTGTTGCACTCATGAAACCCCAAACCATTATGCTACCACCCCCAAACTTGACAGTCGGGATGATGCATTATTGAGATCAATAATTACTTAATCCTAATTTAAGATTTAATTGTTTTTTTTTGTCCGAGTTGTATGGGCTGTGATCCCGTAGACACCATATAAAAAAAATCCATTATTTAACTTCTAAAATCTTCTATCTCCGGAGTGGATAGTGCCACCGACAGCTTAAATAAACTACGTCATGTCATCGAATAGTACATGCAGTGTCTCACAACTAGACAAATAAATATAGTACATGTGGTGAGGTTTTGAAAGCGACTAAAGCTTTGTAAATAATATCGTTAAAATTAGGTTTTCAAAACGTAGTTCCAACGTAAATCGCAATCAAACAGCAGTTTATCTCCAAATATCGAAACATGTTTTCTATAGTATCGTAACTTAGTAGTTCTAAATTTTGCAGCATATTTATCAATGCAAAATTTTATATCCTCACAAATTACAATGATATTATATAGCGATACTTTAACATTATATAGCGTTGCAAACATTATTCACGACGACGTTCCCGATAAAGTTCAAGATGTCCTCCGTTCAGTTTCAAGCAGTATTCGCGAAGGTTCACAAACATGTCTGTGGACACAGGTTGTTGCATGTCGCGAAAAAAACCTTGAATTTTAATCCGCAATTCCGGAATGTCAGACGGTGGATCCGTACGGAAAACAGCCTCCTTCAGCATTCCCTATATGCACGCATCAGGTGGTGTTAAGTCGGGTGAGTGCGATGGGTATGGGGTATAAGGCAATCCCCAGAATGATTGCGCAGCATTCGAAGAAACTGCCTGAAACCATTGTTGATTACCTGGTCAATTCCTGGCACGACAAAATCGCTGAAGATCATGCAGAAATGGTGTGATAGCCTGTTCTCTGTAGCGCTCCTGATTCACTGTTGACGGAGTTTACGTTGGCAAAGAACACTTCCTGTAGGACGAAACTTGTCAACAACTGCTAACATAACGGTGTTGCTCGGAGCCTGTTTCATAAACTTAGGTCTAAATGCTTTGGCAACTTCTTTTAAGCTTGGACCGTTTTCGTGCCCTTTTCCGTATGACCCAAAATAGTGCTCCAGGATAAAAACCTTTTCGGCAACAGTGAGAACCATCCTGAAGCAACTAACATTAACAAGACAGTCACATACGTTGTAACCACGTTCGTAAATCACTCGGTACGTTTCAGCACATGACACATACGCATTTCAGTACTGTTTATTTTGTCGCATACCGTATTAATAGCTAGTGAAGAATTGGTTAACGTATTAGTTTTCGTATTGTAAAATTGTAAGAATAATAAGATATTTTTATACTACAGCAAGCTGAAATTGCAACATTAATTCTCGGTATTGGGTAGTTAAACTTAATCCGGTCCTGATATTACAAATATCTACCTCCCATCTCTGCTTATTATAAATCAATATTAATATGTAGTTCCCTCATCTGAATATTCGTAATGGTTGTTGTTTTGAATTTAATTTCTCAATAACATGTTTAAAGCACCCAATACAGTAATGCGAGAAACTTCGATAGGGGCGACATTGGTTTGTAAACGCTCTCGTAATAAAACATTGGAAGATGCGCATTTGAGGAAAAGAATATAATACCCAGACATGAACCGTTTGCCAGAGGCGGAGCGGGAGGAGAGGGCGCGAAGAAGAAGAAGAAAAACGAAGATTCGAATGCCGTATACGGCGAGGCGAGTGGTACCCCAGCCAACGACGAGACTTACGGATAGAGCTATTAGAGGCAATACAAAATGGGAGGATTATAAACTTGTATCATCTTTTAATAGCCGAGTTTATGTGCGCGCGGATATTGAACGATGTGTATCGTCTTTCTTATAAATATAAAAATGAAAATACGCCTCCCATCATATCGCATTCGGTTATATTTATAGAGGCTTTAAGTCCCCATACTCTATCTACTAATATATGAATACTGAATGCTACTGTCTCCCGCTTGTATACAAGGACTGTTCAATAGAAACACGTTTGGAGATTATTTTAATGAGAGACACTTGGAAGCCGCACTACGAATTATTCGTTGCCGTGAGGTGGATCTTCTAGGACTAACGACGTACGACAAATACATCTTATGGTGTTGGTATTGTATTAGATTATCATGCAGAAAGATGGTGTTTTTGTAAGATCCTCGAGCCGTTTGAAATGACTGCAGAGCAGTTGTGTACATTGCCTTTACACCAATGCCTAGGGACGCTTTAATCTCACGATATGTAGCATGCCCATCTCTTTTATTGCGTGCACAACATCGGTAGTACAGAGTGAAATTTTTACTCTACGCTATATTTACAACGGCTGTCTGTTAAATGTATATCTAAAACCAATGAAAATGCGGCTGATGATATCAGAGCTAAAGGTCTATTTTCTAAATATATGTTCAATTTAATGAAGTGACTTGAAATTGAAGATCGCATGTACTTCGTCGAATTATGCTGTAACCTAAAAGAATTTTATTAGTTTTTATTGGCGAACCTTCGTCGGTTTACGAGTTTTTCATTTAATTTACAATTCAAGTATCCACAGCCGTCAGTTGATCATCGTCCCAACATTTTTCCCCGCCGGAATTTGGCAAACGAATTATAAACAGAGCTTCTCGAAAATCCTAGTTAAAGATTTTCACGTGAAAGCTTCATTTCTGCACTGCCTCGTTCCCAATTACGTGTAAAGAAAACTGATTCATGTAAGATAACGACTGTCGACTGTATCATGGGTTAGAAATGTCGACTTTACGTTTATATGGAAGATTTCTGGAGTATATTCAGTAGCTTTGGTGTATGGTTTTAAGAGGGCTGTGATACCTGCTATCTTCAAAACAAGTGTTCCACAAATATATCAGAATGGTAGGACAGTATCTAATTCTTTTCCCTAGTCATGTTCAGAGTAAAGGTGCTAATGTGTTAACAAAGTGATTGGAATTCACACCGCTTACACCTTCAACTAACCAAATGCCATAGAATACATAGGTAATTGTTTTCTAAAGAAGAAAGAATTGAACAAAAGTTTGCCACCGAAAGGGACCATAGCAAAAATGGAACTAAAAACAGTCGAAGCAAGAATATGTAACGGCATAAAAACAATAAACAAAATAATATCCCACATGGAAAAGAAACATAACAACTTATTCCGATAAGGAGAAACACAGAAAATTGCTATCCAGAACAAAACCATTAGTAAAAAAGTCCTAGCTACTTCCTTCAGGATAATTAGACCATGTTACAGAATTACCTTTCTTCTATTTTGCTGGCATATTGTTTATTTTGAGTAATTATTTTCCAATCTCTTATTTGAAAAGTATTTTATTTCCACAATTATTTATTACTTTAGAAATATTCAATGAATTAATTAGTCTTTTACTATTTTAGAACTATTTTTTGTTGTTATTTACGTGATTCTTTCTAATTTATAAATCATTTATTACTTTAGAATTATTTTTATTTGTCCTTTTGTGGTAGTGGCTTTGCATGACGAATTCGCGAATTAGTGGCTTGACGTTTCAAACAATGTAGACTTAACATACCAAATTAATTTTATGTTTCGTGTTGACGGACGGGCTTACTTGAATGTATCTAACAAAATCGCGTTAATATTAGAGTGCATTTTATAATTTACTACCAGTTCGGAACATTTTTTGTGTAATATTCGAAGTAATAATTAGTTAATTGCGTTCAAAACCAAACTAATTCATTTATTTACTGTAACTTTTGTGTATTTCGCATGCTATAATAAGTAATAACATTCACTAGAAAATTATTGTCTTTATTGTTTTTGTTTCTTTTTCCCTGTTAATTGTTTTCTATGCTGAGAACCATAGAAAAAAAGTCTATGAAAATTCAGATACTAACCTATTTGCCTGTATTGTATACAAAAATAAAAAATATGGAATAGTAAATATACAAGAGATTATTCCCCAATATTCAAATCAAATTTTACCGCTCATCAGTATTTTCCATCTGTTTTGGTAACTTTTAATACAATCACAATAAGTACCAACTTAAATCTCGTAAACTATTACTCATATACCACTAAACATAACCTACAAATAGCCCTTTTTAAATTTGTAGGTACCTTAGACTAAACTTCTAAAAAAAAAGGAAGGGCTACTTTAAACACAGCAAAACGTAAGCTTTCCGTTAGAATCCATTAAAATCCCTAACTCAATTCCCCTCATACGGAGCTCTAACCGACGTTGAAATTCCATCGATCTCCAGCGGTATTACTGACAAGGGAACACCGGCGGGTGTCCCCCTCCGATTTCGATGAAACATATCGAAAGAGTACCTTAAAATAAGAGACACGTATTTTTTCTATCGGCGTTACCGCGCGATTTTGGGGTACAGCCCCCTCCAAAGTTTGGACGATTTTCAATTTTTGCAAATATTTCCTAAATTATAACAGATAATAAAATTTCTTCGTAACATAATTTGCAGCATATTGCATGGCCCTAAGGATGGCGTCGCCCGTATTCGCAAAAAATTAATAACGGGTGACGGGGTACCCCGTATCCCCGCATTTTTTTAATAATAAGTTTATTCATTATTCGTAAAAAAAGAGATTGCTTTTACACAGAAAACGGTGATGTATAATAAATTAAGAAAATTAATAATAGTAATAATAACACAAAATAAATATTTCATTTCAGATATAATTGGTAATTTGCATTATAAATTTAATGCGATAAGGGATCTGGTGATTGATCATATTATTATATAGATAAAAATAAATCCCCGAATGCATGGTAATTAACCATGAACGTTTAAGTGGTCACGTCTGCATTTAGGAAATAGGTATATAGACGAGTATTCCAAATGAGAACATTAGAAGTCGTTTTTCGTCTCTTATTTTTAGGTACTCTTTCGATCTGCCGGTGTTCCCTTGTGAGAATATTAATAAAAAAAAAATTAAAAATAAAACTGTAAATGCTTGAGCGAGTGGAGTAGTAGTTAAACTATTAATGTTGATATTTGTAAGAACAGTCATTATCAATACGCCTTGGTAAAATTTATTTCAGTTTATTTAAAAAAAAACACCGTTAACTTTTACTAGCGCGTGTAAACTGTTAGGTGCCTATTATCAAGGGAATAAAACCAATATGACATTTCGCATACGGAAATGGACGGATGTTGAAAAACAATATTTTCTATTATTTTCGGAGACTGCGTTTAACAGTCAGCGAATGACCCTGTACAATAAACGGAAAACGGAGACGAGATAAAATGTTAGCGTCTTTAACTTTAATATCTTATATTTATTATCCCCGTCCCAACGAAATAATTTAATATTCTTCGCAATAAATTTCGGATTAGGGTTTACGGCGCAATAAAAATGATAATTTATAACAAAATATCCAAATTCATTCTTTCTCGTTAAGCTGCTTTTTTTTTTACTTCGTCGCGTTTTCCATCTTATTCCATTCGGTGTCCGCGTCTCGCTTTCGCTATACGGATAAGCTAGTAAGCGCATCGTTCTGTCGCCTTCTCTATCGCCATTTCGCCGTCTCTCTTCGATTATAGCGCGACTCGTTTAGATGCAGCCAATGCGATACGAGCTTCGGGCGGAGGGATGGAAGCAGAGCGAATTACAAAAAAAAAGAAGGTATAATAAATATAACCATTTGTAATTTTAATGCGTCTGGTTATCTTGTCATTTATCAAATGTGTATTATATTAATACGGTTGCTCGTTTTATATATTCTATATATATAATACGAACTACACCCTTCCGAGTCTCTGAGTCGATTAGCCTTTTTATTGGCGCTGTAATGCGCCGCTGTACGGCTATGAACGCTACTAAAATTAAAATGGGAAAAACAGAGGAGGGAAATAAAAGAAACGGATACGTTCCGACTAAAGTAGATAATTAAACTGCCAAATCGTATGAAATGAAATATATTACGCGTATACTAAATGGGATAATCAAAGAAGACTAATAAAGTGCAATACTAATAAGGTGGTAACAATAACAATGTTGTTACGACAGAACCGAACGATCTTCTATTTTACATTTTATATTTCTAATGTTAGAAATCATTTGTTTTTGCTTTACATAACACATGGGCTGACAAATCCCGGGCCTAACACTTAGATGACGCTAGTTTTATTGCAGTCACCTTTCTCTCAGTTAGTACTAACCTTCAAAAGACAACTGTTCAAATTTCATGATATTCTATTCATTAGTTTGTGAGTTATTGTGCTAAGAGTCACGCTACTTTTGTTATTTTCAAAACAATGGATCAAAAACAATTTCATGTTTTAATTTTACACTGCTTCTTGATGGGAAAAAAATACCGTTCAAGCGAAGTAATGGCTTGAAAAGTGTTATGGGGACTACGCTTCATCAGAAACAACAATAAAACGTTGGTTTGCTGACTTTAAACGTGGTCGTAGAGACACCGATGATGCAGAACGCAGTGGACGTCCAAATGAGGCGGTAACACCAGAAAACATAAAAAAAATCCACAAAATCGTTTTGAATGATCGAAAAGTGAAGTTGCGTGAGTTAGCTAACATCGTAAAGATATCAAAAGAACGTATTGGCTTTATATTGTATGAGCATTTGACTATGAGAAAGCTCTGTTCAAAATGGGTGCCGCGTTTGCTCACTGTTGACCAAAAGCAAGAACGTGTTGATGATTCTGAGCAGTGTTTGGCCATGTTTAAACGTAACAAACCGGAATTTTTGCGTCGATATCTGACAATGGATGAAACATGCATCCATCACTTCCCTCCGGAATCAAAACTGATAGGCGTGTAACAATAGACAGTATAGCAACTGCAATAGGGTGTTCTCATGGTTTATGCGACGAACTAATACGCGATAGTTTGAATTTTAGAATTTTTCAACTATCGAAGGAACAGAAAAGGATTCGAATGGGCCTGTCCTTACCACTCCTCTCTTCGCACGCGGAGGAAGGGGAGGACATGTTTAACAGAATTGTTACTGGTAATGAGTCATGGATACACCACTACCAGTCCGAAACAAAGCGTACTTCAATGCAACGCAATCATTCTTCATCTTCAACAAAGAAATTCAAGGTTGTGCCCTCAGCTGATAAGGTTATGTTGACCGTTTTCTGGAGTTCTTAAGGAGTGCTCCTACCCCATTTCCAGAAAATAAATGAGAGCGTGACTGCTGAATCATACTGCAGAGTCTTATTGTTGCTTCGGGATTATATTAGAGGAATATTATAGTATCACGATGATGCCAGGCCCCGCATTCGGCCCGTTTGACTTAGACAGTAATTGCAGAATTAGTGTCGGAACTTGTTGAGCATCCGGCTTGGAGGCCAGACCTAGCCCCTCTTTGGTCCACTCAAAAATCACCTTGGCGGCTAACATTTCGAGGGTGATAATAATGTCGTTTACACGGCAACCCGAAAACTTTTATGCAACAGGCTTTGGGGCATTGATTAAGCGATGAGATAAGTGTATTAATGTAGATGGAGGCTTTGTTAAAAAATAAAACTTGTTTTTGACTAACTATTTCTCTAATTATTTTTATAATAGCTATTTGTGACCTACTTACTGACTTTCCCACGTATAACCTTATTCTACATTATCAAGGTGGTTTCTTCTATAACACGTGTTAAATATTTACATCTATCGAGTATCTTTTCTCTTTATCAAAGAAAAAAAAAAGGGAATTTACTACTGTATAAGTCAGCACTTCAAAGCAAACTAAAAATTATGTATGTATTTATTCTAAACCCGATTACCTTCGGAAAACAATACATTATACTTCTTTAAAATTTATTACCATACTCATTCCGCTTAACATGCCGAATGTACGTATCCTATCTCGATTTAGAATTATTACCGGAGATTAGAATCAGCTCGAACAGAAGCAGAAAAAAGAAGAAAAATTATGAGCGCATAGTGCGGCCTAGAACAGAAAAAAAAATACCCGGTTTATAAATTTATTAACATATTGTTCTATCGCCAGTCCAAACAAAGAATTACATAATCATTCCGTATACGTCCAAACGTAGAAAAAGGAAAACTAGCTAATAATTAACGTTTAATTGTTATGCTAATGTCCGGTATCGTTACATCTATTATTTTCAGCGGTAGCGGCCGGTTTCCGAATCGAATGAGACTCCGGCTACTAAATTACGTAAAAAACAAACTAGTTTTCAACATGTACAACGTATTCCCATTTCACAAAACGTTCACACTGCGCAGCCTATAATTAAGCGGCGAATTTATGTTCGCTAATAGCTAACCAGAACGTACGTATAAAACGCTAACTATCCCTTAAATATTAGATATAAATTAGGCAACGCTGTACTAACATGACGCCTGCTGGAGAGTCCGATCGGCGTATGGAACATAACAGCGCGTATATCAACACTCGTTTTTGTTTTGATGTTTATTATGGTGCTGGAGATTTATCGATACGCCGGAGTAAGAAAATAAGGTAATAAATTTGTAAGGAAATTGTAATTAGTAGGAAGAGAATGGTAATTATAAAAGAATGTTAGGCACTTATACAGTGTGGAAAATTCTCTTATAAAACACTGATTTCGTACTTATTATTGTCGTCTTTCGATACAATCAAAGGCGGCTTCAAGATGCGCCATACTTCATATCTCTGCTGAAGGAAATAATCTAATCAGTACTGTACGAAACTTGTAAAAAAAGCGGGTGGTTCGACATACAATGGAGATGCAAGCTGCAATAAAAGCTATACGAGAGCAAAATTTACTTTTACGGAAAACGGCAAATTACGAGAGTAGATTTCTATGGTGTACCCTGACCCCCTTACTGTAAAACTCTATACTAATGCACTGTGCTCCAACAACTCAACAGCCTCCTGGATAAATTTTTGTCCGACTTCTGCAAACCACCCCTCTACACACCCCTCTCATTACTGGAAATTCTTGCCCCATGTAAGATTTCTTTAATTTGAGGAAGAACCGACAAATATGGCGGGTGCTCCATTGCTGGAAGCATTATCTTGATGGAACAGCGCACCGTGCCTTAATTTTCCTCGGGGTTTCTCTTTAATAGCGTCTCGCAAAGTAGAAATCACTTGTGCGTAGTAGATCCCTGTAATACTTTGCCCCTTTTGCAAATAGTCAGGATGATTTCTTGAGCATCCCAGAACACAAATAGCAAAACCTTTCCAGCAGATGGCACGCCCTTAAATTTGCGTGAAGGAGGAGAACCGTGATGTTTCCACTCTCTACTTTGCACTTTGGTCTTGGGATAATAGTGGTACACTCGTGACTCATCTATGGTCACCTACCGACTCCTTGTTACTTTTCAAAAGGACACTTAAAAATCAACACCCGATTTCTTTTTTGATCAGTGGTTGACATTCGGGCACCCATCTTGCACACAGTATGTTGTGTACCACATGATATGATAAGCCAGTATCTCCCACAATGTCGCTGATGCATACTCGTCGGTCTTGCAGTGCGATATCGTGTATCTTTTTAATGTTTTTGTCTGTTGTCGTTATGGGAGGACGACCGGCATGTTGGCTTTCAAAGAACGTCTTCCACATTTAAAATCTTGACGCCAGCGTCTTCATATAAAAGGGCAACTGGTAACTAGCGGGTAAATTTTGCAACGTGTAGAAAAAAAAATTCTAACTGTAAAAGTAGCTGTAGCGTGAACATTTAACTTATTTTGTTTTAAAGTGTATAGCTTATATTCATCTGAAATAATCAAGTAGGTGGATTTCTTTGTTGTCAATTCAAATATTCTATGCACCGTGTATAACACTAATGACATGGCATGATGATTTGAGCAGTTTTTCAAACTGGTTCTTGAAATGGAGTATTCCCATTCAATATATTATCGACAATAGAGAAGATGTTCTATAAATTTTGCGTTATATGCAAAACGTTAATACGATTATCACGCAGTATATACTGACACAACACACCAACGTCTTGTTCCAGATACGGATTCTTTGAAGTTTTCATTTTCTTAAAATATGAAAGCATAATTCGAGTATATTATTTCGGAATCTATATATTGTGTCCTAATAGGCTTTTGTTATAAGCAAATTATGGCCAGTTTTTGGGCGTAAATAAAACTTAAAATTAATGTATTATTTATTGTAATAGATTGATTTATCAAAAGTACTTCCAATAAATGAGTTTATTTTGAGAATACGTTAGATCTTAGATGTTTACTTCTTTGATAATACTTTACCAGAACCATAAATTTGATGAGCTTTATTTTGGTTACAAATTTTAAGAGAGAGAAAAGTCTAATTTATATGTATGGCTTCTAAAAAATGTCTAAATGACTACAAAGTTGCGATAGAAGTTCGCAACCTTTACTTTTGTTTTTTGCACGTCTAATTATAATTTATTATTTATTTCCGAACTAATATTAATAACCAGTTTTATTATGGCTTTATTTTTTCATGTCGCATACTTTACAATATTTATAGCATTTCCTTTCATTTATAAAGACTCTTTCTCTTAAGGTCAAGTAAATAAATTAACCAACGTTATTATTGCTAACTTGTTTAATACATAATTAATGAATTACGGATACTTTTTATCGACATTCACATCAAGATGAAGCAACAAAAATGACATTTATTAAATTTACATCGGATATCAAGTTACTCGATTCCTTTGCCAAGGTTATTGTCTTATTTTGATTGTTTTGCTCTAATTTCTTGTTATTGTCACATACCTTTAATAATTTTTAATAATTATTGTTTCCGTTTGTTACAGGTAAGTCGCCATCTACTGTTATGTTTCCAAAGAACGCAAGGGCTTTCGATTCTATTTCAAGGTAACTGAAAGATCAAAAGTATTGTAGTATGTTATGAATTACGGTATCGATTTCATATATTTGTATACTTAGCATTTGCTCCTATAAAAATGAGATGTATGTGCTTAAGTACTAAATTTCAGACTTTCACGGCCGTTTGTCATAGTCGTAACGGATGTCGGGTTCCATCGTGCCACTCGCGTTTTTGTCCTTGACATTTCTCGAACCGCAGTAGTTCACGAAACATCCAGGGACAAAAAACCTTGTGACACGGCGCAGCCCGACAACCGTTACGAAATATGTGCTTAAGTACTGTTTATTATTGGCGTGCATATTCATGCCTTTGCTGCCAATATTCCCCAAAAAAGATTTTCAATGGGGTTCAGGTTAGATTAGCGGGCAGGTCAGTGTAATAATTTGGTTTGTTTTGTAAGAAGATACTCCTGGGAGTCTTGCTGGACTATCCAGTCTTGCAGTTCATTAAGCTCTATTACAATCACTTCTAAAAGTTCTACATAGGAATTGGAATTCATTCGAGTTTATGTTCTCTGATATATTATTATGTAGCTATAATAAGTCATTGATAATTGTTGATATACGAAAAAGGAAAATTGTGTTTGTACTCTACAAAGTTTCAAACGCATCAAGCATTACATACTCCAATGATTTGGAAAACCCGGAGAAGAGAAAAAGAAGACGATAATTCTTTATATTTTGGGCAAGGTTTAATAGAAGCAACTTAAAGCCTCCCTCAGATAAGAGAGGGAGTAAATAGTGATAAGTTTTATTAATCCACGTTTGCACTCTTAAGATGCAAACAGGTACACCCTAACCAAAACAGCCGTAAACTTCTTTTTACCCTTATTGAAAACATTGAGCATTTCCAGTTCAATGAAAGGGTAGAAATACATAGAATGGGAATTATATTTAATATGTTTGTAGGATATAGACATATTAGGATCCAAATCACAGATTTGATGTGGGAAGCCTTTGGAAAAAATTTATTCGAACATTCCGGTATTTGTTAAGGTGACTCTAAGTATTGAAACAAATACGTAGGCTTCCACTGACTGAATAATGAACGAACTGTTTTCGGGGTTGGATCGTGTCGTATTGAAAAGTGTGGAAGGATGGAAAGAAACTGAAAATGAAAACAGAAACTAAAAATGGAAAAGTATTAGGAATAAAAACAAGGGATACTAGATTTATTCCGTAAATTGTTTATGATGTTATTTGGGAATTAACAGCATTATTCGTAGTAGTGTAAACCACTCTTTCGTGTTAAATTTTGCGTAATTTATACAGATATCTTTGAGAAGTAAAAATTTCATTTTAGTAAACTATGTACTCCTTAGCCAAATACCAGAAAGCTTAATTGTGTCATTTAGCTAATTTTAGGAACATTTTCTTAAATTAAATGAAATATCGAAAAAATACAGAAAGGTACTGTAAAATTTCAAATTTTCCGTCAGAAGTTTACGCATTTTATAAGCCATTCCAGCTTTTATAGCGTTACAAGAGCAAAAAGGTTTCTTTGTTGAATGGGTTATGTCTTCTTCAATATTGAGAATGTTTAGCGAGAAGTTGCACTGAATACGTATACAGTAATCGTCTGAGTAGTTAATATTAAGAAATTTTCAACTTAGATTAGTTTCTAACTTGAAAAAATATTAATAATTCTATTTTCTCTATTTTACGTAATTTTGGAGGTCTCAAGAACTACTAAAAGCAAAAGTCGCCCAAAGCGAAAAGTATCGTTAGCAGTATTTCGACTAATTGCAAGCGTTCTTAAGCAAATTGTGCCAATATGTCTAAAGCTGTTAGCGCTTAAATTAAATGTCTTCTTGTCAGAAAATATCCTATTTTCATGTTACATATATTTTGACAGTAAATAAATTGTTTAAACACAGTTAGGAAACTGAAGGCATTATCTCACGTCTGCCTAGCTCTGCTGAGCTATATAAATTTCTGTCGTAATTATAAAAGGTGTTCCAAAAGTTCTTTATAAAATAAAAAGAATATAATAAAATAATGAACAATTGTATATTTTTTTAGCAAAATACAGGCTTTCGAAATTTATTTCTTAAAAATTATGTCTTCTAAAGGTGTTTCATTATTTTGCTGGTACTTTGCTAGAGTACTGGAAAACTGGGAAGCAACATTGGTATATAGTCTCCGTGATAACTGGCTTTTCTCTTCGAATATTCCGTTTTAATTCATTCAGGGAGTGGGGAGTGTTGCTGTATCCCTTTGATTTAAGGTAGCCCCATAGGAAAAAAACCCATTTGCTTTAAATCGGAATGAATGAAAGAATATTAAAAATACTGACTTCCTAAGAGTCCAGATCTTAATCCGATAGAGCTTTTGCGGGACGAACTGGACAGACGAATGAGGAGAGAATGGCCAACGTCCAAAACTCATCTCCAGATGGAGTGAAACAGCATTCCTCAAGATACACTGAGAAAATTGGAAGAGAGTATGCCACGAATTCTGCGAGCCGTTATTATAAATCAAGAAGTAGATTTCTCGAAGAGAAGAAAGTATAATTTACTTTATGTCTTTTAATGTTTATTATTACTTTTTATTTTGTATGCACAGGTGCAATAAGTCGTAGATGAATAAATATTTTTCTTATAATGGTTTTGTTTAAAAGAATGAAATTGGAAGTGTCCATACTATTATGAGCGGTAGTGTAATACTCAAATTTTATCGAAATTAATTAGATCTAAATGTATTTAAGATCTTTGATGGTAATGTGTAATAAACGCGTAAAAATATCTAATGAATAATTGACCATTTCATCTACGAAAGGAGCTTAAATACGGTACCGTGTAATCTGTTAAAGAATTAAATAAAGTAATAATCCGATGAACACGTGTTAGGTGGTATAAGCGAGAAAACAGACGAAAAGAAAAAAGAAGAAGAAGAAGGCATGTACAACATTGTCGGTGCACGGAATTCACTAGTATCAGAAACCATCGGGAGAACGCGTACCAACCAGCCAGCAGCGGTAGCAGCAGCACAATATCCAGAGAGATGCAAATAGCAGTTCCGCCGATTTAAGTCGCGTAATCCGGGAGCGCTGGAAAAAGACAGAGAAATCGTACGCGGTAGAAAGAGTCGGAAGTAGAGAAAACGGTACGGTATTGAAAGTAAAACTCTCTCTCTACGCCCCGGCTTTGCCGTCGAAGGGAAGGTCTCGTCGTGATCCCGACGTAAAGAGCCACTTCCTTCCACCGCCGTTCGGAACATCACATCCGCTTTAAGTCGACACCTTAGAGTAGAGCGTCGGTGTGCCGGCTGTGCCAGCGTTACTGGCTGGCTACTGCTGTTGGAGCTAGCTTTCGAGCTTTTATTTTCTTCCCGGATTTTCGAATCGTTTTCGTGGCACTCTTGTTTCTTTGCTCTTATTTCTATGTGTACGTGTGTGTGTGTGTGTGAATGTGCCGGTTCGTGTTCAGAGTTTATATATCGCTAGTAGTAGCTGGCTGCTGGTTGGTTTCGCTATTACCTTTACAGCTACCCACCTTGAAACGTTACGTATCAACTGTAGTATGGACTACTACGACTACAACGTGCCTACGGTTACGACCGTCGCGTCACTACCACTAAAACTCTCTCTTTCGCTTATCAAATTAAACTTTACTCCCGTTACGTACGTCGTTCTGTTCTTTCGAGCTTTCTATTTTCGTAGACTCGTTTTTGTCTCCCATTTTAATCCTATTTGCGATCTAATAATTTAATACGTCCAAAGGTTTTTCTTTTTACATTTCTGTTCTGTTTTAACTTCTGCTGCTATACGTCTATATGATTAGTCCAAATGTTTATATAACAGAAGTTTTTAAATGGGAATTGATTTTTGATTACTATAAATGTCAACGTAATCTTACTAATAAGTCGCTAAAAAATGAGAAAAAAAGCTTATTTTCAGTATAAATTTCTATCTTGCAGCCAAGAAATTAAATGGAAGGAATTATCAGTCTTAAATATTAAACATTTAAATAACTGCGCCTTCGTTGAACACCTAAGTGACGCTGACAGTATTCATATTTTTTTTTATTAATTCGTTACTTGTAGCTCAGTATACTGCTTCAGAAACATCTGATTTCTGAAACCTAAATTCAAAGATGCGTGGGCGGGTCATCATGCCCCACCCCTCACCTACTTCCAATTGGTTGCTTGATTAATGTTTTTGACATTTAGTTAATTCAGATCCATATTTACATAATATCAAGTTTGTGTGTCGTGATTGTTCATAAAAATGGATCCTGTAGAGCAAGAGTCGTAATTAAATACCTCCAGAAGAAAGGCATGACACCAACTCAAATTCATAGTGACATTATGGCAACTATTGGTGAATCTGATGATATAATCAAACGTTGGGGAACATCCTGTGAAAACCAATATGCCGGCAGTCTTCCCATAACAGTAACTACAGACAAAACCATTAAAAAAGTACACGATATCGTACTGCAAAACCGACGAGTACGCATGAGAGACATTGTGGAAGATGTGGTGCACAACATACTAACTAAAGAATTAGATATGAAAAAGATGAGGGTGTTGATTTGTAAGCGTCTTTTGTAAAAGTATCAATTAAACGAAGACAACTTTCTTAGTGTGTATGTCACCACGGATGAGTCCTATATACATCGCTATGATCCCGAGACCAAAGTACAAAGTAGAGAGTTTAAACATCACCATATTCCTCCTCCACGCAAATTTAAGGTCGTCCCGTCTACTGGAAAGGTTTTACTGTCTGTGTGCTGGGATGCCCAAGGAATCATCCTGACTGACTATTTGTAAAAGGGACAGAGCATTACAGGGGCCTACTACGCACAATTGATTTCTAAATTGCGAACCGCTATTAAAGAGAGACGCCGATGAAACTTAAGGCACGATGTGCTGTTCCAACAGTCATACATGCAGGTATTGCTATGGCTGCTATACACCAAGCAGACTTTGAATTAGTGGAGCACCCACCACATTCGCCGGATCTGGCCCCTAGTGATTACGGGCTGCTCCCCAAATTAAAAGAAATCTTACGTGGGGCAAAGTTTTCCGGTAATTAAAAAAGTGATGCAAGCTGTAGAGAGGTGGTTTTCAGAAGTCGGGCAAAATTTTTTCCAGGGGGCTGTTGAGATGTTGTAGCATTCATTGACCAAGTGCATTAGTGTAGAGGAATACTACGTCTAAAAATAAAGGTAGTCAGGGGTACAGCATAGAGAACTACCCTCATAACATGTCTAACTTTGCATGTGCTACTACTGACATTTCTACAATTGTTGTGCTCAAAAGTAATGCTTATGGATGTTATAATATTTCCTTGCAATTAATAAAACTTTGCTATATTTTACCTCATATCCCTAACATCATACATTCTTGCATTCTATCTTGTACTTTCCCTGATTCTTGGAAACAAGCTATTGTTATCCCAATTCCTAAAAAAATGCTTCGCTGGATCTAATCTTCTCAAAACAGATCTGTGGAATTGATGAGACACACTTTAGTCTTTCTTATATCTTAGAAAAACAGCGTTTTGAAATCCATCACCAAAATTTAGTGAAAGACTTGATAATTTCTTCATGCAAAAAGAGAATATGAATTGTTTCTTACTTTAAAAACCTGGTTTCTATGTTACCATGTCTACTTTAAATTAATCACTATCTATTCCTTCCACATTGACTAGCGATAGCAATGGCATAGAAAGAAGAAGAAGATATACCTCAACGTCATACCATATCTATGCAATTCGTTCCTGAATGCCCAGAACAAAAGATATCGTCCACTAACTCAAGCTAAGCATCGTATTATATCACAATAAATTTTGATCGAAGATCGTTATAGAAAATTTGCCTAAAAAACTCTCGTATCCGCTTCAGAATAAATTTTTAACCAGCCTCGTACGATTCCCAAAGATTTAAAGGCCTTAAACAACTGTGTAGCCATTCCGAACATGGACGCCGTAGATCAGCAATATATGTAGAATATACATCACCTTACCAGTTACCATACTAATACGACAACCTGCGCTGACGTAATGAGATCACCCATGACGTACAACGCTGATCAGCCGTTCGTTCGCATGGATGAATACCGCCTGGAATACCAACATAAATACCACGCATACGTACATGAATGTATCTATAACGTACATGCATAATACATACGCGTCGAAATGCATGTAATGAAAATGGATCTTACCCACGATGTCAAGTGGATGGTCATTAGTTTGTGTTGTATGGTGATGTGTAAGAATTCTCCTTTTTTTTTCGTTCAAAATCAGCTTCAAAAAATGCTAGGTATCTCTTCTTGTTTGTTACACGTTCTGCGTAGGTTGTTAATGATTTGTTTCAACAAATTACGGAGAAGGTCATATACATGGTGGTGCATAAAGATCTCCCAGAAGCTGAATATATTTTTGAAAAGAACACAAGAATAAATTATTATCAATACATTGCTGGAGACGCTCCCGCAAGTTTACCATTACTCTCCCCGTTAGGTGAGACGGAGTAGGGTCGATTTCCTGTCGGATCCTTCCTTTAATTCCTCAAGCGACAAAGGCCAACACCTTTTCCTTTAGATATCCCTAAAGGAAGAAGTCATAGGGACTTAACACTCCACGTCTCCTCTTAAGCTAATCAAACGTCCAGGAAACATTTCCCTCACTACTCCGATTGAACATCGCGCTGTGTGAGTTGTGATCCCGCTCTGTTGGAGCCACACATTTTCTCTATCCACATCGTCCAATTTGATGCGCAGAAAGGTCTCCAACATTTCAACGTACAGAACAGCAATCAAGTTAATATTGCACCACGTTTCTCAAAAAAGTACGGACCGATCACATCAAAATCGGCAATTGCACACCAATCAGTTACGCGAAGAGAGTGGAGCAGACGTTCTTCGATTTCGCAAGGATTACCGCCAGTCCAGTAACGGAAATTCTGTTTGTTTACTCCTTCACAGAGGTGGAAGTAAGCTTCATCGCTAGTGAGAACAATCAGGACCCTGTTTAAGAATTTCCGCACTTATGGTTCTATAGTTGACATGATCTTTTTCACTTAGTTCTTGAGCCAACGCCACCTTGCAAAGATGAAGTTTTAAGTCGGCATGGAGAATTATTGTCAAACGTTGATTTGATGTACCCAGTGTTGTGGCATGGTTTCGGATGGAACACTTTGGCGATTGCAGGCGATTGTGGATGCCCTTAGTCCATCTACTAGGTCAACCAAGTGATTTTCTCTTCAGTGTGGATCCAGTTGCGCGAAGACTAGAAATCCATAACAAAATTGTTTTTCGTTCTGGTACAGATACGTTTGTACTGAACGCGATATATCTCCGAAATGCTCTGATAAAGCGGTTATTGTCTTAATATGCTGTAACAACGAAGCCTCAATGTTCAAAATGTGGAAGATATCATTGCCCTACCTTCTATCTTTATAGAATTGATCAATTAAAGGAACGACATCGTATGTTAACTTTTCCATGGAAGCGGTCAAGTTGTCTCCGTAGCGACTAACTAAGAAAAATTACACAATCGTTAACGGACGAAGAAGAAGAGAGACGCATTCAAGGACCTTAGTTTTAACACATATTTAATTGTCACTATGCGTCTATGTAGTACTAAAGGCGATTCGCCAGCTTCAACTTGTAAGGCGCAGATAGGTATAGATCTCATCACACCGCGACAGAGACTTAAGGTTTTATGTTGTAAATTATCAATTTTACGTAAATATGTAGCATTGCTATTGCCATATAGAGCACAACAGTCCAAATTGTTTAAACCTTAAATTAAAATTTTCTAACGAAATGCTTTTAGGATCAATCACAGTCATTGCCAGTATAAAATCAAAAAGATTCAGATCCATAATTCATTTAGAATCGCGGCGTCTTTTCAATTTTCCCGATTTCTCCCAAAATACGTCTACTATCGCAGTAAAAGGGTAACAGATCGTAAATGAATTCGCCTCCTTTTTTTCTTCTTTTGTCGCAATACTTCTTCCATTGATGATGATGATGATGCAATAGCTGCCAGTGAAAGAAAGTCATAGAAGTAAAGACGACCGGTAATAAGAAACGAAAAAGCTGCAAATTAAAATTTTATAAAAGCGACAAAAGTCGTCCACTCAGACGGTACCGGTCCGCGTCTGTATCATTTGCGCCATTAACCAGACCGAGGGAAGGGAGATAACGGGGTAAGGCGAGAGGAGACGATGCTGGCGAGAAACGAAGGAGGAAAATTCCAATTGAACTAATTTCCCTTATTCTACTTTTACCACTCTTTCGGTCCTTTTGAAACAACGAAAAGTGTAATTACACGGTCCGGTCTGGGTATAAAAATTTTAAATGAATCGGGGAAATGAAGTGGCGACGGGATCGAGGGGAAAGTGGTTGTCGTTGCCAGTGGCGTCACCTTAAGGCGCTAACCACTCAGACTATCATCGAGGTAAAGACGAAGGTATTGTTTTAATTCCAAAGAGACTATTTCTTTCTTCTAAAGAGAGGAAACAGCCATTAATTTATGAGA
This sequence comes from Trypoxylus dichotomus, assembly GCA_023509865.1. NCBI lineage: Eukaryota > Metazoa > Arthropoda > Insecta > Coleoptera > Scarabaeidae > Trypoxylus > Trypoxylus dichotomus. The sequence continues at coordinate 85,998,109 of CM042074.1, read as the reverse complement.
TGAAACGGTAGAATATCGTATTTGCTACAGCAGGGAATTACAACATAACTCAAGTGATAAGGAATTTAATATTTATAGCCTACTTTTCTAGACTTCATGGAAAATATACCACGATACAGGCTCCTTCCAACAGTGACATAATGAAGTTCTTTGATTTCTCAGATTAAGTCGCGTAAGATAAGTGATAATACAGGAAGGTGTAAAGGTAGTTATAAGAACTTCTTCCATTTGAAAGCAACGAAATAAGGTATTAAGGAAGTAGAAAATCCTTTGCCTAAAAATTGTCTTCCGTCTGACTTAATTCTTTTTAATTCTACCAAAGTAGGAGTATTCAAACTTATACATTTCTCAGTTTCTAGTCTTTAATTTGTTTTGGGGCGTCTGTAGCGTTATGCTAACTGCTTCTTATACTCTAAAAGAAGATCAAGTACAATCACATGTAACATTTATGGCGCTCAGCAAATTTACCATAATATGTAATGTGTATGTAATTTTCTTGGGTAAAAAGTAAAGCACATGTAATTTTCAGACGTAAATTTAATGAGCATGTAATTTTCAGAAGGAACATTAAATAAGCATGTAATTTTACTACTTACGTCTACACTGACAAAAATATATATTCCTAAGAATAATAATCGCAAGAGGGAATTTCCATGTCTATTTTCATTAGCTACATAAACAGCAATTCGAACTACTTGTATTGGAACATGGCTTGCAAATCTCGGCTGGTTTTTGTGATGCTACAAAAAACAAATTTTATTAGAATTGACAACGATATTTACATATATAACTGCAAGAAAGGAAAGATTGGGTATCTTTCAATATTCACATTGGATCGATGGATAGTCAATGTGTACCCCAAATGTAAGATTCAACGCTGTATTAACAGCGAACACTTAATTCACGAACATTGTATGGCTATCCAGCAGTAGTATCTACTAAATAGAGGATACTGGATTATATGCAAACTGCATTAAATAAAATCAAATATATGCACTTTGCATATAATCCGGTCTCTAGTTATCAATATAACAATACTATTACATTTCATTATCTTGCGTCTCTATCAGGGCTGGTAAACTATTTACCTCGTAATATAACTTCTTCAAACAGGTTTTTCAGCGTAAGATCTTTCAAGCAAATAAATACTTTCTTAGTTCTGGGTGGGCTCCATATTTTAAAAATAGCTGCCATCGTGCAACGCATGCCTGTAATATATTAATTTAGTAATAGGTAACATTCTTATAGCAAGGACATACATAACTATAAAGCAGAAAATCATGTGATGAAAAATTTAGTGTCGTTACCAAAGTCACATACTAGGTATAAAATTTTACCCACTATTTCACTTAGATTCTGTACGAGAGTGTGTATGCTGAGATTATAATAAAAGTAATTATAATTCAACAATGTCACAGTGCATCAAAAGGAGCCGACCTGAAATTATAAAATGACTTATTTTTTTGCGCTACAGGCATCTCCAGAGAACGGATGACGTACACTTTGAATGTTAAATTACACATGTCTAAGCGGTGTGCAAGATAGATGCCGCGTTTGCTCACATCACCGCAAAAACTTAAACGCGTGGAATGTTCTTCAGCCATTTCGGGACGGCTTCGGCAAAATCCAAGAGATTTTTTGCGCCGATTTTTTGATTTACGATGAAACGTGCATCCACCACTGCACACCGGAAGGTAAACAGCAACCAAAACAGTGGACTAAACGTGGTGAACCGGCTCCAAAGAAGGTCAAAGTCATTCTGTCGGCAGGAAAGGTGACGGCTTCTGTTTTCTGGGATGCGATGGGAATGTTGGGAGGTCAGACGACTACTGGACGATACTATTCTAAACTTTTGGATCAATTGAAGGCAGTTATCATCGAAGAAAGACCCGGAAGAAAGCAAAAAAATGTCGTTTCCCATCAAGGCATTGCGCCAGTTCACAAAACCGGAATTGTCAAAGCAAAATTGGTCAAATTAAAGTTCGAAGCGCATGACCATCCGCTTTATTCGCCGGATTTAGCTCCGTTGGACTATCATATCTTCCCCAAGCTTAACAAACAGCTCGGCGATATGAGATTTACTTCGAATGAATAGCTGAAAAGCTGCCGTGGATGACTATTTTGAGGACCTCGAGAAAAATGAGTACTATGAAGGCATAAAGAAACTTGAGCATCAAGCAAATAAATGTATTGATCTTGAGCGAGATTATGTCAAAGAATAAAATACATTTCATGGAAATATTGCTATTTGCTATGCTTTAATTGCCGAATTTTTCAACTTACCCTCGTATGACTAATTCCTAATTAAGTTCTTAGTCGCTCACATAAACACAGCAAGAATATCCTGGCTTAGTAAATATAAGGTAGCAAATGTACGGTTCAAACTTGTTGAAACATGTATTACAGTACAATATTTCTAATACTGAAATTTAATATAACGTCAATTATATTATTTTATATGTTAATGAGGTCGCTGGCCAAGAAAACGAGATCAACCTGCTCCTAGATTACGGTGTACGCGTTTTGGTTACGCTACTGACTGCTAAAAGAAATGAAACGGGTAGATATCCGGCCACGTAGAAACGGAAAAAAGGGATCTCGTACGACTCGCCAGCAGCAATGAGAAAATAAAATATTAAATCGAATAAAAGGGAACAGGGTACTTGGCGAAATAAAACTTATACAGGGAAGGAAAGGGATCTGTTAGCGAGACGAAAGGAGATAGAAACAAAGGCGCCCTGTTGAAAGAGGTTGAAAGAGAACGTGAGGGAAACGGTGGAGAAAGTACGGAACGGCGTTAAGAGAATATTTCCATCCATTTCGGTTACGTAAATGTAAAAAATTCTCATTTTTCTCCGTCTCTCGTTCACGGTACGGCACGGCGAGAGAAATTCAAATGTGTAAATTAGATTATTTCGCTTCTTTTATCGGAAAATGGTAACAATATGAGACGAGAAAAAAAGCACGAACAAAAGAGAACCGGCGGGAGGAAAGAGTTACGTAAAAGAGGCTCGCAGACGGGGTCGTTACGCGCTTCAGAGGGCGTTGGCCGGGACGCTCGTCTCACTTCAGACGTATTATTTACCTTGACACTTAAAATAGCGAATATCTATAACGATATCATGCTATGGAATCTTAATCGTGATAAGTCTGTACAACAGCGTAAATGTGGACACTTTTCTTCTGTATATATTTCACTGAAAAACTTAAATTTATGTTACTTTTCTCAGTAGTTGATTGTAATTCATAATTTTGTCGCCATTTGGTCTAAACTGAATCTTTCAAATTTGTCTTAGTATGAGAAAATCAGAATCCTTGCCAATAACACTTTCAAATTTTCGTATTATACTTACATTTTTTTGGTATTCCACCGTACATAGGTATGAGTATACATCATCCATGTAGTGGTTCAGGCACTTTGGGACACAGTTCGTGAAATCTTTTTGTACGTTTTGACAACTTTAGAAATATTGCCTTCCTATGAGCTATTAAAGCATTTACTTTTGGATAACGTTTAGAGATCAATTGCGTCACAAAATTTAAAGCATGGATTTTACATGTTACATGTAACGGATTGCCACTCTTTTCTTTAAGAAATCGGCATTTGCAGTTGCGTATCCAACACCAAGAGTTGCCTCAATCGCTTGATGGGTACATCTTGGATCTTCCTCGATCATGCGTCTCGTTCTCTAAATGTTTCCAGCGATAACTGAAGAACAGTACCTATCAGCGCCACGTTTGCTCTATTACTGCAGCGACTAAACAGACACTCAGAGTTTACTACATAAGGAGTGTCGCCAGCTTTAACTTCTCTAATTTCGTGACATCTCAAAATATATAGCATAACCCTCGTATAAAAAGATGTAGAAAGTTTTTAAGTAAATGTACATAAACATGCGACATAACGTCAAAGCAACTGTGTTTTGGGATCAAATACGGTATTGGTGATCGACTTCATGGTGTCTCAGATCGCAATAAACGCTGGCATCACCCCTACGTTGTTCGTAAAACTGTGAATCTCCTACAACGGTTTGGATCGCACTGCATCTCCTACCCATCCTTTAGTTCTCATTTAACATTCAGCGAGCAGCATCTATTTCCTAAATTAAAGCAACATTTGGTGGGAATGCGTTTCAGCATCGATGACGAAATGAAAAATGATGTTCAACGACATGGCGGCAAACTAGACAAAAGCGGAGATCTTCTTCGATCGCTAATCGAGCAAAAGCGTCCAGAAGAAGATGAGTGAAATCTCAATCGAAACGTCGACTTAGTCGAAATAGTCCTTGATATAGTGCCCAAACGCAAGTCACAAAATGCCATTGCTTTAAAATGGTTCTTTTGCAGGTTATTGTAGGTACCAGTAAGAAAGTAGCCAGTTAAAATTTTGCAACAAATTTATTGTAGTACGATCCTGCGCAACATTAGCCGGTGTTCGATTCATTTTCCAGTTGCCCAGAATGCAATCAACAGTTCACAGCTTTTCACCCGATATATACACGTATGAAGCCGACAGCCTGATACACTATAGTCAAACAAAAGCGAAGAAGCATGTGGGACCACTTAATATAGCAATCAGATTTCTAAATTTCATGTGACCATATCTTAACACTTTTTCATCAGTAGTTTTATGAAATGTTACTATTAGGTATTGAAAACACTAAAACAACTCCTTCTCCAATCCTATTGCACAAGAAGTAGCTGTGCCCTAATGAGTATTTTGATATTGCTCTTGAAAAAGTCTAGTTCACTTAATAATATTTTTTTGATTTAAAGATTTGGAATTGAGTGCGGAACTCCAATTATAAACTAATCCTCCGTGTATTCGTAGAAACCATTAAAACCAAATTTCGACAAAGCCACTATCGTTCGGTTGAAAACTTTCCCTCGAAATAGAAGGTATTGATTTTTGCAGTCTCGCAGTGTCTAATACCCTCTTAAATTCTCTTTTGTTATTGGAATAGTATATAAAACACATGGGCTGAAAAGTCCCGGGCCTAACAAAGAAAACACGTTTTTTTTGGTTCAAAATTAGCTTTATTCATCAACGTAATCTCCATCAAGAGCAACGCAATCATTCCAGCGCCACTCTAACATTTCGATACCACTTTTGTAGAACGATTTATCTTTTGGCTTAAATTTCAGCGATAACCTCTTCATTCGTGCGAAATTTCTTACCGGCGAGCACTTTTTTTGAGGTCTGCGAACAGCCAGTAGTCGCTAGGAGCCAAATCTGGCGAATACGGTGTATCTGGGAGCAATTCGAAGTTCAATTCATGTAGTTTTGCCATTGTTTTGATTGACTTGTGACACGGTGCGTTGTCTTGATGAAACAAATTTTTTTTTTTTGCCATATGCGGTCGTTTCTTTGCAATTTCGGCCTTCAAATGCTCCAATAACGCTATATAATATTCACTGTTGATGGTATTTCCTTTCTCAAGATAGTCGATGAATATTACACCACGCACATCCCAAAATACCGAGGCCATAACCTTTCCAGCCGATTGTTGTGCTTTCGGGCGCTCTGGACGAGGTTCGCCAGTTGCTGTCTACTCAGATGACGATCGTTCTGATTCCGGAGTGAAGTGATGGATCCATGTTTCATCCATTGTCACATATCGACGCAAAAATTCCGGTTTGTTACGTTTAAACATGGCCAAACACTGCTCAGAATCATCAACACGTTCTTGTTTTTGGTCAACAGTGAGCAAACGCGGCACCCACTTTGAACAGAGTTATCTCGTAGTCAAATGCTCATGCAATATAAAGCCAATGCGTTCTTTTGATATCTTTACGATGTCAGGCAACTCGCGCAACTTCACTTTTCGATCGTCTAAAACGATTTTGTGGATCTTTTTGATGTTTTCTGGTGTTACCGCCTCATTTGGACGTCCACTGCGTTCTGCATCATCGGTGTCTCTACGATCACGTTTGAAGTCAGCAAACTAACGTTTTATTGTTGTTTCTGATAGAACGGAGATCCCATAACAGTTTTCAAGCCATTGCTTCGCTTGAACGGTATTTTTTCCCATCAAGAAGCAGTGTAAAATTAAAACACGAAATTGTTTTTGATCCATTGTTTTGAAAATAACAAAAGGGACGCTACCCTTAGCACAATAACTCACAAACTAATGAATAGAATATCATGAAATTTTAACAGCTGTCTTTTGAAGGTTAGTACTAACTGGGAGAAAGGTGACTGCAATAAAACTAGCGTTATCTATGTGTTAGGCCCGTGACTTTTCAGCCCATCTGTTATATTTATGCGAAAATAACATGAATATTTTCGTTTGGTTGCCCTAACATTTTTCTTTAAATAGTTGTAACAAATGATAAATAATAACTTATATATTGTGATAATGGAACGCAAAAAAAATAATTCGAAAACGGCAGAAACAGTTTAGCTCCTTTATTTATAAAAGCCCCGTGGTTTTAAGGAGAAAAGGAAATAAGAAAAATACGTTTTTAAAACGATATTGAACCATACTAAGACCAATCTTTATATGCTCGAGTAAGTACAAACATCTCGTAACGGCGAACATTCTTTCCCGTTACGAGTATTTTTATGCAGTCTATTTCAAATTCTCAACATCGGCGGGCGCGAACTTATTACGGTTTTTTTAGTACGTTTCGGAACGACGCCGCTGCCATATTCTATCGTAATAATATATAAACGTAAGTAAGCACATCTCGCGCGTCCTCTAGCGACGAAATCTTTGATACAAATGCTTTATAGCCGCAGTTGTACTCGCAATAAAACTTTTCGTTACCTGAGTTTTCTCGTCAGTTATTTCTTTGTATTACATGGCAGAAGATGCGAAGGTATGAGGTTTTCGACCACGCTATATACATTTCTGTTAAGCGTTCTTTGAGCGATGTGAAAGCAACAACTTAAGATAATTTTCTTCAAATCAATAGGATTGAGCTTAGAAAACACATCTAAAAATGCCTAGAAAATAAGACCAAAGATAAAAGCGCTGTTAAATACAGCATATTTTATGGTATTGGTGAAATCAATCACGAGAAAGACAATGTGAAAAGACAAGGAATGCTAACACACGGACATGTGTCTACCTACCCGGCGTCATCAACCTGGTTTCGAGCGGTTTTTTTGCTCAACACATTGCAATTTCCTCTCTGCTGCTATCGCAACACCTAACCCTACAGTTCAAGTGATTATTCTTGGTGTTAACTAGTGCCAAAACAATGAAACGCTTGCAAACACTGCAAAAATCAGACCGAGCAAGAAAGTGCGGGTACAGTTTCCCACCCTTCTCTCGAGCCAATACCATGAGAAGTGCTATATTTAACAGCTCTTTTATTTTATGATTGAGCTTTATAAAACGCTGACCAGATCAGAGAAGAATACCGTAATTTAGAGCGCACGTAGCAAAAATGAAGCGTCATTGTAGAATATGTTAACGAGAGATGATTTGTATTCTATATAAGGAAACCTAATGATTTAGGAGGTGACGTATGTCGCTTCTAATATCACAATGATTCAATGTGATAGAATAGAACATGGCACCTAGTGATCTTTGTTAATATCCGGCCCATTACATTGCTTTATATTTTTAACCAATCAAGAGAATTAGATTGAAATATTTTATTTGGAATCACTCACGAAAACGTTTGAGATATAATGAAAATGCAAGCATATAAGGACATTCAACAACAGAGAGGTATACAGGATGTCCCACGTTAATTGCATAATATTCCACAAGGACATTCTGTATCGAAAATGCATTAGAAAAAAACTTAATATGTTAAACCCAAATTTGAAAATACACAATTTTCAAGATTATATAGATCGCTTTACTAACTAAATTTGATTAATTTTTAAATTGATTTCGATTTGATAATACATTATATCTGTAATGTTGTTGAATAGGACATACAGTTACTGAAATAGTATCTCAGACTTTCACGGCTATTTGACATAGTTGTAACGGTTGTTGGGTTCCACCGTGTCACTAGGTTTTTGTCCCTGACGACAACTGCGGTTCGCCAAATGGCAGAGACAAAAACCTAGTGACACGGCGAAACCCCACAACCGTTACAACTATACAGTTCTTTTCTAGTTTTCACTTGAATTTCACCACATACTGACACTTTCCGATGTGCGAAATAGACTATTTCTAAAATTCAATCTGTAATTTTTACCTAGTGTGTATAAATACTAAATAGCTTCTTGTGATTGAATAATATGGAAAGAAAGAGAGTTCTAGAAGACTCTTAAATCTGTTCTTTACTGAATCATAGCCATTGTTTCATTTCGAGCGCTGTTATTGTTCTTTTTATCGCGTTATGAAACTATGTCGCGGTATATAGAAGCCGCTAAACCCCCGTACAGTACGCTTCGGATGTAGTTTTTACATTTTGTAATGTTCTTTACTGCAATATATACAACCGAAAGGGGACTCGTAAAATGGCGTATATACTCGCCGAATAACAGCAACGGGGCATCGGTTGGTTTCGGCGCAATTCTGATCGTACCATAACGGTGCAATATACGAAACACCATGGCTTACGCGATGTGTATCCCATCTATAATATACAAGAGATGGAAACGGCGAAATACCGCGACCGGCTGGTAATGCGAAACACATCGAATAGGCCAGAGAACCGTAAAAACTTTTCATATAACATAATAAAACTCCGCCATTACGTTTGTTTATAAATGTGTTCATATTGTACGACACTAAAATCTAGTAAAAATGCACCGTAACCGTAGTAAAACGGGTACGGGTCTGTTTAATTTCACCGCCTCTATGCGAACGAGAACGTAAGTGTGTTTAAACAAGCACGGTTATGAGGTACTTTCTCGTAATCATCAAATATTTAGTAAAAAAAAAAAAACGAAAACGTATGAGAGAAAAAATTTCGACGTTGCGATATTGCGACGTAGTATTGTCGTTTAGTCCGTTATTCCCGTGCATGCACAATTTTGCGAATCTACGGTATCCCTATTCAAATACAACTTCTATATAGGGAAATTTATATAACTTACGACATGCTGCGGGGCATGCACGCAAACGAATTCGAAAAAACTGCAACGCTCTGATATTATTTTAATTGCATTTTTAGCGGTGAGTCGCGGCTTGGTCGCAGGTCGCTTGATTTTACGTCCTCGTCTCGGAAAACGGTCCGCAATACGAGCAAATAAATTTTCGCCGCGGTTGCGAATTCCGTACGGACTGAATGCAGGCAACTGTATCTTCAGTGTGTTTTGAAATATGTCTCTGTACGTTGTGTATGCGTTTACGTATAAATATGCCGTGTGTAGTAAATATGCTGGAGGAATGAAAAATATTCTGCGACTTCAATGACCCTTTTAGCATTTGCTTTCTTGTAAAAGCATGTATGAGACTCTGAGTCTATTGCAACCTTTAGTGTTGATCTGCCCATTTCTGTGATGGACGGCATATCGATCTTCTTTCTCTCGCCTCGTAGTTCCGCATCCTTTTGCGTATCCTGCAGTCTGTATTCCTTTATTATTTGGTTAATACTTCTAACACCGGGTTATTCTCTTACGTCTGTGTTTCTCTTGATATCCATTCTTGTATACCCTGCTGCTCTTCTTAGAAATCAAATTTTCGATGTTTGGATTCTTCTTGAATTTGCTTTAGTTCTGGTCCAGCTTTCACTCTCATATATACGGCGTGGGATTGCCATTGTTTTATAAAATTTCGTATCCAGCCTTACCTTGTTTCGCAATGTTCTAGCTATGGTGGCATTTATTCGGTGAAATTTTGTTATTTTTGTGTATATGTCCATATTGTCATCACAGTATAATATGGTGCATCCAAGGAAATTAAATATTCTTACTTGTTCTATTGGCTTTATTCTATTACGTTTAGAAATAACGTATTTATTCTGCACCAGTCAGAGATGCCGGGGATCCCCCTCTGAAGTCACAGTCAGTAGGAGTCTCAATAGTAGAAAACAGTTTAACATCGTCACCATACATAAAGATCCCACCTCTCACACTATCAACGATACATTAATGAATAGAAGAAATATTAGGGTTTCGAGATTGGAACTCTGAACTATACCTGATGTAGCAACATGTTTGGAAGATATAAAGTTTCTGTAGCACACTTGAAATTGCCTATTGGTAACCTAAGATTCCAACAATAAGTACAGAGAAAGGGAAAGTCCAAATGATTGCAACTTTTGAAGGAGAACATAGTGATCAATCTGATCAAAAGCTGTTTGAAAATCCAAATAGATTGTATCAATTTGACCTTTAGCACCCAACGCCCCGAATACATACTGTGTGAAACGGGCAAGTTACTAATTGTAGAACGCTGTTTCATAAACCCATGTTGATTGACAGATATTATTCCACGAACCTGAACATATAACTGTGCAAACAGAACGTGTTCAAACGCTTTAAAAAAATTACAAGGCAAGGAAATCGGTCGGTAATTTCTAATATTAGACGAATCGCACTTCCTCAGTACAGGGCAGACACGGGAAAGCTTCCAAATTGACGTGAATGTTGAAGATCTTAATATAAGCTTGAAAATCCGTTATAACGGTTTCGCAAAAATATATCCGCAGTCACTCACAAAAAAGTCTGGAACACCATCTGAACTTGATGAGGACGAATTCTTGGATCGTTTAAGGTGCTTGTTCAATTTCTTCCAGTGTTATAGCAGTAAATGTTATGGTACTGCTCGAGGTATCATTGAACGTAGGCAAGTTGTTATTTTTTGAGTTCATCTATACACTACTGAAGTATTCACCAAAGGCATTAACGATATCAATAATCAGTCTTACGAGTGAAGGTATTTTGGTACGTCCTCATCTGCGATAAATAAATAACCAGAATTGCTTTGGATCATTACAAAGAGTATTTACAATATCATCAAGATAATGCCGATAAACAACCGAAATGAGGTTTTTTACTTTGGATCTGAAATATTTAAATTTGAAAATATTACGTTTAATGTTTTTTGTATTTTCCTAACATTGCCGATTTAATACGTAAGTAATAGATAATCTCGGTATTGTATCACGGAGGATGGTGGTGACGCTAGATTTTAGAGAGGCTGAAATTTGTGAAGTGATGAAGTAAGCACTTCATCCACAATATCATAAAAGATATTGCAAGCGTCATCAACGTTATTTACAGTTGCAAATAAAGTACCATAAAGTAATGGGAAGTTAGCTCCTTTAAAATTAAATGTATCTAAAATACGATTCATTATAAACGGTTGTCAAGGAATTTGAGGCAGTTTTAAGTTGCAACAAAGAGCAGGACGATGGGAATTTTCTCTCAGGAAAGGATTGCGGTCACGAGATACATCACACAGAAAATCAGAGAATACTAGATCAAGTAATCGTCCATTAATGTTACGTACAGCATTAAACTGTTGTAAGTTGTTGTACTCCTTGAAGTTATTAAGTGCAGTCGATGTTTGTACTATTTATAGCAAAAAAGAAGGAGCATTAAAATCACCAATAATTACAATATTACCCTGCGGCATGCAGTCGTACGTACTTAGTGTATCTAAAAAACACTGAAAGTCTTTTACAGACACACGATTACAAAAAATGCGATACCATTAGGACGATATATCTTCGCCCCAACAACGTTAATACCAGGAGTGGCACGTGAGATAGTAGTAAAGTCTATTGTATATGGGTCAATAAAACAAATTGTTTGCAATGTTATTTATGAATTCTGTTTTCCAAGTATCAATTTCTTGACCAAATCTTCTTATATAACGATCATCAGTTTATGCTAACATAAATTATTTTTCCCTTTTCACTTTATGGAAATTTAACAAAGAATTAGAATTTATAAGGCTGCTATTTAAATAAATGATAGTTTTTATACAGTATACATTAAAAAGGATGCTCCATCCTCTATAAAAGTGGCGTCTTTGTTAGATACAATGGCGTTGTCGAATATCGGTAGTAGTCCTTCTGTTAATATTTGGATATATTTTGCCGCATTTATATTTCCGTCGCAGATTACTAATTGCGATCTTCCACCATACCATATCGCGCCCCACACCATGATGTTCACACGGCCGTATTTCACCGTCCAGTTGCTGTGACGAACGTCTCCATACCCACGTACGACCACTATCACTGAATTGGCAGTATTTACATTCGTCTGAAAAAATGACAGACCGCCAAAACTCTTCGGGCTTCGTTCGCATTTCGATTGCCCAAACCATTCGGCGCCGTTTTTGAAACGCCGTAAGGAGAGGTTTTTTCTTTGCCACCCTTTTATACATCCCCCCACTGTGGAGGTATCGCAGAACGGTGCGCTGACTTTTCTGTGAAGTTGCCGCAAGCTCAGCTGTACTTTTTCGCGGTTCTCTTAACACTTCGCGCACAAGCACCCTTTTACTTCTTTCAGAAGGTCCGGTACGACCTGGTCTCGGCCCCACTGTTGTTTTTTCCTTGCGTTTAAATTGTGTAATCACACGGTTAACTGTGGACAACGGAATATTTAAAAATTTACTTATTTCACGTTGGGAAGCGCCGCGTTCACTCTGGCCAACGATGCGACCCCGGGTGAAGACACTAATGTCACTCGAACCTTGTAAACGAGGCATAGTTGTAACGATACTAGACTATGACGAATTCCTTCCGATACATCTACCACTACCCTAATGACAAGAGAAAGTTCTTAATTCGTTCTTAGAATTTAGCTGTTTACATATTTATATCGCTTTACCTGGTGTCTATTTTATTCTGTCACCCTAGTGTATATATATATACATCAGATATTGGAAACTAGAAGATCGAAAATTTCCAGACCCAAATTAACTAATTAAATCGTATAATCGCAAAACGAAAACAAATTTACGTTCATTCTCTTTTAGAATATGCTTTTCCCGTTCGTTTACAATCCGAAAATAATTTAAGCGTTCTTGAAAAAATTGCGGGTAAGCAAAAGGTATTTTACGTCGCCGAATACGCACAATAAAAAGGTGGATTTCTAATTTTGCGAATTACATCGTACCCTGATACGAAACGGAGGGAAGGAAAATATTTCACGACGACCAAGAGAGGCCGATATTAAACTTTCATGTTGTTTCGCCATCTCCTTCCATCGCATACGCTCGCCCGTTCTATCTCGTTCCGACTCGTCGCAGTCCGAGCAAACTTTATTTAAATAAATACTTGCTTTTCCGCAAAGAAATAAATTAAAATTCTTTCGGTAAGAACTTACCGCGGGATTGTTTTTCAACGGAGAACGCCTCCATTTAATTTTTAATTTTTCCCGTTTATTTTTTCGCTTTGTTTCGTGTTTCGCTCATTTCAGAGATCTCCGCTACGCTTCAAGTTAAGTGCTATTACCTAATAAAAGTTTGAGAATTGTAAGTCGGACGGTGTTAATTTCTTATGTTGATGGTATCGTCTGGAAATGAGACGGCGTAGGATATTGTTTTCGGAAGAGATTTGCGTTTTTGCGTTTATACGTACACTGTCTGACAAAATTATTCACAGTCCAGCCTTCTGCTTGCAGTTTGAAGAAAAAAAAACAACATGTGAAGAAAGTCAAGCAAAAATAGAAAATATATATTTATGTCTTTGTAATAGCACATGGGCTGAAAAGTCCCGGGCTTAACAAAGGAAACACTGTTTTTTTGGTTCAAAATTAGCTTTATTCATCAACGTAATCTCCATCAAGAGCAACGCAATCATTCCAGCGCCGCTCTAACATTTCAATACCACTTTTGTCGAACGATTTATCTTTTGCCTCAAAATAGGCCTCAGTTTCAGCGATAACCTCTTCATTCGTGCGAAATTTCTTACCGGCGAGCATTTTTTTTGAGGTCTGCGAACAGCCAGTAGTCGCTGGGAGCAAAATCTGGCGAATACGGTGGATGTGGGAGTAATTCGAAGTTCAATTCATGTAGTTTTGCCATTGTTTTGATTGACTTGTGACACGGTGCGTTGTCTTGATGAAACAAAATTTTTTTCTTTGCCTAATGCGGTCGTTTCTTTGCAATTTCGGCCTTCAAACGCTCCAATAACGCTATATAATATTCACTGTTGATGGTATTTCCTTTCTCAAGATAGCCGATGAATATTACACCACGCACATCCCAAAATACCGAGGCCATAACCTTTCCAGCCGATTGTTGTGCTTTCGGGCGCTTTGGTTCACCAGTTGCACTCAGATGACGATCGTTTTGATTCCGGAGTAAAGTGATGGATCCATGTTTCATCCATTCTCACATATCGGCGCAAAAATTCCAGTTTCTTATGTTTAAACATGGCCAAACACTGCTCAGAATCATCAACACGTTCTTGTTTTTGGTCAACAGTGAGCAATCGCGGCACCCACTTTGAACAGAGCTTTCTCATAGTCAAATGTTCATGCAATATAAAGCCAATGCATTCTTTTGATATCTTTACGATGTCAGCTAACTCACGCCACTTCACTTTTCGATCATTTAAAACGATTTTGTCAATTTTTTTTATGTTTTCTGGTGTTACCGCCTCATTTGGACGTCCACTGCGTTCTGCATCATCGGTGTCTCTACGACCACGTTTGAAGTCAGCAAACCAACGTTTTATTGTTGTTTCTGATGGAGCGGAGTCCCCATAACACTTTTCAAGCCATTGCTTCGCTTGAACGGTATTTTTTCCCATCAAGAAGCAGTGTAAAATTAAAACACGAAATTGTTTTTGATCCATTGTTTTGAAAATAACAAAAGTAGCGTGACTCTTAGCACAATAGCTCACAAACTAATGAATAGAATATCATGAACTTTTAACAGCTGTCTTTTGAAGGTTAGTACTAACTGACAGAAAGATGACTGCAATAAAACTAGCGTCATCTATGTGTTAGGCCCGGGACTTTTCAGCCCATGTGTTATAATGTAACAAGAAATTAATAAGTCACTCTCCTACAGATAAGTTTTTTTTATAAAAACAGAAACAAAATAGCTTGAAACACTTTAATATTTTATATAGCCCTTGCATAGCCTTTGTATAGCCCTTGTATAGCCGCTGCTTAGTTTTGTATTCTCTCTTCAAATATACTGGAATTCCCGCTAGCAGAAACCCCAGTCTCTCATCCTCCGGATTCGCCGGACCAAGCACCCAGCGACTGTTTTCTATTTCCAAACCTGAAAAAATCACTGAGAGGAAAGAAATTTCCCTCAAATAAGGAGGTCATCGCCACTACAGACGGCTGTTTTACAGTCCTCGAAACATCCTACTTTTCCGATGACTTGAACTGAATTTCAGAGACTAGATCTCATAGAACAAATCTGATGGCATTTTTGGATTGGGCACCCCAAAATTACTTAATTACACTTAAAATATCCGAGGCACCAAAATGTGTGTTGGTCAGTGTTATAAAGCCTATTGAATTGAAATTGTCGCCTTTTCTTAACGAGAATTCTACACACCAATACGATTTTGGGTTCTGATTTGGTATGCACGTTTCATTTATAACGTCAGTGCGCTAAACCTCCAGCATTCCAAATGTATCATTCTCTTTTCAACAAAATCGCGTAATCATGTTGGATTACCAGTTTAGTCGAACTCATTCGTTCGAGTATGTTCGGAGACACTCGACTTTGTTCCCCCAATACTTTTGTGTAAAAAAAATGAAAAAGTAATTTTCCTCGACGAATATTGTAAATTTATATTGCGCGCATATGACGGAAACGGTTTATATTGTTAGGGTTATTGGTAAAAAGATCCCGGGGAAGGAGAGAAAAAGGAGGTGAAAGCCTCCTCGAGCGTAAGCAGGATCGAAAAACAGGAAGCGATACATCGGTAAACGTATACCAGTACAAGCAGACTGGAAAAAAACGTAAATATATTGAGTTATTGTCTTGTTGTTTTATTCTTTATTCGAGTCTTTTTTTACTCACGCAATCAAATTTTTATATCATGTGGAAGCATATATTTTATATTACAGTTTTATATTTTTTGCTATAAAATTTATTTTTTTCCGGAGCCCTGTTCAATACTGCGTGCTAGGGAAAATGGTTGGTTGGTTTCAAAGCGGATATACTACAAGAACAGAGGAAAAAACGCCTTTCCTCGTACTGATATAAAAAGAAATTATATAGGCATGCATGTTGGGAACGATATTGTGTTCGATTACTGGTTGTACATGTATTTTTTTTGCTGATCCGTATTGCTTCGTACCAATAAAAACCATTTTCAATTTTTATTGTATTGGCGTACGCTTATATAGCAATATTAGATGTTCTAAAACGTAAACAGATATCCTCACATATTTCTTCTATAAGAACAGCGTTTCAAAATGTTCAAAATGTGGCTCATAAATATGAAAAGCGTACTAGTCGTACTAGAAACAATTTCAATAGAGAATGATCTTCATAAATTGTGGTTCGTTCTACGAATAAGTATTACTAACAAGGAGAGATTCCCAGGTATCGACCTCAGATCTTAATAAAATTTGATAGGTAAGTACGATATAATATTTACGAACCACATACTTATTTGAAAACTCATCAAGGTATTATTATCTTTTAATACCAACTTTAAGGATATACATATTTTGATATTGTTCCACAAAATTTGTTTTTTGTTAAGATACAGAAAATCAAATATATAATAGAGATAATGTCGTGCTTTTATAATACAACATTTATATATATACCTATATTCGACGAATTCAAAAGTAACCAGAAATCGTATGTAAGGGTTATGTTACAAGTGTATCTAACACAGTCCTATAACCAAATCAAAACGTCAATCATAAAATAAATCAATGTCATTGAAGTATTCTTTCTATTATCTGCATCTGGTAAAAACTTTTGTCTCGACTATTGATAGTACTAAAAGAACCTGGTGGCAAGTTTAGATTCCAACTGCAACAAACCCTATTTCGACCTCTAAACGTTGTTATTCAACAATTGGTTTGTTAATACTTACTTATTAGTCATTAGACGAAAGAGTCGTATACTTTTGGACTCATGGGCAGGTCACAGAATCTTTAAAGAAAAAGGTTCCATCCAACAAAGATGTTCAAATGCTGATAATACCAAAGAAAATAACAAGTATGATTCAGCCGCTGGATAATTATGGAAAACATTTGAGAGGGTGGAGTTGTTCTCCCTCTAGACGTATTTATACCAACGCTGTAGAGGTAGAAGAAGGATGCTGCGTGCTCTTCCCCTCTAAACTAGCGGAATGGTATAATCATAGAATGGAAAACTAATGATTCATTCAAAACCTAGAAAACGTTTGTTCATGTTACCGTAGAAATTCGCAGAAAAATGTAAGAACATGGTTTCCTATAAGAACTATAACCTAGCGTAGATGAAAATTTGAGTGCAAAATGGTTTGGAAATAAACGTGGTACACAGTGACCAGGCGATGCCAGGTTGTAATAGAGACAAAGGCAGCTGTTTCGCCTTATTTTGTCTTATCAAACTTACTGATGTAACCTATTCCACATATGCGATATTACTATATAACGATAATAAGACAAACACGTTGCTTCTCAGTACATGTTTATTCTACGATATGTTTGCTTGCGGCCACGTTTGAACCCGTTCACCAGGAAGCTGATGGTCGAAAATGATGGAGTACATCCGCCATGAACCTCTAGCAAAATATTGTGTTTTATCACTGCATGAAATTCGATTTTATCCAATTTTGCGAAACTGCCTGACTTGCAACACAAAACACACTCTTAAGCAACAACTATTAACAGTAAACGTCTAAAATTATAACAGTTGCCATAAAAAGGGATTGCCAGTGAATCCACTTCAACCTTCTAGCACCATCTCTTACCGATTCCGGAAACATTTCAGTTCGCCCTCGTAAAGGTCTAAATTTCCTCGGGAATATCCTATACGTCAGCGAGGAATTGTTTTCCAGAGCATCTTTGAAAGCCGGTTCAAATAAACTTAAAATATTTCAATTAGCCTCCAAAATCCAGTCCATTGAAAAGCGCTCCATTCAATGAAACAAACACCTACATGATGGAGTAACACGGGGAAACGTTTGAGCTTACACTAATTTTCAACACGTACGGTTGCAGAAAAACTCCCTAGCTTTAGAAGGCCGGGTATCGACGGTAGCGCTTCGATCTTTGAAGTCGTCGGACGGAAGCGTGCGCTACGAGATTAAGCTTCCCACTTTCGGATTTTCACCCTCAGACCGAGAACGACCCGCTTCAACGCTTTCGTTTCAGCTCACGCGTGAACACGCTGGTCGAACGGACCAGACGAACGGCTTCGGCTCTACAGGTACTGATATTCGGCGGCGCTCAAAGTAACGTTGGAACTTCCGGACGTACAAACGGTGGCCGCTTACCACAGCTTGCGTTAATCATTTTTTTAGCGTAATCCAACGCTTCACTGTGTATCCACTCGTAAGAGTAATTTGATTAATTATGTATTTAATGTGTACACGGTGTTTAGCGCTTTAAATGTTTTAAAGGGAATGTGCTTTTTCTTTTTGATAACACGTATTTCTCTTCTCCCAGAGCCAACACCTTTATATAATTTAATCGAGAGCAAGAACAATAATGACACGAAAAATAACATGCAAAATATTTATACCTTTAGAACTTTGAGGTTCCGAGAAATGGTACTGGGGATAATCAAGATGCATTCTCCGTAGAATCATCCCATTCGTATTCAGCATTATTAAATTAGATATGAAGAAGAAATAAGCAAAGTTAGGTGATATTCGTATTTTCTTTACATTTTTTTTACTCAAGTTAAATTGTTCGACCATTAATAACCCAAGCAAAAATATACTGGAAATAAGAATTCATTAATGAGTTCATCGAGTTCCGATAAAATATGCGAAGTAGTCTAATTACATGTTCAAGACAAGGGTAAAAAATGCATATATCTTCTTGGTGTGATATAATCCAAGCACTACATTCAAACTGATCTTGCAGACAGTCATGTGTTAGAAAAAAGGTTTGAGGATACGCCATATGTCATTTAGTTCAAGAAAGAAAAATATTTGTTTGTGCAGTATTTCCAGTCACAAATTGTATTTCCCGATTCCTTTTCTCCAAAATTATCTACTGCTACCATCCCAAAATATTGCTTTATTTCGTATTCAGTGCAAATTGGTAGTCTATTAGAGTTAGTTTATATAGAGTAAGCGTTGGTGTCTTTCGCAATTTTTATCATAAGTTCATCAGAAAATAAATAATTGAAGGAAATTGGTGATCATTTCAATTTCATGTTCTTGTTTGGTAATATCTTACCAAATGAAATCGTGGCTACCTTTTCCAGTGTCTTTAATTATAATAATTCTTGTGTTCATGCCTTCTCTAAATGGGATGTGAAGACCAGTATCAAAAGACTTAAATTTAATATGGAAATTGGAGATGATAGACTACCGAGCTTCTTTGTACGTGATTGTGCTCCTGTTCTGTCCTATCCAGTGCCTATATTTCACCCAGCCATAAGTCCGTCAACTTTTCCGAGGGTTTGGAAGATTAGCAGAATTACCCCCGTATTTAAGAAAGGAGACCGATCTAACGTTGCTAATTATAGGCCTATAAGTATACTTTCCAATTTCGTTAGAGTTTGAACATTTGCTTTACAAAGAGCTATACATCTGTGTATCTCCTTTCATATCTGAGCATCAGCACGGTTTTGTTACAGGCAGGTCGATGATCACCAATTTAACATGCATTGGCCAATATCTTAGTGAAGCACTTGATAACCGAAAGCAGATGAACGTCATTTACGTGATTTTTCTAAAGCATTCAGCTGCATTAACCATGCCATGCTACTACAAAAAATGGATAGACTTGGTTTCGGTGTAGGTTTTTTGTAATTGGTTGAGTCTTACCTTACTGGAAGAGAGTGCTATGTTTACTACAACGGTTATTCCTCTAGGCCATTTTCTCCAACATCTGGTGTTCCTCAAGGTTCAAATTCTGGACCGCTTCGCTTCAATTTGTATATAAATGATTTACTATCCTTATTTACGTGCCAAACTTTACAGTGCTTACTCGTCATACTCGCTTCTGTAATATATTTCAAGTACCTCGCTTATACCAACATTTTTCTTAAGGTACCCATTAGCCACATGATGAGGAACGCAAATAGACGGGATCTGGAACCATTTTTATGAGTGTCCCTTTTTTTTCTTTGTTTCTTTGTACTGTTACACTGTATATTTTAGCATACTTCTTATTTTGCCTTTTTTTATTGCAAATGTTATTGTAGGCAACATAATTTGATTTTTTTATTTGAAATAAGAATTTGTAAGAACTGTAAATTTGTCCTGTAATCATCATCATTACCTAAATGCTCTTGAACTATATTTGTTTCCATGTCTGGCTTTTCGGTGTCGATAATAAAAGATGGTTTCTCAATGCAGTGTGTGTCGCTTACGTTAGATCCCCATTATCGTTAAGACCTGCAACACTTTCCCAATATTTTGCAACACCTTTCTCTGGTAAACCTTTTTTGCTACACATCCTAAAATACCAAAAGTTGCCTCTGAAGATTTAGTTCAATTAGAAAGCAAACTTACTGTTACATACGAGGTATATCCCGGAATTAATGAAAATGATTAGTTGTAAGGTGTCTAACTGGAATGTATCTAGAATTTAATATTATCCTCTTCAAAGCATGCTCCTTTGGAGTGTGCACAGTGCGTTCGCGAGGTCCTTGACTGTTTACGGAAAAAAGGTTTGCATGTACAACCTGACATTGCTAGCTTGTTAGGCTTACAGTCGGTTAGACAGTTTTTACCGAAGAAAAACATTCCAGCCCTTCCATACCTGCCCCACAATTCCATAAATTGTATATGTATTTGATTAGAGAGAGAGACATATTTCATATAATCCATACCTTCGAATATCATACAGTTTTAGTCAATGAAAACATAGCACAGCTTCTATGTTTTGTAAGTGGTCAATAAAAAGACTTGCGACCGTTGCATTGAAAGAGTTTAATTTATTTGTTAGTTCCATCTATTCGTACACTTAATAACTTTATTTCATCCAGTGTGTAGACTATCGTACACGATATACAGGGTCGAGACATTCTCATTCACGTGTTGTACACTTACATAAATATAGGTAGGTGTATTGCCAGCAAGAAAGGAAATGAATCATGTGCATACAATACCACAAACATTAGGCAGACGATGTAAAATTTGGAACAATACAAGATATTTTATTTTTCAATGTAATCTCCCCTAACTTACAGCTGTTTGCAACTCAGTGTCGGCTTTAAAACGACGTCCTATAGGGTCTTTTTAAATTAAAAAACAAATAGAAATCACAAGGTGCCATATCCGGACATTACATACGGTGGATGTTCCAATTCTTGAAAGCCACATTCTCGAATGGCAGCTTGTGAAACGACTCTTCTTTTGTTAAAAATTTGATGACCGCGGGATACTCGATTTTCATTATTTCAGACATTTTTATGCGCTAGTCACGTCGGTTGACTGGCTGCTAAAAACTACCACTCTTAGAACCGTCGTATTATAGACCTAGCGTATGTGTATGGATCCCGAACTTGTATAGGCGTGCCAGGCCGATAATTTATGGCGCCTATCTCGTAGATTGCAGACCAAAGGTAACCATATAAGGATAGTGTCACCTCACGGAGTTAGAAAGTTATCGTGGAATTAATTATGTTAAAAAAATACCTTCTTACGTATTCAAACCTATTTCATTTCGTGAATATTTCAAACAAACTGAAATATTCAAATTAATCTCGTACACTTCAAACACTTCTGTACGCTAACTTTCTGGAAACGATAATTTATTAATGCGGTGTGAATATTTGCACCTGTTATAAGAACGTATAAATTAAAATAAGATGCATCGTAACGACAACTTTGCTACGGTCATATATCTTTCATGACGGCAATTTCCGATTTCGAGGTCAACGAAGATACGAACAGCGAATAAATGTGACCGATGAATATTATATGCAAATTGCACAGTTTGAGGTACATACGAATTGCAGTATATGTACACAAATAACCCATATCTGTCGTACATTTATACATAATCGACTTTTGAGGAGGAGTTCCGAGAAAATCTGAAGTTCGAACAGAAATAAGTGGAACGAACGTCTTTACCTCCTTCATATTGACTGTTATTTGTTAAAATTAGAGGTTTTTGACTGTATTCTACTTATGAATATTATACGAGAAACTATTAGGAACTTTGAATGTGAATTGTTTGTCTCCCAAGGATTTATAAATGCATCTTTCAATTGGAAAATTATAGTATGTTAGTATACTAAGTATGCATCGACTTTCCTATGTTTTCATTATTTAAAGAAAAGCACTACTGAACTTATAAGAACGCTTACAAAGGCAATAGACCTCGTGGAACTTAAAAATGTTACTTTTACTAAAGGCTGTTTGAATTTAGAATTAATTCTTGAATTTACCCCCATTTTGTTTATGTACTTTTTGACAGATGACAAGTAGAACTATTGCGGTTAATAAAAATGGAAAGGAATGAGGTTGAGCAAGGCAAAGAGAATATTTTAAATTTTGCAGAAGTTGCCAGAAAATTTCGCATAGGATATAAAAAACAATATTTCCGGTTAAGAAAATCGGTTTAACAGAGATTGGAAAAAATACAACCAACCCAATAATGGAGAAACAAGTGATAATTTTAAGTGGAACGTTATTGATAGCGTTATGATTTTGATAAGAATCAGAACTTTTGTACTAACATGTGAACGTCCATGCAGTTTACAGTTTGTTCTGTATCTTTCATTTCTTTTCTTTTTTGTATTTCGCTGTAATAATACAATACTTGCAGTATATGTGTATTATCTTCAGATCGAACAACATTCAGTTCCTGGAGAAACCAAGGAACACTCAAACACTTACGTCTGTGTTCTACAGAAGCGATTTCTATCAAACTCTGCAAAATGTTGCTCCACAGCATGTGTTTGATCTTCATCGTTGAACTTCTTTTCAAATTCTATTCTTCAACAAATTTTTACGCAGTAGCCAACTTATTTCTAAAAATTTCACATCGTTCTTCTCTAATTTCTGTCTTTAGAGGGGTCCAAAATATTAACCTAAACCTATTACCTTTACTAAATAATTTATTAATAACATGCGCACCGTTTTATTTTTTTTTTCTCTTTTCTTAGTACATTCTCGATTTTTACTTAAATTCGGGAAAACAGCGAAAAAGTCCACGTTTCATCAAATACGAATCAACTTTGTGCTTTCAAAATTTTCTCAAACTATTCCTGACGAGTTGATAATGAATAACTGTCTGCTGGGAAGGAACGTTCCAACCTGTCCGTTTAATAAAATCAAATACTGCATTGGATAAGTCAAAATAACGATCAAAATGGTGTCTAATTTCAATGTCATATAAAACATTTTGAAAATGAGTGAGGGCTCTGAAAAATTTCTGATATCAAATACTCTGCCTCTCATAAATTGCAGATCACATAATTAACAGGAAACCTACATTTTTTTTACGAGAAAAAGATATTTCTTATATAAATTGTAATGCTAAAATGGATGGGATTTTATTATAAAGAAGCACATAAGTTTCTGCGTTAATTTTGAAATACTCGGAATGAAGACACTATCATTAATGCTTTGTTTAACGTTATCTTAAGCACTAAGGTCCTGTAATTGTAAGAACCAGGCCATAATCTTAACTTAACTATCACTTCTTTTCTCTGTTCTAAAAAGCTTCTAGCAAGTCTCGGAAGACAATTTGGGGTTGTCAGCATGCTAAAAAAATAAAGTGATCAACGACAAACCAGCATAATCGTCTGCTCTAAAATTCCTAATAAATTTCCACCTCCCAGTCACAGACAAATGTCTCCATGTCATCTCAGAACCTCCTCGATGTTTTACAGTTAGCCCGACAACTTATGGTAACATTTTCTCTTTAGATTCCCTTCGTATTAGAATTATCGTCTATTTGGATACACTTTGTATTCGTCGTTTCAAATAGTTCTTACAAGAAGTGGAAAGTACAAAAGTTTATAGCATTAAAAAATTATTGAAGAGTCTATTTTTTCCTGAGAGCAATTTGTAATACCTTAAAACTACGTAGAAATCAATCTGAGTGCAAACTCCTATTTAATTCAATCAATAATCGACTTGATCTCTTTAGATACTAGTAAGTAGGATATATGTACATATATGCTGCTTCACTTCTGATAAACTGTAAACCGCAGATACATTACGCATAGCAGAATCCTTTTTTTCTTTCTTCTCTTATCTTTTCTTTTTTTTTTTAATGGAGTTAGTCAAGGCAATTTGGGTATGGTTGGGGATAGTCACAGCAAGTATATTGTAATTTGATCTAGCTTTTTCTTTGTTTGTTTGTTTTGTGTTTACCTCTACGTAACTAGTTAGACATGGGTACATTAATTACATATATTTACATATGGCTTGTAAGTGGATATTTATTTTATCTGTTGGGCAATAAAGTATTATTATTATTATTACACCATAATGCGCCTCAAGATGGCTTCCATTAAATGACATCTCTTTCTTCTGATGGCATTTGATTTGAATATAATGCTCTAAATTCTCCATTTTCATCGATGGATACGTCGTGATTACCTTAAAATTTATTAACGCAGAAGATTTTGTCAGAACGTCACCAACATTTTCATTCAGGGGGTTTGAATTTATCTCTATATCGATTTACTATACTTGGACGTTTAATGTTTCACCAGTTAGGTGCATGCCAGCTACCTATTTAATTTTCAATCTACTTCGATTTTCGAAAAGTACCCGGTTAAAACGCGAAAACCATATACGGTAATGAATTTACCGAGTTCAGGAACGAAAAACAATAAAAACTGATCGCTGTAAATGAATTTTTCCTCAAACATACTCACGTGCATGTACAATTTCGGTCGTTTCGCGATTTTTTCGCGCGCAATATAGCTTCCGTGGCGGTCGACATTCTCCCGGAAAAAAAAAAGCTCTTCGACGCAGCATATTCGCTATTCACGCTCGCGAATAATACCCCATCGGTAATTCACGATATTTATTGCAATTTTTCCATAGACAGAGCGCTCCCATATTGCCGAAGATATAAAAAAAAGCGGTGGCTGGTTTCGCAGGAGGATCACTGCAGCGAGGAACAGGGATGGAATAGGAAGCGTAGGAATCAGGGATGGTTGAAGGGAATTACACGACCCACCCTTTTCGATACCCATCTACTGCACTCCATATATAGACACACACACACACCCAACACATATCGACGATGATACAAACGTCTCTTTCTATCCTTCGCTCTAGCTCTTTCTGTCGCGTTTTCTCCTTTCAACGAGCTACCACTTCTCTCCATCTATCGGCCGTCCATCCGTCTATCTATATCTATCTATCTGCAGGCGGAGGTTCTCGCTACACTCAACGCGTGCGGATACGTACATATCGGTCTCTGTCGCGACGGGAGGACGTCGGAGTTGCCGTCTTTGTCGCGCGCGTCGACCGAGGTGAGTACGAGGCGCGAAGGGCTCAAATGAAGATGTATATAACCGTCGCGTCGCAATTCGGCCGTCGAATTAATCAAAGTTTAAGCTCTGTAATAATGTGCAGCGCCTGTACGTCAGCATTATTCCTATTTTACAGCAAAACTCAATCAGGGACTAATATATTAGAGCTGTAAATTGGCAATCAATGTTTCTATGCATATGTATGTAGCGGAAGTTCAGTGTGTGCGGCGGATTTCTCTATGTAGATATGTTCGCCGTGACAACAGATACGTACACGTTCGTGCACACGTACAGTAACGTACAAAAGAAAATTGCACCCTTTACCGAAACAAATAATAAACAGCTTTTATTTTGAACTAACTGATTGGCCGTAGAAGTAAGTAAGTGGCACTAACAAGGGAAGGTAGGCAAATGTGTCTCACCGATTTAAATGAAACTTGGTGGGTTTATAGGCCAATCTAGTGTAAGACCAACGGCAACTATCTTGGCGGCCTAATCGACCTTTAGGGGACTGTCGGCCACCCTAACCTCAAGACTACTCTTCGCTGTTTCACTTAATAGCTCAGAAACTATGAGAGATATCGAAAAAAATTAAGACAAGATTTTATGTGTTTTATATACCCCAAACGATGGTGTAACTGTTTTTCCGAATATCTGTTTACGAAAACAACCCCCACCCCCTCATTTTTCTATACATTTCAGGATTGTTTATTACTGCACGATATATATATATATATATATATATATATATATATATACACTGTCAGTGTCAGGACTGTTAAGTCAAGAAAAAAATTTATATATATATGCATGTATATGTACATAATAAAACACTTACATATGTTATATCAATGACGAAATTTAGAATATTGAATAGAGATTAACAGGTGCTTGGAGCTCTAGTCTATAGTTTCATTGTTCTCCTCCTTGTTTCTCTAATAATTTCATCCATAAATATTATAAATAGTAGAGGGCTAAGTCCATCTTCTTGTCTAACGCGTTCTTTTCTATAGAACACCCGTGATTTCAAATTTTCACTTACTGCACAGTTTGCTGTTTCTTCATGTAAGCTTCTCTCATTTGTAATTTGTTCCTCTCTTGTGTAAACATTCCCATACTTTATTTCTGAGTACCCTGTCAAATGCTTTGTCCATGTCCAAAAAGGCCAAGTATACGCTTTCTGCTGCAGTCATTTTTTGTACGTTCTCTTTTAATGTGAAAATATGATCTTGTATACTTCTGTTTCTTTTAAATCTCCTTTGGACTTTTAGTTATGTGGGTTCTACTATTTGTCTCAACTTCTTTTCTAACAATTGTTCGTAAATCTTCACTCCTGTGTTTAGCAGCATATTTTCTCGGTAGTTGTTGTGGTCTTTGTTCTCACTCTTTTTGTATATTGGTACTATTAGGCTCAGACCTCAATCTTTTGGGAGTCATCCTTGCTCCCACACATTATTATAAATATCCAACAATATTGTTCCTTTTAACTTAACTTTATTTCCTATAGTCGACTTACTTCTTTTTTCTCACATACATCTATCTTCTAACATTATCCGTTTAACTCATCAATAGGAGTCACATCGCTTGGTTTCCTAACGTGTTGTCTTTCGACGTATTAACCAATGCCATGGTATAGATGAGACAACGTCTCTTACTAGTGGAATTTTCCGTGTCAGTATCAACACTGAACTACCATAGCAACTGCCCCAGAGCCTTTGGCCTCTGACACCAATAACATTATAGCAGTATATTCTTGTTGATTTATTCGCTCTGTTCCTTAACTCTTTATCTATTTTTCCGTCATCTGTCAGTATACTTCCCAAATAGTCATATGTGGTTACCCTCTGCAATGTATTGCCTCTACACTTTATTTCTTTGTTGATTTTATTGCCTCGGTTTTCGTTTACGATCATTACCTTAGTTTTACTTAAGTTTACTTTTGTCTTGACATTTTCTTTCCTTCGTCCAGATGTTCATTATCTTTTGCATTTATATGTTTACAGTTTGTAATCAGGACCACGACATCTGCGTATAGTAACTCTTACAGGTTCTAGATTTCTCTACTCTGTTATTGTGCTGAGCTGTTCGATTGGTGTTTTTATTCATCTGACTACTGTGTCCATCATTAGTACGAATAAGAGTGGACGTAGACTATCACCTTCCTTTATTCCTCTTTTTCATTTGGAATTCTTCCGATTTTTGTCCTGCAGTTTGTATCTTCAATCTTATTGTCTCGTATGTACTTCTGATGGCATCTAGCAGTATTTTAGGGATTTCCATTTACTTTAAACTTTCCATACCTCTCTTCTATTTATCGTACCAAAGGCTGCTTTGAGATCGATGAACACTAGAACACACGGCTCCTTAATCAATTTTTCTTTTTGTTCTTTATGATATAGATATTGTAGTTTGTTTGTCTCTCTGGCCTGAAAGCTGCCCCTTCTTCCTCTAGTCCTTGTTCCACATACACTCTTGGTTACAACAAGTTCACAATGCATTTTCTTTAGTTTGACCATGCTACTTGCCCCAGTGTCCTCACACAAACTATCTTCTGCAGCTTAGCATTGAACATTGGGGATTAGAGGTGATATGTGTATTTTAGATATGCGCAAACAGAAGCTCAGTCACTATACGCACTTTCCACAAAAAGAAAAGTCAATGAAAATGCTTATATGGAATTGTGGTCACGATATATGGACTACATTCCTAAACCAGGAACATCTTGCTTTTGCTCCCGTTTATATTTACTACCAGCTCTACCAATCCTTCCAGTAACTTAAAGATCCATTTCGGAGTGAAAAATTAGAACAAATATTTATTTACCTTGTGTATATGTACAAATATTCAATGTGCTACTTCTTTTTGCACGGTGCTGTACGTTCGCAGAAACGTTGCGTTGAGTTGCCTGCTGAAGTAGCGTCAACATTCAGCTACATACCAGCTAGTAGAATGCAGCTAGGTAATGGTAAACGCGAATGTACTCGCATCTACTAGAATCTGCATCTCTACCAGCTAGTTAATAGGGACACAGGTATAGAAGGGAGGCATCCCCATCCTCCTCTCCTACGCTCGCTCTGCACATGAAACTCCCCAATTCCGGGCCGATCCTTCCCCCCGTTCCATCGCGTAATAACAACACTAGATTGCATCGTATATTAAGCAACATCCAATATAGATAGGACAGTTTTAAAATCAAATTTTCTCTATCTATCACGAACGCTGTACGTGTATGCGCCTACATGCACGGATACGTTGGAGACGTGTGTGTATGTTTGTGCGGGTTTATAATTTCCAGTATTAATACAATGCGCCAGGATGTTAATCTGCAATAACCGTTCTCGTTCTGGGATTTGCTCGGGTGTCGGTGCTGTTCCCCGGCGTTGTTGTTATGTTGTTGTTGCTATTACCGCGTAGTGCGGAAGGTCGACGGCGGCATTGGCTATAGCGAAAACGCCTCATACCGCCGGCATCGAATGCTACGATTCGATAGGTAGGCATTCGGATGGCGGCGGAATGTTCTACATCCAATTTAAGGTCGGTGCGGCGGTGACGCTTATTGCCTCCTATGTGATTAGCTCCGTAATTGGAGTAACGGTAGCGGCGGCAATGATGTGAGACTTTATGCACGCAGCTGATTTTAAAAAATTGCGAAGAAGGTGTTTAAAGAAAGGAAACGATACGATAAGGTTCTGAATTATAAAGAAAGATGCTGGCAGTTGGTAGACTAGCGTAAAAATTATAAAATTTTAAATACCATTTACCCTATGATGGGTACCTCATGCTTTCAATTTGGACCTTCACATACTATGTGCTACGTTCTCCTTATTTTGAAGAACAGTAACCGCTGTAGTCTGTCCGTAAATTCTCTCGTGAATTTCCTGATCAATACTTCCTTATTTAGTAGGTTTGAAACTCAATAGGCATGCGCAAAAATATATCTAAAGAATAAAGTGTATTCTCGGTTTTCACACTAACTTATGTGCAAGTATTATGTACGTAAGATATATAATATGAGCAATTATTGCAGCTATTAGAGCTCTTTTATACATGTATATACATTAGTGTGCGTATATGTATGCTTCACCTTTATTTTTTGCTATATGAGGTACCGCCGCAGCGTGTACCTAGCCAATATTGCATTTAAAGTGTCTTAAGGCTTCTGCAGAAGCTTTGTTAAAGGCATGTATTAGTGCCTATATATTTATGCATGCACCACTACCTTTCTATAGGAGACCCTACCCTATTTAGTTGTTACTTAGCGCGAGCTATGCTTATTTATATGACCCTTTGTGGAAGCCAAATCTTATATCGTTGCCTTGATTTTGTCTAAGGGACTTGACCCGTTCTCATGTTTTCGTGTTTATAGAGAAGCCAAATACTTTCGTTATTTGTGTATTTATAGTGGTACCTAGCCTGAACGCCTGGTTAAGAGCGACAGTAGTGATAATAGCCGATTTCAAAACAAGAGTTAATATTTTTCTAGCTCGTTGTTACTGTCCTCTTATAGAAGGGAAAAGGCCGACAACCAACAATTGTGCGAGGTGTGCACCGACAAGGAAAACGGCAGAATTAAAATCGACATGAAATTTTGCCCCTGAACTTGTCCACATCAACGGACAATTAATGAAAAGATGTCTATGTCTCCTTACAACAGAAGATCTATACACGTATTCTATTGAACAGCTATAATGCCATTTCCATGTTATATAAGGGTTGTTTTTTAAGTATTGCATATAGAGCTAGAATTCAGAGTCTATACAAACGCAATTCTTAGATCCTGACATGAAGGTGGTATTTTATCTGTCCATGCTTGACACATACCAAATTTCATTTAAATCTCTAGGTTACAGTTGGGAACCTCCCTGCATCTTCTCTTGTAATAGTTTTTATATCTTCTTTCGTTCCTCATCATGTGACCGAAATTCTCAAATATTCCGACCTCTTATCGTAGTTCTGAATTCGGTATCTTTTTCCATTTTATGGTAAACGTCTTCACTAGATACATACGTGTTTTATCCATGAAATAGCAACAACAAAAATGAGTTTTATTTTTGCAGTTGGTGTAAGATCTCTTTTTAAAAACACCATTCTACAACGAATCTCTTGTAAGTGGTCCCATTGGTCGTTGAGTGTAGTTCCCAGTTATTCACTCTCTGAATTTGTTGTTGATTTACCATAAGGGGTTCATATAGAATTTTACGTTTGCTTATAACCATATATTTCATCTTACTGATATTTATATCGAGACAACACTCTATAGTGCAATATTTCTTAATATAATAACTACGATACAAACGTACATCCTCTGTCTTCATATATTTTTCTATTTCAACGCATTTAAACTCTCCTCGGAATATTAATAAACGAGAAGAAACATCCAGCTGCCATAACTCCGCACCACCGACACACCAAAGGGAGCATTCTCAATAACTTCGCGCGGTTTCGTTCGCATCAGCAGTTAAACCTCATTAACGGCCACTTAAAAGGTCTTTAATGATCCGAGTCCGTTTCCAGAACGGCAATAAACTGCTCCTGTCCCTTCCGACATCCGCCAAAGTCGCATCTCACCGCCATCCATCGACAGAGTCGTTCCCCTTTTATCTGTACAATCTCAAAAATTGGCAAGGGAAACGTGCTAGGATTTGCTGTAAAGAGATATTATTTATGCGGTCGTTTGGACGAACTATCGAGCATGGAATTACTTTATATATAACTCTACGTGACGATGTGTATGCGACTATGCCAGGAGCTGGCTAATTTAGATTTATTATTGGATCCGTACGAAGTTGCAAGTATTTTATTATTTCGTTAGTTTAGTGTAACGTGCCAGTTGTTGTAGAGGTTGCGTTTTTGGAAACATGAACCTTCGATTCCTTTTTCTTTTCGGGTTTTCTATCGAGTTGAAATTTAGAGTAAATTCGAAGTGGGTATTTTAAGCAAAGAATTAGTTTCGTGTGCACTTTAGCTGCTCTAGCTCTTTGTTCTTGCTGCTATTCTCGTTTGTAAAGGCTAAATCCGAATAACGGAGCATTTACTTGTCTTGAAATTAAGTCTGAAAATGTATTTGATGTTTATAATAGAAGTATTAGAAATTTCAAATGTGTACGCAGCTTTAAACTTAGTACTTCTATTTCTTGTCTGCTTTTGTTTCTACCTTCATATCTACTTTGGTGTGATTACGTTCGATATAGAATAAGCCCAACTTTGAGAAACTTCGCATGGAATTTGATACAATTTAAACGCTTATGGTAATTCCCAGAAGAACTCTGAATATTCTGTTTCATGTACAAATTAGATAACTTTCTCCTAACTCGCTTTTTTTTTCTTTTCAACCGAATTCGGGTGCAGTTTTCAAATACACTTAAATTTAAATAGTCTAGTTTAATATAATGCTTTTGCTTTGAATAACCATAGTAACATCGAAGTTTTAATCCCTTTTTTGCCTCGTCAGGCTTCAGCTTCAGCTTCAGTTGGAAAAATGATGAAAAATCCTCGGAAAAAATTTGCACGACGAATAAAAACCAAATCCGACATACATTTAATCAATGAATTCCTGGAAAATTAATTAAATGCAAGGACACACGTTGGAGGTTTCTATGAGCCGTGTAAATGTGGTAGCTGAAGAGGAAGTTTCTCGTTTGAAAGTTGAGCGTAATTATTTTTGTTTTGTTTTACGTGCAAATCAAAAATTTCAAACTAAAAACATATTCCCGCTACCTCAAACGTTAATAAATAGATAATAGGTCAGTGCTTCCCAATGTGTAGGTCTGTAGGACGCCCTGTAATTCAGCGGATTGAAAGTAATTGTCTAGAAACGAATACAATCGTCTTGTGAATGTCGTAACAGTTTTAAGTATTTTTGAGAGAAATAGTCTCGTAACTGGTGTTGTAAATTATGCAAATTTGCCTTGGATATCTCGCTTTTAGATGTTAACTCCTGTAGGTGAAAGATTGTACCAGCAACAAGTTCAAGACCGACAGGGGCAAATGATATAAGGTTATTGCTGTACATGTGTTTAAAAACGATCCAGCTATAGATCTTTGGCAACCTTAATTACCAAAGCTTGAAGAGAATACTCATAGCGTATTGTCTGTAGACTACCTACAGTCATTTCTTCTGGTTAATTTAATTATTTAAACCAATTAGATAACTTCGACAATAATCGCTTAAAAAATTTTAGTATTTTCAATAATGAATGCGCAGTATTGAAAAAATATTCGCTTTAAATCGTAGTTCAAAACAAAGAAGATTAATGGATTTCACTGCCTTACCTAAACTTTGACGTCATAGAAATCATTCCATTCGTCACATGCAGCGGCACTTCTAACAATACAAATAATCGCAACCAGCTCTCCCGGTATTGAATTCCCCCTTTTGTGCACCAGATATCACGTTGACTGCGTTATCTTTGAAATGCAGGTAAAATCCAGTCTATTCTATCGAATAGCTGCACTGCACTTTTATCTTCTCACAATTGACCATCCCAAAGTTTTATTGTATACAAAATGGGAATGGTTTTGATACATATGCCTATGTTCTAGATGTGTTTAATATTTCTGTTGATAAGGGAGGTTTACATATGTGTTACGTCACTGCCCATTCTCAATATTCTCGCAATGTTTATGTTATTGTTTCATTAAGAACCCCAAAATAAACACGAATTATTTTAAATAATTTATGACGCTGGTTTCATGCAGCGTTAGTCGATTGGATAGGAGTTCTGGATTCTATAATTGACGTAAAAAAAAATAACGCTTTAAAAGGTGAAATTGTGTTTTACAATATTGTACCAACAAAAGTAATATTAAGCTTAAGAGTGGAATTCATTAAAAAGTGTGGAAAAGTATGTAAGTTTTATAAAAGAGAAGTCGTGAAGATATCACTGTTAGATCTTAGGGTTACAGCTATAGACAAGTAAGCAAAAAAAACAGCAATAGGAAACACAACTATTTAAAGTATTGACTAAAAGATTTGAAGATGCGCCAAAAGGCATAGGATCTAAAATTATATACAGACCATTGGATATAACTTTACCCCCTTTATTATGTAAAAGTCGTAGTGATAAGAAACAGAAATATACCAGCAAATACATTTGGCAGAAGAAAGTTTTAAGTATATGTAGATTTCGCAAAGTCCTTTGGTATCTCCACTACACTCACACTGGTATAATTTAGCACTACTGCGCAAGCTCCTTTATCGTCTACAAAACAACAAAATACAAATTGATGGCTACTATGCCTTAAAACATCAACAGGTACGATAAGTCATGTTGACAAGCATGGAAAGTAAAAGGGAAAGAAAACCCAAAGCGTTTTCCAAATCGCGAACAGTCTTCTACAGATACCATATATTCAGGCCTATAGATTAAAAGAACGAAGTAACTTCCTGCCAAATTATGAAGGTCGCTGGCGTAAAGAATCGCAGGGAATATTAAATTCTTCGCGTTGCTCTAAGATTAAGTGCCAGACTTGTTTCTGACAGCGCCGAAGAATACTGCGAAGGCATTTATTACATCTATACCATATATAGTGAGTGCAAGATTTGTTACATCTTTATGTACTTTTACTACTACTTTACTACTGTACTTGTAGCATTTACGGATAAATACTGTTTTACAAATTATAGATTTGCGAGCTTCCTAAATACGTATTACTGGCATGTTGCTAATCCTGACGTAATTCATTAAAACATAATCAAATTCCTATTTGTAACTTTAGGCATTAAACAGAAAGGATTAGAATCAGGAAAGCAACGCAAAAATTGGACCATAAAAATGTGAAATCGAGTACTATACACGGATGCATTAAATTTTCAATTATTTAACCTGAGACGGTGATAGTTTATACCATCTAGACATCGCGTTGTTTAACTGACCCTAATTTCATGCTACAAAAGGCTAGGGATACTAAGAATGCATTGATTGCACGAGTTATTCACTAACAAGCATTTTACTTGTGGAAATCCATTCCTAGTAATTGTTATTTTATATTGTGAACATAAGTCTCGGATTTTTTTAATTGCCAAAAGCAGCGGTTCTCAATCGGTGTGTCGCGCAATTTATAATTGATTTTTGTTGTAACTATTATTACTCATAAAAAATCAAAAGAGTTCCACCTGAGTCTGGAATGTTTGACTCCCATTCAAAGCAAATAACATACTTCCAGCTATGCTGTGGATGAAAACACAAGCTGTGATGTGTGAAAATGTTATTTTAACAGTAGAGATTTTTAGCTTATAACTACTAATAGAACAATGAACCTCCTTTGATAATCATACATTAATAATTTTATTAATAATTACTGTATTAGTAAGATATATAACAATATTGAACTTTAACAAATATAACAAACGATTGCTAATAGAGGGCAAACCAATCGAAATTATTTGAACTAGTTTACCAGATGTTATTCATTTTTGTTATACTCCCATTTCTACGACTTCTTTATTTCCTTGTTGAAATTAATAACCTATTAGTTCCAGTAAAAGCAATTGTGCGTAAATGATATTGATTCTATAAATACGAAGATTTTATATATTTTAAATTTGGCCCCTATAGAGCTCCAATTGGTTTCAGTACTTATTGGAAACGTCTGTATATATTGGATTTGGATAATCGTATAATTATCCCATATGATTCATAAATTCGATTAATAATTATTAGAGCAAATGTAATTCATTCATTAACAATTCCTGCTTCAAGAGTTAAAATTAACATAACTTCTCCTGTAAAACTTAAAATTGACGCAACTCCAGATTCATTAAATCAAATTGGGTCTGTAATATTGTAAATGGAACTGGATTAGTCCTCGGCCAGTGTTCTGAAATTTATGGTGCTAATTATAGATTTATGATTGGACTAGAAAAAAATCCTCTTCCAATTTTTGGATGTGGTAGATCTTAACAATTAGAGTTCTAATGGAAAAATTTACCGAATTATAACATTAACTTGTCAAGTATTATATAGGGTGGCGCAATGGGTATTAACGTGTTTTAGAGGATTACAAAGAGACCGACCCAGGTCAAAAAATACATCGTTTTTGCACATATAATGCAGTTAACCAAAAATTATACTTTGAAAATAACATCTGTTAAATGGCCACCACATTTTTTTAAATACTGATGAAGTCGTGACTGAAAGGTCGCTTTAATTCGTTGCAGCATTTCCTATAATATCTTAGGTAATGCTGGTATTTAAAGCTTTTCGCGCTCGAAACATATTTTGGAAAGTCCTAGGCTCTTAAGTAATTCCTATAGAAAAAAAATCTGAACTAGCCAAATCCAGTAACCTTGGCGGCCAATTTAAACTACCATGTCGGGATATACGTCATCCAGGAAACATGATTCTTAGAGAAACTAGGCAAATTCGTGTTCCATTTTGGTGAAATCATGAGTCGCTATGCTCTACCCAAAATCATTTCAATGCAACAAATAGAAAATTTTGGAGCATCTCCTAATACCGTTGAGAAGTTGTACAGTGTACGGTCATCTTGTTCGAAAAAGTACAATCCTATTCCGAATGCGGCCATACCGCACCACACGATAACTTTTCCGGAATGCAGGGGTTGTTCATAAACTTGTTGAGGTTGTTCGGCAGCCCAATACCAAAAATCATTCCTATTTACAGTTACCGATATGTGCGCCTAGTCACACATTATTAAATTATTCAAAACATTTGGGTTAATAAATTAATAAATTTCTAGTTTCGATGGCTACTAACCTACAATTACATAGGGGTTCATGTAGGCCATTGCTTATACCTTCCACTTTATTCATATTCGAACAGTGGCGTTTCAAAAAGCGTCAGTACCCATTACGCCACTCTTTGTAATACCTTTGAAATATCATTGACGATTAAAGCTTTTTTAATCTGAGTAAACTGCTTTACTCATTCGCATAATTGTTTTCGTCCTTACATACCACTTCCAGACTTATCACTAATAGTGAAGATATAGCTAACACAATTTTATGCTACCCATATGTTAGAACTAAACAGTAGACATGATTTCATAATAGCATTTCCCTAAAGTTCCAAGGGAGCTAACGAATTTCTTTAATCCGATATGTTTTTATTCAATGAAGCTTACTTCCTTCATTTCAAATTAAAATTCTTTTATTTAACTTCAACACATACATAGCTACATATATATATGTATATATATATACAGCTGTGGCCATATGTATTCGCCACCCTTTTTTGTTTTTTATTCCGACGAATATATAAGAAATAAAAGAAAATTGATCGATGAAAATGTTTCATTGTGAGTGTATACAGATATATACAGATATTGCTTAATATTTGGTAGCTCCTCCCTGGGCTTTTATCACCGCACGAATTCGTTGGGGCATACTGCTCACTAAGTTGTAGCACTGTTCGGGGGTGATTTTATTCCACTCTTCGAATGTTTTTGTTTTTAAGCATTGCTTTGTGGTAGATGAGTATTTAGCTACATTTCGCTTTAAAATGTACCATAAATGCTCAATTGGCGATAAGTCCGGGGATTGTGCCGGCCATTTCAGGACCCGCACGTTATTTTCCTCGAACCAGCGCATTACTTCGCGAGATTTATGGCACGGTGCATTATCTTGTTGGAAGTAGTACTCTGGCTCATCATTATCGAATAATTTTAACGCACACGGTTCCAGAACTTCTTCCAACATGTCGATGTACGTCCGACTGTTCATTCGGCCCTCGCAGACGAACAGTTCTCCGGCACCTGTTGCACTCATGGAACCCCAAGCCATTATGCTACCACCCCCAAACTTGACAGTTGGGATGATACAGTCTGGATGGAAGGCCTCTCCTCGCCTGCGTCGCACGTATTGAGGCCCAGGTTTACCACAAAGCTACCAACAAAAACATGAACACTGTTACATTTTGGAACCCATTAAAAAGAATAAAAACACTGTAGATACCAGGAATTGAATACAGAATACCGCAAATACAATAATTATGTATTACTTACCTCAATATTTGACTCATCCATCCACATAACATTGGCCCAATTGTCAATGGTCCAGTCGCGGTGACTTTTAGCCCACAGCAGTCTCTTTCTTTTCTTGCGGAGACAACCGTGGTTTATGTCGAGTTTTGTATCCACATAAATTTAATTCCCAAAGGCGTCTTCTAACCGTGCGAGGAGAAATAGCAACATTATGTAGACGGAGAAGCTCACTGGAAAGCTGTTTAGACCCTTTTTTCCGGTCTCGCAAAGACATCCGCTCTAAGACTCGCTTATCTCTGCTAGTTGTCTTCCTTTTTCAACCAGTTTTCGGTTTGTTTGTCAAAGATCCACTCTCTTTGTATCATTTTATCGTCATTCTAATTGTCGATCGCGCACATTTCACTTGTCGGGCAATAGCAGACACTGACAACCCTTGCTTTTCTAACACCACAATTTGTCCTCTCTTTACCTCCGTCAATTCGCGTGTTTTCGGCATTACTTGTTACTGTATACTATCGTATTACATAGACAAAATCACTGACACAATATCTTCACTCTAACTAGCTCAACCTTACTCTTACAACTTTTAAGAAAGACTGAAGAAATATTCAGAAATTACAATTTTACGTCTATTTTCTAATTTACTCAGAATGGCCCACAAAAAACCATTAAACCCCCATTACCTGGTACCTCGTTAAGTCCGTCATCGACCCTGCTTCTTAGAAATACAATAATATTCGTGTCACACGTTCAAAACGAGAATGGCGAATACATATGGCCACAGCTGTATATAGTTTATGCCGATGAAGGTATACGTACCTACATATATACTTTACGATATCGCTTAGTAGGTGGTCTTAAAGACATTTTTCAGTTTATTAAGCTCACCGAGCCGGCCAATGGAGAAGCGAACGAACCAAAGAACTCCGGCTCCTGATCGCGAAAGTCATAAAATGTTGTGTAATAAGAGAATAAGCCGAACGACGATCGTATTCATCTGCTGTTGTTATTCATGGTTTCGGCGGTTGAGTCGTAAACTTCGTAAATGAGCCTTCACGATTAGAAGCGAGAGTTGTAATATAAATTGCGGACTTGTAGACGGTAGGATGAAAATATAAATTATATTTAATTACCCATTATGGATCGATGTGTTGCCTAACTGTTCGCGTCTGGTTGATATTTTCACTAAATAAAAGAGAACATGTTAGTTTACTGCAGAGAAAATGCTCAAGCTATGCCAAACTAGCATTTTCTGGAATGGATTTGTGCGAAAATTCTAAAACTAACATTCATCTTTTCGGGTCAGTGAAGCAATGCATTTTTTTCACTTATGGTGTGGAATTTCTGTTACGTAACTTTTTGTATATATGCAATTGTTACTAAAGACGTATCGAATTTAAGACGCTGATATTCCATAGATACACGAAAAGTAAATCGTTTACCTTATTAGCGTACATATAACACATGGGCTGAAAAGTCCCGGGCCTAACACATAGATGACACTAGTTTTATTGCAGTCACCTTTCTCTCAGTTAGTATTAACCTTCAAAAGACAGCTGTTAAAATTTCATGATATTCTATTCATTAGTTTGTGAGTTATTGTGCTAAGAGTCACGCTACTTTTGTTATTTTCAAAACAATTTCGTGTTTTAATTTTACAATGCTTTTTCATGGGAAAAAATACCGTTCAAACGGCTTGAAAGGCGTTATGGGGACTCCGCTCCATCAGAAACAACAATAAAACGTTGGTTTGCCGACTTCAAACGTGGTCGTAGAGACACCGATGATGCAGAACGCAGTGGACGTTCAAATGAGGCAAAAACACCAGAAAACATCAAAAAATCCACAAAATCGTTTTGAATGATCGAAAAGTGAAGTTGCGTGGGTTAACTGACATCGTAAAGATATCAAAAGAACGTATTGGCTTTATATTGCATGAGCATTTGACTATGAGAAAGCTCTGTTCAAAGTGGGTGCCGCGTTTGCTCACTGTTGACAAAAAACAAGAACGTGTTGATGATTCTGAGCAGTGTTTGGCCATGTTTAAACGTAACAAACCGGAATTTTTGCGTCGATATGTGACAATGCATGAAACATGGATCCCTCACTTCACTCCGGAATCAAAACCATCGTCATCTGAGTGGACGGCAACTGGTGAACCTCGTCCAAAGCGCCCAAAAGCACAACAATCGGCTGGAAAGGTTATGGCCTCGGTATTTTGGGATGTGCGTGATGTAATATTCATCGACTATCTTGAGAAAGGAAATACCATCAACAGTGAATATTATATAGCGTTATTGGAGCATTTGAAGGCCAAAATTGCAAAGAAACGACTGCATATGGCAAAGAAAAAAATTTTGTTTCATCAAGACAACGCACCGTGCCACAAGTTACAAAGCAAAACTACATGAATTGAACTTCGAATTGCTCCCACATCCACCGTATTCGCCAGATTTGGCTCCCAGCGACTACTGGCTGTTCGCAGACCTCAAAAAGATGCTCGCCGGTAAGAAATTTCGCACGAATGAAGAGGTTATCGCTGAAACTGAGGCCTATTTTGAGGCAAAAGGTAAATCGTTCTACAAAAGTGGTATTGAAATGTTAGAGCGGCGCTGGAATGATTGCGTTGCTCTTGGCGGAGATTACGTTGATGAATAAAGCTAATTTTGAACCAGAAAAACCGTGTTTTCATTGTTAGGCCCGGACTTTTCAGCCCATGTGTTTCTCCACGTCTATCGAAATAAGATACCAATATCTCGGCAATCTATTCGATCTATAAACATATCGTTGGCGCAGCCCCTGAGTCATTTAAATTCGGCACATCTTTTATTACTACTGTGTTTATAATCATATAAAGTAAATAACTTTACATTATAGCTCGTGTTGTAGAAGAAAGACTGATTACACCTAAAAATTCTACAGATAATATTATGTATTTAACTGTTTTATAAATATTCCATATATACCATATGCAATATGACCTATCGAGATAAATTTTAAAAACCAAACCCTAAATATTAGCTTGTAGTTTGATCACCAATGGTAGGCAGCACAATCTAATACACCTGCTGTGATCCTTTAGACGGCGTTTACAGTGATTCACCTTCGTATTCTACGCACCGACAAAATTTCAAACGGTATTCATATACGGACCTTACTTAAAAAATAATCCTCATATAAGGTGATGTAAAGAAAATTCATCTCACTATTTGGTATGCATTCCGTTTTCATCTGTAATAGATTGTAGTCTTCGGATCAAGGATCTGGTTTATTTTCATTGTGATATTATAGCATTTGTAATGTCGGTAGTGTTTTTGTGCGTTTCTACAAGCTTCCTTCTTCTAAATACAAATGATAGGCGACTTTGACCATGTTAGAACAGCCATGTGCTAGTTTCACTGACTTTATTTATAAAAATTATAAGGTTATAAAAATAATTTGCATGTTTTTAATTTTGCATTTTATTGTTACTAGAAACAACATACAAAATTACTAGAAACAACCAAAACAATTATACGTAAATATGTCATTACTAGGACACTTTGCCAAGAAAAAAGTAAGTAGAATACTTTAAAAGTTGTCTGTTTTTTAGTGACAGTATTACGTGGTAGGCGCCATAAATTCTCGGCCTGACAGGCTTATACAGCTTCGAGCGTCTTCAAACTCTGTAATGGCATGCACACACATTCGCGAGGTCTACGCTATATGACGGTTCGAAAGGTAGTAGCTTTTAGTAACCAGCCAACCAATGTAACTAGCCCATGAAAATATCTGAAATTATGAACATTGCGCGGTCATCAAATTTTTAACAAAAGAAGGGCGTACGCCTAATCATATAAAACAATGTTTACACGGTATTTACGGTGATTCACCTCCATCGTATTCCACTGTAAAAAGTGGGCAAAATGTTTTCGTGTGGGGTAAGAATCCCTGGAAGATGCTAATCGGTCGGGTCGACCAATTGAAGTGATAACGCTTCAACAAACTTCAATTATTGAAGATTTAGTGCTAGAAGATCTTCATGACCATCTGGGTATGAATAAAATTAGTGCAAGATGGGTACTGCGATTTCTTTCTGCTCTCCAATGTGAACGTTGAGTCGGTTTTAAATATGTGCGGAGACGATTCAAACCCGATTTTGGAATCCATTGACACAGGGGTTGGAACAACGGTTCTGTTTTATGATCCTCTATCGAAAAAGCAATCCATGGAATGGCGGCGACCTGATAAACCTCGTCCCAGAAAGTCGGAAGTCGTTTCAATCAACGAAAAACATGATGGACACAATATTCTGAGATTGTGAAGTCGTTTTGCTAATTGACTTTAAAGAGCGCAATACAATTGTGAACAGCTATATTATGCGCCTTTATCGCATACATTAAGGGACAGTTTCGTGCAAAACTTCAAGGAAAATTAACAATGTTTGCGACAGTGACAATGCTTCCGCCCATAGTGCAGTCGTTTCAGATGCTACCATCTGCAAATGTGGCTTTCCAGAATTGAAATTTCCACCCTATAATCCGGATAGGGCTTCTTGTGAGTTTTGTTTTTTTAATAAAAAAAGAGACATTGGGGGACGTCATTTTAAGGACAGTGAGTAGCAAGCAGCTGTTATAAAACACTTTGAAGATTTTGTTATTAGCGGGGTCGAAGCGGGGTTGAATTAAATCTTTGAGTCTCATATGCTACTTTCAGTCACTACGTTCTCACAAAAAGCGACAGTAAGAAATCTATGTAGTAACTTAGCTGCGATAAAGTAAGTTTTATACGTAAACTGTCAGCATTTATCGATGGAAAGTTGGGCATCAGACATAAAAAAACTTGCGACACTCAATGTATGTACATACGTTATATTTACTTATTTGTGTTGTGGATATGCACAGGCATAGTCCACGACAGTACCCACTAATAACGAAATTCAGAAGAGAAACAATTACAATCCTCTTGTTTAAAATCGCATAGCACTCCTACATTAGAAAATAAACACAAGATTCAACTTTTTAAAAGGAGAAAAACAGTGTGAAAGGGGAGACAACGCAACTGACCAGTCAGAAATGCATGACAGTAGAAATGAGACGAGAGAAGATAGATTATATTGGATAGAAACTCGTTAATTCCCCAAAACTTTCCTTAATCCATAAATTTCACAGAAATCTATACCATAATTTGGGGCAGAGGGAGTAATAATAAAGACTCAAGTATCCTACTCTGACGTAAACAGTTTCGACTTTTGACAAACAAAAGTTTATTGACAAAGTCATATCCACGTACATAATAAACGTACCTATTCGCTGATGCAATTTAGCGAACCGCTAGAATATAGACGTCGAAATTGCATACGGCTTGGTACCGACAACGTTAAGACACCCTCCGTCACCCGGCGCTGCCACCAAACTAAACATTAAGCGACCGAATCAGCTCATCCTTTCCAAAGTATAGAGGTACGCTAAATACGTGCATGTATGCGTTCGAGGAGACGGAATTCTCAAAACGGCGGCACAGTAACGACGGAAACGGGGCGGGTAGTTTCGAGGCCCGAGAACACGACGAATAGGAAATACACGCGATCTCCTCTCCACAGTAGCGGCGCGCATTAATTATAACTTGCGTAAATGTAATATTACATTCCGCCGGTGCCATCCAAATGTTAAATTACGTTGGAAGTTGACTACGCGAGGAGCGCAATGGAGGAAACGAGAGGAAAGAGAGAATGGATGGCGTTGCGCGCCCGGTCCTCGGGATGCCGTCGAGACTCGCTCGGACCGGTTGTACGGCGAAGGTTGGTCCCGACGCGAATTATATTATAATGAAAATTAACTTTTAATTGACAGTGCGGATAATTTCGGAATTGCATTCCGGCCGGAATTATGCATATATCGCGCCGCGGCGGCGGCCGCGACCCAATCCGACCCTCCGAAGTGCCGTAACGATGATATTCGGCGATAGTTTTCATTCTAGCGCGAGCGGACGCGTTCGAAACAAAAACGGAATTAAAGCGGATCAATTATTGCTATTATTATTATTGTTATTACGATCGTTGTTGTTTGTCGTTTATTGTTGTTCGGCAACCGTTTTGATATTGTACGCCGCTGATAGCGCTGTTGCCTACATTATATAGCTAGGAGTTTTAGTTATACTAGTTTCGTCGGGATTAGTTCGACACCATTACCGCTTCGATAGGCCATGCAGTCGTAGATTGTAGTACATAATTTCTACAAATATTGAAGTAATTCGATTTCCCCACCAGTGCTAGACAAATGCAAAACTGCCTCAGAAAGCAACACAACAGCGGTTGATAATTTAGAGATATCCATGGAGAAATGTATTAAGTCCTTAGGCATCGTTCTGGATCAAAAGCTTTTATGGGGTAAACACATTGATTGCATCATTGCAAAGTATGAAAAAGGCCTAAATCTTTTGAAATGCGCTGCCAAAAAATGGTAGGGCGCTGATCCAGCAGTATGTCTGACATTTTACAAAGCCTATATTCGAACTATTTTACTATGGTTATGTGTTGTATGGGTGGGAGCCAATGTCATCTGATTAAGATAGACAGAATGCAATATACAGCTCTACGACTTTCTATAGGAACAATGCAGTTCACCTCATGCCTCCCTGTCTTAGCTGAATCGCTGAAATTGCTAAAAAATATATCGTAAAAGTTAAAAATTTAAAG
Source organism: Trypoxylus dichotomus (assembly GCA_023509865.1). NCBI lineage: Eukaryota > Metazoa > Arthropoda > Insecta > Coleoptera > Scarabaeidae > Trypoxylus > Trypoxylus dichotomus. The sequence continues at coordinate 85,954,075 of CM042074.1, read as the reverse complement.
CTAAAACAAATACTTACGCCTTCATATAACAACGCCATATCTGATTTAACCAACAGGTCTTGGAAGATTAAAAATTCCCCTCCTCTAGTTTCCGCATTTCAAATCAATCTTCTGACCTCTCCTGGTGTGCCAGATTACCTACCACTATTATGAAACCTATAATTTTATACTCCAATTACACCAGCGACGTTCATTCTAGTTTAGCAGAAAATTGTAATCAGTAGTTACAAATTTATACAGATGGTGCCAAAAATATTAGCTCGGTTGGTGCCGCCTTTTACATTCCAAGAGACAATTATTTTGAATCTTTCAACATCAATCCTTTGGCCTTTGGTAAATCAATAGGTATTGCTAAACGTAGTGAAACAATTTTGCATAAAGAAAGCTTTGCCAGTAGGCAAATCGGTATGACATTGAACCTAACCGCCTGCTAACAGGCGACTTAGAAGACCGTAACCGCCCAGGTACCTCACGAATAACCACCCCAGCAGACTATAGTCTAGTACAACTATCAAGTAAGCGAAATCGCAGAAATACCGAGCAAATTCAATCGCGGACGTCAGCATCCGATTTCAGTTACCACCGTCAAACGCCGATTACCCGAAGGAAATTTGCACCGTCGCGTAGCAGCTCGTAAATCATTGCCAACTGAGTGAAAAGACTACAATGGGTCCGTGAACATCGGAATTAGACGGTAGAACAGTGGCAAAATGTTATCGACTGACGAATCAATATTTAAAGAATTTGGTCAAAGTAGCAGAGTATTTGCCAGACGTTCCACTAATAAAAGGATACTTCCCGAATGCATTGTACCGACAATAAAACACGGTGGCGGTTCAGTTGTAGTGGGGGGTTACTTTTCATACTAAAGAACAGGGACGTTACATCGAATCAAAGGAATAATACTGAAAGAGCAGTATCCCGAAATATTGGAAATCATTCCTTCTGGGCTGCGATTAATCTTCGAGGATTTTACTTTTATGCAAGATAATGATCCGAAACACAGAGCCAGAATGTGCTAACAGTATCGCAGTACCAGTATAGTATATCCAGAACTTTCACCTATCTACCAGATCTTAACCCTACTGAATTGCTATGGGATGAATTTGATAGGAGTTCGAAGTCTCGGTCCTACTTCCAAGGAACAGCTTTGGAATACCCTTCAACAAAAATAGAGCAACATTCAAGGTGAGAACCTCAAAAAATTAATCGAAAGAATGCCGCGAGTTGTTCGAGATGTAATCAAGGCATAAGGTCAATATTTACGAAAAGAATTTTTAAGAATTTTTATTAACAGTGAATAAGAAGAAAAACTTTTCGTTAGATTTTGATAGTTGTTATTTTTAAAAGTAATACGTTTATTCGTGTAGTATTAATTGCCTTTTATTTTTTAATTTTTGAAATTTTTGTTACTTGGTCAAAATTCTATTGGCAGTAGTGCATATAGAGTGACCCTCGTATTTTCATTAACAGTTAATATGGAACTATAGATACTTTGCTAAGCACATATACCAACTGCAACAGATTTTTGGAGATTTGTATTCGTTACCAAATATTTCCGTTATACAGCTGTGGCCATATATATTCGCCACCCTTTTTTGTTTTTTATTCCGACAAATATATAAGAAATAAAAGAAAATTGATCGATGAAAATGTTTCATTGTGAGTGTATACAGATATATACAGATATTGCTTAATATTTGGTAGCTCCCTCTGGGCTTTTATCACCGCACGAATTCGTCGGGGCATACTGCTCACTAAGTTGTAGCACTGTTCGGGGGTGATTTTATTTCACTCTTCGAATGTTTTTGTTTTTAAGCATTGCTTTGTGGTAGATAACTATTTAGCTACATTTCGCTTTAAAATGTACCATAAATGCTCAATTGGCGATAAGTCCGGGGATTGTGCCGGCCATTCCAGGACCCGCACGTTATTTTCATCGAACGAGCGCATTACTTCGCGAAATTTATGGCACGGTGCATTATCTTGTTGGAAGTAATACTCCGGCTCATCATTATCGAATAATTTTAACGCACACGGTTCAAGAACTTCTTCCAACATCTCGATGTACGTCCGACTGTTCATTCGGCCCTCGCAGACGAACAGTTCTCCGACGCCTGTAGCACTCATGGAACCCCAAACCATTATGCTACCACCCCCAAACTTGACAGTCGGGATGATACAGTCTGGATGGAAGGCCTCTCCTCGCCTGCGTCGCACGTATTGAGGCCCAGGTTTACTACAAAGCTACCAACAAAAACATGAATACTGTTACATTTTGGAACCCATTAAAAAGAATAAAAACACTGTAGATACCAGGAATTGAATACAGAATACCGCAAATACAATAATTATGTATTACTTACCTCAATATTTGACTCCGTCCACATAACATTGGCCCAATTATCAATGGTCCAGTCGCGGGGACTTTTAGCCCACAGCAGTCTCTTTTTCTTTTGTTGCGGAGACAACCGTGGTTTATGTCGAGCTTTGTATAAATTTAATTCACAAAGGCGTCTTCTAACCGTGCGAGGAGGAATAGCAACATTATGTAGCCGGAAAAGCTCACTGGAAAGCTGTTTAGACCCTTTTTTCCGGTCTCGCAAAGACATCCGCTCTAAGACTCGCTCATCTCTGCTAGTTGTCTTCCTTTTTCGACCGGTTTTCGGTGTGTTTGTCAAAGATCGACTCTCTTTGTATCGTTTTATCGTCATTCTAACTGTCGATCGCGCACATTTCACTTGTCGGGCAATAGCAGACACCGACAACCCTTGATTTTCTAACACCACAATTTGTCCTCGCTCAACCTCCGTCAATTCGTGTGTTTTCGGCATATCTTTTTACTGTATACTATCGTATTACACAGACAAAATCACAGACACAATATCTTCACTCTAACTAGCTCAACCTTACTCTTACAACTTTTAAGAAAGACTGAAGAAATATTCAGAAATTACAATTTTACGTCTATTTTCTAATTTACTCAGAATGGCCTACAATAAACCATTAAACCCTCATTACCAGGTACCTAGTTAAGTCCGTCATCGACCCTGATTCTAAGAAATACAATAATATTCGTGTAACACGTTCAAAACGAGAGTGGCGAATACATATGGCCACAGCTGTATATGGTATAATGTTTTACCTTTGAAAATATATATAAATTGTAATCACTTCTAGGCCTAAATATGAACTAATCTCACCCACTGTGAGTCATTACGGCCTTCCACGGAATATTAGAAGTGATTACCAAGAACGGTTACCATATCTACCATACTAATTGATTTCTTTTTTATATGTCAATTATTTTAATTCAGCCGCATTTTAAAATATCGATTTTTTCCTCGCATAAATATTGTTCTTACGTTAAAATAATATTTAATAATTTCTAGAACTTCTTCTCGCATTCGTTTCCAAATTAGTATGATTTATTATACAGTTAAGTTATTATTAAGGAGAAATTCTTGAAAAATTCAAATTCTCGCATATCCCCCATTCCGAAAGCTTCGTTGTAAAACATACCATCCTCCTCTTTCCTATAAGCATCATTATTGCTCCAGCGTCACGTACCGCTACTCATACCCGGCGCTCTCAAGTCTACCGCCTCCTCCTACCTTAGCTGCACCTTTCGCATAGTTGGCGTAAGTTTCTCTATAATATGCAAATGCGGAAGAATAGCGGTAGTCGGGTAGGATAGAGAAAGAGATAGCGGGAGGCGCCTGCAACCACGTTATATGTGTATGTAGGTACATCTGAAAAGTTTTCCAAGCGTACATTTTTACATGAAATATGCGCCACGCCATTCGTATATAGATATATAGATGGATACTATATATTCTAATTCGAAATATAGAATACAAATTTATACACATGTGAAACGCGAAAGGGGTCGAATCGGCCTTTGGAAATACCCGAAGGAAACGTTCGATTTGATAAATGTTCGGTGAATGTTAAGGAACTAGGCTAGCCGTATGTATGTATTTCATACGTTAGTAAGCGAGGTAGAAGTGGAATAAGATTATGCAAATTGTTTATATACATATTTATGCAGTGAGAATTAGCTTAAAATATAGTTTTATTGGAATAAGTTAAAGGTATGGGCTAAAACATGAAATGGCTGGGAAAAGGTAGAAATAAACTATTACACCTTATTTCACTCAGGTTTTGAAATATTGCTTTGATGGGGATAGTGCTAGATATAGAAGGGAGTATCCAATCTGTATGATTGTTGTGTTATTCTGGCAGATAATTCTCCAAAGAGTATTCCATTTATTACACGATAATATTATTTTGAGCATTGAAATGTTGATTTTTTCAGTTTGTTTATATTAATATTACCGACTCTTTATCGTTAAAACTATTTTCTATTAATTATTTTATGATGATAATAGTGGCAATAGTTATAATAATAACAGTTAAAATCCAATAAATCAAAGGCTTTAGACAGGTAAGTAGTACTACGCCAATACGATCTACAACTTATACAACTATAGTCCATTCACTTTGAGAATGTAGGATTTGACAAGATGGACTAATATTTTCGACGTTTACTATTAGCAGATATCTAAGGCTAAATTACACACGACAAAAGGGTTGTCTATGTACACTAAGGTTATTACTGATCATTATTACTATGTTTTTATAATGTCAATTGTTAAATTTCTTCGTTCGTTTTGGTTGTTTGTTGTATTTCTCGTTATATTATTACTTGTGTAGTATATAGGATTAAAAATTGATCTTCTCAGAACACGATTAATACGGTATTTATGCAAAGGCGGTATTTGTTTCAATTTTAGGAACACAACCACGGTTGTTAAGTTTTATTGCAACTTTGACACGGCTGAGGAAGGAGCCGTTAGGCAAGACGATGGCCATTTCATGGGTGCATCTGAAAATCTTCAAGGGAAACGCATTAGCAATGGACAGAGGCTGATGGCTTCTAATTTATATGTATGTACAATGTAAAGGGAATAATTCTAAATCGGCAGCTATCAAGCTAACCCCCAAGCAGCTGGAACTTTGGTAACCATATGTAGCATTGTAAAGGAAATGGAGTCTACAGAAACTGTTTGTTCACCACCAAAAGACCGTAAACGAATAACAACTTATGAAGCCTTGAACGGGACGCAAAAGGCTGCAATTCGCGGACATATGCATTCATTTTTCTTAGAAAATAACAAAACTTTTATATTGCAAGAAGTAAAAGAATTCCAATTGGTAACTCCTGAAGCATGGAAAGATTATATTGAAGACGCTATTACCGAAGAAAGTAGGAAGTATAAAGTAGATAATGTCATCAAAGATATGAGGAAAGAGTTTATTATCACCGCTAAACTGGAACATAAGCAGAAATGTCCTCACTGAGTGATGATTCCGAATTGTCAATATAAAACAATATGTAACCAACAAATCACTAGATATTAAGTCATCACCTGTGAAATGCGAATTTCACATATACTTCAATATTTATAAACAAGTATAAGAACACATTACTGTGTTGTAGACTTATGTGGACAAAAATATAATTTGCTTTTGCTGGTGAAGCATAAAATGTATTGATAATGTAGAAAGACGAATTCTGATTTTGGTCAATAATGGGAAACAATTGCGACGAAATCACATATTTCAAGATGAAGAAATTAAGTGGTCGTTAAATTACAATATTATTGTTGCTTATCATTAATCAAAGTGGTCTTGTCTTATTCTTTAATAGTGATACTGAAATTTATTTTGGGAAAAAACTGTCACAGTAACAAATCAGAAATTTGTATGCATATAATCTGCCATATTTTCCAGATTTGTGTATAAATAAAGTTGTATACACATGCTGCCTCGCATACGGTTTGCTGCAATAATTTTTACAACACATATTAATAAGGTACATGTTCCTCATGGTGGGGTACAAACACTTAACGCGTTGATGGCATGGATTTGAATATAATGTTGAATACATTTTAGAGAATCGTATCCCATTACCTTTTAACACTAATTTGTAATTCTAAGCGATCTCAGTAGCATATTTCGTGCAGCGATGCCTCTTGCTAAAGCATCTTTTTTTATTATATTACCACCTGACGAATAAGTTCGCCAGTCCTTTCTTTCTTTACCATCTCCACAAAACCAGTAGTTTACGATGTTTGCTTAACGGGGACGGGTATTGTCGATCCTAAAAATGAATTATCCTCCCACTGCTGCTGAATAGGGAAGAACATTTGTCAGCTCCATTTTCCGTTAGATACAGGTGCTTGTGCCCTCCAATGCATATTCCATACTTCCTATAATCATTTTCGTAGTTAGATCCTCTCTGGGCAAGTCAGAATACGCCATTATCTGGCTACAACATTGATCTGGATAGTTCTCTAAAGAATTCCGGCCCCCATTCATCATGACTTCACGGGATTTTCTATACTGTGCAGTAGGAGGAGTACAAACCAGCGGAGGAATACAAACGATGTCTTATTTTATGCCTTCCAAGAACAGCTTCAGATCCACTTTCAAGTTGGATTGTAAAATCAGCATCTCTACGAGCCATTTGCAACTGACGTCGATGGTCTCTTCGATGTTGTTGATGTTGACTGACGTTGTCCTTGTCTTCATTGAATATTTCTAATCTCTTAAAAGCGCCTTGGCTCTTTTAAGCCTTATAGCGCTCCAGGCCTCTACCGCTGGATACTATTTCATCTTGGTGGTCATTCAAAATTCCTCCAGTACAAATCATAGCAATAAACTTTTAAATACTAGCCGTCATAGTATATCCGATACGAATCGGAGTGCCTTTGTATTGAGAATATAATCATAGTTACGTAAATTTTTTCCCCACTACCAGCTATGTAAATATGTCATTATTGTACTGATTGGAGGGACGTAAGTTGAACTTACCGTTTATGTATTTGGCTGCGGTTGGCAAGGGGATGAAATATTCATGTTTTCTCTAGACAGATGAGTTACCATAGAAGATAAATTATTTCACTAAGTTTGACATATAAGATTGAACTTTTCCCAATAACAATTGAAAGGCATAAAGTATGGAATAAAACGCTATAGTTTATTACATTATTATTTTAAACAGATTTGATAACTGCAATATTTTCACAATGAATATGTAATCAATAACTAATTTTATTTCCTTTACAACTGTAATTACTTATGATAATTAACATTTGTAACACAATTTGTGCAATTAGTTATGTTCAATACTGGTATTTTGTTTTCTGATGTCAATATGTTATTATTATTTTAACATTTTATATGTCACATAGGCGTAAGTATAGTTTTGCGGTCTTGGGTAACAATATCCTCGACCGCAAAATCTTACTTATGCCCCCTGCGACACAAATAACTACTAAACAATATACTTGTCGATATATATTTCCCGTTCCACAACTTCTGTGTGACACATAACGGTTAAGTATACGGAGCTTCTAATACAATTCAGTCCCACACCAAACCTTCTCGCCCATAAGGAACCTCATCACGTCCCGAAATTAACGAGCGTACATAAATTTCGCGGTCGGCGAGTCCGTCCCTGTCCTCCCACCTTTAACCTGGGCGAAAGCGTTCACCCTCCGTGCTCCGCTCCTTAATAATGCACCGCCAGGGTTTACACTCATCCAAGTTTTATCAGTACGCAGATAGACGTATATATTATACATGTCGGTGGATGTAAATACGCCGGAGCCGACCTGAGCGGGTCACCGCAACTCGAGGGTCCTCATCTTGAACGCACACACACCGACTGCTGCCATCGCTACTAGGCGAAAGCTTCTCGCCAGACCTCATAAGCGAGACCGCGTCCCTCCTACGCGATTTACAAAGACCGTAGCGAGCGGGAATATACGTGAAGTGGCGAGGAGGAAAAAGTTGGAAGGATGCCACGCACACGTTGGCACGGACAACGAAGGCTCTTGTAAGAGGAGTTCTAAAAGAGCTTATTATGAATGGATAACTAATTCAAAGGTGGTGTTTTCCTTATACGGTTGCTTGCGCTATATTAGCTGATGGCGGGATATGTGTATTTAGGTTGAAATTTTATGTTTTAGAACTTCCTAAGAAAACAAAAAGCAGTGCGTTGGATAAGACGTGGAAAAATAATGCACGAAAACATAAAAATAACGGTATCGTCACTTGAGTACGAAAGAATTAAACGTTTATTGCAAGACAGTTTTTTTTGTATATAAAAGTCGTCGCTGAGATTTTCATGGAGGCGTTCGATCAGCATTACCAATCAAATAGGTGGATGACAGCTTAATCATTTGACTACATGGATGGGAATCCCTGCTCGAATTGCTAACCTTTCTAATTTCCCAACATCCCGAAATACTTTTTACCATGGAGATTGAATGATATGGACGGCTTCCATTTCTGCATGTCCTCGTATCTCGCTGCCGGTAAACTAGGACATACAGTATATCGAAAGTCGTCCCACACAAACCGCTATCTGAACGCCTCTTGTCACCATCATCGAACACAAAAACAAGAGATCATGAACACATTAGTTAAACTGGCCTTTCCTGATTCAAGAATTGAAACATGTGACCAACTCCCTCATCGCAAACAATTTTGGCAAGCGAGAGATAAACAAAATTTATACCTGCAATTACCGATAGAGGCTGAACTGTCTGCGGCATCACAGGGAAAGTAGTTTTGATAATCTCTTCGTCATAGGGGGAGATATTAATTAAGACCACCACTGCACATATGTATATATCTAAGATGAATAAATTAAGCAAAAACTTTATTCAAAATATATAGGGTCCCTCCCACTAAAAAATTTTTATTTTCATCCAAACTAAGATTTAAAAAAAACATCTGTTTCAACTGCGCCCTTACCAACCTTGTAGACCTGCTGTTACCTGGACCCTTTTGTTCAAACGTAAATTTTTTATTTACCCCGTTTTGGATAAATGATTATTTGTTTCCTTTCGGATTAAATTCCCTATACTTCATGGAATATTTAAATCGTTCATTAAATTGCGAATACAGCATGTCTTTTACTTCTGCCTCTTCGACAATAAATACTGTAATGATAACGAAAATATAAATTACAGTGGCAAATTACGAAATTTATTGCAAAATGTCAAAAATTATTTTCAAATTTTCTTAGTAGCTGGTTGCATTTCTTTCTCTTTGACCCCGCAAGTATTCAAAAACGAATTCAATGTTAAGGGGTTGACTGATTTTATGCTAGAAGTGCGGCTTCAAACTATTAAAACTGAAAAAGGAGTGAGACAAGGTTATAGAATTATCATTAGTCGTCACTACCAGTACATTTTGTTATATCAATTATTTTGAGCAATGTAGTGATGCGCAAAATGATAACGAATAACGATTGCCAGGACTGTGTGGTTGTATAATTCACGGGTATAACAATAAACTCCACTCACACAAATTAATTAATTATTCGGCGCGCAGCGTTTCGAGAGCACGTGGACTCCAATTGGCAGCCGTGTTACCGATTGAATGTAGAAACTGTATCACACATGCAAATTATTTTCTACGTAGGCTCTAAAATTTCTTAAAGCATATGACTATTTATAATCTATTGGGTGGTCTCGGGTATGAGTGTATTTTTAGGAGAGGATGGAACGAAAACGAACCATATCTTTAACAGGGCCTTATGGTAATAAATCAAACTCGAATGTGCAATTGGGGGTGCTTCTCTGTTCAATAAGTTTCTGAACTTTTTCATAAATATCGTTTCGTACGCGTCTTTCTTTTAAATCAACTTTATGTCCGGATTTTACCATATGCTCTGCTACGCTTTATAGTTCTGGTTTATCCAAATGATAGTGTTTAATATATTCTTTGAACCTCGTTTCAATTCCAGACCTTTTTATCATCTCCGGTTCATCTTTGGCATTGCCTAAGAGATTCTTTTAGTTGTTTTTTGATACAAAAGACGCGTTCATATTTTGTTGCCGGAAAACTTTTACTTAACTTTTTTACTGTTGAAAGGAAGTGTTATAAATTTCTTATTACCGGTGTTTGTTGATGGAAAATGATATTTACTTAAATTGTTCTTCTTACTCTCAAGGTGTCGATCTAGAAGCGGACTGAAGCATTGTGAATTTGTAGGACACGCCGAGTATTGTAAAACACCGCTTCTCGCTTCGAATTTTTCCAATTTGCACCGTTATTATAAATAAGAAAAAGTCAAACTATAACATCAAGCAATACGTTTACTATAAATCTATAAAACTAGTGAATATGAGATTTTTCTTCCCTCCGTTAACCACTCCCATTTTTCATATTTTCGAGGTAAATGCTACTTCACTTGTCCGTACCTTTTCAGTTCAATCCCATCCCGCAAGAGGCTGGGAATGGTGGTAAGGGGATTAAAAAGTCTCATCTGCTCTAATTTGACAGATCTACAGAAGAAGCATTTGGTGATATATTACTTTATTTTTTTTTATATTGCAAAAATATGAAAATCCTTTAAATGTCAAGAGTAAATCTCATCCTCTAAATGTGGAATTCTGCCTGGTCTTTGAAAATCGGCGAAGTTTCAATCCGGTCCTCGATTGACACTTCAAATCTTTAATTGTCAGTTACATTTTCTAGTTAACTAATTTGCATATTCGTTATTATGAACTCGTTTATTGCCTAAAGGGGTGAAATAAAAGTGATATTGTATTAAGAATTTATTGAGCTGTCTAAATATACAGTAAAATATTATGTATAATTAAAAAAAAAGAAAGGAAACTTTTAATGGTCACTGAATGAATAGGAAATGATTCTTATGCATATAACCAAGCTTTAGAAGCTGTTTTCTTAGTTCTAATCTTCTTACCGGTAACTAACGCCACCAACCGCACTTCTCAAATGATACTCTAAAGGAAAGTATTGATACTATTTTACCTTAAATTCTCGTAATTACCGGAAAGCGAGTAATATATTAATCTTTATATTTTACAACATTCAAAAGAAAATAATGCTTGGTATGCCTTAATTTTACAACTTTCCAAAACAACTCCCAGACGAAGCTAGACCAACCTAATTGAATAAAACAAAGTCTCGGCGTGTATGTACATTCAAAGGCGCAGTGGCGGACATAAGACACCGCAGTTAGAGTGAGTCGTTACGCTGGTAGTTAGAACCTCGTTAACGTTTTAATTATTTTGTTGAATTATCTGGCTATCCCGACAGAGAGAGAGAGAGAAAGAGAGTGGAGCATATATTTCGCGTTTGTGTTCCAAGCAGTTGGAATGATACGTACTTCATTTGCGACGCTACCACGCATCGTTAGACTTCTCCCGGTACTTATTGTAGTGCGGCAACGGTGGATTTATGGCGTTTGTTTAGAGCTATTCGTTTAAATAAGTACCTCATGGTGATGGTTTTACATAAGAAGATTTAAGTACCGAATTAGTTTTCCTACGTTGTAGTACGCTCATAGTGCAATGAAAGATGCAAGTCAGTTGATTACTACTGGTTTATCTTTAACTGGCATTAACAACTTTATTACTATATGCCGTAGCATTATAATTTCCTGTGAACGTGTTAATGCTAAGGCACTGTCCATACTCTACGATAGCTCAGCTTTCCAAATCTTCGCCTATTTGGCAAAATAATACCTATCGCAAATTGGAAGGTCGTTCACCTGCACTTTTGACACTTTATAGGTTTTATTGTTTTTTAAAATTGTTAGAATGTAATAAGGATGTTGAAGAGATAATGTGTAGAGTACCGTAGACCAAGAATAACTGTTTTAAATGATTGTCTGTTACCATATATTCGAAAGGTTAGCTGAAACTAAGAGACCACACATTACAGTGCTCCTTGTCTTTCTATTAAAAATTATCTAAATTCGAAAAGTTTGCTGTTGCTAAATCTTCTGTTTTCTTTTTGCAAAACTAAAATTAAAAGAATCTTAATGGAACATGTTTTAAATCTTCATTACCTAACCTATTTCTTAATTTTCAATTGAAAACCCCATATGATAAAAAAGTTCTTCCTACATCCACCAACTATTCAATACTTCATTAATTTCTCGAACATTGTTTTCAGAACATCATCATTGTCCTGTGTCTATTTTTGGCGAAGGTGTTATTTCTTCTTTTTTATTTAGAAGAGGATCATGAATTTCTATTGTCTAGACTGCATAAATTATTAGTTCTCTATAAACATTTGTCCATCCATCTGAAGACATGTAAACTGAGGTGTATCATAGATTATTACAATTTTTTGATTTCTCGATTATAACTGAAATCTACAAACTTGAAGTGAGTGCTTTGAATTACTTATCGAACTTTTTATGTTCAATTATTTTAAGCTATAATTTTCAAAATTGGCTTTCTCCTTCTCTAATTTTTATTTCTTCTTTTGACATGTTCTAAAAATAATGGAGCTTAATATGTCGCCACTGCTACTTTGTTTTTTTGTGTGTTATATACATAATTAGAATTTCTTCACTCTCCTTTCCTTGTTCTGGCAGTTAGAATGTCTATTAAAAAAGTACAAAATATAGTTATTTCTGTCACTTTTTACATGCAGTACATTGAAATGGCGAAGGCGCTTTTAATTAATAACACTCAAACTGCCATCGTTATCGAGAGTGACTTTCCACCTTTTAGAGTACAATTTTTCGGCATAGTCAATGGAAAGAAAGTACCATATCTTTTGAAGAGCCTGTCCCAAATGGTAAACAAGCATCTATCCAGGTTTGGTCTTCCTCATTGCCGATACATTTCTAATGGGGTTGGCATCATGAGATTGGGTGGACTAATCCATAATGAGGATATTTCTCCCATTCCAGGATCTCTGGAGGCGATTATGATGTTCCGGGTAGTTGTCCTCTTGTAAGACCAAATCTTCGGTATTCAATCCAAAAACATCGTGTTGACTGATCTTAGAAGGCCAGGTTTGTAAATTGCTACCATCCATTTTGCGTTCAAATTCTTGGTGGGGGTCAAATAATGACCCTGAATAAAATTTGTACCACGCGTAGATCAAGTGCATTTTATCCGAAGCCACACCCAAAACGATGCTTCTTCAGAAAAAATTGTGTGATCGATATGTTCATGGTCTTTCTATATGTGAGCTTTGAGCTCGTAGAACGGTACAGTAATTTTACCTAGCGTATCGTATTTATGCTGATGTTGATTCCTTTTTTAGCTAGCTTATCCTTTGTTTCGCACAGTCGCAAAGTGGGGTTAACATCGACTAGCTGCAAGTTCACTTTGTTCTGCTTGGTGGACGTCACTCTTGCGTTCCCTCATTCTGGAAAGTCATCGATGTTATTTGATGGTGCATATCGGTGTATTCACTTCACAATGCACATTGTAACTACTTCAACGGCAGTGGCATAAAAATATGTTATGCCTTTTGGGTGTGTGCGCAGAAAGGGCGTCTTGTACCTTTCACGTAAACAGCACTCCTTTTGAGAAACATTTGCTCACTTAATAATGGCTACTTAGCATGTCGCATAGTGCGACAACGGCGGAAATAATTCCAGCCGGCAAAATTATCTGCTCTTAAGAAATACGCCAATTTCTTGTTTCAAAACGGTAAATATCAGTTAGGTGTGAACATCTAAACATAACCTCAAAACATATGACAAGCGAATAAATCAATTTGCACTATAAATACTACATGTAATTTCATGTAGAAAAAAAGCTTTACCCTGCTTTAAATTGGCATCGATTAAGCGAGAATCAGAACGCATTACTGCAAACAATTCTAAACTATCAACTGTCTACATTTGTCTATTTAGTTCCCGTCATTTAACTAGGATCTAAGCGAAAATTCGGAATTTGTGCAAATAGTTTCAATGTTTTAACGTCATCGAACTTATTTCAAAAGAATAATATCTCCAATTGGCGTTACGATGTTTATAACTACGTAACTATACAGGGTGTCCCACTAAACTGTCTCATTAGAATTTTTCGAAAGTCTTGTGGGAATTTGATTTTAAAACTTGCAGTGTTGTCATGATGAATGATAATTCGTTTAAAAAAAAATAGTTTTAGCTTAACAATATTGCGGCTTACAGGGTGTTGATATCAACTTTCCTATTTTATCTTCAATGGTATAGTTTTTTTTTTCGATTTATCGAATTTCTCGTATCATTTACCAACAACTTGCATGTCTTTATTATTTAAGTAAGGAAAGCTCAAATGACGATTGCAAGGACTGTGTGGATGTACAATTCACAGGTATAGCAGTAAACTCCACTCACACAAATTAATTAATTATGCGGAACTCAGTGTTTCGAGAGCAGGTGGGGTCTCATTGTCAACCGTGTTACCGCCCACGTGCTCTCGAAACGCTGCGTTCCGCATAGTTAATTTGTGTGAGTGGAGTTTACTGCTATACCTGTGTAAGGAAAGCTCGTTTAATTTGTTACATTATATATTAGATGTATATATTATTAATGTAAATATAACTCCTACTTTATCTTACTGTGTTCTCTTATATGAATGTGTAGAATATACCCATATTTCAAGTGCATTATTATTAAGAAATCGTGTCTTAAACCAATTCATCTTTTTAATTCGGTACCATTTCAATGCTTTTCTTTATCCTGAATCGAATGAGACCAACCTCAGTTTGATATGACCATCTAGATATTAAATTCTTTCCGCTTTTCGAGCATTTGACCCCACTATGCGTGGTTGCTACAATCACAACGAAAAAATACGAGATATCTTTTATTTTTCCTTAAGAAGTGCCAGTTTCTCTCGTGTTGAACTGATTGATTGTATATTTATTGCCTTGATTCCTATTCTTACAGGCTTCCGAATGGCTTTTAAGTCTCTTGACGTGTCGACCCAACTTTTACGTGTCGTTACTGCATTTTTTTTTACAAATAGCGCGACATCTAAGTTTACCAGCGATAGTATCTTTAACAAAATATTGCAGAATCCTCCCTTTTTATATTTATTTATAAGTTACTGTAATTTCCTAATCGTGGTAATTCAATAGTCACCGATTGTACTATTTTGAGAAAATAGCATATGTACATATAACTCTAAATTAATGGAAATCGACTTCGAATATGCTGCATATTATTTATTATTCCGGAAAAAATGCGAGCGAAAAAACATTTGACTAACAACTGCGCGATTTCGCAACGGCTGCAGGATTTACAGGGAGGAGAACATAAAAAACTTTCCGTATTGGCGTCCAATCACTAGCGTATGCACAAACGAAACAAAAACGAGCTGCGCGAATGCGGAAAAAAAAGAAAAAGCAACTCCCGTTCGACAAAAAAAAAAGAGCCGAACGTTCGCATATACCACGTTATTACGTGGAGACTGGTCCGAGAGAGAGAGAGAGAGAGGAAGGTATACACGTCCGTATTAATATCGATTGACACATATCAATTTTATATATTGTAGCAATTTATTTCAATCACCGTTTCTTTCTCTCCGATGAAAAATTATTATCGACAGTTGTGCCCTCCTCCCCCTCCCAACATCGCCATCGCTGCTGCCACCGTCACTGACGCTTTAGAGTTGCCTCTGTTACCGTTTTGTTCATTCATTATTCATAAATTTTAAACAGTTTTATTATAAACCCCCTCCGGATGACACATTATCATCCGTCGAACGAGTTTGATTTGTTAAAATTTACACCGGGAGAATGGGAGATACGTTCACAAGTAAACTAAGCACCATGTATATGGGAACGATAGCAGAATCTTTGTAAATCTTATTTATTACTGCTATGGGAACGTTTGTAAATTTCTTTCGGCTTTGGGTTTTTTTTTTTCGTCAAAGAGTAAAAATTCACTAACAAGGAAAGATTCCCGTGTGTCAAATTCAAAGAATTAAGAATTAAAAAAAATTGTTTGTGCTGAAATTCAGTCCTTCGAAAATGCATAGATTTTTAGTTTTCTTGGTTTCGTTCCTGTACGGAAATAGATTGAACAAACATTTAAATACAAAAGTACCTTATCGAAAGGTCTTTCAGGATACGTGAAAGTGGTGTATACAGGCTGTTTCATTTAAACACCACTCTCTTGTGCTAGAATTAATTATAGTAGTATAAGCATTAGAACATACTAACTGATGCAATTTTACCAATTGATGTTGGCCTTTCTTAATAGAAAATATGTATGCAATATATAAATGTTTTTGCTTCAAGTAGCATAAGATATAACTTGCTCTACACCTTTGAAACACCCTGTATAATTGAAAATGCTTTAATATTAATGAAGGACGATCAAGATGCACAACTTGCCTTTATTTATTTCCCATATTATATTATATACATATATATACATATATTATTAGCTCTAGCATAAGAGGGTGGCGCTTAAATGCAACACCCTGTATATACCATATTCACGTATGCTGTTGAAACATGAAGCTTCACAATGAGACTAGACGTTGTCTTTCGAGAAATTCATTATAGCTTTAACCATCGTGAATGGTATTGAGAAATAGGCACGAGAGACACGTTTTGCGTAAAATGTGTAGCTCAAGATGTTTTAGAAAACAACCTCTTTAAGGATAAATACACATAAGTGTGCGTTGGAACTATTATGCAATAAAATTTTATTTTTAAAGCTCCTGTAGTGCACCTTGGCAACAGATTTTCCCATTGCATTTTGTAACCCCATGCTGTCGCCATAACGCCTATAATTGTTTAACACCAACCACATGTCCCAGTGTTAAGTTTATAAGTTGTAAATGCCACTAGTGAAAACTGAACAATCTATATACATATTTGCTGATAATTAATTTCAAAGTATTACCATTTCACGAACTTTCCACGCTTCCATGTATATATATGTTCATCATGCACATGTGGAATATTGTTTCAGATATGTTTTCTGACCACTTTTATGTTCCTAGCTGGAGTTGTAACAGGTATTTTGGCCCAGACATGACAAAAATATATCTGTTTACTTCTGTACGTATTTCGTACACTTGCAACTACATGTTATATCTCTGTTTAAATTTATCAGGTCAAGATATTTACTTCCACTTCAAATTCATAGTTTTATGAAGACAAAGAGATGCAGCTCCGAATATAAAAATACTCATCGGATTAAAGAGGTATGAAAAAATAAAGATATTTCTACATTTTACAAACAGTGTATACTTGCCAGAAAAAAAATACGTTTCTGATATAAAAGTGAGATCTTTATTAGACGCATTTGTAAAGAGTCTTGTCCAAGCCTGTACATACGATCTTTTTTTCTGGTAGCAAAAAGCCCCAGAAATTAGCTTGAAGGTGGGGCAGATCTAAATAAATGTTGTGTAGAGATCTCACACTCACATGCGGTCAAATAATATAATCCCTCAACATGATTCGTTGTTGATGTTGCAGATAGAATGGTGATTCTTGATACACAAGCTGTGAAAAACTGAAAATTTAAAGAATCATCGCTTCCATTTTATAAATATTGCATTATAAATGATTGAATTGTGAATCTCAAAGGTGTTTTTATTAGAATTTAAGGCATACATTCTCAATTCTCCTTTCGAAACATATAAGAGAGAGAGAGATGAAGACCTGTCGAAGAAAACGAAATGCCTGTCATAAAGAGAGCTTGGACTAAGTCTCTGGCGGAGATTCGTTTAGACAGAATTGGACATTACTCAAGAAGACGATTTCGAAAAATTTATCTAGTCTGTCTTTACTGAATGTCAAGCTACTAATGCGCCCTGTATACGTATGTAGCCGGATACTTCTTCAGGTGTTTTATTCTGATTCAAATTTGCACACTCCTTTGTACTATTTTTTTGTAAAATAAAAATTGGAAAATTTTCTTAGAATTCCTTTAATGATGAAAATTCGTTCCTGAAAGGGTTAATACCAAATGAATAAACAAGAAAAGTCAGTTCTTTTTCTTTTGCAAATGAGGTAAGAAAAAGGTAAAAAGAGGAGGAAAAAGTAGGTATACGAAAGCATTTGTTTAAAATTGATTAAATTTTATGCCTCGTTGCTATTAATAACTTGAAAGACATCTTCCTTAAAGATTTACTTCTTTTTACAAGATTTGCCTGGTTTTTTTCCTTTCTGTAAATTTGATGAAAAAACGAGAAGTTGTGTTTGTCTTGTTTAAAAACCTTCTTCAAGGAAGCTATTAATGCATCATGTTATGCATTGCATACACTATCGGTAGTGTTACAAAATAATTGAAATTGCACCACAAAATAACACTAACATCGCAAGGACTGATGGAATAGACACTTCATTCCGCACTTATTAAAATATCATTCGTTCTCATGTAGATAGCCAGCAGTGTAACGTACGGCACGCTAACACACCAACGAAAATAAAATAAAGTTACAATTATTAACGGCCGATACGCTATTATCCATCCGAATCAATTATTATTTATTTTATTGTTTTAAATTGTTCACGCTTTGCGGCGGAAAATCAGAGATCCATTCGGACACGCCGCGTTTATGCAGTGTTTGATCGTAACCGCGAACGCTACAATCGCGTCGATGAAATTTTTCGCTGCAATTTATCATAATTATTAACAATTTCCAGCTTGAACAGCGTTAACTAACGATCGGGTGCATTTTGAGGGATAAATAAATATTTTTAATAGACAGACGTGTTAATTAATTAATATTCGGTGAATAATTGACAAGTAAATTCTACAAATTTTAACATATTTTGTTTGTTAACATTTACTGACGATATACTATTGGTATTTAACGTTTCCAGCGCTCCTATGACTTTATCACCGGCGTCTCACAATGTAAATACTTATCATAAATTAATGTTCTATTTTAATTGGTACTGTATTGAAAAGTTTGTGTTCCCAATAATATTTTTCCCAAAAGATGTTGAAATGCATATAAAATTATTTATAATTTATATATCATAAGATTTAAGAATTAAGTATGTCCATAGTATTCCACGAATAATATCTAGTTTAAACTAGATGCACAGAACAGATGTTCGAAACTGCATTTATACTACCAAAATGTTCGTGGTATCCGCGGTAAAACACACATTATTAACTAGCATGTTCTCTTCATCGCATGATATCCTTCTTCTTACGGAGACATGGCTGGAATTTATTTCTCCATCCTACTCTCTTATTCGAAGTGATGGCGACCCCTTAGCTACTGGTCGGAAAGTAGGAGGGGGAATTTTGATGACCTTTTGAAATGACATTATTTACGATATCGTTAACACCTCGATATTTAAAACATCAGTGCCCTTAATCGATATATTAATAACTAAAATTGCCTTTGAAATTAGTTATTATTATTTAATATTAATTTAAATACCTTCTGATTGGGATCATGAATCTCTAAAACATTTCCTTGATTTACTCGAGATCTTTATCTCGGATAGACTTCTTCTTATTGCTGGTGATTTTAATTTACCCTATTTCATATCTGAATTTAGCGTTTCTGGTTGTAAATTAAGCTTATTCCTATCTTTTGTAGAGTCTCCGAACCTGTGCCAATTTAATCGCGTTTTGAATTCGAATAATACAGTTTTAGATTTAGTTTTGTCTAATTTTGATTCTGAATTAGATGTTTTGCAAGATATTCTCCCTCTCTTTGTTGAAGATAATCATCACCCCGCTCTAACACATGCGCTGAAATGTCCCGGGCCTAACACATAGATGACGCTAGTTTTATTGCACTCACCTTTCTCCCAGTTAGTACTAACCTTCAAAAGACAGCTGTTAAAATTTCATGATATTCTATTCATTAGTGTGCGAGTTATTGTGCTAAGAGTCGCGTTACTTTTGTTATTTTTAAAAAAACGGGTCAAAAGCAATTTCGTGTTTTAATTTTACACTGCTTTTTGATGGGAAAAAATACCGTTCAAGCGAAGCAATGGCTTGTTGGTTTGCCGACTTCAAACGTGGTCGTAGAGACACCGAAAATGCAGAACGCAGTGGACGTCCAAATGAGGCGGTAACACCAGAAAACATCAAAAAAATCCACAAAATCGTTTTGAATGATCGAAAAGTGAAGTTGCGTGAGTTAGCTGACATCGTAAAGATATCCAAAGAACGTATTGGCTTTATATTGCATGAGCATTTGACTATGAGAAAGCTCTGTTCAAAGTGGGTGCCGCGTTTGCTCACTGTTGACCAAAAACAAGAACGTGTTGATGATTCTGAGTAGTGTTTGGCCATGTTTAAACGTAACAAACCGGAATTTTTGCGTCGATATGTGACAATGGATGAAACATGGATCCATCACTTCACTCCGGAATCAAAACGATCGTCATCTGAGTGGACAGCAACTGGTGAACCTTGTCCAAAGCGCGTGAAAGCACAACAATCGGCTGGAAAGGTTATGGCCTCGGTATTTTGGGATGTGCGTGGTGTAATATTCATCGACTATCTTGAGAAAGGAAATACCATCAACAGTGAATACTATGTAGCGTTATTGGAGCGTTTGAAGGCCGAAATTGCAAAGAAACGACCGCATATGGCAAAGAAAAAAATGTTGTTTCATCAAGACAACGCACAAGTCAAGACAAGTCAATCGAAACAATGGCAAAACTACATGAATTGAACTTCGAATCGCTCCCACATCCACCGTATTCGCCAGATTTGGCTCCCAGCGACTACTGGCTGTTCGCAGACCTCAAAAAAATGTTCGCCGGTAAGAAATTTCGCACAAATGAAGAGGTTATCGCTGAAACTGAAGCCTATTTTGAGGCAAAAGATAAATCGTTCTACAAAAGTGGTATTGAAATGTGAGAGCGGCGCTGGAATGATTGCGTTACTCTTGATAGAGATTAGGTTGATGAATAAAGTTAATTTTGAACCAACAAAACCGTGTTTTCTTTGTTAGGCCCGGGACTTTTCAACCCATGTGTTAGATATTACTGTACCTAATGCCAAAGCTTCTAAGGTATTTCCCTTTCCTTCCAACAATAACATTCGGTATAATTTCCATGAAGCAAATTATTACAACCTATACTTAATTACTAATTTATCCACAACCAACTGGTTATTTCTTACGAGTCACCAAAATGTTAACATGGTTGTATAGGATTTATTATTGTTATATAAAACAGTTAAAGACCAAAAATTTTCGTAATGCTTAATAGGAAAAAATGCCTCAAAGTTTGTGGAGTAAAAACGTGATAAGATTTCTCTTCAACTTTTATACTAATCTCTTAAATTTACTGAAGATCTGTAGTTTATTTATTTTGGCTTGTACTGATATTGGGTTCAAACTTTTTCCCGAACAGTTCAATTTAAAAAATCAACTATCGGAGATGATTAAAGTTAAAACCTTTGAAATCCAGTGCAAAAACTTAATTAAGATTTATAGCGAAAAAAAAATATTACGCAGAAAATCTACTTAATAACTTCACAACGCTATCATCACCCTCTATCTATATGCATACGAATATGGACTACGTCATCTCTCTTAGCTTACGATTCACACAGCACGAACGTAGACAGATAGCCTAACGTCAGTAATTAGGCACAACAGATAACGGTAGAGGTATCCGGAGAAGCAGATTTACTTCGTCCCTAATCTACGCGGCAACATCTTTATGATAATGAGGGAGCATGGTGATAGATCGATGCCATCCCGTCCAGATATACTAAAGGATTTATTGGTTGCCATGTTAATTCCCGTGTAATGCTCTGATAACAGGTTAAACACATTACTCACCTAATGGGATATAATTTACTCTACCGGCTATTACGATTAATATTTAATTCAGATTGTGTATGCATCTCTCCTACCGGGCGCAGCTATATCTCGCGGAGGAGGTGGAGGACGACGGGACTGCGATGGGATGGAGTGAGTAAACCATGTGTTTGCAGTGAGACGAAACAGATAGATGATAATAAGAAGGGAGTTCAGGATGTTCGTGTTTACAAATTAGTGTAATAATGTAAAGTATTTTTATATCGCGCGGACATAAATTCTTTCGTGTTTCCAATATGCTAGGTTGAGAACTTTTAATCTTTCGCTTGCCTGAATAAAAGAAGTTAAAGCCGCAAATTTGGAAGCTGTTAGGAAAGGTATGTATTAAAACCAACGAAGGAATATGCAAACAATACTATACGTCCTTATTTCGCTGGAGATTCTGCCTTTTATTTTTTCTGGGTAATTGGCAATCATTTAAACCAAAGCTCCCTATCAGCTTCCTAAGGCTGTTGACCAGTTTTTGGCCGCCGTCTCCAGCTCGTCCCACAAATATTCAAAAGGAGACAAGTTAAGACCCTAAAGGAACAGGGCCATTATTATTATTCCAGTTGCAGCTCTTTCTCTCACAAAAAATTCTTACATATACAAGCTGTAGGTTTTGGATCGTTATTTTCTTTTAATATGAATAGTTGACCGATGATACGACTTCCGGATGGCAGTGCGTTGATCAAATATTTTTCTTTTTGAGTTTTTCTAGTTATATTTAGCAAATGGTCCATTATATTATGCCAGCAAAACAATCCCAAACCGTCATATTTCCATCACTTAGAAGTGCTCTTACCATCACACTCCTTTTCCTTTATGGACACGTTGCAGCACCTTACGGTAGCTGATATCGTAAATAATTAATGCGGTTATGCTATTGCTACTATAAATCTGCCTTCGACAGCGGTTGTTGTTCATAATCCTCCACTACACTTCTAATCACTAAACTGTCCTGTTTTTCTTTTCCTTTGCCGAAACGTACGCTCTGCCAGTGCTACTTCGACCGGGAAATTCTGCCGACCGCAATGCAATGGAGAACGTGTAGAGTGTTCTAACGTCATGCGTGAATATTCGAGAAGAAACACTACAAAGAGCAATTGGTAAATGACGCTACAATTAGATATTCCATAAAGTGCAATTATAAAAGCCAAAGGAGGCATTACAAACTGTTAGTTATATAATTGTATCGATGTTTATAAACAGTTCTGAATAAACTTTTAACAAAATCCCTATTTTAACAAGTGGGCCTAATAAATTGAACAGGGACTGTAGTTCGTAGAATTTTTGTGTCCGATGTTTCGTGAGTTATGAGTAAATTAAGATAGGCCTATAAATACCAACTTCAAAATTAACACTCCAATAACTCTCGAAATTACCGTAGAGGATAGAGCTGGTCTGCAATAATTCGTTGATCAAGTACATTGTCGAGTCATAGGAACTACCACCACCTAACATCTGGGTTCTTCGGGTTGGTAAGCGACTACAGAAACCTTGAAAATGATAGTAATGATAGAACATTAAACCTTTTGAGGTTACCTCCATCAATTCAAACATCTCGATGCTAGAATGAATTGAATAAGTCAATAAAATAAAAATATCAAAATTAGTAGTACTAGCGAAGAACATATTCATATTTACTTCATCCTTACATCATATTTAAAATTCTTTACGAAATAATCACGACTTTGACTTTAGACTTGCACAATAAAAATAGAAATTACACGAAAAACTATAGACAACGATATATAAACCATACTTCTCAGTAAGCGAGACCTAAAATTACTGTAATTGAACGTATATGTGAGCGTTTGGCCTCTTATTTATAGCTTACTTAAACTTCTACTTTTAATGGCAACCCTCTGAATAGTTCGCTGAACAAGCACCAGGGCGTCAATAAATTCCATTCGAAAGAATTCTATAAATACCAACCAGCCAGTTTGGTATCTACTCATTACGTTCCATAATTTCGAACTTTTCATTTCACATCTGCTTAAATAATAATCGGTTTTTCGCCGTTCCGTTCCGAAAGTCGCCGACAAACCACCTATCATCGCCCGATTCGCCGTTTACGCGCGTTCCCCGGCAAGAAGTAGGCGCACATTCGTGACCACCGCCGGCGTGGCGGATTACGAATGTACTTGGTACCAATATATGCCTACACCCGGTCGCGTTTCGCAATAATAAATTAAAGAATTATTGTTGGGACTCCTTCCAAGTGAATATGTGCGCTGAAAACGCAAGCCTTATACGATAATTTTCGTACTACCAGTTCGAGAACTATTATCTTCTTGCGCATTGCTTTTAATGCGCCCAAGCGGCCATCACGATGCAAATTAGTAGACGGGAGTGGTTTCGAAAAATCCCCATTCGTGCTGGAATCGTTTGCATAAAGCGTGAACTGGAGGTGAGGATTCGTGAGCAATATGCACGAAACTGTTGTTCGAACGGCTGTACTGCTAGTTTTTGCTCTCAAAAGTATTACACTGTCCGCAAATTAAATCCCAAATCTATATATTTAGCCGTGGAAATTTTATTTTAAGCTTTAAGCTTTTGAAAATTCCTTGTACGCTATTTATTAATAACGACTCAATTGTTAAGTATTCTGCAAATATATAACGATAAGACTTTGGTCCTTTAGGACGTTCGCGTACCAAGAGAAGTGAAAACTTTGCAGAAAGTGTCCAAAACAAAGTGTGTAATGCTCCAGTCTCTCTCTTTCTCTATCTATGGATTAATCCTGCAGAAAGGAGTGTGCACTCATTAGCGGCGATGATATACTTCTAAAGCGGTCGGACATACCCGAAGACGGGATTCATACGCGTAGAATTAATATATGTATGAACACTGGATTAGTTTGATGATGGCGAATCGACGTTTAAATTTCTTAACCGATTTTCGACATTACAATACTCGGGCACTATTATTAAATGTATTATTTGTAATATCAACATTTTACCGGAAAGGTATTTTTGGTAATAAGCGAACTACTTTCGGAATTGGACTGTGTCACGATGAGATATTTAGAAATGAAATAAGAGTAAGAGGAAAAGAAATAAAAAAAAGTGAAAAGGGGTGGTAAAAGAAGAAAAGATGAAAACAGTAAGAGAAGGAATGAGAGAAGGGAGACAGAAGAAAGGGGAAAAGAAAGAAAGAACAAGAAAGACACGAAAAAAGAAAAAAAGAGAAAGGTGGGATCTCGACGTTTCGCTTCCGTCGTAGAAGGCTTCTTCAGGAGAAAACAGGGAAACAAAAATGGCGCAGTAACTCGACAACGGTGAGATCCAACCTTTTTCTTTTACGCTTGTTTTCCTTTTTTCTTTTTCCTTCTCTGTCTTTTTCTTTCCCCCTTTTTCTGTCTCCCCTTTCTCTCTTTCCTTCTCTTACTCTTTTCACCTTTTCTTCTTTTTCACACCATTTTCACTTGAAGCAAGCGTCAAACTTTGCGTGAAATAGGAGGTCTCCATACTATTATGAGCGGTAGTGTATGTTAGGTATGACATTCCACAAAATATTGTCGACAATGAAGAATTTCGAAAGTTTTAGGGAAAATACGTTCCGGAATGGAGATTACTGACAAGATGTCTATTACAGTATAATTTTCACCGCTTGAAAAACAAAACATCACAAAAATGACCGACGGTAGACGAAACAATGGATGCAAGGAAGAGTTGTATTTTAAATGTCTTTGCACTTTAAAAAACGATGAGGCATCCCTACTTCTTCTTCTACGTTGTAGAATATTGCAGATGGCAAACGGGGAAACGATAGTAGAAACTATAGAAAATACCTTTAGGAAGTTCGAAGTATCGGAAACTCAACTTATAGTACTGGTTACAGATGGGGGTTCGAACACGGTTGAAGCTGGAAAGTTACAAAAACAGCCTTAACTTCAATTGCCTCATGTAACCAGTTTGGTCCATGCATGCCATCTTACAGTTGAATTTGCTAAAAACAGTCAAAGTAGATCAGTTGATAATTTCTACCAATTTTTATTAAATCTCCAAAGCGCATTCGTGAATTTAAACGAACTTGTGCGGAGATTCCTCAGCCACCACAGCCGGAGAGACAGAGACGGAACTTGGTTTAAAGCTGTTGTATATTATGAGAAATTTTTATACATCATTAAACCTCGTATCTTAAATTTAAATTCACAAGAAACCCAAGCAATTTCAATAAGCCAGCATCTAGTTTCGGATACCGAAATCCATACTGAAATAGAGCAAATTTCTGTAAATTATTCACTTAGAGATTACCTCAGAGCCTCGTTAGGAAATCTAACAGATAGTATAGAAATATTAACAACTAAGAAATTGTATGCGGTCGTAAACAAGAATCCCGATTTTCAAACTGTAGTGCGTACAGACAAAAGTTTAACTAAAAACCAAGAGTGCAAATATGAATCGAACGACCTTTTTAAATTCGCGAACACCACATCATTAGATGCAGAACTCTCCTTATCCAAGTACACCAACATATTTTGCCCTCACTGTAGCAGTATGATTGAGACAGCACAGGAAAACATGCTAATAACACAATACTACAGCGAATTTTTACGTCACTGCATCAACTAAAATAATAAGTATATATATATATGTATATATATATGTACGCCACTGCGATTAATTATTATAAATAATTATGTATTATTCTACCTCAATGCAACAACGAAATAGAAATACGGAAATTATAACACCGTCGGATTACAAAAATTAAAAAAAAAATGATTAAAACATATTGACTATGAATGCAAATATCCTAGTTTAGTCTTACTAGCTACCAACAAAAGTAGTCGATACAAATATTTTAAACAACAAAATAGTGGCAGTAGAACCAAAAACAAGCGCTTTATAAATTTCACGGTGCGGTAGTGGACGCAATTTGAATTTCATTCAATTACCGTCAACCCCGGGTCTCACATTTGACCGACGCGTTCTAGACGGTCAACTGTGAAATTGACCGAGAATGAATTCGACGGGAATATCAATTTTCCGAACTATATAATTCGGTTGATAGAGGCAACGACATGGCACAGCATGTCAAGCTACAACATCGTCGTAGCGAAAATTTGACATGATTCGAGCTACCTGTTAAAACAAACCTTGTACCAATAGCTTGCGTCTTCGCTTTGTAGAGATGATACGAGAAAAGTAAACAGATCTACTGAACGTCGCGTTGTAGAACGTTTATTTCATTTTGTTTTCTCTTTATTTAGTTTGTTTGAGTATGTTGTGAATAGGAAATTTACATATTTTTGTAATATTTCCTTGTGATACTTTGTAACTGAATTATGAATTTAGATTTCGTAGTTGTTCTTTTAGACTGTGAATACCATTAATAGAATTATCTAGAATTAATATTAAAATGCGGTAAATAATTGAGTTACCGTTAGAAATCCGCACAGTGATTGCTGTGATTTTATTTACATCATGTTGGCGGCCGCAGTAATAAAGATGTTGTTACGTTAGAAAACGAACAGCCCGACGAAAGGTTACGACAGTAACGAAAGATCGTCGAATAAATACGGCGAGTAGTATGGCGGTATTAAAGAACAAAAACCGCGTCTGAGTTTACAGCTAAACGAAATTGAACTTGAAAAATGAGTTAATGACACCATCGTGGGAGGTAGATTATGAGAGGGTTGCTTATTTGGTGGAATAGTTTTGCGGAAACTACTCTCACGCAAGCCTAATAATATAAAACAGCTGCAATAGGCTAGAAAGTAACAACATTCGGCAGGTGATGAGTATGAACCAATGTGTCCAAATTTGATCTCTTCGATTCCACTACATATATATATATATACATACATAACGGTCAACTTCGATTAAATACCCAGCGTCATCAGTGTGGTTTCGAGCAGTTTTATGCTGAAGACATGTAATTCTCTCGCTGCTTCTATCGCCATACTTAACCCTACGATACAAATGAATATTCCCGGAGTTAACTAGCCAAAAGACTTGTCCGCAAAGTCAGACAGCGAAAAGAAGCGGGTAGAGTTTCTCAACCTTCTCTCGAGCAACACTTAAGATTGCTAGTCCCGAGAGGGCAGTGCATAGGGAAACTGCACATGTGAATGACTTCTCAGGCTTACCATAACGTATTTAAAACACTTTTAAAAGAATGCCTACAAAATAACACCAAGATAAGAAAACGCTGTAAATACAGCTTTTTCATGGTATTAGTGAAATCAATTCACGAGAAAGACATGTGAAGAGCCATAAAACGCTAACACTCGAATATGTTTCTGCCGAGGCACTAGTTAGCGCCAGGAATATTCATTTGTATCATAAGGTTAAGTATGACGATAGAAGCAGCGAGAGGGTTACATGCGTTTAGCATAAAACGGCTCGAAATTACGCTGATAACGCCGGGTAGGCAGAAACATGTCCGTGTGTTAACGTTTTATGGCTCTTCACATGTCTTTCTCGTGAATTGATTTCACTAATACCATGAGAAAGCTGTATTTACCGCGTTTTCTTATCGTGGTGTTATTTTCTAGGCATTCTTTAAGATATGTTTTAAGTACTTAGCATGTTGCCCCTTTCGGAACTTGTCCTATTAATTTGTCCTCTGTTGTGGAAAGAGAGTCCTATGACGATTGCAAGGACTGTGTGGATGTACAATTCACAGGTATAGCAGTAAACTCCACTCACACAAATTAATTAATTATGCGGAACGCAGCGTTTCGGGAGCACGTGTTACCGACTGGTCGGTAACACGGTTGACAATGGGAGCCCACGTGCTCCCGAAACGCTGCGTTCCGCATAATTAATTAATTTGTGTGAGTGGAGTTTACTGCTATACCTGTGAAAAGAGAGTCCTGATAAAAGGAAAAGACCAGATACTAATTCCATAGAGCTTTTGTTAGCCAAATTCGATAGGCAGGTGAAAATAAATCTTTCAATTTCGAAAGAATCTCTGTGAAGACAACTACAGGAAAGCTGGCTTAAAATAGAATTCGCTACTCTGACGAAATTAGAGAGTGGTGCAGTTATAAAGATTTTTTGTCAAGTAAAAACTATTATTTTCTCTGTTTCAAGTCCTGAGTTTTACCTGAAAATTATATGCAAATTAAGCCTTCATGTCACTGTAATAATGTATGTATTAATGTACGTAGCGTAAAACAGAGCCTAAAATATTAGGATGAAATAATGAGGTACGAGGTAGTTTAGGCGCCTACACGCTTTTACACGCGCGGTGTCAGGGTATCGAGCGGGACGCGAACATAAAAATCCTTTTTGTAATTTTTTTCGGTACCTATCAGAATACGAATAATTTAAGAGCTGTTTACATATGCAGTTGTTCGTCGCATCTAGCGCGCGAAAATATACATCCATATATACGGGGGGTACTTTCCACACCTCGTCCCCGATATATACGTACGTGTAATCTCCGTGTACGACCGGCGAACTACATATGCATACGTACATACGAACATCGATGTAACATGAATGCATAAATCTCCGGATGCATCTGGAAAAATACACAAACAAAGCGCGTACCTGTACACATGTAGAACGTAATACCGTAGTGTAGTACCAGTCGATGCATGTGCTAAAAAATGGAGCACGTATCATCGCCCCGAATATACATACATACACTCTCCTATACCTAGAGTATAGGCCAGCAATGGTACCACCTATATCCATCCATATTTGCCCTCTTTATCCACCCGTATACGTGGAACGGGCAACGTTTGTGTGTGTATACGTAACTAGGGGGACGTTGTTACGTGCATCAGCGCGAGGGATATATAAAAAAAGAAACCCGACGCCCGACTACGTATGCACGTGTGCAAAAAAACGTCGCGAATCCGCGAAAAAAAGCTGCGCGCTTCATTATCAAAGTGTCGAACTGTATTGAACATGTATGATTCATGTTCCGAAACGACAACTTGAATGCAAAAATATGCACTCGCGTCTCTAGCGTCATAAACAGGACATATATTGCACTATACATTATTAATAGAGGATGAAATATGTATCAAAGGGATGAATGCGACGGCTTTCCTTTTCTCTATTCTGTCGAGGCGGCGGCGGCGGCGGCAGCTCGCTCGCCTGACGTGTCTCTCCCTGTCGCCCCCGTAACGGCTACCATGGTGTATGTATGTACGTTGCGCGACCCCCGGACTCCCGGCTCTCCCCGTCTAGCGTTTTCTTTACACAAAAGCCTTCTGTTTATCTAAGGAAGTATACGAACGCGAACTACGAAAATGTTATACGCTAGAAGAGTTTCCAAACATTTATATGTGTGCGATCTTGTCTAAGCGTTGAAATAAGAAAGAACAGAATGGATTATTCTGTTGCAACTACAACACAAAAATCATTTTGTCGTTGAAACATCTACGTTTTTTCTCGGATGCTTTGGTAACAGTGGAATATGTTAAAGATTTAAGTACACTCCGCGACACTTGACTAAACACAATATCTATAACTTCCCATGCTTCCCGAATGGCCACTTTTAACTATTCTTTAGTGCAAGAAATCCTTCAGGCTAACCACCCCCATTCATTTTCTATGATGTTGAGGTCCGGAGACATAAAGTTATTTCATTTTGTTCTAACCATTGTTTCACTACCCGAGCATTATGCGCATCTTGTTGCAAACCAAAGTCTTCCGTACCCATTTGATTCTGGAGTACGCCTTTTACGTTTTCGATTGACCAAAAACAAGAACGTGTTGATGATTCTGAGCAGTGTTTGGCCATGTTTAAACGTAACAAACCGGAATTTTTGCGTCGATATGTGACAATGGATGAAACATGGATCTATCACTTCACTCCAGAATCAAAACGATCGTCATCTGAGTGGACAGCAACTGGTGAACCTCGTCCAAAGCGCCCGAAAGCACAACAATCGGCTGGAAAGGTTATGGCCTCGGTATTTTGGGATGTGCGTGATGTAATATTTATCCACTATCTTGAGAAAGGAAATACCATCAACAGTGAGTATTATACAGCGTTATTGGAGCGTTTGAAGGCCGAAATTGCAAAGAAACGACCGCATATGGCAAAGAAAAAAAATGTTGTTTCATCAAGACAACGCACCGTGTCACAAGTCAATCAAAACAATGGCAAAACTACGTGAATCGAACTTCGAATTGCTCCCATATCCACCGTATTCGCCAGATTTGGCTCCCAGCGACTACTGACTGTTCGCAGACCTCAAAAAAATGCTCGCCGGTAAGAAATTTCGCACGAATGAAGAGGTTATCGCTAAAACTGAGGCCTATTTTGAGGCAAAAGATAAATCGTTCTACAAAAGTGGTATTGAAATGTTGGAGCGGCGCTGGAATGATTGCGTTGCTCTTGATGGAGATTACGTTGATGAATAAAGCTAATTTTGAATCAAAAAAACCGTGTTTTCTTTGTTAGGCCCGGGACTTTTCAGCCCATGTGTTATGTACATACCTGGGTATGAATAGAAACAAGTCAACGCTACACATCGCAGTATATGGCGTTTTTTAGTTATCAATTGAGTATTGTCTTATTATTTCCTTTTTCACTAATACGAATAAATTTACAGATTCGTAAATTGTGTTTACAATAGCTCGCTTAGCCAATTATTTATAAATCTGTTATTCATGGTACCAATAGCAATATAAGAGTGAGCTTTAGCGAGAAAACGAATATCATACTCATCGAGTTGCCCAATGTAAACAAAACAGTGCTGCGGCCTCGTGCTTATGTACGCCTATAACTAGAGTCTCTCCCAAGCTAGCAGCTTTTCACCCGGTGTGACAGTATAATTGAGCAAGTAAGTCAATTAGACACTCGCTAAATTTAAATATTCGAAGTAAATGTAACATATAAATTCTTATCTATGCTGAGCTTAAGCAAAATATAATTAACAAACTTTCTTTGCACTCCTCTATCCTGTCCGAGTAAAACGTTGCATAAGGACTCCACACCATAGAGCAGGACTCAATAGGGTGCAACAGACTTTGGAATAGAGACTGAAGTCTAATAACGTTTTTAAAACGGTGAGATTGCCGTTTAATGAATCCATATAGCTTGATTGCTCTACAAGTGATGTTCAAAGTGATTCGTTTCTTAAGATTTAGTGGCGCAGTGATAGTACGCCTGTACGACAGACAGGAGTCATACGTTCGAGTCTTGCCGGAGTCGTGAAGTTTTGAATTCACTAATTAAATCTCTTTGGTTTTACTAAACATTTTATTTGCCAGAAGTCACAGGTAAAACAGGAATAATTGAAATCATAACTTACGCTCAAATATTCACCTCAAACAACTGACTCAATTTACTTGAAAATATTTGCACGAATGCAGAAAGTAGAAGGTATGGTAGTTGGTTACTTCAATCAACAACTAATTATGATATTTATAGAAATTTTTAGTTAGTTCTTGCTCTCTAATATAAATCGCAACTATAATATTTCTCTAAATCCAAGAAATTACTCTTGAAAAAACTAGCTCTAATAAGTAGGTTCCCAAGCGATTTTCATGGATCTACTTAGCTTTAGCATAAATGTAATATTTTCATACCTTATATGTTAGAAATATTTAGACAAAAAAAAAGAAAAATACGCATATAATTTCTAACTATTTATGAAAAAAAAGATCCATTTAATTTTTAGCTTTTAACCGATGATAGTACGTTTGTGTGTTTCCTTGTTCCACATGACCGTCAGGATTATATATTATCCCTGTACCTTAAGAGTTGTTTTTACCCGACTGTGCCTCTGGACGACAACCAAACAGCAAAAATAACAACATATAAAATATAA
Source organism: Trypoxylus dichotomus (assembly GCA_023509865.1). Lineage (NCBI taxonomy): Eukaryota > Metazoa > Arthropoda > Insecta > Coleoptera > Scarabaeidae > Trypoxylus > Trypoxylus dichotomus. The sequence continues at coordinate 85,921,732 of CM042074.1, read as the reverse complement.
ATATTAGATCCGGGAGAAATGAATACCACGCACTTTTTCGAGGGTGCGAGTACAACGTAGCATGAACCTCCAGCACGAAACTGGAAAAAGTATGCAAAAACACATATAAAATTTAATAAAATGGATTTTTGGGACGAATAAAATGTTAGCGAACCGGTAAATCAACGTACGAAACACATAAAATAATAATAATGAGCGTAATAAATTACGTTTATGATGTAAGGTTAAACAAAAAATCTCATTGGAGCCGAGTAAATATGTATTAGCCTGTGAAAGTTTTAAGAAGGCAGTGAAGTAAATATTTGAAGATGCAGACGGAGTTATAAGGCACACTGAGTAGTTGTGATTTGCTAAAAAGGATAATTTTTTCTCTTAAAGGTATATTGCTGTCTCCGTTTCGCATTCTGGCATATGTAAAGTCAAAACGTTTTCGAAATCTAAACGGTAGACTAGAAGCGGGGAGCAAATTATTATACACGAGCATGAGTTATGAATTTGATTGAAAAGAGTATTATAAGAGAAAGAAGATATGAAGAAAGAGATACACATAAAATTCGTGTTAGAGTTTCTACAATTGACGTCCGGTAACTGTGGTGGCCAATATAACCAGCAAGGACATAACTGTCGGAATCTTTGATGTTTTGGGTACGGTTTTGAATAACCGCGTCATTTTGAAATTCAGCGTTAGAGATGGATGAAATATTTACGTCAAACGCAAGCTAAGAGGTATGCCTGGATTTTATCTTAAGATGGATAATAAACAGTTGTAGTTGTTATTTAATACATAAATAGTCTGCATGCAGTCTCGATAAAGCGAACTAATTATAAACAATAGATTGACTATACCGGTTTTGACGTAAAATCCCATGTATTTTCTTTATTTAGGTTTGACTTTTTACCCCCTCCACTCTTACTTTGATGACGCCACCAATAGCCGCAGTAAGATTAACAGTCCATCTGTTGACGGGTTATCAGTACATCCGTCAGAATGCAGGTGTAGCGGCTATACAAAGTGTTGTAAAATCAAGTATATACGGGGTGTGTCATAACAACATGTGTTCAAAATATCGGTATAAAGATGGCGAATGACAGTTTTCTGTGAAATAGGTACAAATATAATACAAAGTGTGTGCAGTAGTCGTAGTCAGAACTGATAGCGTCATTGTGAACTCATTCTACTTATACTGTTAATATCCAAATGCCCTCAATCGTAGATGGCACTGTGAACTCAACAGGAAGTACCCATACCGTAGTAGGTAAAAGTATACAGTAAGTACTACTGTGAACTTATTCATCACTCATCTCTCCAATTGTGTATGTGTGTACACGCGTGCATGCGAAGAAACATATAATTTTTAATAAATAAATTGAAGGAAAAAAGTTTAACTATGATGGCCCCTGCTGCAGTCTGCGAAAAGTTTGATATTTACGATACCAGTACTTTCTGCTGAGTTCACACGCTCTCATCGCTACAACTGAGCATTTTGATATTTACGATATCAGTATTTCCTTTTGAGTTCACAGTGCCGAGTACGATTGGGGGGTAGAATGAGTTCACACGCACTCTATCAGTGTCGACTACAACTACAGTACACACTTTGATATTATATCTGTACCTACTTCACAGAAAACTGTCATTCACCGTCTTCTTATCGCGCGATCTCATACGTTCGACATCTTGTCTATGCGCGATGTCATCCGCCATGTTATTATCGCCATCTTTATACCGGTATGTTGAACACATGTTATTGTGATAGACCCTGTAATATTTGATTTTGGGACACCTTGTATAGCTAATCGTTACAATTGCATTCCCACGGATGTACTGATAACCCTTCAGTGAATGCACTGTTAACCTTACTACGGCTACTGATTACGTCATCGGCGTAGGAGTGGAGGAGGTAAAATATAAATTCGAACCTTTATAAGAAAATACATGGGATTTTGCCCCAGAATCAGCGTAACTATTCTACTATGAACGACGATAAAGTCGATCCCAAAGTAACTCCCCCCTTACTTGCTATTGGAATCATGATTTGCGAATTTACGAATAATAAGCTAGAAATAAAATTGCAAAAGTTGTGATAAACCAACATAATTAAATTCCTGAAAAAATATTAGTCTCAGTAGGATTTGAACCCACGACTTTTGCGTTACCGGCGTATTATGCCTACCATTACACCACGAGACCACTTGTGAGTTCAAATCGCTTTTAATACCTAGATTTCACGATGTCTGTAGATATATTGTAATATCTCACCGACGCTATATTACTATTAAAAGGCAGTTCTTAACAATTAACAATAACGCACTACTTTAGTTTCGCTGTTTTCTTGTGAAGAAGCCTTCTACGACGGAGGCGAAACGTTGGGGTGCCGTCTTTCTCTTTTCTTTCTTTTTTCTTTTTATTTGCCTTCTCTCCTTTCTTCTCTTATTCTTTTTCACCATTTCTTTATTCCCTTTTTCACCTTTCCTCACTGTTTTCTCTTTCCCTTTTATTTCTTTGATTATTCCTCTTAGCCCTATTTTCCTATCTCTTTTACCTTATCTTGATACGGTCCAATTCCGGAAACAATTCGTTTATTACAGACACTATTATTATTAAAAGCAAGGGCTTAACAATTACACTAATATTAATATTAAACCGTCGTTGGTAATAATTCAAATCGCTTTTAATACCTAGATATCACAATGTCTGTAGATATATTGTAATATCTTAGGAGACACAATATTATTAAAGGCAAGTTCATTCCAATTAAATTAATATTAACACGAAACTATTGTTATTATTAATAATGACAAAATTATAATTTTCTTATAATTCACCAACGTAATTAAATTCCTGAAAAAATATAGTGTTTTTATTTTTATGTATCTGCAGACATCGTGATATCTAGGTATTAAAAGAGATATGAACTCACAACTGATCTCGTGTAATGATAGCACAATGCGCCAGTAACGCAGAGGTCGTGGGTTCAAATCCTGTGGAAACTGATATTTTTTCAGGAATTTAATTACGTTGGTTAATTGCAAGAAAATTATAATTTTATCATTACTAATACCAACGGTGGTATCAATATTAATATTAGTTTAATTGCAAAAATCCTTTGAACAATACGATTTACCGAAATCTAATGAACAGTAACCAATGATTACTTATAACTTAAAAATATGAACGAATAGATTTGAGCACAATTCCAATTTATCTTAATCCTTGCGTTAAAAAATATTAACAACGCTACCCTCAAAAAGCATTCCATGAACAAGGCTGCGCGTAACAGGCCGTAAATTACAACGGTGGGATGTAGTACCACCGCTAGCAGATGTTTCCTCCAATCTCCGCGAGATCAAAGCGAGAACGAGTAAGTGGAGGGAAACGTAATGTGGTGGCTGCGACGGCGGCTGAGAGGAGAATAGCATACCCGTCGTGCACGCCGCCGTCCTCTCGTCTATGTTGTCGTCGACGTCGGTAGTAGCGAAGTCCTGAGGCGCCGGTACGTTTGTGACGCTATCGTCGAGACTACGAGAGGCAGGTCAGTAACAAAGCGGCGCCGCGTGCCAATGTCTTTACACTTGCTTCGCAAGGCACTTACGCGCGTTGTAGGCCGGCTCATATTGATTTTTTAGCCGGGCGAGGCGGAAGCGGAACGAGTTGCCTCTCGTCGTCTTCCTTTCTTCCGTGTTCGGCTTGTCGGGCGTCTATCCTCTTCTTAACAACCCGCGTAATGCATAAGATGCTCCCTCGTCGGTTCTCGCTGGCTTTACTGCTCTTGTTAAGGTGTCGTGATTCTCCAGCAGTTGGCGGAATCAGCCAGATGTTTTCTCTCAGCTGACGTTAGTTGTGAGGGAACTAAACCTTCGATTGTGTTGCTTGAAAGCTTCTCCCCCATCGGTATTGAAGCCAAATATGCTTCAGTGTCTTAAATCTTAAAAGATTAAAGTACTTTATTTCTAAACAATATTTTTCATGCTGAATAAGCAGAGCTTGTCAAAACGTACAGCTTTTTTGTGTAATTTTAGTTGATAGCATCCAGAATATTTACTAATGATATCTAAAAGCTCCTGAATACCGAATAAAACTTGTTTCAATTCTCATTATCAATTTAGCAAAAATCTTTGAACAAAGTATAAGAGCAAAGGTGAATTTTAGCTTAATCTGGGATCTGTGAGGAGCAAAGATATGCTTCCTCACTGATGAATTATATACACTATCGTGCGTAGAAGTTTGGACGAGTAACAAAAATTTTAAAAATCAAAAAATAAAACGTAGTTAATACTAAAGAAATAAATGTATTGCTCTTAAAAATAGCAACTATGAAAATCTAGCAAAAAGTTATATATTTTCCTATTCATTGTTAACGAAATTTTTAAACATTCTTTTCGTTAAAAAATCCACCTAATTTTTTGAGGTTTTCGCCTGAGTAAAAAGAGCAACCCCAAACCATAACTGAACAGCCACCGTCTTTTATTGTCGATACAATGCATTCGGGAAGCATCCTTTCATTAGCAGAACGTCTGGCAAATACTCTCCTGCTTTAACCAAGCACTTTAAATATTCGTCAGTCCATAAAATATTTTGTCACTGCTCTACCGTCTAATCCTGACGTTCATGAGCCCATTGTCACCTTTTCAGTCGATTGCCCCGGCGTAGCAATGGTGTACGAGCTACTACACCGCGGTATGAATTTTCTTCGTCCCGCCCGTGTTTGACAGTAGTAACTGAAATCTGGTGCTGACGTGTGCGATTGACTGCTCGCCATTTCAAAAGGTGCTGCTTTTCTACGATTTCGCTTACTTGGCAGTCGTAGTAGACGTTTGTCTGCTGGAGTGGTTATTTGTGAGGCACATGGACGGTCACGGTCCTCTAGTTGCCTGCTTCTTGATTTTGTCGAAGGTGATTGTTCCGGACCATAAAGCGATTCCCTACTTCTTGTCTTCGAAATACTTCCATTATTTGAGTTGCAGATATATTTCCTATAGATGTTTATTAAGATTTATTAATTGTAAAGCTTTCCCCTTGGTCAAACTTCTACGGACAGAAGTGTATGCAAGAAGACATTACATGAGTCTTCGCAGAACTACATTTCATTTTTTTTTTCGAAAGCTATTACCAATCACTTGTTCTCTCTCCCAAAAAAATTGCGGAAATTTTTTGTTTCTACGGTTCGAAGGCTGACGATTATCATTGTTGTGTTACGTATGGATAAGAGAATTGAAGGAGTGATCGGATATTTATGAAATTGCAATAGATTGCTGAATTTTTGGACTGCAATAAAGTTTTGACGGCCTGTAGCGCCTCAGATACAAAAGTAATAAAAGAATTTCAAGATACAATCAAATCGTTTGCGCGTTCCTCGACCCCGTATTATATGGAACTCGTTCGTTCAGGGTCTCCCGATCACGAGATTAGGGGAAACAGGGCCCTCGTAGGTCGTGGAATTATCCTGAAGGAGAAGAATGCGAAACTCAAATTTAAATCAGGATAATTAAAATAAAACCAAGCAATATAGGTGAAAGTTTGTAACAATAAGTAAGTTTGTAAAAGGCAAAGGGTAAATAACTACTATAACTAGAGATAAGGTTGGTTACTAGACTATTAATCCTTCATTAATACAAGATTTTATCGGTCGAGCTAGTCAACGATTCAGCTTACAATATATACTCTCAAAATTTAAATAAGAAAAATAAAAATTGGCGGTATTTGACCTAATTCTGAAACAGTTAATAAACCTGAACATCTGAGGATTTTTTATTCTAAACTAGCAAAAATTTTAATCATTTATTAACTTATGTTCGAAAGTTAACAAATTTTGATAGTCCCGTACAAACAAAATAAAACAAAACCATTGATTTAATTAATAACTTTTAAAGTCAAGTAAAATATCGGTTAAAAATAAAACAATTCACAGGAATTCTCTAATTTAATTCACTTATCTGATTTGATGTCTTGAATAAGATTCAAGGTTGAGTGAGGTTAACTAGGTTGGTTAAAACTGAGGTTAAAGATTAAATGATAAGGATGGATAAAGTGAAAATTTGGAAATATTTAAATGAAATAAACAAACAGTACATTTCACCAACGATCTATACTTGTTAAAACTGTATTTTGGATTCGTTTTCAACAGAATTAACTATACTTCTATCGTAGGAACCCAAGATACACTACCTAGCGGCATCAAAGAGAGCCGGTGCAAAATAAGTTTTTGAGGTTCTTAGTGGACACCAGTTATGTAATCTCCTGTCAGCGGAGAATGCGATTGCTTTGGTTAAACTTTTAAGAAACGCTGTCGACACTCAACTTTTTAAATCAAATTAAATTTGCAGAATTTTCCTATCGACGATATACCGCTAATATTAATTTGCTCATTGTTTCTATTAACAATTTTTAAGAAACATATTGGGCAAATTTGGTTCCAAATCTACTTTTTCTTCTTTCGTTTCTTCTGTCATCTGCCTTTGACTGGTCGGTTGCCTTATGCCCTCTTTCACACTTTTTTTCGCATTTAAAACATTAGAATCTTGTGTTTATTTTCTAGTGTAGGAATGCTATGTGGTCTTAAATATGAGCATTAATTGTTTTTCTTTTGAATTTCGTTATTAGTGGGCACTGTCGTGGACTATGCCTGTGCGCATCTTAAACATAAATAAGTAAATATAACGTAGATACATTGGGTATGGTAGCTTTTTTATGCCAACTTACGAGTTTAGGGATAAAATACAAATACAAAAAAAATACAACCTACATTGAAAACCGTTTGTAGTTACGCCATAGTTGGTTATGACGTATGGAGCGTCTGAAACAAATTCAGGTACACCAACCATGTTTGCAATGAATTGTACGAAAACTATTGTCAAACTTTGAGGTTATTATCTTCGATACATTTTCTTGGTTATATAACATTCTAATCAACGATGCATTTAGAAATCAAATCATGGGTGATTGCAAGCAACAGCATTCTAAATAGTGAGCTCTTCTATTGGCAATGCTTTCATAATAGTATATCAATACATATGTTCTTACGGAAAGGAGTTGAATGGGCTAAACTAATTATTAAATCTTTTCTTAAAAGTCTTTATCACCCTAAAAGTATGGATCCCATAAAAAGAAACCTATTTTTAAGTCAAAATGTGGAAAAACAAGAAACAAAAGTATTTAGTCTTATGATTTATTAAACGAAATATATCTTTATTTCACTTAATTAACATTTTTATACAATACGATATGCAAAACATAACATAAAAACTAAACTCCAATAAACAATACAAAGCAGATGTCAAGTGTTAACGGACCGGTATCCTCTCTTATAATTATTAAGGTTGCATGCCCTGTAGTAAATATTTGGAAAGGTCTTATCCACGCATTACTCGACCGTAGTCTATCTCACTTCAACTAGTTCATTTATCCTGCATGACATATGGACGTATGTATATCTTAAGAAGCTACGACTTATGTTATACACTTCTATCTCGCTTGCGTATAGGTATGATTCTAGCTTATAGATGTAGCACTTGTCTTTACTTTATCGATGAAACAATGATGTAACTACAAACATACTGTCGCTTTCTGCGAGAACGTAGTGACTGAAAGTAGCTTATCAGACTTAAAGATTTAATTCAATCATTACTTCGACCCAGCTAATAACAAAATCTATGCATCGTTTACTTGTACGTATACAGACGTATGTATATGTACCCTTTTAATGGAGGCTCGTCATTCTATAGCCTGCATATATCGATTATGCACTCGGCAGTCCTCTATTGTAGTACCACCTACGACGAAGCAATCATTCACATCGACGTAACAAATAGCTATCTGGAAACTACTTCGCGATTTTTCGCAATCTCGTAATTACAGCCATAGATACATACGCCGAAATATCCCCGCGTACATCCAGACCGTCGCGCGGATAAATCAACTCGAAACAACATCTTAAGTGTACAACGCACGTTAAGACTCTGATTGATAGTTATTAGTGTACCTCGCCGTCTACGCCTTATGCAAACTTTGAAATTAGAGACATTACTCTCTACGAGGAGTCTTCCACGAGATAAATTGGCCGTCGCATGGCAGCCAAGCGCATTCAACGTGAGTGAACCTCTCTTCTTTTTGTTTCGTATTCTCTACGCGGGCTGTGGATAATAACATGTGGAGAACTCGTATAAACGTGGGGAATACACTACGTCACAGAAAAGTCGGCGCACCGTTCTGCGATACCTCCACAGTGTGGCAAAGAAAAACTTCTCCTTACGGCGTTTCAAAAACGGCGCCGAATGGCTTGGGCAATCGAAATGCGAACGAAACCCGAAGAGTTTTGGCGGTCTGTCATTTTTTCAGACGAAAGCAGATACTGCCAATTCAGTGATAGTAGTCGTACGTGGGTATGGAGACGTTCATCACAGCAACTGGACGACAAATTTTTGCATCAGACGGTGAAATACGGCGGTGTGAACATCATGGTGTGGGGCGCGATATGGTATGGTGGAAGATTGCAATTAGTAATCTGCGACGGAAATATAAATGCGGCAAAATATATCCAAATATTAACAGAAGGACTACTACCGATATTCGACAACGCCATTTTATCTAAAGAAGACGCCACTTTTATGGAGGATGGAGCACCCTGCCACAAAGCAAGAACAACAACCACATGGAAAGAGGAACAGAGGATTCGGATTTTACCATGGCCAGGCCAATCACCAGACATGAATCCGATAGAGAATGTTTGGCACATAGTCCAGATAAATATAGCGAAACGACCCCGAAAACCCAGCAATAAGGAAGAACTCGTGGCAGCTGTTACAGAAGAGTGGTTAAATATTCCAGAAGATACCATTAATCATTTAATAGATTCTACGCCACGACGACTCGCAGCACTTCACGCAAGTAATGGTGGATCGACAAAATATTAGTCTAATTTAAAAATTTTAAAATATTCTGTATATACAACCAGAATAGAATCCTTTTTTTAATTAGTAGGTGTCTATTTTATTCTGTCGCCCTAGTATATGCTATTCTAAAAGGTACAGTAGGAATTGTCTAAAAGTTAAGGCCCATCATGGCAAATATGAAGAAAACAATTTTATTAACGATTTAGATTTATTTCATCTATCTGAAATTTCTGAAGTATGTGTAGAATACAATAATAATTCAAAATAATAAGATAAAATACAAGTTCTATATGACAAAAAAGAAATCGAAATGGTAACATAAAGTAAAGTTTCTAAGTAATACTATAAGGTAAAGCTACAAATATCAAATCGAAAAGAAAAAGGAAACCATAAAATAAAATAAAAGCTCAAGATGATAAAGTATAATGATAAAAATTTAAATCATAACATAAAAGAAAATCTTTCAAAAGATTCAGTATTAGATTACAAGTTTGCACTTCCGGTGATAGGGCAATTATATTCCCAACGTTTTTATATGATACATATGGGTAATATTGCAAGTAAAAGAAATATTAATCGCGAGTCCTGCATTAGAAAATTGCACCCACGTAATCTATAGTATTACCATGATAATATTTCAACCTTAAGTAGGAAGTAGTACGTATAATTACAATATATAACAATTAATAGATTCAGTGGTATTTCCGCTATCTGCGAAGTTGTAATGCAATACTGAAACTTTTGAAGGATTTTCTTTTGTATTATTATTTGAATGTTTACTTTGTTAATTATAACTATATAATTACTTGCTTAAAATAGTTACACATATACCTAATATTATGAACGCTTCAGTAGCAATGGTATAAGACTATTTTTTTCATTCTGTGAAACTTAACATTTCGGCGGCGATTTCTGGTGCTGTTGGTCACATGTTAGACGACTTCGATTTTTCGCAAAACACATAATTTCCTCGAAATTTCGCCCATCATGGATTTGATGCAAGGCTCACCGAATGCTGTCTCCAATCATGAAGAATACGACTCTAAAACCAAAATTGGCACAAGAGGACTAATATAGACGGTACTCGTTCCTAACGATTTGAAAACATGTGAAAAGTGGAATGACTATCGCTAAATCCTCCTCCAATTTTAGAATATTAAGTATTTCGCCATGATGGATAATTTCACTACAATCTAATCATTAAATGATACAAACTATTAAAAAATCGCAAAGTTGTTATAAACATCGTTATAATTCAACATGTTTGAAAATAACATGCATGTTATTCTATATAACAGAACGGATACATACTTGGCCTGAATATTACAATGTATAGGATATCAGAAAGCGTTAGCTTGTCGAAAATATTCGACTAAAGCGCGGAGTTGAGGAAATTCCGAACTCTATCTCTGCCTTAAGCTTGGCAATAAGCGTTCCATTTCAAAATACTGAACATTGCTCAATTGCCACTCTTTTGCATATTTTCCAAATGATTTTGACGGGCTAGAAGAATTTTAATCTATGAATGCATTGTATAGGTTCTCGCTGGTCGATTTCGACGCAAAATAAGGCAGCGAAATGTGGACGCGTGTGTCGGACGCGAAGCCGATGCATGGCGCAAGAAGCGCATGAAGGCGGCACTGGGAGAGCGTATAATTTCAACCTTAATTGATGGTATTTTAAAGTTAGACCGTAAACGAGGCCCTAAATCATCAGCGCCATGTAGCAAATGTTAAGGTGGCAACATCGGTAAAGTTTATAAGTGATGTATGTGCATTGTAAATTACCCACCCGTCCCCCTCGCTTCTTCCCCATCACAGTTCCCACGTTCCCCATCTTGTTTCGCGTACCCCATTCCCCCGTCCCATTAGCGGTGGCGCAACCGCTTTCGAAACAATAAGATGCAGTGTACGGCATTAGCGATATCCATTATCTTAGAAGGGATATTATAAATGCTTGCTAACAACTTTCCGGAATGAATCTTGCTACCAACTAAAACTTTCAATAGCATTTCGGGCGGCCGCGGGTGGAACAAAGCCCGGGAACGAGACGTAGAAAGAGATGGGAAGAGGGTAGCCTGTGCGGGAAAGGTGAATTACAATGTTACCAGCGAAAGGTAAGAGGTAATAGCTGTATGCTATAAGCGGATAGGAGGAAGAAGGACGAGTAGAAGGAAGTTAAGGGCGGGGAGTGGTATCGGGCATCGTAAGGAAGAGGAATTTCCAGACGGAAAATTTAATATAATGCAATATTTAATATAATATATAGAGAAATATTACCGAAGAGCTCTCTCCAGAGAAATTAATTTCTCAGTAATCCAAGACGGGCAGTAATTAAGAAACGGCTGAGGGGTGAAACGCTGAATGCGAAGCCGGGCAGACGTTAGAGGAGCAGCTGGTTGGATGCAATGATAGGGCGACAGTAGGAGCAAGACGGAGAGGAAATCCGGTTGGAATCTCAACGATCTATCATTGCGTTTTATACCCAATATCACTCGGTATCGCTCAATTAAAACCGATTCTAATTCCGTACGGGTAGTGGTGGGAGTTAAAGCCTGACGTTGCTGTCCCCCTATCCCGTCCTAGTTCCTTTTTCCTGCTGGGTTCTTGAAGCTACTTTTGTATTAGTTTCGTTTTCCGCTTTTCAAATCTCCATTATGCCAATACGGTTTATGTGCAATTTTAACTTTTGATAAAAGAATATCTCAGATGATTTTCTCCTGCCAATTTCATTAGATGATCACAAACTTGAGAATATTTTCTAATAACAATATAAAACTTCATTTTCTCAATAGATTTAACAAAAAATGTAATAATAGATAACACTGGCCAATACACACTTTGATGCCTCGGATTTTTTAAGTGTAATTAAGCAATTTTAGGGTACCATATTCAAAAATGTTGTCAGATTTGTTCTATCAGATCTAGTTTTCAAAATTCACTTTTTCTGCCCTATTTAGGAAAAAATTCGCCAAATATGTGTTTTGTTATGTACATAAATTTTTAAATATCACTATTTGATAACAGTTAACTGAAACACAAAAAAAAATGGTAGGAGGTATTTGTTTAAAATATGCATATACAACTTTCAATCATAACACATGGGCTGAAAAGTCCCGGGCCTAACAAAGGAAACACGGTTTTTTTGATTCAAAATTAGCTTTATTCATCAACGTAATCTCCATCAAGAGCAACGCAATCATTCCAGCGCCGCTCTAACATTTCAATACCACTTTTGTAGAACGATTTATCTTTTGCCTCAAAATAGGCCTCAGTTTCAGCGATAACCTCTTCATTCGTGCGAAATTTCTTACCGGCGAGCATTTTTTTGAGGTCTGCGAACAGCCAGTGGTCGCTGGGAGCCAAATCTGGCGAATACGGTGGATGTGGGAGCAATTCGAAGTTCAATTCATGTAGTTTTGCCATTGTTTCGATTGACTTGTGACACGGTGCGTTGTCTTGATGAAACAAAATTTTTTTCTTTGCCATATGCGGTCGTTTCTTTGCAATTTCGGCCTTCAAACGCTCCAATAACGCTGTATAATATTCACTGTTGATGGTATTTCCTTTCTCAAGATAGTCGATAAATATTACATCACGCAGATCCCAAAATACCGAGGCCATAACCTTTCCAGCCGATTGTTGTGCTTTCGGGCGCTTTGGACGAGGTTCACCAGTTGCTGTCCACTCAGAGGACAATCGTTTTGATTCCGGAGTGAAGTGATGGATCCGTGTTTCATCCATTGTCACATATCGACGCAAAAATTCCGGTTTGTTACGTTTAAACATGGCCAAACACTGCTCAGAATCATCAACACGTTCTTGTTTTTGGTCAACAGTGAGCAAACGCGGCACCCACTTTGAACAGAGCTTTCTCATAGACAAATGCTCATGCAATATAAAGCCAATCGTTCTTTTGATATCTTTACGATGTCAGCTAATTCACGCAACTTCACTTTTCGATCATTCAAAACGATTTTATGGATTTTTTTGTTGTTTTCTGGTGTTACCGCCTCATTTGGACGTCCACTGCGTTCTGCATCATCGGTGTCTCTACGACCACGTTTGAAGTCAGCAAACCAACGTTTTATTGTTGTTTCTGATGGAGCGGAGTCCCCATAACACGTTTCGAGCCATTGCTTCGCTTGAACGGTATTTTTTCCCATCAAGAAGCAGTGTAAAATTAAAACACGAAATTGTTTTTGATCCATTGTTTTGAAAATAACAAAAGTAGCGTGACTCTCGAGGAGGTAGATAGACCGGCAAAAGTGGCTTGCAATAATATTGACTCGGTAGAAAATCTCTTACCACATTCGGATCTCCTGAATGAAATTAAAAATAGATCTTATAAAGATTGGCAGAGACATTGCACTAATGTGTATAAGAATAATCGCACCAATTACTGCATGATTTTGCCAGAAATTAAAAGTAGCCGATGGTATAATAGAAACACCGTTAAAAGGAATATACTGTCACAGATCCTAAGGTTGCTGTTCAATCGTGGGAGATTCCCTGCACATCTTCATAAAATTCATGTCGTACAGTAGCACGTGCACTTTTTGCGAATCTGAATATGCAGATATTAATCATATTATGTTGGAATGTAGTAATCACACCGGGAAAATCAGCTTATTTGTTAACGACTTGCTTAACAGCAAAATTCAGCTGCCAATTAATATAAATTATCTAGTAGCCTTGGAGAGTGAAGATGTCAATTACAAGATATTCAAACACATGTGTAACCTTTATTTTTTTATTATTTATCTTGTTTCCTTATGTAATGTATCCTTTATGGATTTTGCTTCTTTTCCGTTGGCCTACCTGTGTGTTCGTGTTAGTCACCCGATAGGCCCCGGGTGTGAAGCGTGTCCTGTGTTAGCCTTGTTTCGGGTTGTTTGGTTTCCTTCCTATTTTTCAATTTTTCTGGTTTAATTGGTGTAAGTGGCTAATGGCGCAATCCCAAGGCCAATAATTAATTTAAAAAAAAGACTTTCAATCATCAGTTAAAAATTTTCTTCTATAAGATTTCCTTGCAGTTCGTATTTTACAGGCACCACTATAAAAAAATTATTTTGTTGAGCGGTGTAGTTATTGAGAACGGAGTGTAACATACGACAAAAACTTTATATTAAAGAGGGACATTACACCAAAGTAAATTAAGGATTATTGCAATAATCCTTGCAAGTCATGGTTGGATGAATGATAGTATTATTTTCAAAGCAAATTCTTATTGTTTTTCTAAGTTGTTTAAGTGTTTTATTGTGTTAGTACCAACTTGCATTTTTTAAATAATATGAATTGGGTAAAAGGTTTTCTGCGCAATATCACCAAAAAAATATTTCGCCTAAAAAGACACATTTTGATTCGCAATACACTTATATTGAGAAGACTGGAGATAAAACAAGAATTTACATAAATCTTGAAAGAATTTATCTCGGTATCTGACATACAAAAAGAACATACAAATAAAATATGGTTAACATCGCCTAATGCCTCATTATCACATGAGCACCAAGTGCTATCAAGAACACCAATCCTATTGTAATCTGCAAGAGAGCTTCCATGATTGAACTTAAAACGGGATATCGCAGAACTGAAGTATCTGGTAACACTACACTTATGGATTATTATGGCGTTTTAGATTTCTGGGTAAATTGATGCCAGTCAGTAGTCCAACGTTCGTTACTGGAGCTAATAATATCAGAAACAGGAACCGGTGAAGGACGTATATCCGTAACCGCATTTTTGGAATACATATCAGCTATGTCGCTGTTATTATGTTAGAATGAGCTTTACACCATATGAACCTAATTGGTACATTCATTTCTTGTAACCTATATAGCAAGTCTAAAATTTTAGTGACAATGGCATGATTTTTATTAGAATTTCAAGAATTGTGTATTGACTTCAGGGCATATATTATAACAACGCCATTCAAGGTAGAATTTTTTTAAACAAAATTGCATTATAGCGTAAAGGTCAGTAGGAAAAATAGAGGGCACAGGGTTCAGTTTGAAATATTCAAAATAGTTGTTTCTGGGAATGTAAGAGGCGGAACCAACTCAGCTAATATTTTTGGAACTATCTGTATAAATGTACAAGAATTGATTGCAATTTTCTGCTAAACTAGAATTGAGTATAATACTGTTCGAACTTTCATCACTATTGTAATTGGGATATAAAATTATAGGTTTTATAAGAGTAGTGGGGTAATCTGGTACACCAGTAGACGCCAGAAAATTGATTTAACCTGAACATTGAAGATGACTAATATCTCTAAATGCGGATTCTAGAGGAGAGGAAATTTTTAATCTTCCAAAACTTGTTGGTTAAATCAGATACTAAATTCATGGTTGTATTGATTTATCGTATGGATGATTAGATATACTATCAGCTGTTATTAATTAATTAATATTTGTATCCTTTAAGATAGGTACCTCCTTATAACATGCATTTCTAGTTTATGTTATTTCAGACAACATCGTCTTTGTTTGCTGTTATGAGTCGAAATTCAGCTGTCAACCATATGTGGACGTATCTTAACTATCGTATTTATAAGTAAAACAACATCGTCTTTTTAATATTCTAGACTCATACAAGCCTACCACCACAATTCAACGTCGTATTACAATAATATTTCGGCATCAAATCTAGATCTATTTTAAATGAAAGCAGACATGGCACAACTTCTTTTTTGTATGGCTACGATCCAGCATCCATTTTCTACGCAACAACCCTCGCCGGACACAATACAATTAATAACCCCGTGTCTGGCAACGGCTCCCCCTATCTACGCGCTGAAACACAACCTTTATTGCACTAATTAAAATATCTGTGAAATGAGGAAGGAATTTTAGGGACGTCCTTCATCGCATCACCCTTCAGCATTACCAGACAATAGAGACCTTGCTATTAGGTCTCATGAAATAGGTATTACACATGAAAAACTATAAATCTTTGTTTGGTAAAAGAAAAGAATGCGAAAGCCCTTACAATGAAAATTCTTGATGAACTAGGGTTGTAATTATAAGTGCCTCAAGGTTTACCTTTTGGGCCTTTATTATATGTTATCTATTTAAATAGAATATTGTGTTTGCGTAGTTAATTTTGTTTTCTTTTTTTGTTTCAGGTGAGTTATCTATTCACAAGCAATCGTTATGCTGGGTTGTCCAACTCTCGTAAAATCGGTGAGATACTATTAACCCTTTTTTAAGATTTAAATTGCCGCGTATATACAGCTGCGTCACCATCGTCAATAAATAATTCTAAAACAAAGAAAAAAGAACGTTTACCAATTACCAACTCCACCTGGAAACAAAGAACAAGCAATCGTTCCAAACCAGGCAACTAATTTTCGAATATAACGCAGTCATCAGAGGCGCGAGCACCTCTCTTCCGCCAACTCGATGTTTTATTCAAGCGCGAAAGGAAAATTAACCGTCAATTGTTTGAAAAATACATTCGAATGATGCACATTCATTCGTTAGAGCAGCGCGTCGCGTCATCATAGGCGGCCGCGTTAGAGCGTCCGTTTCGACGGACGGGCCCGTCGGCATAAAAGAATAATGCATCTTAATTAATTTGAGTGTTAAATTGAATTCGTTGTAAATTGTATAAATTTGTGCTCTATTAAAATTCATTAGCCATAATTTGAGATGGAATAATTTTCATTATACTTGCTAAGCGGTCGTATTATCAGCAGTTGCAGCTTCCTTTGTTGAGTTCGCGTTGGAAAAAATGTATTTCCATTTCTTATATATTTTTTTTATTTGAATAAAGATGAATGTTTATCAGCACCGCTTCTGCTACATTGTCGAAAAATTACAAACAAAATCAATCTACTATTATTGATTAAAACTAACGTCATAATTGGAAATACAAGTTGTGAAGCATATCTTGTCTTTTAATACATATATAGTCTCGGCAAAGCGGGGCAAGTTACGGTGCAGTGGGGAGAACAATGTGGAGGGACCGAGCAGCCGTATTGAGGCAAGTATTCAGTAACGTTTTCGTACTCGTATCATTTACGATCGTGACCTTCATGAGTGAACATGGGCGATGTGGACGCAGAAATGTTGTGCTGACACACTGACTGTTTTAAGCAGTTTCCACGAAATTACAAACCGGGTGGTATCTATTAAATATTAGAATCATTACATATACTTCCACACTTGTTTCATTCAGATGAGTACGGCGTGCGAAATAAATACTTTTTAATGAGGAAAATGACCATTCCACATCGAATGATTTGGATTTTGATATTTTCAAATTTAAAGTAATCCTTCACCCCTCCACGATGTTCTCCGCATGGCACTGAAACCTTCCCCTCTTTACCCGGACTATCCGGATAATATGAGGATAAAAAGTGGCAAGCCCCAATGTACAGATGGCGTTATGCGTCAAAAATGCAATCGTTAACGGCAGTAGAGGTTAGTGCTTTTGTTACGGGAACTCTGCACTATTATTTGCCACAACAAAAGTTTGAGCAGTTGAATTTCAACGTGGTTCATTACCGATAACATTGCAAAACGTGACCAGATGCTGCTAACGAGTATTGAATTAATACTAGAGAAGTAGCAAAGGCTGCGAGCATCTCAAAAGACTGTATTTATCATGCATTGACAAGATTTGGGCAAATCTAACCGCGATTTTTTTCCCATCTGTAAACCAGCAGGACTGATTTGACTTTCCTGTATTTGCTCTGGATGATAGATAGTGATAAACAACCTGAACTTTGGCAGTAACCAACAGCATTTCCTGTGTGGTCTAACGTAATAGTTTCTGATCTTGAAGGGGTCGGTTGGACTTCATCAACGTGTTGCGATGTGTGAGTGCAGTGCATATTCGAGAATTCCAATGTAATGTCACTGTCTATTTCTAAACTTGTATCGAGTCGCATAATATATCGTATATATTATGAGACATTACATGTTGGTTATTAATTAGGTTTAACTCTACCATTTTGGCATAAATGTAGAATAGCAAACACGCTAATAATAGTAAGTGCGAGTATTCAAAGCAATTGCAGTATATATACAGAGAAATAATTTTATTTACTGGCCTTTATCAGGATACAGTAAACGCTCAATAGTGTGAACAAAATAAAACGCAGACTGTTTCCACTAACGATTTGTTCACATTAAAGGAAGTGACTGATTTTATGCTTAAAATAATAAGTAATGTTACATGAATAATTGTTTACTCATTTATTATTGCATTTTTTTTAATTTTAAAAAGATAAAAATACATTCTAAAAATATTGTGCAATTTTTGTTTGTTTTTTCTGTTTTTCAACTTTCTGTGTTACAGCTGTCTTTCTTATTTTTGTTAATGTTTTAATTTCATATTTTTCTGTCTATTGAATTGATGTGTTCAGCGCGTTTACTGCACTGTCCGGAGTAATTTTATTCTGTGATTTTTTTTCAGTTTCCTTATCTTTATTTTCATCTTCTTCTGTTTCTTCTGTTTCTTCGTCAAAATTATCTAATTACATGTTCATTTTTGAAATGTTAGAATATTATTATAGTACGTAGTATAGGTATGTAACAAAAATATCATTTACATATCAACTACAGGTGTAACTTCGGATCGTTGGTAAAAATTACTACTAACTCGAAGAACGCTAACAATTAACCATTACATTACAATACTACATGCGTTTCCCCCCATACCTACGCCATTGCTTTCGAAATTTAGCGGAAATAATAGCTATAATCGCACAGGAGAAATTTATTAGCGAGGCTAGGCGAGCTTATACATTCTAAAAGAAGTACGGCAAATAAAGTTAAATTATAGTGGTAGAAGAGCATTGTACGATATTTCGCTATGCTATTTTTCATGACAAGCTGTTATTTAGCTTCGAAAAGAAGACGCTGTAATTGGTTACTTTATTGTTTTAAAGTATAGAGTAAAAATTCCCGGTATGGGAAGTTATTTCGCGTAGTGCATGATTATTATGTGAAGATATTTATGTTGTGGTAGAAATGAAGTCGAACAAAAGAATAATTAGGTACATCCAAATTAATTGCTTTGAGTATGATATACGGTTTTGCCTCAAAAGATTGGATCTGATTTCTAATGTTATTATGTATTGCTCTTGTTTCAATTTCTGTTCCACTGGACGGTGTATTAATAATAATAATAATAATAATAATAATAATAATAATACATGCATTCGCGTCCCCCAACAGCTTTGACCAATTACAGCGGGCACCGGTCGAGCATGAATCATTATTACATCTGCACCTGCGGTGGACGTCTTAAAATATTTGTCCTCGGCATTCGCCGTGCAGTGAGGAAAACCACAGGAATCCTTAACCTTGTGAAACAGCGCCGGGGTTCGAACCCAGGACCCCGAAATCCAAGCGCCGAAGGATTTTATAATTGCTCTTACTCTTTTTGGCATACTATCTATGCAATCGCTAATGTCTAATTTCAGCGTCATTTAGCCACACATTCTCAATATCTCTTACCAATTGTTCTTTTGTAGTGTTTCTTTTCGAATATACGCGTGAATTTAGAACACTCCACACGTTCGCAATTACATTGAGGTTGGGAGAATTTCCCGGCTAAGGTAACACTGGCGGAGGGTGTTTTCCATCAATGTTAATACTAAACCAACTAATTACGTCAGATAATTGTAAGGAAATTGTAATTTTATCAGTACTAATGCCAACGGTGGTTTACTATTAATATTAATATTAATATTGGTATTAATATTGATATTAGTTCAGCTGTTACGCACTTGTTGCATTAATACTACGGTATCTGTGAGATATTATGATATATCTACTGACATCGTGACATCTAGGGGGCTTGAAAGCGACTTGAACGCAGTGATTGAAGATTGGGGGTTCGAGTCCCTCCGAGACTGATATATTTTCAGTAATATAATTACGCTGGATAATTGCCAACGGTGGTTTAACATTAATATTCATATTAATATTAGTATTAATATTGATAATAGTTTAACAAATAATTATCCTTTCTACCAATAATAACCGATCCAAATAATTCCACGAATTACTGTCTTTCAATCTTGTTTCCACCCATCTTCTATACAGTACAGAATGATTCATGAGGGGGATAATAATAGACGAGAGGTCATTAAGCGGCACTTTCTCAATTTCTCAGAAAAATATTTAGGGAATGTGTTTACATAGCTATTGTAAACCCTATTCGTGAATTTTATACTTGTTTTTGTAAATTATCGTGTTGGAAAGAGACAAAAGTTTAAATTTATGAGGTGGCTCTAATAAAATGGACAGGGACTGTACATGAGTCCTTAACACTCTGATCCAGCCCATGTCATCAAAACGTCAAGGGTGTTTAGCTGCTTATTGGAGTCATAATCTTCATTAATCCGTATTTTTTATAATAGTTATCATAGTGAAGCCCACAACATTTTTATTCTCTCCTAAGATCATGAAGATTTACCGAAAACTTGTCCAAGCACAATAATGGCAGACATTGAAACCAATATATATACTGAGACTACACTTTTTTATAGAATCCGAATTTTAAATGGAAAAATAGGATCGCCTATTCGAAACTTCAAAGTTGCAAAGCATCGTACTGAAAATTTCACTACGACGATCTACAATTCTTCTTTCCTAAGGAGATATGATCACCTCTTTAAATCAGTCGATTCGGATGCATTCGAATGCACGTTTCCATGTTCTCATAATCAACGGACAATAACGACTCCGGTCTTGTCCTGCGAAATGGGCAGCTACACGTCAAACGTTCGCAGTATGCCAACGCCGGACGATGTGTACAACAACAGTACATCGCATCTCGAGAAAGGAACAAAAAACGCAATTAAAATTATAGGCACACAGGTGTTCCGAGAAATCCGACAATCGTAAAATTGATTTCATTGGTTCTCCGCGCCGTCGATACACAAATTCCACCTTGCATACCCTAGATGCAATCTCCTCTCGCATAGCCGGCCATAGCCGCTGCTGCGTTTCGCTATTAAAAGGAGGGCTAATATTTATGACTGATTTAATCTTTAATGTATTATATGGTCTTAAAATTTAATAGTTTCGGTCGTTTATCTCTGGCAGCGCAAAAATATATTTAATATCGCTAAGTACTCCACGGCTTGAATTTATTTTGCTCCGTTCGCTTGACTGACTATGTACGCGCTCGTTTGTACGTGAGTGTGAGCGTTTCTTTAGACGGAGCCTGCGCACTTAGTTACGTAATTAATTTTAGATGTCGTTGTTAATTGCGTCCGATAACTGCTCATAATTAACGATAAGTATTTGTCACTAGATATCGCGTAGATCGCTTATGTATGGTACGACGGTCGTTTCGGGTTTTATATGAGAATGGATATTACTTTGTACGAAGATATCGCAGTAAAAATAATTAAAATCATATGTCGCGGCAATCGATCGATGCCAACTTCTTTTTTTTTTACTATTCCCATCGGAAAAAATCGGCTGTTAACCTGGAAAAGGTTTTCTATGAACTCTCATTGGTAGCACGTCGACTTCGGGCAGCGGACTGTGAAGCAAAAAGCATAATGTTTGTTTGCTTATGGGTTATTTATTGCTCGTAGACGGTATTACGTCTTTTTTTATCTTATAGGAGTATGGTTGGAGATATTAACGCTAATACCATTAATCCATCTTTAAAAAACTATTTGTTTATTGTTTATAAATTGCGATCCGATATATTTATGGAGATCTATCTCAAGATGGCATAAAATATTATTCAGCAGCTTTAGCATGCCTTTTTTCTATAAAAGTTAACTTTGATATTAATTTCTATTAGACGTACGAGGTAGGCACCATAAATTCTCGGCCTGATATAGAAAAAGAAACTTGGGATAATATAAGAAATTCTATTTTTCAATGTAATCTCTCCTAACTTCTATACGGCCGTGAAAGCCTAATGCAATTTAAAAAACTAACAACATTAAAACTCTTAATGATGCTAGAATAATTTGTGGACCTGAGTGTAATAACCTTATGTGTCCGTGTTTGCTATAGATGAAATTAAACTCTCAGACTCGCAATATACGAGGAGAGGTCCAGAAGTTCGTGGAATGGAAGGGATGAAGTAGGGATAGGGGCGCTCGCTAGATGTCATTCTGATTGGCGACTTATCATTAGTATATAAGTTAAGTTGCAGCCCTATAGCGTCAGGCGTTTACGAATAGTTGCCGGCTAAACAAGTCAATCCGGAAGAAAACTGAAACTATGGAGGAAATTGAACACCGCGCTGTGATGAAGTTCCTTACAAAGCAAGGAAAGAATGCTCAAACCATATTGAATGAAATGGAAACCGTTCATGGGGAACAGTGCCCTAGTAAATCAACGATTTATAAGTAGCATGGCCTTTTTAAACATAGTCGGGAGTCGATTGAAGACGACCCCCGCTCAGGACGGCTAGTTGAGGCCACCACATCAGACATCGTCGAAAAAGTGCAAAAATTTCTACTGCAAGATGCCCGTTTGAAGGAAAAACAATTATCTGCATTAGTTGGAGTATCAGATACAACCATTTTTCGTATCCTACATGACCACCTGGGTACCGAGAATGCTCACGCCGCTGCAGAAACAGCAGCGCGTCTTTGCGTCGAAACAATTTTTGGAGCTGTGTGGAGACAAACCTGCACAAATTTTGGAGCGGATTGTTACCGGAGATGAAACGCGTGTTCATCACTTTGAACCTGAGTCCAAACAGGAGTCCATGCAATGGCATAAGAAGGGGACACCACCGCCAAAGAAATTCAAAGTGTTAGAATCGGCTGGAAAGTTGATGGCTACTGTTTTTTGGGATTGTGAGGGGATATTATTGATTGATTACAAAGAAAAAGGTAGGAGCATAACCGGAGAATATTACGCAGCGATATTAGAAAAATTAAAGGAGGTCATCAAGGAAAAACGTCGAGGAAAATTGACCAAGGTTGAGTTGCTCTTGCAAGACAATGCGCCGGTTCACAAGGGCAAAGTTGCAATGGCTGCTCTGCACAAGCATGGCTTTCAATCAATAGTCCATCCACCCTACAGTCCAGACCTGGCACCTAGTGATTTTTATTTGTTCCCCAATTTAAAAAAAGACTTACGTGGAAGACAGTTTTCCGACGACAATGAGGTAAAGGAGGCAACTTTGGCCCCTTTTGAGGCGAAAGATAAAAAATATTTCTATGATGGTTTAGAAAAATTAATTCATAGATCTAATAAATGTATTGTGCTTAAGGGTGATTATATTGAAAAGGAGAAATAGATTCATTGTTTTATTTTATTTAAAACCCTTTCATTCCACGAACTTCTGGACCTCCCCTCGTATGATCTACAAAGAGATTTAGCGAGAGTAAACTACCTTTGAATCTAGTCGTAACGGTTGTCGGGTTCCGCCGTGTCGCTAGGTTGTTGTCCCTGACGTTTCGCGAATAACTGCAGTTCGCATTTTCAAAGGTACTGTACACCGCAGTTGTTCGCGAAACGTCAAAAAACCTAGTGACACGGCGAAACCTGACAACAACAAAATGAAAATCTGAGATACCATTTACCTTTGAATCGATGAGAAAATCTTAGTTCCTAGTCCGGCAGTGCTTATGGAACGAAATGCCTGTCAATATACTGACCCACCGATTTTGTGCATTTCACTTCTTCCTTTGATGCAATGTTGTAGCTTCTACCAGGCCATTAATTAGTTTTCTTTGATGGCCAAATGAGGCCATACCACCAACGAAATGAACTTGGTGGCATTGGCACTGACATGCCACGAGATACACATTAGTACGTGATTGGATATTAGAGGTCAGTGCAAGTGTGGAGTCGGACCAAAAATGGTAGCTGTCAAGTTGAATACTTGGCGATTCTCTAACTTTGGTTATGAGATCGCCCAGTAACACAGCCGCGCATAGTTCCAACCTCGGCTACGCAATATTACGCAAGGGTCCAACACGAGATTTAGCACACAATAAGTTTACTGTTCACTCTTCTGCTAAATTTACATAACGCACGTTTGCACGTTCAGAAGCATCTGCAAAATCCGTGACATTCTGCTATTCGAAATTTTGGTTAGAAATTAAAATAAGATATAGCTATGGATAGATAGGAAGCAGGCGCCATAAATTCTCGGCCTGATATACAGAACAGAAACTTGGAAAAATATAAGAAATTTTATATTTCAATGTTATCTCCCCTAACTTCTATGCATTTATTGCAACTCATTGTCGTACTTAAAACGACGTCCGCTACGGTCATGTTTTTAATTAGAAAACAAATAAAAATCACAAGGAGAAATATCCGGACTATACGGTTGATGTTCCAATTCTTGAAAGCCACATTCGCAGATGGCAGTTTGTGAAACGTCGGCAGTATAGACGGGAGCACTCTTTTTGTCAATTTTGCACGAATACTGTCCCTTAATTTATGTAGTAAAGACGCATAATATGTCCCTTCACAGTTGTAATTCGCAAATGGTCATGGAGAATTCGGCGAATACATATTTCGGATATGCTTGTTATCACTGCTAATTCCTTCATTTTTAAACGGTGACTTTCTATTACTAAATCTTCAATAATTGAAATTTGTTGACGCGTCATCACTTCAATTGGTCAACCCTACCGTTCAGCATCTTTCAAAGATTCTTGCCCCAAACGGAAACATTTCGCCTACCTTATTATAGTGGAATACGAAGAAGAAGAATCACCGTAAACGCCGTCTAAACGTTGTTTTATGTGATTAAGCGTATGCCCTTCTCTTTGTTAAAAATTTGATGACTGCGGTACTCAATTTTCATTACTTCACACATTTTCATGGGCTACTCACGTTGGTTGGTTGCCTATTAAAAACTGCTACTCTACGAACCGTCATATTTATATAGCGTAGATCTCGCGTACGTGCATGCACACCGTGACGGAGTTTGAACACGCTTGAACCTGTATATTCCTGTCAGATTGAGAATTCATAGCGCCTACCTCATATAAGTTGAAGTGCCAATAAGTCTGTTTCTATTAGTTAGAGATTTCGCGTATCCGAATTGAATAATAATAAACTCCGTTTTATGCAATACATTCATACAGCATCATCAATGTTGTCCTTCCTATTTATGCGAATATCAAATTTACATCTCGCATATATCGGCCATTATTTCGTTCTATTATTTCAAAATATATACGTCCCGCTGTACTCCTCTTCCACCCGAAAACTTTTAACTCCATTACCGTAACGAAAATAATATTCGGCGGCGAAAACGCGATGAACAAAAAGAATCGCGGAGCGTTGCCGCTACCGCGAATTTATTCGAATTGCCCAAGACAAACTTTCCGAAGCGTCGCGGCGCGCCGTAAAGTTCAGATGCAATTTAAATCAAACTTAAACTAAGAATTATTACTATATACACGTAGATATGTACATATATAGAGTGCTTCTACGTATAACATGTACATACATACGTAGATATATAAAGTTACGTGTATTGATTTTCATTGGAGAAACTGGGAGAGGAAATATTTCGTGTTATTAGAATTTATCGATTGCAGAGCCGTACGTAACACGATTATGGCGTGCGGTTTTATCGAATTTTGGCTGTGAAAATTTATTCCTGCGAAGATAATGGGGTGGTTAGCTGTAAGCTAGGGAAATCGGAATTAGAAAAAGATACCGAATAATTGAAATCTTAAAAGATATATCAATATTCAGCGATGAGTAGGAAGTTATTATAATTTTAACAAGTAGTCCGTAGAGTCTGGATATGGCTCCTTGTTGTCTTCATTTGTTTTCTAATTAGAAAAGACACCTTAGGGGACGTCGTTTTAAGGATGACTGTGAATTGTTATAGAATATTTTGACGGAGAAACCTCAGATTATTTTTACAAAGGTAGCGAATTATTAATTAATCGTTGTAATAAATGTATAGAAGTTAGGGAAAAATTACGTTGAAAAATGAAATTTCTTATATTGTTCCAAGTTTCTTTTTTCAATATCAGGCCCAGAATTTATGACGCCTCCCTCGTACATTCAAGGATGTGTTTTAAACTATAATAGCGTTTTCAAATCGTTCGATATGGATTATACGATCTTTTCTGGCTGTCCTTAATTACTGCAGCTTCGTATTTGTTGCAAATTCTCGCAATAATAGAAAGCCACTTTCAACTATGTTCCCCAATGTGCGAGGATATGTTCTGGTGGTTCAGGAATACCAGGGCACCGTCTGTAGAATTCCCGAATTTCAAAAACACCAGTTTGGTATTTGAAATTAACGCATGCACCTCTGGATAACACGGCGCATGTAAAAGTCTGCCACCGTCTACGACCTGTACTACAAACATTGTCGCTGCACGATCGTTCACAAACACCAAACAGTTGGCCAATTGAAAGCTCACATTTTTTAAGCGCATCCGCCACTACTAATTGCTTCGCTAATGCACCTTTCTAATCTTTTGCTAGCTAAATACAATAAGAAATGTTACTTTAACAGGATCTAGTACAACACGCACTATAATATTCTAAATGGAGTGTTTCTTCGAGCGGTCGTTTTGTGTACACACCTGTTTATCTTTTACTACAGCTTTGGTCATGTTTTCGATGTCTTTGCGCACAGTTGGGATAGTATTTAAACCATAAGTCATGAAACGGTTGCTTATCCAGTAGATAAAATCGTAAATTGCGTCCTAGGCTGCAAATTATTTTTCTTATTCTGGCGTCTTGCATTTTTTATAAGATTCTTTCAGTTGCCTTTGTCTTAACGCATGAATATAAATTGGGAAATACACTCTTTCGCACTGCGTCACCCAATGATTCTACGCGTCATGCATTTATTACACTAACCCGGTCCGCACGGAGTGATGCCAGCTCCATTGGCAGCCGAAATTATATTGGTTTTACGCTATTCTGCTGTGCGTATGTGTCATGTTCTTTGGGAATGTGCTGCTTGAATGAGTAGCTTAAGCTAGACTTCTCCGAATTCATCAAATTCAATTGATGTTGAATAAAGGCAATTTATTACTATTATTATCATCATTATTATTTATATAAAAAAAGTTGAAGGATTCTGGTGCTTGGACTTAACATTTAGGAGCTCCTGGAATATGCAGACCAATTAAGAATTTAGTTAGATATATTTGTAGAGACAAGTGTCGGGATATATCCTTTATGCTAAGATCATTGTATATAACAGACTTGTTGGCACAGTCCTTAACAGGACACCAGACAATAAACGATTATTTGCCTTGAAATTTTCTGACTTTTACAAATTAAAGCTCCAAGATCGAGATAAGAGGCATTTAATTGAAACATGGTTGTTGAAGCAATTTTAAGAATTGATTATATTAGTTGCAAAATTAGAAAAAGCAAGAAATTCTCCTCCTATACAAAAGGAAAATTTTCAGAAATCATTCCTTACAATTTACTTGCATTTAATAAATGTTTTTAAATTTCTGAAAAGATATCCATCTAAATATTAAAAGCGATTTGAACTCACATTTAATCTTGTGGTGTAGTTGGTAGCGCAATGCGGCGATAACGCAGAGGTCGTAAGTTCAAATCCTACCGTGACTGATATTTTTTCAGGAATTTAAAAGCATTGGTTAAATGCAAAGAAATTGTAATTTTATCATCACTAATACTAACAGTAGTTTCGTATTAATATTAACTTAATTGGTATGAATTTGCCTTTAATAATATTGTGTCTTCCGAGATATTACGATATATCTACAGACATTGTGATATCTAGGTATTAAAAGCGATTTGAACTCTCATTTAGTCTTGTGGTGTACTTGGTAGTACAATGCGGCGATAACGCAGAGGTCGTGGGTTCAAATCCTACCGCGACTGATACTTTTTAGCAACGGTAATTTCATATTAATATTAATTTAAAATCTATAAATCTGCTGCTGCTAAGCTTCTTCGAACATTTATAATTATTTTGAGGTAAATATTTCCCATGTTATCTATATTTGGCCCTTTTGCAATATTATGCATGTTATTTGGAAAGCCATAAATTGATGTTTAGAAAAAATCATTTAGGGGCTCATTAGACGACCATAACCTAGGGTGTTAACCAGCATTATGTCTATATTTCCTAGGTTTCTTTTAAAGTAGGGATGCATTCTCCCCATTACTACTTCAATATGCTCGGAATACATATTCAGGGAAGTTTAAGAACACATAGAATCTGGAATTCTTCTGAATGGAGAAAGCTTGAATAATATCCGCAGAATATTCTACACGGAAAGGTATTGGGAAAAAGAGAGGTATTGGTACAAGACGAATTTCTTGGTTGAAAAATCTCGGAACCTGGTTCCGTAAGAATACGAATGAATTATTCCGAGCAGCAGCAAGCAAAGTTAAAACAGCATGCTGGTAACTAACATCCGAAATGAATAGGAACTATTAGAAGAAGAAAGTTGGCAGCAATTGTAATACTACTATATAGAAGATGTATTTAAAGATATTAATCAAAGTTCCTAATAACGATATACTTACAAAAACTCAGTCTCCTTTTAATTAAAACCATAACGTAATTGGACTTAAACAATGTTAATTGTCAGAACATTTCGAAACTCACATGAAGAACTAATGGAAAAGATTTAAAAAAAGTCAAATACATATAAACTCGACTGCGACATATGCCGTACATGGCAGTCATCCGCGTCTGCTCCTGCAGCAGCTCCGGATACGGCATTATCGTATTATATAACGCTCCTAAAGTAGTTTTAACCGATAACACTGCAATTCGTTAATTAATTAGTCGTTTAATTATACAATCTGATACGTTCGTCGCATGCAGTAGTCATGTGCACATGTGAGCGCATCGTGTAATATTCACCTGGTCCTGAGTATGCAGGTTACCAATTAAGTGAAATGCGGATTCTGGTGGTGTATGAGAGAGAGAGGGGGTGGCGGTTTTCCCGGAGTAGCGAGCTGTGTAACGCAGGTTGTCTGTTTTGCAAATTGTGGAAAGGGCTCCTGGAGGAAGCTCCGCCTAACGAGGAGAAGCTTGAAGATTATGCGATGATAAAATTTGAAGATCCGATTACGAGAATATGTATGTACATATGGTTTTAAATATTTGCGGTTTGTTTAGCCGTACCCATGTGACTACTTTTTCATCCCACGAAGGGAAAGTGTTTAACTATCTAAAATACACTAAGGGAGGTCGAGTTTCTATCGTTTAGGTGGATATGTTTATTGAATTAATTTGAATGACTTATGTAAACAAGTAACGGAGTTGTCTTACAGTGTGCAGTGGAATTGGACGACTTGATTATTGTTTTGAATTGGTCCTGAAACTAACAAATTTTTGTGCATTAAGAATGCAATAAGAAAATAGGTACGACAACGAATCCAATATAAACCGGACTTTGCTTTTTGACGCCCTCTACACTCTAAAAACAGATTTAGTACCAATTTACTTTACGTTCTTCTTAGTTTCTTCATTGTGTGATACTAAATTTTATTTAATTTGTATTAGAGGTAGTGGCAACTAATAATTAAAATTTTAATTATAATTGTTAATTAGATAAATGGTAGGTGGTGATCTACCCTTTACATCTGCCAACGATGCTCTTTATTAATAGCTTACAGTATTTATAACCAGGTAAACTATGTAGGAACGGGACCACCTTCAGTTACAAGGTGTCCGAGAACTTCATTTGTGTCCTAAAGTTCCGGGACTTCCACGCTGCTCACGGCTTAATTCGCGGTTTAATGACATCCAATGAAATGTGGGGAGCTTTTGTTTGGGGGCGAGGAGTTGAATGATTTCAAGCTGATCCACCAGGTCCACGTGAAGCTTTAGCGGCGGCGATGACATCCGGCAAAATGTGGAGAGCAGGAGGGTGGAGGTGGAACTGGTCCCTCAGAGCTTGCTGGAAATTATTCACGGCTTAATCCACGGTTTAATTCGCGGTTGACGACGTAGTAATTATATTGCTGAACAATGATAATGTACTCCTGTATTCCAAGGATTAATTATTTAAGTAGTTTTATGTGTGACGTCAATACACGTGAATTACTAAATTTCCAAGGTCATTATAATCCTGTTAAAACATGTCTGCGGATATTGTGATGTCACACATAAAGCCACTTAAATAATTAGACACCCCACAAACAAAAGCTCATTTTGCTCAATGTCATCGCCGCCGCTAAATCTTCACGCGGGCCTGGTGGATCAGCTTGAATGATACCCCTCAGCCTCCAAACAAGAGATCTCCACTTTTCATTGGATTTCATTAAACCGCGAACTAAACCGCGGACACCGTGGCGGTCGGACCTGGAGGACATAGATGAAGTTCTCAGACACCCTGTAACTGAAAATAGTACCGTAGCCGTATAGTTTATCTACTACCATACTAATATTAATCTTATTCATTTTATCTTTTACTGCCATTATGTTATAAATTAGGTATGATAGCATTAATAATACTATAAGTTGTCAATGAATATTCAAAATTTTTGAGGAATATTACACTGATTTTCCGGGAAAATCAGTTTTTTCAATCTTAAAAATAGACTAAAACCATGGTAGTTTTGCCTGAATATTTTATTATATGTTAAAAATCCCTTAGTAAACCAAAGTTTGCATTACTTATCACTGCAAATTCGGCACGTTGGTGCTAGTATACTGGGTGATGATACCAAAATTACTATCATATTTCAGAATGTAGGTACTTTTCGCATATTTATGAAACATCTATTACGCTGATGCAGCAACTGAGTAATACGTAAATTCGACACGTCTCTGGTCATGTGTTACATTATATACGCGATGCAATATCTAGAATCTAGAAAATACTCCGAATCTATTACACGTCAATTTTATGTCAATATTAAACGTGGAGCGCTCCCTCTTCGGTGTGTCATCTACGAAATGAAACCCAAACCGAATATTTGCCGCAATAATGACATGCAATTTAGTCATATACGCGTACACCGTGCTAGCGCGCAATTACAATTAGAATCGAAATATCCCAGATTGATTTTCGTTTCGGATACCGAGAAAGGACGCTTTCAGTCAGTACATATGTGGTATGGAACCTTCGTATATGATTCGCACCAGCACCGCCACAACATACATACGCACGTAGATATATTTACGATAGTATGTATGTATACGAAAGGTCTCTAAACTCCGAAAATAGGGCGTCGAAGAGGGCGGTACGGGCGGGGAGGCAACGATAGTAATGAAGTTCTGCTAATACATTACGCATACAAAATACTATTCAACGATTGAGGCGATGGTAACGCGGCGAGAGCTCGGTTTGTTTTATCATATGTATAGTACGTATATAGTGTACATGTCAGTAATATGTGTTAATCGCGTTAAATACGTCGAGATTTAATCTTGTTCGGTGGTGGCTGGCACGCACCGACACCAAATTAAAGGGTTAAAACGGCGTTGAGCGAGTTCGGCCATGGCGTAGCGGGCGTTGGAGATTAATCGATATTTTAATGTTCATTAACACGCATCTAAATCAAGTTTTAGTTACATCTCCTCTATATGCATACATACACTTTCTCTCATAAGTTAAAGACCATCTTGAGGAACGACACGTTTTTATTGAGGAATAGAATAGCGTAATCAAATAGGCGTCAACAGATCAAAACCATTCCCCATAAATAAGGGATTGAAACAAGGCTGCAGTCTTTCCCCTACATTATTTAAAATTTATAAATTCAGGAAGCTTTAAACAATTAGAGAAAAAAAAGAGAAGGAATGGGAATTAAGATGAAAGATCATTGTTCCATAAGTCCTTATTTCGCAGACGATTATAGCTTGTGATGAAGAGAATATAGACTACCTATTTAGAAAGCTGGGATAAGAATACGAACATTGGGGACAAACAATAAACACGACAAAAACTGAATAATAGGCGAACTACTTCCGGAATTGCATCGTGCCATGAGATATTAAAATGAAAGAAGAGTAAGAGGAAAAAGAAATAAAAAAAAACAATTTTACTGGTGATATTTCAAGGTAGTCGTTTTCCACATCCAAAATTACTAAGGTAATTTGGTTGCTAGAGAAAATTCAAACTAAAGACACTTTTGAAAACCACCTCGTGCTTCCGATAAAATATTTTCTAAAGTAGGATAATTATAGCATTGAGTAATGTTTTCTTAACTACTGGAACCTCTGGTATAATCTAATACATGGGCTGAAAAGTCCCGGGCCTAACACATAGATGACGCTAGTTTTATTGCAGTCACCTTTCTCTCAGTTAGTACTAACCTTCAAAAGACAGCTGTTAAAATTTCATGATATTCTATTCATTAGTTTGTGAGTTATTGTGCTAAGAGTCACGCTACTTTTGTTATTTTCAAAACAATGGATCAAAAGCAATTTCGTGTTTTAATTTTACACTGGTTCTTGGTGGGAAAAAATACCGTTCAAGCGAAGTAATGGCTTGAAAAGTATTATGGGGATTCCGCTCCATCAGAAACAATAATAAAACGTTGATTTGCTGACTTCAAACGTGGTCGTTGAGACACCGATGATGCAGAACGCAGTGGACGTAGAAATGAGGCGGTAACACCAGAAAACATCAAAAAAATCCACAAAATCGTTTTGAATGATCGAAAAGTAAAGTTGCGTGAGTTAGCTGACATCGTAAAGAGCGTATTGGCTTTATATTGCATGAGCATTTGACTATGAGAAAGCTCTGTTCACAGTGAGTGCCGCGTTTGCTCACTGTTGACCAAAAACAAGAACGTGTTGATGATTCTGAGCAGTGTTTGGCCATGTTTAAACGTAACAAACCGGAATTTTTGCGTCGATATGTAACAATAGATGAAACATGGATCCATCACTTCACTACGGAATCAAAACGATCGTCATCTGAGTGGACAGCAACTGGTGAACCTCGTCCAAAGCATCCGAAAGCACAACAATCGGCTGGAGAGGTTATGGCTTCGGTATTTTGTGCGTGGTGTAATATTCATCGACTATCTTGAGAAAGGAAATACCATCAACAGTGAATATTATATAGCGTTATTGGAGCGTTTGAAGGCCGAAATTGCAAAGAAACGACCGCAGATGGCAAAGAAAAAATGTTGTTTCATCAAGACAACGCACCGTGTCACAAGTCAATCAAAACAATGGCAAAACTACATGAATTGAACTTCGAATTGCTCCCACATCCACCGTATTCGCCAGATTTCGCTCCCAGCGACTACCGGCTGTTCGCAAACCTCAAAAAAATCTCGTCGGTAAGAAATTTCGCACGAATGAAGAGGTTATCGCTGAAACTGAGGCCTATTTTGAGGCAAAAGATAAATCGTTCTACAAAAGTGGTATTGAAATGTTAGAGCGGCGCTGGAATGATTACGTTGCTCTTGATGGAGATTACGTTGACGAATAAAGCTAATTTTCAACCAAAAAAACCGTATTTTCTTTATTAGGCCCGGGACTTTTCAGCCCATGTGTTATTTGCGAAGTATGTATATTCGATTTCCTATTCATTTGGCGTCTTTCCTCTTTTTGGAATTTATTGCAAGATATTAGTGGAGAATGCTTTCCTTTAAAGCCTACGATTTTGATCTTTGCAACGCTAACTTTATTTGCTGGAGATTTGTCGTTTCTTGATCAACTTGATCAACAATAGTTTTTATCGGTGTTTCTATACTCATTTTGTCATTTCCATATTTACTCTTAACTTTTTCTACTTACATATACTTGATCATTGGTCGCTTCCAATCTTTACCCATCATTTAGCATATCTTGGAACTATTTGCTTTGAGGTCAACTAAATTATTTTTGGGTAGTTGCTTAAGCACGAGATTTGCTGAATTTATTCAATCTCCATTACTGATTATAATTTGTATTTTTTTACAACTCCATTTCCAATTCATTAAGTAATGCTGTTCAGTATTTTCTTGTCGTCATTTTAACTTTTTATGAACACAATTGAAGACTATTTACAAAAAAGCGTCGCTACTGCCTTTCCGTTCTATAAAATTATGCTTTCTGGACTGAGTTCTAAATCTTCTAATAATGTTTCTGATTCAACTAACCTAACAAGGAACCTTACAAGCTTTATATTAACGTAGAAGAACACATTTTCTAAAAGAATCCCTCAAATTTCTCTCGGTCAAAAAACGTGAAGTAACGTAGGCAATAAAATGCTAAGAATACGTCAATCCCGAACAATAACGTTCATTTAATTTACTAGTTAATCGAAACAGAGTCGAGGAATTGTTCTGTAATAAATTTTATATGGCCGCCGCACTTCTTACGAAACGCCAGTGTGTATTTTCTTCTTGTCTTTCGTGCGCTTTTACAGCGGAAATATAATTTTTAATAATTTTCACGTTTAATATGTTTTCTTTGATATATGTATATTTTAGCGATAATATTTAGGAGGAATTTACTAACAGGAAATAATTAAATATGAAAGTTATAAATCATCAAATTTAGAACAATAGGCGCCCGCTGACATAAAATTCTCCAAATAAATTTCGGAATTCGTCGTACGCCCACTCGACGTCCTACCACTTTAAATTAATCTCAATATTGGTATTAAATCGCGTGAGCTTTTACGTCTCTTATAAAGAGGCAAGATTTTATTAAAAGAAATACATTCATTCGCTTCTGTATGATAAAAACATCCATATATACACGTAAAACAATAAATAAGTATAAAAACGAGTAAAGACACCATAGAATCGTATGAGAAATCCTATCGACTTTTTCCAGGAAGTTTTTTCTGGTTTCTTTCAGATAATTTATGGATACCACACCAGAAAAACTGCTTGCGTTTTGCGGCAAACCATTCGTCGAGCAATTTTCCAACTACCCCGAAATTGCTGAAGTGCTGCGGACGCGTGCCCCGTTGTTGGGAAAAGATGATAGCCAGATGGCGCCAGGTCTGGGAGTATGTGGCGAATGCCAAACGATTTTAAGCTGTCTTTCACTAGTTTTATTGTGTGGGACGGCGCATTGTCGTGTAACAAAATCACTTTGCCATGTCTTCTAGCCCATTTCGGTCATCTTTCGATTAATGAGTGGTTTAAATTAATCATTTGTTGGTAATCGCATTGTATTACTTGTTTCGCCGGGCCTCAAAAGTTCATAATATCAGACATAGAGCATGGTCTTCTTGTCGAAGTGATTTGGGCTTGGCGTTGAAGGACCAGCTTCACAAGGTGAAGGTCTCGTTCTTTTCCGCTTCGGATTTTCAAAAGAAATCCATTTTTCGTCACCCGTCACAATTCGATACAAAAATGATTCCATTTCGCAGGTGACTTTACGATTTTCTATTTGACGTTCATTCAAATCGTGTGGGACCCATTTCCCGCTTTTATTGATCTTCCCTCAAACGTCTGCTGATTGTATCTTGTGCCATATCGAATGCTTCGGCTAATTGCAATTGCTCTTCTTCGCATTTTTGAGGTCTACCAAGATGCTCGCTGCCTTTCACATTAAAATTACCACTTTTAAATGGTCGAAACCATGTCTCACATATTCTAGTCGATGGAGCGTGTTCACCATCTGTGTCTACCAGCAAGCGATGACTTTCAACAGCTTTTTTCTTCTGATTAAATAAGAAAACTGAGGCGTGCCATAAATGTTCTTCTTCATGCACAGAATTTGAAATGAATACGTAGGCTTCCACGGCTAGAGCCAGTAATAAGCGAACTACTTCTGGAATTGGCCGTGTCATGATGAGATACAAAAATTAAATAAGAGTGAGAGAAAAAAGAAATAAAAAGAGAAAGAACAAGAAAATAAAAAAGAAAAAGAAAGAAGAAGGTGAAATAAAGAGTAAGAGAAAGAAAGAAAAAAGGGAGACAGAAAAAAGGAAAGGAAGAGAGAGAGGTGGGCTCTCCAAAAAGGTGAGATCCCACCTTTCTCCTTTGCTTGTTTCTGTCCCCCTACTCTCCTTCCTTCTCTTACTCTTCATATCACCTTTTCTTTTTTCACGCTCTTTTATCATTTTTTATTTTTTTTCTTTTTCCTTTTATTCCTTTTTCCTCTTACTCTTCTTTCATTTTCATATCTCATCATGGCACGGTTCAATTCCGGAAGTAGTTCGCTTATTATTTCGTTTTTGTCATATTTATTGTTTGTTCCCAATGTTCGTATTCTTATCCCAATTTTCTAGATAGGTAGTCTATATTCTCTTCATCACAAGCTACATTATTTGATCGTCTGCGAAATAAAGACTTGTGAGACAATCATCTTCCATCTAAATTCCCATTTTTTCTATTTTTTTTTCCCCAATGACCTAAAGCTTCCTGAATATAAATTTTAAATAATGTAAGGGAAAGACTGCATTCCTGTTTCAATCCCTCTTTTATGGGGAATGGTTTTCTAACAGTTTCTAACATAAAAGATCTCTACAGTTGAACTATGTAGGGTGACTAGTAACCATAAAACGTTTCTAATATCTTATCGGAGAGAAACCAGGCGTGGCACTTAGTCGTCCCAGGAAGTAATTCCTCCCTCCCTACTATTGTAACCAAAATTTCTTTGAGATTTATAAATTAAGATATAAGTCTATATTATAGTAAAAATTCAGCTCAATTCAACTGGTATCAAAGGAGATATGGCATAAAAACTTTAAAATAGGTCACTTTGTCACCCCGGTTGACGGTATAAATATAATACGTAATTTTAAAGTACTAGAATATATAGCATAAAATATTGTAAGTCGATCTTTTATAACAAACTTAGTACATATATAATTATTAATCAATTGTCGTTATCATCTGTTGTGCGATTAAGATCAAAGACTGAAGGAAAATAAAAAATAGATTATAAACATTTTTATCGCTAATTATTCGTTACTAAGAGATCTCATGCTATTAGAAAAAGAACACAACGTTCTTCGCTAAAGTGAATAAGATCAAAGGAGGTCTACGATTAGTAGTAAATCCGTGGTAAAAAAAAATCGAAAATCTGAGTTAACAAATAAAACCGTTTCTACTTTAATTGAATTCGAAATCGTGAATATATGTATATATACTTTACACCCGCAGGAAAGGTGTCCGATGTAAATTTGTGATGGAAAAACATCGAGAACCTCTTCCATTTACTTTCGAAAGAGCACGGAGTAAACCGGCACTAAAATATTTATTCAGCCACTTAGCGTAAAATACGGGCAAAAAGTTGGTGCTGCTGCTACTACCGCCGGTACTAGTACGAACTGGCCGCCAGGCACTTTATATTCGTTCAGGGTGCGTTTCATTCACTCTCTCGGCTCAGCTGTGGACGGCGTTCGAGCGGCGCGAGCTTGTGGGAACCTCTCCTCTTCTGCCGGACTGTGTACGTAATACGTATGTATGTATATATGTGTGAATACACGTATGTAGGTATGTTTGGAGAAGTGTGGAAGCGAAAAGTAAAGAATAGAGCGAACAAACCGTACGTAATATATACGTACGCATACGGAGTGAAGTTATTATAATACGCCCACAATATCCGCGAGCCGCTTTGAGTAAATTTGAACGCGCCTTTCCGAGAACTAGCACCTAATTTTTAATTTCGATATTTCGACTGATTGTTTTGCTTCTTTCGCTTTTCGGTGTTTACTTTTACACGTGTAGGTTACGAGTTTTTCGACACCATCATTCACAAGCAATTGGATACTATAAATTACAACATAAAAGGTTTCCTATTTTGTAGTCCAAACGTTTCAACAAAATTATCTGCAAGTGTTGTCGTCCGTGGTCAACAAAGATAAATCGTTCTACAAAAGTGGTATTGAAATATTAGAGCGGCGCTGGAATGATTGCGTTGCTCTTGATGGCGATTACGTTGATGAATATAGCTAATTTTGAACCAAAAAAAAACCGTGTTTTCTTTGTTAGGCCTGGGACTTTTCAGCCCATGTGTTAGAAGGATCACGTAGAACGGATGCAAGTGACGAGGTGCCAGCCAGAGCGAGATTTTATAGGTGTTTCACAAGAAGAGGTGTAGGCAGACCAAATAAAAGATGGGTATGGTAATAGGGAAAGTGCTTAAAACCTGAAGTGAAAAAGAAGAAGTAGAAGAAGAATATATTCCTCACAACCTCAGCTTTCTCCAATTTCGCTAAAAGGCTCTAACCACTCCAGAGAATTTTTTTGAAAGCAGTAATAGAAAGGCAAATTTATCACCAAAGAAAATCTTGTGGAGTTTTTGTACATTCATCAAGAATGCGCCTCTAATCTAAATTGTAAAAATATATATGTATAATGTAAAATATTTAAGACTACATATGTGTGAATCTATACCATACACAAATATTGGAAGCATGCCATGAGTATGGCTCATTTCCATAAAACATATGAAGGGCTAGATCAAGAGAAGGCAAACAAAAGCAGCGGCTGCAATTGCTAAAGTTAGCGTCATCGGGTATCTGGCCGTTATTTCGAAACAATAGTTTTAAAAGCAAATTTACGAGGTACTCGGGACCGTTATAAAATATAAAATATCGTATTTATAAACGGAGCATACACTATGTAAACAAAATGCGATCATAAATTGTAGATTCAGAGACGGCCAGAACCAAGTCGGGACCGAATATGTATAGCTGACGGAGAAACGTACGGAACAGTTTCCGCGAAACATTTCTTTTTCTTCCTATCTTAATATACTGAAACACAGTCTCTTACGTACATATATATTGCATATATGTATGTATATATTAAAGAGAAAGAGGAACCCATAGCCCGCTCCTAGCTCCCGGGTTGTTTATTACTTATACAATATAAATATTTATATAATCCGCCTTCCTCCTTCTACTACTTCGGCTACACATATATATATATATCTAGATTGACGTTATTTATTTTTATTTATTATCAAATTTGCTTCATGCACTATGCATTCGTGGCTTATCACGAATTCATGTATTCAATTATTTAAATTGAAAAGTCCAAGAACGCTCAACTTCGAGTACGAAGTCGTGCTCGTACTTTGTTCTCGCTCGCTCCGCGACCGTACGTCGTCGATCTTTGTCGCGTTGTCTCTATTGTTATATATCAAGTTGGCGGATCCCGAAACAAAAGATGGTAATTGACGTAGAAACGTATGTTTCCGAATGGTGATCAATAATTCAAAAGTATTAATAAATTTGGACGTCCGTACCGTTTACGTTTTGACTTTTTATGTACGAGGGCGACCTGAAATGTTTCCGGAATCGGCAAGAAATGACGCATGAAGGTTGAAATGGATTCATTGGTCATCAAGGGCAAGCTGAACTAGCTCGAAGTTTCGATGAAATTTTATTTATCTTCTTTGGAATATTTTCTTTTAAATGACTTCAACTTTTGTAATTTTTCAAATAGTCAGATGTTCTCGTTTTCTTTTCCCTATTTTGCACGAAATTTTCTTGTACTTCTTCAACAAATTTCAAGTAATTTTTAATAAACATAACCGAAAAGTCATTTCAAATTGGAACACTCCTCATATTTGTGTGCATGGAAATGTAATACGGATGCAATATTTGATTTGCAAGTAACTGCACTACCGACCACCCCGGACGAATCCGGTTAGTGTAAGCGAGAACACTCACAACCATCCTCGTCGCCACCGCACCAGGAAGCGTACATAGAGCCGATACCGGAAACGCCGACATTGTCCTGTTATCGACATCCAGCCTGCAGCTACTCGGCCTTTCTACTTCCGCCAATGGACTGTCATAATTATGTCATTTCAGAAAATGACTTATGCGTGGAACGATCGTACCAGCGCTAACGCCAGTAGCAGCAGAAGCAACAACGCCAGTGGTAAGCAGAATATCCCCCTCCCGTTCAAACCCTTTACACCCCCCGGTTAACCATGATAGAGTGGAAGCAAGACGGCCAATAAGTCAACATAATTAATCTCCCAGAATTTAGTAAAGCTAGTCGCCGGCCAGGGTCCATCGCTGCATTAATCACGTATTATTGACGTTAATTAGTTATGGTGACATGATGTGTGTGTTTAAATAATTATTATATTGTATTGGGGGATCGTACAATACAAATAGTCATCGTCGTTACGTCGCATCCATAATAATTTAATTAAAGCCGCGAACGTACAACGTGCATCACATTTATGCATACGTGTTACGCAAGCACGTGCGGGTGGGGAAAGAGTTGGTGGTATGCAGTCGCCGTGGATATAATATTCGATTAAATGTAAATATGTGGCTGTATATCGATATCCTAATGATAAGCAAACTGCCGATAAGCAAGCGTAGAGTGTATACGCATCATCGCTTCGTAGAAATACGACATTGCCTGTCATTTATAACGTCAAGAAAAAATTAGTAATTCAAAAAGTAAGCTCTTTGGAGCTACGAAATTTGTTCAACACGAACACGTTTAGATTACCATAGATAATTCTATAGATGAATAAGTTCCATGTTAAATTGTTAGAACGAACTTGCATGAGAAACACGAGGGAAATTTAAACGGCTACTTCAGAATGCTTGATATTATAACATATTTCAAGCAGTTGCTGACAAAATACTGCAAAGTAAAAAAGCTCGTCAAATTACATTTTGCTACTAATTGATTAATAAGATTTCGTTTGTTATGCTTACACGATATGAAACACACAAACCATTAAAGCTATGCTCAAACACCAATATGGTAGATAAGGACATGCACATATCTCTTGATACTAAACATTGGTGATTATTTAACAAAGTTATCTAAAACTTCCCGTGCAATCCTGATTTATAAGACAGGCAGTCATATATATAGATATATAATCTTTTATTGACGTATTTAAATGTTTTATACAGAATGTTAATAACATCAGCATAACATGTATATGTTTATAAAATATGCGCACTTGGATAATAAATACTGCATAACATATAAGCATAAAAGAATTGTTAGACAGGGAAGAATACAAAAGTAACATACATAATGAAAAGCTAAAAAAGAAATATAGGATAAATGCTTCGAAACACTGTTACCTTTGCTAATGAAGATATACATACTACATAAGAAAGCAATGGGGAGAAATGCAATACTCATTTTTCCCCAGAGATTCAATACTCTTCTCTTGTACTTTATATACATATATAAATTACTTGTAAGAAAAAATAATGATCTAACCGAATTTCTCCAACACCATGAGAAAAGCTGTATTTAGAGCGTTATCTTTTGGTGTTATTTTCTAGGCGTTCTTTTAGACGTGTTTTAAATTCGTCATGGTAAGTCTAAGAAATCATTTAACTGTGCAGTTATCCTATGCACTACCCTTTGTGCGAGCGCCCTCTCGGGTCTAGCAATCGATGTATTGCTCGAGAGAAGGGTGGGAAGCTGTACCCGCTTCTTTTCGCTGTGTCTGACGTTTACAAACAAGTGGTTCATTCTTTTGGCACTAGTTAGCGCCAAGAATAATAACTTGAATTGTAGGGTTAAATACGGTAATAGTAGCAGAAAGGGAATTGCAATGTGTCGAGCAGAAAACCGCTCGAAACCACGCTGATGACGCCTGGTACGCAGAAGCATATCCGTGTGTTAGCGTTTTTTTGCCTCTTCACATTGTCTTTCTCGTGAATGATTTCACCAATACCATAAGAATAGCACTATTTACAGTTAGGTATGTTTTAATTGTGTCGTAATAAAAGGTCTTAATTATAGCATAGAATAGTAGATATATTTAGAAGAAAATGCTTCAAACAATATTTATTTACAGATTTATATATATATAATATAGAGGTACATTTGTGCATTGCTATCGGGTCTAAAATGTCTATTGTTACGTCTCTATGTTAACAGCATTTATCTGTGTGCACTAATTTAAGTTCTAAACACGTCGATCATCAACATATTTACTTGAAAAGTATTCCACGAAACATCCCTTTACATGAAAATGTTACAGTTGCAAAAGAATTATATGTTATTAAACTTGTTTGCGTATATTTCTGCATATGCTAAAAATTACTATGCATTAAAACGTTTTTCATCCACCCTAGTAAACCGAGCTCTTTCATACCTGATATTTCCCGTTTCTTCCACCACAATCCATCCACCCAGGTGAACCGTCATGGTTCCCCTATGTTCGTGTTGTGTTAGATATAGTACTAAAAAAACGCAATGATACGAATAGGAAAGAGAAAGTTCCATTATCCGTTTGCTTTAATATGCGTAGAATAGGACGATATATTACCATATGTATTGTTAGGTGAACCAAAATGTGTAGGTATGAAGCAGCGGTAACCGCGATACGCTAAAATTACAGCTATTTTTGTTTGAAAACATACCTTTGGACGTCAATTACCTTTCTTCGTGCAGGACAATAAGACACTTTAATGTTGTAGCGGTAGAAATTTTGAACATTATTTCTATTGACGTTTAAACATTTCAGAGACATGTTTGTGGGAAGAATTCGCCACTGACCTAGTAAAGAACCTATTTTTCAAAGTTCTTCCTCACTTATAGTGGACAGGTTTCATTTTAACGTAGTTTCTAATGAATATGATAATACGGTTGTTGAAATACATACACAACCGTCCATATACATGGGGACGACTATAAAATTGAGGTTTCTTTTTTTATTTGAATTGAAACAGAGTTGAATTGTAGTAATATTTATTAATAGATGGATATTTGACATCGCAAAAAGAATCTTTAACAACAAGAAAGAGACAGGAAATATTACAAAATCTTAATTTTCTCTAAATTGAATTACGGTCGTATATATTCTTGGTAATCACAAATCCATTATCACAGGGGATAAAACAGTGATTCTGTTTTATGATCCTCCATCGAAGAGGAATGGCGGCGACCTGGTGAACCTCGTCCCAGAAAGGCGAAAGTCGTTCCATCATCGAAAAAGGTGATGGTCACCATATTCGGAGATTAACTTTAAATATATCTGTAAACGGCCGTGTTATGCGTCTTTATACCATAAATTAAGGGACAGTATTCATGCAAAACATCGCAGAAAATTGACTAAAGGTGTGCGACTATTGCACGACAATGCTGCCGTCCATACTGTCACTGTTTCATAAGCTGCCATCTGCGAATGTAGCTTTTAAGAATTGGAACATCACCGTATAGTCCGAATATGACTCCTTGTGATTTAGTTTGTTTTCTAATTTAAAAAAGGCCTTAGGGGATGTCGTTTTAAGGACGACAGGGAGTTACAGGCAGCCGTTGCAGAACATTTCGACGGAAGAACTTCAGATTATTTTTACAAAGGTAACAAATAAAAAATTAATCGTTGTAATAAATGTATAGAAACTAGGGAAAATTACATTGAAAAATAAAATTTGTTATATTGTTCCAAGTTTCTTTTTTCTATATCAGACCGAAAATTTATAGCGCCTACCTCGTATAGAGCGTAATGAATAAATAAACCCTACAAGTATTTCTTTCGACTAGAAGATGGGGAACACGTCAGCCAAATAAAAATTTATTTCGTCAAATTCCTGTCAACTCCAACGTAAACAGAGACATTTGGGAAACACCATGGGGGAACGAAGGGCGAATGCGATTACATGTCCGTCTCTCTCGAGATCGAATCGCTATTACACTCCGAACATTAACGCCGTACGATAGCACTATTATTATTTAAGTGCATCGAGTGCATTCACGCAACTTTATCAAAATAAAAACTCATCAAATATTCACCTCGAAATGAAACAAGTCATGCATTAAAATATCTATACTAGTAATTTATTCAGACCGTATTACGGTAATTGATCAGATATATTATATTCTACGCTGCTGATATTGCATGTAAATAAATAATAATGATATTATATATGAGATTAAAAGTCTATATAGCATCACGAATATTGTTATTGAGCACAGTAGGGATATGTTTTGGGTTTCTATTCGTTTAAGTTTGATTTTGCGTTGGTTATTGTTAATTAAAAGAGTATTCTTGATGTACCAGTCCCCCTGTGTTTGTCTAGTAAAGTTAATATGAAACATTGCGAATGAAACTCTCAAATCAATAAATTATCGACGCTAAATATCGACCCAAATACATTAATACTAAACAGGTGCAGCAAAATTTTGAAAGGCAAGGTAATCACCACATAATATTTTTATTTAATACTTACTTGAGCCTTCGTTGTTTTTAAAAACTTAAGACAGGAAAATATGCGGTAAAAAGTTTGCTAAATATTATGCATCCAATATGCACTAAAAAAATCTCTAAATATGCACATATGATATGCATTTAAGTATTTATATCAATGTGTTTATTAAAATTGTTATTAAAAGCACCATTTATCGATGTTAATGTAGCAAAAATCTCCATTTTTGTGTAGAATTTCGGCTAATTTTTTTCCAGTTAATTCATTGATTTTTCCAATTTTCTCTTCAATAATATCAATTTAGAATGCCAACACTATCACTTAAAGAATTAGTAATTGTCCCCTCAATTATCGCAAAGTTGGATGTAATATATGATAACTTTTTATTGTGGAATTGTTAAAAATTACCTTACA
Source organism: Trypoxylus dichotomus (assembly GCA_023509865.1). NCBI lineage: Eukaryota > Metazoa > Arthropoda > Insecta > Coleoptera > Scarabaeidae > Trypoxylus > Trypoxylus dichotomus. The sequence continues at coordinate 85,877,488 of CM042074.1, read as the reverse complement.
CTTTTCTACGGCAAGATTGTTTGTTGAATCAAAGCTACACACATTTTCTTATGCCTTCGTAATTATCAGCAAGAAAGACAGTACATCAAATCTATGTTCACCATCTTGTTAAAATTGGTTCTGGTGGCAATGGAATCTCGGGAAGCCTATTCGGCAAGCCTATTTAAACCATGGACCAAACATGTACAATAATGCTTAAATTCGGAAAAAGAAATTTCAAACTTTCAGCTGCTTTTAACATAGCGGCGTCAGTTACCATTAATAGAACTTTTTCAAAAGGGCTGGGTAAAAAGGAAAAGCTATAGACTCATTACCGAACCTGGCTACGGTAACATGATTTGGTTTGTCTAAATCATCTACATTCATTAAATATCCTTTAGATTTTTCAGCGCCTTGCTAACACCATCGGTAACATCATAAATTTTGTTAAAGTATTTCTTGCGTGGAGTTGTGAAACTGGGTACGTAAATGGGTTTTTCATCGATTTTGCATTGAATTTTCAAGAATTCTTGAAATATCGAATTGTCAAATTTATATAAAAAAATATTACAACCCAGAAGAAAATTACACAAATCTTTGGAAAATGCTTCTGGAGAAAACTTTCTTCCAAAAGACCATCTAATTATTGCAAAGTTGAAGGAATACTAATCAGTTTTTCAGATTTTATTACAATTTTTTATGAAAATAACAAATGTGTGCATAAATATGCAAGATAATGGTGAGATATGTACGTGCATAGGCACCCATGGTAAAGTGTCCATATGTGCATTGTATGCACTAAACAAATGGTAGAAAACGTATTCTTAGGGTGTGACATGGGCAAGTACAGAATATGGAACAAATATACCAAAAAAACAAAAATATACGTTTTGCATAGAATCCAGTCTTTATTAATAACAACCCTATAATGTACCAGCAATTTTTAAGCCATGACTAAGTTATGATGTCTTCTTTTTCTAAATAATACTTTACCTACTACCATGATAAATTGAGTGTTAGTGTCGTTCTCTCATATACTTTGAGTGCATATCAGTATATCAAACTGATTCTGAATTGCCTGCACTAAATAATTATTTCAAATTTCTTCTACGAAGTACTTTTAGATACCGCCTTGTCTTCTATTTCACTTTTAAATAATTCAACTACGATGCATTAACCAAAGTACTTTCGAAATATTCCATCTAGAATAAATTCCGTGCATAATATAATTATAGGATTTTATGACCCATAAGTCGTACAACTACCCAGTTAGAAGAATAAAAATTGCTGGGAATTCTGTGTACAACTGCTGTAGATAAGATTACGTTACGTGTATTTCTACAATGTCATGCATTAAATTCGTATTATCTCGGCAACTACCTGCCATTGTGCTACTAGTAAGTTCTACCGTTATATACAACTTTCTTCGTAGGATGGACTAATTTCTAAATTTCGCGGAACGTAAGGCAGTCGTGACAGTAATATAATAGCTGAGTAGTGAATATAATGGCGAAAAATCCCGATTACATATTTCATTTACTCGAGCGTTGTCCGCCATTACATTATAATATCAAGAACCGTGAGTCACTCTCTGTTAGTTTTTCTTTTTCATATATGCATTTAAACGACCTATGTATTTCCTGACATTGCAATATATGGTAAACAGTACAGCGTAATGTATGGATTCGTTTGGATTGTAAATGAGGTACATTACCACTAATTACGCGGTATAATGAAATTGATCTGTAGAGAAATGTTCGAATTTTTATATACGCTTTCTTGACTTTTTCGAGTAACGAAATGCTTTTGATTAATTTGTTTCAAAAACAAATGCCGTGTTTCTTATTTTGACCTTTCTAATATATCTTCTAAAGTCGCGAAATTAAACCGAAGAGGTGAAAAAGAAAACATATTTAGCCTCTGGTTCTCTATTCAAAGAAATACGTTAGAACATTTTTGACTTAGAACCAAAAATATTAGTTGCTTACCTTAAAGGAAGGGTACTTTCTTTTATAAACTAGCAGTGTTTCTATATGAATTAGTACGACTGTTAAACTATATTTAAATGAAAAGTCATGAAGCCGTAGTTAATTATTATAGAACGTTATATCACTACTACTAAATTACTTCAATTTTCAAGATTGAATAGTATATTATTGCAGATAGCTTCAAAAAATTGTGTCACATCTATAAATTAGGTTTCACACTTCGCTTAGGTGTAATACTTATATTACCTTCCATTTCGAGTATTAGCAACAGGTCTCTCAACTCTTGCCAAGTTTGGATGATGTGATATATTTCGTTTTTAAATCTAGATGGTCAACAATACGTACTCACAGCATTTCGTATACCAAAATCCATAGACTTTCATTTACTGTTACACCAACTCAGTAGTTATAACACTTTGCACAACATCTTGAAATTAATATGGGGCATTTGTTGGGTTTTTGTAATGTCTTGCCAGCTAGACCACGGAACCTGTAAGAACAACTACTTTTAATTTTCGTAGGATCAAATCTTACCGGGACCGACATTTTGACATTGGTGTTTACAATTTATCTTTATAAAAACGCAGCAAAAACCACATATTAAATCAATTAATTAGAACTTACCGTTAAAAGCAATATTATGTTTGGTGGAATAAAATTTATTCCTATAGATGCCGTTGTCTAACTGGTAAGACACTAACGCGGTTAGTGAAGGTGCGCTGGTTCCGAGAAAACGGAAAATAGCAGTGAGCTATTTCCCTATTTTTTCTGGACAAAAGAAGTTCCTCCAAAAAATATCCATAAAGAAATATCTCCTGCTTAAAGTGAAAAGTGTTTATCGTTTAAAACCGAGTATTACTGGAACGAGAAATTTTCTCAAGGGCGCTCGAAAGTTGTTGACGATCAGGAAAGTGGCCTTCCCGTTCGGGTTGTGACTAATACAACAATTCAACGCGTGCAAGAAACGATTCGAACTGACAAGCGGGTAACAACAGACAGCATAGCAACTGTGATAAGGTATTCTCATGAAAAACAAAAGGATTCGAATGGACTTGTCCTTACAACACCTTTCTCGGCACGTAGAGGGAGGGGAGGACATGCTTAACAGGGTTGTTACTGGTGATACGTCATGGGAGCCCTACTACCAACCCGAAAGAAAGCGTGTTTCTACGCAATGGAAACCTTCTTCTTCACGATCAACAAAAAAATTCGGCTGTACCCTCAGCTGGTAAGGTTATGCATACCGTATTCCGGGATTCTCAAGGAGTGCTTCTAAACCATTTCCAAAATAGAAATAAGAACGTAACTGCTGAATCATGCTGTAGAGTTTTATTGTTGCTTCGGGATGCGATTTGAGGAAAACGTCGAGGCCTACTGATGAGAGGAATATTGCTGCATCACTGTAATGCCAGGCCGCATTTGGTCCCCTTGACTCGGACGAGATTTGCAGAATTAGGGTGGGACCTTCTCGAACATCTGGGTTGCAGTCTCTACCCTGCCCCAAGAGATTATCATCTGTTTGATCCACTCGAAAAGTATTTTGCCGGCAAACATTTCGGGGGTGACAATGATGTTCAACAAGAAATACGCGCGTGGTTCAAACAGCAACCCAAACACTTATACGCAGTAGGCACTGTGGCATTGATAGAGCAGCGGGACAAGTGTATTAATATAGATGGAGACTTTGTTGAAAAATGGAACTTGTTTTCGGCTAACTGCTTCTCTAATTATTTTTATAATAACTTTTTGTGGCCTACTTACTGACTTTTCCTCGTATGTATGTTAAATGACACGAGTTTTAGATATAATACGGTATCTCTGAATATTTTACGGTATTGTAGAACATAAGTGGGCATTATTTGGAATTGCGAAGAATTGGTGTGCTATCCCTATAGAACAGTGCCGCACTAAATTTAAAATTCGAGCATTATGGCATTTTAGAGTATAGAAATTTAGCTGCGAAATTCCTCTTAAGAAAACCTGTAGCAGTTCGAACGAATAACTAGTATGCTAGATTCGTCGAGGCGATTGAGATGCTTGTCTTAACGCCTAAGATCATTTTATTCTACATTAAAAACGAACAAAAGCAACCCCCGCAAATGCAACAGATCTACTTGCAGTTGTATAGAATATCAATACTGTCACGCACAGTCTGCAAAAAGCAGTAAACCAAATACAGAAGTAAACGAGGAATTGACAAATCAAACTTTGCTTAATCTACCAACCACCCTACAGAAACAATGCTAAGTATCCTAAAATTACCCTAAAAGCAAAATTCCATTCGAACCATGTTGAAAAGAATCCGAACATAATTTAACCTTAAGTCTAAGCCATACTGTCTGGTTCTCATGTAGAAATTCTTAGTTTACCGTGTACTTATTACAAACATTTTATGGTACATAAGTTGCACCGAGCTGTACCAAACAGATCGATGTCAGGTGCATATCAATGTTTCAAATTAGAATGGTTCAGAATATAGTGAATGTTGATTGATTGATTGATTAAGAAGTTTGCTGACAAAAACGATGTCACAATTGTTAGTACAGAAAATCTTTTAACAACTTAACTCTTGAATCTGGTTCGAAGATTGAACTCTTAATTAAACTCTCTGAGGAAAATTAATAGTTAGTCTTCAAACTGGTTTAATTGTATTCGTGCCCTTATAAAATCTTATATTATTGGACTTTTTGCGATACTACTTTGGTATCCGGAGTTCATCTAACCCCAACTATATTTTACTCATTGTCTAAAGTAAAAAAGTTAACGATTCTAGAAAAAGACTACAAATTACTCTAGATTTCGAAGGAATTCAGCATTTAAATCCGATGTTTAATCGTGAACATTTATACGATTTTATTCGTCTATTCACAATTCAAAAACATCGTTCGTAATTTTTTATTTCCCTTCAAATACCAAACAGAACGACACCAAACCGTTTAGTCAATCAAAATTTTCGATTTTGCGATACAATAAAACACCTTCAATTACAATTATTCATAATATAAATTTATTATAACAACAAACCATCATACGGGTGATTAATTATTGATGCCGAATTTAAATGAATATCTACTGATGCCGGGTTGATGTAATTTTGATGGAACCGTGATTATACGATATTAATATAAATATAACCGCGTACCTGGCAGCCTCTTCCCTCTTGCGCCGCCGCCACCCCGACATATTTATGCGCATTTGTATTCAGACATGTCAACTGACAATTCGACCGCGTTCAGCCATCATATAATACATGCCGTACAACATTAACGTGCAAAACTAAATAAATCATTAGCTCCGATTTTAATGTATTGCTCGTTGCCGCGTTTTCAAATTTCATGGCGCATTTGTTCCAATTTAGGTGTCTCGTTTAAAATATTTCGCTTTTGGAATTTTAATCTGATTTTAAGATATTTTTGATCCAGCGAAGAATTGATTTGTATTAAGGGGCGTACACAATTGCAAGCGCGTTGTATTTCTAATAATTGGTTTAGATCAGGGGCCTCCAAACTTTCTACCCCTACGGCCATACTGATTACTCATAGAATATAACATTAAACGTCATTATGAGACCAAACATATTCAAAATTACTCAAGATATACAGAAAATGCGCGGACAGAAAATTTGAAGCTTTGAAACGAGGATTGAAATCGCATCAATCTTTGTCTACGAAAGTCAACACTGAACAAGGGGCTGCAACTCGTGCCAGCTTTCGCGTGGCTCCTGAAATCACAAAACGTAGGAAACCATTCACTGGTGTAGAAATTATCGAAGAATGTGTAATTGGAGTAGCCGAAGAGGTAATTTTTTTAAAATGTCAGTTTGTCGGTAAACACCCTGGTTCGGAGGCTATAAGACCCAGAAAATATATCATATCAACTATCTGACAAAAATGAACATCTTCAGTGGTTTTCTTTGGGCTTGGATGAGGCAACGGATGCATCAGATGCTGCTCAGATGTTGATTCTTATCCGTGGAATAGACATGAAGCGTGTGAACAACTTCTTCATATTGATAGTATTCACGGCACGACTACTGGGGAAAATATTTTTAAGGGAGTTGAAAATGCCATTAATAAAAAGAACTTTCGATGGAAAAGCTTAAAATTTATTAGAACTATTGGAGAGAAAAACATGTGTGGTAAAAATAAAGAGGTACATTGTGTCATTCATCAACAGTCCTTATGCGGAAAATGCCTGAAGCTCTAAAACCAGTCATATCAATTGTTAATTTCATCAGATCCACTGGGCTGAATCACCGATAATTCTGCAAGTATATTGAAGAGACAGGAGAAGATCACTTACCATACCATACTGCGGTATCGTGACTTACTTGGGGTAAGGTCCTCCAGCGCTGTTTTAAACTTAGAGCAGACATCGACATTTCTTTTAATGAAGAGCATCGTCCGCTTACCGAATTACAAAATAGTGAATAGTAGTGGAAGTTAGCATTATATTACCGATTTGGCAAAACATATGAATGAGCTGAATTTAAGATTGCAAGGAGAAAACCAGCTTCTCCCTGATGTACACATTAATATCAAATTGTTCCGGCAGAAAATAATACTGTTTCAATCTCAGTTATGTAAAAAATGTTTCACACGTTATAAAACATGTGAAATATTCAGCCACACTACTGAGCTTAAATTTTCCGTCGATTTTGCAATCGAAACTTGCAGTGCTTTATTGTAAATTTTGGTACTCGTTTCTCAGACTTTGATATCATTGCGAATGAAATCCTTTTGATACTGATTTTGAATTTCTAGCCCCGGAACTTCAAATGGAAATTATTGATTTATAGTGTAGCGATATAATTAAGAACAAATATCAAAACTCATCTTTGTTGGAATTTTATGTCTTCCACTGGTACAATTTGATAATTTGCATAAATTTGCTCTTGGGCTGTTTTCTGTTTTTGGTGATACTTACTTGTGCGAAAAAACATTCTCCAAAATGAAGTACACAAAGAATGTTTACAGATCTAAGTTAACCGATGTGCATCTTAAATCTCTTTTAATAATTGGTACAAGTACAATTGGTCCACAACTACCCGCGGTTTCATTCTTTAGAAGGATATATACTTTCCTACTATCCAAACATCGATATACGTCCATATACGATAGTCTTTATCCCAGCATACGAGGGCGACCTGAAATATTTCCGGAATCGACAAGAAAAACACGGTATTGGTGTCGCTTTTAGTTTTATTTTCGATGTAGTCTCCTCGAAGATCAATATACTTTTTCAAGCGGTGTTCCAGTCTCTTCAGACCGTCGGAAAAGTAGGATGTTTCGAGGTCTGACCTCCTCATTTCAGGCAAATCTCTTTCCTCCCACTGATTTTTTCAGGTTTGGTAATAGGAAAAAAGTCGCTGGGGGCTAGACTCGGTGAATATGGAGAATGAGTGACATAGGGCCGGATTGATGACACTAGGAGGCCCGAATTCGGCCCGCTGGCCCTAGTATGGAGATCCCTGGTTTAGATCGTCTTTCTAATTATTATAATTTATGCAAAATAATTTTTTTCCGGCTTAAATTCACAAATGTGTGCGTGCCTTTAAATCAGGCGCAAGGACAGGTGTTGTACTCTAGAACAAAGTACTTAAGCAATGCTGCAAAAGATTGAAAGTAAAGGTATTCATTTGGCTTTTCTACAGAATCATCCTCAACGATTGAAAAAAGTGAAATATCAACTATATGCACCTGCTTGTGCAAATTACTAGTTATAATTTCTTGTACGGACTAACCAAACGTTACCACCATCAGCTGAAATTATTTAGGTGTGAAAGTGCGAAATATTTTCGCGCCTCATTTATTTCCTCTCGATTTGCCGGCCAATAAATTACTCTATCGCTCGAACGCGACCGCAATTTCGAAAAACGAAAACGATTGAGCGGTCGGTTTCGGTGTTAACTAGACGTAATAGCGTATTTCGGAGGCGAAATATACATATATATATATATACGTATGTATATACACCGTCCGTATATAAACGCGTTTATGTATCTACGTACATATATAACCGCAATTCGCGACGGACAAAGCATAAGTCCGGAATCCGCATCGTGGTTAACATACGGGCTTCGCACTAACCCCCCGCGCATTTGCTCCCTTTTCCACTGTTAGCGCGTTCCACGCCTACCAGATCGTCGGAAACAATCGAAAATAGTACAAATAGGTGTAATTATCATGATAAACAAAAACAATTAATCAAACGATTCGTGTAATTTTACGTTGCGCGCAATCAGTGTCCGTAAAATAACAGTTGAAAATTGAAAATAACAGGTGTCAGGATAGTGGCCGAACATGCCGCGTACTTGTTTTGTATACATTTATTGAAGTATTTTACTAGTTGCTGGAGTAAAATTGAACTGGACCTCGCTACATTCACTGAAAGTATACATACACTACCGTCCAAAAGTTTGCAAGCAGCAACGGATTTTACAAAAAGTCACAGATACAGTAAAATTTGATTGTAATTATTAATAAATTTATACATCAAATAAAAATAAATTGATTCAAACTTAATAATATTCATGCATTATTTAAGTTTACTTTGGTCGATATAACTTCCTTTGGCTTTTCTAACCGCTGTACAAATTTTAGTAATTTTTCGAGACAGTCTGCGTGAATTTGTTGCAATGCATTCTGTAAATACTCCCATAGGTGTTGGGTGTTCTGAGATTGCCGCTGTCCAGCTCTTCGATACTAAGCACTGAACTTAACAAAATTATTACGCCAAGAAAGGTAAAGGTTGGCAAACTGCAATGAATATATTCTATCACATATTTACTACAGTTTCCTATTATTGTGCTTGCTATGGTCTAAACAGGACCCTCTTATTTCTTACCTTGCTATTAATAGCATATCGAAGAATAAATTTTGTAATTTCTAGAATGGTGGAATTGCTTCAAGAATATGATATTTGGCTAAATGATAGAGAAAATAATATAATTTTTTAACATTTTGAGCTATCCTGGTATTCTGGGTGCATTTGATCTCTATAATGTTACATATTCTTAGCTTTTCAAATTTCAAGTATATTCACTTATATCGAATATAACACATGGACTGAAAAGTCCTGGGCCTAACAAAGAAAACACGGTTTTTTTGGTTCAAAATTAGCTTTATTCATGAACGTAATCTCCATCAAGACCAACGCACTCATTCCAGCGCCGCTCTAACATTTCAATACCACTTTTGTAGAACGATTTATCTTTTGCCTCAAAATAGGCCTCAGTTTCAGCGATAACCTCTTCATTCGTGCGAAATTTCTTACCGGCGAGCATTTTTTTGAGGTCTGCGAACAGACAGTAGTCGCTGGAAGCCAAATCTGGCGAATACGGTGGATGTGGGAGCAATTCGAAGTTCAATTCATGTAGTTTTGCCATTGTTTTGATTGACTTGTGACACGGTGCGTTGTCTTGATGAAACAACATTTTTTTCTTTGCCATATGCGGTCGTTTCTTTGCAATTTTGGCCTTCAAACGCTCCAATAACGCTATATAATATTCACTGTTGATGGTATTGCCTTTCTCAAGATAGTCGATGAATATTACACCACGCACAACCCAAAATACCGAGGCCATAACCTTTCCAGCCGATTGTTGTGCTTTCGGGCGCTTTGTTCACCAGTTGCACTCAGATGACGATCGTTTTGATTCCGGAGTGAAGTGATGGATCCATGTTTCATCCATTGTCACATATCGACGCAAAAATTCCGGTTTGTTACGTTTAAACATGGCCAAACACTGCTCAAAATCATCAACACGTTCTTGTTTTTGGTCAACAGTGAGCAAACGCGGCACCTACTTTGAATAGAGCTTTCTCATAGTCAAATGCTCATGCAATATAAAGCCAATACGTTCTTTTGATATCTTTACGATGTCGGCTAACTTACGCAACTTCACTTTTCGATCATTCAAAACGATTTTGTGGATTTTTTTGATGTTTTCTAGTGTTACCGCCTCATTTGGACGTCCACTGCGTTCTGTATCATCGGTGTCTGTACGACCACGTTTGAAGTCAGCAAACCAAAGTTTTATTGTTGTTTCTGATGGTGCGGAGTCCCCATAACACTTTTCAAGCCATTGCTTCGCTTGAACGGTATTCTTTCCCATCAAGAAGCAGTTTAAAATTAAAACACGAAATTATTTTTGATCCATTGTTTTGAAAATAACAAAAGTAGCGCGACTCTTAGCACAATAACTCACAAACTAATGAATAGAATATCATGAAATTTTAACAGCTGCCTTTTGAAGGTTAGTACTAACTGAGAAAAAGGTGACTGCAATAGAACTAGCGTCATCTATGTGTTAGGCCCGGGACTTTCCAGCCCATGTGTTAGAACTATATACTACTTATATAGAAATGGATAGATTATAGTAATTGGGTTCCGATGTGACGCCATCGAATTTGGTAGCTTCATCCTGACCACGTCTAATGGAAGAATACCTGACGTGACCGCTCTGAATCGAATTTACGTTATATGTGGTGGAGTACAAAGATTGCACAACATCTTCAACGGTTTTCTGACCCCTTGTTGGTATAGTACAATCGAGTGTACTTCTAGATTAAATCCACTCTTATCGGCATTGAATACATTGCTTCTGCCAATACTAGTGACATCGACTTAGCTTTGTTAATAAAGCTATTACTTAGCAACCGTATGTCTTCCATAGCAGTACTGTGTAGAAAAAGTAATAATTTTTTTTTTATTTTGCATCGAAGATTCATGTCATGCATTACTTTCCCATTATTAATGCTATCTTAATAGGGCCACTTGCCAAAATAGTGATTTTGTTAAAATATAAAATGAAAAACGTATTGTATAAGCATAAGTTTATTTAGAACTGTTTATAGACATCGTCACAACTATATAACTAATACTTTGTAGTGCCTCCTTTGACTCTTATAATTGCTCCTATTCTTTTTGGCAAGCTGTCTATGCAAACTTTAATTGAATGTGTAATTGTAGCGTTGTTTTGCTGCAGATCCTCAATATTTCTTACCAATACGAATACACGCGTGATTTTAGAGCACTCCACACGTTCTCGATTGCATTGAGGTCGGGAAAGTTTCCCGGGCAAGGTAACACTGGCGGAGCGTGCGTTTTCAAAAAATATTATATGGATTTGTCCATGTGGCGTCGTGCCTTATAGTGTATAAATGTTTAGGGACCTTCATTCGGATCTAAATCATTAAAATATGGCATCAAGACATCCTCCAATACACGTTTATATTGGTGCTGATCTATAGTGCCTTGGCAAAAATACAGTGATCCATGATTTAATGTGAATTAGACTCTTATTAATAAAAAAAAATAAAGAAATGTTCAACAATATCAATGGTAATGTCTCTAGTCTGTTATGATCCGCTCGAAATTAAACGCATGTGAACTATAAGCATTAAAGACGCAATTTAAGTACTTTACATATTTAGTTTTAGAAAGAATTACTAAAACACTACGAGACAATTTCGTAATGCACTATTAAACAACTTTACGTAATAACAGCTTATTTATTCGTTGTTTGTCGCCAGTCTCCATGCCCATTACAAAGGGAAAAGAAAGTGACGCCCCGTCATCGTAAAATGTACACAAGAAATGTCGTTAGATGTAAATATAAGCGAACGCGACTAAAATGCAAGTTTGCCGCTTATAACAAATATATATACCGAGCGCTCATTATGCAGGGCGCGAAATGAAATATACATAACACGTTTTCTACATTTCATACACGAAAGTAAACTAAAATTTCTGCATATAGAACTCGTTTAGCGAAATAAGCTTCATAAAGTGTACATATTTTCATATACTTTAAGTGCTCGACGCTCTATTTTAAATTTAAACGCTACCAGGACGTCGGCGCTTCACTCATTTTCCCATCTCAGCCGGCCTTTTTCTACGTGCTTTACATGTATTTAAAACACAAATGTACGTATTTGAATTGTAGACCTCTTTGATTGTCGAAAACAGCTCCAAGTATTCTAGTCAATGTCACAAGTATAGTTGTTAATTTAAATTGGATTGGATAGATTGTCATATCGTCTGAATTTTGAATTCTACGCATCACCAGTTTTAATAAGGCTTATGATTTCTAATGGATTTTCCATTCTGTGTCGTTAAATGAAAGATAACTTTTCTCTAAATGTGAAGTGACGTGATGCTAATGCAGCACTGTCCTGTAAGTAAAGGAAAATTTATTAAAATATTGATCTAATGTTACTATCGTTCTGTAGTCTTTATTACTGGACAAATGACAAACAAAAATTATGAAGAAAGTTGATCAAACAGGTTGGAAGGTCTTGACGCCAAAGTAAAAGGGAATATAGCTACTATATTCATCTTGCTTTCAAATTAAGTTGAAATAAAGAAAACACCGCATTGATCTTTCCAAATTCTAGAGATTCTAAGTGCACATTAAAAAATTGAAAGCACCTTTTGAATATAAGTTAATGAGATCTCTTAAGTGCAATATTTTCCAACAATGCACTGAAAGAAAAAAATACTTACAAATAGCATAATCATTGGTTAGAATCTGAAGCTGGAAAATTACCTCACTATATTATTCGAGTACCAGCAAGATAGTTATTGTTTACGATAAATGCATTTGCAAATGTAGCACCGTTTATATACTTAAGCAATGGAATCCACTACGGAAACTTTATTTTTGATTGTATTTATTAGTGAATACAATTTATTGTTCCTTGGAAAGAAGTGTTAGTGACATATTGCAACATTTTAGCAATATAATGTTGAAATATCTCACTGGACAACATACCAAGAACTATCACAACTTTTGGGTGTAATTTTTTAGAAAGTAAGGGCTTTAAACTACGCATGAAACTCGCTATATTATCAATTATACTGTTACACTATTACATTTGTGTTCGATAGATAAATCTGTTTCCTCAGTGTAGGTAATAATAAGAAAGTAACCAGGTACTACTGTAGCTCTATTAACTACTTAACTGAACCAATGCGTTACTTTTTGGATCTGCAAGATTTTCCCTCGATGTAGATGGAAGTCAATAACACATGAGCTGAAAAGTCCCGGGCCTAACAAACAAAACACGGTTTTTTTGGTTCAAAATTAGCCTTATTCATCAACGTAATCTCCATCAAGAGCAACGCAATCATTCCAGCGCCGCTCTAACATTTCAATACCACTTTTGTAGAACGATTTATCTTTTGCCTCAAGATAGGCCTCAGTTTCAGCGATAACCTCTTCATTCGTGCGAAATTTCTTACCGGCGAGCATTTTTTTGAGGTTTGCGAACAGCCACTAGTCGCTGGGGGCCAAATCTGGCGAATACGGTGGATGTGGGAGCAATTCGAAGTTCAATTCATGTAGTTTTGCCATTGTTGCGATTGACTTGTAACGCGGTGCGTTGTCTTGACGAAACAATTTTTTTTTCTTTGCCATATGCGGTCGTTTCTTTGTAATTTCGGCCTTCAAACGCTCCAATAACGCTATATAATATTCACTGTCGATGGTATTTCCTTTCTTAAGATAGTCGATGAATATTACACCACGCACATCCCAAAATACCGAGGCCATAACCTTTCCAACCGATTGTTGTGCTTTCGGGCACTTTGGACGAGGTTCACCAGTTGCTGTCCACTCAGATGACGATCGTTTTGATTCCGGAGTGAAATGATGGATCCATGTTTCATCCATTGTCACATATCGACGCAAAAATTCCGGTTTGTTACGTTTAAACATGGCCAAAACACTGCTCAGAATCATCAACACGTTCTTGTTTTTGGTCAACAGTGAGCAAACGCGGCACCCACTTTGAACAGAGCTTTCTCATAGTCAAATTCTCATGCAATATAAAGCCAATACGTTCTTTTGATATCTTTACGATGTCAGCTAACTCATGCAACTTCACTTTTCGATCATTCAAAACGATTTTGTGGATTTCTTTGATGTTTTCTGGTGTTACCGCCTCATTTGGACGTCCACTGGGTTCTGCATCATCGGTGTCTCTACGACCACGTTTGAAGTCAGCAAACCAACGTTTTATTGTTGTTTCTGATGGAGCGGAGTCCCCATAACACTTTTCAAGCCATTACTTCGCTTGAACGGTATTTTTCCTCATCAAGAAGCAGTGTAAAATTAAAACACGAAATTGTTTTTGATCCATTGTTTTGAAAATAACAAAAGTAGCGTGACTCTTAGCACAATAACTCACAAACTAATGAATAGAATATCATGAAATTTTAACAGCTGCCTTTTGAAGGTTAGTACTAACTGAGAGAAATGTGACTGCAATAAAACTAGCGTCATCTATGTGTTAGGCCCGGGACTTTTCAGCTCATGTGTTATATACTGCTTAAGTTTTATACAAATAATGTTTTACCAGATACTGCGGTAACTGTCAATTCTATAAGTAGCATAAATTTCCCCTGAATTACATACTCCACCTCCTCACGTTCATTATCCAATCTCTTTCTTGTAGCGCACCGTAATTAAAGGCGTTTATATACTGCCTCTAATAAATAGAACGCGGGAAAATCAAATATCACAACGTTGACCGCATTATCCAGCCAGATACGACTGCTACGAAACGGTCACAATCAAAAGAATTATCGTTCGAACAGGAGGCTTATCATTAAACAAAAGGCGAGCAAGGCAAGACGTCGTATCGTGGCAACGTTGCCACGGTACGACGTCGCGCCGCGGCATAAAATGAACCATAGAGGGAACCGACCTATCGGGGTGTATAATTAAACGGTACTTATGTTTGTAATTTATTATCTTCTGTGTATAATTTGTGTCTGTAATTAACAATAATAAATACCTGGACATTCGCTGGGAGCTTTGGAAGGCACGTTGGGTTGTATTCTTCGGTGGATTGTTAATATTTTATTCGTCCTTCAAAGACAGCGTGTGTATGTGCAGGAATACGAATGGTGTGTGTAAATGTATCTTGTACTTTAGTTTCCGATAATAACTGGAATTCCGCTGAAGGTATGCTTATAATTAAAGAGACCTGATTTAATATATCGGCAACTAATAGTAGTAGAATTTCAAATTTAATTGTAGTCGTTCTATTAGTAACTATGGAGTGATTTATTTTATTTTTCAGTCAGGGTAAATATTGCTAAAAAGATTTACAATATAATAGATAAACAAAATACAAATACGATTTACTGGCTGAGTACAATATAAATTTTAACAAAATGAATATGTAAAATACAATTTTAATTTGGGGATAAAATACACAGAATTTACCCTCACCATGCAAGACATTTTAAATTTTCACTAATGAAATCAATTCTTTTTTAGTATTTTTCAACGCAGAATATATTCTTTCAATATCGTAACTAGTACCATATAATCGATTAAAATTACCCTCTAACAAGCCATGAAATTTTACTTCTTAAAAACGTGTAAATTGACTTATTCTATGCCGTCAGTGACAACGCTTAAGTGTAAGTGGTTCAGTTTATGTTACGCCGTTGACATGTTGTTGTCAGACTTGGACACATTACAAACGTATTTTATACGTCTCTGTCAATTCAATACTCACTACCAACAAGATATTTATACAATTTATATGATCATATAGTATTACTATTAATATTAATGAAACGGGTCTCAGACACCGTTGTTCTTAGTCCGTACGGTCTATGGCACATAAATTATACCAATATCTATAAGCATTTTCAGATCTAAATTGTAATCTAACTATTTATTTTTTTAACTTCTGACTATTGTCTTCAACAGCTTGATTTTTCTAAAATAAATGTCATACCACCAACTGTAGATACACTCCCTTGTACCTTATTGCTTAAATATATTAAAATATGCGTATTTATTATTATTATGTGTTACTCCAGATATTAGTATTGTAAATTTTAAACAACTTTTTAATGTAATTGAGTAACTCGACATCAATAACAATAGCCGAATATTTATTGTGAATGATTTTAACGTATGTACTTCATTTCAACAATGAGAGCATAAATGATGCCCAATATCATATAGTAAACAATTTCATGAGCTTTTTTCACGTATACCAAGCTAATGCTGTATAAAACTATATCAAACGATTGCTCGCTTTGTACCAGTGTAAGCGATCTAACCTCCTATCTCCCACTTTAGCTTACCTACACATCCAATTATAGCCATTTCATTTCTTGGCCCTCAAATTCAAATAGTAATACCATAATAATCCATGTCTTCTCATACCGCAATAGCTTTTGCCAATTACATGGGGCATCGATCGGCCATGAGCTATTATTTCGCCTGCGCCAGTGGTTGGTCCCAAGATATTCCTCCTCAGCATTCGCCATGCAGTGAGGAATACCAAAGAAAACGTCAATCCTAAGAAACATCCCCAGGGGTCAAGCCCGAGACCCTGAGACTAATAACCAAATGTGATTTGTATGACGCACAATATCAAGATAATTGCTCATTAAGGACATTAATCATGTTTGCGAAGTCTCTTACGCGAAAGTGCATGAGTTTTTGATGAATTTAAGGCGCCTTAAAATAAATAATTGTTATCCTACTTTGGTTTACTGAAACTCCTCTACGAAACATTAAATTAAGGAGCAAATACAGACTCAAACACGAAGGATATAAATGAACTGCTGACTTTGATAGGTATAAACAACTGGGTGATATTGTTAGGTGTGTTCAGAATTCAAATTATCAAAACAGATCCCAAAAAGTTTTGGTAATTTTTATCTTCTAAAAGAAATTCTTCTGGTATCCCGAGTAATATATGAAAGGATAGTGTATACTAAGCTCCGGCCAATACGATTTCTTATAACAACGATTGCAAGGACTATGTGGTTGTATAATTCACAGGTATCGCAGTAAACTCCACTCCAAAATTAATAATTATTATATATTAAATACTATATTACATGCTGAATAGAGAACTACCTCCAATTTCACATTCGAATCTGCTTGATTTATTATTGTAATGCCCTGTTAAAGATACGGTTCGTTTTCGTTCTTTCCTTTCCCGAAAAGGCACTGTTGGATATCTCTGTCTTGACCACCCAATAGGTTGTAAAAAGTTATGTGTTTAAAATGTATTTCTTAAAGAACTTTTAGAACCTGCGCAGGAAATATTGCAAATGCGATATATTTTTACATTCAGTCAGTAACAACACGGTTGACCATAGTAGTCCACGTAGTCCTGAAACGGTGCGTTCCGGATAATTATTAATTTGTGTGGATTGGAATTTGCACAGGTGATCGAAGTTATACTGCAGTGAATCCTCTAATATCTTCTGTCTGGACATAATCTTTTCCTGTACATGGATGTGAAGTGTTGTCCAGCAAAACTTCTAGATCTGGTAAGGGGCAGGTACAGTTGTGATGTTGGGACATGCCAGACACAAAATTTATTGAGGCGACTGTTGTTACGGTCTTTTGAGCAATTTTTAGCCACTATAGTCGCGGTTAGTAAGTCGAACTGGTACAAAGTTGCAATATTTTAGGTACATGCAGCTGAGAAAATTTTATTTATTTTATTCATCATCTAGAAGAGATTTTAATTGATGAATGAAATATTTGATTGATACCTGACATCATTAAACAGAAATTAACGATCTCCAATTGTAACTGCTTAAGATAAAATTTGGAAAATCGTTTCTTAGTTCCTAAATCATCTTAAAATGAAAACTTCTTAATCATATCAGCAACAAATCCAAGCATAAACTGTCAAATTATAATCTTTATAACCTTATATTGAAACAATTTTCATTAACTTACAATAGAAAGCTCAAATAAGTAATCCATTTTCACCGAATCAGATTTAATCAGAAGCATTTGAAAACATATTCTTTTACTAACGATTATAACCTATTTAATGAAACATACTCATTTAAAGAACATAAAACCTCAGTAGTTGTGTCACTCCATCCCGAGTTAAATTAGAAGCTGTTTGGATATCGTATGGACCAGGTTATAAAAGTTCTTATAGCAGGCTTGCATTCGCCGCATTAATTAGACAATAAATAATACCAGATGTCCGTTGGAACAGTTAGTACGTAATTTAATTACTGTTATACAACACCAGTAGTAAGTATTAGTTATACTTCGTGTATACATAGTACGATTATAATAAGAAAAGGAAACCCTATGATATATACATCTTATGCATTTCTGGACGTGGAGAAAGGAGCGGAAATCTAATATTTGTGATCATGAAAGGGGCTAAATTATAGGTCTAAGTTATACGTACATGCATACGTGTGTGGTCGAGATAAGACTGAAAATACGACTGTAATCATTAAAGAGAATTTATTATGCTCCTAGTTTTGGTTCGTGTAAAATACTGCGTAGTTATTTATCATGCTTGTTTGAACAAATGGGTGTGGGGTATATTTTTTTCAGTGTTAATTCCTTACGTTGAATAGGGAAATGAAAGTAGCTAAATTAATTTATATATATATCAGCTTTCGTTAGTTCTAGGCGACAAGTGGGACCCCTCTTAGCCTTTATAACATATTTTTTAATCTAAAGATTAAAAGGGAAACATTTAGGTGTTCAAAGCGATGCGTTCCTTAAGACTTCGTGTTGTAATAGTAACATCCTTATTCGAAAAAATAGGAGTACGCAGATTCGAAGGTGGTGAAATTTTTAAATTACAAATTAATTTGAACCTGAGGTACTCCAATGGAGGTGTCAATAACTGTCTCTTCTTCTTGTAAATATTAAGCAATATATTCATATAATAATAATAAGTAGGTATACGCGGTTTGGAAATTATTGTTAAGTATATTCCAAACGGAAAACACCGTTGAAATACAGTATAAATAAATGGAAGCAAACGATTAGTATCTCTCATATTAGGGTCGTATCTTATTACTAAATTCAGTAAAATGCTTGTGCTTTTAAGGAATTTAGATTTTCATTTGCATGGAGCTTTTTCTGGACGGTTGCATATCGTATCGCTACTGTGAGAATGATGATTGTGCTCGGACGGCGTATACCCGCCTAGCAACCTTTTACTAGAAATCGGACCCCGAGCGAAGACTGTGACCAGTCATAGAACAAGTAAATTTGTAAAAATTTTGAATACACTTACGCCACTAGTGGATATGCAGGGAACCTGAAACTGGGTGCATAGGGTATTGTGTTTTATATATATATATGTAGCAGATTTGTACATTGGTTAAAATAAGAGTAATAAATGCGCCATCAAACGGATGTGCAGGAAACTAAAACATTATGGTGGTCCCTGTATTTATTTTCTCCCCTCCGACAATCACTCTTCTCACAGCAACATGAAATGTCGACTCACGCAATTACGACGCGGTTTCAACCCGGAAACGTAAATTGATGTAATATTCATTTTTATAATACAAAAACTCTTTGAATAGCTGAAGACGAACCCCGAAAGATAGTTTCGTATCTTTTTTTTTTTTGGAATGATGTTCAACATAATTTTACTGTTAGTGATGTATTAAAATTACACACATGTTTTAGATTTCTCATTGGGTAGTACATACGGCGTAAATTGCGGGCAAATTTGATCGATGTGGCTGTACCACTACTTTCCTAAAAAATTGTACCTAATATTTTTAAATTTCTGATTAATAGTAGTTTTTGATCATTTGGTATTATTGTGGGAATGTCGTATTTCACAAAGTTGTTTAAAGAAATTACTTTGGTTTTATCTAGGTTAATTAAAAACTTGTTAATAGATCTTAAAATCGATGTGGTATTATCCATAATTTTACTTACAACATTTATGTCATCAGCATATAAATTCATGGCCAAATTTTAACCTGCTAATAGTTGAGTAAAACTACCAGGAAACCTCCTGGCAAGCTCTATGTTAGGGTGAACACAGCGCGTTGTACGCACTTCTAACCAATATATACTGGATGATCCACAAACCCTAGTTGGTGTGCTAGTAGTCATCTTTAAATTGTACAACGGCACCGTATATTTAACAAAAATATCAATTAGAATTTTCTCACAAAATTAATTTTTTTCATTTTTTTATAATACTTTAAAACTGCAACTTTTCGAAACACAAAGGAACATCTGAATTTGTTAATCTATAGTGACAACACTATCAACGGCGATTTCTCCAATTTACCCGCACAATTTTCAAGGTAATATTCACAAGCAATATTCGACAGAAACACACTTTAATTAAATCATTAATAGCAGATTCTTCGAGGTGGTCTTAATCATGTGAGCGGTAGCGTAGTTAGTGGCTGTTGTTTACTATACATATTTAATTTAAAAACGAGCATCGCCACCCCAAATTTGGTTTTGATTTTAACCCGGTATTTGATTATGTAATTTACTCCGCTCTATAATTCATAGATTTCGTTCGCGAAATTAAAGCAGATCCCGCGTGAAAATATCATCAATTTAAAATCGACTAATTTGCGTAAACCTGCGGCGTGTACACCTCGATACCTCGAAATTCGTTTCGGTCATTAAATCACAAATTTGTCGCGCCGATGAGATGAATAACGCTGACACTACATGCCGAACGCAGTAATCATGCCGCGGTAACAATATCCAATATGTTATAACTCGTATATTAATAACGAATAAAAAGTTAGATAACATTAAAATTACGTGCATGAGCTAGTATACCAGTATCTGTAGTTGTGATATACAGGATGTCTTTGTAATAAAATAAAAAGCACGGAAAATGAAAAGCTGTAATTATAAAGAACATAAATCCAAAAAAAGAAAAATGAGTCAATTACGACGCAAATATCAGAATTAAAAAAAAAATCTAGGGCATTGCAACATGTACCACCTATGGATGCAGGATATGTATACATGATACATTCATTGTATACATACACGCAGACTGCATACACTACAATAATATACGAGGGGAGGTCCAGAAGTTCGTGGAATGAAAGGGTTTTAAATAAAATAAAACAATAAATCTATTTTTCCTTTTCAATATAATCACCCTTAAGCACAATACATTTATTAGATCTATGAATTAACTTTTCTAAACCATCATAAAAATATTTTTTATCTTTCGCCTCAAAATGGGCCAAAATTGCCTCCTTTATCTCATTGTCGTCGGAAAACTTGCTTCCGCGTAAGTCTTTTTTTAAATTGGGGAACAAATAAAAATCACTAGGTGCCAGGTCTGGACTGTAGGGTGGATGGACTATTGATTGAAAGCCTTTGCTCTTGTGAACCGGCGAATTGTCTTGCAAGAGCAACACACCCTTGGTCAATTTTCCTCGACGTTGTTCCTTGATGGCCTCCTTTAATTTTCCTAATATCGCTGCGTAATATTCTCCGGTTATGTTTCTACCTTTTTCTTTGTAATCAACCAATAATATCCCCTCACAATCCCAAAAAACAGTAGCCATCAACTTTCCAGCCGATTCTGACACTTTAAATTTCTTTGGCGGTGGTGTCCCCTTTTTATGCCATTGCATGGACTCCTGTTTGGATTCAGGCTCAAGGTGATGAACCCATGTTTCATCTCCGGTAACAATCCGCTCCAAAATCTGTGCAGGTTTGTCTCCACACAGCTTCAAAAATTGTTTGGACGCACAGACGCGCTGCTGTTTCTGCAGCGGCGTGGGCATTCTCGGTACCCATCTTGCACTGACTTTTGTCATACCCAGGTGGTCATGTAGCATACGCAAAATGGTGGTATCTGATACTCCAACTAATGCAGATAATTGTTTCTTCTTCATCTTGCAGTAGAAATTTTTGCACTTTTTCAACGATGTCTGTGGTGAGCTCAACTGGCCGTCCTGAGCGGGGGTCGTCTTCAATCGACTCCCGACCATGTTTAAAAAGACCATGCCACTTATAAATCATTGATTTACTAGGGCACTGTTCCCCATAAACGGTTTCCATTTCATTCAATATGGTTTCTTTCCTTGCTTTGTAAGGAACTTCATCACAGCACGATGTTCAATTTCCTCCATAGTTTCAGTTTTCTTCCGGATTGACAATAATATGCCTATGTACGAATATTTCGACTGTGGATAATTAAAAAAAACATTTTAAACATCTTCATCATTTTGCTCATGTCTGCAACGGAATTTTCGCAAAATATTTTGAATTTGAGTCTAATAAAATTAGATTTTTTCATTTTTCATAGTTTCATATTTTATTTCATGGACGCCCTGTGCACTAATTTGGAAATTAGGCTATCACCTATTTCTGAAGTTCTAATTTCGAAGCTTGCAAGGAATTGTTAGTTGGATAAGTGTTCCAAATTAAGTATGTGACCACCTAATAAATCGATCAACAAACTCTAAAATAGGTCAAGTTAACTTTCTGTTAAGAAAACGATTTGCAATACTTAACCAAGCGATAATCCAAAGAGTATGTGCAGCTACCCAATCAAGGTCAAGTGAAAATTGTATCTATAACCGAAACAACATTACATATTATTTACATGACACATAAACAGCTCTAAACTTGAACCTCTTTCATTATTTGTGGTGCAGTGCACATATATACTACAATAACAACAAACAGGAAACTCACATACGTGTTATAACCGTTAACTTTGCTCTGATCTGTATATATTTACACTAACGCCTATAATGACACACGCAACGATATCTTCTCTAAGACTTAGATCATTTTGTCTGTAAGTTTATTCGTCGACAGAAGAGAAATAACAGTTTAACACATTGAAAATTTATTCTTTTATTATTATTTATCTGTTCAGTTATATTACGAAGCTTTCAATTTATCACCCTATTTGTTGTAGGTATTTTTATGTCATTCCAAACGTATAATAACAAAATCGAATTTTATGAAACGAATTTACCAAAAACGTCATTCCATATTTTATTGGTATTTATATTCCACTCGCGCAAATTACACGCATAGGAACAACTTCACCTACACACGCATACATACGCGCGTCCGTTAAATGCTAAAAATGATAATAACTCAATCGGTGTCGTTACGCGTTCGCTCAAAAATCAGATAAACCGGACAATTTTCGAACAAATTCATTTGAAAGTGATGCACACACAACGCACACTATTGTCGGTCGGTTCGCGGCCCGCGGTAATGATATTTAACTTTAACACTTTTTAATAGATTTCATCAAAGCCATTTGTTCGAATTCTGCAATCCATTAATCGACATTACACGCCACAATCAGTCGCGCCATTTGCCAACGTATGGAAATGATGCGACCCACTCACACATCTAGCACCCGATCGAAAAACGAGTTTTTCGGGGTGGTCGCGTATTATGTAATACGAGTGATACTATGGAGAAACAAGTGTTGATGCCGCTGTAGACGTTATCAGCTTGATCGAGCAAGCTACACTGGAACCTCCATAAATTAGATGAGGTTAATCTTCAAGCAGCTACTTACTGAGAAGTGTGTTGTTGTATATTGACGTGTTTATTGATGGTCACTTAAAAGAAACGATGCATACAACCGATACACACACAGAAAATGGGTTTCTACATTTAAGAATTTATTATTTCTTGAGTAAATCTATTTAAACCAAGTGATTTCAAGTATTGCGAAGTTTGTGGGATTCTACAATACACAAACGTATGATTTAAACTCCAAACCAGCCTGGCGTTGGTAGGCATAATATGAAAACCATACTATAGATGTGTATTCCAAACGACTCCTAACCAATGAATAGTATAATGTTTTTACTGTAGCTATATTACGAAAATTATAACAACACCGAATTACAAATCCAAGTAGCCGAAGCAGAAGGGCACACTGCACTTATATGTGCAAATGATAAATGGCTGTTAAACAGGATACCAACATCTTTTACCATAGATGTTCCGGTAACAACTTAAAGAATAGCGTTTTTTGGATTTGGTGTATGATACAACCAGACACTTTTTAATATTTAAAGATATTCAATTTACACCAATCATTAACCTTTAATAATTCACCATGCAGAGCTATGCAGTCATCGATCGAGTTAATTGACCTATACATTTTTAGATCACCTGCATATGCAAGGTAATTGGTGTCAAGGTCTAAGAGCAAATCATTTAAATATGTATTAAGAAGCAAAGGCCCCAAGTTAGATCTTTGGGGGACACCAGAAAAAATTGGAAATATATCTGAGAAATGTCTATTGTAAAAAACATATGCTATCCGGTTTACCAGATACGATCTTATTAACTCCAAAAGTGATGGGCAGAGACCAACACATTCCGCCTTAGCTAACAGCAGCTCCTGATCTTTGAAATCGAATGCGTTTGAGAAGTCTGTGTATACAACATCGGTTTGTTTTTGGTAATCCATAGCTGATGAAAGATACTGACTTATAAAGGGCGTTTTTTATAGAGGTATAAAACTTTGAAATGGAATAAAATAAAGTCAGTAATCATGGCTCTATAGCGGTCACCATTGACTGTAACACTCTGACCAACATCGTTTTTAAAGAAGTACGGACCAATGATTCCACCAGCCCATAAAGCACACCAAACAGACAGCTTCTCTGGATGTAACAGTGTCTCAACATACACTTGAGGATTACCATCGCTCCAAGTACGGCAGTATTGTTTATTGACGTATCGATCAAACAGAAGTAAGCTTCATCGCTAAACAAAATTCGCTTATGAAAATCGGGATCAACGGCAATCTTGTTTTGGGCCCATTCACCGAATCTACGCCTTGCTACGTGATCGTGTGGCTTCAATTCTTGCACGAGTTGGATTTTGTAAGTACGCAAACCAAAATCTTTCATAAAGTGGGTGGATACATATCCCATTCCTGTGATCGATGGCGGATAGACTGATTCGGGTCTTCCTCTATGGACGTAGTGCGCGATACGTATTTCAAACAGAACCATGATTTTCAAAATAAATTTGCACAATTTGGAAGCGTTGTTCAGCCGTCAGTCTGTCCGTGTTGAAATGCCAAACCAAACTAAACATAAATCACTTGACAGCTGACAAAATGGCCGCCAGTTAAAAAAGTGTTGCCAACTTAAAGTTCTATACCTCTATAAAAACACCCTTTACATACTAAATTTGTTATAATAGATCGACCAGCAATGTACCCATGTTGATGCATGGACGAAAAAGGTTGTTCATATCTATAAATTCTGTTACATAATATATGTTCTAGCGCTTTACCAAAATTACACAATATTTATCATTTCCTAAAGTTAAGGTATTTATTAATCGGAATAATATCTCCTGAAAATGTTACAGAACGATCAATAATTATAATGAGGTATTCCTTCCATCTCGATTTCTCCATAAAAAATTCCAACGGCAATAATCCGCAATCCATTCTCCGATAGTACCCGCCCGCTCCGTCCGGTCTTCGGCTTGAGCCGACGGGAAACCGACGCGCATCCCTTTGCTTCTGCATTATCGTGAAGTCTGGTATAAAATAATTGCGCTCGTAATTTAATTGAAATATCAATCAGTCAGCAATCGAAGTGCTCTTTAATGCATTTCTGTCTGCACTACTGCGGCACTATCGGTACGGCATGATGGCGCGGAGTAGTAGAGCACGATGGCAGTGGCGGCCGTGCATTGCCGCTACTATGCACTTTGAATAATTTACTAGACATTAGCACTCCACCTCGTGTTATCGTAAATGCTCTCCAGCGACTCCCGATTTACGCGATACTCCATCTAGATGGCGCGCGATGGAGTCAGAGGCGACCGACATCGTGCAGCCCTTTATATTAGGCGTATCCGGGGTGCCTTTGATGTCTACCGATCCGAAACGCATCGCTTATGGCCTACATGCAGTTGCTGTGATTCCTTCATGCCCGGAAGTACGTTTTCCATGCATTGATCCTTCGATATCTAACAGAAAAGAATTGATGGTGGTGAGAAAGATACTTAAACGGTATCCGATACCGCGTTTTGATTGTGACAATGGTAAGCTCGTTTGAAGTTTTCTATGAACTGCTATGAAAGCTATTCGTTTCATCTATCTCTTTTGCCACTATAAATGTATTGTGAATTTATATATGAACGAGTGAAAAGATTCGTTATAAGATTGATCACACTAAAACCTCTTTCCACGACGTATGAAGATAGAGAAATAACCAAAAACTGTTTTACAATAATCCAGACCAGCAGGTAACGGAACCAGACGGTTCCTACTTATATTTCGGTAGCTCATCTTGCCTTAATTCGAAGGCTCAGTACACTACCAGATGTACACTGTTAAGAGAAACAAATTAAGTCGATATACTTCAAAACATTTAGTCAGTTCTATTTACTTCCACAATCTACCGAATTGTTGCTTATGACTGTGCTGGATGTTTTAAAAATTATGATGTTATTCTGTTGAAGTTAGGTTGAGTTATGTTGAAGTTAGGTTTAATTCTGTTAAACTTATGTTGTGATTTTAATGAACTTGTGTACTGAATAGAGTACCAACGTGTACTGGTCATATAGTGTACTCTTAGTTATTTATAAACAACTAGGTTTTGCATTAATGAGCAATTCTATGCTACCATCGTGGCAACGTCTAAACGGCAGAAATTTTGTATTCATGAAGGACAACGACCTCAAACACTCAGCAGTGATATGCAGTGATTTCTTAAATGAATAACAAGATAGTGGCACTTTACAAATAATAATATTGCTACCGTAAAGCCTCGGTCTAAACCCCATCGAGCAGTTATGGGACGAATTGGATGGGGGCGTCCGAAAAGTATATCCTACCTCCATAAGCCACCTGTGGAACATATTGCAAGAGGAATGGACTAATACGCCAAATAGAATGTGAAAGCTTTGCGCAAAAGGGAGTTTCTTTGCTGAACGGAATGTTTGAGAAGTTCTTGCTTATTTTTCGTTAGAATTACTATTTTTCACTATTGCACTTCAATTTAATTACTAATAAAATGCAATTTTAAGTTTTGGAAAAATTAGTGAATATTTTCTCGTTCTTTTTAAAATTTGTTTGAGTGTCCGAACTAATATGGGCGGTAGTGTATTTTCGAACCTTACGATGTTGCAACGTCTGAATCATAATATTTAAACAAAATTTCAATTTAAATTGTGCCAAGTAAAATGGGTTTTGACTTAACGGACACAAAGTAGGCTTCAGGCATTCATATGTACCACCTTGGGAAATATAGCTCTCGATAATGCGTCCCAAATTTAATCAAATAATCGTATACTTAAAAAAGGCTGTATTTATGGAGTAAGACACGTAGTATATTCATTTTTGATTTCTTAGTCAGAGTTGGAATGATTCACACTCCAGTACAGCGGTTGCTAATAGTTTTCCTCATTATTAATCAAATCTAGGACAGTCACTATATATGTATATACGACTGAAATTGCTTTAGATTCTGTGAAATCCTTTCCAACAATCATCCGGAATTAATCTTCTGTAGCAACAAAGTGACCGTTTATTATTCACGGAAAAACAATGAGGTAGTAAATAAATCCATCCATAATATGCATGCGTAAATACGAACACAGTCGCACCAACACCCGTACAGACAGACTCGCATACAGAACCAACGGAATTCTGAACCCCCGACATTAAGGTAAAAGGTGGGCGGTTATTATGAGCGAAATATCAAAAGCGATCGGGAGGCCATCTGCCGACGGCTTAAAACAAACATACTCGCGAGGCCTATTGTTTTAGATTTCAACATTACCACTTAAACGTGTGTTATTAAATTGTTTTATAACTTCCGGCCAGCGCGACCCGAGAATGCCAGCCAGTTGTATTGTGTTATATCTATGCATGCATGTATAAATTTTAAACGCGAAGCCTTTTTGCCGCTGCTTCTTCTCCTTTTTAACTACCTATTTCTTCTTTTTTCCTTCCCATCCTGACGACATCGCCCGTTCGATATATTCTGCTCTTTTAAGCTGGTATTTATGACCGGGTAATTTATGTTAAAAATATGTTGATGATAGCCTCTTTTTCTTGTTCCTCTTGCGCTCTCCTTAAGTATCGAGGGAGTGTTGTTGTTACACTCGAATAACGTACACTCGTGTTAGGTGGATCGTTATCGCGGACCCCATCGGGTGAGTAAAGCAGATGGCTCATCATTTTAACTTTATCTGAGACACCACAATTGGTCATTGTTCTTTTTGGTACGGTTTGGCGTACATCTTGATATTGTAAAGTATACCAGATAAGAACGTAAAATAAAAAAGGAGATGGACGAAAATGTATGGTAATAGTCGCATAATGAACACCAGGACCTGTTAGGTTTTCCGTGAGCATTTAGATTCCTTGATTGTTTCCGTTCTACGCCGCATCCGGTTCTTAATCTCTTAGTTTATATTTTCTCCGTGTGTTTAATGTGCAACATAACGGAATTGAAGGAAGAATTGAAGAAATGTGTGAAGGAAGAGGTAAATATTGGAACAACGTTTGGAGAAATATAGTTTCTATTGTAATTTCCAAGAGCACTCGAATTTTGATGATTTTTCAAACGGATATCTGCAAATAAAGAACTTAGCATGCGGTTTATGAAAAATTTAGCCATCTCCCAGGAACTGGATCTGTTCGGCCTCTACTACTAGGAATAAGACACACGTTTTCTGATTCATACTTTAATAACTTAATATGACAATTGTTTTACCACATAATGGTTATTAAAATGCAAATCATAAAACTTGCATTTTATAAGTACATATAAAATAAAACAAATTTCGTTATTTTGACTTCAAAATGGTATCGTACGTGGTCAAAAATATGAAAATATTGATTTTGAACCGACATCAAAAGTAAATTTTTGATAAATATTCTGAAAGTATTCTCTCCGTATTTTGCAATGTTGTCCAAGATATGAGGGTAAGCTGAAAAATTCGGTAACTAAAGCATAGCAAATGGCAATATTTGAATGAAATGTGTTTTATTTTTTGACATAATCTCCTTCAAGATCAGTACATTTATTTATTCGGTGCTCAAGTTGCTTTATGACTTCACAGTATTCATATTCCTCGAGCTCCTCAAAATAGTGGACCACGGCAGCTATCAGCTCCTTATGCGAAGCAAATCTCATACCACCGAGATGTTTTTTAAGCTTGGAAAAGAGATGATAGACCAACGGAGCTAAATCCTGTGAATAAGGGGAATGCTCAGCCTCGGTGCTATGCTTATTTATATGTCACTTTCCGGGAGCCCCATACATTTTTCTTGGTTGAAATTTGCCTAAGGGACTTGGCCCTGTATCATTGGCTTGTATATGTACTTGAGCCAAATACGTTCGTTATTTACACATTTATGGGGGAAACCACCCTATCTCTTAGAGCTTGAGCGCCTGGTCCAGAATCGTAACAGAAGACTAAATAAATATATAGGTGACAACGGACACAGTAGTCTCGACGTACGATAATAGAAAGTCGAGAATTTGTACTTATTAGAGAAATCTATACATGCGGTCCGACAACCTTACCAGAATCACTCCCGCCAGAATCGTAACAGAAGACTAAATAAATACATAGACGACAACGGCCTCGACGATTCCTGCCAACTTGAATCTATTAGAAACTTCCAATATTCGTCCGACGACGTTACTGTACACGTTACGACGAGGTACGAAAGGTGACCGAGAGTGACCGATCAGTAATACCTCTACTGTCACGCGGGAGACGACTGCCTGTACTTGTATATATTAAATATTAAGGAACCGATACGGTTGCAAAGAAGATAAAATCATATAAAATACATAAAGTAGTTAAAAAATGGATAAAACAAATACATTTCCTTAGAAACTTAAAATTCATTTAGAAAAACACAAAGACAATGTTAAGTCCTTAACAAGTATCTATCCAGTAATAGACAGCAACACGTGCTCCTAGCTCTATCTTTTAATTGTTTTACAAACTCTTTATACATTCATACAATCAATTCTAAATCAGTCACAATCTGTCACTAAAATGATGCATTGCTAACCAAAAAAATAAATAATAAAGACCCATAATATATGAAGTCCGTAGTTTAGTATCAGCGATTCTATGATAATATCGGTATGCAAGAAATGTTTTTTCTTCCAGAACAAAAGGAAACTACAAACAAACATTTTCGAGGTATCACATGGTAGCGCTTGATTTGATTAATGGGCTGTATTACAATGTTCACCTGCCGCTTGCCGCTTGCCGCTTTTCACCACGGTTTTGATATGTTACCGAAGTATGTAGCACTAATTAGTATTCAGGACGACGAATCAAAATATATACATTCGGTTTTTAGCATGATTTATAGGTTACACTGCATGTTCAACGTATATACCACTCAAGGAATTAATTATTCTGAAAGAGGAGGTTTTA
This sequence comes from Trypoxylus dichotomus, assembly GCA_023509865.1. Classification (NCBI taxonomy): domain Eukaryota; kingdom Metazoa; phylum Arthropoda; class Insecta; order Coleoptera; family Scarabaeidae; genus Trypoxylus; species Trypoxylus dichotomus. The sequence goes on along the minus strand of CM042074.1, from coordinate 85,847,326 downwards.
TATATTCCTCATTGTTTAAATTTTTTGCCGTAAGACGTATGAAATTAATAACAACAATAATTATTCATTATGTTCATTACATACTTATTTGTTACGTAAAATCTCATACAAAACTTCCCGTCATCCTATATTTATCCCAATTTAACATTTCCTGCCCACTAAGGCTTAAGCATTTCTATTAATAGCTTTAATTCTAGTATTTTGTTAACCCATTATTATTTCTTAATAAGATTGACCTTCGCTTCACCGAAAGTATTACTCTACGCAGAAATTTGTTGTAAACTTATAATACGTTTCTCGTTGTTTTTTTATTATTATTTAACGCAGTGTGACTCATTTAATAAATTTATGACACCATTCCGAGCATTAGATCATATTTTAAGTGGATTAAATAACTTAGTCACTTCTTTATTTAAAACTGGCAGTCAGTTTATATTACCGTGACATTTTCTAGAGGTCTACTTTAAGATAGAACGCGTTAGGTTAATTTGCCACATTAAGTTTATTGATGTCACATAATTCGTTCGAAAATTTATAGTTTAAAAGAAAAACGTATCTAATGCATTAATTTCATTGCGTTGAAAACAAGAATCTAGCGTATTGAGTTTGGAGTAATATTACGCAATATGTATTATTTATTATCGATTTACCTTTATTGTGCCTAAAAGAATTATTGTATTATTCTATAATGGTTTTAGATATACGCCATAACCACATACAGGGTTACACGCTTCTCGCCCAGGGATTCATAAGGGCATATTTAAATAACACAAACAAAATAGAACCACGGGAGAAAGGAACCCACATGTGGTTTCAAACAAATAATAAGCAGGCATTTCATTATACAAACACTCAAACAATAATTTCACTTCTAACTTCGAATGAATATATTTCTTTATAGATTTCTATCTTACGAGAACCTACTAAACTAAAACAATTAAAAAGATTGAGTATCAACCTTGATACATTTTTGAAAAAAATCGAGCGGTGATTATTATACTTAACATGACATAATCAAATGTTCCAGTGACCCTATTTCCTCACATTCACATGTATCGTTATCTCGTAGTTTAATTCTAAACAAATAGCTATGGCAAAGTCCATAACTACTACGAAGTCGACATATAGTTTTAATAAAACTCTTGGATGATACGCCATTAAACCAAGGTTTTTTTAAAGGAGTAGGTTGCAAGGCTTTATAGCAGTTGCCCACGTCAGTTTCAAAAAAGTATATTTGAGCTCTGAGTAAATGGGCTTTAATGCAAATTGAGCCAAATCAATAGCTCATGATTCAGAATTTCAGATAGATTACATCCTAATTTGGCAAACGTATCGCCTGTTTCATTACCGACTATCTCTATGTGTCCCTTAAACCATAGAAGTTCGGCTTCATAGATAAGACTATGGATCTCCTGATAGGTCTGGATTATCCAAGGGTCCTTTTTAGATAATATATTAATGTTACCTAGTTTCTCTGCCACACTTCTGCAATTTAGAATGATTAGCACGTTTTATTGCAGATGTAATGTTTTTACATACTTCAATGCCTCGTAAACTGCTATTAGCTCTGATGTGTATACTGACATAATTGAGTTGAGGTTAAGATAAGATTTTTGATATGTAGTCAAAAAAAGGCAGAATTGTATCAAAAACCACCCTCAAATTAAATGACGATTGCAAGGACTGTGTGGATGTACAATTCACAGGTATAGCAGTAAACTCTACTCACACAAATTAATTAATTATGCGGAACGCAGCGTTTCGAGAGCACGTGGGCTCTCATTGTCAACCGTCACGGTGTCGGTAACACGGTTGACAATGAGAGCCCACGTGCTCTCGAAATGCTGCCTTCCGCATAATTAATAAATTTGTGTGAGTGGAGTTTACTGCTATACCAGTGAATAGCACCCTCAAATTCTTGTCTGAAGTTAATACTTGTAGTGGTATCCCTCCAACATTGTAGTGATAGATATGCTACCGCTTACTAAATGTCATTGTAGTGTATTTAAATATATCTAGGGACAACTTATTAACTGTACACCAACTAGAAACATAATCGATATTTCTCTGAAGCAATGCACAGTCTGCAGGGAATTCGATGCCAAATAATAGCTTAATATCGTCAGAGTACATTAGCATTTCACATTTAATAGCACAACATTAGAGGTTCAAAATTAGATCCTTGTGGTATACCAGAGGTAGCAACATACTTGGATGACACGTTGGAATTCTCTATTGATTAAGTATGATTATAAGAATGATCACAATGGTCTTAAAAATCCGAACGAATTCAGTTTTTGTAGAAGAATATAAAAGTCTATCTGATCAAAAGACTTTGGTAAGTCCGTACAAAGAGTATCAACTTGGTTTCTATTATGTATTGTGTAAAACAAACTGGATTAAAGCGACGGTTGAACGCTATAAAATCGTATTGCTTCTGGGAGATTAATTCGGGCACCTCTAAGAAGGAAAATAAGGAAAAAGAATGTACTGAAATGCTTTTGAAATGTTGCAAAGCAAAGGGATTCGACCATAATTTTTGATTTCAAAGGGATCACCATTCTTGAATGCTTAGAATGATGCTTGTATAACATTACAGAACAGATCTAATAAGAAATCCGCATTTCTTCTAAATTAAAACAATAGATATATGCAGTATCATATTTTCTTTTAATGGTATTAATAACAGTTTCAAGTTCAGCCACGGATACTTGCTCATATATATATTGTAACGATGAAATATTGTCTATTAATTTTTTTCTAAATTTTACTAGTTTACCTATTCCAGAAATTTTCTCGTCACTGTTTGCAGTACGTTATTTTTTATTATGGTTGATGTTAGAAGTTGGAGGAAAGTACCGTTAGTACTCCCTCTATGAATTTTAAGCACAGATATTCAATCTGCAGAGGTTTCTTTCTAAAATTTTACAGATATCTACTTTGGGTATTCTTTAATAACTAGTTATTCACAATTTTCTTGGTTTCAAGAAAAAAGAGAGTCCCTTCAACAAGACTTGCATAGGAGACGTAAACTTTACTATAGTTTATCATATATATCACTTTTCGCAAACATATTTTTTATATAAATAAATATTTCAAAATTTCATTCTTACAAGACGTTTAATATACTGTACTCAAATTTCAATTACATTGTATAAATATGCATTATTCCGAAATTATACTTATAATCTTCAAAATTTCTCGTACGACGGAAGGATGGCACGACTGGCAGCATTTTCCTTTATAATCTCACACATACGTGTGTACTGTGTGGCCTACCATATAGGCGACAAATGCGTTGCTATGGATATAAAACAAAACCAACAGATGAAGATCGTGTCAAAAGTCAGACATGTTGGCATCGTTTCTCTGAGAATACTTACTTATTTTCTCTTATAACTCCATAATTTTACAAATATCTTCGTTATATCTAGTCATAAAGTGTATCAGCTGATACTACAAATAAATTCTAGAAGTTCCGGAGACATTTTGGAAGCCGATGACCAGTCCATCTTAAACACGAGAAATCACATGCGAGTGAGTACGATTTCAAAGATTAAAGACGTCGAAACTTCTTAAGTTCTTCAAAATTATTTGTATCTTTCGATCTCATTTTTGTTTCGTAAACTAATTAGAATATTTAAAGTTTAGCTAGATAGGGATTGCCTTTTTTGTAAAAAAGCGGTATATATTTATTAATTTGACAATATATTTATCTTTTTAACTCTACATTTGGTTATTTTAATTAGAGAATTTTAAATCAAAGAACCCGTTTAAAAACTTTAACGAGCGTGAGATTTTCAACCACAATATATATATATTGCGTAAGTGAATGTTCAACTTCTTGTTATATCATAACATTGAAGTACTTAATACCACATTCTATGCAATCAATTTGTAACTGAACATTGTTTATGCCACAATTAATATTGCCATGATTTCCTTTCTTGTTGTTGTAATAATTGATGGCATTCTTTTCTGCATTGCAGAATAAGATCGAAACATAGTACGACTTCCTGTTGGTGGCATTAAAAGGCACTAAATTGTTCTTAACTGTACCGTAGCAATGCGGTTATTTGTAACAATATCTGCGAAGTAATAAAAATATTCTTTTAGTGGAGTTTTATATTCCTCATTAGCTTCCTTTAATGAAACATTGTCTTGAATTGGCCTACGCCATTGCTAACCTCGTAGAATTCTCTCACGTTATCTCTGGTAGCGCGTAGATACTAAATTCTTATATCTAAGCTTTTTCTTTTACTTATCTCATTACGACAGGCAATAATACCGACCCACACATCTTACTCTTCTCTCTCCTCGTCCAACGTTCACTTCTATTATATTATATTTACTAATGAAGGTGACCCGTTCAGCTCTTATTATGATTACTATTATTATTATTATATTCCGTAATGATAATACTTATAATAACAATAATCATAAACGCTGCGACGTATAACAATAATCGTAACAATAACCGTTTTATAAGACATGCTATACGGACGACGTCGAGGAATTTCATTTAGTTCAATCACGTACCGCTTGAGCGCGCCGTTGTCGAGCTTTACGCCCGGCTAAAGAACCCGACCGAATGAGCTATATAAGGTAGACTTATGTTCTTACGTATATACACGTTACGAAGTACGACATGAATATTTATATGGAACGATAATATTATACACACTTTGTTGCCTATGATAAAGCTTAAAATGTTGTATTAAATACTAGTTTATTCGTTCTTAAATTTAGTTTATTGCCGTCCTGACGTGAAATGTGTTTAGACGAAATACAACACTTCCATATAATAGTGCTGAAGGAATGCTAGATAATACTTAAGTATACGCTTATACATCGTCAACGATAAATGCTTAAGTATGCCTTTTGTTTTATTAATTTTCGTCTGGGTTAGATTGTAATTTTAATAATTTATACAATGTGTTTTGAGGTATTTAGGACTATTTTCAAGAAATTGTTTACAAATCTGTTTTACTCGTCGTTCCATAGCTTCCCTGTTTTACTTTTAAGCCCATGATAGAAGGTCAAAGCAAAGAACTAATTGCATAGTCTATGAATAATATAAAATAGCTAACACAGTTCAGCGGTGTTTTATTTCAGAATGCTTAGGTGTTACTTGCGGTTATCAACTTATTTATAAATTATATTAATAGCATTTACCTTATTTTTGGTTGTACATACGGAAACTACAAAGACTTTAACAGTGTAAAATGTGTAAAACTCTTATATCATTACTTTCATTTGGAATACTGAACACTGGTTTGGTGTCCAATTTATTCTGCATACCTAGTACTGAACGTCTTCAAAGACGATTTTTGAATTTTTTAGTTATATTGATAGCTTCAAACATAGTTTACCAATATACGCTACCCGCCATATGTGTCTACTCACCCTTAAAATACTACAAAAATACGTCAAAAGCAAAATGGCCTTTATCCTGTTACTTGTATAAAGAACTTCAGTTATAAAAACAAAAGCAGGTTTTCGAACCTATCGGTCAAGTTCTTCCCATAAAAGCTCGATCAGGCAGATCTGTACTTTGGGGCGGCCACTTTATAACAATGTTCTCTCTATGCATCTAAAAATGCCTACAAAGCAGTACCTAACATAATAATGCTAACTACTTTTGCCTTAGACTGTACCGTTGTTGTGAACACTATTGCAGCTGCTAAAGAAGTAAGCTCTCCCCTCCTACGTACAATCCGTCTACCAGGCAACTGATCATGAGAGAAACAGCAACATTTAACGAGCTATACATTTTTCTTCTTACAGCTACATGTATCACATACTAAGACGGTTAGGGCTATATTAGATACACCCTGTATACATACATATATAATAACTCCTAACTTCTGTATAAATTGTTTGCACTTTGCGAGAGAAGATTAACACGCGGTCACATTACGGCCGTTGGGGAGCGAATTTTCGATGGCGGTTTTCACACCCGTTCGCGCATAAAACGCGCAATCGGACCGCGAAATTATTCACAAATTATTATAATTGGAACGGTAGTCGATGGTAAAATGTTTTATTTACCGCCGCTATTGACACGGCCGCGTCGTAGTTAACGCCGTATCGCGTCGTATCGCGCTAACATCGTCGCAAACGCTGGCGGCTAACGGCAATCGTTCATTTTGCGATTCATTTGGTGTTCGGACGAATTTAATAAAATTACAAAATGCGAACATGCGTCGAATTGTAAATTTATGTCGCTAGCTATTAGTAAATGCGCTGATTGAGGAGGTTAGGAACTTCAATAAACCGGAGAGTACTCATTTAATACGAGAGACCCCTAAGTGTACATAACATACAGTCTGCATAACAAGAAACCCAGGGCCCAAATTCAAACAAATTTTAATGAAGAACAACATGTATTTATAGTGCGTAGTGCAAGCTTTTCCAGTAACACGAACACAGCAGGTGGTATGTAATAACACTCAAACTTCAGAATATTAGTAATCTGGCACAGAAACTTTGAAGATTTGTGTTTACCATCAAGAGTTGATCAGAAAATTATCGCAGTAAAACATGGTTTGTTTATAATTGCGCACTATAAATCGAAACAGTCTGGTCTAAAGAAAATCAAAACATAACATACAACGCTTGCCCACAATATCGCTGTTACGTTCTCCTGTTCTGAAGAATAGTGCCTCTGTAGCCTGCTCGTAGATTCTTGAATTTCTTCACCAATACTTACTTGCAGAGAATGATCGCTTATTTGGTAGGTTGAAAGTTTTACAATGGAACTAGAATGCGCAAAAAAATATTTGAAAAATTAAATCTGTCCACGGTTTCCACTCTAGCCTATGTACAGTTATTGTGTATGTACGTAAGATATATATGTATATATATTTATTTTTAAAATGAAAATCTTCAAAGTTAACACGCACTAAATTAAAAAAACGGTCCAATCTCCATTACTATCAAGGATAGTCTGACAACGTTTTTCCATGCTTTCTACCAAATTTTCAGCGTAAAACGTAGGTAATGAACGCCATATCTCTCTTATGGTACGAGATAGCTCTTCTATTTTATATGTACGCTCAATTCGGAGTTTGCGCTTAATGATAGCCCGCATATTCTCGATCGGGTTAGCATCCGAGGACCGCAAGAGCCAATCCAATGTTGTAATGTGATTTTCTAACTAGTAGCCCGTACACAGTCTACTTCGGTGTTTTGGATCGTTATCCTCATAAAATCCAGTTCACAGTACCACTCTTAAACCAGACCTTTATAGATGTCAGTAGTCTTTGTTTGTGCAATTGCACCAGCCGTTAAGCGTTTAAATTACAAGTAAAAACGCATAACATCTCAAAACCACGAACATTAAAACATCCCGAACATGGACCTTCACTGCATGTTTTACAGTTCGTTCGACAATGCGATTTATACGGCTATACCACGGTTTGCTTCTTGCTACTCGGGTCGAAAAAGAATATTCGTCCGTAAACACCACATTCGTCCAATCTCTGACGATATTTTAGAGCAATGGTTTCTGTAGCGTGCTGTGGTAAACAATCTCGTGCTCGTGCAATTGGTTTTTAAGCATCAGTAAACTAATATTGCCCTTGACGCAATGTTAAATGCAGTTTTCTACTGAATAAATTAATGATTGCCTTATCTTGCGCGGTTGTCATCGGATAAGATTGACCGCGTCCTGTAACATCATTTACTGCTGCCGTCTATTGGTGTCACCTTCTCCAGCGTCGTATATAATCTGGTGTTTTATGTTAGTACCTGACACCCGTTGCAATACTCATTCTTGGGCCCTTTAGGTGATTACACAAAAACGCGTTGCATTCACTGCGCCCTTATATGCCTATACCACTGTCTCTTCCAAAAGTAAACAAGAACTAACTTACAGATTATTACGCGTACTAAGAGAAGGGTGGTTGTTACGTGCTATATCATTACCACCCCTCTCTCTCTCTTTTCTTAAACAAGATATTGCCCTGCGTTTCTTATTACACAAATTGTAGATGAAACAAGCTTAATTTTGCTTAATAGTTTTAAATTCTCTCTTTATTTGAACCCAACATTTAAAACAATTTTCTGCCATCCATTCCCATCCCAAGAATATAAATGAATTGCGATTCTATACACTCACGTCAAGCATGTATCAGCAGTTGAATATTATTTAGCATCGGTCTATGCACAAAAGCCTGACTGAAAGCGAAGCATTAGCGGGACACTGCGAGTGTGATGTTACACTCGGTTTTATCTGTTCGGCACTCACAGTAAGACCGTGTCGGCAGCCACCTACATATATGCTCCTCTGCTACGCTACTTTCAGATATACATACATGCTCTATCTTCGTCCGGTTGTAATTGGGTCGAGAGACCAACGTCAAAGCGGCATGTATGTGTCGCGCTGCGACCACTTGGGCGTCCTCTCTTATACAGCTCTAGCGTTAATGCATCTTCACATAATTCCGATTTGTCATAATAAAATTTATGACCGCGAACAATGTGAAACGCTTTATAAATGCGCCTCTGGATCTATCTTTCTACGTATTAGGTGCATAACTGTCGTAACTACCTACACATGTATGTATGTACGTACATATATAGGTTATATGTTTATGTGTAAGTAGATGTGTGTGGACACGTAGGAATTAAACTGTGTAGTCATTATTCTTTGTCCTACGAGTCACTGAACTGAATTTAATTGTATTACTATGGAAATAAATATTTTTAGCGTATTTTAAAACAAAAATTATCACATTTCTATTGTTTTTTTTTAAGGTAAAGCTTCTAGCTTTATTTATATTTCTCATTCGGAAAAATGTCACATTTCTTTTCAATTTCAAATTAATCGATTTGCTTGCAAATTTAGAAAACCTCAAGCAATAAATACTTCGTACGACAGAAAGTCGGTAACTAGGTCACAAAAGACTATTACGAAAATAATTAGAGAAATAGTTAACTGAAAACAAGTTTTATTTTTCAACAAAATCTCCAAGTACGTTAACGTACTTATCCCATCGCTTCATCAATGCCCCAATGCCTGCTGCATAAAAGTATTTGGTTTGCCGTCTGAACTACGTGGGTACCTCTTGTTGAATATCGTTATCACCCTCGAAATGTTTGCCTACAGAATACTTTTTGAGCGGACCAAACAGATGATAGTCGCTTGGGACTAGGTCGGTACTGTAAGCCGAATGATTCAATAGTCTCGTTTTCATTTCTATTCTGGAAATGGTCTAGGAGCACTCGTTGAAAATTTCAGAACACGGTAGGCATAACCTTACCAACTGAGGGCACAACCTAGAATTTCTTTGTTGACGATGAAGAAGGATGTTTCAGAACACGCTTTGTTTCGGATTGGTAGTGGTTCACTTAGGACTCCTGTTAAACATGTCCCCCCATTCCTCTGAGTATCGAAAGAGATGTTGCAAGAACAAGTTGTGTTCCTCGGTCAATTGTCTAGGTATCTACCGTAAGCAATTTTCTTCGAAAATTCAAATGATCATGCATCAGAACATCCTATTACAGTTGCTATGCTGTCTATTGTTACCGGCCTGTTAGTTCGAATCTTGTCTTTTACCCGTCTAAGTGTTGCATCTCCCGGTATCTGAACGGGGCAGCCATTCGCTGATTCTCAATAACTATCGAGCGCCTTTGAGAGAATTTCTCGACAAACACTTTTCAGCGTAAATAGAAGACATTTCCTTATGGATATCTTTGGCGCGAAGTCCTTTTGCCCAGAAAAAACGAACAATATTATTACATAAAACTAGATTGTGCTGACACCTAGTGACAGATAAAGAAGTAGCTCACTTCTATTTTCAGGTTTCCCATAGCAGTTCGTAACTTATTTAATGACTTTCCCTCGTATGTTAGAAGGAATTTAAGTCTCCTATAAGAACATTGAGGCACCTTGACGTAGCAATATATAACTCGTTATAATTTTATATTTTAAATTTGCCGAAACGTTTTTGCAAAAAAACCAATCTTAATAACATTAAATAATTTTGAAAAATAAAAGGAATTAAAAGGTATTCCAATTTAGGCTTATGCCTTAAATTTATAATAAAATAGACGAATTATTTAAGTAATACTAGTGTTGTGTTAAAAATGATACTGAATTATTTAAAATGTAACAATATTTGTAAGTAACATGCTACGGTGATACCATCGGCCTAGAAATCAACACGCAGCTACTTTTTGGTGGATGCAACAGTATTTCTAGTATTTCTCGTGGACTTTCTTCGTACTAGATTCAGAAATATTGTTTGTTTACAAACCCATCCGGTCCAAAATGTCTCTGGTTATCGTTAAAGGTGTTTAGAGATTATTCATTTTTGTTGTACGGAACAATTGACGATAACATACTCCAAAATCCAACTGGTTCTATCCTTTGAGCTTTAAATGAAGATCTTTATGCAAAATCCTGAATAAGATGGTTTTTGGAACGTTCATTTACTGAGAGCGAACAACAAATTGATGTAATGAATACGTAGGCTTCCACGGCCAGAGTCAGTAATAGATGAACTATTTCCGGAATTCAACCGTAAGATGATGAGGTATATAGAAATGAAATAAAAGTAAGAGGAGAAAGAAATAAACTAATTCGATGTGTAAACCACGCTAGAGGCGAAATCACTTTGGCAGAACGTCACGGTAATTCGACGTGTTAACCACGCTAGAGGCGAAAGTCTCATTATGACACGATCCAATTCCGGAAATAGTTCGTTGATGCACTTACAGCTGCAATATTTTATTCTAAGTGGTCACCGCGTCAACCTGTCACATATGATGGTGATTATTTTGCATATTCTGCATGCAATTTTCTTACAACTCCAGCATAAGTTTCACTAAATTTTAAATATTTCTTTAATTATAAACACCCGTTGCCCAATCGTGTATACCTTTCCATATTTATTAATCGCAATGTTTCTTCTACTCTTCATCTGTCATGTAACATTTGGTATAACAGTAAATTTAAAGACTAACTAATCCCAAATTGAAACAGCCGTTGCAAAGACAAATCTTAGGTTGGCAGAAAATTTACATTTTATTTCATAATTTTCCTTTGTATCCCTAAAATTCCATACACAAATGATAACCCCTTGAAAAGTTTAAGATCTCGTTTCAGTTGGAAACCGCAGATTGAACGTTTTACTTACAAAAACATCGAATGAAAAACCTAAACGATTGATACCGAAATTGATTCCATTCCATCTCTCGTTAATTATCTACATATCTCGATCTTGGTAGACCGAATTATGGCAAAAGGAAAACCGCAAAGCGAAACCGCATCCATCCGCGTGGATCGTTATTATTGTCGATTTTGACATAAACGAGGAGCCCGGTCGTCGCTTGATAAATGGTTACAATTGTAAATAGAAGTCGAACCGCATCATGAAGTTGTGTATAGTATGTATGTATGTGAAAGGAAGGTAGCAGCACCAACAAACAACAGAAGCAAGAAGGACGACGGCCACCGTTCGGCGTATAACATCGTTATCGGCGACCGTGGCCTGCCTAGTTGGGTGGTACGACTCACGAACTCATCGAGAACGGAGAACGCTTATAAGTATGGTAAAATATGATGGGGATATAATACCGGATGGAATAAACAAGCTGAACGCATATATACGAAAATGATCGTGTATTCAGCCGGTTGTTAGATGGTTAATTTTATAGTTAGCGTTTTTTGAAAAGAGGACGTGGCATTTGTTATATTTACATTCAGAGCAAATAGTAGATTTCCTAGAGGTGGGTGTACTTTTGCAAAATGAAGTTCATCAGAAGGTATTACTTAACAATGTTGACAACATAGTTGTAGGCATATACCATGGCAGTTTATTTCTTAGTGTGATTAGAAGGATGTATGACAGACAGGCTAAGATTGTCGCTTATGCGCTCTTCAAACACTGTGTTCCAAATAAATGTACAATTTAACCATAGGAATAGTAAATGACGATTGCAAGGACTGTGTGGATGTACAATTCACAGGTATAGCAGTAAACTCGTCGGTAACACGGTTGACGATGAGAGCCCATGTGCTCTCGAAACGCTGCGTTCCGCATAATTAATTAATTTGTGTGAGTGGAGTTTACTGCTATACCTGTGAATAGGAATAGTAGTGTATATACGTTGCTTTCAATGCGGCAACAAGATGCGTGAAGGAGCTTACCGGTGTTAAGTTAATCAACATTATTAATAAATTCAACCACAACTACATATCTTCGAGACTGACGGGAATTTCCTTGGCTGCGGCGATGTGGATGAAACAGGCGATAGATTAAGCAACATTTTGTTAAACTATTCCCTTTACGGAGGTCAACTATATGTCCATTTCCTAATTGGTTTTTGCTATCAACTCACAGACTAATAAAAAGTTAAAGGTATTATCTGACGATGTTTGCAATCACGAAATTACAGTTTTATGACAATAAATTCAAGGATCTTGAGAAGCAAGTTCATCCAAATATTAATCACGATTTTAGATATTACGTAGCTGACGTTGATAGTAATAGTCAGCAGTACGGCAATAGATAGTTGAGTTTTATCAATGAGCGATGAAATTATATTCGTATTTAGGGGCGTATGGTGCGATATAATGCAATTGCTAGACCTTTTTCGTCTTTTACCCGAGTGTGGACTTGTTGGATTATAAAAATTCACATAGGATGATATTTTTAAAGACTTAATGACTCCTCTGGCCTAGACGGTATTGCTGATGTTATTGTTAGGGTCTGTCATTATGTCTGTTACATGGAAAAGAAAACTCCGGTTGGAAGGTGTTCTAAATAACTCCTGTTTTCAAGTATGGAGATATAAAGAAATGAGATGAATAACTATCGCCTTGCATCTAAAGTATGGAAGATTCCAAAAGTTTTTGAGAGGGAATTCTTTAAACTAATGTATACCTACGTAAGTAATAAGCTCTCCACTTCCCAGCATGGATGTATTAGTATCAAGACCATGGCTACTAATATCTGTGCATTTGTCCATCAAATATTTGAGAATTTAGACGGTAACAAAAGCCTTTCACCACATAATCCGATTTTGAACAAGCCGCATCAATTTGGATCATCGCGCCGCTGCCATCTTTAACTACATATGTATACGTAATACCTTGTATGCGGTGTCATTATCATCAGTTGGTATCCGGTGTATGTTTGAGGCAGTTCTTATTTCATATGTTCGTTGAGTTGTTATGCGCAGACTATCTGACGCAGACGTTTGCAGATATCACAGCTCAAATATGAAGAAATGTAAACTCATGACTATCACCCTCGTTGAAAGTATTTTTACTTTTAAATTAACTGCTTTACTGCTAAATTAACATTTTTGTTCCTAATTTATTCTGTCTTTTGATTTTCTATCTCCTTTTAGACAATACACGCCACTCTTCTCAATTACCAATAATGTGGATGTTGATTGCAGATTAGGTGCTCAATGAAAACTTTGAAAGCCGTGTTATTGATAAATCACATTAGTTTTTCAATGCTTTTTTAAATTAGCTTTAACATTGGTCTTATCATATATTACACAGCTTTTTAGTCTCATGTTTCTCCCAATAAATATATTTTTCTTCTTAATTCATATTGTATTTAATTTATTTATGTATTTATATAGTTTCTTCTCAATTTTATACTTGTCGTGTAATTGGTGATTTATATTAGTACTTGTTAATAAATGGTTATTACTAATAATTTTTACGCATATGCGACAATAAAGCTTATTATAACACCTTTTATTTTGAAGATTTTTGTTCATTTGTATCCAAATTTTAAACGAACCTCAAATTACTTCACCATACACATTATGCTTATACTACCCTAGATATAGGTAGAGAATTCTTATATTATGTTCCACTATAATTTGTTTTTTGTTATTGTCCATTTTTTTATTGACATTTTTTCTCTTTTTCAGGTGAGTACGGGCTTTATTCTAACACAGACCTTAGATTACTATTCATCATTATGTAAGTATTTTATATACGTATAATAGCAGATAGTTAGTGTTCAAGAAAGATTATGTTTCTTTATAAGGAAACGCCGCTAATACAGTCCTTTTAATTATTTATCACCTATTCCACTACATAATTACAATGATTATACATGCTAAATAATCACTAGAAATAGATTAGTGTTATTTTGAGTATTAATTATAGAAACTATAGGTTATATTTGCACTTTCATATCGACAATCGTCCAACTGACATTTTTCGCCGATCTCAGCGCCATCTGAGATATTAAAACGGGCGTTGGAATTGTAGTATTTTTAGGTTAAGATCATATAAAAATATAAAATCACAATTAAATTTAAATCTTACAATCATCTGTGGTTTCTGATTAATTAGTTGCCAAAATCGCTGTATACTTATGATAGGCAGAAATTAGAGCATTTAGGTGAAATGAATGAAATTTTTTCGGTTGTACTGAACAGATGGGAATAAACAAAAAAGACTCCAGAGATTGATTTCTCTAGCATATTTAAGAAAACCTGTGGTCTGTCACCTAAATTAGTGTTATCTAAAAATGTTTCCCCTTAAATTATACATCAGGCCAATGTAATGCCACTAGTGTCTGCAGTCACTACGACCTATAGGATCGATTGTAACAATGTCCTTTAACAAAGTTGAAATAGCTCAAGGCTTTTAATAAATCTTGATATCAGTCTAGGGTCCTTGTCCTTTAATTCAGAAGGTGCTTCTAGATATTCCTCTTTGAAGAATTCGCGGTATGTGCACTGATTCACAGGTATCGCACAAATTAATAATTATTCGGCACGCGACGTATCAAGAGCATGTGAACTCCCATTGTCAACCATGTTACCAACTGAATATAAAAATGTATCGATACCTATTAATTGTACAATCACACGCTATTTGCAATCGTTGTGAGCATGTGTACTGCTTTTTTTTAATGTTCCTAGCACAGTCCGCGGATCTTCAGTTTTTCCAAGTTTGTCTAAATAGTATTTCAGGACTACATACCCCATCGGTATCCTTATCAATTGTCTAAAGTTTGAAAATGGCTGAACTTGGCGAGAGCAAAATGAATACCTTTGTTCAGAAATATTCACCAAGGCTCTTTGATGTTCTCAGTTCTTGATTTCGTTTACTAAGTGGCTTTTATAAACCACAACAGTGCTGTGGCGCAATGAAGAACATTCTCGTTGTTTGGCAAACTACTGGACCTACAATTTTTTTATCGACTACGCCACATTTACGCTAAAAACCATCTCTGTAGATTATTAGCATTACTAAAATTAGCTTCATCACAAAACTAAATATTGAAAATTTGCCATTGACTAAGTATCATCCATGTTCCTCCGTTATCTAGCAATAAACCTTGAGGTATATATTGATTCCCCAATTACGAGATTACGAGGTACACTAGGGTGACAGAATAAAATAGTCACCTACTAATTAAAAAAAGCTTCTATTCTCCTTATATATACAAAATATTTTAAAATTTTTAAATTAGACTAATATTTTGTCGATTCACCTTTACTTGCGTGAAGTGCTGCGAGTCGTCGCGGCATAGAATCTACTAAATGATTAATGGTGTCTTCTGGAATATTTAACCACTCTTCTGTAACAGCTGCCACGAGTTCTTCCTTATTGCTGGGTTTTCGGGGTCGTTTCGCCATATTTGTCTGGATTATGTGCCAAACATTCTCTATCGGATTCATGTCTGGTGATTGGCCTGGCCGTGGTAAAATCCGAATCCCCTGTTCCTCTTTCCATGTGGTTGTTGTTCTTGCTTTGCGGCAGCGTGCTCCATCCTCCATAAAAGTGGCGTCTTATTTAGATAAAATGGCGTTGTCGAATATCGGTAGTAGTCCTTCTGTTAATATTTGGATATATTTTGCCGTATTCATATTTCTGTCGCAGATTACTAATTGCGATCTTCCACCACACCATATCGCGCCTCATACGTAAGTTGTTCACACCGTCTGATGCAAAAATTTGTCATCCAGTTGCTGTGACGAACGTCTCCATACCCACGTACGACCACTATCACTGAATTGGCAGTATCTGCTTTCGTCTGAAAAAATGACAGACCGCCAAAACTCTTCGGGCTTCGTTCGCATTTCGATTGCCCAAGCCATTCGGCGCCGTGTTTGAAACGCTGTAAGGAGAGGTTTTTTTCTTTGCCACCCTTTTATACATCTCCACACTGTGGAGGTATCGCAGAACGGTGCGCTGACTTTTCTGTGAAGTTGCCGCAAGCTCAGCTGTACTTTTTCGCGGTTCTCTTAACACTTCGCGCACAAACACCCTTTTACTTCTTTCAGAAGGTCCGGCACCACCTGGTCTCGGTTCCACTGTTGTTTTTTCCTTGCGTTTAGATTGTGTAATCACACGGTTAACTGTGGACAACGGAATATTTAAATATTTACTTATTTCACGTTGCGAAGCGCCACCTTCACTCTGGAGAACGATGCCACCTCGGGTGAAGTCGCTAATATCACTCGAACCTTGTAAGCGAGGCATAGTTGTAACGATACTAAACTATGACGAATTTCTTCCGATACATCTACCCCTGCCCTAATGACAAGAGAGAGTTCTTAATTCGTTCTTAGAATTTAGCTGTTTACATATTTATACCGCTTTACCTGGTGTCTATTTTATTCTGTCACCCTAGTGTATATATTGATTTCCCAACATGATAGCAATGCCAAACCTCTTATGCGGTAATGAACCATGGACAACAAAGAAAAAACAGGAAAGCAGAATACAGACGCAAGAGATTAAATGTTTAAGAAGAGTGAAAAATTGCACAAGATTTGATAGAATAAAAAATGGATATATAACAATGGAACTGAACATCGTCGATATAAATGAGAGAATAAATGAAAACAAAAATAAGTGGAAGCAACATGTAGAACGGATGCCAGAGCGAGATTTTATAGATGTTTTGGAAGAAGAAGCATTTTATTTGGCAGACCAAGTAAAATATGGATATCGTAACAAGCAAAGTGTCTAAAACCTGAAGTGAAGAAGAACACAATATTTAATTGTTTCTCTGATTACACTACAATTATCAGCAAGAAAAATATTACTTTCTCAATTTAGGCAACTTTTATAGTATCAATAATAACAAAGTTTACAATAACGTTGATTCCAATTTGGACACAATGCATAAACACACTGTATAATATTTCTGATCAAGATGAAGCATGTAAACCCGTACAATATTCCGACAAAGGTATTTTTCTTAATATCTCTAACGATATAAAGAGTACAAAGTTCGTTTTTAAACTTCATATCGTTCTGTTAATGTTAAGTTTTCTTTTAAAGAAAACTGTAATTTATGAACGTCATCCACGTGCTTCACGTAGACAAAAACCCTTTTAAGACTATTTTTAAACCGATTAAAACTTCGATCGATCTTATGTTATCTGTTGTTCATTAATTACGTAACTTTTACACTAGAATATGCTATTCGAATTTATTTAACGTAACACTTGGGAAAATGGGCGTTGTACTACCTCTAGCATTCCCGTACGTTGAACCAACAGGAACAACAGCGCCTCGCCCGACCATTCCATGGTTTCCCGCCCAACACCTATGTAAGCAACCGCGTTCGCAACGCCAAAGATGACTAACTAATAGTTGTAAGTAAACAGAATGTGTTTATTAATAACGTTGGTAATGGCGTCGTCAGAACCGTGGAATAGGAGAACTATGCGGAATATAGACGAGGAACAATAATATTATTCGGTCAGCATTATATCAAAACGGAACAATAAGACGTTAAACTTCGTCGGAGAGAAACTTCGCCGTGGTAGCAGTCTAGACATAACATTCAGAATTCCAACGCATCGCGCGATCTCTCGTCTAGAACTTCTCACACCCGGCCCGCTCGCCCGCCGAATATTATTACGATAGTTATTGCTTTGTTATTCCATGTCTCGAGGGATGATTTTAATTTCCCTCCGCGTTTAATCGGCAGCGGCATGATGCGGTGGCAAGCGTCTCTCTATAGTACGTATACGTGTGCCCGAAGTATAATGACGTCGAAGTTATATATCGTACAATGCGCATTGATAGAGGAAATTAATTTGGCGTCAATGCAAAAATATAAATTAAACTTTAAAACGGGTATATCGGATGCAATGGAAGACGTATCCAGTCTAAAGAAGAAATTGTATGAAGATGGTAATCGATGAAAAGGAAAACTTTGAATCATCGTACGAGGGTAAGCTGAAAGATTGGGCAACTGCAGCATAGCAAATAGCAATATTTCAATGAAATGTGTTTTATTTTTCAACATAATCTCTTTCAAGATCAATATATTTACTTAGTCGATGCTCAAGTTTCTTTATGCCTTCACAGTACTCATTTTCCTCGAGCTCCTCAAAATAGTGGTCCACGGTAGACATCAACTCCTCATCCGAAGCAAATCTCATTCCGCCGAGGTGTTTCTTAACGTTGGGGAAGAGATGATGATCCGACGAAGTTAAATCCGGTGAATAAGGAGGATGTTCAAGTGCTTCGAACTTTAATTTGGCCAATTTTGCTTCGACAATTCTACTCTTGTGAACCGGCGCATTGTCTGGTTGGAAAATGACTTGTTTTGCTTTCTTTTCGATCTTTTTTCAACGATAGATACCTTCATTCGATCCAAATATTTAGAATAGTATTGTCCAGTAATAGTTTGTCCCTTTAGAAGGTAATCGATATACGAGATTCTCTTCGCATCCCAGAAAACGGAAGCCATCACCTTTCCTACCGATAATATGACTTTGTCCTTCTTTGGAGCCGGTTCACTACGTTTACTCCACCGTTTTGATAGTTGGTTACCCTCCGGCGTGTAGTTGTCGATCCACGCTTCATCGCAAATCACAAATTGGTGCAAAAAATCCGTTGGATTTTGCCGAAATCGCTCCAAAATGGCTGTAGAACATTCCACGCGTTTGAGTTTTTGCGATGGTATGAGCAAACACGACACCCATCGTGCACACCGCTTAGACATGGCCAATTTAACAGTTAACAGGTTTTATTTTTCAACAAAGTCTTCATCTGCATTAATATACTTATCCCATCGCTTTATCAATGCCCCAATTCCTGCTGCATAAAAGTGTTTGGATTGCCGTGGGTACCTCTTGTTGAACATCGCTATCACCTTCGAAATGTTTACCGCCGAGATGCTTTTCGTCGAATTGCATCCCGAAGCAACAACAAAACTCTACCGTATGATTCTACAGTCACGTTCTCATGTCTATTCTGGAAATGGACTACGTGCACTCCTTGAGAATACACCTTACCAGTTTAGGACACAATCTTGAATTTCTTTGTTGACGGTGAAGGAGTATGTTTCCATTGCAACCGTCACCTGAGTATCATAAAGCTAGATTGTGCTGACACCTAGTTACAGATAGGAAAGTAGCTCACTGCTATTTTCAGCTTTCCCACAGCAGTCTGTGACTTATTTAATGACTCTCCCTCGTATTTGGCTTCAGTTTAAAAAGAAAACCGTGAAGCATCGTCTCATTTAGTATACAACATCATTGCAGTTGAAACGTCGTTATACTGCTATGTTCCCTAAAAGAAAGCAGTTTGCGTTTTTGAGAACGAATCAGCTCAAATGAAAGTTGTTCGTAAAAATACCGAAGCAAAAAGATTGTGGTAACATTTTTTTTAAATTACTGAACATGTTTTGGGATGGTTATACTTTTAATGTGGAATGGTAAACTACAGTTGATTTGCTTCAAGTTCCCGAAAATATTCGCGAAAATAGCTAAAGATAAAGGATCATCATTCGAATAATCTAGGCCTATCACTTCTCCACCCCGAAGAAGTTTTCACTGATGCAAAAATGTGTTGACTGTGGAGGGGAGTACTTGAAAGAATTATAGATAAAAAAATAGCTAGTCAAGGAATTGTGTAGATTTAACGGTAAAAGGCAGGCCACGTATTATAAGTATCTATAGTCTGTTTCAAGATATAGTGCGGAATGCAAGCTTTTATAGTAGCATGAGCGCAGCAGGTAGTATGCAATAACACTTCATCTGACAAAGAAACTTTGAAGCTTTTTGTTTGTGTGAATCGTGATTGGTGAGATTTTCGTACGCAATATGTGTATGTAAATAAGTCTCATATCCCCAATATTTTCTACATTAATATTCCCTGACCATTAATTTTCATCAAACATCTAAAAATTGTACATTTCTCATAAATTTCGCCCCAGCGCGGAACGAAAAAAAAAAGAGAGTCGAACGACATGAGCTCCCCGGACTTTTAATGGTCCGGGGGTCCGCTCCGATGTGTACTTTATTAAATATCGATCACTGTTATTTCCATTTATTTTTAAGGGACGTCAATCAGCATCCCCGATGCGAATGTGGCGAGAAAAAAAAAGCTGGCACAATCAATTTTAATTATATTACTATATACATTTTTGTCGCAGCGACGACGACAGCGCCAGCTAACGGCGGCCGTGCTGAGGGATTTTTTTTCCGACGAAAATTACGTCGAAATATTTTTCAAATATAAACATTAACCCGTAGCGTCCTAATGAGTATTGACACGGGGGAAAATTTAATTTGGAAATTATCGAGAAAAAGGACGGACACGCAGGACGAGGGACGTCGACAACAGTTGTCAACCGAAGGGAAAAATAACAATAATAACGGAATTATGTAAATGAAGGTATTAATAATGGAATCTCGCTGGGAACGATGGTCGTTCACGTTGAAATATTATCGTGAGATACACAACCTACGACTTCGAAAAAAAAATTAAATCTAAATATTTGCTACTGCTAAACGCGGTAAGATGTTCTAATTATAATCTAAAATTATTTACACTCGGTCGGAGAGATTTAAGTGGATTAAACGCTGAAAAGTAAGAAGAAGTGGTCTTGTGTGGAAATTGTATAAGATATTACGGCAGTAGGCGACGTAATTTCTTTGGCTATAAGTGATGTTTATATGCTTAAATTGTGAATATCTGTTGTAATTATGATGCAGCCAATAACGTATTATTATTGCTATTGCTTATGAACACACTGAATACGTTATCTTCACTGTGTAGCAGTCGATGGTACACTGCTTTATGGATTTATTAGGGATGCTACTTATATCTACTCGCTTAAAAATAACTTTAAACAATGAAATAATTCGGAAATTATCGTAATAACATTTCTGGAATCATGCTTTTTAGTTAAAGCGCACAGCAAAAATTGTGCAGTAATTAAAAATAATTACCAATATTTCCTGTTATTTTTCGTGTTAACTGAAGGTAATCCATCATCAGGAAGGACAAATTATTTTCAATACAAGGACAACCTGAAATGTTTCCGGAATCGGCAAGGCTAAAGTGGATGGTGGATGGTCGTCAAGGGTAACCTTTTTTTTATTGCAACTTTCAAAATTTCAGACGTCTACTGTCAATAGTTGTTGTTTAAGAGTGTGTTTTGTGTAGCAAGTCAGCTGGTTTCCCAAAAATGGGTAAAATCGAATTTTGTGATAAAACATTTATGAATGGTTGGGAAAACGGCCACTGAAATTCGAAATATTTTGCTGGAGGTTTATGACGGATGTACTCCATCATTTTCGACCATCAGCTTCTGGGTGAGCGAGTTCAAACGTCGTCGCACAAGTACAAGTGGCGAACCACGCAGTGAACGCTCAAAAGATGGTCGACAAGATCGCCGATTGAAGTTGAAAGAGATTGCGGAGACAACAGGCATCTCAGAAGAACACGTAGGCCATATCCTACACGAAATTTTAAGTATGAAAAAGCTCTCGGCGCAATGGTTATCACGTTTCCTCATACCGGAGCAAAAACGAAATCGGGTGACCGTTTCGGAGGAGTGCCTGAGCATGATCCAACGCAATCCAAGGGATTTCTTCATGCGTTCCGTAACCCTAGATGTGACGTGGATCCACCTCTACTTACCGGAGACCAAGGAACAGTCGAAGCAGTAGACTTTTCCTGGCGAATCGGCTCCGTTCCATCCGTCATGGCGACCATTTTTTGAGATTCCCAAGGTGTGATCCTCATTGACTATCTGCAGATGGGAAGGACGATCACGGGGCAATACTACTGCGATTTATTGATCCGATTTGATGCAGCACTGAAGGAGAAACGGCCTCGTTTGCAGCGGGTTCTTTTTCACCACGACAATGCACCGGCTCATTCATCCCGCATCGTCGTTTTCAAATTGAATGAGTTGCGCTACGAATTAGTCTCTCATCCTCCATATTCACCAGACCTAGACCCCATTGACCTTTTTTTATTCCGAATGCTGGAAAAATCACCGGAGAGAAAGAGATTTGCCTCAAATGAGGAGATCATCGCCGCTACAATAGCTATTTTGCAGACCTCGAAACATCCAACTTTTCCGACAGCTTGAAGAGACTGAAGCACCGTTGGAAAAAGTGTAGGAGGAGACTACATCGAAAATTATAAATAAAAAGCCACACTCACATCAACTCTTGTTGATTCCGGAAACATTTCAGGTCGCCCTCGTAAAATTAGTTCAATACATTTTATGTTAAAAAGCCAGAAGAATTGATAGCGTTATGCACAATAAATACGAATTTGATGGATATTTTTAGAAGCAGTAGCTTAAGTGCTTCGCATAAATAAGCCGATCTAGCAATTTTCGCCTACTCGAATAGAGATATTAATATTAATAAATCTTCTACCAGCAAACACTCGACACAATCTATGTATGTAAATATATTCAATAAGTTGATATACTGTTGCTGTTTGTTTTGGATGTGTATTAATAAATTTCATTGGAAGTAAATCATAATAATAAATTTTATTTTTAACGGCCTAAAGGTCAAGACTGACTAAATTGAAAGATATATACGTATAAAATCGAACGTTCGGTATCTAATAGATGTTATTTAGTGCGGACGTAATATAAAAGAAACTCAATAAAAGCAAGGTTTATATTTTTTTCCTATAGGAGGCGTTCTTGTTCCATCATTCTCCCCCGTTCTTACTTTATATATTATCAGTCCACCACTATTAATTACATGAGTTCATTTAAGTTTCCGGACTTACGTTGGCCGGTTGCTTTCGTTCCTACCGGACAAGTTATAATTACAAAACTTTTAATCTTCGAAATGACTTCGTCAAACAGCGAGCGGACCCGGTTCTAGATTCTTATCTAGTTTCTTTTTTTTTTTTTCATCCGTAGATCAAATATAATTATTGTTCTATTCTTTTCGTAAATAATAAGACGAGTAAATAGCGAATATCTCGGAGGAAACTAACTTTTCGCCTTTTTATAGAGAGTACTTAATAATTCAAACTTATGTTTAAGCTGTGAGGGATAGTATTATATAAGTAGTAGAATCTTGGTAACTAGAGCTTTTTACCTCATTTTAATATTTTACTGGAAGTAACTGATGACATCTTTACAGCTACGGACAAAAGCGGATTAATCTTTTGATTTTATTGGAGTACATATGTATCTTTGACTCCATAAATCATCACATCTTTCTGTCTTCCACATAGTATTTGCCAGTGAGCATACTCTCGCATTGATGTCTACTTGTGTGGCTGGTAAATATATGCTGGAACTCCGTCTGGAAGCATTTAAGTGTACGCCGACAACACGAAAATCTGTATAAACTTCCTTCTAATTGCAAGTGATCACTCCGGGTCTAATAGAAATCAGTAGTATGTGCTTCAAATAAATCAAAATAAATTCACTGCAATTCGTATGTTTATTCTTTCAGTAAACAAATTACTTGAAAACCATACTGCAAAAAATTCTTAGGGAAATTTCCCCTAAAGCCATATAGTTGCGACCATTAGTGTAAAACTATTTAAGTATTTTTGTTCTATAAGTACATTTACATTCTACGAAGACTAAAGTTACGCTGGCAGATAAAATGTTTACTATTTTTCCATTTTAGTAATTTAATTTAAAAAATGAAAATTACCTTAAAATTTTACTGAGTATATTTACCATGTAGTGTAAAAGTCTAATATATTGTATATGCTTATGATAATTGCATTATCAAAAACGCCCGGAATACTACAATACAGTTCATTGTAGTACATTTGGTGTCATTTCTTCATCCATATCAACAATTTTAACACGCGGTTTCTTAAATTCCGTAATTTTAATATTGCGCTTTTTTAATTCTTTTTAGTTGTAGCTTTAATACTTTCTGAGTCCTGTCTATTTTTAATTACTATTCCACAATGCCTAATGGATTTAAATCCGACAATATCAACTTCTAAAGAATCCAGTCTTGTACTACTTTGTTTTTCATCTTCAGTTTTAAAACACATACGTACAACATAGTATACAACAAACAATTAATATTGCTAGTACTAGCACTAACACTATGAGAGTCAGAATCATATTATTGTTTGCGAAGTTTGTCCTTTTTACCCTTTAGAGTAATTATTTTTAATTCTCTGGAGGATAATTAAAGCTATTTTAATTTCTAGAACACCAATTTGTCGCAGATAAAGTTCTTCTTCCACTTACAGTTACAAAACAATATGTTTTAGAACATAGACAATCTGCCCAAGAAGTTGGAGTTAGTTAAAGAAGAACAGTAAAAGTAACTTTTTAACAAGAAAAACCATCGAATACTACGGTGATTGTCATTTAGTTGTCACACACACGCTAAACCCAAATACGAAAGCAGATTTAATTCATATTGTAATAGAAATCTGATATATAAATTAATAAAGAACAATATAGATACAGGTAAAGATAATAAACTAGAAAACAATAACTTCTGCGTCTTCTCTTTCGTCTTCAAGCTTTGGCAGAACATTTTCTCAAGTTCAAGAAGCATCAATGTTTCGTGAAACGCTGATTAAGAACAGCCTCATAACCAAATATTTTACCAACGTACTGTTTACAAAATCCCACTGTGCGAAACGAAAACAAAGCAAAAAAAGAGAACAGTATGTCAAGACGACATCGACAAATATTTTTAGCTGCTATTTAGGGGAAATTTATTCTTGTATACACATTATTAATATTAACTTTCCGGGGTGTTTGTATATGCAAAGCTGATGAAGCGAGCCGTCGTTCTCAAAACGGAAAACAACGTCAGCTAGCTAGCCTAAATTAGGTTGGTACGCCTGTCGCTGCCGCTGCCTGTTCGTTCTAAAATGTCGTCCTCTGGTGTAAAGCAAGGCTTACGCTACCGGTGCTGCCATCTCGCCGCCGCCATTAAACGTACGCAAACAGCGCCTAGCCCGTTCAAGTAGAGAGAGAATAAATTTAGAATATATTAGCGGCGCGCCGGAGTAAATTTATAAATTCTAAATATATTGCCGTAAATCGTACATACGTAAGTAAATGTGTGTACTTATTTAAATATTAATGGCGGCCGGTGGTACATGCATTATTACAATGAAGCGGGAAAGAGAAAGAGCTATAGTGCGAAGGAGTCGCGCACATGCAGAGAAGAGAAACGTACAAGCCTTAATATATGACGCCCATGAAATTGGAATAACAAATTGTACACATTAAAATTGCATAAGTAGCCGGGAGGCGAAAAGGGCTCTACACTACCGCCGCCACCGCCTTCTCCTTCCGCGCCGCACCGATTTTTTATCCTCCTTCTCTTTTAATTCGTACCCCATTTCCCATTTGCATGCATTAATAAATTATCGCGTATTTTTAGCAATGACGCTCCGAATGTTGGGTGTATATATATATGTATATATACGTTTTATGTTGTGCATTCGTATTTGCAGTAAATCTTGGACAATTGTGCATTAACATAAACGTCCTTTAATAATTTATAACCTACGCGTACCGCAGCAGGCCACATCTCATCTACATATGCATCGTTAGCGTCGAAATAAGGACGAAATGTTCTGTAGGAATTTATAAGAAGGTTTCAGAGTTCAGGTTAAATGCGATAATTTTGCTAACTACTGTACATTAATTATTGTAATCTAGCAATTGGATAAGTATTAACAAGTCATAAGTTAACGTTAGACGATATTTTCGCCTATATGTTGGAAAATTAAATTCTTAAAGAACTGTAAAGACAATAGGGTCTTTCCAAAATTTATCCAAACGGAAACAAACCAAGACATCTAGAAATCTTCATCATAATAATTGTCGAATCACTATATATTTAATATAGCGTATAGGTGCACAGTAAGGTCGGATAGCTCTATCAAACTGCAGTTGGTCCCATTCGATTCAGGATTAAGAAATTCATTGTAATTAAAAAGATGAATTAGTTACGATATACGATTTATTAATGGTAATGTACTGGAAATATGGGTATATTCCACACTTTCATAGTTTAAAATAAGACAGTATTATGTTAGAGACCAATACTGTGAAGTAGGAGTTATTCTTACATTAATAATATATACGAGGTAGGCGCCATAAATTCTCGGACTGATATAGAAAAAATAAACTCGGAACAATATAACAAATTTTACTTTTCAATGTAATCTCTCCTGACTTCCATACATTTATTACAACGTTTAATTAATAATTTTTTAAATTAGAAAGTAAATAAAAATCACAAGGAAACATCTCCGGACTATACGTTCGAATCCGGACTAAGCGTTCAAAGGACAAATATTCACACAAATCACTGTAACTGATAACTAGAGACTCCATTATAACATGAGGTCAAATGTTACACAAATATTACTAGCCTCTAAATCGGAATAGTTTATATAGAAAAAACTGCAGTGTGATGTAATGTAGTGTAATACAATGTAATGTTATATAATGTTTTCTATGTGTTTAAAACTTTGATTTGGTATTATGTTTTGCTTTTGGCATTTTGATAAAATGAAATATTTCATAAGGAAATTAAGAGATATTCTAAGTAAAGTTATAAAATTTTAATTAATGATGATTTATAAAACTGTGTTGATGGTAAGCCACTGTGATAAGCTAAAAAGTAATGTGTTTAGTGTTTTGCTTACTTAAATAATAAAGATACTTCAAAAACTAAGTCTAGATATAGTCAACCCTAATGCAAGTTGTTCGTGAATGATACGAAAAATTCAATAAATAAACTATATTTTACTCTTGTTTTAAGCTTTTTCCCTAGGGTTTTCTTCTCGCTATACGACCTCGAAATCCATACTTTTTCAAAACATTTTCCACAGTTCGGGGATTAACAACTTTATTTAAATATATTTCAATATTTTGCGTAGATTTTGGTGCACTTATCTTAGACTTTTTTTAACTTTTCGAAGAACCCATCATTCGTCTTGATGAGTAAATATTTTTTTGAGGCTCACGCACTTCTTATTTCCAATATGATACTCATTCTTATACAGTGTTATAATTGATTGAATAATAGCACGACTCCTATATAAAATTTTGCCTATTCCACTATAGGATTTATTATTTTTAAAATGATACGTTACTAATTTTCGTTCGTTTACAGATGTTTGTCCGCTTTGCCAACCCATTCTAAATATGCAACTGTTTTAGGGAATTATTTCTTAACAGCTGTTTCAAATAAACAATTCATGCATGGCATGCTTTGTCCTTTTATTTTTAACTTGTACGAGTTTCAGTTTTATGTGAATTATACGGGCCTAGCGTACTTGTTATCTTCTTTTCATTATTATTGAATTAACCGCGTTTGATTTACAACAAGTCTCTTTAGTTTAATATAGGCTACATATTGTTATGTGTAATGGTTCGTTTAAAAATGTTACTTTCATTTTTTATTCTTCAATACGAGAGCAGCGACCTGAGATGTTTCCAAAATCGACAAGAAAAACACGGTATTGGTGTGGTTTTTTATTTTTATTTTTTGATCTAGTCTCCTCGAAGATCAATACACATTTTCAAACGGTGCTCCAATCTCTTCAAACCGTCGGAAAAGTAGGATGTTTCGAGGTCTGCGAAATAGCCATCTGTAGCGGCGATAACCTCCTCATTTGAGGCAAATCTCTTCTTCCAGTGATTTTTTCAGGTTTGGGAATAGGAAGGAGTCGCTGGAGGGCAGCTCCGGTGAATATGGAGTATGAGAGACTAATTCGTAGCGCAAGTCATTCAATTTGAACACGACGATGCGGGTTGAATGAGCCGGTGCATTGTCGTGGTGGAAAAGCATTTTTGCCCCTGCAGACGAGGGTGTTTCTTCTTCAATACTGCATCGAATCGGATCAATAAATTGCTGTAGTATTGCCCCATGATCGTCCTTCCGTTCTGCAGATGGTCGATGAGGATCACACCTTGGGAACCCCAAAAAATAGTCGCCGTGACCTTTCCGGCCGATGGGATGGTCTTTGCCTTCTTCGGAACCGATTCGCCCGGAAAAGTCCAATGCTTCGGCTGTTTCTTGGTCTCCGGTATGCAGTGGTGGATCCAAGTCTCATCTACAGTTACGAAGCGCATGAGGAAATCCCTTGGATTGCGTTGGAACTTGACCAGACACTCCACCGCAGCGGTCACCCGATTTCGTTTTTGCCCCGGTACCTATCGCGCTGAAAGCTTTTTCACACCCAAAATTTCGTTCTTCAGAGATGCCTGTTGTCTCTACTATCTCTTTCAGCTTCACTGCATGGTTCGTTACTTGTGCTTGTGCGGCCGCATTTCTGTGGCCGTTTTTCCAGCCATCCAAAATTGTTTTATCACTGCATGAAATTAGATTTTGTCCATTTTTGCGAAACCGTCTGACTTGCTACATAAAACACACTCTGAACAAGTACTATTGACAGTAGACGTTTGAAATTTTAAATTTTAATTTAGTTGCCATAAAAAAAGGTTGCCCCTGCCGAACAATGATTCCACTTCAACCTTCGCGCACCATCTCTTGCCGATTCCGGAAACATCTCAGGTCACCCTCATATATTAATTTTTTGGTAGATGTACGAGTTCTACTTGTATTCTCTGTATTTCGCTGATGTAATTTCTTCCAAGTCACGTAGTAATTAATACAAGGTAACACCTTCACCATTTTCCCCAGAATTAAACTCTGTTCAAATAACGTTTGACATTTTCGTCTAATTACACATACGACGTCAACGTACAATCTGTGTGCTTCAAAAATTATCGCTACCGTATGATAAATACTGCTTTTGTTTCGTTATCAAGTGGAAGAAAGCCTATTGCGAACACAATCCGTACAATAAACATTTAGGAAACGCGAGCGTATCGTGTAAATTAAACCCGACAAGCAAGAACAACAATCGGCCGCCGTCCCATTGCATCCGAGAGAAAAATGTAGGCCAGATGTTTTTAATTATGATTTAATCGCGATAAAAACGAACCGAGCCGAAGAAATAGGCAGCCCTCTTTGTATAAAATCGAAACAAGCTCTCTTCGAAACGGGATTTTACGGTAAATTTGCAAGTATTCCTCGCACCATCGTCGTCGCCGCCCGCTACTGCGACCCCAGCAACCTTACCGCCGTTGTACTTACGGTAGCCGAACGGCGGGAATCGGAACGTCGAGCTCTCTCTCGCTGTAATAAGAAAACGTATCGGTCCTTTGACCCTAAACGGCGCCGACCAGATTTCATAAACAAGTTTATATTTTGCACCGTAAATATATGCGTAGCGCCGTAATTACGGTGAAATATTATTTTTGGGGAATAATGCAAACGGAATGGAGCCATTAAACGGCGAGTTGCGCCTTGGGAATTGCTAATAAGAATACCGTCATTATTCATGATGATTTAGTATTATGCAAACATATGCATTTAATACGTTCCAACGTCACGTTCGTACTTATTGGAGTTTTGCAAGGGTAGCTATAGCTTGGAAGGTGTACAGTAATAATTTCCACTACAAGCATATACGTATTCTTGGTTTCGCGTAGTATATTTAATCGTTTTGTTGGTTAAGGATATTTATTTTAATCATGTAAAAGCTTTCAAAACTTCCGCATAATGAGGCACAACTTAGCAGATTGAAGCATAATATGGTAACAAGTTTATTTTCGCTAAACACGATGGAGTTGTCTTAGAGGCAAGATTGCAAATACACTTCAACTAAGTTGCAATACTATTTAGCCCTATATCCATCGCCTAATAACTTGTGAACGTTGTTATTTAACTTTTCGAAATTGCTTGTATTGATAACTGATAATTGTATTTCGTAAAGACCTCTTGATGCATTGGTCCCTCCTTTTCCTTTTTGTTCGTCTTCGTTTCTATTTTCTCTTTCTTCTTTTTCTTTCCATTGATTACCATCACCTTCTTCTGTTTTTCTTCATTTTTCCCTTTTCTTTGTCTTCTTTTTAACGCCGTCCTCCTTATTTTCACCATTGATAATCTGCTTCTTCTTCTTCTTCTTCTTCTAATGTTATCCATTCCTAAGTTTTCTCTCGTCTCCTTTTCCTTCTCTTTCTCCCTCTTCTCTTTCCTCCTCTTCTCTTCTCTTTCTTTTTTACCTTCTCCCCTTGCTTCTTCATTTCCTAGTTTCCCCGCTATTTCTTCTTCTTTCTCTCCTTCTTTTCCTTCTTTATCTCCTTACTTCTTTATCATTCTCTTCTTCCCTCTTCTTAATTTTTCCTTTATTTTTGTCTTCTTTTTTAACATCGTACTCCTTATTTTTGCCATTGATAATCTTCTTCTTCCTTTAATGTTATCCCTTCCTTGGTTTTCCCTTCTCTCGTTTCCTTCTCTTCCTCCCTCTTCTTTTCTCTTTGCTTGTCTCCTTTTCGTTTCCTCTTTGTCTTCTTTTTCCTCTTTTTCTTCACCCCTTCATTCTTCATTTCGTACTTCCCCTGCAATTTATTTTTCTTTCTCTCCTTCTTCCTCTCTTTCCTCTTATTCTTCTTTGTCGTCTTCTTCCTTCTTCTTCTTTATCTTCTTACTTCTTCACCTTTTTACTTCGTCTTCATCATTCTCTTCTTCCCTCTTCCTGATTTTTCCTTTTTCTTTATCTTCTTTTTAATAACGCTATCCCTTCCTTGGTGTTACCTTTTCTCCTTTTTCTTCTCCCTCTTCTTTTCTCTTTCGTTTTCTCCTTTTCCCTTCCTTCTTTTCTTCTTCTTCTTCATCCCTTTCTTCTTCTTTATTTCCTTTATCTTGCTCCTCTTATTTCTCTTCCTCTTTTGCCACTTCTTTCTCGTCTTCTTCCTTTTTCTTCTTCTTTATCCCCTTACTTCTTCATTATTCTCTCCTTCCCGTTTCTTTTTGTTTTCTTCTTCTGCCTCATTCTTTTCTTCTCCCACTATTTCTTCTTCTTTTATACTCTTCTTCTTCTCTCCGAACAAATTTCTATTTGAAATTTGCACTTTCAATGTGGAAATCTTTTAATTTTACTTTGCATTTATTTCTACTTTGCATTTATTTCTACTTTGCATTTCGGCGTGCAGATACATACTAATGTCATTTGCTGTTGTAACCAAATCTCTGTACAATATCTATGTAATTAGTATTACTTAAGTTCAGATAGAAAACGTTGACGTAATGGAATTACACCAATCCGCTAAATTAAGATCCTATTCATTACCTATTCATTATGCTAATTATTCTATTTATCTGATGTTTCTGGTACTATTGCTGTGCGTTCTTATTACTACTATGGCACCATCACCAGATATCTGTAGCTTTCATTTTACAAGAAAAATTAGGAAGTTTAGTATTACGCACTAATGCAAACCCGAGTTACTATAAAATAACCAATTGAAGAATTTAAGATTCAGTGCACTTTATTCAACACACGATGTAAGTCAGTATACCATGACGTCATTCGGTTCGCGATGTAACTCTGTACAATACACAAGAATGCAGAACATAATTTAAAGATAAGCAGTTCAATACCAACCGCAAATGCATACTTGTATATCCAGTAAAGCATGAAAATAAAAGGTAGTGCACCCAGCATTGTGTTTAAATTTCGTGAATTCAAGAACACACCTCAAACAGTTCACATTTCAAGATTCCTTCACACGTGGAGGAATCTACATAGCCCTGCAGGCCGTATTCCTCAAACCAGGAGAGCATAATAAGCGCTTTCTTCTACTACTATGTCTTCTTTACTTTCTTGTTTTTCTGTTTTTTACTTTTCATTTCCCCTTGCTTCTCCTGCTTCTTCTTCCACTTCTTTTCCCTTTCTTTCTTCCCCTCCCCCTTATTCTTCTTTTCTTTTGATCATTCTTATTCTGTTTCGTCCTTCACTAAATATTTCATCAATCATTAGCGTATGATCCTCCATACTTCAAAAATTTTCTTTTCTAAATTTAGCGAGAGATTCGGAAATTGGTGACAAATTCCTCTTCCATCCACCACGCCAAAAGTATTTATAAAATATCGTCGGGAAAGTTTAAATGTGGGCTCAATTTGCCGAAACTTATTGCGTTAATTCCAGTCGACCGATCGGTAGAATAAATTAGCGGATTAGGAGGAAAGATGGAAAAGCCTGATTGCCCCAACACGAGGAGCCCCACGGGTACCGTCTAGTTACTGCACTCCCCACCGCTATTCGTCCCTGTCTCTCGCCTTCGGCTTGATTGACTGACATGCAATGTAAAGTGCCAAAAGTCGGCTCTCGATTTCCGTTCCGGCGCACCGTGGCGCTGGCCTTTTATTTTCGGTGTCGAACGATGGCTGGAACTATTTTACAAATTTAATTTGAAGGGAGGAAATTAAGCGCCTCATGAAAGTTTCAGCGGCGTTTTAAGGCGAACGGTGTATTACCTGACTCTACACGGACGCTAGCGAGAAAAGGTATTGACGTCCTCGAATGGGGAACTCCTTGTTCGACATTATTGGATTCATTTAATAATGAATTTGGATTATATTCGATCAATTATTCTCGAGCGCGTAGGCTTCAGCTTTTAGGTTTGATAATTTAATTATGAATATTTAAAATGGATAAAAAGCAATTCGCGTCCCCTGTCGCTGGAATATGGTTGATTGAAATGTGAAAGTTTGCCAATAATGTATTAGAGTACATAGATTAAATATTAGAAAGGGGTGGGTACTACAGGCAAATTTTCTTTTTGAAGTCTATCGTTCGATTGTATTCTAATTCATGGTCATATTTACTTCACATCGTTTTTACTAATTATTTGAAAGTATCCCCGACAAAATATGAAGGTTTCTAAATTTGAGAGGAAGTGCAAGACAATTTGGAACAAGAGAATTAGGCAGTTGTTTTTGTCTTGTAATAATAATTTATTACCCAATATATATAATAATTAAAGACACCTAGCGAGCGCCCCTATCCCTCACTCCATCCCCTCCATTCCACGAACTTCTGGACCTCCCCACGTAAAAATTCAAAAAGGACAGTAAATCCGGAAATTGTAGATCACCATTTCAAATCTTATGTGCAAAAATTATTTGTCATGTTGCATCATGATGATCCGCCAAATTATTATATTAAATTTTTGCACAAAGTTGTTATTTATTAATTTTCAACGTATGTTCCCTCATACAGCAAGCCACATTCCTCGTAACATATGAATTCCACGATGAAAAAGCTTCCGATTTTGAATTGAAAAATAAGCGTTTTGTATATCTTCTTGAGAAATGAAGTTTTTCCATCAACGTCGTTTTGTAAGCTGCGAAATAAATGGCAATCCGCAGGAGCGGGATCCGAAAAGTACGAAGGATGTGAAATTTTTCCCAGCCTACTTCTTCCAATTTGTGGACGGGCATCACCTTGATGGAGCAAATCCCCGGTGCTGGTAATTTTTTTCGCAGTACATCCAATGATTACAGTTGCTGACATTAAAATACAGCCTTAATGGACATTTAATATTTTTGTATTGCACCCACTTTTCGTCTCCGAAAATGATTTGATTTAAAAACAGAACCCGGGGATGACGAGAGTGCAACGCACCAACACGATAGTTCATGCATTTTCTCAATTCTACCATTTTTCCCGATGATTGCAAATGACGATGTGCAACGACTTACTTCTATTTTTTTGATAAGTTATGGTAGTGCTGCATTACTTCCAACCAGAATGTTAAGGGTCCCCTTATCAAACCCAGAAGGCCGTCCGGTATACCCGTTATTCTTCAAATTTAAGTTATCTTTTCAAAACTTCTCAAGCCATCTGCGGCTCATCCGTTGACATACACTATCAATGCTGTTGACTCCTCGTATGTTTCTAGCCGATTCATTCGCGTTATTTCCTTTGTTGTATTCGTAAACAATGACGTGTCGAATATGTTATTTTGTTACAATTCAAGAGAAAGAAATTGAGAACAGTGTGTACTCTTCAAAAACTGCAGAAGCACTGACTATCTTACTCCACACAAACCAATGTAACTCATTTTGCAACATTCCGTCATAATGCAACCATATGCGAGTTTCTGCAAGTATCAAACGGATATATGCCACAACCTAATACATACATTATATAAATTCCTGACAATCAATATTAATCATGTGTTCTTTGCTGTGTGTTTCAGTATCATCATCGTCAAGTAAGCATTGGTTTTTATGGTTAGATATTGTTCCATTTCTTTTGATATGGTCCTCCCTACTTTCAATTTCTAACATGACATTAAAAGTATAGTGAAACTAGATCGCTTTGCCTGAACGCTCTGATTACTTGAAAAGCTAAGACACAGCCATCTGTATATTGTTTCTTTACATATTGGTTCTTTTAAGTATCTTTTACTATCCTTAACAAATTAGCAAATTTGTTAAGAGTACTGAATTCATAGAGTTTGCTTCATTTGATTATGTTATAAGCTTTTCTGAACTCCGTGAACAGAATTTCTGGAGGTAACTTTTGTTCATTATTGTTCTAAAGGTCTAATTGATCTATTGTTTCGAAATCCGTTCTTGTAGTTGCTTATCTCCAAAATTTTGTAAGTCCTATTCATTAAGGATATTCCTCTGTAGTTGTCGCTACTTCTCGTCGTTAGTTTCTTTTGGGCATTCTTTTTGTCAGCAAAATGTCACATATAAAGTCATATATTTTTTTGTTAATTTTCACCTACTGCTTTTATCAGTTCTATTTTTCCACTGCCTTTAAGATTCCCCTAGGTTCAAGTGCTTCAGTATCCTTTCTAGCATGGCCGTAATTGTAAATAAGAGAAGGATGAAATAAGATTCCTATAAGTTAACAAAGTCAAGAGATACGCATGCTATTCTGCATGGCGATTATTTGTCAGTATGCTAGCTCTGTCTAACGGTAATCTCTACCCTTGTTTAACTACTACTACAAAATCCTATCCGCACGTCGATCTTTTTAATATGAATCGATTCAGTGAAGCCATCATTTCGTATTACTACAAGGTAAGGGGGGTATATTGCTAGGCATGCGTTATTCGTGCCAAGTGAAGCCGATGTTCTTCTTCCTTTGATGCCTTTTCGTGTAGTATGATTCTAGGGTACTCCATCCATCGTTCTAATCTCGTCTCTGTACCTCCTATTGCCCTACTAACTTTTTTAACTCTTGATAAAATTCTCTGCGGTGCCTCTTTGAATATTTTTTCGATATTTACTCTACTGCGCATTACTGGTTAGGAATTTGAGTTCATCTTCCACTAAATTTGGATACTTGACGACCAAAATGTTGAAGCAATGACTTCTTTCCTCTACTAGAAACATGTTCACGTTAACGTTAAATCAACACGCTAATTCCGAAAAATACTAAATCATATAATTTAATACGGTAATTAATATTTATGGCCCTGACAACGCACACTATATCGAAGTAAATTATTTCCACAATATTATTTAACGACGACGCATCTATGACAAATTAATATGTACATAATAAACGTGTGTAGACGTGCTTGTATATGTGCATTAGCGTGTATGCCTACAGCGGCCCGGTCGTTTGTACGGCGCAAACAAACACACGAATGACGACAATGACGTCGACGACACCGGAGAGCGTACAACGACATCGGCGCGTGATTTATAAATCGTATATTTCAGAACAACAATATTCAATTATCATATTATATTACCGTATTACAGCGTCCAATTAACCCTGGGATGGGCGTGTAAAGAACGTCGAGGCCTGAAATCGACTCGCCGCCGCCCCGATGGAATGGGGAACACGACGAGCAGAATGTACCGATTGTTCTGTCGCGCTGTGCGCCTCCCTCTAGTTGTCGAAAATTAAGAAATCAACTACATAATTTTGTCCGGCTTATGGCGCGTCGCTGTGGCCGGCGAACGCGAACCCGTCACCTCGTCGCCTGTCAGAAAGTTGTGCTAAATGCTATCGGTCACGATTTAATAACCCGTGTAACATGCTCGCGAATGCTTCATACTTCGCCAATTGTGTCGGTGAAATAGATGGTGCGAACGTGTTCGTATACAGGGCGTAAACAACAAGCTTCTTTTAATTCTTCTTAAATTAAAGGACAAACAACTTTTAGAAAATATTGGATGGGACAAGGCGAATTCAGAAGATACAGAATGCATATATTCATCTAATATATGATATAAAGCATATGTGAGCAACAACCGGCCCGCTGTAAGATTTGATCCGGCTCGCGAGACATTTTGAAAAACCCAATTAAAAAAATCACGATTTAATTATAATGTTGTACCTATTTTTCTTCATTTCATTTCCTTATTTTAATAAATTGCATTGTAATAATATTGTCGTATTATTTCATGTCTGATATTTACCGCTAAAAATTATGAACACTGCTTTAAAATGCACTACTTTTAAACGCGGCCCGCGAACGTATTTACACACTAAAGTTTGGCCCATAACATGTCAAAGGTTGCCGATACTTGGTATAAAGAGTAGACGACGACTGACTCATATGATGATCCACCAATACATTAAATATGCAGAACTATCGAATTTTGCACAATACACTATTTTATCGCAATATTTTAAAAGCGAAAAGGCCTAAGTATTTGAACGGCTCTCGGGTTTTGTGTTGAAGATCCATAGTGCAAATGTTATTAGTATGCATGAATTCTAACTATTCCAAGACACAGAACAAAGATATTGAAACAAACTCCTGTAATGTGCCTTCTGAATATGTACAGTCCGCGGGAATAGCATAGGCCATCCATAAGTTTTAAGGAAAATAAGAATTATGTTGAAAAGTTTCTGGTACTGGCATTGAGAAAGTGATAATGAGGAAAAATATTCGGGGAAAACCATCCATCTAAGTGCGACAAAAGTATAGGCCATGTCATCAGTTTTAGTTCCTTCCTCTGCAAATAAGGAAAATATTTTATAATAAGTCGTTTCATTGTGTATTAATTTACTTTCTACATATCAATCAGCATTGCCATGTGGACAGCAATTGACTAACACTGAAATTGTCTTAATTCGTACTTGGCTCGACAAGAATTGGTCAATTACAAAGATAGCAGCAAATTTGAGCAGAAACCGTCGAAAATTACGGAAAGGCACGCAAATCTAAAAGACTCAAAGGGATAATAGAATGTGAACGAACCTCGCACAGTTTTAAGGTTTGTATCAAACTCAGCAATTACTAGCAGACAAATAATATAACAAGCAGCAGGTGCAAACACCAATCTGCGAAATGTTCAACGTCTGCGTAAACGACTACAAAGAAAACCTCGGCATATTTTTGCATGTCCTCTCTGGTACTTGTTCAGTCCTGCGCTCAAGAGCTGCACCTTCTCATCCGGATGGAGGTTTGCCAAATTAGTACCTCTAGATGTTTCCCATCATCGTTCTATACAACTTTGCTAAAGTTTTTGAGAAATCTTTGCACAAGTATATTTGTGTTCAAGTTTGACGCTGACTTTCAGCTAAGCAGCACGGTTTGGATTCTCAGCGATCTAGAGTAACTAATCCTGTTACAATTGCTCAATACTTATCTGATAGTGTAAGAGCTGGACAGCAGGTAGATACTGGATATGCCGACCTTACAAAAGCCTTTGATCAAATCGATCATCATTTTGAATTGAATCTAATTACTTTGGAATTCCTCAAGATAGTAACTTAGATTCACTTTTATTCCTGATATGTATAAGTGGTTTATGTTATCAATCGAGTTGTCCAAAGTTGTTATAGGTAGATGACTTAAAATTGTACATCACAATTAACAATTCTCAGGATTGCAATTATTCACAAAGCCAACTTGATATATTCCACATGTAGTGTAGCAATAACAATTTAATTGTGAGTAAATACAAAATCGTCATCTACGCTCGTAATACAATTCCAATTAACTACACTCATCACTTAGATGTCATCTTCATTTTGCTGTTTAGGCTGAAATATACGTCCTTGGTGTTTGAAGTTCCTATACTTACCCGATACAAGGATAAAATGGCAATACCTACCTACTAGAGATGCTTAATATTGATTCCTTAGAACTACGTAGAAAAGAAGTTGAGTACAAATTCCTATTCAGTTTACGTAATAATGGTCTTGATGTCCCTGAATTGAATATATTTTACTGTCTTACGACTAGAGCAAACATTACCATCAGGTCCCTAATGTATAGTATGTGCAATGGCTTCAACTCGTAGGGATACTAGTGAGTTAGATATACATACCTGCTGCTTAGATTTTTTGGCAGTATGTGTGTGCATTGCACGAAAAATATAAGGTAACCGCATCAAAAGCAGTTCGACAAGTCGTTGATGGTTAACAAAAACAGGTCCCTGTACTATACTAGGGTTATGATACTATATATGTATACCTTATCCATATCAACAACCATACGCGTAGCCGACAGACAGGACCACGGAAACCTATCGCGTACA
The DNA here is from genome assembly GCA_023509865.1 of Trypoxylus dichotomus. Classification (NCBI taxonomy): domain Eukaryota; kingdom Metazoa; phylum Arthropoda; class Insecta; order Coleoptera; family Scarabaeidae; genus Trypoxylus; species Trypoxylus dichotomus. Next base: position 85,808,773 of record CM042074.1, on the reverse strand, counting down.
ATTTAACAGCTAAATATCAATAACTATGCATACGCAAATATAGTAGATAAATTCTATTTCTTTAGTCGTATCCTGAGCGTTGGAGGCCTACTAGAAAACGGTAACACGGTAAACAACAATTAACATAGTTATTACTTGAAGAGTAAGTAGAAAACTTGCTATTGTCTCCATTTAATCAACCTTTCACGCGGTATGCGAGCAAATGCCGGATGTTAATGCAACAAACCGAAGTTCGAAAGCTGTATTGTATATACATACTTCTAATATAAACATATTTAAAGTTATTATCGAACCCCTTCGCTGCACATTCACACACATAACACTATACTTTACATATATATTTTCTCTCTTTACCCAAATATTTATTTTCCATCTTTTGTACGGTTTCGTTTTTGTACGTCCTTTTTCCATTCCTTCGTGTTTTTTTTTTTCGCCTTCTGACTCACTGCTGCCTTAACGATAAAGATAGAATAACACCGTACATACATCGGACGCAATAAATGCCGAGTGGCGGTGGTAAGTTTATTTGTTCTCGAAATTAGTCAGTTGTTGACGACTACTTGGTCCTTTTATCTTCGAACTTTTCGGCGAAGAACCCAATGCGTACCGTTTCTCGCTGTTTATTTTCAGTGGGTAATGAGTAAATTTCGGTTTACGTTGGACGCAGTGAAAAAAGTGGACGAATTGACATGAAAAGAATGAATTAAGTAGAAGGCAGGAAATTACTGTTTGTAAGTAACGTATTTGTTGCCTCTATTTATGGAAGTAAACATTTTTTTTATAAGAATTCTCTATTCTCTGCACAGCTCTTCTTAAACAGAAACACTTGCATTAGCAAAATAGTTTCGTGGCAAATATGGAAAGTAAATTAAATCATTTAGAATAATTCCCAACACGATATTCAATATCAACGCCAACTTGCATTATCAACTAGAACATTTAGAATAAATTTTCGTTTCCTGGTCGTTTTCCTGGTTCCTCTAACGTTAAATTTAATGAATTGGTTGTTCGTGAAATTTTCAATTAACTAAAACCAACGGAAAATTATTCTATATGATTTAATTGATAATGCAACTTGGCATTGATATTGGATTAGTATCTGCCTAGATATCAGGACTATATTTGCAGCCACTATTACATCCGCGTTTGAAAATTTGCCAATTGAAATTTAGCAACAGAAATGGTGATTTGTTCAGGCAGTTGAGTCGTGTAATGATTTAACACATCAGTATAGCGAACAGGAGTTGTAGGTTCAAATCCTACCGGAGCCGGAAATTTTTAATTAATTAAAAATTTCAGGAAAGACTAATTTAGTTATATGTAAGGCTGATAGTAACAAGGAAATTCAATTTGTCGTGGAAAGGAAATGTTTTAATAATGCATTATGATGCGTAATAAATAAATACGTAGGCTTCCACGGCCAGAGTTAGTAATAAACGAACTACTTCCGGAATTAGACCGTGTCATGATGAGATATATATAAAGAAGCAATGAGAGAAAGAGTAAAAAGAAAAGTAAGGGAGAAAAGAGATAAGAGGAAAAAGAAATGATAAAGGGTAGGGGGACGTGAAATAGAAAGAATAGTGAAAAGAATAAGAGAAGGAAATAGGGGCGGGGGAGAGGGGGGTACGAGAGAAAAAAAGGAAGAAAAGACGAAAAAGAAAGAGACCAAAAGAGAAAGGTGGGATCTCGACGTTTCGTATCCGTCGTAGAAGGCTTCTTCAGGAGAATAGGGGAAACCAAAGTGGCACAGTAACTCGACGTGTAAACCACGCTAGTCACCGTAACCTTCTGCCAAAGCGGTTTCGTCTCTAGCGTGTCTAGTTTATAATATTTGTAATTTGATATCAAGTTTACTAACTCAAGAAATTATTTTACTCGATGTTCAGTTCTTATGAAATAAGTGGAATCTAAGTGCTTTGTTTGATGGTTTTGTATTTCTTTTAATGATAGTAATATGCGTTTACTAGCCCAACAGGAAACATCCAATAAAACTTCAATTATCTTCAGCTACTATTACAGTAGAGATTGTCAGGCACCTAGAACTAACATTGCCATCAGGTCCCCGATACGTAAAATGTGTAATAGCTTCTACTCTATGGATACTGGTGAGTTAGATAGATAGATAGCTGCTGCTTACCATGTCTTTTGGTATAATGTAAACCGCATATATATTATACTTAGCAGAAATTCTTTTTTCATTGTTCTTATTTCATTTCTTTTTTAACAAGTGACATTTTTCACTTACAGTAAACAACTTTGGGTGTGGACGTGGATACTTATAGTATATTGTAACTTAATGATAAGTATATTGTGATTTGATCAGCCTTTTTTTCATTGGTTAGTTTTGTATTTTTTCCTAGGTATTCCTACGTAACTAGTTTTATATATATATACATTTATTCTATTATATTTGCCTTGTAGTTCGATAATTACTTTATCTGTTGGGCAATAAAGTATTATTAAATGTATATAAAGGCAACTGTATAATATATAGAGCAAAGTGCAATCGTACGTTCCCCCACTATAGCTATACGCTTGATGTAGTAGGGCAACAGAGTATGATAGACTGATTGTAGGGGAATACTGCAGCTGGAAAGAATAACGAAAGACGCACATGCGTATTATAACCGTTGACTTTGCTCAGATTGTGTCTGTATACATTTCTCTTATTACACTTTGTAACAACAATGTATATGTCAGTCACTGCCTGATAGGATAATGTGCAAAAAATAAAAATATTTTGTGTTGTAAAATTAATGAAGATGCTTTAAAGATTCTTCCATGTTACAAAAGGCACTTATTTATATTTATGAGACGTTTATTAGGGTACCACATCTGTTCACCGGCGCATTTTTAACGCAAAAAATGATCCAAATTACGCGTATTTTGCGTATCTCAAACAGCTCGGCTGTATTTTATCAACACGAAATAAATCTTAATTAAAATCCGCTTTAAATTTAAACCGTCGCAGTTGTATATATATATATAAGTAAGCGCGCCAAGGAATCTCTATCGCATTGCTCACGACGGCGATTTTTATCAAAATCGATCCAGCATTTTCGCAAGAATGCACACCTTACCTCCGAGAAGGTAAGATGTGTATTCTATCTATTTCTATCCGAAGGAGATGCACTCGAATTGCTCTCGCTGTTACGCTGTTTAAAAAAGACGAATCGCATATAACTTTCTTCGACGCGCCGCAGACACGCTAAATCAAAGTATTTCAAATTAATTTTGGTCCTGCGCCAGACGGTAAATCCTTCTGAATTGTAAATCATAAAAGGGAACAGTCAAACGTATGTTTGTATGTAGTTGTGCGAATTTTAATTACGCGATCTTGCCGCAGCCGGTTCGGAGAGATTTCAGTAATAATGCGCCTCTTCGTATTCGATATGTACGCTTACCGTTGTGGGCGTCGTTATAACGAAATGAACGTAATTTGTTGGAGACGTAATAAGCTGCTCCACTTATGCATTTCTAATCTAAACCTAAAACTTCAAAACGGTAGTTTGGATATCAGCCGATGATCATGCATTTAGTTGTTACCAATGTTCACACTGTTGCTATTGATAGAGAGATGTTTCCTCTGGTTGCCGAGGACAACGATCATCCTGCTCTAGCGCTGTGCCTATCAATTCCATCGTCACGATATAGCAATATGTGTGGCAATAAAGACAAAAGAGTGTATAATTTTAAGCGAGCAGACTTTATTAACTTGTATGATTCTTTATTAACTACAGATTGGAATTTTATTTACAATTATACTAGTATAGATGACGCTTGTTCTGCATTTTATGCTGCAATCTATAAAAATTTAGATATGTTTGTCCCCGTAAAAACCAGTGCGCATACAAATTATCCACAGTGGTTCACGCGTGATCACATTAATAACATCAAACTCAAAAATCATTATCGATTGATGTATAAAAGAACAGAATGCTTAAGCGATTTAAATGCTTTCAAAGATATGAGAAGGATGCTGAAAACAGATTCTAGACGGTTATATAAGAATTTTACTCAGAGCGCTGAATTCTCCATTTCAACCAATCCTAGACATTTTTGGCAGTTTGTGCGATCTCGGAGGGATGGGGGAGGTATTCCTAGAACTATGAAGGACGACTACGGCAATACGTATAACGAACCACCTTCCATAGTGAGCGCCTTGCGGGAGTTTTTCCAATCGGTGTACCTTCCTTCATTTGCTCCGACGCCTGTTGCTCCAATTGCTTCGTGCGCTACTATGGTTGACCTAGTTTCTGTAACTGAGATGGATGTGGTGTGTGCTATGAAATCCTTAAAGAATAATTGCACGGCGGGTAGTGATGACATTCCGGCCTTTTTTGTTAGAGATTGTGCAAATATATTTGCTTCTCCTCTTTGCTACTTGTTCAGTCTTGCTCTCAAGACATCCACCTTCCCGTCTGTGTGGAAGATTGCCAAATTGGTGCCTGTTTTTAAAAATGGTGAGAAGTGTGTTATTTCCAACTATCGTCCCATATCGTTATTAAATAATTTTGCTAAAGTTTTTGAGAAATGTTTGTACAAATATATTTATGCTCAAGTTAGACCCTGGATTTCAAATGACCAACACGGTTTCGTTGCTCAACGATCTACGGTAACTAATCTTGTTACAATTGCACAATACCTATCTGATAGTATTGATGCCGGTGGACAGGTAGATGTTGTGTATACTGACCTAACAAAAGCTTTTGATCGAATCGACCACACCGTGCTTATTAATAAATTGGACAATATTGGATTTTCGTCTTCTCTTTTGTCTTTATTCCAATCTTATCTTCTTGATAGAAAGCAATTTGTGACATACATGGGATTTGAATCTGATTACTTCGCGCCGAGCTCTGGAGTTCCTCAGGGGAGTAACTTGGGTCCACTTCTGTTCCTCATATATATAAATGATTTGTGCTATCAACTGAACTGTCCAAAGTTGTTATACGCAGATGACTTGAAGTTGTACTCAACAATTAATAATTCTCAGGATTGCAATCATTTGCAAAGCCAACTCGATATATTCCACACGTGGTGTGTCAACAACAGACTAACAGTTAATGTAAACAAATGCAAAATTGTCACCTACACTCGTAAGACGACTCCAATTATATATACCTACCACTTGGCTGGATCTTCTTTACCTAGAGAGACCTCTATGAGAGACTTGGGCGTCGTCTTTGACTCAAGACTGACCTTTATGGAGCACATATCCAGTATTTGTACATCAGCGTTGAGTATGTTAGGATTCATTATACGTGTTACTCGATCATTTGCTTCTATAACAGCCATTCTTCCTCTTTATTTTGCTTTTGTTCGGTCTCGACTGGAGTATGCGTCCTTGGTCTGGTCACCTATGTACATCTATCAGATACATCTTCTAGAGCAGATTCAGAGAAGGTGTTTGAAGTTCTTGTACTTTAAAAATTTAATACTTTCCCGATACAAGGATTTAGCCACTGTGCTCTGCTAGAGGCATTTAATATTGATTCATTAGAACTACGTCGAAAACAGGCTGAGTGTAAATTCCTATTTACTTTACTTCATAATGGTCTTGATGTCCCTGAGTTGTTGAGTAGAATCAACTTCATTGTACCACGTTCAGGATCTAGGCAAACAAATACATTTTACTGTTTCGCACCTAGAACAAACATCGCCATCAGGTCCCCAATACACAGATTGTGTAGCAATTTCAACTCTATGGAGTTTGCCGAGTTGGATATACATACCTGCACTTTACCGTCCCTTTTGACGGTATGTAGACCATAGTGCGTTACACTTAATTGAATACTTTTTCCGTTCTCTCTTTTTGCTAACCACTGGTAAACTACTTTTTTTTTAATTTAAATTAAAGCAACTAGTTACTAAGTTTTCTAATTTGACATACTTTAATTTTATGTTATTTATATTTGCATGTGTACATTATTTAACATTGCCTTGTAATTGGATATTTGTATCTGTTGGGCATTAAATATTATTATTATTATTATTATTATTATTATTATTATTATTATTATTATTATTATTGTTATTATTATTATTATCATGCATGAGAAAAACTCTAACGAGCAGGGGTCTCCAAACTTTTCACTTTAACAACCACACTGTCTCCTCCACCAAGTTCCAAGAGCCAAGCTCGTCATACCAACATGTAATTTTGAATTACGTCAGAATTTCAATCACGTTAAGTAGTGTGGAGCCATCTTGTGAGTAGCCACGGACCGGATTGGCCGTTTTTGCCCTCTGGTGTTCGCCCGCGGTCCGTAGTTTGGAGACCCCTGGTCTAGAGATACGAAATTTTTAGGAAATATTCAATTAAAAACATCAAATGAAAATAATTACGTTTTCATCCCAGGGGAAAGACAAATACTACCATATCAACGCACAAACTGCTTCGGTCAAGTACACTCTCTTCCTTCAAATATTGGAGATTCGATAAAATCTAGTTGACCTCATGTTTATAACACTACGACGCAAATAAACTAAGAATTACACCGGCTGATTCCAGTTCCCGATTTATAAATAAAATTCAATGGATTAAATCTTAAAGAATGTAATTTTATCAATCAAATATATACTCAATACAATCGTTGTCCAACGATCTAGAAGCTTGTCGCTTCCAGTTTTGAAAAAAGTGCTTGATTTTACCTAACATAATAGTCCTGCTAAATACAGCAGCTCATCGTATTGGTGGAAGCACTCACAAGAAAGATAATGTGAGGAGACAAAAAACACTTAACACACGGACATGTGACCTTGCACGAGACATTGCAATTGCCTCTCGGCAACTATCACCATATCTAAACTAACAGCTCAAGTGAGCATTCTTGGCGCTATCTAGTGCCGCAAGAATAACACAGTCATCTGCCGATTCACACGCAGCGAAGCCAGCGGTTACAGTTCATTATTGTTGCATCACTTGTTACACTTTTTTCTCCTGACGTACCTTAGCTGTATGCTTTGGGTCATTGTCCTGTTGGAATATGTACAGTTGACTGATAATGTGACTGCCAAATAAGAATCCAAATAATTTTTTTCTTTGCATTTTCCAATTATTTTTACCAAGTTGCTGTGGTTTTGCCGACAAAGTAACAGCAAACTCTCGTTCACACCGATATATTTGACCAAACACAATAAACATGTTCATTGCGAGATTCGCCTTGTCGACGATGAACAAAAATTCTTCATTTAGTCTCCAAAATTTTCAAATTTTGATTTTCTGGTCTATAACATAATTTTCCACTCATCCAATGTCTAGTTGTTTTTCTTTATAGCCGCATTTTAATGTTTTGTTGCCAAAATACACCTATTAGGTGTTTTTTTTTGCAGTCTAACAGATCACTATTCTTCAATAGATATTGAGGTCCCTTGTAATATCCGGTGTCAAATCCCATCTTGCTGGTGTTACTATAGATCTGTCTTTGACAACAACTGTTGTTTGCTATAATATTTCGATAAAACTCGAGTTTTTCTTATAATATTCCGCATTTTAAAGAAATATTGCTTCACTATGCGTTTAGATAATTTAATTTAAAATAAGCCTACCTTTACTTCTATGTTTCGAAGAAATTCAGATTTGCTTTCAAACCTCGCAGCGGGAATGTATATTAAAATTTATAAAGCAATTTATGACGAAGAAGATATTTTAGAAATTATAAAATTTTTATATTCGCTGACACGTTGTCACATTAAAAATAAAAATATTGTGCCTATTGTAACGAATATATGTAGTGCTTATGGTACGCACCTGTTCTTTGAAATAAGTTATAATCCTGGCGTATTTTCAATATTATTAATGTAAATACTTATCTTCTAGCTATTTCTGTTTGTTCTTACATTTATTGGTGGATATATTTTTATTTTATAACTCTAAAAAACATGATTTACGACCAAACGGTGACGTTATGATGTTAGCGATTTGTGTAACATATTACTTTTGTCATGCAGTTTGTTATCTTTCGATGACATTTAGTCCAGTCTAAATATAGCTCCGGTAGTATTTAAAACATACCACAAATATTATTTCTTGTATAAAAATGTCCTGTTTCGACCGGATATTATAAGCTTCTCTCCGAAAGACAATAATTTGCTGACTATTATTTTCTTCATGCAAAATAATATTTTAAAAAAGTAATACATGAAATAAAGCAAGTATATATTTTGCGCACCACCAAATTTTCTCCGTAAAATTATTTTTAAGGACATCATCATTTTTAAATGCATTTTAGTCTTACGATAACAAAAATTTCTTTTTTAAAATAAAGATAATGAGGAAAGAATATATGAAATAAAGAGAACGTAATCATAATATAAGTATACTTATAAGTCTTTAGTTAATTGTAATGTGGACTACACATTTTTCCATGTTTCCGGTACTACTTTTTGCATCTAGCCACAGTTTGAAAACTTCTTCTAATGGGCATAAGAATAGAATAAGAAGGAGAAATACACTAGAAAGCACTAACAGTAGTAATAAGAAGTATGTAATGTTACCATTCTTATCCATATTACACGAAAGCTCATCAAAAAATCTTTTCTAAAGTTGTTCGCTAAATCATTTTTTCTTAACCTTAAAAACTTTTTAGGAAACCCTAAAGACCAAGTAACACATGGGCTGAAAAGTCCCCGGCCTAACAAAGAAAACACGTTTTTTTTTGGTTCAGAATTAGGTTTATTCATCAACGTAATCTCCATCACGAGCAACGCAATCATTCCAGCGCCGCTCTAACATTTCAATACCACTTTTGTAGAACGATTTATCTTTTGCCTCAAAATAGGCCTCAGTTTCAGCGATAACCTCTTCATTCGTGCGAAATTTCTTACCGGCGAGCATTTTTTTGAGGTCTGCGAACAGCCAGTAGTCGCTGAGAGCCAAATCTGGGGAATGCGGTGGATGTGGGAGCAATTCGAAGTTCAATTCATGTAGTTTTGCCATTGTTTTGATTGACTTGTGACACGGTGCGTTGTGATGATTAAACACATTTTTTTCTTTGCCATATGCGGTCATTTCTTTGCAATTTCGACCTTCAAACGCTCCAATAACGCTATATAATATTCACTTTTGATGGTATTTCCTTTCTCAAGATAGTCGATGAATATTACACCACGCACATCCCAAAATACCGAGGCCATAACCTTTCCAGCCGATTGTTATGCTTTCGGGCGCTTTGGACGAGGTTCACCAGTTGCTGTCCACTCAAATGACGATCGTTTTGATTCCGGAGTGAAGTGATGGATCCACGTTTCATCCATTATCACATATCGACGCAAAAATTCCGGTTTCCCGGTTTGTTACGTTTAAACATTGCCAAACACTGTTCAGAATCATCAACACGTTCTTGTTTTTGGTCAACAGTGAGCAAACGCGGCACCCACTTTGAACAGAGCTTTCTCATAGTCAAATGCTCATGCAATATAAAGCCAATACGTTCTTTTGATACCTTTACGATATCAGCTAACTCACGCAACTTCACTTTTCGATCATTAAAAACGATTTTGTGGATTTCTTTGATGTTTTCTGGTGTTACCGCCTCATTTGGACGTCCACTGGGTTCTGCATCATCGGTGTCTCTACGACCACGTTTGAAGTCAGCAAACCAACGTTTTATTGTTGTTTCTGATGGAGCGGAGTCCCCATAACACTTTTCAAGCCATTACTTCGCTTGAACGGTATTTTTCCTCATCAAGAAGCAGTGTAAAATTAAAACACGAAATTGTTTTTGATCCATTGTTTTGAAAATAACAAAAGTAGCGTGACTCTTAGCACAATAACTCACAAACTAATGAATAGAATATCATGAAATTTTAACAGCCTTTTGAAGGTTAGTACTAACTGAGAGAAAGTAGCGTCATTTATGTGTTAGGCCCGGGACTTTTCAGCCCATGTGTTAGATAAAATCGTTCGTTCAAGATGTCCCAAAATGCCAAAATTGTGCATGAAAAGGACAGTATCTTTCCAAGTACTGTCCAAACCCATAATACTTTTTATTATTTAAATAGGTTTAAGCAAAGAAATTCGCCGTTGCAATGTTAGTCATTGTCAATGGGTTATGAGTACCAAAACTGTGTACAGGTGTAGTGTAATTTGTATACATTTTTAAACGTATGCTGAAGAAAAAGAAATAATTATTTTTTTTTACATCAGTTCCTATATGTCATGCATCAATTTGTCCAAGATATTAAGAAAACCAAACATTCTGTGTACATGGCTCCATATCTTAACGTTGTTGCCAGGAACAATAGTCATCGTATTGCAAGTAGTTCACAGATACCGTATATTATTCGCATTTTCCTACCTTTTGTGTTGTATGTTTTTGGTTGTCATAATTGGTGGCTATCCTTCTATACTCTATTTTTTAATTCGGAGGAATAAAATAAAAAGGCGCGTTTACACAATGCAATTTTTCGAAATTACTTTTTGGCGGTAGTTTTTAAAACTAGTTAGGATTTTATATAAGTTATAGTTACGTAATCAATTACATATTTATTAAAAAATATTTACAATGTAAATTTAAGGAGAGAAATACACAATCTAAACGTCAATCCGTTGTTATAACAATATAGCGGCCGGCAATATGTCAAATATCACTAATGTAATTTTTGTCAAAAAGTGACCAGCAGCTAGCCCAGTTTTTAGCACTTTAATTTGAAAACACTCCTCCGAATTAAAAAATAGAGTATAGTATGCTTAGTGCTTTTCTGTTTATCCCTTAAGTTGTGTTTGCTAAATGGTGTGCTTGGTGTATTGTTAGCTGATCTTTATTAATGAATACACGTCCCTATTTAATTTACAGCGAACTAAATAACGTGCAAAATATCGTATTGAAATAATTAACATTATTTCCTCCAACTTATGAAATGAACCCATCCATGGTTTCTATTTTTACTGTTGTTGTATTGTTTTATCGTTCTACCAGAGTTAATTGTTACTGTTTCAGTATTCTAATGTTTCGATCTTACTATATGTTTAAATTTAGATAATTTTTATTTGTTGGGGATACTTAAAACGCTAATTTTAAAACGGAAGTTAAACTAATAACGTACGAATTATAACTACACAATCATGCAACGAGTGTTGGACAATTATTTTTTTCAGTGTCTCCCTAAAATATTGCAGTAAACTCTCTGTTGCTATGAAACTTGTATACATTTTTTCTTCGAAGTGAAACAAAGAATATAGCTTGCAGGACAGTCTTTATAAAAGCAAAAATTATCCCATCATTTTCTTCCAAAGAGACCATTTATTCGTATCATTACTAATTGCCCTACTATCATCGGTTTATTGGAGTTTTGTCTCCCTATTTCAGTACTCTCGAACTTCACTGTTCGACTATTATATTTCACAATTATATCGCGACGAAACGTCCTAATCTCGATCCGGCTTTACCAGCGAACGACGGCGTGCATTCGGGAAGATACGAAACGTGCATGCACAACGCGAAGAGCTAGCAAGGCGAGTTTAATAATCTGGCTGTACCCGAAGCTTAATTCTATTACATTAGAGTTGACTGCAATGGCTACACCGAGCGTCAGCGCCGCCGGTACTTCCACCCTCTTCCTCTCTGGTGACGGTCGATAACGTACATAATTAACAATGTGATATCGACCTACAGATCCCTCGTGACCAAGGGGATACATCAGGGGAGGACGTTCGTCTTTCAAACGGTAGGGTGGATCGCCGGACCGGTTGGATGGATGGCAAACGTGTGTGAGTGACGTTCGAACGTGATGTACAGAATCTCTGGTGGTTGGAAGTACGTGTGTGTATATAGACGTCTCTCCGAATCCTCTTTGCATTCGGAGAGCTCAAACACTATGATTTCAGTAATGTTGGTGCTATGCGCGGTTTATAGGTGGCATTTCAACTGCAATACTGCTCGGAGTATGATTGGATTGGTGGTAATTTACTGCTACTCGAATTGTATAATCACTGTCTTATCAGTAATAAAAATAAGACTTGCTTAATTGCTTGAAATAAGTTCATTCACCATTGAAAGCGCTCAGAATATAGGAGAAACAATGACTTTAGTTAGAAAGTTATTAATTCTTAATAATCAAACGTTTCAAATTATATAGTATCGATAAAATTACAATTTCATTGTAATTAACTAACGTTTTCAAATTCCTGAAAAAATATCACTCTCAGTAGGATGTGAACCCGCGACCGCTGTTACCGGGGCATTGTGTTATCACTATATCACGAGATTGAATGTGAGTTTAAAGCGCTTTTAATACTTTTCTTTCAGAAATTTAAAAATGTTGGTTAACATCAAGGTAATTGTAATTTTATCATTACTAATACCAACGGTGGTTTAATATTAATATTAATTTAATTGTATGGTATAGCTTTGCATTTCGAGAATACGTTTTTGTGATTACTAAGATTATTTTCGCGCGTTCCTTTATTAATATTGAGCAGTTAATTTGTAAAATCGGAAGACGAAAGAAAATTAAGGAATTGATAATGTTTTGCACACAAAGTGTGTTTATAAATGAAATAAAAACGTCCATTGTCGAATTTCGCTCAGGCTAGGTATTCTAGACTAGACTACAGGAAACAGTTTAGCGATTAGTGGAACATACGAAAAGTGGATGGAGTGGGTATGGAGAAAGTAGAATACAAGAAAGTGGGTTGTGTTTTACTTACACCGAGTCAACTTTACTATTGATATTCTTTAAACGTGTAATTTCAGAGTAGCTATAACATTACATCTTAGGTTGCAACAAAAAGCAGGACTAAAACATTTTTAGACAAAAATAGTCTTTTTCGTTCTAGACTTGGTAACAAACACACGTCCTTCTTATCCTTATTACCTTATTAAAAAGCTATCAATCGAGTTGCATTTTTTGGAGGATTTTGTGAAGTTTCAGAGGCACCAATAGGTATTTGAAATATATGGTCATTAGAAGACCATATGAGGGATGTCTTTTAAGTTTTGCGTACTGGGACATAGAGGGCACCACTAATCAAATGTCAGTACTAAGAATTAACATCCATCTTTAGTTAACCTAGATCGAAAGTTTCAGTGCTGTAGCTACAATGAATTGTTAAAGTTGACAAGTTAGTTGAGAAATGAAATTAAACCGAAAACGTCTACGGGCAATATTTTTTTATAATTTTCGAATACAGTTATTGCAACACGAACAGCTTGACGAGTTGGTTTCTGGCAATGAAGCACCACGCCAAGCAACAATTTTTAGTCTGTATGGAGAATTCAAATGTGGACAGATTAGTCTTAACGGCGATGCAAGAGTTTGTGGTGCACTTACCACAAACGGTCACTCATGAAAACGTCGATGCTATGTGCAAGTTCATCAGCGACATGTTCCATATCGCGAGATTGAGGCGTCATTGGGGATTTCAAAGACGTCAACCCAAGAAATATTGCATGAAGAATTGTCTGTAATGTTGGATACCGCATCTGTTGACAGAAAAGTGAAAAGCAGCTGGCGTGAATTGGTATCAGAAAACTCTAAAGCATTTCAACGCCGGAATCTCTTAATACGTGTACAACATCGTCAGTCAAAAGATGATCGCAACATTTGTCTCGAAACCAGGTTATGTAGCAACATTTCTTCTACAAGATCAAAGAACTATTAGTGCCGATTAGTATGCAACCACAGAACCATGCCAGTCATTACTGGGCTTCGAAAAACCAACCTCGAACGTCGAATTATTAGATCCTCCTATGTACAGTCCGGACCTAAGTCCCAACGATTTCTTCACCTTTTCGAAAATCAAGAATGGACTGCGTGGTCAAAGGTTCCAGTCATCAGAAGGAGCAGTCGATGCCTTCAAAAGCGTAATTTTGACTGCACCAGCAAACAAGTGGACTAACTGCTTTCAGAGTTGGTTCGAACACATGTGGAGGTGCATTAATCTTTATGGAGAATACTTTGAAAAACTATGTACTTCAGCTCTATATCCAAAACCTAAAAGGCAATCCTTGTATAACTAACTCTGGATGTTTCAATAAACGTTAAGCTCAATCCGAAAGACAATCCCTTATTTCCGAGTTGTCCCCCAACAGTTTCTCCATTCTATATTCTATATATAGAGTATGTTTATTTATAATACATTCTTTATCCTGGTAAAGTTCATAGAATCGTCCATATCCCCATAATCCCCAGCGAATACGACTCCTACTACTGCCAGACATTATCACGATCGCCATGGTCATAAAATCCTTCACCATTGCACCGCATCTTTTAATTGCCATCGAAAAACGCGGCGTTTATCAAGTAAACCACCACCACCGTCGCTTCGTTAATTCCACCAAGGTCGTATTTCAAGCGCTGCACCCCCCGGCATCAGTTAACGGTGTCGTTTTCAATTCGGCGCGACTTGATACTTACAGAGCGAGAGCAGTATGCTCCAGCTCTCGTTATATCCGTAATTTATGAATATTGCATAAAAATCCGCGTTTTGCGTAGTTGGCGTTCGACCCCCTCGACCGTATACAGCGCCCCCTAGCGGTTAACTCTCGCCGCCCTGGAATAACATCGGGTATCCGTATTTATGTAGATGGCGCGTATTGCTGTGTGCACGGTCGAGTGTCCCGCATGGCTCCGTTCGCGGCCCGCCCCCCGATCTACTTTATTTACCATTATTAAAACGATAAATTCGCCGGTAACGTCACATCTCGTCGTATTTTTACGATTTTTTTTGTTGTTTTCATTCGCCGTCGCCCGACAACTGATCTGCATTGTAAGCCGTTGCGCGCCACGCTCTCGCCTATTATAAATATCTAAAATAAACTGTTTTAATCTAGAATAAACGCTTGCGAAATGCACGCCCTCGCCGGCATTACGTTGGCGCACCAAAAATTGCCTTCATAAATATCGCTTTATTAATTTTATAATATGTAACGCGCGAATTTAATTTAAAATTCGCGTTTTCGCAGCGCCCTCTATGTAGATGTGCATTCATATACGTATACGAATTGTATGCAGCTTCTGGGATGCGATCGTAGATCAGCGATAGCAGTGCCACTCGCGGATAGCGTCTATTATACGTACTACAGTTTTAATATTGTATGGCTCTTGATGGTATTAAGTGCTATATATCTGCTTATTTACGGATATTCTACGCGACAGGTTAATACTGCATTCTTCGGTAAAAATATATTTCGGGATATGAAAGAACTGCATATCCAGGATAAAAATATATGTGTTTTTGTAGACTTCCCTGGTATTTCTTTTCTTTTAAAGAATTTAGGTTTCCAGCTTGAAACTAGGTCGCAATTGGATGAGTTTGCCGACGCACAATAGTCTAGGTTCTGAAGTACGCAATCGAAACCGACAATTTTAACTTTTCCCAAAATTGTAATATTATATTCTTATCACATTAAGTTAAGTTTTAGGTTGACAATTGCAAATGGTACATCACGCTAATTAAAAATACTCTCTTGCAAACAAAAGTTCACATCTTTTAAATGAAGCGATTTTAGTGTTATAAATTCTTCAGGTTTCTGGGTTTGTCCAGAGAAATTCTTAGAAAACATATCTGTTCTATGTTTTTATAATGAAAGTCCTACCTTAAGAGTATTATTTAATGCGACTAAAGGTATTGGAAATCTATCTTTTGTTTACTCAATGGCGTACCTGCAATTACATACATTTTACTTATGAGTTAGATAATTGGTCGAAGAATCATGAAGGAGGACGCAATATGGTCTGGTTATTATTGTTCCTTGACGAGTTTTAAATATAATGTCAGTTTTTTGCCCGCCTCTGAAGGTGCTAGAGCCTATGAAAGGCTGGGAATCCTGGGTAAATAAAATCATTTCACAGAGTTTTGTCTTGTGAAACGTTAGTGTGTTTTTTGAGACCTTTATATATATGTTTGCGGTTGTAAATTTTGTTAGTAGTTTGTGCTTTTAAGTTTTTGTTTTCGAATTGGCGTAGTTTGGCTATGGCTTTAAAAAAATTATGGAATTTTATGAGAAATTCGTGGAATTGCGAAAAAATCAAGTTCTTGATTTCTTGAAAGAGCATTTTCAAAGAAATGGTGGCGCAATTACGACAAAGACTCTTGTGAATTTTACCGGAGAATCGTTATTTTCTGCCAATTATCGAAATTGGCAAAGAACGAACAATCGCTTGTTGACAAAATTTGTCGCGAGTTCTTGGATTGCCTGTACTTCTTCTACTAGTGGGAGCCGACCAACGGTAGTTAAAACATTGAAAAACTAATTAAAAGAAAATAAATCGATTGCCAAATTAGCTTTTGCGACATCAATGAAACTAAGACAAAATGGTGATCCTGCTGGAGTACAAGTTCTCGACTAGAGTTTTAGAAAGAGAGAAACTTTTTTACTCACCGCAAACGTCAATCTCCTAAAGAAAGTGTGAAGTACCCCTGCAAAATTGATTTAATAACATTTGTGAAAGCATTCTAAAGTGTATTTCGCTTAAACGTTTTGACGACGGTCCAGGGTATACCGAATATAAACAGTAAAGTCAAGATGCACCACGTGCAGATGAACGTATTTTTACCACATCCATTGGTTCCGTTCCAATTGATCGATGAAGAGACCACAGACATATGAAAAAACCTTCAAGAAATATTGTCCGCCAATAGAACTTCAATGGGTGTATAAAACTGCGGATATTTCAGCACAAGAAAAAACGGCTGTGAAAAGTGAAATTGAAAATTTTACCTCATATGATTCTCCAATCGGGCAAAATAAATAAAAAATTGCGTATTTGATTAAAAGAAAGTACTTTTATATCTCTTATATAGTTACATCTTTTCTTAAACAGTACAGATTTTTCTACCCTCACTAGGGGCTTGATGATTACAAACTACACCAAAAATATTTTTCGTCAATCGATTCTGCATGACTTGAAGCCCTTGCGGTTAAATTTTCACCTCATTTTGTCAACTATTTAAGGAGCTAGCTACGTTTCGCTCTCTCAGTTGCATGAAGCTTCTTGTGAGCTGTTGCATGTCGTGTTGGTGGTGCGAGAAGAAATTCCTCTCATAGCAGATAGAAAATTGTATTCTCTGGGATGTTGAATGTTTCTTCTATCGAACGGACAAGGTAGTTGTTGTAGACTTCCTAAGTGATATGACATGCAGCAGCCTAGAAGAAGCTCCATCCAGTTGACAGCGAAACGTCGGCAAACTCATGAAATTACGACGCGGTTTCAACCTGGAAATCTAAAATCTTTAAAGAAAAAGGACCCCGGAACTCTACAATAATTACCTTTTCTGTGCGATAGAAGCAACATTAAACATCGAAGAATATACAATTTTATATCTAGATAAATCAAAACTTACGTCTCTATAAAATTAAATAAAAAATAAAAGCCTTCATGATCTTCTGAAAGATTTACTCTATTATTCATTATTTTTAATTGGGAGCATTTTACATGCAGAACGTGAAAGGCCTCAGATGCTTAAAACATACGCTACTCACTATTGAAACATGTTTTAAACATGTGAATGTCGTATTGGATTAAATACGCTTGCATACATATGGATAAGTACAAGTAGGAGATACAGTACTAATAGGATTACAGGAAATCATTTAATCCGGCAGGAATTTAATTATAATTATATTTCCTCGTCTGTTGTCTATAAAAATTTCTGCAAATCCTTCATTTGTAAAGATCTAACGAAGAATGAAAAAAACTAATAATGAAACCGATCCATTTTTACATCCAATACAGCAGCATATCTACGCTATAGTACTTTACTTCTCGCCAAATCTTAACTACGTATTCTATTCAGTTCCTCAACTAGTCAAATTTATCGAATATATTTTCCAGTAAATTAATATGGCGTACATCTAATTTAACCTGTCCGAAATTTGTTTGAATTAACGCGGCTTCATAACAGATTTACGTTATACAAAATGCTCAAATTATTTATTTAAATTTACATCGGTTTTTGTGAATGCATCGCGCTCCGTATCGAACTATAAACTGGATGTGTAGATAAATATTTTCATGTTTTTTATATGACGAAATTTAACAGATTATATTGTAATAAAATGATTCAGCGAATAGCGAAAATACGTAATGGGGATGTTACAAATTTCGTTAAATTGTAATTAAATTGAACTAATTATAAAGGGACATTCACAAACAACTGAAGGGGAGTGCAGGAAAGGTGAAGAAAGTTTTGAATTAGATGGAATGTAATTTGGATATTGTAATGTTATCGATGGAATGTAATATTGAAGAAAATGCAAGAAGGTATAAGGGTTTACTATATTTATTGGATTTTACTTTTCAAGTTGTCTTCTTCTTCTTCTTCTAATAGTTTCGTTTCGGATCTTGGCTACCGTGCACGCTATTCCAACTTTGTTTCTTTTTTTAAAAGATCCGATCAGGGAATTTGAAGCTCCAGATAATAATTTAACCTTGAACATAGTCATGCTGATACCACTAGAGATACATATTGCAGGTCCTTAATGCAATGGTTTCTCGTTGCCTTTTGCATTCCCACGTCGTTGATCTTTTATAAGTTCATCCGCAAAGGCGCTCCTAAAGAGGACCGATTTCTCTATCCACAGGCTTATTAGCTCCTCCACCCGAACCTGTTGGCCAATAAGAAAAGGACTACTTTTTTCGGCAGTCTTTCGGTCGATAGAGCCTCATTAGCAGCCTCATAGCAGGTGAGGTTGTCATTTGGCTTGGTTTGTCTTTATAACCATCAGCCCTTACATCCCTCAACTAGTCTAAAACCAAATTATTTAAGGAACAACAATAGTCATGTACATGCACATGGGTGTCAGATTATGATTTATAGTACCGTCTAGAGCGTGAAGACACTTTTATTATGCATTGAGAGAGCTTACTCCGTTTCATAGAACTCATCTCATGAGTAAGGATGCTCCTTATTGCAGTTATCTTAAGGACGGTCAAACCATGTCTGAAATAAAGAAATCACCAACTTACGTTATAATTAAATAATTTTGTTTTTCAGACTACAGTTAAACCCTGGATTTCAAGTAACCCACATGATTTCATTGCTCAGCGATCTACAGTTAGACTCGCTTAATACTTATCTGATAGTGTAGATGCTCGAAGGCAGGTGAATGTTGTATATACTGATCCTACAAAAACATTTGATCGAATCCATGACACTCTCCTTATTAATAAATTCGACAATATTAAACTTTTGTCCTTACTTCTCCCTTTATCCCGGTGATATCCTGTTGATAGAAAAGAATTTATGATATATGTATATGGAATTTGAATCTAATTACTTCACGCCAACCTCTAGAGTTTCTCAGGATTGGAATTATATGCAAAGCCAACTTATTTCAACATATTTCACCCGGTAATGCATCAGCAATAACCTAACGGTTAATATAAATGAATACAAAATTGCCACCTACTCTCGCAAGACATTACCGATTATCCACACTTATCACTTATCTGGATCCTTTTTACCTACAGACAATTCTATATGGAATTTGAGTGCTATCTTCGATGAAGAAGTTTAGATCTTTACAGAGCATATATCTGATATTTGTGTATCGGACTTGAGTATGTTGGATTTCATCATTCGTGTTGCATGACCATTTTCTTCTATAACAGCCATTCCTTATCTTGATTTTGCTTCTGTTCGGTCTGGATGTACTTATATACATGTTTTAGATACACCTTCTGGAAGTTTAAAAGAAGGTATTTGCAGTTACCATAATTTAAAAAATTTAATGCTTAAGTCACAATATTCCCCACTAGAGATATTTAGTTTTGATTTCTTAGAACTACTTAGAAAACAAGCCGAGTTCAAATTCTCAAATTTAATTTACCCAAGAATGGTCTGGATGTTCCTCACTTATTGAAACAAATCAATTTGGCTATTATACATCTCAACTCAGTGACAGAAATGTATTTCACTGTCTGGTACCAAGAACAAACACTGCCGTCAGGTCCCCAATGCATAGAATGTGTGGTGGCTTGAACTCTATGGATATACTGCTGCTTACTATCACATTTGGTAATATGTATATTACCAAGAATGCATTATATTCAGCAGAAATTCTTTTTTCTTTCTTCTCTCCTCTTTGTCTTTAACCACTGGTGAAACTTGTATCTGTTAGATTAAAGCAATTTGGGTGTGGGTGTAGATAATTATTGTAACTTAGTTACGAGTCTTAGGCCTTAAGATCTCTTTGTCTTATCATGGTAGTACTTTCTAGCTAATTTTTATTCACGTGCGGAAGGCAATGACAATAGAATGGTCTGTAGCTCTTCTAGTATACCGTCTATAATAACATTAATATACGGACGCTTTCGTCAATAACTAGACCAATCTTTTGAAATCCATCAACCAATTTTCTGAAAGATCAGAATCGGTCTTACTCACAAATTACTTGCCATTCAACCAAATGTTTCAAAACAAATATGTTTCATCAATAGATTCTGTCCAATCTTTCTACATATAAAAATAAAATTTACGCCTAATCTTTCTACATATAAACGTAAAATTTACGCAATCCTCTCCAATCCTACATCAATAGGATATTTCCGACAGAAATGTCCGAGGGTTTCCGGGTTCTCCTCCCATCCCTCGTTCTCATGAAGAACGCGTGAAATTTCGCACGAAGTAGATAACCGACCGAACAAACACGATCAAACGGTGCGAACTCGACCACCGCATTCGGGATAAGGCGCGTAAAGAAGGAGGAAGAAGGAGTAACGGCCATAAACAAGGAGCAACAAGCATTCTGCGGCTGCCTCGATGTCCTTCCCGCAGAACATTTCAATTATTTCGTTTCGGCGGCTTTCGGAACCACCACGATGCTATATCCTGGTTTATATGAAATCCCGGTCGATTCCGATAGATTCCTGTTACGGGCGCGTATATACAATGAAAGAGAAAAGATTGAAACGTATATTAACAATTTTTAGCGACAAAAAAAATGGATAAAAAGGAAAAAGGAAGTGTTGAAGGGTGTAACGTATGTTGTTCCTCAAGTTTACCTGCGGTTGATTTTGTAACAAACAACAGCATTCAAAGATACACAGGTAACAAAGAGAAAAGAAATAAGAATCAAATACGTGCGATACGGCGCTATATATCCTCGTTGATGAAGTCATGGAAGCAATAAAATCTATGAAAGAAGGAAAATCGCCAAGACCTGATAACACAAATACTGAGTTCTTAAAACTTTTGAATGATAACATCATGAGATGGATGGCATCTCTGCTGAATAGAATATACACATCCGGGAAGATTCCGCATGATTGGCTTAGATCAGAATTAATGACCTTGCCGAAAAAAATAGGAGCTAAAAAATTTGTGAAAAATATAGAACAGAGTTCTTCCTTCTAAAACTTTTTTCAAAGTCATACATAGGAGAATTTACAGAACCTGTGAAGAACAAACAGTATCTACGTAATTCGCATTCAGAAATGCAGTGGCCATACACAGCATACAGGTATTACTTCAGCGGTGCAAGGAGATGAATTGTGATGTATATGCATGTTTTGTTGCATCAGAAGGCATTTGTTCGAGTAAAACACCAAAAAATGGTAGATATTCTGAAAAACGTAGGCGTAGATGGAAAAGACATCAGGACAATAGTTGACCTATACTGAAATCAATCTCCTTTCGTCAGAGTGAGGAGTAAGGATGGGATGCATTCTCTCTCTATTACTGTTTAATATACACTCAGAGTACATATCCAGCGAAGCTTTAAAAGATACGGAATCTGAAATTCTTCTGAATGTAGAAGGATTGAATAATGTCCGCTATATAGACGATACGGTTATTGGATAGAATGGATAGAAAAACATATCATAGTCAGTTGTATGGCCTAGACATAAACATCAAAGAGACAAAATTAATGGTGATTAACAAAGAAAAAATTGGCAACTGTCATCTCACAATAAAGCAACAAAGGATAGAACGAGCGTGCAGTTTTACCTATCTCGTAGCAGAATAATATGAAATATCTGTTCGTAAGCCATGACATAACATTAAACACCAAGATAAGATTGCTGCGCTGTTAAGTGCTGTCCGTTTTATTCTCCGGGATAGAAGCATGGACCCTCACTGAAGCCACAACAAAGAAATTGCAAGCATTTGAGATGTGGTTATATCACATGATACTAAAAGTACCGTGAACGGAATACATAACAAACATTGAAATTATGAGAAGGATCGGAAAAGAAAAGAAAATGGTTAATACCGTGAAAATTCGTAAACTACAATATTTAGGACACAGAGAAAAGTAATCGGAAAGAAGGAGATTGGTAGAAGACGAATTTCTTGGTTGAAAAATTTCAGAACCCCGTCCAGTATGAATATGACTGAATTATTCCAGCATTGGTAACTAACATCCGAAATGGACATGAACTATTAGAAGAAGAAGGGTTCTTCTGGCAGGAATTGTAATGCTACTATATAGAGGATGTATTTACAGATATTAATCAAAGTTAATATAGATTTAAGTTTCATCAACCGCAACTTCCTTTTTAGGCAAATGTATGTTTATTTTGTCAAAAGTGTAATTTGGCAGTAGACAGGACAATTCGAACCTAATAACGATATACATATGTATTTACAAAAACTTTCTTATAACATTTCTGAAACTATAACGTAATTGGACTTAAACAATGTAAAAACATGGCTATTCGATTTCGTGTTTTATTATATTTTAGCACAACTTTAACATTCTTTTTACTAATTCACTTAAAATTTCTGTCTTGATTTGAATCCGCTCATAATGAAAGCAATAAATGCTCTGTGGAACTTACAGTAACGTACTCTTTTGTTTAATTTCTACCACAATTTCTCTCGGCAGGATGGACGATTTGCACTGAACAACACCACAATATAATTACAATACAGCATTTATTTATAGTACATTGAGCATATATACTTTATATGTTCAATATGGTTTCTGCAAGTGTCAAAACTCAACTGTAAATGATTGCCCATATTCCGCAGAATGCTCTTCACCAAGTCAAGTGTTACAGTACGACACTTCGCTACAGTTCGCTTGCGAAAATTGTGTTTTTCCAAGTTCTTTACAAAATAAACCTTGTATTTCAACTAATCCCATACAGTAAAATCCATTGATTTTAAATCCGGAGATCGAGGAACCCATTGCACTATGAAAAGTTCTGCTTTAGCCAATTACGTATTTGTGTGCTATAATGGGGATATAAACCACAGCTTCTTGTTCTTTATTACTGATAAAGCAACTGTCAGACCAGAAGTGTAAAGTCTATTGGTTTACCTCAGCGTTGACTTAAAAACTGTGCATCTTTTTCCAGCTTCGTTATATGCCAATTGCATATTTCACATGACGATCAAGATCATCTTCTGGCAAGTGATAGCGTAACATTTATAGGTTGTACACGTGAAAACCTCCAGTTCCAAACTTTTTCCACAAGTTAATTTGTTTTGGCATATTTGTTATCTTCACCACACCATCTTGTAGTCTTGTGGTGTGTGCCACTGGCTGTCATTCAAAGTTTCTCCGATTAAAGACTTCTTTTTCGCAAAAGACTGTGAGCTCTAAACGTTCTTCAGTATTCAATATTTTTTCTTTCTGGAGCAAGTAACCATCAAATCAGAAGCTAAATCGCGATGGTGTCTTTTCGCCCATCTTATGGGACTCAGATCCAGTAATTGTGGTCACCAGACCATTTTCTTGATGAGCCCCTCTTTTTCCTTCTGTTATAAGAAGTTGTCAGATCGTGCTGATTCCTGATCAACCGTAAACCAGATGGAAACATGTTTTGTTTTAAAATTTCTTTGTATTGTTATTTTCCTTGAATCCCTACGAACTTACGTACTAACCCGATAACTCTACAAAAAGTCAAAGAAATGTTCACATCAATCACATATCGAAACTAAAAATGTGCACAAGAATGGCAACAAAACAAAAGCGTTTCCATGATACATTAAGCATGTTTCGAACATTTTACATCCACTGTATCCAGACGTGCCTCACGTTTATAAGAGGACGTGTGAATATTTCGAGAGAAAGGTTCCGGAAACGTTAACCGGATCTCCCATCGGATCCGGTGCGGTCCGGGGATGAAAACCGTGATCGTTTGTTGTGTCTGCATGTCGGCGTCTGCTGCCTCGGCGCGGCTTAGCGTGGCGGCATCGCTATCTCGGTTCGGAGGGTTAAAAGGGGTGAAGATGTAATGTATTGTTCGCGATAGGCTTGCCGGCGTATAACGGGCGAATTTTACGAGGTCTGAAACAAATTGGAATTTAATTTTATTTCTATATAAATTTTCCGTTTTTGTTTTCGTTCAGGTTATAATAATCTGGGGTATCGTTTTGTTATTATCGCGGCTATTATCGGCGCATATATTTCACCAGCTTAATTTCGACGGTAATTGGGGTCGTTATGAAATCGCGTGCTAATTATTGCGTTGAAATTGAACGAAAGAAGAAAGGGTGAAGAATGTTAGAGGTTGGAGGTATTTGAATTTAATACGTTCTGCCTCGTATATTTTTAGTAAATTAAGCAACCAGCTCTGTAATAATGTTTCATAAATAAATCTAACAGACAACTATCCAGAGTGGACAAAAAATAAAAGACAATACATGTAATGCATCAGAAATATACAAAAAGAAATCCATGTAATTATTAAATACCAAATAAGAATAAAGCAAATATTAATAACTCGACATATAAAGAAAAAACTGAAAAATTAAGGCAAATCTACGTTGAGGCTATTAAAATTTCATGCTGAGGGCTCGTCAAAGTACGTTCGTCCGAGGTATAGGGATGCGGAGCAAATGATGCGATCTTGATTCCTGACGTGGTACAAAGATATCAACTGCAGACAACAAACTAGGAGAGTTAATTCTTCTAGTGATAATACTATACATTAATGTAACACTGATGCGGTTTCTTCTCTCAACAAGCGTAAGAAAGTCATGTGTCTCAATTAGCTTCACGTAGGGTATTCCTTGTAAAAGATAACGCCTATCGATCTTATGTGAGATATTTTAAAAATTTGCGCTGAATCCGTTCAAGTAGATCAACCTGTACGTTATAGAAAGGATACCAAGTAACAGAAACATATTCAAGCTTGGGAACCACATAAGCGAAGAAAAGGGTTTTTATTGCTTAAAGACTTGCAGAGTTAAATCCTTGCAGATACGAAAAATAAATCGTAGGAGGAAGTCGTAACATCTGAGACATGCGTAGAGAAGGTAAACCTTTGATCATATATCGTACCTAAATCTTTAATAGAAGACTGACAGGTAATACTAGTATTGTTAATGTAATACTGAGAGTCGATTCTTCTTGTAAAAGATATATCTGTGTTCAATTTTAGATTATTATGGAGGCACTAGGTATGAATCTTGTCCAGATTACGTTGTAGAAAGTCAATATCAGTGAAGGTGTTAACAACGTGATAGATTTTTATATCGTCGGCATAAGCTAATAAAGAGAGTTAATAGATTTTACCAGGTCATCGATGTATATATTGAAGAGCAATGGGCCTAGGTCTATCCTGAGGTACTCCAGAGGTAGAGTAAAAAAGCTCGAGATTTAAATCCATTAAAATAAACATAATTAATTCTATCAAGAAGGCTGACACCTAAGCAACTCCGCTTATCCAACAATTTACGATGATTTATTACATCGAACGCACGGGAAAAATCAGTATAAATAACATCCGGTTGACCACCCCCATCTACAGTCTCAGCTATTGTTTGGAGAGTCTGTTTGATATTGAACCATGCTGAGATTCAGAGAGATATGATTTAATACCGTGAGAAATACGTTTATAAATTAAGATTTCGAAAACCTTCGCGAAAGAACAAATTATAGCCACAGATCTGTAATTGTCAATATTAGAACTATTACCCTTTTGCAAGATTAGCTAAATGCTGGCTACCTTCCACATATCAGCAAATGTACACTTGTGTAAGGCCTCTGATAATACATACAGGAATGGCAAAGATAGCAGCACAATCCTTTACAAAAAAGCAAGGATGTTATCATCACCATCTATAAATTTGTTCTTTAAATCTTTGATGCACTGTATTACTTCCTCTACCAACACAGACTGTAAACGCAAGGGTGGTAAACTGGAATCTATATATAGAAGACCAGAGTTCAAAGACTCAGATAACGAAACACCAGAGAATAATGTAGCGAAAGCATCAACTATCAATGTTCAATCACTGTATTAGTTAGTGGCATCAGGAATTCTGGTAGCGCCTTGCCTAGAACGAGCAAATTCCATAAAAAATTCGAATAATATTCTGTATTAATTGGGTGCATCTTTCGGTAGATAATCCATAAAAATAGTCCCATCACAATTTCAAAATACAGTAAACATTATCTTTCCAACTGTACGCCCCTTAAATGGAGACCCTTCTTCGGGTTTACGCCATTTTTTGAATTGACTTTTTGCATGAAGATTGAAATAAGCAATCCATGTTTCGTCATTCCTGAATTCCTGAATTCTTGAAATTGATGGCAACTGCTAGACCTATTGAGTTTCTGCTCCCGTCCAACAGCCTTGGCATTCAGCGGGCTCAAACCTTGCATACGCTCAAATAATCTTGTAAGCTACCATATATCCATTTCTAAGCGTACTCTAATTTAAGAAATACGGCAGTAATGTTTTTTTTATTTCTCGATGTACTCGGGTGACCACTTTCTGAATCGTTTTCTAATGATGGTGTACAATACTTTTAGTTTCTGCAAACTCACCAAATACTCCTTGCAGACGTTGAATAGTTTATAAAGGTTTCATATTATTTTTTCACAAAAAGAAAATTATTGCGCTTTGAGGTTTAGTTGCGTCTTCTGTGGTCACAGAAACAGTGCTACGAAAGACGAGAGACTGAACGATATTCTACTGGATAGCTGCATAAAGATGTCAAGACTTGTCTATCACCAATATCATTACCTAAATAATTTAATTAGAGCACAATCCCCAGAATTTTGGTAACATCCCTTGTAAAATATATTTAATTTGTTATACACAAATAAATTTGATATAACTTCGTAATGGGAGTTCAAAAATGTTGGCAGGTTGCTTAATGATACAAGCGCAAAATTCCCATCTAAAACCAGACAAAACAAAATTTTTTTCTCTCCTTGTCTGATCGATTAATTTTATTTCAACTTGTTTGGAAAACAATTGAAAATTACGCGGAACTGTCAAAATAATTTTCGATAGATTTTTTTTTAATAAGCTTTTATTCCAAACCGCTTCTGATAACCAGGCTGCATGTTTGATTGTTCGTTTGTTTGTTACCGTCTTTTATTCCGGTTACAAATGCAAACTGTTTAAATTTATATTTCGGACGGTCGCGATGGGGAAATGGAATTTTGACCGAACGAAGCTCTGATGTTATGTATACCATTTCTGGCTGTTGTTGACGTTATTTATGTTATAGTTTGTTTGGGTCTGTTAATTTTCAACGATCCGCTGTTCAAATTTTTGTTTTCGAACCAATTAGTTTGCTAGCATCGCGGTCTCTGAGGAAATCTCGATATTTTTAGCGTTTCCGGCTTGATTGTGTTATTTTGTTATCGTTCTCGTACTTTTTGTAAAACAAGTGATGTGCGGCGGTTAGTGGTTGTGCAGTTAGTTCTTTTTGTACTCTGTAATTTGATTTTTGGATAGTAATTTATATTTTATATTAAAATCGGCGTGAAGTAACGTAGCGTATATTTACATGCAAAAGTCGCCTACTGGTCATTAGCATGTAACAAAATGAGTAACAATTTCGTATTACTATTGTGTTTGAAAGAAGTTGTAGGTGATATGATTGGTAATCTGTTACATCATTCAATCCAATTTAGATCTAAGGCACTTTAACAAGGAAACATCGGCAACTGTCCTCCGATTTTGATAAAATTATACAGAGATGTAGTACATCGAAAATATTAGACATGTATTTTTAGCTGGTTTTTTGGTTTAAAGGGGTATAATCGATGCTTAAACTTACGCTGTAGGCAAAAGCTCCAATTCTCTCAAAAAGCTTAAAATAAACTCTTCCAATGAAACAATAATACCAACCATTTTTGGAACTGTTAGAAAATTGTCACACGTGGCTGAATTACACTCCGTAACGCAATCAATTGTATAGCAAATTTACTTTAACAGATGAGGTGCGTCCTCATTTATAATTTCGATTCAAGTAAAAGCAAATCACAAAAATATTACAGCATTACGAGTATTTTAGTACTGCAAAGAGTCATGAATTCGCTGACGGGGCCATAATCATGTGAAAGTGAATATCATCCTCGCAGTTCATGAATTTGCAAAATGGGAACCTTACCTACGGTGAAACAAAGTAGCATGGAATGGAGAAGGGTTTTGCTTGCCGATTTTTTGCAACAAAACATCGAGTACAACTGCAACCTTCTTGATGAGGTTAAGCTGGCATACAGACGAAAAAGTCATGCCTATTCCATTTGAAAAATTTTACTTCTTCCATAATAAGGCCAGCCCCCATGCAGCTGCTTTAATTAAAGCAAAGCTTGAAGAACTCCAGCGGAAAATATTCACCTCCCAATCCGAACTTGTTAATAGGGGTTTTCACATTTTCACGCTTCTCGATGTGGCACTTAGAAACAAACTATTCAACACCAGTGATGAGGTTGAAACTCACAATTGGTTGAATACTCCCGTTCAACTAATGAAAAATTCTATTCGAATATTGTTGCTTCGTTGAAAGAAAGGAGGGGGTGCCGAAAAATAGTGTAAGTGTTATTTTGATGATTGGATTGTCTTTCGCCTCTGGTTGCATGGTGTCATTAACAGGAGTCTGCGAGTTAAAGTAAGCTGTTCTTTTGACATCTATTATAATTCATAAAACATCTTTTTTACTCTTAAGCAACTGCAAGATACTGTCACACTTAGTATTGCCTACAACATATTAAGTAATAAATTAAATACATTTCAGTAATGTTTTTATATGTGTGTGTCACACAAAATATTCTCTTCTATTCGTTCTTCTTTCAAAGATTGTAATCAGACTCCCTAAGAAGGTTTAATGCAGGATTTTGACCAGTTATAGTCTAATTTTTTTTTGTTACAGTTTAAATGCTAGATAATTCCGATTGCTTCCTTTTTTATTTAATGTTTCTACGTTAATATTAACGCGCTCTGAATGAAGGTACTATCATAGATTGTTTTATCCAGTTGGTATCACAATTTCTCCATAAAATTTAGATCCAGTAATTGTAGTGGCCAAATGACATATTTAATGACTACGTCTTTCAATTGTAGATCATTATTGCGGAGCGTTTGGGGTCGTTATTGTGTTGAAAAATGAAAATGAACTAAGCCTCCACCAATAAAAAAAAATTGAATTATATACACGTTCTTAATATGTCCATACCATTACCGAACCTCCTGTGTATTTTACAGATGGTACACATTTTTTCTTTATACCTTCCTCCTTTACATTCCCCATGTTCGCCACGTCGTTACTCACGCGTACCAATTTAAAGACTTGTTTATCCAAAGGTTAGACAAATGATTCAGACTATGGTACCTTGATGCAAATTCTTTAAATTGTTTTGTAAAACTTATCTTCTGCTTTATCGAGTAACGTTTTGGACGACCCTGTATTTCACTTTTAAACGACGATGTGTATATAAATTGGATAATGTAGGTTTTTTCACCCTCCGTTTTCCTGAAATGCATACGTCATACACTAGAAGTGTGATAGATACTCAAGTTCTCGATATATAAAGCCGTATAGAATCAATTTGTAGGAATATTTTCTGAAGCTTTGTTAACAGTTTGTTCTGTAGGCAATAACCGGGGGCTATTCTTCTAACACATGGGCTGAAAAGTCCCGGGCCTAACACATAGATGACGCTAGTTTTATTGCAGTCACCTTTCTCTCAGTTAGTACTAACTTTCAAAAGACAGCTGTTAAAATTTCATGATATTCTATTCATTAGTTTGTGAGTTATTGTGCTAAGAGTACTACTTTTGTTATTTTCAAAACAATGGATCAAAAACAATTTCGTGTTTTAAATGTACATTGCTTCTTGATGGGAAAAAATACCGTTCAAGCAAAACAATGGCTTGAAAAGTGTTATGGGGACTCCGCTCCATCAGAAATAACAATAAAACGTTGGTTTGCCGACTTTACACGTGGTCGTAGAGACACCGATGATGCAGAACGCAGTGGACGTTCAAATGAGGCAAAAACACGAGAAAACATCAAAAAAATCCACAAAATCGTTTTGAATGATCGAAAAGTGAAGTTGCGTGAGTTAACTGACATCGTAAAGATATCAAAAGAACGTATTGGCTTTATATTGCATGAGCATTTGACTATGAGAAAGCTCTGTTCAAAGTGGGTGCCGCGTTTACTCACTGTTGACCAAAAACAAGAACGTGTTGATGATTCTGAGCAGTGTTTGGCCATCTGTAAACGTAACAAACCGGAATTTTTGCGTCGATATGTGACAATGGATGAAACATGGATCCATCACTTCACTCCGAAATCAAAACGATCGTCATCTGACTGGACAGCAACTGGTGAACCTCGTCCAAAGCGCCCGAAAGCACAACAATCGGCTCGAAAGGTTATGGCCTCGGTATTTTGGGATGTGCGTAGTGTAATATTCATCGACTATCTTGAGAAAGGAAATACCATCAACAGTGAATATTATATAGCGTTATTAGAGCGTTTGAAGGCCGAAATTCCGAAGAAACGACCGCATATGGCAAAGAAAAAAATTTTGTTTCATCAAGACAACGCACCGTGTCACAAGTCAATCAAAACAATGGCAAAACTACATGAATTGAATTTCGAATTGCTCCCACATCCACCGTATTCTCCAGATTTGGCTCCCAGCGACTACTGGCTGTTCGCAGACCTGAAAAAAATGCTCGCCGATAAGAAATTTCGCACGAATGAAGAGGTTATCACTGAAACTGAGTCCTATTTTGAGGCAAAAGATTAATCGTTCTACAAAAGTGGTATTGAAATGTTAGATCGGCGCTGGAATGATTGCGTTGATAAATAAAGCTAATTTTGAACCAAAAAAACGGTATTTTCTTGTGTTTAGGCCCGGGACTTTTCAGCCCATGTGTTAACTAGCATTAAATTAAACGATGATAGACTTAAACTTATTCTCTCTCTCTAACAACAAGCGAAGTACCCATGGTAAACCGCGAATGTGCGACATTTGTACGCTATTTATATGACAAGTGGTCGATTTCGTTATCATTTTTTAACAACGGGAACAAATGGATATTAAAACCATAGTTAGACGAGGAAAGATCATTAAATAAGTCACAAACTGCTGTTGGAAAGCTGTAAATAGCAGTGGGTTTTTACCCTGTCTGTCACTAGGTGTCGCACAATCTAGCTCTATCATACTCAAGTGACAGTTGCCGTACACGTTTATGCAGCACGCATTGGGGCATTGATATAGTAATTGGATAAGTATATTAATGTTGATGGGGACTGTATTGAGAAATAGAACTTGTTTTTGCCTAACTATTTCTGTAATTATTTTTGTAATAGCCTTTTGTGACCGACTTACTGACTTACCCTCGTACTTCCGTTATATTGATTCTTTAACATTCTGCTATTTATCGACGGTATAGTGATTAAGTCTTACATTAATGTGCAGTAGTGTATATATTCCAATACGTTCTTAATTTAAAATGAATTGTGAAAAGGGTAATCGAAACGAGAATTAACAACAAAATTTTTCTATAAATTGTGTGAGAACGTTCTAACAACATTGTACATACGTCGATATAAAATAATACTAAGTTATTATCATTTTTACGTACGAACCTACATAGATGCATATTTCTAGTGCATTTATAATTTAAAATTAGATGTCGAAAGGGTAATCAAAACGGCGATTAACTTTGCGACTGTGTAAAATGCATGTGAACGTTACGACCCGTATACAATTTATGTTTAGTCTTGCAACACAGAAGGCAATGATTCATTTATACATATTTATATAAAGATTAATTTACCTATGTCGCCAACGTGAAATAACATGAGTCATTAAAGAACTACTGAACGCGAACTGAAATAGATGGCATTAATATTTCGCATGTCTTTACGGTCATACTGGAGAATAATGTCTGCATACACGGTTTATAAATATTCCTGTTTAGAGTTATTTCTGTGTAAATTCATAATATCGTATACGTGTTCGGGCACAGGTTTAACCGCTTTTTACAGCGATAACTTCCAACGTTTTATTGAATCGAAGGTATATATGTACGTATGTGTAAATAGACACAAAGCAAATGGAAACTGCATCGTACCATTTAACTTTATAACTTATTTTAAACTTCCGTCTTATGCTATTCGATCGAAAATGTTTTGCCGGAATATGAGAGCATGGAATTCATTGTGCTTGATAGGCTATGCATGGTCATAGTATTATTTACTATTTCCTATTTTTTTTACTTAGACAGAAACTTATTCTTTTAATTCAAGGACCTTCTACAATCTTAGAAAAGTGGATTTTTCTTAGAAGTTGTCATACAATGTTACATTAAATATTAGATGTCACTATCCATCAATAAATACACTAGGGTGAATAAAATAGACACCAGATAAAGCGGTATAAATATGTAAACAGCTAAATTCTAAGAACGAATTAAGAGCTTTCTCTTGTCATTAGGGTAGGGGTAGATGTATCGGAAGGAATTCGTCATAGTTTAGTATCCTTACAATTATGCCCCGCTTACAAGGTTCGAGTGATATTAGTGACTTCACCCGGGGTCGCGTCGTTGGCCAGAGTGAACGCGGCGCTTCGCAACGTGAAATAAGTACATTTTTAAATATTCCGTTGTCCACAGTTAACCGTGTGATTACACAATTTAAACGCAAGGAAAAAACAACAGTGGAGCCGAGACCAGGTCGTGAAGGACCTTCTGAAAGAAGTAAAAAGGTGCTTGCGCGCGAAGTGTTAAGAGAACCGCGAAAAAGTACAGCTGAGCTTGCGGCAACTTCTAAGAAAAGTCAGCGCACCGTTCTGCGAAACTTCCACAGTGTGGCGATGTATAAAAGGGTGGCAAAGAAAAAACCTCTCCTTACGGCGTTTCAAACACGGCGCCGAATGGCTTGAGCAATTGAAATGCGAACGAAGCCCGAAGAGTTTTGGTGATCTGTCATTTTTTCAGACGAAAGCAGATACTGCCAATTCAGTGATAGTGGTTGTACGTGGGTATGGAGACGTTCGTCACAGCAACTGGACGACAAATTTTTGCATCAGACGGTGAAATACGGTGGTATGAATATCATGGTGTGGGGCGCAATATGGTATGGTGGAAGATCGCAATTAGTAATCTGCGACGGAAATATAAATGCGGCAAAATATATCCAACTATTAGCAGAAAAACTGCTACCGATATTCGATAATGCCATTTTATCTAAAGAAGACGCCACTTTTATGAAGGATGGAGCACCCTGCCACGAAGCAAGAACAACAACCACATGGACAGAGGAACAGAGGAACAGAGGATTCGGATTTTACCATGGCCAGGCCAATCACCAGACATGAATCCGATAGAGAATGTTTGGCACATAATCCAGACAAATATGGCGAAACGACCCCGAAAACCCAGCAATAAGGAGGAACTCGTGGCAGCTGTTACAGAAGAGTGGTTAAATATTCCAGAAGACACCGTTAATCATTTAATAGATTCTATGCCACGCCGACTCGCAGCACTTCACGCAAGTAAAGGTGGATCGACAAAATATTAGTCTAAATTAAAAATTTTAAAATATTTTTTATTTATATACAACGAGAATAGAATCTTTTTTTAATTAGTAGGTGTCTATTTTATTCTGTCAGCCTAGTGTATCATACCTTCAGACACGTTTCAGAAATGGCTCCTCAAGCTGTGAAATCTTACTATTCAACCGGAATTTAGATCTGTCTCCACTACACTTTTGCTTATTGCTGATGTCCAAGGTAAGAGATATACAACTTAATCTGTGATTTCTATATGTAACTTGAATAGATTTAATTTCATCCACCTGCAGGTGCCATTTATAGAGCCAGATTTGCATGGTGTCACGGCCTAGTCCAGTCTATTGTAGTATTCTCACATTTGTTTTTTCTTTTTACTGAAACAGGTGAATTTCCTTGCCTAGATTTGATAGCCTGTACCGTAAACTTTTCCCCTACGATTGATCTTCTTTAACTTAATGTTCCGCACTCGAAATTACCATAGTCCATACTCTGCTTATAGGTTCTTTAAAATCCCCCATTTTGAGCAGATCGATAGACAGGTCGCTCTATTCGATGCAAGTATTAGTTCCCCATTTTTGATCCACCTTCATACCAAACTGTTTCCATTTCTACTACTCT
Source organism: Trypoxylus dichotomus (assembly GCA_023509865.1). Lineage (NCBI taxonomy): Eukaryota > Metazoa > Arthropoda > Insecta > Coleoptera > Scarabaeidae > Trypoxylus > Trypoxylus dichotomus. The sequence continues at coordinate 85,774,475 of CM042074.1, read as the reverse complement.
AATCGTCTTCAGTCTACTCTAGTCGGTTCATCAAAGGAGATTTTAATAAATAACTTTCGTGATCAACGTGTCAATTCTGGCGGATCTCACGTTGTTTTCGACTCTCCAGTTCTCATAACATTTTAACCTATACACACCCATTCTTACCTCTACCTTCAACTTAATATAATTTCCATTGCGATGGTAATACATAAGCATGATAGCCTTTGAGTTTTTGGAATTTTCATTATCACCTACTTTTGTGTGACGCTAGGACACCAAACTATGTAATCGTATGTTATCGTCGATCTTACCCCCGTGTATAACAAGTGAGTCACACTCGGTATTAACGTTCACATTTTTCCGAACTGTTCGGCTAATTATTAATACCCTCTCACATGTGTCCATTGTGCTTTGAAGATGTTGTGTGCAGGTCAGCGTAGAGTCCAACACTACTCCTAGGTATTTGATGTTCTGATTCATCTGTACTATATCATTATAAAGATTTGGGAGTTGCAATTCTACTACAGTCAGTTGAAATGTTGATATTTATTTTCTGCTATGATTACATATTGAATATACTTAAAGTAATAAAACAAGCTATCCGTCAGATTCGTTTCTTAAATAGAATATTTATAAAGCGTTAAATTAAAGAAATGCTGTAAATTTAAAAATCGATTATAAAATGCTATGTAAATATTTTCGAATGCTTCTAATGCAGTCTTCTTCAAATCTCTTTCACAGTTATACATTTATTCAGAGTTGAATTTTTCATAACTTGCTTTGGGAAATATTAAAATCTTGGCAGCCGTTATTTACAATTTATCAAAACAATATGATATACAGATGGCAGCACTGCTATATTAAGGACAGCAGAAAACGCTAAAAATCACTTAATTTGTTTTTAACGATAAAATCAAAATTTGCCAACACTGCATGCAACATGTAACATACATAGATTAGATATACATACGTTCAATATTGCAAAGATTCTATAAGATTTAATTTTTGTACGTTTTAAATTTAAAATGTTTAATTTTCAGCACATTAAGGGGGCGTTCATTTGAAAACTTCCCACCCCAAATTTCGGGAAATCTGGAAATTAGTGAAAAATTTCCTGAAACATGTAAAAAGTAAAAGTGCCGATTTTGCGTTCGTTAATCCAATTTTTTTAAAGAATATTACAGTAATGGTAACTTAAATAAGGTTATTTATTTTCCTTTTTTGAGAAATTTATAAAGTTTTTAATATTGACTTTTGTTTCTATTCTCCTAAAGCAGATTGACCAGCATCAAATATAAAACAAACCAAACCAAAAAGTTCTTTTAAAAATCTCGAAAAGGAATTGTTCAAGAAACTAACCGCGAAATTATACTATTTCAAAGAAACCATTGAAATGCGGTATTACTCGATATTAAGATTTTCAAGGGAGTTGCTTCCGGAGCAGAGAGCTAAAGTGCGTGAGCCAACTTTTGCATAGGACGCCTGAATGAGGCAGTAGAGATCCAAAAAACACCCCGGTAATATTAATAGGGAAGACGGATATCATTTATCCACGATATGGAAGCAGCTCCTGCTAGCCCCGTGCCCCTCTACTCAACCAACCGTTCAGGGGTCCGGCCACTCACGTCCTATATAAACCCAGTACTCGGCGATACACGTCACAAGGTTTTCGCCTGTAACGTGCTTAACAAATCGAGTTCCCGTTACCTTCTTCCAAAGTGATTTCGCCTCTAGCTCTGAAGAAGCCTCCGACAAGGGAGGCGAAACGTCGAAATCTCACCTTTCTCTTTTCCCTTTCTTTCCTTTTGTCTTTTTATTTATTTCTCCCCCTTTTTCCTGTATCTCTTCTCTCTTTCCTTCTCTTACTCTTTATTTCACCCTTTTTCCATTTATTCCTTTTTCTCTTCCTTTTTATTTTCTTTTTCCTCTTACTATTACTTGATTTTTATATTTCATCATGACACGGTCCATTTCCGGAAATAATTTGCTTTTTATTGACTTTCGCCGTGGAAGTCTACGTATTCATTGTAAAATTGTAAATAGTCAAACTAATTTTGCACCACGGTTACTTTATTCTCTTGCTGTACATTCGGGACTAGTAGATATTCCGTTGTATGAGTTAGCTTTGTAGGATGTTAATTAAAGAAAATATTTTGTAAATGCAGGACGTTTTAATAAGGAAGTTATTTCTGTCAAATATTCATATTTCTACGTGTTCCTAGACTATTTGAACACAGTCTAAAACATGTGATCCTTATATTTAGTCACTAAATAGTGTCATTTGTTTTTGCCAATGTTTATAACTTTGAGGAGAGATCGAAATGCACATTCTTAAGAATGAGGTTATTAAACCGTTCGTCTCTGTTACACGGACTCCTTTAAATAAACTTCAAAAACAGAACAAAGCAATACGTCAAATTTATTGGACAATGGCATACTCGATCGTAAATCTCTTAACATACTTATTAAACGTACCACTTTAACCTAAAATAAATTTCAATTACGGTTGCGCGCGGCCGCCTGAAAAATCCTATAATATATTTATGAAATTTTGTGCCAAAGTCCACTCAACTTGCGCCGTACCGTACCGCAGCGCAAGTATAAAGCGTTTCTTCGCTCGCGTTTGTCAAAATACGCCGTAAATTTCCACCATCCGTTGAATATTTATAGGTTACTTTAAAGGTGCATTGCACCTTTTCGCTTTGTACGGTTGGTAAATGGGTTTAGTTTACGTTAGTAGTTATTATAGTAATACGGTTAACGCGGGAGTTGTTGGTGGACTTTGGTAGCGCTGGTTAGAACGCGGCGGTCGGCGGCGAAGTTCTTGAAATAGTGCCGCACTCGAAGTGGCGTACTACACAACCGACGGCTAGGAAATTAAATAAAGATTTATAAATGTTTTATTATAATTGAACGCACGTGTGCTCCTATTTCCACTTTTAATGGAATTATAACCGGACATTAAAGCTTCAACTCTTCGTAATGTAATGGGTTAATTATAGCGCCGTGATGTTGGTAATTGTAATTTAAATAATATAGAGCTCTTGTAATTAAGGTCTTGTAAACAAAATGGCGTTTGAGTTTCGCGTACGTACATGCATCGCAAAGTAATCTGCTTGCCGACACGGAATACAAGCGCAGTGGCTGAATTAAGCGAAACGTATTTCGTATTCTATGAAATTTCGATTAAGTGAACTAGTTTTTCGCGAAGTTAAAGTGTATGGAGGTTAAGCTGTTTCCTTCAGCTCTAGAATTGGGACACGATAAATTTGAAATAAAATACTTATACACTTTATTTCGACATATTTCATAACAAAAATAACTTAGTATATCGAGCAATGCGATAATTTTAAGATGAATATTTCACTTACACTACCGTCCATAGAAGTTTGGCTTAGTAAGAAAAATTTTAAAAAGGTAAAAAATAAAAGGCAATTAATAATAAAGAAATAAATGCATTGCCCTTAAAAATAACAAGTATCAAAATCCAACGAAAACTTAGTTTTCCTATTAATTGTTAACAAAATTCTTAAACATTCTTTTCGTAAAAAATCCACCTTTTATGTTGATTACCACTCGAAGAACTCACGATACCCTCTTGATTAATTTATTGAGATTTTCTCCTGGGATGTTGTTCCATTCTTGTTGAAGGATATTTCGAAGCTGTTCCTTGGAAATAGGACCGACACTTCGAACTCTTCTTCGTCCCACAGTAATTCAATCGGCTGGAGACTTGGACTCCGTGGTGGCCATGTCATAACTTGTAAAATATCCATACGTTTGCAATATTCCAAGGTCCTGCGTATCAATGCTTTGTCTGTAGATAGATAATCCACATCAGCAAATATTTTAAGAGCCCTTAACTTCTTTAATCCTTATGGGTTGTTTTCAGTTTGGCATAGAATATGGTAATAAGACTTCTGTTGTGAATAATTGGAATCATATCAATAACCACTGTTAACGATTGGTGACAGCGAGATGTTAGTCACAATGGTTGGCATACACGTGATATAAACAACCTCAAATATGTTTCTAGAATAATTTTTACTAAATTCAAAAGGGGAGTACTTTTCTCTAGCTTCTAATATTAGTCGATGCTAGTCAACCTAAACATCAGCCATGTTCTTTCCTTTTTTTTATTTCAATTTAGCTAATGTTATTGTTTTAAAACTGTTATTTTAAATAATTTTATCACCAATTAAACAACAAGGAGGTTTACTCTTTATGAACTATGCAGTCAACCACAGAGAAATACGACTTTCCAGTAAAAGCCACCGTTCTCCAGAAGTGTTATTGTTTTTCGAGAGTCTCGAACAACCTATGGTTCTTTTCATAGAATTATCAAATGTGTCTATACCGCACACCAACCGATAGGGTATACAGGAAATTACATGAGTCCTCTACTTTGCGCGAAATTCGAAATTTTGGATTATGACTGTTTTCGCAAGAAATACTACACTTGCGTTCGATTAGATTTTTTTAATCCATGCTTGAAATTGGGCACTACTCGAGCCCTGGATGCTCATTGGGAGGCTATCAAAAATTCTAAAGCTGTATTGGTGATTACTTGTATTTGTACAATATTATTTCCTTTTCTAGCTTTATTAGTTCTGTGTCTACCTGTATATGTTATTAAACGTTAACAGTTAAAAGTTTGAATAGATGTAATGAAATTAAAGTTAATAAAAATAAATGGATTTATTTTTTTTTTTTGTATGATGCACGATAGCTTAAGCCAAATATTAATCTTATTGTATATTTCTATAATAAAAAAATCACGGTCTTTTGCTTGTACCCAGATAATAATATACATTTATTTTAAAAATTACGTTGCTTAGAGATGCTTACATTATTAAAGGCAAATTATCGACAGATTGCTTTTTAAAGTTACTACAGAGTTTAGTCTTTGTTTTATGATTAATAATTAATTTGTTTTTACGAAACCAATCAGCAAAGCTTTCAGTACCGCCATTCAGCTTTGGATTATGAGAGTCTTGAGTATATAGAAATACCTTCCTGTAGAGAATACACTCTGGAACGTCGTTCATAAACTCAATAAGAAGAAAGTCAGTGTCCCAAAATTCTACCTTGCGGAGTACCAATATCGGTACTGACTTACTATGATCTGATACTCCTAACACTATCAATGAATCTTCTGTAATGGAAAAAAGATATTAACTATTCATTAATTTTGCCCATTATACCCAAGTTAAACATGTTTAATGATATAAATAGTGGCTTCATTATTTACGTTTATATCTTTCATTATTTTACTTTTGATTTAGAACGTCACATTTACGATAATGCATCATTTTAGCCTACGACTGTGGTATTGCAGCTGTTGATGACCATTTTGTAAGGAACCGAAAGTACATTGATATATTAATACTGAATTTCTGTGATCTCTTCTACCTCCTATTTCCCAACTAATTTTCTATTGTGGAAAAGCAAACATTACGAATTCATTAATTTTACTAATTACACCCATATAAATACTCACTTTATTATTATCCACTTATGTTCGCACTGTTTTATTGCTATTGCTTCAGAATTTGTGAACCCGATAGTACATCATACTTGGCCTAAGATCTATAATCATAGCTGTTTTGTTAGAAACCGAAGGTATATCTTACAGATTTCATTTTTTAAAGAATAAAATACAACCTTTATCCTCTTACCTCTATAGACAATATACACAACATAGGTTAATTAGAAAGGTTATCATCTTAACCCAGTTTTTTTCTACACTATACAATCCAGTGACCCAATTCATTTCGTTTATTATTACTTAGGTGAAATTTACAAATCCGTCCCTGGCATTTCACATAGATACCTTGCTTATATACACAACATACACATGTACAACGCTAAAATTACATGCGCTGTCCATATATGTATAAACGAGAACGTTTCGTGCCACGTATGATATGGTACGGGTGCTGCCATCTAGGCGTGTAACGTCGCAAGCATGCTACGTTGTGTATTGTGAAACGCGATGCATATTCTATGAAAACTATTAATGAAAATTAGCAGATTAACACGGAAATAAGGGTCGGAAATCGTTTTAATTACTCTTCATGATTATATGTAGGTAGTAGCAACGTATAGAGGCATCGACAGGGCACGAAGGTATACGTCGAGGTGTCGCTGTTACGAACCGAAGCACTTAAATTATTAATTCGGTATAAATTGCATATAAATGTATTCGGTAGATGTATATATTTAAATCCGCACGGCGTACCCGGGCTCTATACGATTATGGCTTATCAAAAATTCACACGCTGTGGCCTTCGCCCCGTATACGTAGTTAATTTATTATCGCATATCGCACTATCCAATAGATATATGTGGTGTGAGAGAGCTACCGGAGCGGCTGAAAACTAAATTATAAACGCCCGCGCAATACCGTTAAGCTTTTAATATGTTTTAATGGTCGTTAGATAATTAGAATGCGCTTCGAATATATACAAATTTAGTTTTCCCACATGTACGTACGTATGTATATGTACGAGTAATACTGGATAGATTGCTTTTACCGTATCGTGATTTTTTCTTAATTAATTTTCGTAATCGTTCTCGTATAGGTTATGTACGGATCTCTAAACGTTAATAGGTAATCGTTGTACCGTAACTTTCGTTTCGAATTAACTATGCAAATTAACTTACGTGATTACATTTGAATTACATACGCTAGGAATGGATATCATGGGATTTTCTTAATTTGTTTGTTCTGAATGATCAAAAAGGAACAATTTTCGAGTTCGTCCTTAATGGTTAGTATCAGATAGAAAAACTGTACTCATGTTATATGCTAATAAACAAAAAGTGCACAGATCTACGGATCTTACTAGTCGTGGGCGAATCGAATGGAAATATCATTCGGTATGACCAAACGAAAATTCGCTCGCCAATCGAATGCAAAAATCGTTTTCGAAACCGAATAATTTTATCGAATAATCATTCGTTAGCATAAACCTATCTATTCAGGCGGACCCCAACAGACTCTGGCCTTACATTAATTCTAAACTGAATTCTACACGTACACCAGGTATTATGACGGATAACAACAGTACCTTTTCGTCCCCTGAACAGATTACTGACGCCTTTGCTTCGTATTTCTCGGAGACCATGTCTGAGGCAAACGTCACTACTATCCATTCCGATAACGATACGTTCGCTTCCGATTCATTTTTTCTTAAAGAATTTAGCGAGGAAGATGTCTTACAAGACATGTGTCAATTGAAGGGAAAAACGACAGCTAGTCCTGATAACTTTCCAGATTTTGTTGTTAGGGACTGTAGATTTGTTCTTTGTGGACCGCTCCTTCACATTTACAATCTAATACTGAGACAGCGAGTTTTTCCAAGTTGTTGGAAAGTATCTCGTGTTGCACCTGTTTTTAAGTCCGGGTCGAGGAATAACATTCGGAATTATCGCCCGATATCTATATTATGTAACTTTGCTAAAGTCTATGAAATTATCTTATATAAATATATATATTCGCACGTTGCTGCTAAATTGTCCCCGGTGCAACATGGTTTTATCAAAGGCAGATCAACAGTGTCCAACCTGTGCGCATTTTCTAATGATGTGTCTGAAGCTTTAAATTTACGTCTTTAGACAGATGTCATATATACAGATTTTGCTAAGGCTTTCGATAGGGTTGAACATCAAACCCTATACGTAAGCTGAATATGTGGGGTATCTCTGACGATCTGATATTGTTGTTGCAATCCTATTTGAGTGGGGGTACCAATTACGTTGAATACCGTGGTTTTCGGACCGGCTTATATCAGTCTCCTTCAGGTGTGCCACAGAGCTCTGTTCTTGGACCTATTTATTATTTTCATTAATGATCTTCCTGACCGGCTTAGATCTAAATGCTTACTATACGCCGATGGCCTTAAAATTTTTCGCAGAATATACTCCATTGCGGATTGTGACATTTTGCAGGGTGACCTGCTATCTATTCACCTTTGGTGTCTAGAGAACCATTTACCACTAAATATTGCTAAGTGTAAAGCGATGACGTTTGCCCGTAGAACTGTTGGCGGTGAACTTTTAACGCGTTGTGAGGAGTCAGAGATCTTGGTATATTTTTTGATACTAAGCTAACATTTAACAAGCATATTGTAAGTATATGTTAAAACGTTAAGCTTTTTGTTTCGCAATACTAAACATTTGAGTAGTGATGCCCTTGTTGCTGCATATAATGCATTTGTTCGAGCGAGATTAGAATATGGTTCTACTGTGTGGAATCCGGGATATCATGAATATATCAATTTAGTTAAGATGGTAGAGCGTAAATTTTTGAAAACCTTATATAAACACCACGTTTTTTTGCAACATGGCGATCTATATACTAATCTTCTAAAAGAATTTGCATTTATTTCTTTGGCGGATCGTCGTGTTGTATCACAAATAATTTTTGCACATAGAATTGTAAACGGTCATTTACAAGTTCCGGATTTGCTGTCCCTTTTGAATTTTTTTATACCGAGACTTAATAGTAGGAATAGTTTAACTTTTTATCTTCCCGTTGCTAACACGCGCCACCATTCTCGGTCACCACTTATGTCAATATGTAACAGTGTTAATGTATATGCATCTAGATTTGATTTGTTTAACATTTCTATCAATGCTTTGAGGCAACTTTTGTTAGAGCAGCTTTCTGTTGCTTAAAAAATTTTTGCATCTTCATGTGCTTTTTTTTTGGTATTACACAATCACTCTTGTTTTATAGTGGCTATTATACGATTATCCTGTAATAAGCTGTATAAGCTGTTGGGTAATAAAGTTTATATTGGACAAACAAAAAGGAGTATCGAAACGAGGTTCAAAGAACATATTAGACACTATCGTTTCGACAAACCTGAACTATCAAGCGTAGCAGAGCATATGATAAAATCCGGACATAAGATTGATTTAAAAAATCTGACACTACTTAAAAACGTGAACTCGTATAGAGAATTAAACGCGTACGAAACGGTATATATGAAAAAGAACGGAAACTTATTGAACAGAGAACCACCCTCAATTGCACACTCGAGTTTGATGGATTTATTACCATGGGCCTTGTTAAAGATACGGTTCGCTTTCGGTCCATCCTTTCCCGAAAAAGGCATTAGACCACCGAGTAGATTGTAAATAGTCATATGGTTTAGAAATTTTAGAGCCTGCGTAGCAAATAATTTGCATGTGTGATACAGTTTTTACTTTCAGTCGGTAACACGGTTGACAATGGGAGCCCACGTGCTCTCGAAACGCTGCGTTCCGCATAATTAATTAATTTGTGTGAGTGGAGTTTACTGCTATACCTGTGAATTGTACATCCACACAGTCCTTGCAATCGTCACACAATCATCTGCTTTGAATTTGTTACCTATCATCACTGTTCGGATGCAACCGAACGAGCTTTTATTTTATATTTTTACACATCTATCTTCCAAATATTACAATTTATTTATTTTTACTTTGCATTCATTTCTGCTTTTCATTCATTTTGTGCAGCTATGATAATCAAATCCATATGTATTCAGTAATTAGTATTGCTTAAGTTTAGGTAGAAAATGTTGACGTAATGTAATCCCGGCAATTACCCTGATCTACTAAATTAGGATTCCATTCATTTCCATTATCTTAATTATTCTCTTACTTCACATTTCGGATGTTATTGCTGTGCTTTTTAATTATTATTTAAATAACCACAAGACGAGCTACCGAGATATACGTCGGAACCGCCCAGACCATCAGATCAAAACAAATTATACAACTACATTATAAAAAAATTGTTTATAAATATTAAAACTTAAAAGTGCATGAAATCACTTTCTTTAGCAATTTTGACCAGGACTTCGAAAAAAATTTGTTCTGAAAATAATATGAAACCCATGATAAAACTTATACCCAGTCAGTTTGCTAAAGTTTCTCTAATATTCTTTTCTTAATTGTTGCAGGTGAGTCCAATTAATTGAAATCCTAGAGTCCCAAGAAGCTTTTGTTCTTCCCATAAGGTAGTGGTAATAAAATCAAGCTGATATGTTGTTAGCTTGTAGTTTAGGGTAAGAAGCCTGAAATTAAAGTAGTCTTCAAGCTTTCACGGCCTTTGTTGCTGGGTATTCTTCTTCATCTTTCGTTCTCTGCCGTGAAAAAAAAATTGTTGGGGTATTTCACGTTTCGTTCATTTTGTCATGATCTTCAGAAGCGAAATGAAGAATTGATGACCGAAAGTCAAACACTACCAAATTTTTACATAGCAGACAACCAAAGTTTTGAGCATCCTAGCCTGAAATTATCTTGCTAAAAGAACGTAAATGGCACGATAAACATTTCTTATTCTGATCAATCTAACATTTATTTCCAGTGTTAAGTGTCGAAGCTGTTTCCGTTGACGATCCCGCGCTATTTACGTTAAATATCGTAAAACAAGTTCTCCCATCGCATATTTGCGTAAAATCCGTACGAGGTCGTCGGCATTTTATACGCGCAAAACCCGTACATAGAACGGCCTCTGCATGCGTAGTGTACGTGTGAGAGCTTCATTCATAAATTTATTCCATTCATTCGTATACGGTTTAAATGTGCGCTAACGGGCGCGCGTATGTGTGTGCGTGCGTGTACACACGTATATCGTTTTGGGGATATCGTCGTAGTGATGCGGGCCATCCGAAAACAAGCACGCCCAAAACTAGACCGCCGGCGACCACCCGGCACTCGCGTAACGCCAATAGAGTTGTACTACTATTACGGCTAGCGCGCTACCGGTGCTGCCATCGCGCGTCGGCACGCGTAATCGCGCGCGCGAGCGAAAGAGACACCGGATAATTTCGGCGGAGTTGGCCGGGGTGCCACTTGCTGCAAACACTTCGCGCTAATTTACGGCCATCGGCGGCGGTTTTGCGTAACTATTTAATCTCTCGCCGGTTATTTATTTAATTTTGATTTGGTCGGCGAGCGCTCGGACCGCCATCGGCCGCCTGTCGCATTATCGGTAATGCGCGCTCGTCGCGATGTATCTGGTCCGTACGCCGGTTTTAATGCACACGATGTTTACGGACGCGCCGCGTAATTGATGACGGACGTTAAGAGAACGACAAATAGTAAATGGCGTTAAACGTGGCGGTCCTTAGAGTACTATTAAATCAGACTTTTTAAAAGCTTGAGATTCTGTTGGCTGTATTTTGACGTTTGTTTGGTATTTCTCACAATCAAGTAATAGATTTTGTTGATAATTAAATGCGAAACGAAACAAAAAGTACTTTAAGACGTACTATCGGGGACAATTTTCATAATTTCGTCAAGCGAATTTTGTACCTCTGTGCATAAGAACAGCCTACTTGCTACTAAATTTAAAACAGCAGGTAGACAGTACGGAGAGGCAAGGGGTACTTGTAATTAGACAATACGAAACGTATCCGACAAGGAGCGCTAGAAACACCTCTCCGTTCTTATCTTTATATACGTTTCTTCGCATATCTATTGTTAGAAATACTGATATTACAGTCCCCATCCATTTTATTGGGTCCACCTTATACCTCTAAGCTTTTGTGTGTTTCCACCGCGTTAATTTACAAATGCAAGTATAAAATTTCATGAATAACAACATTCTTTTCCGTATTTATGTATTACTGTTGCACTTTGAGCTATTGCTTGCATGCGGTTCTTAGTTTTTCGTTTTGGGTAAAAAAAGAGAACATACCAAATAAGAAAATAATGCGTATTGAGGCATTGTTTGGTACAAGAGTGTGTTCTCAACGCACAATTGCAACGAAAGAAGAAGTATGCCGGCAAACCGAGCCGTAAATCGCTGTTTCAATGAAAGAAGAGATACCCGCTACAAGTACAGGAAGAGCATTTTGCAGCAAGAAAAGGATGATAACTAATTTATCTACCAAATAAATAGAAAATGTAATGTCTCAATAAGGAGTACGAATATCCACGCGTACAGTACGTAGCCGATTGTACGAAGCCGGATTAAAATGCGGAGACCCCCCGAAAAGGCTGAGATTAACACTGATGATGAAGCGATCACGTTATGAATGGGCAAAACGTCACCAACATTGCACAATTGAAGATTGGCGAAAGGCAAGACGAAATGCCTTCATCATCGCTCAAAAACGTTATCACGTAAACAAATACATATTCTTTATACAATAGTAACCGATCCAAATAATAAACTACGAATTACTGTCTCTTTTTAATCTTGTTTGTAGCTATCGTCTCTACAGTACAGAATAATTCACGAGGGGGGAGGGGGAGTTGGGGGTAATAACGGGTAAGAGGTCATTATGTGGCACTTGTATTTGTAAATTATTGAGTTGGAAATACGCAAAAGCTTAAATTTATAAGGTGGCCCTAATAAAATATACAGGAGCTGTATTAGGTCTGGTAAAATAGATCTTACGTAGAGTTATAGACTTTTGTTTTCGGCAGGGTTTTCTATTTGAATTTAAAGATTATTTTGGCTTTTAGGAATTTATATAATAGAATACCAAAAATGTTATTAGCAAAATAAACTACATCAATATCTCAAATTTAAACATAGAAATAATATAGACAAGAGACTAATTGAGACTTCGTAATGTTTACAATTAGTTATGAAATTAAACCACATGCAAGAATAACTTTTAAAATTGCATACATAGTTAACAAATGATAGACACCCCGATAAAATGCTGAGGCGTTCTCACGTATAGTATGCATATTGTAACAACCCCACTGTTTGACTGAATGCATTGCTTTCAACAGTTGCTATTTTCGCCTATAACTCGCTACCTACTATCAAAAATTCCGACAACCATTTAAATGGAACTTATTATATATTTATTTAGGATACGATGGTTATAAAATAGTAAGACCCATCCTGTCCCAAATTTGCAGTGTAATTTAAGTATAAGGTAACGTATGCTTCAAAGGTAACTCGCTAATACAACATACAAGCAGAGAAGTGGTCCATAACCACAACATTAGTCACCGTGTAAACATTATCAGTCAGTATTAGAATGCATACCATTTATAGGTAACATGGGCTCTTTCGTTTTATTTCTCTCTTTTGAAATAAGCCAAAACGGTTAGCACATGTTCTTGTGCTTAAAAATTCAGACGTTTCCCAGGCATTATCTGAAATAATGTCACATAACCTCCATTTGGTAAATTGTCGGAATTTCTATAACTTAAATAATAGCACACAAATCCGTACGTTTGCGTTTTCAAAAGAAAAATTATTGTCCAAAATCGTAGAAAGAATAAAAGTTAATTTAAAATGGAATGGAAAGAAAAAATAACACTGAACGTTATACGCGCAAAACTTGACAGGACAATGAAAACAATCCAATCTAACAATTGATGAATGTAGCTTACTATAGTAATTTCTGTTAGACATACGTATCTTCCACGTATAAATATTCGATATCGCTATTAAAAAAGAATGGTTAGATTAGACAGCATTCTGAATAAATTTTATCAATTTCGCTGTTTTAAGAATATTTTATCAAATATAACACTACAGTTTTTTTTCAGAGGTAGGTAAATAATTTTGACCGGTAGCTATGTAAACAACATAAATATACTCTCTCAGGTATAGATTTATACCTCCACTAACCAATAGAATTCGAATTGTCTGCGGTATCACAAGGAAAGTAGTTTTAATAATCTCTCTATCATAGGCAAAGACATTAATTAAGACCACCACTGTACTTCCGGGTGTTGATCGACGTAGACTGCTGTTTTCCGAAAGAACCTGAAGTAGCTCAACGTTTCGCTGAAGTCTCTTTCATCTTCTTCTGATCGGACTCGTTTCTCTGTTCAAACTGGATACAGTTATGCAATTATAGGCTCATTTTTGTAAGGTTTCATTGCACGTTAAGTCGCTACATATTTCCTTCATTGCACATACAGTAGACCAGCTCTACCAACTACCGTTTTTGATGTCATTCGATGAATTACTAACGTTACATTGCCGACGTGCGCGAGCTTCATTATTATTATTTCTTCAAGATAGATATAATTCATCCGCTATTATAAATAGACCGTTTGTCTATGTCCGCGGCAGACACTGTAATGATTGTTACGGTATTACCGGCTTTTGGCAAAAATGCACCGTTCAAGACGCTTTATCAACGATCGCGAACCGTTCCGATCGTCCTGTCTTTTACGTGCTTAGATTGAAATAAACGAGCTTTGTGCGGTAAGACGTTAGACGGCGTCTCGCCGCGCGAAGAACTCCATTAATTAGGTAAGGAGAATATTTCGCTTCATCAAAGTCTAATTACCCGTCGCTAATTTTGTTCGGCGAGGTTGCGCTAACGTATAAGCTCAAATAAATAATGTACGTGTGTACGTATGATACGTAGATACATTACCGTCTTAAGTTAACGGAAAATAAGGAAGCGCTCTGTGTTTCAGCCGTTATAGTTGGTACCTTCTCATCAAAGTGCTCAGAAAACTCAAAATTATCGATATTAATTTACAATGTTGCGTAAGTTTCTTATTTAAATCCTCTAATAGTGAGCAAATATCCCAAACGGTGTTTATTTTATTTTGACACAACAATACAAACAGAATTTACATTTAATTTTTGCTAACTCCCCTTTGAAAATTCGTCAAAATTTTACTCATTTTGGACTTGATTCAAGGTTCACCGAATGATATTTCCAGTCGTACCGAATACGATTTTGACACCAAAATTGACTTGAGAGAAATAATCTGGACGGAATTCGTTGTTAAGATTTGAAAACATGTGAAAAGTGTATTGACTACTGCTAAATCCTTCTTTAATTTTAGAATATTAAGTACTTCACCATGATGGATAATTTTCCTGCAGTGTATAGTCACCAAAATCTTCAGTTGAATACGCATTTTGACATATTTCAGGCGACTTCGATTTTTCGCAAAAAAACATATCTATTCAATGTATATAAAGATTTGCGACATGATGCTGCATATCAATAAATAATAATAAGAAAAGGATAAGAAGATGGAAAACAAAATAATGTCAACGAAGATGATGTACTGGAGACGCTGTATAGAAGAAATGAAAGAATAAGAGAAATAATGCAAGTTGGCACATCAATAATAGACGATATAGAACTAAAACAACTACTGCGGAATGGCCACATGAGGAGAATAGACTAGGACAGACTATCACAAAAGCTTTAGAAATGGAAACTAATACGAGGAAAAAAGGAAGACCAAGAAGGAGAACTAGGAACAACAGGAGAACCAAGAAAAATAATATATACAGTGCTCAGTTTATAATACTGACAAAGAAACAGTAATGAAATAAATCTAACATCATTTCAGTGAAATTATCAAAATATGAATTAATTCAAAATAAATGAAATATACCTAATTGAGTAATTGGCCTAAGTAGCATAATTAAGTAATTACGTAAGTGTAATATTACATATAAACCATGTGGGGTTAAGTAATCTGTACCGACTGACTAGACCCACGCTTACTGAACGGATCAGGATACCCTGCGTTCGCATTCTCTGTCATGTGAACTATCGGGGCTTTTACTAACACGTTAGACCTAGATCTCGGAACTTGAAAAGTAACACATGTTCTTGCGCCATACTGTGGTACTACCAAATCAATAGGAGCAAGCAACTTCGAAGCATCAATGCGATTATTTAATCAAGAACTTGCCACTCGCTTCAGATCTTCGATCAGTTACAGATCCTACGTGTAATCGATCAAGCAGACCGCTGTAATCCACACCACGTTCTGGGTAAATACCGTCTATCTTAAATGATAAGAAACTTTAAGAATTTTAAAATTTTTTTCTGCACTCTCTCTAGGGCGACTTGCTGATAATGATAGTGCGGATACCAAATCACAGATGCGTACTCCAGTTTAGTACGAACATGTGCATAATATAAAGCAAGGAAAGTTGTCAACTTGCCAAAGGCACCACACTTAAGCAGAATTCCTGCAGTAATTGATGTGTTCCGCAAAGAATAACTTTTGATCAAACAGCACATCAAGCTCCCTTACCGACGAGTGTCTAGCTATAATTGTTTGTTCAATGAAGTAGTTATTGGTAGATGGTTTCCTACTCTTGGTGTAAGCTACAACCGCACGCTTGCCTAAGCTCAAACAGATTCTGTTTTCTATGCACTACTACAGTTCCGTGAAGTAATAGTATGAAAGATCTTCAAGTCATCTACATAAGCTAATCATTACAGTTCAATGGTCAAAGAGGATCATTTATATAAATGTTAAACAATAAAGGTCCCAAATTTGACTCCTGTAGAACTCCAGTAGTAACAGTAAATAAATTTGACGTAAACCCATTGTAGTGAACATAGCAAGAAGGGATAGAGCCTCTTGGAGATTGGGATACGGTAAATGGTAAATGGTAAAGTTAATAAGGTATTATGTGTAATTTCAGTCACAAGACTTCAATAAGAATGATTCACCGGTTAGGCACTAGCCTGCACTATGATGTGGACGAAATTTCTGAACTCTATGAGATCGAGTTATTAATTTCTTTCCAATATAATTTCTGACGGGCGAAACTTTTGAAAACCAGTATATATATGCAGATTATAGGTGCGTACGTGTAAGGCATTATCTATCTATTATACATAATACACAAAGGTGTGACGGAAATTGAAATAACCCTGAGAGAGATTTCGTGAAGAGATTAAGCGCGGCGTGTTGTTTTCTCTTTCGGTTTATCTTTTTCCTTTTCGTTCCATATACGCGAGCGTTTCGTGTATATACGATAACACATGGTAGAACACGAGTGGGTACACGATTACGACGCCAAGATTAGGTATAGTTTAATTAGCACTTTATTACCGGGCGCGCGAACCCACTCGCCGCGGGGCCGCATGCTTCCTTTTGTTCTCCTTTTTACTGTTCGGCATATTAATATTAATAAATCGCCTTTTTTGATCGTAATTAAATTTTACGGTCGCCTGATACGCATCGGCCGTATACATGTCGTAATATTTTGTTGAATCGGCCTGATGGTCTTCTCCTAATTTAAATTTCTAATTGCACAATTTCGTAATAAATTTTTATCCTCCCACTTACATTGTACGGCGAGGAATGGAAAATGAAACGTGTACGAGAATAATAAAGGCGGTTTTAGAAAACATTACATTTATATGGAGGTATGATGATTGTAAAAACAGTGTTTCTCAAACTGTTTCTTCCAGAAGTACTCGTGTATACTACGAATGAAGAGGTTATCATTCGTGCGAAATTTCTTACCGGCGAGCATTTTTTTGAGGTCTGCGAACAGCCAGTAATCGCTCGGAGCCAAATCTGGCGAATACGGTGGATGTGGGAGCAATTCGAAGTTCAATTCATGTAGTTTTGCCATTGTTTTGATTGACTTGTGACACGGTGCGTTGTTTTGATGAAACAAATTTTTTTTCTTTGCCATATGCGGTCGTTTCTTTGCAATTTCGGCCTTCAAACGCGCCAATAACGCTGTATAATATTCACTGTTGATGGTATTTCCTTTCTCAAGATAGTCGATGAATACACTGCTCAGAATCATCAACACGTTCTTGTTTTTGGTCAACAGTGAGCAAACGCGGCACCCACTTTGAACAGAGCTTTCTTATAGTCAAATGCTCATGCAATATAAAGCCAATACATTCTTTTGATATCTTTACGATGTCAGCTAACTCACGCAACTTCACTTTTCGATCATTCAAAACGATTTTGTGGATTTTTTGATGTTTTCTGGTGTTACCGCCTCATTTGGACGTCCATTGCGTTCTGCATCATCGGTGTCTCTACGACCACGTTTGAAGTCAGCAAACCAACGTTTTATTGTTGTTTCTGATGGAGCGGAGTCCCCATAACACTTTTCAAGCCATTGCTTTGCTTGAACGGTATTTTTTCCCATCAAGAAGCAGTGTAAAATTAAAACACGAAATTGTTTTTGATCCATTGTTTTGAAAATAACAAAAGTAGCGTGACTCTTAGCACAATAACTCACAAACTAATGAATAGAATATCATGAAATTTTAACAGCTGTCTTTTGAAGGTTAGTACTAACTGAGAGAAAGGTGACTGCAATAAAACTAGCGTCATCTATGCGTTAGGCCCGGGACTTTTCAGCCCATGTGTTATATTCATCGATCAACTAGGAACATTCCAGGTTCCCACTCCTCTCACATTTATAGATTAATTACTACACCTTTTTAGGTGCTTACAAAAAAAAATAGGATAAATACCACGTGCGATATTAATCGGCTTCCATATTCGATCTTTTACCTTCTTTTTTTTCTGTTCTTTGCGTAATACTGCCGTTTCGATATGAGAACATTAAAGCTTCCCACTTCGATAATTTATGGTCGCACTATTTACGCACGCATGCCTTTCCTTCGAAAGTCGCGCACGAACCAGTACGTTTTTATCCAGTTCGGTGCAGTCAGTTAATAAGTATTTGCACAAAAATGTTTTATTATCGAAACGCGACAATGTGTACATATTGTCCGCGCCAGGAACGAAAGCAATTACGACTAACGACGGAGGAAATTGTATAATAAAACGGGTGCGTATTGTCCAACCGTAAGTCGAATTTGTGGATGTTTTAGTATTCGAGTCGAGGGCCTTGAAGGCGCCAGCAATCCGAAGCTTAAATGTCTTGAAAATGCAAATAAATAATTTTCTTTATTTGCGGCAGTGCATATAATATTGTTTGTATGCAATGCGTCACTAGCTGCATTTACGTCATCGCTTATAAGTTTAAGATTATTTTCAGAAATATGTATTCAAAATTAGAACCGGAAATAGCACAATTTTAATGAGTGAACATGTATATTTGTCCCAAATTATAATTTTTTTTGCGGTACCCAGACTATATTTTTGTGGTTTGATTTGAGCTTCGCGCAAAAATAAGCATACGCTTAATAATTAGTGAAAAGTAGAGAATTCCATTCCTTTTGGGATGTGAAATAAAGAGCTCTTTTGTTTGAACACAACATGAAAATTTTATATTTTCGAGTATAGGTGGTACTAGTTTATTCAAATCTCGCCAAATTATCCCACGTAAATTGTTTTCTTTTCTACTATCGAGGCAAAATCTAGCTCAAGGGTCGTGAAAGCTGGTGTCCATCCTCAGCCACCAGGGAAACATCGAACCGTTGAAGATGACACTCCAAAATCGTAGAGCAAAAAATTAGTTCTAAACGTTTTATTATTATTTTTTACGTAATTCGTCTGTAGAACATCAAATGAAGCAACAAAATTATTCATAATTACTGATAAGGCAGAATCAGTACAATCTTAAACAGGGAAGTGAAAATCCTCCGCGAGGCTGAAATAATTTTGCAACAGAGAATGCAATTCTAGCTTATGGAAAAGATATTCAGAGATAGAAATTGGTGTAGCTGGTGGTATATGAACAACTACAATGGTAACCAAGCAATTATACAAACACAACTTACCAGCAAGCAAATCAACATTACTACTACTTAAGGCAACATCATCAATCATAATCTGGTCACACAAAAAATTGTACCTGACGGTAATCAACACATCTCCACCCCACCCAGATCTTTTATCAGCTCGGAAAACAACAAAATCTTCACAAAACAGCTCTGAGTTCAACAAAGTGTCATTACCCCAAGTCTCACTCAGTACGACAACATCAATGTCATCACAAACCAAAATATTATTGTAGAATTGTAACATCTTTGAATTCACCCCACAAACGTTTTGGTAATAGAACAAGACGTCCACTACTGACTGTTGGGATTCCGAAGATTTTTCGACACAATGATTTTGAGAAAGCCATGAAAATATTTCAAGGATACCTCCTCGCTCTTTCCTTTGCACCGTTGAAATTCCTCCAGAACTCTGTTTTTATTTTCAACTCGTCTAAATATCAAACAAATATTCTAGGAGTTGAATAGGCTCTCATTTTAGTGGTACAGCGAAGCATTGATTTGACATCATCGGCTACCATAAGGATTATACCTTCAGCGATCGAGACTTCACATCGCTTGCTACTTTACCAAGTCTCAGGGTCTTCAAATTATTTGTGTGCCATTATTAATTTGTATGGTGTTTACTGCGATACTTGTGGATTATACAACCATATACTATTTGCAATCGGTGTAGTTATGGCTCACCAACCGAAGAAATGCAAGTAGTAAGGTTAAGTTATTTCATGTTGATGTCTTATTTCTAAAACGGTGTAAAAAGAACAACGTTTTTTTCTGCAAACCAAATTAAGGTCATTTTTCCGGTCATTTAAGATTCTTGCTGTCTGAATATTCGGTCAGATCGAAAAAGAATTGAGGAAACATTTTAAAAGTTCTTCTTCTACCTGACGATTACGAAAATTTATATAAGAAAAATTTGGCATTGTTAGAAGTTAAGAAGTTTAGCGTAAATTGAATTGACTACGAACTTAATCACTTTTAAACGGTTGTACATCTCTTCAAAATGTTCGTTGGTAAAAGACTCAGTGACATTAATATTAAATTCATTCCCGACACCCTTTATCCTATATTGATTACAAGGACTATATGGTTGTATAGCTCATAGGTATCATAGTAAGCTCTATACCACACAGAATGCACCGTTTCAAGAGCACGTGGTCGGTCGGTAACTCGGTTTATCAACAGAAATGACAGGAGCTAACATCTTAACCGAGTTACCGATTCAATCAACAATGTCTATATTCTCTTGAAATACGTTCTCAATAAATTATTAATTTGTGTTGGGTGGACTTTACTACGATACCTTTAAATTATCCCCTTTAAGATTCTTCAAAACAACGGCAAACTTTAATGAAATACGTTAATTTCTGGCATTTCTATTGATAAAGAAAGGGCAATAAATTCTTCATTAAAGAAAAGTTTTGAGAAAAATCAAATTATAGATGAAAAATTTCAATGGTATGTTGATACTTTTATATTTTTTGTATCCAGAGCAGCATGAACAACCGTCATAAAAAACTTTCCAACCTTAGCAATTTTTCACGTAAAGTTCCCATCAAAAATTTATCAAATCTATACTAATATATTGTTGTAGCTACAACGAATTTCTACTTAACCGCGTTTTGCTTTGAAAAAAAAAGACTCCACAAATGTACATCAAAATTAAAGACGGAAATGTGTATGCCATTAACAGTTTATAATTTCCCTAGCGAAAACATACGTTTCTATTATTTTTCCATAGTATCTGCTAACATCTGCACAATACCGAGCATATGAAATTACTTCCCATCGCTCCCTTAAGGCTTCTCAAAAAAAAAAAGACGTGTATATGTGCGTGTATACAAATTACATACGTTTACATCCGTACGCATACGCCCAGATTATTTTAAATTTAATTGCCGGGGATCGTTCATTTTACGGTTATAACTTCTAACACAAATAAATAAATAATAGGGCCATTAAAAAGCAATTCTCGTCTCCATCTTGTTATGATTTAGGCGTAGTTAGTAGATAATGTGTTTGGATATGCGTTTATGGATCTGGGAGCGTGGACGGCGTTTGGTTAAGTCGTACTCGGGCTACTGGTTTTATGAATTACGCTCTTGGTGTAATTAAGACGAAAATTAGAAATTCTTGTGAACGCGATTAGTTAGTAGTATACTAAGTAAGACGTATTTATTGACCGAAAATTCTTGTTAAGTCTGAACTGAAAATAGATTTGAATACATCATGTCCCGTCATGTTTAGAAGAAAGCGGCTAAAGCCATACCATAAATCTTAAGTTTAGAACCTGTTAGACGGAATGAAATGAAATACTTGACTTATTTACTTTATTTACATTATTTCAAACAACTTACAAATGTAGAAACACTTAAATTAAATAACACATTCCTAACAATGGAAATTTAAAACAGAGTATATTTTAGAAACTAAGTGTATTTTGGCTATATTGTTAGATATGAAAAAGTATATATCTTTAATATGGTATTGGCAGATTTAATGCCCGGTTTCCTTACGTAACACATGGGCTGAAAAGTCCCGGGCCTAACAAAGAAAACACGGTGTTTTTGGTTCAAAATTAGCTTTATTCATCGACGTAATCTCCATCAAGAGCAACGCAATCATTCCAGCGCCGCTCTAACATTTCAATACCACTTTTGTAGAACGATTTATCTTTTGCCTCAAAATAGGCCTCAGTTTCAGCGATAACCTCATCATTCGCGCGAAATTTCTTACCGGCGAGCATTTTTTTGAGGTCTGCGAACAGCAGGTAGTCGCTGGGAGCCAAATCTGGCGAATACGGTGGATGTGGTAGCAATTCGAAGTTCAATTCATGTAGTTTTGCCATTGTTTTGATTGACTTGTGACACGGTGCGTTGTTTTGATGAAACAATTTTTTCTCTTTGCCATATGCGGTCGTTTCTTTGCAATTTCGGCCTTCAAACGCTCCAATAACGCTGTATAATATTAACTGTTGATGGTATTTCCTTTCTCAAGATAGTCGATGAATATACACCACGCACATCCCAAAATACCGAGGCCATAACCTTTCCAGCCGATTGTTGTGCTTTCGGGCGCTTTGGACGAGGTTCACCAGTTGCTGTCCACTCAGATGATGATCGTTTTGATTCCGGAGTGAAGTGATGGATCCATGTTTCATCCATTGTCACATATCGACACAAAAATTCCGGTTTGTTACGTTTAAACATGGCCAAATACTGCTCAGAATCATCAACACGTTCTTGTTTTTGGTCAACAGTGAGCAAACGCGGCACCCACTTTGAACAGAGCTTTCTCATAGTCAAATGCTCGTGCAATATAAAGCCAATACGTTCTTTTGATATCTTTACGATGTCAGCTAACTCACGCAACTTCACTTTTCGATCATTCAAAACGATTTTGTGGATTGTTTTGATGTTTTCTGGTGTTACCGCCTCATCTATATTGCTATGGCTGCTATACACCAAGCAGGCTTTGAATTTGTGGAGCACCACGCATATTCGTCGGACCTAGCTCCTATGATTCAAGCTGCTTTGCAGTGGTCGGACAAAAATTTTTCCAAAAGGCTGTTGAGATGTTAGAGCACCAATGGACCAAGAAAAATAAAAAATATAATGGCTGTTGTGTTACTGTAATACCTCGTAAACTTCATTGATTCTTAATGTAAAACATCTAAATTTGATAGTGGAAAATGATGGTGAAAAATCGGTGGCGCCCTCTAGATTTTTTTCAGCGTTAGATTTTTTATGCAACGGACACCCGTTTATTATCACTCACTCTTTGCCCGTTTAACCCAGCCTGAAAAGAGCAAAAAAAAAGGCACGCGAAGCCCAGCTAGTTTCGACGTGAAAAAGTCAAAAGCAAAACACGTATGTAAACGTATACATGAATCTCCACGTCGAGCGTTTATCCGCACCATTTTCTCGCTTTAATTCGGAATCGCGCGGCATCACTCGCATTCGAACATCCCGTCCTCCGAGCGCGGTTCAACAGCAAGCCGTCACCCACCTACCTGACCGACTAACAAATCGTACTTTTTACGTTTTCATACCGAAAACTGCCGTCGCCTGGGCATAGGTTTTCATTATCGAGAGATGCGAGGTCCGACAAACGCTGCAGCTGAAGGTGATAGTGCAACGGTAACAATACCGATAACTGCATGACGTGTGCGATGATAGGTTTTTTGAGGGAGGCGTTGAGAGACGAGAATGCTGCATTTGGCAGATGTCAAGTGAGAAGGTTATTTTTTAATGCATAACGTATTGTGCTTTATAGATTTAGAAAAAATACCGTGCGTTTTTGCCGATTTGTTTTCTTTTTCCTTTTCGTAATGTGTTGTTAGAAATTTTTGGGATGCATTCAAAAGCTTGCATAGGTGTATAAAAGAATTAAATCTTTATATCAGTGAATAACGAAATAGCGAAAGTTTTTGATATTTTCTGAACTCCAACCTGGAAAATAACATTTCAAGTGTTACAATTTCTTAGATGCCCTTATATGGTCAACAGACTGACAAATTTTCTTTTTATCTTTGTTTTATCGGATCAGAAATTCAAAAATCCTTACGTAATCATTAGATAACCTTTCCAACAAGAAGCATACGTAAAAAATATAACTTGCCCTTGATTCTCTAAATAAGAGTGCCTAGCAAAACTCAGAACCTCTTTTGTTTTATTCCAATAACACCAACACGTGTAGCTTATACAAAGTAGCCAAGATGAAAGAAGTTCAACATGAATACAGTAGTACAAATACAAAGAAAAAATGAAATACTAATCTATTAGGGGAAACCGGGTATGGTTGGTGCACTTTTTTATATGAAATGTATATAGAATTTTGAATAACAAACACTATTGAAACATGTATTAACATCTTCGGTACATTGGTCTTTACACGGTTATGTTTGATATCAGCTTCTGAACCTGAAGCTCTAAATTTAGTAATCATTTTTTCATCTTTAGGAAGAGGAGAGGTTTATTTAAAAACCTCCAATATTCCAGCAACTATTTTAATATAAAATTCAAATTGAAAGCTATCAATAATACTATCCATAACTAGGAGAGCATAAATTCTTGGTATTTTCTGTGTTGTTATGTTCTTTCTTTTTCAGTCACAACAACAGCAATTGTAATGTGTTAGCAAAAAAATTGCTTGTCAGAAGGTAAAATTAAATTTAGGATACAGTACAACAAAAGGATGTCTATTTCAATTTCCGAACATATTATTAAATATGTTATCTTCACTACATCATAATTGGAGATAAATTTATTCACTTACCTACCTGCCACTACTTATAAGATCGGGAAAAATGATTTGTATTTGTGTTATTTTTTTCTGAACCCTTTTGACTGCACGACAAGGAACATTCTTTGTTTGGTGATATAAAGCATCTCACATACTGCAACTATGTCTATTTGGAAATCATCGACATCACTTCGTGAGATTGGGGAAAACTTTTTTCTATTTATTTAATTTTTTTTGCATCCCTTTGATGGTCCGACCATGAACTTTAATCGTTTGATAATATAAAGCTCGCGATATACCATAAGTTCAGCTGTTACGACAACATAGTTTTATAAGACGGACAAAATATAGTTCGTATTTAGTTTATTTTTTTGGATCCTCTTAACGACAATGAATTATCATCGTTCAGTGAAGTAAAGCTTGCCATATACCAAAGTTTAGCTGTTTCGGAATCATGGATCAGGTGGACAAAAAAATCTTTTGTATTTATTTCATTTTTTGTACCCCTTAACGGCCCAATAATCGTTTGGTACCGTAAAACGTTCAAAGTTTTACAACCGGAGGCATCGACATTACTTTATAAATTCAGAAAAAATTATTTTGTATTTTTTAATTTCTTTGCACCACTTTAACGTTCCGGCAATGAACTTGCGTCGTCGTCGGTTAACGTTGTGGTAAGCGCTATAAACATTGGGAATAATAAGTATTAACCGTGTAGATATTGTAATATCATTTCATAAACCTTTGCTGTGCTTATATACAATTTATGCGAAATTGCCACGTGGCAAAACTGTACTCGTAAACAAGCGTGTGCCAACTAATGGTTCAGAGTAAGTAAAGAAAAAAATTTGGAATAAATACTAAATATATTTAATTGTAAACATATAGCATTAAATAACGTTTATATAAATGTTGCATACTACCCCAGAAGATACTCCAAAAAGTTTCGGAAAAATTTCATTCCTATGACGCTATTCGTTT
Source organism: Trypoxylus dichotomus (assembly GCA_023509865.1). NCBI lineage: Eukaryota > Metazoa > Arthropoda > Insecta > Coleoptera > Scarabaeidae > Trypoxylus > Trypoxylus dichotomus. The sequence goes on along the minus strand of CM042074.1, from coordinate 85,748,853 downwards.
GCATAGATAGGAATTTGAAGTCAATTTTGTCACTAGATTCGTGTTAGAAAAATCGTAAAAGTACCACCACTTCTAGTTCCTTTACTTTACGAACGCCGTAAAAGATAACGCCCATAAACAAATTAATACAAAAAAAAAAAACATGAGCAGGCCATCACCGATAACGCCGCCCACATCGTAAAATCCGTTGCGTGAGTAGCCTGTATAACTTGCCCGCGACGAATAAAACATTTCTATGCAACTTTGTTCACTCTACGGCAGATAGTATTATATGAGAAGATTAGCAAAAAAAAGACGAACATAAACCGCGAATTGTGGATGTTGAAACTAATTTCGTTGTGTTTATGCGATACGAAAGGCAAATGCCGACGTGCACATCCGTAAATCGTAAAAAATAAAACATTTCAGAAGAGCTGCTTTGTTACTTAAGACGGTGGTTATTTATTTCATCGACATTCTTCGGCTTGAATGTGTGGAAGGAAAATGCTAGGTTTTTGTTTTTGTTTTAGAATGTTAGTAAAGAATGTTTTTCGTAGCACCACGATGTGTTCAAAATACATTTAATTCATTGTTTTCTTTTGAATATTGGCTCTAAAATATTTGTACAATGTTGCTTCTATAATGTCAATAAGCATAATTTTGGCTGTAGTTCCATCTAAGGAACATCGAGTTGGGGATTTGAATGGGTTCTAGGGGAAAGCTCACGTTTTGCTGTGTTTCTTTTTTTAAGAGTTTAGTTTTGAGGTACCCAAAATCGATTTAAAAGGGCCATTTCTAGGTTATGTTTAGTGGCATATAAGTCATACTTTACGCAAATAGCAACAAAACATAGTTCTAAAATAGTAAAAGATCAGTTAATTGAAAATAATCAAGCAAATAAAGCAACAAGAACTTATTTCTAAAATAATAAAGGATTAATAAATTAACAATTAATCCTGAGAATAAAATTATATACTACAAAATATTTTTCAAATAATAGATTGGAAAATAATTCTACAAAATAAACAATATCCATTTTAATAAAGCATTTGACACTATCAATAATTCCCTTATGGTATCTAAGCTGAATAGTTTTGGTTTTCCTCCTAATGTAACACAATTGATCTGCTCGTATTTAACTGATCGTTCATGCTATATTCACTGAAGTGGATATACATCCTTAACATTTTCTGCTTCCTCTAGTGTGTGCCAGGGATCCAATTTGGGTCCTCTTTTGTTTAATATTTATCTGGATGATCTCCTACAGGGGCTGGACTGCAATGTACTGGCATACGCGGACGATCTTAAGATCTACAATACCATAACCTCCCCGGCAGATTGTCTCTTTCTCCAGAACAGTCTGGATACTATTGTTAGATGGTGTACACATAATAGAATTCATTTGAATCTGGATAAGTGTGCTGTTGTAAGCTACTCTAGATGTCATAGACTCTACAGTTTTCATTATGCTGTCAGTCAGGCTATTGTTCCTAGGCACTCTTCTGTGATGGACCTGGCCGTGCTGTTTGATGCAAATTTGTCGTTTGTAGACCACATACTATCCGTACGAAATTCTGCGATGAAATCCTTGGGATTTCTCATACGATCCTGCAGATCATTCAATAATCCTACCTCGCTAAAAGCATTATACTATTCGCTTGTCCGTACTGGGTTGGAGTATGCCTCCATAATTTGGTATCCTCACTATCTCCATCTGCAAGTACTACTTGAAAGAGTGCAAAAACGATTTTTGAAATACCTGTCCTTCGAAATTGCACTTACATATCTACTTACCTACCACCCTACTTCTTGCAGGCACTTACCCTGGACGTGATGTTGATTATGCGGGTCCGCTGACGAGACACGGCTTTGTATCGTTATCGGATCGAAGGAAGGAATTTAGCAGGCAATTTCTACTTAAACTGATTAATCACGCTATTGACGCTCCATCCCTTCTCTCCAAAATTAATTTTGTGATGAGAACCATAGAAAAGAGACTATGAGAACGTCACAATAATGTAAATATTGTTAGTATAGTTTATTTCCTAATATTATAATCAAATTTTATTGCCCATCAGTATTTTCTATCTGTTTTGGTAACTTTTACTCCAAACACAATAAATACTAACCAAAATTTCGTAAACTATAACTCATATACCACTAAACATAACTTAGAAATAGCCCATTTTAAATCGGTTTTTAGGTACACTAAACTAACTCCTTAAAGAAAAGAGGTACCAATTTAAACACAGCAAAACGTAAGGTTTTCGTTAGAATCTATTGAAATACCTAAGTCGATGCCCCTTATACGGAGCTCTTACCATAATTTTAAATAGAAAATTCAGTTTATTTTTACTTTTCAGTCTATAAATCTTGTAGTAATTTACGAGAAGAATTTCTTTCGCGATAATAGATCGCTGTATACGAAACGAGATTTAAATTCTTAACAGATCCAGCATTTACTTATTGGAATTACTTCGGGATTATAGTTTGCATAAGTTAGACCCGATCATCGGCATGTATGTACACACGTACGTACGTAAAAGCGTTAATGTTACCTTCGATTATGCAAATGGGATTCCGCAGATACCATCGTCAATTAAAGTTATGTTATTAGGTGGCGTTGTTCTCTCACTTCGAGTTGCTGAGTTACGCGTGTAAATATACCACGTACTATAGGCGTATTGAAAGATAAGCGATAGAAATACGTTCCGAGCGTGCAATTAGTGCCTGTTCGTAAGCAGTACTGTTTGTTACGATTAGCGTTTGATAAGTTGGAATAATTTGCGGTGGCGAAGGAAAAAGTATGGGAGCTTAAGAATTATAATGGAGATGTTAATAGATAACCGGTTAGGAACTTGAAAGGTTGTATATAGACAGTTTCATTTATTTTACTCTTTTTGTAGTTATACAGATGTTAACCATTAAATATGAAATTTAGAAAATTTCATTTAAGACATTTTATTCTATCCATTTTGTGTATTGCTTTTGATGTGGTACAGATTGTTATATAAATTACTAGAGCTGCCAAATCATAATAGCATTGACATACAAAGATTTTGTTAACTGTTAACTGTTCTGACTAATGCATGTGTAATTCACCCATCACCTTCTTTTTGTAATTACTTACAGTCATGTGCACGAAAATAACAGTTCTAAATTAACATTTATAAATCACATTTACAACAGACAATTATATATTGAAATTATTTAAAATCCATGAATACATATGGTTCCGGAAAAGTACCGAATGTGGGGGGAATTACTGGGTTTTCCAATCATGCACTGTTATGTCTCTGTGCATTGAAATAGCAGTACCATAGCTGGCGGCACTAAACACTGTTGTATAAAGTTCTGTCTGTTATGGAGTATTACAACCATTTTTTGGTTATCCATTTCCGTTGTAATATGGGCCGCGATAGGGAAAAGCTATAAGTTTATAGAAGAAACCCTCTCTTGTTCTGCGAAAATGATTGTAAACGCTAAGGTCTGGAGAAAAGTGAAAGAAAATCGTAGTGGAAAAAGAAAAACTGGCCTTGGAGAACACAATAACGTTACAACTTCTTCAAAAAAGACACCGTTCATAAGATCAATTGCAATTAAAAATGAGTTAACCTTTCGATAAACAGCTCTATCATTAGACGAAGATTGATTCAAACAAAGTCGCGCGCAAGAAGGACTAGAATTATTAAATAAAACGCAAATACAGAGCAGATTGTCGTTTGCTTATAAACACGCACAATGAGACGAAAAAAGTGGTGGGTGTGGTAAGATGAAAGTAAAATAGTTTTACTTAATTCTGGTGCAAAGCAACAACGCAATTTCAAGCCCCGTAAAGACAGTAAAATTCGGAGGATTAAGTATCATGCTGTGGTGGTGGTTTTCATGGTTTGGCATAAGTCCTTTACATAAGATAGAAGGCATAATGAATACTGGTGTCTCTGTAAACATATCACAAACGGTGCTTCTGTCATATGCAGAGGAAGAAGTGCCACTAAGTTGGTTGTATATGCAGGATAACGATCCGAAACATGTAAAGCTAAAAGACTGCTCCGAGATAATAACGCTCACGTTTTGGGTTGGCCGTTGCAATCGCCAGACTTAACCGAATTGAAAATGTATGGGTGGAGTTGAAAAAGGTTGTATGTGCTGCTAAGCTGCAAAACTTTTGATGATCTGTGGAATATATGCCAAGCTGAATGACAAAAATAAATTCAGTATAGGCATATAGGCAACTTGTAAACTTGTTGCCCCACAGGTGTCAAAAGGTGATAAATAATAAAGGCCAAGGAACAAAATATTAGTAAAAATGAATTTGAATAGGAATGACTGCTATTTTAATGTTCAATTATTTTCCATCTCCTACAATAAAAACTGTTTTATTTTCCCTTTGGTATTAAGAAATCTATTTAATTATTATAGTTAGCTAGCATGTAGGAAGTAGTAGTTCAATGTATTTCAACCAAATTAGGACCACTGCCATTTTCATGCACATGACTGTATATATTTGTATAATTGCTATATTTTACTTCCAAATTGGTATATTTTACCATTATATTTAATTCTACGAATATTTAATTCTTCAACCAGCTTTAAAACAATGTTCCTTTGACTTTGGATTTTTATTGACCCAATAGAGCATAGACTTTCTAATAATAAGCTTTATTACCCAACAGATTTACATCCAATTATAGGACACATATAATAATAATTCATACAAAATGAGTACAGAAAAAAAATTAAAAAAGTTGGTTCCAAAAATTTATCAAAGAATGGAGCAGGATGTCAGTAATCATTTTTAATGTGAAAGATATCACACCGTGAGAAAAGAGGGCTGAAGTTCCCGCAAAAAACGTAAATAGCAAAATATTCGTTCTTAGAAAGGGTAAATAGAACCTATTAACATTAGCCAAAGTGTGGATTTCAAAATTGTAGTTTTTTCTTTTCCTATTGCGCATGCTGTTTTATGAAAGTATGAAGCTATTACCAGATAAAATATAGCACCAAAGATTTTAATGGAAATTGTTGTGGATTTAAAGGTTGCCGCCCTAATACTGGTTTTGCAATTAGGACACACGACGCTCGAGTTATTTTGTGTGAGTGGGGCGATAGAGACATAGACCGATCATTATACATATCAAGAAAAATTTTATCACTGGCTTTAAAAACGCTATTCACATTAAATCGGAATTTGCCGATATGATTTACCAGTTCTAATCGTTAGATATGTTAAAATGTATTGTCAACTTCATCAATTACCAAAAAATTTAAAATAAAATTATTAATAATCCATATCTTCGTATCCCCCAACAGCTTTCGTCAATTACAGGGGGTATCTACCAGCCCCATTGCACTACGATTGCACCTGTGGTGGGTCTTAAAATAGTCGCTTTCAGCATTTGCCACGAAGTGAGAAAAATTACAGAAAAAATCTCAACCTGTGAACAACCCCGGGGTTCTAACCCGGGACTGATAGCCATGCCCGTAAGGTACTGAATTACCAGCCCAGCCTATACATATTAAATTATTACTATTACATATAAAAATTATTTCATTTCCCAAAGAAGACAGCTCTTACGTGCTATCTACATGTTTGACACAGAGTTATTGTCTTTTCCTTCCCAACAACTATATATGCATCTAAAGAATATATTTGTCTGCATTGGTATCACACTTGAATTTATGCCGAAGGAAACTTTGATACTTTGCAGCGCCGGGGAGCGTATTGCAAATTTGTATACGTTTGTTCGTATATACCGCTCATGTACACAACGTACGTACATACGCGCATACATATACACAATGTACATACATGTCTGCCATAAGCGCGCGGCGAAAACATGGGCGACAGTTCTCTTGAATGTGTCAACATTTTCGTAACAGAAACGCGTTTGTTGTGGCGCTCGGGGAAGATTTTACGAATGTTATATTATTCGCGTCTAGACGTCTTATGTAATTATGTTGCACAAACAGACTTATATGTGTATAATTTGAGAAGGCGCGTGTTAGTTCTATAGATGACAAGAAAATAGAGGAGCGCGAGGGGGCATTGATCTTCAATTATACACTCGGCGCATGGCTTAATTGCTTAAATAAAATTATGCACGTTTGGTCTTCGTTCGAATAGTCTAAATTGAGAGATTTTGTAATATGTATGATAACCTGCAGACTGAAACGTTGATGGAAGTATTAATTTTTGTAATCGTAAATCTAAACAACTAAAACTAACACACGTAAACTAATCTTGAATTCACGTAAACGTAGCGAAGTGCCAATATTTGATCAATAATTACAAATATTTATTTGAAATTTTCAACTAAAACATAATGAACGAAAGTTATTTACACGATGTTCACATTACGTCTTCTAGGTGTGACACTTATTGAAGGTTAAATCATACAAAATCTTCTGTTATCTAGACTTGCTAAATATTGGTTTCGATACTCAAGTTGTTGAAGGTGTTCAGTGCAAGGAATAAATTATTAATTTGTGTGGTGCGGAATTCACTACAATACTTGTGGATTATACAACCACACAGTCTTAGCAATCGTTGCGAACCCTATTATACTTTCTAATACCATACATTACCCTCAAACAGGAATTTCGTATTTTTTGAATCCTTCGAGACATAGCCAAACTTATTTCCAAATTGATACGCGCGAGAACAAAGATTAAAACGAGATCAAACACATGCCTCATATACTTGTTCTTAAGGTTTAAAGAGAAGTCGTACCTATTATATAATTTTTCTTCGGTCGGGTGCAAGAATTTTTGACGAAATTGTTTATTTGATTTCCGTACCTAACAGAGTTATCTATAATCAAGCCGAAATTCTTGCGCTTAAGAGAAATTGGGTTATCATAGTTCTTAACACGATAGTACATTCAGGCTAAAACATTGGAAATGCGAGGGCAGCGTGAAATTGGTCTTCACTCCAGACTCGATAATCAAATGAGCTCAAAATAGAATTTTGACTACATAAAGCAGCTCAAAAGCTGACTATTTTCAAATTAAAAATAGAAAGTGGGGAGGCCAACTTCGCACAGAAGGCAGGAGTTTTGACGCAAAAATGGCGCTGGAAAATCTATGTTAAAAGAAAAGACGATATATAGATTTGCAGTATAAGAAAATGTATAGCTTGCTTGAAAAAAGTCCACACACATGGGACTTGAAATTTACTCGAATGGGCAACAAATAACCTTGATGAAAGTAGACTTCCACGGCCTGAGTCGGTAATAAACGAACTACTTCCGGAATTGGACCGTGTCATGATGTGTTATAAAGAAATGAAATAAGAGTAAGACGAAAACAAATAAAAAAAATTAAAAAAAGGGGAGGGGATGAAAAAGAAAGGAAGGAAGGGTGAAAAGAGTAACAGAAGGAAGGAGAGAATGAAGACGAAAGAAAAAGAAAGAGAAGAAAAAGAGAAAGGTAGGATCTCGACGTTTCGCCTCCGTCGTAAGAGGCTTCTTCAAGAGATGCAAGGAAACCAAAGTGGCACGGTAACTCGACGAAGGGGAAAACCTTCTAAGGACTTTGAAGAATTCCTAGCAAAGTGCATTCGACGCTTCCAAAACAAATTGTTAAGGAACATCGCTGATCTACCTTGATACCTTTTCAGTGGTGATTTCCAATTACTGATGAGTAAGGCACCTCGAAATTCGCCAAAATTAAGCAGAGGCATAAACTTCAGACGCATTTAATTTTTCGATGGTATCGCAAGAAAGATCAAAATGACCACACTCTTCGAATTAGTTTAGCAAGAATTGCGAAAAACAGAACGTAGTATGGTGGTGTGCATGATTTAGATAATTAAATTGTTAGATCGTAAGGTATACTAGTGAAAGGAACTTACTTCCCAATGTTTCCTTTCCTAATTAAGATAGAACACACAAAGGTTACCTCCCGCGGACTAATTACTTCTCAAATTGTTACTGTACCAGTAAGGGAAAGTAGAACACCTACGCTGAAAACCACGAAACTTTGTAGTTACGTCATAGTTGGTTATGACGTATGCAGCGTCTGAAACAAATTCAAGTGCACCCACCATGTTCGTAATGAATTGTACGAAAACAACAATTGTCAAACATTTAGAAAAAAATAAACAAAAATGATCGTAACTTACCTTTTCATTTCCATTATCTATCTTGTTGGTGTAACTTAGAAGAAGCCGTAATGATCTTTTAATCTTATTATATTTTGACCAAGGCTTTTCTCCAGCGAGCTATTGCAAACAAAAACACTGTTCGTTGTTGATATTGATATAAAATTGCCGAGTTACTAAATGTTTCCTCAATGGATATTGCTGCTATCACGAGTGCACGATGCGGTGTCCTTTAAATTTGAATAGATATATTTTCGGAACTAAGAAATTGAGTCATTCTGGTAGTTTCAGTACATGGAGTTCCACAAATTCAAATCTTGTAAATCCATCTACGGGATACCAAATTTTTGTAAAATAAAAATGGTGAAATTCATTGTAAGATTTAGAGATAACACAATGCGTCGGGGGTTCAAATCCTACCGTGACTAATATTTTTTCAGGAATGTAAAAACTCTGATTGCAAGGAAATCGAATTTTATCATTACTAATACCAACGGTGGCTATATGTTATAATCTACATATACTTATAATTTGTATTAAAAAATACAATGCTTTCGGTCTATGTATCTGGGGTCTGTATGTACTAAAACATATATGTATATCATTTTTCAATTCAAGTTTTAATGTACTCGAAATCTTCATTATTACCATTGCGATAGATAACGATTACCAAAAGCTAAATAAAGATATTGCTTAATACAACAACTTATATGGGAAAATAATGGCAACTACGTATACTACGACCGAAAACAAATTAAAACCGCTTTACCATATACTGCATATCCAACTCTAAATTACGTATTCTTTTGCAATTGGATGAACTTGCAACCAATGACAACCTATCATAGCTTCTGCAACTGTCTTAATCATCACAAACTCCACGTCCACAAGTATCATTTGAAAACCATTGAAAGGACGAAGGGTAGGTACGTTTTTCGCCCAACCGAAAATGAATGGTATTTATTCTAGACTCCTAGCTATTATCTCTGCCGTCGAACGGCAGTTGTTAGTTGTTACCACTAAACAGTGCGCGTGTTCTCGTCATTCAGCGGGAATGATTGCAGTATACAGTAGATGAAATTGTTATGATATGCACGTCTTTTGTTCCGCTATTTTTTTCTTTGTGCGCATATTCCGTCTGCTTAATGCAAGAATAATTTTAAGGTGTAGAAAGAATAACGAGCGGTTTTCACGGGGACTACATTATATTAGCGGATAATCGGCGGTTATAGTTGAACATAGAAGTACATATATGCATTGTCATGAATTGTCTGAGGGTTGTATTTTTTAAAAACGCAACACTTGAATTAACTCCATTAAAAGAAAGACGCATAAATAACTAAATCATACGAATTAGCGATTGTAGATCCTTTACATTAACAAGGTACGTCATCACCAATATCACTGGTAACATCGTAGCGTGTCGGCAAATTGTTATTTGAAAATTAACTTACTTAAACTTTACATTTCATAGCTTATAATAGCTGCCAGATATGAGTATACATTCATATTTGATAAATAATTATTATTATAGTTTTTAATATACTGGAACACTCAATACAGATCTTGTTACTTGGGTGAGCGAATTACATCACGTCTCCAGCAAGTCTCAACCTGCATTTTCTCCATAACCAGCACTAAGTCAGTCCGAATACGGAATAAATATGTACGGAATAAATATTTGAAATAAATAATGAATCCTAACGATGCTTCCAACAACAACATGAACAATAGCAAAAACAAGGGCGTGAATCTGACGAGAAAATATCCAAAGTAGAAATATAAGAAAAATTTAGGAAATCATTGACATTATAAAAAATTTGAAAGATAATAATTCATATCAATACAATATGGACGGTAATGTCATTATTAAATATGAATATTACACTTGCATTTTCATCATCACTAACCAATAAATTAATCACTTACTTCCTTAAAGTGATTTATTTAATACCAAGCATTTCAACTAAGTATATATATTACACCCCCGTTTCAGCGTGTTAATATAGCAGCTACAAGTAAGATAAAATAAAAGGGAAAGCGAAATCCACAACGATTCGTACCTTTAGGGACCATTTTACCCCGCACGAATCCCATCACAAACACGAGAGGCCGATAGAGAAACGAGGATGAGAAAGAGAAGCTAATTGATCACTTTACGGGAGTGCGTTTTACAAATTATTCGTTTCCTTCCTACCTACGCGACTGACCCTATTCGGCCGTCCGAGTTAACACCGGCGATTAGTCGTTGTCCTTGTGTTTCCGCGGCCCTTTGTCCCCCTGATTCTACATTATGGACGTGTAAACGATTTCGGTATGCAAAGTTTCAATTTTAGGAGTTTCGGCATTTGATGGTGGGGGATTTTGTTTAATTCGTGGTAATTGGAATGGTTATAAATGAATACGCTGTGAGATTTTTTTTGTATACACTACCGGCCGTAAGTATTTACCCACCTGCGTAATTTGAGATTATTCAAAGAAATTATTTTTTATTCTTATCAAAATATTTGTATCAAGTGTAAGTACGAGTTGCATCACAATTGCTCTGTAATGTTGTGTGTGCGCGTAATGAACCGACTTAAGATATGGAAAATTATACTTTTTAAAACAGCGAGTAATGTTAAAATAGCATCAGCAAGAAAAGAATTATCTGCGGAAGCTGCTCAAATAGTGACATATCACAACATCGGTAAACTTAACCGAGAAGTGGCTGAATTAATGAAACTAAACAATAGAACCGTGAATTATAATGTTAGAAGATGGCCAAATGGCCAACAATAATAACACTAACAAAAAATCACGCAGTTATAATCACGAGCAAACGAAATATACGCCAAACAACGGCAAAAATTGCTACCGAAGTTAATATTTTCCGCCGGACTAGACGTGGAAGACTGGAAGAAAGAGCTCTGCACTGACGTACATATCTAAATATCTCGCCTTTGGTTCAAACAAAAGAACATTTGTCCGTAAATCGAAAAGGAAACGAGCACTTAAATCATGTATTACACCAACAATAAAAGATGGAGAAGAATCAGTCATGATTTTGGGGTTGCTTCGGCAATCAGTCTGTGGACAACTTGATTAAAATAGATGGTATCCTGATATAGATAGCTTTCCTCATCTGGAACACGACTAATCGTTGAAAACTTCGTGCTTCAACACGATAATCATCCAAAACACACAGTAAAGATATGCAGTGAATATTTGGAACAATTGCAGCACAGACAGAAAATTGCTTTTATGAAGTGACCAGCCCAAAGTCCAAATCTCAATCCGATCGAGCTTTTGTGAGAGGAACTCAAGCGACAGGTTCGAAACTCTGCTTCAAATTTGACGACAGTACTTCTGGTGCTACTACAGGATACGTGGAGGAAGATATAACCCCTAACGCTAGCAAATATACTAGAGAATGTCAAATATATTTATAATTACTTCTTGGCTTGTTTCTGTAATATTTTAAGGGTGGGTAAATACTTATGGCCGGTAGTGTTAGGTTTTCGATTTGATTTTTTTTATATAGAAAGCTACATTTATCCCAACAGTACATCTAGGGATCTCTGAAAGCGTTTAATAAAAAAACAGACTTGAATTCATGTTTTTCTGTCATATATCATAACAATTAAATGTATGTATACTACAGAAAATACTATTGAAAATTTATTATCATGGTATTGATTTTTAATATTCTCTTATTTTTGTCTTTGCAAAAGAATGGTGTTTAGGCTTTTAAATTTTCTTGAAATAAAAAAGTTACAGGATTATCTAAAATTGGGCTTTTTCTTATTTATACCTTGAAGCAAATCTTGACAATGATTGCTTTCTAAAGGCTACCATATTGTCGCATATTTAGGTATTTTGCATATCTAGATGTTGCAATTCCTTCAGTACAGCGTGTCGCACGTTCTGCTGTATCATTCAAATCCGTAGAGTCATTGGAATGGACAGGCGAATCGTTGGAATCGGCGGAAGACCATGAGTCACTTTTGTGGGGAGTAATAGTTTGACAGTAAGGAAGTAAGGAGTTAAATTATAAGAAAAAGAACGATGTAGCTGTATAATACACAATATAAAGATGAACAAGTTTATCTATTAATTAAAACAGTCCTCTAATGCCTAGCTACGTCACAATATATCAAGTACCTCCCTTCTGTTAATTTGACATGTGTTTAGTATGTATGCATGCCTAAGCTTTGAATCTGATTACTTCACGCCTACCTCTGGTGTCCCTCAGGGGAGTAACTTGGGTCCACTTTTGTTCCTTTATTAATGATTTGTGTTAGCAATTGAGCTGTCCAATGTTGTTATACGCAGATGACTTAAAATTTGCAATTAATACTTAGGATTGCGGTTATTTGCAAACCCAACTTAATATATTCCACCTGTGGTGTATTAAGAATTAGCAATTCCTATTGTCTACACTTATCATTTGGCCGGATCTTCTTTACCTAGAGACACCTCTATGAGGGACGTAGGTGTCATCTTCGACTCTAACCTCACATTTGCAGACCATATATCTAGTATTTGCGCATCGGCGCTAAGTATGATGGGCTGCATAATACGTGTTTGACCTTTTTCTTCTATAACAGCCATTCTTCATCTTTATTTTGCTTTTGTTCGGTCTAAATTGAAGTATGCATCCTCGGTTTGGTCACCTACATACAACTATCAGATACATCTTCCAGGTTCAAAGAAGGTGTTTAAAGTTCTTATACTTTAAAAAATTTAAATACTTACCCGATACAAGAATTTAGTCACAATACTCTATTGGAGACGTTTAATATCGAGAACTACGTAGAAAACAAGCTGAGTGCATATTCTTATTTAATCTACTTTACAACGGCCTTGATGTCTCTGAATTGTTCATAGTGTTGGATCCAGACAAACAAATATATTTTATTGTCAGGCTCTACAACTAACATTGCCATCAGGTCCCCGATATATAAAATGTGAAACTGCTTCACCTCTATGGATACTTGCTGCTTGCCATCTCTTTTGACATTATGTAAACCGCATATACATCATACTTAGCAGGAGTTCTTTTTTCATCGTTCTTATCTTTTTTAACAACTAATGGATTTTTTTTATATGGAGCAAACCACTTTGGGTGTAGATGTAGATGGTTATAGTCTGTTGTAATTTAATTATAAGTATATTGCGATTTGATCAGCCTTTTCTTTTTCATTGGTTGCTTTTGTATTTATTCCCATGTAACGAGTAACTACATGTACACATTTATTTTTTTATTATATTTTCCTTGTAATTGGATAATTACTTTATCTGTTAGGTAGTAAAGTATTACTATTAATATGTACAATGCATTCTGTGCAGAATTTTACACGGTCCAGAAATAACCCATATTTTTAATCATAGAACAATGGCAAATGACGTTTCCCTTTTTAGAAAAACGAAATCTCCTTCATTACGCTAACCGTAGAGCGCTCCCCATCAAAGCAAAAAAGCACACCAGACGGTTGAAGCCCGTAAATGAATTGCTGTTAAAATTGCAATCATCATGATTGACATTTATTGTATTTTTCTTGTTCTGCACGGCAAACGTGGACGCCTCGGGCGACAGACGTCGCCCGCCGTCCATTTTGACGCATATGGCGCGGCTTTAGATCGAAAAAAAAATAAACGCGAACGTGCCGCAGGCCTTAGCACGCCACCTCGATCGAACAGTTGCCAATTGACACGTGTGCGCCCGGTGGTTGCGGTTTAGCAACGAAACAATCAAGCTTAATTATACAATTTTCTTATTAAGTATATTTATGTGCGTAAATTTTCCGGGAGGAGAGGAAATTATAAAAATTGTATCGGCAATTTGACGTTGTTAGCACCGTGACGTTATTTGCATGTAATAACAATAAAAGCTAGCATTACGCTAATACGCCATGCAACGAAGTGTGTTGTTGTTATTACGTCGCACGGTATAAACAGGCACAATTACTATACAATAATAAACGAATATATTAGGACAGTTATACAGTAAAAGTATACCATGAACGCACTTTCGACGTATCGATGGACATAATTGTGAGTAAGAGGAAGATGAAATAAGATTTCTATAAGTTAACAAAGTCGAGGATACGCACGCTATTATACAGTATACTAACTTTTTCTCATTTCTTTTAATTTCGCTCTCCCTAATCGTCTAACGTGACATTAAAAGTATAATAGAAAGGGGATCGCTCTGCCTGAGTCCTCAGTACACTTGGAAACCTTCTGAGACACAGCCATCTTTTACTAGCCTTGTTAATTTGTCAAGGGTACCGAACTTCATTCAATGCGTTTGCTTCCTTTGATTGGTGTCGTAAGCTTGTTTTAAGCATTTGTTCTAAAGCACTAATTGATTTATCCGCTTTTGTAGTTACCTATCTCCAGAATTTGGTTATCCCTATCCAATAAGGATATTCCTTTGGAGTTGTCTCAGATAATTAGCTTCTTTCCGTGGCTTGGGCTTCTGTCAAAATTTTACATATAAGGTCATATATTTTTCTTCGTAAATTTTCAACTCCTTCTTTTGTCATTTATATTGAGATTCCGTCCCATCCCCTCCAAGCGTTTTTCTTTTTTTCACTAACTTCAAGATTCTCCCAGCTTCAAGTGCTTCAGTATCCCTTCTACCATGAGCGAATTTTCGACGTGTTGATGGTCGTAATTGTGAGTTAGAGGAAGATTAAATAAGATGTCTATAAGTTAACAAAGTCGAGAGATACGCATGCTACTTTGCATGGTGATTATGTGTCTGTATTCTCTGCCCTTGTTTAACTAATACTACAAAATCCTACTCTCACATCGATTAAATGAAGCCCTCATTCCATATTATTGCAAGGTGAGGGAGTATATCCCCAGACATGCGTTATTCGTGTTAAGTGAAGCCGGTGTTCGATTCATTTTCCAGTCGCCCAGAATGCAATCAACAGCTCGTAACTTTCACCCAGCATGTACAGATATATATATACATACATATACATATAAAAACATGTTTTCTTGAACTTTTGGCCGCGTGTGAGTTTGTCCTGATAAGGAATGTTTCGTCGACAAGTATAAATTAAAAAAAAAATGTGTATAAAAAAATTACTTTCCCGTTGGATACCGCATCTGTTGACCGAAGAACAGAAAGACACTGAGCTTCCGTTCTAGAAGTGCCTTCAAAGAGATAATCGCGACATCTGACGATTTTTTTACTTTCTCGAAAATCAAGAGCGAACTTCGTGGTGAAAGGTACCAGACGTCAGAAAGAGCAGTCGAATCCGTCAAAAGCACAATTTTGACTGTACCAATAAATGAGTCGAATAACTGCTCCTATAGTTGGTTTGAGCACATGCACAAGTACATTAACATTCCTAAAGAATACTTGAAAAAAACAATGACGTCTTTAAAAGCTATCTACTGTCTTATTCCAGCTCTATATGTAAAACTTAAAAGACAACCCTCGTACCACTTCTTTTTTTAACATACCATGGCTTTTCTAGTGGACTTTGGTCCGCAGAATTTTCGGTTCACAACTCTAGATTTCAGTTCGGGTTTTTAGAACTTCATAGAAAGCTTGTAGGTATTTTAAAAAAATGTGTTAAAATAATAAAATGATTTATAGACTTTCTTATTTTCTTTTTTCAACAATTCCTGAACTTCCAATTCCAATTGGCAGTAATGCTGTAAGTAAGTTCAAAATCTGTGTTTCTCCTTATGTGGTTCTGAGTGAGTTTAGCCTTAAAATCGAAAATTAAATTTGACGGTCTATGTTTAATCACACTTGTAGACTTTTGTGGACGCTTAGTCTTCAAACCTTGTAGAAAAACTATTGCGTCAACTAGTTCTAGTCTACCAAGTGTTGTTATTATTTCGAAACTTCAAATATAATCGATTAAAATATCCTACAAGAGACAATAAATTTACCGGGGAACTCCCGGAAATATAACAAAATTATTAACAAGTGCAAATATTCATAAAAAGCTATAGCGTCTCTCTTCTTTGATCATAGGTCAATAAAACTTGCATTGGCCTATACTTGTAAGGCAAATATTTATTCTCTTTTGAAATATTATTAATTATTATTAACAGTTTTTAAATATATTGATTTTAATTCCTCCATTAACTGTTATAAAACATCAAAAAACAACTTAGATCTACCACGCAATAAAGTACTGTAACGTTCGAGAACACGTTGACAATTCTTCACATTTCTCTAAATATATGAATAGCATGTTCAACACAACACATCATTTCAACAAGATGAGTTTAACTAGGACAGATAATAATATGCATATATTTCTCTTTTACCATTATCCGTGATAAATTCGATTCAAAAACTTTTTGTGTTTCACGGTACTTTTTGCATTTTATTTCTTCAAAATACCTTAAATTATATTGGGTATACCATTAGGAAAAAGTGAATCGCAACAACCCAACGTCCAACTGCCTTCATGGACTCTCCATCATTAACAACAGCAAAAATGTTTGCCAGAGATTATGTTAAATTTTTAGTGCTTGTTTGCAATTTCTTGTGACACGGAGTATAATCATCCATGTAAACAACTTCCAGACTATAAAGAGCAGCAGTAGAGAGCTTTGTAATCATCTAACCAAAGGAATATTATAAAGACCACCATTAGAGTGTCGTGCACCTCAAATATTCATTTGAGAAACCCTCAGATAAAAGTCAAGACAAAGCCTTACTGGCGATGACATACGCAGCAGTTTATTGCAAAATCTTTTGCAATCAATGCAACGTACGGCTTCCCAAAGCAGGATACATTGAATGTTTAATTCATCCCGACGGCAATATAGGGGCGTATCTATTCTCTTATCCTTCAAAGTTTTCCTTCTACGAAAAGCATCCATTACCGACCATACACCTGTCGCGAACGTCAACGTCTTCTCTTCGGCTCATCGCATAAGGAACCCCACCATCGCTCGATTTGCAGAATTCAAGATAAACGGTTGACGAAACGTCCGCAGCCGAATGCACGGCAGAAAGAACGGCGATAGTACGATATAAGGACGGGAAAAATTGCAATGCGGCTACCGCGCGTAGTTCAGCCGGAGATAAATAAGTTATTTAGCTTCTTTATAGGATTTCGCTCATATTTATTGCGAACCGTTTCGAAGGCAGCTCCTTTAAATTTGACTGCCGCTCCGGCGATACGGTAGCGACGACGGCCACGACGATGACACAGGCAGTCCGCGCGCAGTCCACTTGAATACATCACAACCGACAATAAAGTATTCTTAACAAGCCGGACAAGTCGTAAAGAGGGGGCCCTTTATATAGACGCGCTCGTAAACAACGGGTCTGGTAAACTGTTTTATGCAATTGACGTCACATAAATTGGACATACGCCGGTGCGTATAGATCTAACGATGAAGTTTGCGTGCGTTAACAATTTTCTTCGGCGTGCGTAACGCGACAATGCAAGATTAATAAGAACGTTAGAACATGGAATAGGACGGAGAGAGTATATTGATAACCCCCCAAGTTGTTCTTTATAATCATTTATTTTTTATTTTATTATGGGTTTGTAAGCAGCTAATTTTGCCATGTCCCGTATCCCAATCTCCAAGAGGCTCTGCCACTAAGTTTTCCTTTTTCCCAACTCCTTCTTGATATCTTGCTTTTTTTTCTTCTATCAGCAAGCTTCCATTTCCAAACCTTTCGTAGTAATCCGTCCTGGTCAACCTGTCAACTTGCATTACTTATACTTTCGTTTCTTTCATGATCTAATAATGTCTTCCTACAAGAGCCTCTCCAGTATATCATCTTCATTGACATTATTTTGCTTTCCATCTTCTTATTCAGTGCCTTACAAGTCTATAAATATAACATATGGTTCACGTCCGTATGCTATACTTTTTTCAGCTAGTTGTTAGATAGAACGATTTTACTATTCTTCTATACAGTCTGCACATAGAAGACGCAACACTAATTCCTCTATAGTTTCCGCATTTCATTGTGCTGCCTTTCTTGGGTATAGAACTTGCATATCCGATTTTCCATTCTTCCAGGGCTTCACTAGCCTCAGAAGCAGCAAGTTATTAAAATATTTACAGCAGCGTATGACAAGTCTCAAACTTCTATATGCTATAGTACAAATGTATAAAATAAAAAAATGGTAGTCTATCCTAAGAAGCTTAATAGTCTCCACCTTCGTCAAGACTTCGCTTTCTCTGATATAAGTAGATTCTACATTGGTGATTTTATGGTTGTATAAATGTAGCAACATATTCTAACATTGAGCATTAGTTATAATGTTTAAATTCTTTTACATATGTAATATGTCGCTCAATTCCTGATGCAGGGGTAAATCTTCAAGGCATTTGCATATGCGAGTACAGACCATATTAACAAAGAAAGCAAGTCATTAAGGTAGAGTACGAATAACAATAGTCCCAAATTTGAGTCTTGCGGCATACCAGATGGGCGATAAAATTCTACGAATTTAAAACCATTGTAAAACACAATTAAATCTATCTATGAAATTGGAATTTAGCAGTAAATTCGAGCTAAGTCCGAAGGTAGAAAGTTTCATAAGTAAGACTGGGGGTGAACAAGAAGGTGAGAAACAAAATAATTTCAACGGAGATGTACTGGAGACGCTGCTGTAAGAAGACATTATTAAATCATGAAAGAAATGAAAAAATAAAAGAAATAACGCAAGTTGACACATCATTAATACATGAAATAGAACGGAAACAAGTATTGTTTGGGCACATGAGGAGAATAGACCAGGACAGACTAGTGCAAAAGGTTTGGAAATAGAAGCCTGCTAATAGAAAGAAAAAAGGAAGGCCAAGAAGAAGTTTCGAAAAAAAGTTAATGCAGTAGAGAAGACTAGGGGAAAATGGTTTTAGGAATAGAGCCTTTTGGAGATTGGGATACGAGAGTTGACAAAATTAGCTGTTTACAAACCACTATAATAATAAATGCTACTTCTAGAGGAACTTTACTTTATTAGTTTTGTGGTCAATAATCTGGAGTATTTTTCGCAGGTTTAGTATCCTATGTGTATTTGCGAATACTACTGAATTAAAAGTAACTATCAATTATATTATATATAGCAGCCAATAATTTAAAGTTGGCGACACTTAAGTGGTAGGTAATTGCCTAACGCACGCTATCAATAATTGTGTTATAGTTGTTTATGACGTTGCAAACGTGTGGAGCAGAAAATTAAGAAATATTCATAGGCACGGTGAATTTAACAATACGTTTGTTTAAATGGATATAGGAATAGCAGAAATAAGACTAGTTTTGCTATAATTTCGTTGTAGAGGTCACTTACTGGCAATATTGACGTATTTATGAATCAGCTAGCTGGCTTCTTCATAAATTTGCAGTGCCATAGGTAAAAGTTCTTAGCTGAAAATTTCATATCAATTTCCACACATACTTCACACTTTCGATTTGAAGACAGTAGTGTTTAGTGAAATGTCAGTGACAAATTGAACACGCAATAATAATTATTGCCTCTATTTGTTGTCCAACAGTTTAATTAAACGACAAAAGAAAATCACAATGCAAAAGACAAAGAAATCAGATATATACTATAAGCTAATAAAAGAATCACAAAACTATAAAGTTACCAAAGTAATAAGAACCGTGAAATTGGCTTGTAGAGAATGATCGTTAGTGAACTTCGGAGCAGTCCAGCACTCAATGACCTTCCTGTTTTAATTTGGTGTAATATTACCATCTTCCAGAGAATATCTTCTCGTACTCTGCATCATCTAAAGCAAGTATGGGCAACCTTTGACATGTTGCGGGCCAAACTTTAGTGTGCAAATACGTTCGCAAGCCGCGTTTAAACCCCATATCACTCGATCTTCCTCATTTGGAGTGATTATGAGTAAGTAGTGTAATATTTCTTTTTTAATTGGGTTTTTCGAAATGTCTCGCCGGCCGGATTATATCTTACAGCGGGTCGGTGGTTGCCCACATATGTTTTAAAGTGTAGGACGATAACAGGGTAAATTACTAGAACCTAGTTAACGATCCTTATATGGTTTATTTAGGAATGCTACGGATCGTCCTGTCAATATATCGTTCATGTCACTAAAGAGATTCGCCAAAATAAAGGTAAGTCAGGCGGTAATAACAAAAAGCACGCTTATAGTATCAGATTTACAAAGGATTTCAAAATTTCCTGTCATGCAAGGATCTACTAATTTCTGAGCTGTCAGAATTTATAACAAAAATTCCAGAGAAAAGAAAACATTTTGTCACTGAAAAAATAAATGCAGTTTCGAATCAAATTTTAGTAAGAATCCTTTCTATGCAATCGAGAAATATTTATCTAGTGATATGTGATTTTTTTAAAGCATTTAGCATAAGTTTCCGTTGGTTTCTTTGATAATAATTGAAATTTCCTTGTTCCTCCAACATTAAATGTAATTAATTAGTTCTTCGTGAAATTTTTAATTATTGAAAAACTTCACAGCCCCAGTAGGATTTGAACCTACAGCTTCCGTTCGCTAGACCGGTGAGTTAAGCCATTACACCACAAAAACCATGTGCACAAATTATATTTAACAAATCGCCATTTATGTTAAATTTCAACTGGCAAATTTTCATACCTAGACGTAGTAGTGGCTGTAGATACAGCCCTGATATCTATGGCTTAACACGCCGGTCTAGCGAAGGAGAGCTGTAAGTTCAAATCCTACCGGCGCCGTGAAATTTAAATATTTTCTTTTCCTAATTTATTTTTAAATTGTCTAACATATTTTATGTATTTTGTAATTGTGTTATGTTTTTTTTTTGTTTAATATTATTATTACTTTTCTATATTTGCAATTTTAATGACTTACACTCACAGTGGCGTCACCATAACAGCCAAAGGTCGTGAAAGCTTGTGTGCTATTAATGGATTTAAAGTTATTGTCAGCATCAGCATTTGTATTAGAGATAATCATAAAGTATTCTTTCTAACTCAATGAATCCTTTATAAAAATAAAATATAAACAGTTCCTCGCTAACACTAAACTCGTCTGAACACCACACAATAGAAAAAAGCGTTGTAGTAGTTGATTACTTTTTACATTTCATGTTTAATTTCAAATACTTTCCTACAACTTTGACACGACGATAAAAATGAATGTAAATTCGTTGTCCATTGTTGTTCGTAATTTTTTCGCATACATTAAAGTGAGACGCGATCATCAGATCAAAATGCTGTGTGTAGTATCTCCATCTCTTTTTAAGCGGAGCCTTTCAGACGGACTGCATGCGTATATGTCCACAAGTGTTTGGATGTATGTGTGTGTAGTCGATGTGTTACTGTATGATTCACGTTTTCTCGTTTTTTCCCTGCAATTCCGTACGAAAAACAAAAGGGCTGGCTGGGAAGGGAATTATGTAAATGAAATTTTAAACGAACAGCGCGGGTTTGTAGCGTTTCCGTTTTGACATGTTAATTTAATACGCATTCGATAGATTAATTTTCTCCAAGTGTGCTTTACGTTCTATTCCGTACGGATCCAGCGTGCTTAACAGCAAACCTATTTATGCTTATGCAAATACCTATAGTTACAGTCGTGGATGCAATAATGACTTTCGTTTAGTAATTCTACTAGATTTTAAGTGAAAAGATATACTAGAGTTGTTGTTTGGGTTATTTCCATCGTTCCATAACAACTAATAAGTTATAGAGACCGGATTATATGTA
Organism: Trypoxylus dichotomus; assembly: GCA_023509865.1. Taxonomy (NCBI): domain Eukaryota; kingdom Metazoa; phylum Arthropoda; class Insecta; order Coleoptera; family Scarabaeidae; genus Trypoxylus; species Trypoxylus dichotomus. The sequence continues at coordinate 85,727,103 of CM042074.1, read as the reverse complement.
AAGTGCATATATTCTATTTTATTAATTTATCTTATTTTACGTCTATATGTAGATGTATTACACTGATTAAAGTTAATTAACTTTAACCAGTGTAAGACATTTATAAATAGACGTAAAATATAATAAATAAATAAAATAAAATATATGCACTTTGCACATAATCCGGTCTCTACTAATAACTAATAAAATATCGAGAATGGTGTGGTCATTGATTCAAAGGTATTCTGGCGATTCATAAACTCAAAAACGCTCTACTTTGATGATTCCTGGTTGTTTGGGGGTTGGCCATATCACTCTGGACAGACCTGTTGATATTGTCCAAGCTTTTACTAATATTTCAGATGTTTTCACACGCAACATCCTATCCACTACCAACTTTAATTATGCCTATTCCGATTTCCATAGCTGTTCTCTCAAAATTGGCTACTTCACTTCCAATGATGTTCTACAGGCACTAAACAAACATAACAAACAACAACATTATGTGGACATGGTGGTTTGCCAAGCTTTTTTATTCATGATCGTGCTCCAGTACTTTATGATTCTCTCTCTGTTATTTTCAACTTGGCAATTCATACAACACTTCTATCTTACTGGAAAGTCAGTAAAATTACACCGATCTTTAAAAAAGGAGATGAACATGATATTTGTAACTGCCGACCTATAAATATATTATCTGAAAGCTTTGATAAACGTCTACAAGGAAATATGAGATACACTGATTTTAGTAAGGTCTTTGACCCCGACCTCTCCAGACGCAAACATTTGGGACATGACCAAAGATCCCGTTTTCAAAAGGTCACCAGAAACCATCGATGAATTAAAGCATGCAATTCGAGCCTTGTTGTAAAACAACTCTTATTCGAAAACATGGCCACCAACTTGAAACTTCATTATGAAGTCTGTCTGGAACGAGGAGCTGCACATTTAGAATATGTAATAAAGTCTAAGTAACGTTAAAAAAAGATGTTCAGTATTGTTTACTTCGAGCCACATTTTATGTCTCAACGTCTTGTTTTAGGGTAATTTGATGATTCACCTCATTTATTAAAGTTCCTTGTCTTTTGAAATTTTGTCAATATTGGTAATATTTTTACAAGATGTGTGATACAATCAATTATTATTATCAATGATTTAGCTAGTACATATATTGCTTGCAATTATCAATAAGTCTCCAAAGATTACATTACAAGCGGATAACACAACTTAGATAACACCAATATCTGAATTTATTCTGTTTAATTACAAAGTTGGGAAGTCATTCCTAAACGCAATATGAATTTTATCAAAATATTTCAACTGCACTATGTAACACTATTAATTACACTCTTTCTTTCTACTACAGCGTCGTTTTCCTTTTTATTTTATATTTGAGTATTTCTTTCAGGTAATTATTAGTATTGAAAGATACACACATATAATTTTGAACCCATTTCTAAATCAAGCAATTCAAAAGAAGATGTTACTTGGTCATTTTCAGCAAGATGTAAACACTGCACACACTGTTACTACCCTCGTATATTTACAGGATTCTTTTTACCTCAAATGATGATGAATACAGGAAGACAGGGTCCGATGTTGGGGAAGGAAAGCGGAACACGCTAGAGATTCAGGGTGGCTTAGATAATAACGAATACCGTTTTCAACATACACAATTTGTAACAAAGTATGCTTACATTTGTTAATTTAATCATACACACTTGTTATATATAATGCATTTTATTGATGGAATTGATCATGTAATATTGATAACGAAACTGTCTGCAATTGAGTTCTGTCTTGCTGTTATTTTTCGCATCTATAGGTGTACTTCAGGGCTCAAGCTTGGGTCCACTTCTATTCAACATATACGTAACGATATTTTACTTTCCTTACAATATTCGCGCTTATGCGACATTTTCTTGGAAAAAATTTAACGTTGGCAATTTCAAGAAAAATTGGAATTAATCATTATAAAAGCCAACGAAGATAGTAACAATATTGTACCAGTATCTATGGCGCACTATTAGAAGTCCAGAAACTTTATAAAAACGATAAAAGTAAACAATTTTATTGGACGTTCTAGCATAGAAATTGAAGCGAAGAAAGTTGAGCAAATGTTCTTTGAAACGATAAATCCAATTTGTAAGTTTTTGGTAGCTAACACATGGGCTGAAGAGTCCCGGACCTAACACATGGATGACGCTAGTTTTATTGCAGTCACCTTTCTCTCACTTAGTACTAACCTTCAAAAGACAGCTGTTAAAATTTCATGATATTCTATTCATTAGTTTGTGAGTTATTGCGCTAAGAGTCACGCTACTTTTGCTATTTTCAAAACAATAGATCAAAAACAATTTCGTGTTTCAATTTTACACTGCTTCTTGATGGGAAAAAATACAGTTCAAGCGAAGCAATGGCTTGAAAAGTGTTATGGGGACTCCGCTCCATTAGAAACAACAATAAAACGTTGGTTTGCTGACTTCAAACGTGGTCGTAGAGACACCGATGATGCAGAACGCAGTGGACGTCCAAATGAAGCGGTAACACCAGAAAACATCAAAAAAATCCACAAAATCGTTTTGAATGATCGAAAAGTGAAGTTGCGTGAGTTAGCTGACATCGTAAAGATATCAAAAGAACGTATTGGCTTTATATTGCATGAGCATTTGACTGTGAGAAACCTCTGTTCAAAGTGGGTGCCGCGTTTGCTCACTGTTGACCAAAAACAAGAACGTGTTGATGATTCTGAGCAGTGATTGACCATGTTTAAACGTAACAAACCGGAATTTTTGCGTCGATATGTGACAATGGATGAAACATGGATCCATCACTTCACTCCGGAATCAAAACGATCGTTATCTGAGTGAACAGGAACTGCTGAACCTCGTCCTAAGCGCCCGAAAGCACAGCCTCGATATTTTGGGATGTGTGTGGTATAATATTCATCGACTAGAGACTCAGGAAATACCATCAACAGTGAATATTATATAGCGTTATTGGAGCGTTTGAAGGCCGAAGTTGCAAAGAAACGACCGCATATGGCAAAGAAAAAAAATTTGTTTCATCAAGACAACGCAGCGTGTCACAAGTCAATCAAAACAATGGCAAAACTACATGAATTGAACTTCGAATTGCTCCCATATCCACCGTATTCAACAGATTTGGCTCCCAGCGACTACTGGTTGTTCGCAGACCTTAAGAAAATGCTCGCCGGTAAGAAATTTCGCACGAATGAAGAGGTTATTCCTGAAACTGAGGCCTATTTTGAGGCAAAAGATAAATCGTTCTACAGAAGTGGTATTGAAATGTTAGAGCGGCGCTGGAATGATTGCGTTGCTCTTGATAGAGATTACGTTGATGAATAAAGCTAATTTTGAACCAAAAAAACCGTGTTTTCTTTGTTAGGCCCGGGACTTTTCAGCCCATGTGTTAGTTTTAAACTTATGAACAAAAAGAGTTTTGTTCAAGAGTCTTGTTTTGAGAAGTTTTCCGTTGAACCTTGATAAAATCCTATTATTACGGCATCGCTAGAATTCGTAAGAAATATGACTCTTCATCGGATTATATAACATCACTTACCTGTTATCGACAATCAAACTTTCATGGTCTTATTCTTGCATCAACGACTGTACATATTCAACGCAGTCTTATGCACTTCGACATTCATTGCGGAATATTTAAATTCAGTTTTAGTTATTTAATTTTACGAGTGCATCAGTCGTGTATACCTCATCAGCTCATCACTCTCTCATCGTTTTACCTTCGTTTTGTTTCCGCGTTGCATCAAACGTTTGCATACTCGTCGCTTGAAATGTTCGTAGTTTAAAATGTTTGTTCGTTGGGTTTTATTTTAATTACTCTGGCGGACATCCTGTTGTAAAGTGTGTGTGTGTGTATACTTCGTGCAAAATGCCGTAAAAGGTTATTTATTCTTTCATCTCATTTTGTCTTTGTTTTTATTATTCTTGCATTCTCGTCGTCGCTGTCGGAATCAACGTTTTAACCGTGTTTTTTCCCTTTTCGCTATTGTTACGAATAACATTTCTCTAAATGAAGTTTTTATTGCTTCTGCATTGTGTTGTTCTTTCTTTCCGCGCTTATTTGGTTCGCAGAAATACGGTGTCATGCATATTACTCTCTTTTTTTTTCGTTCCTTTTACATAGAAAGCGTTTATTTGTCCTATTTGTGCAATAGAACGTATTGCAACATGCTGTGTTAGCTGATATGTCACAAACGTAGCGTTCTAGAAGAAAATGACGCGTTTAAGAATTAATTAATGTCAAAGGTAAAACGAATTGCATTATTTATGTGTAATTTGAAGAACGTTTTCAAGATAATTTAAATTTTAATTTCCGTTCAACATCATGCCTCCTTATAAATTAGAATCATTTTAGTTTTACGCAGAGTGTAATTGTTGCAATAATAAATTATGATTTTCTTAAAATTACCAATGCTTTAAATTTTTTCTGAAAAAATCTCTATCTCGGTAGGATTTGGATCTAGGACATCTCGCTATCGGGTGAGTATCATAACCGCTTGACCACGGGACCATGTTGTTATCTGCTCAAGCGTCACGCAGAATTGTGAACCTTCTTAGGGACATTAAAGTCTGTCAGATCCAGTACAAATACCATAGACTTGGGTTGGCCTTAGACAGTTGTCACATGGTTCCAGTTTAAATCTTGTACTGTTTAATTTACATAAGTAGTGTAAGCTATATTGCTACGGAACCACTTTCAGTCACAGGATGTCTTAGAACTTCAATCATTCCCTCCACGTCCACGCCCAGGGATGACATTAGCGAGCTCCACGGTTTACTTCACACTACTAAAATATGACTTCTGCCGTATGACCGCCACGGCTGGCTCGGACGTGATCTAATCTGTAGGTCCAATTTTCGATGACTTTTCCAACATTTGTGGCCATATATTGGCAATAACGCGGCGAAGGTTGTCCTCCAAATTAAACATAAATCACTTGACAGCTGACAAAATAGCCGCCAGTTAAAAAAGTGTTGCCAACTTAAAGTTTCATACGTGTATAAAAAAACATCCTTTGCAACATATGTTTTATTACCAGACCACAACTTTTGTGTTAGTACTGGAAGTAAAAATACTGTTAATTTTAAATAATTTGTGTGTTCATAAATTTAAAAGATTCAAATTAGAACACCTTTTATTCTCATTTCGCAATTAACTTCATCATCTGTAAAAGCAGCTCCCTGCAGCAGAGGGAACTGTAACCACGGCCAAAACATTTCCCATCGTTAATTTTAAGCAAAAATCATACTTAATACAACACGACGCATCTGTCCCCACAAAACCGCGACAGAACGAAGATAACAAGTACTTGGAAAAAAGAAAGAACAACAAGGAAATCTTTTACGAACGACGAACAAGCGAAGAGTGCATTAAGAGAAAACGACAGAAGCAGAAGCGACATGTACCCGGCAGGAGCGGAGCAAATGTCATAACGGTCATAACTAACGAAAGCCACCCAAGGTAGCGTCGAGAATCATGCAAGATTCAAGAAGTGCGCTACTTTTTCTCTTCTTCTTCTTCTTCTTGTTCTTCTTCGGGAGTCCTTCTCGGTTAGCGCATCGCTCTTGCGATTGTCATTGCAGCGTACCAGTAGTAGTAATAGTCATCTAGTTTCTCGGTATTGGATCGACGATTGGCCGAGGAACGAGGATCCGAACCGGCGATGGCCAATACCCCCAGCTGTGCGCCGCGCCGTGTAATTACGGTCGTATTTTTTTTACGGGAAAGGCTCGGTACAATGCATTCATGCATTCTGTATGATGATGTATTGGGCACGATCGCCACGTATACTCTCTTATACAGCGCTCGGCTGGAAGAAGCAGAAGGAAAAGGTTTTATTACCGAAGGAGTTGTTCGCGGCTGTCAACTTGAGGACGTGTGCATTTTTCAAGAATAGGAAGAGTTGTTACGTTTACGTTATGCATTCGAAACGTACCCGTGTTCTGAATCCAGCGGTTATTTTCTGCCGTTCTTACGGCTTCGTCTCGCTTTACATGTCTCTATTATTAAACGTTCGGCTTAATGAAGATTGACTGGGTAAGGAATATGAAAATTTATTACCGGTAAAATCTGCTGCAAACGAACTTGAATTTAAAAAAGTATCTCAATGTCCAAGCAGAAAGGAAGAATCGAAGAACGTAAGCGTGGTGCAAAATTTAAAACGTTGGTTAGAATAATCTTACTTACATACTTCCATAAATTTTGAGATCACTTTGAGAAATTTGTGTTAAGATGTAATTTAAGGAAACAGCATATATATTTATGGGAGGACACTATGTTGTGTAGGCAAATCTCTTTCCTCCCAGTGATTTCTTCAGGTTTGGGAATAGGGAAATGTCACATGTCGCTGCGTGCTGGATCCGGTGAATATGGAGGATAAGGGACTAATTCGTAGCGCAACTTATTCAATTCGGATACAACGATGCGGGATGAACGAGCCGATGCATTGTCGTGGTGGAAAAGTACATTTTCCGCTGCAAACGAGACCGTTAATCCTTCAATATTGCATCGTATCGGATCAATACATCTATGTAGTATTGCCGCGTGATCGTCCTTCCTTTCCAGAAATCGTCGATGATGATCACACCTTGGGAATACCAAGAAATGGTTGCCATGACCTTTCCGCTCGATGGAACAATCTTTGCTTTCTTCGGAGCCGATTTACCCAAAAAAGTCCACTGCTTCGATTATTGCTTGGTCTCCGGTATGTAGACTTTTTCATGCCCAAAATTCCATGTAGGATATGGCCAACGCATTCTTCTGAGATGCCTGTTGTCTCTGCTATCTCTTTCAGCTTAAATCGGCGATCGGCTAACACGACATCATAAATCTTGTCGACCATTTCATCGATGGTAGCGGTTTTTGGGCGTCACTGTCTGGTTCGTCATTTGTGCTTGTGCGGCCACGTTTGAACTCACTCACCCAGAAGCTGATGGTCGAAAATGATGGAGTATACTCGCCATGAACCTCTAGCAAAATATTTCGAATTTCCGTGGCCGTTTTCTCAGTGAAATTTTACTGAAATTTCGCTCATCTTAAATTTGGTTCACGGCTTATAGAATACGACACTAAAACCAAAATTTACACAAGACTGCTAATCTAGATGGTATTTGTTCAAGATTTGAAAACAGGTGAAAAGAGTAATAACTATTGCTAAATCCTCCTATAATTTTAGAATATTAAGTATTTTGCCATGATGGATAATTTTCCTGCATTCTAATCATCAAGATCTTCAGTTGCATACGCATCTTGACATATTGTAGATGACTTCGATTTTTCACAAAAAACAGAGAAATTTCGTCGAAAGTATTTTGTAATTTTTCTACAATCTAATAATCAGAATCTTCAACATGTTTGAAAATAACATATGTTACTGCTCAAAAGTGTTTAGGCACTCTCACTGACAGCAAAAATGTATAAAAACTTTCCGTACATCCCGATCTAGTTCTTCCCATAGTAACTCGATTGGATTCAAATCGGGACTCTGGGGAGGCTATTCCATAATTTTGAGAGTTCCTTCCTCTTTTAAATGGCGTAAATAGTCTTTACATAATTTAGAGGAATGTTTTGGGTCATTATCTTGCTGGAAGATAAAATTTTGACCCAAAAGTCGAATTCCGGAAGGTATTGCGTGGTTCTCCAAAATTTCGCGGTAGCCTTCTCTTTTTAATATACTGTCAATTTTCACAATGTCCCCTACACTAGTGCCAGCAAAACAGCCCCAAATGATGATAGAACCTCCACCATGCTTCACGGTAGCAGCAATACACTCTTCTCTGGCGCGTTCACCCACAGATCTTCTTACGAATATGCGTCTTCGGGTTCCGAACAGCTCAAGTTTGGACTCATCCGTCCATAGGACGTTGTTCAACTCTTCTATGGTGTTGGTGTTCACGAGCACATTTAAGTCGCTTTTGCTTGTTTTGTTTGCGTAGTAATGGCTTTTTCATCGCAATACGTCCATGGAGCCCGGCTTTCTGTAGGCGACGTTTGACTGTAGAAACACTGACTAGTTTTTGGCAACCAACATTTAATTCTGCGGTGATTTCCGGGTCTGTTTTGCGTCTATTTAACTTGCTAGTAACCAGTATTCTGCGATCATCTGCATATGTTGTCGCTTTTGGCCTTCCACTCCGTCTTTTATTAAGAAAACTGCCAGTTTCCCGATATTTTTTTACGTTATAGTCAACCGAAGCGTGGTGTATTTTCATTTTTTTGGCAATTTGTCGATTACTTATGCCACTTTTATGGTAAGCTATTATAAGCGCACGTGTTTCCGTACTAATTTCTCTTCGCGGAGGCATTTTAAAAAATTGTCACACGATATTTCGCTCACGACGTGAATAGAGTAAATACCACACTGCAATTGACCATAGGTTACAGATTTCACTATAATCTTCTAGGAAGGTAATTTAAACATTATTACCTACAATCTAACAGATGACTAAATTTACCCAGTAAATTCAGAGGGATTGTTATTGTAATTGCACCGCAATAAACAGTTTATGGTAATCCGACCAAGTGCAGGTAAATGATAGTAAACCTTATGCGATATACTGGGTGTTTATCTTACTGAACTACATTTTAAATACGTATTTCATTTTATTATAATGTTTTTTTGAGCGGTAGTGTACGCGCATGTTATTCTATATAACAGAAAGGATACATACTTGACCTGAATGACAATGCAATCTCAGCATTCGTACACCAAGCGCAGCGCATTAACTCTATATTATCTCTGTTTTGTAGGTTCATGGGTCTTATGGATAATTATATTTATCATTCTCCTTGTACAGTTGATGAACAAACCCGACGAATTTCAAAATTTGCAGAAACTTATTTTTATTTCAAAAACATAGTATTAAAATCGACAAAGATAACTTCCAGCTTGTTTTTATAACAATTGTAATTAGTATTTATTAAGCTTCCTATGGCATTTTGTAACTACTTATAGCAAACAACAGGTTAAATTTATTTGTTTATAAAATATTTTACGTTCTATCTGCTAGATCAAATAATAAATGTAACCGAAGCGTCGAAGTACAATAAACAACTTCTTATAACGAATGTTTAAAATTACATCCGTCCGATTCTAAACGTATGTACATGTATTCTCTTCTTAAATCCTTCAGCAATTTTGAACAAAACTCCTCTGACGCGCACCTTCATATTATTTGGTGTTGTTGGGAGGTGTGTTACAAGCGAATCATTTTACGTGTCCCCATAAAAAGAACTCCAGTGCAGTTAAATGCCAATTTTGAGGTCAATTTCTTGCAATCCATCGGACATTTAAAAATTCTCGTACCTGACGATGAAAATGTTCAATTCGACCTAATCCAAATTCATTTGGAGTATTAGCAACCCATTTGAAAAACGCTTAAACGAATATTGTCGTTCGTTAAAAATAATTAAAGACCGCGCAACTGGAGAGACTTTATAAAATTGACTGAAAACATTGCGCACGCGAAATTCTATTAAATTTAGACAACTTCCATTGAAATTTCGTTCATCATCACATCTGCACTACCTAACCACTGTAAATGTTCAACACTAATTCGATTAATTTTCTTACAGGCAAAACTATTGGAATCATCGCACGCTTGGCTCGGTGCCGCATCTACGTCTTCAATTGCCGGTAAGTGTTAAAGTTTTTAATACTCCTCTCCCATCTTTCGGATATTTCGTTTCGTCCGGCGACGATTTTCGGTCGATTTGTTCACGCCGATGGACCCGTTTAATAAATTTTCGGGACGCAAACGTACGAATACGAATTTTTTCACACCATCAGACACAATTTCGCGTCAACACGTCGACGTTTTAGGTCCAGCGGGACATTTAAAGCGGACGGGTGATGACATCCGTACGTTCGTAAAATATTAAAAAGTGAACGCGGAACATCGCGCTGCCGTTTAACTGCTTGTATATTTCTTCAGACACGTAAATACGTGATTATTTCACTCAGGAAGATATCTTAGACTTTGTGATTTACGCATTTTTTTTATGTATAACTAACCTAAAGTATTTAGTAACCTTCCCAGTAAATCTCCTATTTTTTATTCATATCAGGTGTCCTTTTCTTTGGAGGCAGAGAACTTGAAATTGGCGACAGCGTTTTTTGTGACAGTCGATTGAAGAGTTCTCGCTTGCTTTGGGGTTAATTTGGTTTGGCAATTTATCATGAATAGACTTACGCCTGAGCAAGGTTTGCAAGTTGTTCAAATTTATATTATGTTTCCAGGTATAGCAGTAAACTCCACTCACACAAATTAATTAATTATGCGGAACGCAGCGTTTCGAGAGCACGTGGGCTCCCATTGTCGACCGTGTTACCGACTGAAAGTAAAAACTGTATCACACATGCAAATTATTTTCTACGCAGGCTCTAAAATTTCTAACCATATGACTATTTACAATCTACTAGGTGGCCGCATGCCTTTTACGGGGAAGGATGGACCGAAAGCGAACCGTTTCATTTAACAGGGTCTATGGTAATAAATCCATCAAACTCTCTGTTCAATAAGTGTTCCGTTCTTTTTCATATATACTGTTTCGTACGCGTCTAATTCTCTATACGAGTTCACGTTTTTAAGTACTGTCAGATTTTTTAAATCAATCTTATGTCCGGATTTTACCATATGCTCTGCTACGCTTGATAGTTCAGGTTTGTCGAAACGATAGTGTCTAATATGTTCTTTGAACCTCGTTTCGATACCCCTTTTTGTTTGTCCAATATAAACTTTCTCACAATCATTGCATGCGATTTAGTATATTCCAGACTTTTTTATCGTCTCCGGTTTATCTTTGGGATTCCCTAAGAGATTCTTTAAGTTGTTTTTTAACACAAAAGACACATTCATGTTTAGTTGTCGGAAAATTTTACTTAACCCTTTTACTGTTGGGTGAAAAGGAAGAGTTATAAATTTCTTGTTACCGGTGTTTGTTGATGTCAAAGTCGTGGAATTTCTGAAGTGTTGTTTGTATTGGACCTTCCTTAAAATACGGTCGACATCCATAGAAGAGAAACCATTGTACCTCGCTACATCTTTGATATACTTTAATTCTTTGTCATACCTGCTCTTGTTTAGCGGAAATCTGACGAGTCTATTGACCAGAAAACTAATCGCGGACATTTTTTGTTGTTCGCAATGGTGCGAATCAAACGTGATGAATCTGTTGGAATTAATTTCTTTTCTGTAGATGTCTATTGAACAGAGAACCACCCCCAATTGCACACTCGAGTTTGATGGATTTATTACCATAGACCCTGTTAAATGATACGGTTCGCTTTCGGTCCATCCTTCCCCGTAAAAGGCATGAGGCCACCTAGTAGATTGTAAATAGTCATATGGTTAGAAATTTTACAGCCTGCGTAGAAAATAATTTGCGTGTGTGATACAGTTTTTACTTTCAGTCGGCAACACGGTTGACAATGGGAGCCCACGTGCTCTCGAAACGCTGCGTTCCGCATAATTAATTAATTTGTGTGAGTGGAGTTTACTGCTATACCTGTGAATTGTACATCCACACAGTTCTTGCAATCGTCATTTTATATTGTGTTTAATCCGTAGCACATTTACATCCAGAAAAAGTCACCATTTGATGCGTCTTATGGGCCGGTGGAATCATTGGTCCATATGTGTTTAAACATGATGACGGTCAGAACCTTACAGTTAACGGTGAACTGTACAGAGACATGATTACTTTTTCATACCTCAATTGGAAGGTATTAAGGTTGCATACATGTGCTTTCAACAATTAATTTACTGAAAGAAACATTTGACGAACGTTTAGTTTTACGAAATGGACCTGTTAACTGACCGTTTCATTCATGCGATTTGACCCAATTGGATTATTTTCTCTAGGGATCGGTAAAGTCCCATGTCTACCCCTATAAACCAGAAACAATTGAGCACTTAGAAGGCAGCATTCGACTAGTTATTGCCGAAAGATAACCTGATTTACTGCACACAGAGTGTGTGGAAATTGGACCATATTCAAAAAATTTCACATAACGCCAATTTCATGGATATTAAAAATATTTTTCTGTTTTATTCCAATTTAAAGTTCTTCGCCTCTAAAAATAACACCAATTATTATTGTAAATATCTTAGCCTTAGTATTTTAACAAATTAAACAGTTAAATTCTTTGTACGACACGGTTAAACTTATGAACGGTACTGTACTCTTTCCTCTTCAAAGAAGTTAATTAATTGTAAGAAACGATTATCTCAATTTCATCAGAATGGTCTACCCTTCTCTATACTAATCAAGTTTGAATGGGTAGAATTATTACACAGTGGAAACGTCGTAATCCAAGACATATTTTCTCGTTTCGTCGGAATAAAACGGCATTGGATAGAAAAGAAACCTGATTTTGGTACCAACCGCCGAGAAGTCCGGATTCAAATTGTCATAATTAGTCTTTAATACGCCTTCCAATCAAGTCGATTCAACCGTAAGAAACGCCATATTAATCCGTTCCATATTATGTCGAAATTGTTTTTAACAATTTGTTCGTTAGACAAGTATTGTGCGATCCATATATAACGCGTGTATTATTGTTCAGTATTAGTCAGCTGTAATTTTAGCCGACTGATGTACAAGGAGAATAATACTTTAAATTATTGTTAATTAAGATTTATACTTTAAAATAATTATACTAATGAGTTGTTTCGTCAAACAAATATGTGTTGTATAGGCTATAACAAGCTTAACTATTTTCAAGGATACCTACGGTTGGTTATTCTTTTTTACTAGTAAACACGCCAAGATCGTAAGCAAACTAAAATATTATACCTACTGATTATTCAACTATTGTTATCTATCCTTTGTGTTGTTGGAAAATAATTCATGACACTCTTAAGTCAAATAAATATGTATTGAATCGAGCAAATCATCATTTTAAATGGAACCAAAAATATATTTCTTTAATTTAAAGATATGATTTACTCGATTTAAGAATAGAATCTCACTCTTATTTATGAATACTAAACGAAACTCCTCCAGAATTCCTGGGTCTATGAAGTATAACAATACAGTTCTTGACCAGCCTTCTGATATTCTGCAGGTCTTTGCCAGTGTGTTTTCAAATGGATATACCACTAACTTCTTCAATAACACTACTATAGCCAATTCAGAAATCAATATTAGGTACTTTTCGGTGCGAGATATTACGCAAGCTTTGAACAAACTCAAAGCAACTTCTGTTTCTCGACATGATGAGATTCCGAGTTTTCTCATGCATGATTGTGCTCCGGTGTTATGCGAACCTCCTTGCTTTATTTTCAACTTACCTATTCGCACTTCTACCTTTCCATCTTACTGGAAAGTTAGTAGGATAACACCAATTTACAAGAAGAGCGATAATGTAGATATTCTTAACTACAGACCAATTAGTATTCTCCCTAATTGTGCTAAAGTTTTTGAACAACTTCTGTATACTAGGTTGTACAACTATATCAGGCTATACCTCTTTATTAATCAGCGTGGCTTTGTTAGTGGACGATCAACTGTTAGCAATTTAGCTGAACTCACTCAGTACGTCAGCAAAGCACTTGACAATCGTCGACAAGTAGATGTTATTTACACCGATTTTACCAGAGTATTCGATGCAATTGACCATTACATCCTAATAGATAAACTATCTGCTATTGGTTTTTCTCCTAGCGTTAACACAATGGGTTTGTGTCACACACATTCATTGCTTCTAGCGGCATACCTCAGGGCTCCAATTTGGAACCATTCCTCTTCAATATTTATATAAATGATCTTCTACTATCATTGGATTGTAATACCCTTGCATACGGTGACGATCTAAAAATTTATAGTACAAGCTCTCCTTCTGATTCTTTAAGGTTACAGAGAAATGTTGGTGTCATTAATAATTGGTGGTTTACTCGGTCATCCAACCGGCAAATATTTCACTATAACGTCTCTAGCGCTTTCATCCCAAAAGTTGACGTTTTTAGGGATCTTGGAATTTTATTTGATTCCCAACTCTCATTCTCCCTACATATAGATGATTTCTGCCGCATCTAGAGCGCTCGGAATTTTGTTCAGATCCTGCAAGAATTTTTATAACACCTGCACCTTGAAGTCTGTCTACTACTCGCTTGTCCGCTCGAAACTGGAATATGCTTCTATTGTTTGGTACCTATGTTATCACTACCACCAATTATCAATTCAACGAGTCCAGAAGAGATTTCTTAAATATCTTCCGTATAAATCTACTGGCATTTATCCTCCTCGTGGTACTCATTATATCAATTTACTCTGTAGACATAATTTCGACTCGCTATCGCGTCGCAGAGACGCGGCTAGCGCGAAATTTCTTATTAAATTGATACACCAGCATATTGATTCCTCGTCTTTACTATCTCAGGTGGGCTTTAGCATACCCCATTACAGTCATAAATCTATTAACCCTTTTTTTATCCCCACGGCACGAACCAACAAACTATTAAAGGCACCACTAACACATATATCTAGAAACGCTAACGTCTTACATAGTGACCCTTTTTTCCTTTCGTAAGGATTGTTTCTTTTCATTTCTTTCTTTCCATCCACCATTATTTTTTATTTTTCTTTCCTTTAATATTACACTAGTTTGTATATATATATATTGTATACTGTACTTAATTTAATTTGTTTTGTATTTTGCCCTATCATTGGATTTTCTTAATCTGTTGGGCAATAAAGTTTATTATTATTAGCCGAATGACTTTATTTTGAAAAAGCAATCGTTTTCGATACGTTTATTTATTAACAAACGAAGGCAGTTAAGAGATAGATAGATTAGTGACATAAATGTAAATTTACCGCACTAATAACCTATTATTAGAAGGCAATACCAGGGACACGATCTCAAGTACCGCAACATCCGGGAAATAACACTTTATAAGTATAGATTCTTAAAATCACATTTCTTCGTACTTCCTTTGCATTTTATTAAACTCCACCTACTTCCAGGTAATTAAATTGCGTTGATTAAAATTTAGATACAAGCGACAAATTACGAATAACTAACCTATATGGTATTATGCGGTAATTAACGCTCTTCCCCATATTTAAAAAAATTAATGACAACGAAAAAAGCTAATTAACCTTTCATATTAACAGGTAAACAAGTGTATATTACATATAATAAACTGGTAGCGTTACAGACCATGTGAAAATCACTCCAATAACATTTGTTTAAGAGCTTTCACTGTTAGGAACCGAATTAAAGCGGTGTTCGTCAGAAGCAAACCCTGGTAAAGTGATCACGGCCCATTATACCCGTGTACCTATACCAGGCTTCCTCTTTTTCCATTCAGCAATACGCTGAATAATAAATCTCGTTTAATAATTAACAAACGAGCCGGCCATAAATAATTTTAATTAAACACATAATAGTTTTAATTATCAATCGGGTGATTACCGGGCCGCCTGTAATATTCAGATAGCTAACGAATCTTTAATGATTCCATTACTGGTTACTACGAGTTCTCTGGATCACGAACTGTAGGCGCGATGCTAATTTATTTAGCTAGTTTGTCGTTATTTCGGATCTCGTTGTTGTTGTTTCGTTGTATGTCATACGCACGCAGTCCTACATATATACTTTCAACTATTGGGATGAAGCATTATTAAGAGCAGTTTAAAAAGTGATTCGAAAAAAATCAACAGGAAAAGGATGACATTTTTTTTCGTTGTAGAGTCGTAGTTACTCAGGTTTTAGATTCTAGTTCTCTCCAAGAGATAAACACATACATCCCGCGACAATAGTATAGGCCACCCATAAGTTTTAAGGGAAATAAAAATTATATTGAAAAAACAAACACCAATCTACGGAATATTCAACATCTGCCGAAAGCAAGAGTTCACTCAAAACGCAAACAACTGCTACTTTAACGTGTCAGCTTAAAGAAGCTTACATTGGCGTAAACGCTGGCGAAAAATCATTTTTGCTGATGAAAAAACGATGGTCCTGATGGCTAGCAGTGGTATTGGCATGACTTAAGATAGGAGGAAGTAGTTCTCAGGCAAATGGATGGTGGTAGTGTAATGATATGGGCAGGTACAGGCTATAACGGAAACACTGACATCAAATTCTGTAATGGCAAAACGGATAGCGTTAATCTAATCGTCGATCAAATATCATGACATGCTGAGCAAATTACATGTTAGGACTTTGTGTTTCAGCAAGATAACGCTGCTATCCACCGTATTCAAGTATTTAAGGTTATTTTCGAAGAAAGAAAATATCAGTTCTTGAATCGCCTGACGTGAATATGGGACCGTATAGAACACAACTTGTTCGCCACTTTGCTAAAGAGAATACTTGATGTAATAGAGAATGCAAGAATGCAAGTGATCCAACGCACTGTTAAAAATTATTTATAGATAAGTAAATTATTATTTAATTAAATCATGTCTTATACTTTTGACGTACCTTTATTTCGTCATTAATCCCAAATTATCCTTCCTATATCCTATATCCTTCCTATATCGCGTTTTTTTTCCAAGAAATTTCGATAAGGATGCATGGGGATGCGACGAAGACGTAAGAAATGTCACGTTATTCACTGTTCTATTAAAAGCCTTGTACTTGTCGAATCCATGGTATGGGGTGCTATAGCATACGGTTTCATTGGTGTTCATCAGAGACACCACGAATGCACAGCGTTGATGAAGCATATTCTTCCATACCTTCGGCAGCGTGAAGACCCAATTTCTCTAATAGATAGATTTCTCTAAGCTGCTTGGAAAATATCCATGTCAATATCCTGCATGGACCATTAACATCTCCCGACCTCTCGCGAATCCGAGCTTGTGAGAGGTATTATGGGTAGATCCTCCGTAAACAATGAAAGCTCTTCCGCATGAAATAAAGGTTACTCGGAACATCACACTCCAAAGGGACATCGATCACCTACTGGAGTTAATGCCACGGAACGTGAGGGAGTGTGATTAAAAATAAATTAAACTCTTAATCTTTTGTTCTTCTTCTTGAAAATACTAATCACTTATTCCCTACGATCATATATTTCTTGCAATTAATCGTATAAACACATTCAAAACGTATTGCCTCAACTCGTTTCTTGTAAACAACTTTACAATGTCAAGGATATGCCACACTTATCATTCAACATATATTGGACGTAAGCATATATAACACATTCATTCTCATAATCGCATATCATTCATAAAAATAATTTTTATGTGATTACGATTTAATAAACGGCAATTCCACCGCGGGACCCCGTTTCTCCTAAGCTACACTATTTCTCCTACACGCAATAAAACCTGTGGTGGAGTATCCATTCTCTATTATTGTGGAAAGACAGAGCCCGACCGCCTAACAAATTACGAAATAATTCATCAATTAACGTTTATATTTTCGCTAGAAATCCATGACGGCGTTGCGAAAATTGTTTGCTTGTTTAGTCCTGTTGGTACGTGGACTTTTACAGTTGATGGCAAAACTGAACGAAAATAAACAAAATAAATAAACGATCAAAGAAAGTATGAATTGAATATGGTCTTACGCAGTTCATAAAAAATCGGCTTTTAAGGCAACTTTTACGAAGTCAAAAAGTTCTCGTATTGGCCCATGGTACTAATCTCTTCCATTGATGTAGTTGTATATGTCTTTACATGTGTTCCCACCAATCCAAGTGTTTCTATACCATAAATTCTGACATGTTAGATTTCTATTACAATTTTTATCTGACGCCAGCGTTTCGCATATTCTCTTCATTTTTTGTTTTCCACTCATAATTGCTGCCCAAAAGTCAATAAATAGATATAAGGATTTAATATATACAAGTTATGTTAATGTTAAAAAATATAGCGCCTCTTTATGCCTTACTATAAACTTAAATATTCTGGTACCAGTTTTGGCCAGAATTTTTAAACTGTTAACATGAACTGTTCTGCAGTAAACAAATAATTAAGGTAAAAAATTATATGCCTTAAATAAGGAAACGCGTACTCAAATAGTGACATATCACAACCTCGCATTATAATGTTAAACTGTAGCAAGTAGCAATGTAACCAATAAACAGCCATCCGAACGGCCAAAAATAACAACACCAGCAGAAGATCGCGCAATTGTAATTAATAGTAAACGAAATAGACGAAAAACAGCACCAGAAATTACTGCCGAAGTGAATATTTCGCGCCCCAAAATCAGTTAGCATCACCATGGTAAAAAGGCAGCAGAGGTCGTGGGTTCAAATCCTGTCGGCACTGATATTTTTTCAGTAATTTGATTACATTGGCTAATTCCAAGGAAATTGTAATTTTATCATTACAAAATCATGTAGAGGCTACGGTCACGTAATTAAAAAGTTGTTGTTACGTTCTCCTGGTTTGAAGAACAACGCCGCTGTAGCCTGCTCGTAATTTCCTAAATTACTTGACCAATACTTACTTGTAGAGTATGTTCGCTTATTTACTAGAGGAGAGGTTGTACAGTGAAACTCAATGCGCATGCGCAAAAAAATATATTTAAAAATGAAATGGTTACACGGTTTCCACTCTTGCCTATGTATATGTACGATGTACGTAAGATATATAGATTTGCAATAATTGCAGTTATTCGAGCTCTCTTATACATGTAATGTACATTAGCATTTGTATATGTATTTTCATTGGTAGCAACATAAAGTAATGCCTCAGCATGTACGTTGCAACGCTATGTCTTAATTCTGTTTAAAAGGTTAAACTCTTATATGCTTCCGCTGAAGCTTTGTTAGAGGCATGTACTAATGCCTCTATCTGTTTGCATGCACCACTACCTTTTTATAGGGGAGCCAACCCTATTTATTTCTTAAATTTATAAGCGCACCTCGGTGCTATGCTTATTTATATGTCCCTTTCCGGGAGCCTAATATACTTTCCTTGTTTTAAATTTGCCTAAGGGACTTGGCCCTGTATTATTGGCATGTATTTGTACTTGACCAAAATGCGTTTGTTATATTCACATTTATAGGGGAACCCACCCTCCTATCTCTTAGAGCTTGAACGCCTGGTCGAGGGCGACAGTAGCGATAATAGCCGATCTCAATACAAAAGTAATGTCACAGCTACCCAGGCGTTCTCGTTTGAAATATTACGCTATGTGCAATCTTTAGCTCTCTACTTTACTGCGCCCCAAAGAAGGGAAAAATCCAGTAACCAGCAAATGTGCGAACTGCGCACCGACAAGTAAAACGGAGCGATGACGCCGACATTACATAAGAAAACTGGCCCGTGACACTCGTCCGCTACGACGAGCAACTAAATGAAAAATTTCTGAGTCCCGATACGACAAGGACCGAACAAACGTACAAAAGACAACGGGCGCTGCGGCCGCAACGACCGTCAGCAAGAAGCGGAGTGATCGTACTTGTAGAGGAGGTCTATACATGCGCGCCGACAATCTCACCAAAATAATTTCCGACACAAACTTAACTGAAGACTAAAAATATGTATAGACGACAATGGACACAGTAGCCTCGACGTACGATGATAGAAAATCGAGAATTTATACTTATTAAAAAAATCTGTACATGTGGTCCGACGACGTTACCAAATGACTCCCGCCAGAAATAAATGTATAGACAACGTCCTCGACGATTCCCGCCAAAACTAGAAAAACTTAGAAATCTCTAATAATCTTACGACGACGTTACTGTACACGTTACGACGAGGCACGAAAAGTGACCGAGAGTGCACGATCGCTAATACATCGACTATCGCGCGGGAGACGACTGCCTATGCTTGTGTACCTTAAATTTCAAGAAAACTCCCATTACATATCCGACGACGTTGCAGTGAATGATTTCTAATTAGGCAGTTTTAGCTAGCGTAATGCGAATGACTGGTTTGCATACATATACAATGCGTAATGTACATACATATTAAAATAAAATTGGATATAAGAGAGCAAAATAAATAAATGTAAGAATGAAAATAAATAAATATAAAAATGAAAATAAAATAATATTCTAAATGAAAATAATAATGCAAAGAAGATAAAATACATAGTAGTAAAAAAAAAATATAAAATATAAAAAACAATGTTAAGTCCTTAACAGTTGTGATAGTGTTATAAAAATTGTTAAATATTCCACGCCATATTAAATTAACATTATTTATTGTAATACTGTCTGCTCCATTTTATCGCAGACTGTATACTGTCGTCGAATATGCGGCGGCGGTGCTATCTAGACTCGATTTTCTCGGCCGGTTATATGCAAGTAAGTGTGTGAATACACAGAACATACATCGGTCAGACGATAATGTCGGTATTTACGTACATGCGTATAATTTCTCATAATTTATATGCCGTACATGGGTATTAAGGACAATTATTAACGTATCAATCGTGGAAGGGTATTATTATAATAACGATATCGTGATTTGATTCGACTGGATGGATTTCAACTACTTACACAGTATTTATTACACATAGTTTATAGACGGAAAATTAGATTCGAAATATATCGCAATAAGGATTATACGGCGAAGAAAAGAACTCGACCATAATCACGATAATTTTATACTACATGACGGCGCATATACATACACACGGATATTAGCTCAGGCACTTCGACTTGGCATTCTTATAGGATAACTTACACTCGTTGTTTATAACGTGATATCATCGACTATAAAGTACAGTTTGAGTCGTCATTTTTGACATTTTCATCGTTTATGGGCTGCAAATGAGATCGAAATATATTCCACATGCAGATGCAACGCTGATTTTTCCATTTCATTTAGATGCAAACACTCCGGTTCATGAAAAACTGGACAGTTGATAATATTTTCTAAAATACACGTTTATAATTATTATTATGCAAATATTCGAAGAATTAGGGTAATCAAAATAGCAATGGTCTTCCAAACTGTATTAAAATAATATAAATTCTCGTTATATATACAAAATATTTTTAAATTAGACTAATATTTTGTCGATCCACCTTTACTTGCGTGAAGTACTGCGAGTCGTCCTGGCATAGAATCTATTAAATGATTAATGGTGTCTTCTGGAATATATAACCACTCTTCTGTAACAGCTACCACGAGTTCTTCCTTATTGCTGGGCTTTCGGGGTCGTTTCGTCATATTTGTGTGGCTTATGTGCCAAACATTCTCTATCGGATTCATGTCTGGTGATTGGCCTGGCCATGGTAAAATCCGATTCCCCTCTTCCTCTTTCCATGTGGTTATTGTTCTTGCTTTGTGACAGGGTGCTCCATCCTCCATAAAAGTGGCGTCTTCTTTAGATAAAATGGCGTTGTCGAATATCGGTATTAGTCCTTCTGTTAATATTTGGATATATTTTGCCGCATTTATATTTCCGTCGCAGATTACTAATTGCGATCTTCCACCATACCATACCGCGCCTCACACCATGATGTTCACACCGCCGTATTTCACCGTCTGATGCAAAAATTTGTCGTCCAGTTGCTGTGACGAACGTAGACCCATGTACGACCACTATCACTGAATTGGCAGTATCTGCTTTCGTCTGAAAAAATGACAGACCGCCAAAACTCTTCGGGCTTCGTTCGCATTTCGATTGCCCAAGCCATTCGGCGCCGTTTTTGAAACGCCGTAAGGATAGGTTTTTTCTTTGCCACCCTTTTATACAACCCCACACTGTAGAGGTATCGCAGAACGGTACGCTGACTTTTCTGTGAAGTTGCCGCAAGCTCAGCTGTACTTTTTCGCAATTCTCGTAACACTTCGCGCACAAGCGCCCTTGTACTTCTTTCAGAAGGTCCGGCACGACCTGGTCTCGGCTCCACTGTTGTTTTTTCCTTGCGTTTAAATTGTGTAATCACACGGTTAACTGTGGACAACGGAATATTTAAAAATTTACTTATTTCACGTTGCGAAGCGCCGCGTTCACTTTGACCAACGATGCGACCCCGGGTGAAGTCGCTAATATCACTCGAACCTTGTAAGCGAGGCATAGTTGAAACGATGCTAAACTATGACGAATTCCTTCCGATACATCTACCCCTACCCTAATGACAAGAGAAAGTTCTTAATTCGTTCTTAGAATTTAACTGTTTACATATTTATACCGCTTTACCTGGTGTCTATTTTATTCTGTCACCCTAGTGTACTTATGTATCGAAGTTCCGGCAGGAGCCACTAATTATCGACGGTATCGGATTATATACTCTAGCAACATGATAAGAAAAAACCGCGTTCACATAGGGCAATTCTTCGTATTGGTGGAGTAATGGTTCCTCCACAAAATCTAAGCTTAAGGTGATGCACATTCGTTCTAAATGAAATGCGCCCATACAAATACTTGGGTGCTTTATTATTAATAATTGTATGGTAGAGACGCGCAGTCTGAAAGATCCTGCGATTATGCATGCTTCGCCATCCCATATCTGCTAACCTATAGGAAACTCTACCGTACTTTCGTACTCCGAATATAAAACAAGATCTCTGAACCCGCTGTACTCGATTACTTGAATCCTGCGTTATGCAGGTACCATACACCGGGGCGCAGTTACCTGTGAAAGAACGAGTGCTTCGTACAACATTGACTTTGCCTTTACTGACCAGTCCTAAGGGGATATATGTGTTTTAAATTAATCTATACATGTTGTATGTAATTTTTTATTTGTGCATTATATTTGAATGTATTATCTAAAAAGAGGCCTAGATTTTTCACTTCCTCTTTAACAGGAATAGGTGCATCAAACATCTGCGCTTGTTTTGCGTACGAAATTGAGGGAGATACACTGAAAATTAATAGGATTCACAGAAAGAACAGTAGTGAGACGTTCTAGAACAAAGAGAAAGAAAAGAGACTACTTACGGTAAAAATATTTTTTTTTATTCTAGATCGTGAACTAATTAGTAAGTAATTCTGATGAACATAAAAAAATCTACATATCGTATATGTCAGATAGTCAGACTACATATTTTACATTTGAAAACAAATATGTATGTATATATAAACTTCAATGTCGTAAAACGTACTGCATATACAAAAAAAATCCCATCATTCGTTTTGTTTTGCCCGTTTAAGTATTAATATCCTTTTTCTCCATTCTATAGCCAATCCGTACATGCAGCAATCTCGTGCATTAACCAGCACTCTATTACTATATAATAGCGAATTGACTTATTAAAAGGCTAGATGTTTTCCCAATTGAAAAGTATACAACCACCATCGATTCTGATTTGCCGGCAACTTCGTGCATTTTTAAACGCGACGTCCTTATAATTCATGAGATGGCGTTGGAAGAAAGCACCACACGTAACCGGGCGGATCAGACTATAACATAGCTCGGACAGCGCCCGTGAAAGAAAAAACGACGGGAAGAAAAAAAGAGAAGAGAAATAAGCGATGAACGCAAGCAATGAAGAGGAAAAAAAGGCTGCATGTACGCGTATCGATTCATGACTGAGGATTAACCATTAAAAATGTCATTATTGCACACGTTGAAAATAAACTTCCGCTGAGTGGAGAATTGAAAATAAATTTTAGATTAGTTCTAAGTTAAAAAATATTTTTCACGCAACTGATTGTAATAAAACTTGTAAAATGTTGCATATCTTCGGATTTTTTTTTTCCACTTCGATTACCATAAAGAGGGTATTCATAAAACGGACTACTTCTTGGTTTTGTATATCCCATAACTATAAGATATATTTATTTATGGATCGGATGTTCTATCTAAGTATAATACTACAGTATTGTGCGAATTAACGTGAACACATGATCAATTTTACAAGAAAATTATTCATATGGTAGCGGCCATTTTGTTTACTGCTACTACAGTAAGTGAGTAGCGACTTGTTCCACGTTACAGACGTATTTTTTGCATGCTTCCAAAGCTGTATCCAGACTGCTATAATACTTGTTTGTTCCATAATTCTCTAGAAAATAGATATTGCTCCAGGAAAACGAAAAAGGATTGTTACTTTGAGTTAACGCACATCAGTAACTCAGACATTGCGAAAGAGAGCTAAAGGAATTCCTGGAAAATAACACCACTCGCTGTGTGTGACTTTGCAGACAAGTGTTTCATTCTTGAATTGTAGGCTTAAATATGGTGACAGTAGCAGAGAGGGAATCAGAATGCGTTGAGCATAAAACCGCTCCAAACCATGCTGATGACGCCGGGTAGGCAAAAACATGTCCGTGTGTTAACGTTTTATGTCTCTTCACGTTGTCTTTCTCGTGAATAATTCCACTCAATACCATGAGGAAAGCTGTAACTAACAGCGTCTTTATATTTGGTGTTATTGCCAAGGAGTGTTGTGTGAGTTTGAGAGCTGTAAGCAAGATTTTAAAACAAAAGAGGAAAACTGGGATGATTGAAGGAAAAGTAAATTAAACCCCAGAAAAACAAGCCAGGACTTTCAGCAGACTCCACCGGACGAAAAAGACATAGATGGTGGAAGAAAGAAAAAGGATATCTTTGGGTAAAAAAAATTGCTAACTGGACTATTGAAGACAGATTATAGGAAAGTTTTGTCCTCAAATGAAAACCAAGGGCAGCGATCTCCATTTGTTGGAAAAAAAACGACAATGCAAAACTTACGTCCGCTCATATTGCGGTAATCAAACAGCCGCTAAACACGCGATGGTTTGGAGCTGTTTCTCTTATCCGGGTACTGTAGCTTTTGTGCCAACTGAAGACATGATGATATCGCAAAAACACAGAAGGTATAACTGAGAAAGCTGATGGCACTAGTTAAGCAGTTTTTCAAAGGGGTGCTCTATGAGGCTCCAAATCACGTCTCAAAGATTGTGATGAAATATTTTAAAGATAAAAAATACCTTACCTTAAATGGCCGGAAAACTCATCGGATTTAAATCTTATTAAGAATTTGTACGCTATTGTAAAGGTTAGATTTCGTAAAATGGAATACGCAATAGAAAAATTAATAAATTAATAGAGGCTATCATTTAGCCTTCAACCCTGTAAATTTCAGAAAACTGTAAGTAACACGTTGACTCTATGCCAAAACGTATTGAACAGGTAATAAAAGTGAAAGAAGAATACATTATCTATTAAACTAATCTTCAATATTTTGTTCCTTTTTTCGCTTTTTATAACCAATAAATGTTTATTTGGTTATTATTACTTATGTTCACGATAGTTCGCAAGACACTGTAGTTCTTACTCGGCGAGAATGGCAACTCGAGACTTAGTAAAGCAACGATTTCCTCTATCTCAGTAAAATCTCTGAATATTTTTGTATTATTGAAGTATTGAGAATTCGAAGCTATTTGTTTCTGTATATTATTCGGAGAAAAATGTACCAGGTATGGACATAAAACATGACAGAATTGACCCTAACAAAAAGTAATCAGAGCATGCTCGCATTTTATTTGGCTGAAATACGTTTATGTTGTATTTATATTATTATTATATTTCTCCATATGTGTGATAAAACATTCATATATGTCAAAGAAATAATGTGCTCCAAACAACTTCGTCGGAGCAATGACGAAATTTTACACACATAACACTATCACGACGCAATCTATAACAATTTCGACACCATCTTGTCATTCAAAAGTCCGGCAATGCCCTGAAACTTCGTCGGAGGAACGGATCATCCTACAGTGGTGTTCCGTGTATTCGAAACGATCTAACCAGTAACTCGCGCGTCATAATATGGTCACAGATACGAATTCTTGAGGAACCGAGACTTAGTTGGAGGGAATTTCTCCGACGATACGGTTGCTATCGGCCAACTACCCGATTATTTGCACTGTCGGTGTGTGCATCACAGAAAACTTATTGATATCTAGCAAATATCTATACTTCAGATCGTATAATGTAGGGTGTGATTCATGCTTCAAAATATCACTGTTGCGAATTGGAGTAGTGACATGTTATTATGTATGAGTCACTGTTTACAATATCTGTAGTATAGTCGTTAGTTGCATTGAATATAATTGTAGTAGTGATTAACTAATTCACTATTGCCGTCAGGATCAGACGTTGAGGTTCTAATGAACAGGATTTGATTCCCCTCTAAAAAGTATATAGATACATGTATGCAGTCTGAAATGCACTTTACAAACTTCGTCGGAGATAAACACAGATACGCGAGATAGCTAAATGCCTCACACTCACATCAGGTGCGAATGTATATACTTGCATAAATAGACCAAATTACTGCATTTCTGCATGCAGCCAATATACTCAAATACATTGCACTTATATATTTGTACATAAATGGTTTCTCGAGTAATGATTTACAGTGTTACCAAATTAATTATCAGATTTCCGCAAATATCTTCAAAAATAGTGGCATTATTTTCTTTCGATAAGGAATCTAGTATAGAATTTAGTAATAATGTAATACTTTACGACAAATAAAACAAAAATTAAGAATACATAAACTTAATAACTAATGGATGAAATAAACAAAAAATATCAAATATTTATTATAAAGAAGTTTACAAAAACTTTCTTAACTGAGAAAAGATAATGTTCCAAGGCATCAACCTTTACAAATTATGCAACAAAATACTTTAAAACTGCAATTTTCATCTCCAGCACTTTCATAAACACGGAAAAGAAAATTCCTACCAAGACGAAAGTTTTATTAAAATTATTATTTATCTTAAAATTTTAATTTTTATCAGAACTGATCAAAAAATATTCATTAATGCCGATCCCAACACAAATTATGACATTGTGTAAACAAATACGAGCAGCTGTTGCATTCATTTACAAAATAGACATCCTATATATTTTACATACGAGCGGATAATCCCGAAATTTTTCCCAAGTTTGGACATACGTAATATTTATAAATGTCCATATTTGTGTAATCCCCCTGAAAAAATTACTATGGCAATATTTATTTCGCATTGTCACAATATACATTAATTAATTATTCTTTAAACCGTGACGCTCAGGAGGAAGATCGTTGAATATATATGCACCGGTTTTTAATGCGGCCGCACTACGATCGTGACATATGTTTCCATTAAAGAAATTAAAACCGAACGGAGATGGTAACTGCAATACAAAAAGAAAAAAAAAAGAAAAGGAAGAGATAAAGAAACGTTAATAACGTCGCGAGACGAATATGGCTATATGAATGTATGTATGTACATACATCTCAGTATATCTGCATATGAGTATCGCTGGAGTAAGAACTTTTATTAATATGAAATAAATCTTTCATCTGTTAAGAGGCGACGCATCATCTTCAACGGTCGTATAGATGTGTTAGCCATCGTCGTGTTGTATGCAGGGTATTGAAAGCACTTATAATGATTTGTTTTGGGTGGATTGTTCTTGAATCTATAACTGCTCTATACTTAAGCCGACCGAAGACAAAATGTAAAATCTTCTTTAAAAGGTTAAATAAAGAAATGTTGTAACATTATGAAAACACATAATTATAAGCAGAAATTATTTCCTGTTAATGTACTTGTCTACGATTTCACATTATACATTGAAAGGGATTATACTATTTCTAATACCTATAATTTGAGCGAAAGGGTACGAGAAAGATAGCAATAAAGCTGCGGTAAATTAACATAAATTTAACTCCTACCGGAAACAGTTACAAGGAAAATCAAAATTTATCATTTAAAAAGCCAACGGAAGTTTAATATTCGCTTAATTGGTTATGAACTTGGGATTATTAATATTGTGTCTGTCCAGATATTACTACATCAAGGTATTAACAGCGATTCGTTCTTACGATCCCCATCGTGTAAATAGAATCTCGCTTCTTGGTTCGAATCTTACCGGAAACCATAAAAAAATTGTCATTAAATTTTAACGCAGGAAAATCAAAATTTAGCTTCGATAAGTTTGGTTCGATACTGTGTCCTGCAACTGAGATAGTCCAGTGTGCGTTTGATTTTAATAGTATAATAAAAAAAAATTATAGGTCTTAATGGCGTATATCATTCAGAAAAACCTAACTGCAAGAAAATTTAATAATTAACACGAAACTAGCGCCATCTATGGAGCAATAATTCTTCTTCACGTTCAAGGATTTTTTTTTAATTTAAGGAAATGTTTTTCCTCTGTTTTCAATTTTAGTATTATGAACTTGCGAAAAAATGTCATTTCATTTCTATCACGGTTTAAGGGAGGGACATTTCTATTCACGCAATCATCTATAGTTCCAACATTCTAGGCAGCATAAACCTAATCTATTCTCATTTTTATTAATATTTCAATATATATTTCTTTTCTCTGACGTGATATTGCTGACGATGGATTCTCATAATAACTAGAGTTGTTATTTGGGGTATTTCCATCGTTCGTTGAAGGTTATAATATCAGAACGTCCATCCAAACCTCAAACACGAACAGGTCGAAGATAACAAAAACAAAGCCCGACAAAGAAAATCAGAAAATTAAGAACTGTGTGTGCAAAATACCATGCGAATGTGGAAGGCCACCAGAGACTGGTTCGGTTGGGAGAAACGGATAAGTCACGATTGGCTCTACATGCTTGAGAAGAGGATATAATGCAGCAATCCTGGATAAAGAAGACAACGACACGAAAAGAAAACTGTTGAAAGCAGCATATATGGCCACTACACCAACCGCCATCAGCACACCCAGCCTGGAAATAAAGAACGTCTGACTCCCTATGATTCCAGAAAGCATTAGCCGAATACCGGCGACCGCCCATGCGCAAAAAATCGATCTACTGCGTGCCACCCCCGCGCAGGTCCAATGCGTATCCCCTTCTGCGCAGGTCTACTGCGCAGAAAATTGTAGCTTTATAGACAAATACGTCAGATAAAAATCGTCAAAGTATAATTACTCTGGCAAGTAACAGTCCTTCTCAGGGCGCCCCTGAAGACGACAGTAGACAGACTGCCGAAACGTCAAAAGGACTATACAAGTTCAACGAACGACGGAAACAGCCCAAGCAACAACTCTAGTTAATATATTTCTTTTGCTTTACAGCTTCACTTTAGTTTCCCCACTATTTTTTTTATTTGTTTCACTTCTAAATATGTAGTATTTTTTTTGCTGGAAATTTCAGTAAATTCATATAATGCGCACATTTTTCTTTTTTCTATTCGAAGTACTACTGGTGTATGGGGTAATTTTACACCCCTTTAAAACTGCATTAACATTTCTTGGCTTCAATGTTTGTGTAGTCCATTGTTAAGACGGTGTATATCTGACCCATCCATGGTGCTATAGCCGCAGTGTATATTCTAGCGGATCTGACATACTTCCGACTTCAGCTTTCGTTGGAGTACCACACAAAAGATGCAAGCATTAATAAACAAATGCAGCATTCGATCAATATCATAACTTATTTTTGCACAGACCCAAAGAAAACATTTAACCGAGAATCACATCAAAGACTAGTGAATTTAATATAGCAAATATGTTAGGTGATCAATCTTTCTGAATTTGGGCACAAAACCCAATGCCAAAGTCAAAAAGAGGTTTGATGGTCCCCCATGATGACTCCGACAAATAAAAGTGGATAAATTTGGACAAAAAAATGCTTGCCTGGCCAGTTATTAGTTCCAATGGTGTATATTCGAATGGTTTTTTACACAAAAGGCATAATAACCAGAGATATTCACACAACTGAATGTCTCTTCAGAAAATATTGCTTCCTGTATAAAAGACACTTACTAGGTCATTGTTTTTAGACCAAATTTCGCATTAATTCTTTGCGCTAAAAGGACATAGCACCAAACAAATTTCCAATCCCTGGAGCCTGTGCTAAATAAGTTTGGACGTAAGATAACTAACACATTCTGTTACGTTCTCCTGGTTTGAAGAACAACGCCGCTGTAGCCTGCTCGTAATTTCCTAAATTACTTGACCAATACTTACTTGTAGAGTATGTTCGCTTATTTACTAGAGGAGAGGTTGTACAGTGAAACTCAATGCGCATGCGCAAAAAAATATATTTAAAAATAAAATGGTTACACGGTTTCCACTCTTGCCTATGTACATGTACGATGTACGTAAGATATATATATTTGCAATAATTGCAGTTATTCGAGCTCTCTTATACATGTAATGTACATTAGCATTTGTATATGTATTTTCATTGGTAGCAACATAAAGTAATGCCTCAGCCTGTACGTTGCAACGCTATGTCTTAATTCTGTTTAAAAGGTTAAACTCTTATATGCTTCAGCTGAAGCTTTGTCAGAGGCATGTACTAATGCCTCTATCTGTTTGCATGCACCACTACCTTTTATAGGGAGCCAACCCTATTTATTTCTTAAATTTATAAGCGCACCTCGGTGCTATGCTTATTTATATGTCCCTTTCCGGGAGCCTAATATACTTTCCTTGTTTTAAATTTGCCTAAGGGACTTGGCCCTGTATTATTGGCATGTATTTGTACTTGACCAAATACGTTTGTTATATTCACATTTATAGGGAACCCATCTTTATCTCTTAGAGCTTGAACGCCTGGTCGAGGGCGACAGTAGCGATAATAGCCGATCTCAATACAAAAGTAATGTCACAGCTACCCAGGCGTTCTCGTTTGAAATATTACGCTATGTGCAATCTTTAGCTCTATACTACTGCGCCCCAAAGAAGGGAAAAATCCAGTAACCAGCAAATGTGCGAACTGCGCACCGACAAGTAAAACGGAGCGATGATGCCGACATTACATAAGAAAACTGGCCCGTGACACTCGTCCGCTACGACGAGCAACTAAATGAAAAATTTCTAAGTCCCGATACGACAATGACCGAACAAACGTACAAAAGACAACGGGCGCTGCGGCCGCAACGACCGTCAGCAAGAAGCGGAGTGATCGTACTTGTAGAGGAGGTCTATACATGCGCGCCGACGATCTCACCAAAATAATTTCCGACACAAACTTAACTGAAGACTAAAAATATGTATAGACGACAATGGACACAGTAGCCTCGACGTACGATGATAGAAAATCGAGAATTTATACTTATTAAAAAATCTATACGTGTGGTCCGACGACGTTACCAAATGACTCCCGCCAGAAATAAATGTATAGACAACGTCCTCGACGATTCCCGCCAAAACTAGAAAAACTTAGAAATCTCTAATAATCTTACGACGACGTTACTGTACACGTTACGACGAGGCACGAAAGGTGACCGAGAGTGCACGATCGCTAATACCTCGACTGTCGCGCGGGAGACGACTGCCTATGCTTGTGTACCTTAAATTTCAAGAAAACTCCCATTACATATCCGACGACGTTGCAGTGAATGATTTCTAATTAGGCAGTTTTAGCTAGCGTAATGCGAATGGCTGACTTGCATACATATACAATGCGTAATGTACATACATATTAAAATAAAATTGGATATAAGAGAGCAAAATAAATAAATATAAGAATGAAAATAAATAAATATAAAAATGAAAATAAAATAATATTCTAAATGAAAATAATAATGCAAAGAAGATAAAATACATAATAGTAAAAAAAATTTAGAAAATACAAAAAACAATGTTAAGTCCTTAACACATTCCAATAGAGTTAAACAAATAGGCCATCCCACATTATTTTGGATTAACCCTATATTGAAATCGAAACCATGGAAGCAAATCCTTGAAATTCCCTAAACAGAAATCATGCATGTGCTTTCTCTGTTATACATTACGACGTTTTGTTTCGAACAATGCTGGCCTGTATATGTACATATGTAGCCTCGTCCAGGGAGTGAACGTTTATATAAATATTAATTAAAGGAGGACCCGCTTCTATTCAAAGATGTCGGTGTTCTTCGGTCGTCGTTCAAGAATCCGGCCAAGTACTTTCAGCATATGGTTAAGATAAATCACAACATACATACGCCGTATGCAAAAGACGACCTCACACGCGGTCTCCGAGAAGGAAGTGTATGTACTTAACATCGTATATAATGCAAGGCAAATATAATAAATGCCTTTCCTGGTTGGATGAATTATACTTGTTAATTTGCGTATACGTACATATATTCGTATGAATCATTTGTTGCGGCATTTTATCTTTACGAATACGATATATTTTTTATCTTTAGAGTTAAAAAAGAACTTATGAAATTAATACCAAGAGATTGGCTGTAAGGAAAATGAACACACGTACGAGTCATAGCGATGAAAAATAACTTTAATAACAAGAAAAGACATGCGGAGGACAAAATACGTCCAACCACACCAATACGAACGTCTAGCAGTTTGATGCAATAAATTTGATCATTACCCCATACTCTAATTGCTTTGTTTTATTTCGGTTGATATATAAGTTAAGAAAACTTCCAGCTTTTCAGCTACTTCTTCAAAGTCATCAACTTTCGTAAAGTCTCACATTCTGCCAGGTTGAAAATGAGTCTTCTTTAATTGAGGACACTTGTTTAAGGTATCAGACAACCAAATTAATTCGTGCGGTTTTTCATCGAAATACTTATCATCACGCCCAACAACGTTTTGCTAACGTGACACAAATTTTTATATGTTATCTCGCTTTTGTAGAACTCCATGGATTTTTTAATTATAAAATTGACGGACTGCATTTATTATATCAAAAGTTCTCAAGACACAAAATTGAGTGGTAATCACTTGGCAAAATGTCAGGGAAATATAGAGGGTGTGGTAACGTTTCCCAGAGGAGTTCAAAAACATTTTCAATTTTGCGGTATGCGGTCTGGCGTTATTCCGTAAGAATACCACTTTTTTTTCGTTTGACTAAAGAAGCCTGTTTTTCGATGAGTGTTATCTCTGTACCTGCTGAAGCTGTTCGCGATACAAGTTCGCAGTATCGGTTTGACCCCTTTCTAAAAACTCGTAGTGGACGGTTGCTGTCCACTAAACGCACAATAAAATCTTGTTTGGGTGCAAAGAAGCATTGTGGTGTCGAATCAGTAGGCGATAACCAATGATACAAACGTTTAGAATTTGAGTACAATATCCACTTTTCGTCGTAGGTTAATAACCAAACAAGAAATGGTTCATTGCCTTTGCGTGAAATGTTTACTAATCCATTGGGTATCTCGATTAATAATAGTGCTAACACATAGATTTAAATTATGGAAATGTTTGCTTTGTTTTGAAGATTTTCACAACAAAAAGTAATGGAAAAAAGGAGCATTTGAAGATTGGAAGTTGTCACTTCTATGATTAGTCCCACTCTATTAGAATTTTGCCAAATCCAGAGGACACATCGTGTAGACACGGTATCCTTGGGTTTACTTCCTTGTGTGAGACGAAGGTTTACACCAATTTTCTTTCGTAATTATAAAAACCAAGTGTCATGGTCGAGGTTTAATATAAGTTACACAGTCTGATAATTAAATAATGTAACTTGTTAGATATAGAATGAAATACACATTATATTATTTTTGAACATTGTTTTATTCGAAATATGTTCCTGTAAGTTTACTACAGCGTAGGGCACGGGTGACTGATGTATACATCGATTTCTTGAAGTTGGGTTGTGGGATGCTCTTTAACACATCAGTCACGACTGCTTGAATGGCTGGAACATTATCATGAAAGTATCCTTTCATTGCAGTTTTTAGCTTCGGAAATAGATGACACAAATTTGTATTTTAATCAAAAACTCACGAACTTTAAAGGTTTTGTGAGGCGGTGCATACAATAAAAACAGCTGCTTTCCTGTTAGATATTCGGGGCTAACTCGAACAATTCTCATCCTCAACGAATGTAAAACTCCTAGATAGTATTCTCCATTAAGAGTTTCACGTTCTGGGAGAAATTCCTTGCGGACAATACCTTTTGAATCATAAAAAGTAATCAGCATTGTCTTGATTCTTGACTTCTAAAACCGCAACTTTTGTGATTTTGACTCAACTTTGGACTTTTATTGTGCAGATTGGCGCTTAGTTTCAGGATCGTACTTAAAGCATCATGTCTCATCACCAATTATGGTGGAATCGAAAGAAAACCGTTTTCAGCAGTTTGAATGATGTCTCTACTATGCTCTACATACGCGATTTCTTGGTCTTCATTCAACTGATGTGGAACAAAGCATGCACACGCCTTTCTTTTACCCAAATCGATCGTCAAAGTTTGTCGAACCGTTTTTGTATTGGTATTTGATTCTTCAGCCGACATTCTCACAGTGAAATTTCCATCGATACCAATGATTTCTCCAATTTTTTGCACCTATTCAGCGCAATTTTCAACTTGCGGACGTCCAGATCTTGGATCATCATTTAAATCTTCACCGCCCTTTTTAAATCGTGTAAAGCACTCATAAACTTCTGTACGAGACATGCACTCACTCATCATCACGCACTTTTTTCAACAGTTCATATATCTCAGCAACTTTCTTTTCCTATTTTAAATCAAAATTTACTCTTTGTTCCACTGTGATTTCACGACAGAAGCACCTAACCTACAGTCACTAAAATGCGTGTTACTTCAGTGCGTTTGAAAGAGGAAATCTGTGTGTATCTAATGCTGCTACCGTTTAATACATGGCGTTAAGTGTTCTATGATTTAAATTAAAGTTTCATTATTTAATTCTCAGATTGTACATTGTTTTCAAAAGCTCAGTAGTAACTATTCAAATCCAAATGTCTTAAAAACTGCAGAATAGTGGGAAATTAATCAGATTAATATTTTACGTCAAATCATGTTGATGGTTTCAATTAAAAAAATATAGATTTTGTCTAAATTTCATTGATCTTCTATTCTTTTGGTACGAAGTTAAAGGGGCTTGGATTAAATCCTGCTGATTCTTTGATTCCTGGCATAACATAAAAGGAGCGTCAATAGAAGGTAAGGTTTGATGGTTCCCCTTGATGACTCCGACAAATAAAAGTGGATAATTTTGAAATGTTTACCAGTTCTAATGGCTTATATTTGAATAATTTTTACGAAAAAGGAATAATAACCAGAGATATTGACAGAATTGAGTGTCTCTTCAAAAAGTACTGCTTCCTATATAAAAGGCACTTTACTAGGTCAAAAGGTAAGGTAACATTGAACAGAAACAAATTCAGATATCATTTAAAATTGCTGGTTTGTTCTTCGCGTAGAAACTAAGTTCAGTAAACCCCAAACTCCGCTAGCCGAAAAGGAAAACATTTCAAGGAATACGACAGTTAACCTACAAGCAATCGCTACCAACCGACCGATTCAAGTTACCGGTAGTAATGGTAGTATTACATTACATTTTAGTATCCGCGCAATTCTGTTTCTGATTTTAATATGGAATTTATTATTATTACAGTCGGGGCCGTAAATTTCTATATATTTTTTATATTTTTTCCTCCTACCGGAATATTTATCGCCGTCGTTAAATTTGAATATTTTATATTGCCCCGCTCGTAAAATGCCCTTTTCTAATAATAATTTTACTTTTAATTACCCACGGCGTTTTAAATTGTGAAATTTTCATGTCTCCGTCTTTCTCAACGCCGTTCTCTTTTCCTTTCGTCCATTCCTTTCCTACGATTCCTTTCTCTGTTTTACTCTAATCGTAACCCTTGGGACCATCTAACTCGATGCCATATGTTACTTACCTGATATTGGCTGGAGATTTCGATTTTTCTCTTATGTGCTTTCCATACATAAATTTCATTGCCCGTGCAATATTCTGAATTTATGTACAGTGTAAAGTTGCTGCAGTTAATAGGGTATTTCGGTAGCAGTTTAGTATTACTTTCCTTCTTTCTTTGGCGTTACACAGTACCAAGGAAAACTATCGAAAGGTGAAAGAATTATGAAATTGAATTGTTGAAAAACTTAGTAACATTACCCCATAGATGTTGAGAAATGTTTTAAAGACATTTGTTCATTCGCCGACGTAAATCGAATCAACTGAGTATCTGTTTTGTTTCGAGTTCCTACGTTTAATTTATTTATTCTTCCGCTGCTTGTTGGTTCCTTAAAAAAACGTATTGTATTTTAAATGGTTGCCGAAGGGGCATAATGGTAATCCTAATAATGAAGAAAGAGAGATTGGTTATGGAAGTAGGGGTTGGACTGGAATGTTCGTGGTCTAAGGCCAATTTATACTCTATGGAAAGACCAAATTCATCACTTATACAGCAGAGATCTTATAAACCAGAGACTTTCAATATATGGTCAAGATATGATTAAGATATGATTAAGCCCTGTCGTTTCTTTTCATACTCAGGCTTCATCCAAATATTGTAAGTAATAGATTTTTCCCTTCTGTTCGAAATTTTCTTACATATACAAAAGTTTGGGATCACCAATGGATTTTACAAAAAGTCACAGATACAGTAAAATTTTATTGTGATTATTAATGATTTATACAACATAAAAATAACTCTCGTGAAATAAAAACAAAATTAATTTATACAATAATATTTATGTATTATTTAGCTCGTAAGGTTATTTGCGTCGATTCGATCTTTTTTGGTTTTGATAACTCCTGTTCAGATTTTAGGCATTCTTCGAAGCAATTTTTCGGGACAGCTATACGTTCTGCAAATATTCCTATAGGTGTTGGGTGTGCTAAAGTTGTCGCTGTCTGGCCTGTCGATCAAGCTCGTCCGATAAGAGCTCTATGGAGGCTAAATTCGCACTTTGAGGAGGCCTAATCCTTAATTTTACTTCATTTCTTGCTGCTTTCTGCTCTAAGAAGTTTGTACAGATTCGAGCCGTATGTTTGGAGTCATTGTCTTGCTGGAACACAAACTGCTCACCACATGGAATAGCATGATTTCACAAAATATCAAAATCCTCTTCTTTCTGCATTATACCACCAATTTTTCACTAAATTATTCCAGCGAAACAATCCCAAACCATGACACTACCACCTCCGCGTTTGAGGGACACCACTAAACAAGCTTCACTAGCTCTTGCCCCTCGTCGTCGACCAACAAAAACTCTACGTTGCGTACTAAATAACTAAAATTTGGACTCGTCGCTCCATAAGACTGCGTTCTAATCATGCTGTGATCAGTTTACGTGTTCTCTTACCCATGTTAATCGTTTCTCTTTATGCACGCGTTTACAAAACCGTTCTTTTGCGGTCGATACATCTCCTTAAACCCGCTGCCAATAAGTCTCTTGGCGATGATAACAGAGACATTCGTTCGTCGTTATTAACGCACGTTGCGATATCCGGTGCCGTTAGACGTCGATCTCGTTTCAAAGTGGTTGGTATAAATCTATCTTCAGCTCCAGAAGTCAAACAAAAAGGTGAGGTGTGCAGTACTGGACACTATTACAGAAATCGGCAATATATATAATAAATACCTTTTATTTCCGTTTCCGTTGAAAAACAATCATCTTTTGAGATCGGACAGTAAAAAAAAATGCAGTAGTTTAGAATTACGGTCAAATCCGAAGAATTTGGATTTAGCAAAAGATAGTTGATGATTTATTGTGTCGAATACTTTCGTGTAATTAGTTTTAATGTCGCATCTCATTCTACTGTCATGTTTTCTAAAACCGAGAGGGTAACATAGTTTTAGATTCCAAATAACTATATATCTACTCACTCATAACTTTTTCAAAAATCTTTGAAATATTGTATTCTGAATTATTTTGCATAGTTATCACAGGTACTTGTTTCGAGATGTTTGGGAATGCGTTAGTGTAAGGTAGATACCTTTAACAACAAAATATTTATATTGCCCACACATATTGTATTCGTTTTGATCAAAACAATAATCCGACAACAATGAAAATGGTAAGCAATAGTCGAAATGGCAAGTTAAATCACGTGATCACAAGATAATTTTCCCTGCGCATGCTAATAGATTGAATGGAGTATATTCCGATGATTATTGGAATTCTGATAGAATAGTGTCTACTAAGGAAACACCTCTTCAAGATGAGACTAACCGACGATCTATCATCTAAGGGGATAGCACGTTATGTATAATTTTCATTAAAGTCATCTTACAAGAAATAAAAAATTATAATGGGTATATCTTTCATTCACGTTTAGAAAAAATAAAAGCGAAACGTAGAAAATTCAATTTTCCTTTATTATCTCCACATTGATTCAAAATATTCGAACTATAACGCCAGTATAAACGCGGAACTTTAGCTGGATAATTTCCGAACAACTTAAGCGCACTTAGCAACTGATATTTATTCCAGATTTCACTGCCTACAAAATAATCTGTCTGCATAATAAGTAGGATTAACAAAAGAACAGTTCTTTATACAGAAAAAATATTCTAAGTAATGCTTCTAATTAAAGCTTATAAAGATACTCATATACCAGTGTCGCTGAAGTACCTGTTGTGATTTTCTTAAACTTAACATTTCACTAATCTTGTTAGCTTTTCCAGAAACTCTTATCGAATTAAACCAATATAATAACTTTTGCTGAAGACTTAGCTTGTTCATTCTTATCTTCCCTCTTTGACTACCATCATCAAAATATCCTTAGATGAATTTTGATCAAACTTTTAGCAATATAACCCCACAAAATATAAGAAATATAGCAATGCTTTAGCTGTAAGTATTTTTTTTGCTTAAATTTAGATGACGTTTAGATTTAGGAAAAGCAAATACCAATAATTTTCAAATTTCGTAACTATATCACTTACACGCTGAGACTCTCAATTTAGAAAACTCTACCCTAAACTAATTGCACAACTAATTAGTATTACAACAAATGGGTTGTTGAAAAATAATTTCCTTCCCTAACGATGTGAAAATTGATTTTTTTTTTTAAGAAAATGCGAATATTTCGACATTCTTATGTTTTTGAATGAAACATTCCATAAAATCACCTTTCCTAAATTCCCCGAATAACACCGGCTTATTTTCTCCAAACCATTTGAAGTTAGATTATTAAAATGTAAATTATTACCTTCTAAAAGTTAAGTATTTAAGTGATAAAAACGAATCTTTTCAAGGATTAATTTCCATTGGCACATTTCTTAGTAATAAAACGGAATGATTATAAATGATGAACAATAATTGAAGCTCTCTATGGCTGGCGATATTCAAATGACCAATAAATTCAAAAGTATAAGTGTCAATGAGATTACATTATCCGGCTTTAACTTTTATACTCCCAGATGGAAATGTTATCGGTTTCTTTCTTTTTCATGTTTAATTACTTTATATTATTATACTGCAGCATTTCCCCGATCATACTTAAAAAAAGATATCCTATTCAATGCGAAGTTCGCATGCAATTTACATTTTTATCGTTTCACCACCTTAATATCGCCGTCTTTAACATTTAATTTGACATTTCGCCTAAAATATCAACCTTTTCTTCGCTGTGTTATAAATACATTACACGATTCATTTATTATCAAGTACCTACCGCGTTTTACACTTATTACATTAAAACTTGTATAATATCTCTATTACCCGTGTAGATCAGGCGCCTGAATCGAAAAGGTCGAAGCTTTAAATGAGAAAATGTCTTGATATTTTAATTTTATTACGCTCTCTGCGTAATAAATATATAAAAGCAACGTGTAGCGTGTAAATAAATAGTTGCATAAGTGAAAATAAAGAAATATGTTGCAAGCAGTTGTTCCATTTTTTTTACAATTTTACAACCCGTCATAAACATTAAATTCTGATTCCATAGTATTAACAGTACTTACGCTATTTTACTCAGGCATTTCTTAAAACCTTTTAAGTGGAATAGCAGTATTTTTCTTAAATTACTGCTTGGAAGTGTTTAGTTTCCGGAAACGATGAATCGTCTTATTGAAGACACACTTTAGTTTCCTTTAAGAATTGCACCTCTTTTCAAAGGAACTTAATCTATTATTTTGAGCACATGTTGTGGTATAATAGGACTAAAAATGTATGATATTTTGTACGTATTACGTAACCGACGGTATTGTAATTGGGTGCTATGAAAATATATTGAAATATATATATATATATATATATATCAAATAGGTTAAAATCTGTAATAATCTTCTGCAAACTACGTTTTCATAAACTAGCAGATAATGTTACATGATCAGATCTTCAAGCGTCTTCTTTCCCCAGCAGACTCAAATTAAGCTCCTGTTATTAGAAAAACGCATCGATTTTTTCATTCCAGTTAACAAATCCGGTGTTGATTTTGAGCTCAACTATTCCAGAGGCACAAAGAACGGAAATTTCAGTTATTCTTTCATGAATTTTCTGTATATGTTAGTTGTTTTACTTAATATTAGGATACTGTTTGGTTCGTACAAATTGCTTTAACTGACTTCAAATCATTCCAGTAGGAAACTAACTGTACACAATTACATTACAAACACGGTTTGACTTTTAAGTGTTAGATAAGCTATTTCTATCGTTTATTATTTCTATTAATTCTGACGTTCCGGAGAGTGATTTTACATCATCTATTTACCAAACTCGTTATATACTTCTTTGAACTTCTACATACACCTCTAACTTTTACATCATATATTTATATGTTAATACATAATAAATATTTAATGGTTGGGCAAGTAATAGCAATTCTCAGAACTATCATGAAGATGGCAGGAGATGCCGAAACGTTGAAAGTAACTGAAATAATAGATGATGGAAACAGTCAGTCTAATACTTCAACTTATTTCAGACCATCGTCATGGATATTATGAATACAAACACCTTACTA
The DNA here is from genome assembly GCA_023509865.1 of Trypoxylus dichotomus. Lineage (NCBI taxonomy): Eukaryota > Metazoa > Arthropoda > Insecta > Coleoptera > Scarabaeidae > Trypoxylus > Trypoxylus dichotomus. The sequence continues at coordinate 85,686,591 of CM042074.1, read as the reverse complement.
TTGTATAATTATAAATGTTCAGTGTTTTTGTAAAAAACATATTAATAAATACTGGTCAATTTGGGTTAAAGTAGCGTGACATAACACATGGGCTGAAAAATCCCGGGCCTAGCAAAGAAAGCACAGTTTTTTTGGTTCAAAATTAGCTTTATTCATCAACGTAATCTCCATCAAGAGCAACGCAATCATTCCAGCGCCGCCCTAACATTTCAATACCACTTTTGTAGAACGATTTATCTTTTGCCTCAAAATAGGCCTCAGTTTCAGCGATAACCTCTTCATTCGTGCGAAATTTCTTACCGGCGGGCATTTTTTTGAGGTCTGCGAACAGCCAGTAGTCGCTGGGAGCCAAATCTGGCGAATACGGTGGATGTGGGAGCAATTCGAAGTTCAATTCATGTAGTTTTGCCATTGTTTTGATTGACTTGTGACATGGTCCGTTGTCTTGATGAAACAAAATTTTTTTCCTTGCCATATGCGGTCGTTTCTTTACAATGGTATTTCCTTTCTCAAGATAGTCGATGAATATTACACCACGCACATCCCAAAATATCGAGACCATAACCTTTCCAGCCGATTGTTGTGCTTTCGGGCGCTTTGGACGAGGTTCAGCAGTTGCTGTCCACTCAGATGACGATCGTTTTGATTCCGGAGTGAAGTGATGGATCCATGTTTCATCCATTGTCACATATCGACGCAAAAATTCCGGTTTGTTACGTTTAAACATGGCCAAACACTGCTCAGAATCATCAACACGTTCTTGTTTTTGGTCAACAGTGAGCAAACGCGGCACCCACTTTGAACAGAGCTTTCTCATAGTCAAATGCTCATGTAATATAAAGCCAATACGTTCTTTTGATATCTTTACGATGTCAGCTAACTCACGCAACTTCACTTTTCGATCATTCAAAACGATTTTGTGGATTGTTTTGATGTTTTCTGGTGTTACCGCCTCATTTGGACGTCCACTGCGTTCTGCATCATCGGTGTCTCTACGACCACGTTTGAAGTCAGCAAACCAACGTTTTATTGTTGTTTCTGATGGAGCGGAGTCCCCATAACATTTTTCAAGCCATTGCTTCGCTTGAACGGTATTTTTCCCATCAAGGAGCAGTGTAAAATTAAAACACGAAATTGTTTTTGATCCATTGTTTTGAAAATAACAAAAGTAGCGTGACTCTTAGCACAATAACTCACAAACTAATGAATAGAATATCATGAAATTTTAACAGCTGTCTTTTGAAGGTTAGTACTAACTGAGAGAAAGGTGACTGCAATAAAACTAGCGAGATCTATGTGTTAGGCCCGGGGCTTTTCAGCCCATGTGTTAAGTGCTAGATATTGGTTTGTTTCTCCATATAGCAATCTTTACAAAAATAAGAACCAATAATATGTTTCTCAAGCAAAGTATTCCATAAAAACAAGATAATTAAAATATTTCCCTTGCTTGAACTGTTCCAAGTAAATTTTCCACTGATACACAGATGTTTCGCCTATAATTTTCTCAACAATCTTTACTGGGAATTCACCGTATCTTTGAACGTATAGATTCTTAATAGCTTCTCATTTGACGAATTATAACTAACTCCCCCTTTCTACGAACACTCCACTATTCTGCAAAACAGAATGACGCCTTTAATCAATGCTACCAACGCTAGAGTTAGAAAATTGCCGATGCGTTCTAAAGCTGTTCCCTACGTTTGTAGAATTTACGCCAGCTATCATCACCAGCTAGCAGCAGCGATGCACATTAAAGGAGCCAGCATATTATACTTACAGGTGCCACATTTCCGCCACATGTCGTTACCTGAGAGAGCATATTTGCCTGCCGCAGATACACACTTTGACATACGGAACCGTACGCACCATACATATATTGGGTTCGTAATATGCATCAATACACACCGTCGTGTAATAATAGAAAATAACTTTAACCCGAACGATGGGAAAGAACGTAATGACAGACTATTATATTTGTCTAATATGCAATTATATTAAAGTACAAAATTGCGTTCTCGAAACGCGGTATCCGTGTGTTTATACAGTAAATCGTAGACGTTGCGGTTTGCAAGCGATGTAAGGTTTCTACTTCAGCCAGACGTCGGCAAAATTGTTTACTTTCGGTTCTCCATATTACTATCTTATATTAAATGGAAGGAACTAGGTGTGGGTAGATTTTGTGATTACGATGGTGCATAGCTTAATGTTAAATACCAATAATTAATTGATGAAATAAAGTAGAAATAATACGATATTACGATATATGTATCTCTGCAGCCGTCAATACACCAACATATTTAAATAGAGATTTGATCATTCAGTCTTGGTATCGTAAATGGGAAATAACGACTAGGAGCTGTAGGTTCAAATCCTACCGGAACCGTGAAATTTTTAAATTCACAAAATAAGAAAATTAACTTTTAACATTGATAGAACCAAGAAAATTAAAATAATGATCTTAATTATATCATCCTCTTCAGGTCAAATTGACTTGAAAAAATGTTAAACCATTAATAATAAATGTGGAAAATAAGTTGTGTATGCGATAAAGCAGCAATGACAAATTCTTTATATACATAAAATACAAAAGTAACATGCTTACTAATTTATGAGCTAGTTTAAAGTATTGGTTCTTCAAATAAACATTCTTCCTGGCACCATTTTTCATTTAATAGTTCTTCTTTTACTTAAAAAAAATACATGGGAATTTCTCCAACTGGTTGCAATTCCTATAAAATTAAAGGCATATAGTTAAAAAACAAACCCTGATGCCTAAAATTCTGTTCATTTCACAAAATTAGATATATTTTCAATATAACACATGGGCTGAAAAGTCCCGGGCCTAACACATAGATGATGCTAGTTTTATTGCAGTCACCTTTCTCTCAGTTAGTACTAACCTTAAAAAGACAGCTGTTAAAATTTCATGATATTCTATTCATTAGTTTGTGAGTTATTGTGCTAAGAGTCACGCTACTTTTGTTATTTTCAAAACAATGGATCAAAAACAATGTCGTGTTTTAATTTTACACTGCTTCTTGATGGGAGAAAATACCGTTCAAGCGAAGCAATGGCTTGAAAAGTGTTATGGGGACTCCGCTCCATCAGAAACAACAATAAAACGTTGGTTTGCTGACTTCAAACGTGGTCGTAGAGACACCGATGATGCAGGACCCAGTGGACGTCCAAATGAGGCGGTAACACCCGAAAACATCAAAACAATCCACAAAATCGTTTTGAATGATCGAAAAGTGAAGTTGCGTGAGTTAGCTGACATCGTAAAGGTATCAAAAGAACGTATTGGCTTTATATTGCATGAGAATTTGACTATGATAAAGCTCTGTTCAAAGTGGGTGCCGCGTTTGCTCACTGTTGACCGAAAACAAGAACGTGTTGATGATTCTGAGCAGTGTTTGGCCATGTTTAAACGTAAAAAACCGGAATTTTTGCATCGATATGTGACAATGGATGAAACATGGATCCATCACTTCACTCCGGAATCAAAACGATCGTCATCTGAATGGACAGCAACTGGTGAACCTCGTCCAAAGCGCCCGAAAGCACAACAATCGGCTGTAAAGGTTATGGCCTCGGTATTTTGGGATGTGCGTGGTGTAATATTCATCGACTATCTTGAGAGAGGAAATACCATCAACAGTGAATGTTATATAGCGTTATTGGAGCGTGTGAAGGCCGAAATTGCAAAGAAACGACCGCATATAGTAAAGAAAAAAAAATTTGTTTCATCAAGACAACGCACCGTGTCACAAGTCAATCAAAGCAATGGCAAAACTACGTGAATTGAACTTCGAATTGCTCCCACATCCACCGTATTCGCCAGATTTGGCTCCCAGCGACTACTGGCTGTTCGCAGACCTCAAAAAAATGCTCGCCGGTAAGAAATTTCGCACGAATGAAGAGGTTATCGCTGAAACTGAGGCCTATTTTGAGGCAAAAGATAAATCGTTCTACAAAGGTGGTATTGAAATGTTAGAGCGGCGCTGGAATGATTGCGTTGCTCTTGGTGGAGATTACGTTGAAGAATAAAGCTAATTTTGAACCAAAAAAACCGTGTTTTCTTTGTTAGGCCCGGGACTCTTCAGCCCATGTGTTATACATATGCAGTTTTCCCTTCCATATATTTTTTTGACTTTACCAAAGCTATGTCGTAATACTCTAGAAGATATTGCGTCTTGTTGATACCATTAGAATATTAAAAATAGTAAATGTAATTACTTACTGGTTTACTTTGATTGTGTTGTTGGTCCAGGCTGAGTTTACATCAACAACACAATCGAACTAAAATAGTAATAGTAATTCCATTCGCTATTTTTAATATTGATAGTAACAGAGCCGCACATGTCCCCGAAAACACTCGTTTCTGCAACCTTGTACGAGGGTAGTCTGAAAAGTTTCAAGCTGCAACATGCAGATGGCGTTATTCGTCAAAAATGTTCGTTGAAAGATAGTTTGTCATGTTTGTCATGTTGAACGCTTAATTGTTGACAACAATTAAGTGTTCAACTTAACTGAGAGATAGCGCCAGCATATTAATTTGGCACATACGTCAGTTTGTTCGTCCGAAATTTACACATACAAGTTGAGTCCGTCAAAAACTAGCATCCTTGTTTTGTTGTTCAGTGATGATATCGAGTTTTGTGCCTGAAAAAGAACATTTGCGGCACGCATTACTTTTCTTATTTAATAAAAAGAAAAAGGCTGTTGAAAATCATCGTTTCTAAATGTGTCTGAATCTTATGTAATCACCTACACTAAGAAAAGGAAACCATTGCAAAGCAATTATTTGATTAACGGAAAAACAATCGAATGTTACCAACAGGGATCTCATATGAATGGTGTAACATCTTCTGCTCTGAAAACATTAGGATTTGTAATACGTCATTTAAAACGCCTCTGCACCAAAAGTACTATGCTGTATAATACTTCCGCCAAGAGCAAGCTTGCATACGCCAGCCTGATCTGGAATCCATTTTATAAGTGTCATATTAGAGAAAGTGCAGAGGAAATTGCGTAAATATATGTATTGTAGAATTGAAGACGCCTATTCTCCTCGGGGATTTGATTATGATATCTTCTTAAGAAAAAATCCCTGGAACTACACAGAAAATATTATCAGCATGTTTTTGTACAACCTATTACATAATAACGTTGATTGCACTTAAAAAAATAAATAAATATCGCTACACCCAAATAGTGCAAATACTGCGTCGAAACAAACTTTCCACCGCAACAAATGACAGAATTACAGTATAACGCTAAGATTTGCCGAAAGATGGAGCTAATAACCATCCTCATATTAACAGATACATTAAACAAGCTTACACATAAAATGTGCAGTTAAACCTGTTACAGCTATTAAACTCATCGGATAGGATCTAATTGCGAGCTTTTAAATCTAAAGATTAAAAATTAATATTATCTAACGGCTTCCATGTTGACGCAACGAAAAATATAAAACTTATAATTTATCGCCTCTCTTCCAGATACGGAGCAGTTCGCGTTTACCACCTTTAACAAGTTATAAAAATGTCGTCACGCGAAAATTATTAAAAATTCATCCTGTCGTTTTTTTTTTTTGACGACGCTAATCAAAGACGAGATATTAAATATGAACTAACGGCATCTTTCTTGTTCATAAATTAGCGTAGAACGGAAAATATACGAGAAGGATTTGCGAAATAGCGTTACTAAAATCCAGGATGCTGGTTGCTAAGTGCAGCCGCGCTGTGCCTTTGCCGTTTAGACGGTGAGTGGAATACAATGTTCTGCGGTCGAATTTGGACACAGCCGGTAAAGTGGAGATTTTGCGAAATTAATATTGGATAAGTTTTCTCGTTAGTTTTATGTGTGTTTGTTTGTTGTTGTTGCTCCACCGTTTCTGGTGCTATTGCTATCGTTGCCTGTTCGTTCATAGCTTTTATTGTGCACTGGTGTCGTTGATAAACTACTTTTGCCTTGTACAGAAGTATATTGTTAATGTTTTATATTGTTTCCCCTTTAAATTGTTTTTTTTTCCTTTGTTTGAAGTAAAATAAATTAGTGACTGGGGAAAAAATTGTTCCTTCAAATATTGCGACAATCTTTCAACTTACATAACCTGCAACTTACATACTTAGCTATTTGAAGATCATATAATTAAAGAAGTGTGTTATACTCAAGCTTACACCATCGTTCATATATTTAAAAACACATCGAGTAAGTAGATTTCATAGAAGTGGTTCCGTGATGCTATGGGGATGTTTCCCTATGAGTGGAGTAGAATATTTGATGAGAATTGGAAGAATATTGAGATTCTGTGATTGTGATACACACCTTACTGGTGGTCCATTCAAAAACTCCAGTGTGGTTTAACCGAAATATTGTGATTAAAAGTAAACTGTCTGAGATGAGGAGGACAATTTTCATTAAATGTATGGATGAATTGCTTGGCCCGAGTGTGACGATATACCTCTAAGGTTAATCAATTGCCCAGATTTGGAAGACTTATTGTTGGAAGAATTTAGTTCCATTACAATGACCTACTTGTTCTTTTATACGACATCACTCAACTAGCCCATGGAGCAGAATATAATTTCAAATCAAGGTGTTTCGATGTGGCATCAAATACGCTATTGCCCTTATGAAAAGTCTAGAAAAGCATTTCAACATTTCCAACCACATTAGTCTCGTGAATAAGGATAACAGAGAGTTATATCGAGAACTATGACCTCTACCTGGAAGAAATTGTGAGCATGATGTGTGCATAGAAGAAATTTTGAAAGGTTTAATCCTGGTCATACCTAAACAATTCAATATCCAACATTTTCTAGAGTTCATTAATTCGTTATATCTAGGGTTGGTCAAATTTTCAGCGCACCAGGTCCGGACTTGCCCGCACGCACGACCGATGGGAAAAGAATTTATTTTAACAGTTTATCTGTATGTATTTCACGAAGAATAGTAATATGTAAAGTTCTAAAATCTTCGGCGCACCAGATCCCCACTCAGGTCCATCCGGAAACCTACGATGTTATCTGCGTGACTCGACAGTCCCGCAGTCTCTGCTTGACAACGATAGAAGTCGTATTACGCGTAATCATAATTAATTAAGCATGTCGAGCACACGTAAGGGGAAGAAGCGACCAATGGCTGCCCAAATAAACAAGTTTATAATCGAATATCCTGATTTAAAGTTCGATGGTTGTAAAATATGCTGTAACGTTTCCGAAATTCCTTTGATGCGCTGGTACAAAAGCGATTACGAAATAGAAATATGTACGTAATACAACTCATGCAAATAAAAGAGACGACAATTGGGAAATTGCAAAATACACGGTTGTCGTTAGTGGAATCGGTGCAAATACTGGACGGAGTGAGTACATTGTTGCACGACAAAAACAAGCGCATTATAGAAGAGTTCGAAAGTGTTTTCAGTAAAGATTCCGATTTTACAAGATTAAGGCAAATTTGTGGAGCCGTATCTGCAGACCCGTTGACTAATTTCAAAGATTATTTTAAGCATGCCTTTGTTACATCGGTCGATGTCGAACGATTTTCCTCAACGTATAATTTCTTTAACATTTTTCCAACCTGCGACCACTTCACCGAATCAAATATCAAAACATAACTGATACTGCAAACTTTTCGTAACCTTCTCTAATGCTATTTATTGAACTCACCAGCATTTATAAAGAAGATAAGTCTTTATGTTTTCGACATACGTGCTAAACACAAATAACATTAATTAAATCCGTTATAATTAATAGACAAATTAATTTCCACAATAAAAAGGGCAAATTTCTGTTTTATGTATAACATCTTCCACAGTTATGCTTTTAACAAAGAGAAAAACAATTGATCATCTTTACATACAAAAAAGATATTCGCATTTTCCGGCTTAATTAGATTTTGTCGAGCCGAAACATTTGGCTAGCCCTATTGTACATATTACTATTCTTCATGAAATATATACAGAGAAACTGTTAAAATACGCTTCCATATAATGAAGTGTAAATATCTAGCGCGTCGAAGGTGTGGCCAACCCCAGTTATATCCTTTCGTAAAATTTATCTGCAAATTAGAACATGGTAGAACATTAGCATTTCTAGATTTAAGTATAAATGACTTGAATGGAAAATTAGATTTTATTTTTTTTTCTTTTAGAAACGACCCACATATATTCAATAACATAAACAAAGAATGATACACGTTCCATGAATATAGAGAAACACATTTTATTTTTTAATTAACAGATTTCTTAACAATCCCACTGTCTAAAGTAAAGGAAACCGATATAGAACTTGAGTACATTTTTTAAATGACACAAAAAGCAGTTTCGACAAAAAGGTAGTTACAAAAATAAAAAATAAACCCCAGAAAAAGAAATTAATATCGCCCAGTACTCTAGAAACTCTTTAGCAAAAAGACATTATAAATCTTTTTAGAAAATAAAAAATAATATAAAAAAAGAACTTGTAGTCTTTATAACCTTCTACATTACCATCTAAACTTACGGCTTAGCCAAACAACTGGCTCAGAACAGGAACCTGTGGGAGATAAAAATAAGAAAATTAGTTGTCCGACACCGCAAGGTACAAAGGACGTAGAATTAAAAAAATACAGCTTAAATCGTTTTTGAAAATTGTGTGTTTTTAGAATCACTTTATGTTATTTACCAATGCATACATAAAATATCTTGTTTGTAAGGACGGTCTTATACATCTATTGACGATGTTTGCTTAGAGTATGGAATAAATAATTTGTGAAAAACAGATTGAATTTTATTATTTTGAATTCCATATTCTGAAAAATTTAGTTCCTAGAATATCTATCGAACGAACACCAGTTTTTGTGTGGCTCGCTCGTCTGATTTTAACAGCTTGTTTTATTACTTTATACGTCCAATCTTATACACTTAAAACCTTATTAATCGATATAAATTTTATCCAAACGCCATAGACGTTTTAATTTATTATATATGTATAGTTGGCCGAGGTATTTTAATTAACGTGTTTGGTGTTTTGTTTTCCGCATTTGTTAGCATGCTTGTATCTAACTGCATCAGTCGTGATGTGTAAAGTGTGCGGGTTTATGTGGGATAACTAATACGAGAGAGGAATTTTAAACTGTTTTATATAGCCCCGATAAATGGCTGGAATTAAGTAATAAAAAGTCGCGTTTATCTTATTTACATTTTAAACGAAATCGACGATCATAAATTCATTTTATTTGAACGAATAGAGTTTTAAAATCGTTCAGATTTCTATTCGTTAAAATATTAAAATAGAAATCATTTTGTATATGATCGTTAGATTAAATGAGCGTCAGTACGCTGTGAAAGGTTCTTGGGAAACCTTTAATTTTACCACAACAGTTATGTAGGATTAACAAATTGTCTGGAGTCGATGCTATAGAGACCAAACATAACTCGTGATTGTACAATTTCGTATAATAGAATATTTTTTGACTATTTTGAAGCAAATAAACATTCATTTTAATAAACACCTTCCGAATTCGAAGTTTTTTCAAATGATAGTCTAGGTTATGTATTACATATTTGATAGATTTATAACAATAGTAAAATTGTTTGGGCTTAGGTTAAGGCATTTCTATAGATTAGAGAAAAATATCGAAATAGTTTGCTGCCCAAAGATAACGCACATAAAAATATCTGGGCTGGTTGTAATAAATTTCATCGTTCATGTCAGTTAATACTTGTCTGTCAAATCATTGTTTTCACATGCAATCATTATAAGTAATGGTGAGAGTAACCGAAAAAGTACGTACCGAAGAATTATTTACGATTAGATACGGTACCAATTAGCCAATCTGCGGTTTGCAAAATATCATCAAAGAATAATCCCGAAACTAACAGTGTGAAGGACGCTCCCAAATGTTGTCTACCACGGATTGCAATAAATGACTTTGGAGTGTTTACTAACACTAAAAGGTAACCCCAAGAAGGTACACTACTCAGTTACTTCACGATTTCAAGATTTCAGGAACATCGTGCACACAATTTTGCGAAAACATAAATATCATGCATGCAGGATATTTTCCAATGAAGCAGCTTTCTATTTAGATGGTACCGTCAATAGATACAACTGTAGTGACTATAACCACACTGCAATCCACATCAATTCCCAGGATCCACAAATAATTAACAGATGGGTTGGCAGTGATTGCATACGTTTAACTAGGCTTGTCTTCATTCAAGGTATACTCCCCGACAAGAAACAGTTAGACTTGTTCTGAGTGCTGGCTGTTATTATTCAACAATAGGGTGCTTCGATACATTATTATCAGTAATTCCAATGATTATTAATAATTTCTTTTTCCTGAAGATGGCATTTATTGATTTTTAGCCCGACTAGATCAACTGGATTTTTTCTTATGGTGTTATGTAGAAGATCGTATTTATGTAAATTCACCAACAAATATAGAAAATTTGAAAAAATCCGATACGATATGAAATCCAATAACTCTTTTAGAAATTTGAGCAAAGAATTTATTACTTCAATTTTCTTATTGTAGAGGAGCCACATCGTCTTTATCCCAATGCTGACCGTATGTTGTATGACTTAAGCTTTGTATATATACTAGCACATAGAGGACCCAACTAATCAAATGTCATCATTAAAAATTAACCTACATCTTTAGTTAACCTAAATCCAAAATTTCAGCGTCTAATGCTGTAGCTACAACGTACTGTCAAAGTTGAAAAATTAGTTGAAACATGGAATTAAACCAAGAACAGATCTTTTTATAATTGTTAAAACAGTTACTTCAACAAGAATGCCTTGCCGAGTTGGTTTCTATTTCGGCAATGGAGCACTACATCAGGCAACAATTTCTCGTTAGTATGGAGAATTGAAGCGTGGATGATCCAAGAGCCGCTGCACCAAAAACAGCAGTCACTCAGGAAAACGTCGATGCCGCGCAGAAGATCATCAACAAACATCGACATGTGACATATCGTGAGATTGAGGCATCGTTGGGGATTTCAAAAACCTCAATTCAAAAATTTTTACATGTAGAATTGTTTGTAAAAAGAATGAGTTTCACGCTGGATACCGCATGTATTGACTGAAGCACAGAAAGTTTCTAGGGTAAATTGGTGTCAAAAAACTTTAAACGGTTTTAATGTCGGAAACTCTAAAAACATGCACAACATCGTCAGTGGTAATGAATCTTGGATTTAGTCATATTAGCCAGAAAATAAACGTCAATCGTCTGTTTGACAAAAGATGCTCGCGACATTTGTCTCGGAAGCAGATCATGTAGCAACAATTCCTCTAAAAGATCAAAGAACTGTCACTGCTGATTGGTATACAACCATTTGTTTGCCGTAAGATATCGCTGAGAGCGAAAACCCAACCCCGAACGACAAATTTCGCTGGTGTTACGTTTGCATACCAGAATTTATTAACTATCATTTAGCTTAAATTTCGTCCTTTTCTGAATTTACTCGTATCTTTTATTAATATGCAGATGCAGTGAATAGTTTATTTTAAAAATGTATGCTCTCGATAAATATTTGTTGACCCTCTTGCTTATTTACGGGGGCGAATTGTAAAAAGCTGCAAATTTCTACTTAATATCGTATGTTGCCGCTTATTATCCTGCTAGCGTTTTCTATATATTTTCTACATGCATGTAACATAATGTGTGTATGTGTGTTCTCCAAGAAATTGATAAAATCTTCTGGTGCAGTCTTTGGTGAATAAAATATTTTATTTATATGTTTATTAAATTTTTAATGTACTTCGTAGATATTAAAATATTTAAGAGAATTGTTTAATTCTTTAATAAATAAGTTCTCTACTGCTTACTCGTTTAACAATTTTGTATAATAAATTCGCATTTTTATGAAGCTGATTTCATATCTTTTGTATATCTTTTTCATTTTTTTTATTACTTATAAAATGGAACCTTTATAATATTCGTCCTGAAAAAATATTTGAATAGTAAGTCCAATATTCCTGCGTAAAAAAAAATACAAACACCATTAACGAAATATAATACTTCCAATGCATTGCTAATTAGGTTGTTTATTTAGATATCGATCACGGCCAGATGTTATATTTCAATATAACAACATGTGTAATGGTCGGAAAATATTCCAAGAAGAAACGATACGATGAAAAATATATTATATATAATATAAATAATTTTGCATTATTCGTTTTTGTTCTTTCTTTTGCATGTCGTAGTAGCTTGGTTATTTTTCTTTTGTTTCAATCAAATTTACGTTACTGTTTTCATTCGTTTTAGCATGTCGAAACGTTTTATTTCTTTTCTCTTTGTTTCAAATCAGATTATCCCAACTTACTAAAGCTAAAAACACCGACGTGGACGCAGGAACAACTGAAAGAAGCCATCCATGCGGTCGCCACGCAAAAGATGCGCTTCACCCAGGCATCTTCGAAATACGGCATACCGAAAGGTACGCTGTACGATAACATATTGGGTAAGTCGAAGCGGATGGCCGTACTAGAAGAGGCCGGACTAACGGCGAGCGAAGAAAACGCAGTCCTGGAGTTCTGTTGCGACGTTTCGGTGTCGCCTTACAATAGGCGCACCAAGAAATCGCTCAAATCGATATTAGAATACGTCGAAACGTTGAGAAGGTTAAGGGATCCGGAATTCACATTTACCGGCTTGTCGGGATTCCGTTGGTGGTGGGCGTTTTGCAAGAAACATAGTATTGTATCGCTGTATTATGACAATAATGGATCTCTGAATAATACTATGTAAGAACTATAGGGAGAATGCGGAAGGAATTGTTATGTAAGATATCAAAGTTAGATTAAATTGGTGTAGACAATATTCGTTAATAGGTTTCAAGTCTAATCATCTGTAAGAAATATTGCTGGCTCACAATCTTTTCTTTAGTTTTTCCAAGTCTAAAATGTTTAATTAGGATCCTTAATGATAATTTCTTATTGTTCAAATGGGAAATAACGGATATTTTATTCTATTTCAAACATTAATATGCATTACACATTATATACCAATTAATCACATTCACTATTTATTTACTCTACCCAAGCTTACTTGATTTCAGAAGATTAAATGAAATTCTAGATCGAAAATTGTTCGTTACTTTCGGTCACAGTGTGTGGATAATAAACAACATTGTTAGCAGCATATTGCAGACCAAAAGTTCACTACAATTTGATACAGTTTGTAAAATTCACAGTTTACGAATCAAATTGAAAAACATCAAAAGTCCCAGATGTTTACTAAAATTCCATTGCACCTGATAACTTTTCCATAAACAACGATGTTAACCATGTTATTAATAAATACGAGGGTGAGTCAAAAATTAGTGCCTCCTATTTATTTCTCTTTTTAATTGTTAAGAAATTAAGATACAATTACATAAACTGAAAGCCGCAATATTGATGATTAATTTGTCAGTTTTCAATATAATCTCCGCCTATTTCCACAGATTTGGTTCATCTTTTCACAAGAGCGTGTAGCCGAGTGTGGTAAAAATCACGGTGCACTGATGCACGGATATCTTCACGGCCTCTTCATTTTCAAAACTAATGACACTATATTTCGTCTCCGGTCACAATTTTTCCAGAAACTTCCAAATCTCCTTCCAAACGGAAGCGCTGCAAGTGTTGTGAAGATATTGATTTTCTTTATTGTTTCTTTATTCTGGTCAGTTAAAATTTTTGGTACCCACTTTCGACAAATCTTTGAACACTCCAGTTATCTAATAGCCGTCATCACATTGCTTTTACTTAGCGAAAGAATGTGACACAATTTATCTGCAGCCATCCTCTTTTGATTCGCTGTATGTTGCGTGGAATCACTGCAGCCGATGGGATTTTTTTCGTCCGTCTTCAACTTCGTTACAGCAACAAACCCATCGTTTAACAGTGTTGACATCCACTGCTACATCACCGTACATATTTTTTAGTCTCTCAAAGATGGGAATGCGCTTTTGCCTTCTGCATTCAAGAATTCAATCACAGAACGCTGTTTAATACGAACATCGATGTTGACCATTTTGCGGACAACTACAGTGCTGCCATTTATTAACGCAGAAAGTTTCTACTGCAGTGGATCGTGGAAAGAGATTTGGGGAATAGGACGAAATTCAAATGTTTCACCTAGGTAACTCTACTTAAGTAGAAATAATTTGGAGGCATTGGATATTGACTAATCCTCGTAGATGTTTATCTGATTTCTTCCATAATTTTTAATCACCTTGAGTAGATAATAAACAATTATTATTAAAGAAGTAATTTTTCCCTGAGCATATTACAGATCAACATGGTTTAATATAATTTACAAATTCTGATTTTTTTTTTTTGGAAAAGTGTAGGGGCATCGTAAGCATCAACTTTTTTTAGGAATACACTGGAAATATTAAATTTCCACATTACTGAAATTCAAAGTCTTACAAGATCCTTGCAATTTTACCATATTGGAAAATTTTAATTGTAAGCTACAATATTAAAATATTTAATTAGAATATACAGGGTGACAAAAAGATTACGCAGGATGTTTCATCATGTTAAATATTGCTGATAAATGGTTAATTGTTTTCGTTTTTGAATGGCAGCCTACTTTGTTCTCATGTATACATTACAAGTTGATTTATTCTCACTGTACCCATGTAACTTATTAACATTAAAGCATGGAAGTTAATTGAGTTGCAAATACTAAATTATTTCATTCCTAATAATTGATGACAGTTGCATATTGTTTAACAGTCTAATATTTAATACAATTTACTTTTTAAATTCCAAAGCTTCTGCACTTTAGAGATGATTTTTATGTGCTTCCAATTTCGTCAAATATTGGTACAAAAAGAAATCTAGGAGTATTAAAACTGACAATCGCAGTGACTGTTTGATGAAAGTTCGAACAGTTCACATACGTGTGAAAAGTATTGATTTAAATATAAATAAAATCATTTTAGCCATCAAAATACAAGGAAAAAGAGTCAGGTAGTGTAGAAAATAGTAATCAGTTTCAGGAAAAGTAACTTTTTCGAAGTGTAAAGTAGTGAACACATTTTTCGTCATATGAACGATATTCAACGAATTATAAAGACAACTCCTTTTTTACCTTTCTTTTCTATTGCAATTTTTCAAAGTTTTTCACATATTAATAATGGATTTCATCACTTATTAGTTACTTCCCTTTTTCGCGAGAAAAACTTTCTTAGTTAAACACCAATTTAATCTAGTTTTGTATCAATACTGGTGCTACCAATACAGAGACATGAATGCAACAAACATAATTAATACAACAAAATATTTCCTGTTGGTAACATCCACACTGCCATAAACAAAATGAATACGTAACTGAAATCTAATCTATTTAGGTACAGCGCAATTGTTCACCCAAAAAAAATTAGCCCCCCTTCTCCCCCTACTGCACATAGGTATATCTACCTGCCACCACAACTTCTTTCCTTTGTATTTTCACCATACTGCATTTTAATATAAATAGACAATGATCACTCGATTTTAAACGCAAAAAGGCCCTTCAATAAGGTACACGCATACATAGACAATTTTTGTACTCGCTGACATAACGGTGGATTGAAAAAAAAAGTTTTTCTATTACCGAGATACCATTCAGATCAGTTTTTTTTTTACAATAATGGTATTCGCTGTCTATATTTGTACATACATACGTGCATAGATATTTTCCTACGGATGAGTTGCGTGCGTTTGGTTGCCAGATAAATATAGAAAAAAAGTCGGGCTCCAACAAAAGGTTTTGCTTCAATATGGCGCTGCCATTTTTTTTGTGGATGAATACATTTTTCTATACCTCTTTTCACCAAATGCGATGCGTGTAAAAACTGATTTTATCGGAAAGAATATACTTGAACATTCCAAAAATATACGATGCATATAAATAACAATTTAAAACAAAATAATTTGTTTCTTATTAAACGTTAAATTTATATTGTAGCTTAGAATTTCTTTTACATTTGCTTTGTTGCTTTTATTGGACTACAATTTTAATTCTTCATCGTTGTTAACGTTATCTTTACCTTGTAAGATCACTAAAATTTTGTGGCGAGTCTAAGTTCAAAGTTCAAAAACCTGTGATAAATTTTAGGTAACGCGTAAACATGACATTCCAAAATCTATTAAAACAGGCATAACACTCCAAATCTTCCAAATATTTTAGACTCTAACCATCATAATAGCTGTACACGCATATATATATATTAAGAGTTGAATTTTTAA
This sequence comes from Trypoxylus dichotomus, assembly GCA_023509865.1. Lineage (NCBI taxonomy): Eukaryota > Metazoa > Arthropoda > Insecta > Coleoptera > Scarabaeidae > Trypoxylus > Trypoxylus dichotomus. The sequence continues at coordinate 85,670,362 of CM042074.1, read as the reverse complement.
TGTCTAATTTTATTGAACTTATATACAGTCTTGTCCATATACATGTCCTAGACGCGTATGAAAAATATTTAAGATTTTAAAGAGAAATAAATAAAATAAAAATAAAATGATGACCAAATGTGAAAGTAGGATACTACGATACCTTATCAACGTATATATTATACCTTTACTCTTATTATATGTAAAAAATAGTAAAGACGCATATTAATAAATCATTTACATTGATTTTAATTAAAAAAATTCATTTACTTTATTAATAAATAAGTATTCAATTTGTACATTTAATTTTCTATGTGGATTGTTTAAATTGTCATTATTTTTGCAACCTTCAAAATGTATATAATATGATTTTTTTATAAAAAGTAATAAAAATACGGTTGGCACAAATTGGTATATATTGAAGGATCAACAATTAGTGTCTCAAGAGCGACACTCTGAAGGCCTTGTCATCTTTCCAAAGCTACAATTTTGTAAGGAAAAATCCAAATTGATAAAATATTTTTGTATTGTAAAAACCATGACTTAAAATACAGTAGTTAAAAACGCAATGTAATATTGAATTGAGAAAGCTGTCTTAATATAATTGTTTTGACAAATTATCACTGATGTAAAACGCATTGTTCACAAAAGTAGCATTGGTATAAGAAATAATACAATACTAAATCGTCTAGAGTCAATACCTTGCATAAAAACTCACTTCAACGTCTTATTTTCATATATATACTGATATATTACGTCCTAGATCAATGATACCTTCGATCTTGTGTCCAGGTTCAACACCGTAGAATGAAAATATCCCCAAAATCTTTACTCTATCATGTTTGAGAGTTTTCGTTGTGTACTTGGGATTATATTCCATAGTTAGCGACCAGTAGAGCCGAAGAAACCACGAGGCATTTCTTCATTTCAACGACGGCCATTCTGAATCACCTTTTGCAAAGCGGAGTCATTTCACGGACTGCCGGCATTTCATTCATTGTTACACAATTTACTGTCAAATTCAGACTTCACTTTATTTGCGGTATAAACGGTTATTTTTTTACACATCATACGTCCTCTCTGATCAATATTTTCTTTTTTCCTTTTGCTTCAACATTCTCTTTGTTCTTAAGAGCAGTTACAATCATTTTCACAGAACATCCTGCACAAACTTATAAGTTTTTCCTACCCCAATTAATAGTTTTCATTAATTCTTGTTGCTTTGCTGTACAATGCCTTTTTGTCAGAGGATATTAACTAGTGTGTTAAAAAAAAGTACTTTTTTTAACATACTAGTTCATGGTACTGCTATTCATCCGAGCGGCGAACATTCCAGTTCTTAAGTTAAAATTCAGTGCACGAAACAATTCGCAAAAGTAAGTTGGTCATGTGTGTGCTAGTCATCTAAGCATTAGCCCCTTTTGGACTATAGATGGCGTGTAAAAATACTAATTTGAATTGATAAAAGTTTTCAGGTTATATTTCATAACACACCACTGCCATTTTATTTAACATATCTGTACATGTGAAATCGTGAAAATGATATTTACAGGATTGGTTTACATATTTTTTTACAAGTTAGTACCTGAGAGAGATGGCAAACCATTGAAACCTCTCCGTTAGGAACTCTTTGCTGATCCTCAAGCAAATGTATGACTAGTCACCTCAAGCAGGTATCCCCGTTTCTAAAGGCTTCTAGATCTAAAATATCTATAGGGTAGATCAATCCCCATTCTCCTCAGTTTATATCTTCTCAGATATGTCTCTCCATCTGTTTCTCTGGCCATTTGTACACGCCAGCTCTACCAAGATCCGTCTTCACCTCCTGAAGCCACGTAGTTCTATGTCGTTCACGTATCCTTCTTCCACCCGGTTGCTGCTATTCCAGGATATTGTGGGTTGTGGTTTCGTTCCCAGCTGTCCATCTTACTCTCTGTTGCTTTGTTTTACTGACCACCTCCAACCTTCCAACTCGTTTGCTATCTCACAATTTGTTCTACTCCTATATTAATTATTGTCAGTTTTTATCGGGCTTAGTATCGTGCTTAATATTTTCCGCTCTTGTATTCTAATATCTGCCTTCTTTGTCACTTGTCAATATTTTGCTTTTTAATAGTCCTCTATTGTAATGGTTGCTCCTAAATAAATCTACAATCTCAAATGTATAGCTTTCTATTTCAGTTGTATGACTCCGATGTTCCTGTTTTCCATTTAGTCTCATATTTTTTGTCTTTTCTCGATTTATTTTGAATCCCATTCTATCGTCCTCCCCCACCAGCTCCTTTAATATTGTTTTGGTTACGTCCCGCCTCCTTGAGATAGTCAGAATATCGTCAGCATAATGCTATTAGCTGGCTTGCCTTATTGTGCCTTTATCTATTTTCCTGAACGCGTATTCCAATGCTAAGTTGAATAATGCTGTCGACAGTGAGTCTGCTTGTTTTCCTCAAACATATACCAGCTTAAATTATTTAACATTTTTGTTACAGGGTATAAGATCTTTAACTTAATAACCCCTGATATGTACAGCGCTGTTTGCAATGGAACATTTCCTTAAGATTGCTCTTTTTTATAACAATCCCTATTTCTTTTTATCATTTCTACAACCTTAATGTTGTTTTTTTTATATTCAGTATAACCAAGGGCCAAAATCATGTCTTTTAAAATGTCCCCTTAGTTCTTGCAACTGTTTAAATGCCATTTTCTTATAACCAGAAGTAAACTATAAACAAAACATCTATTGCTTTAAAAAAAATGATACTTTGTTGGCTGTACAAATAACGTAGCTTTCAAATCATTTAAAACTTCAGAGGGCAGATTATGCGGCTCACATACTATATAGATTTAAACCTAAAGATATATCACACTTATTTCCCTAGAATGTTAATAATAACGTAAGAACATTACATTTTTCCACGAGCGTCTAATATATATGTACAAAACTGTAGATACGACTAGATTTAATAGCTAAGACAAATACTCTAATGTTTCTATAGTTAACGAAAGACCATATGACATTCCACGCGATCAAAAACGCTTTCATGTTAATTAAGAGAATATAATATTAAAAAAAGAAAGAAGATTAACTTTCGTAATATCGCATTCCATTCCCTTTATTATTATTTCGGTATAAGTTCTTGTAATCCACGTTCATTATTGATTTTACTTGTTTTTTAGAGCATTATCAATATTAAATGCAGTTCCGGTAAAGAGATGTATTATTTATGAAGTGAAATAAATGTCAAATGTAAAATATTCAAGCTAGGCGCAGTAAAAATAGACGTCTAATAATACTAAATGCTGCTAAATAATTCACAGGCCCCTTTTTCTAATGTAAAGCGTTTGTTATTGACTGTATATTTTATAATAATTAACCTGTAGTATTCTTCTTGTTAACGTTAGTGATATTACAGAAAAAGCAATGATAATAATAGAATAAAATATATTTCAAGAAAAGGATGGTCTCTAATGTGTAAATCTGGTTGCTATTAGACTTTTAAATATGTAATTTAAGTTAAGTGTTAAGGGAAATGAAACGTATATGTATATATATATATATATCGCGTCCAAATTTATCTACTCGCTGTTGCTATTTTTTCTGTTATTATTATATTTATATAAAGTTGATTAAATTAGTGAATTTGTATGTAAACATATTAAAAGTCGATAATTTTGGACACGATACATACATATATAAAATGTTAAATAAAGCATTCCTAAGCTGTTAAATCTAACTACTACTATTTTTATTAAATATGTAATATCTACCACCTCTATTTTAAATATTTTCTTCTCTAACTTAAGCGTTTCTAAAAGATTGTTTGAATAATAATTGTAATAGAAAATGGTCATTATTATTAATAATTGTAATAGAAAATGGTCATAATTGCCGATTACAGAGCAATTCAATAAGAAAACTTCAAGTATAGTAAATTAAGTATGCATTGGAATTATATTCCTTGACATGCAATATAGGTTCTCTATTATATCTTTTGTAAGTTAATTAGGTCTATCATAATTACTCATTTTTAATTCGATGTGTGTGCTACATGAACAAAACTATTAATGTAAGTAAACCTACAATTCCAATTTTTATTTTTTTTTTATTTAGTCAAACAGTAGTTATTTAATATACAAGTTAATTTACAAATTTTTAGCATTCAAGTCAATGCCTCCTCGTTATTAATGATTAAATAACCATTGTTGATGTTAATAAGTTAAGAAATTATATTACCTTCATATAACAATGGATTTAAAATTGTTATACTATTATAGAATTTGCGCTTATATTTTTAGAAATTCTATTTTAGATTAGTTCTTAGTTATCGAAGCATATTTTCCTAAAAGAAATGTTAAATTTTTCCATATACTCTATGTGAAGCAATACTTTTTTTTTCTTATATTTCATAATGTATGGAATATATGTAAATTTCCTCTTAATAATGTGAAAGATATGTTCACTTTTAGTTTGTCTTTATTTTCAAGTGATTATGAATTCTTATCATTTTGTTTATGTTTTGTAATCCTTTCCCATTCAATAATTTTTTTTAATAAATTGCATTTTTGAATTTATAATTTGTTTTTATTTATTTTTTTTTCTGCATCCCTTATTGCTTTTTAACTAGACCCTCTATTAATAAAATGAAATAACACTAGAGACATTAGATTAAAAAGATCTACACGCATAACGTCTTACATCGATGGCCGGTTGGCGCCAATCTATACGTATGCCGGGTGCGTCCTTTCTGTTACCTGCTTTAGGCATCATTGCCTATAGCGTCGTTTTATGAGGTTACGTTCTACCAACCTTAGAGAATGAAATAAAGAAACCGCAGGCCATCCGACGTCGTTATCGTCTTGTTAATTTTAAGCGTATAAATATAAGAAAATTATTGAACTGTGATAACGATTAAAATTGAACTTAAAATGCGAATAAAACGCATGTCTTGCGTTGTACTCATTAACGGAACAGGTAGTTTTGAGAATTCGTCCTTGTCTAACGTCTCCATCTCGTCGGCATGCGTCGCGCCGGTTACGGGTTGCGTTACCAACCTGATAAATCTTAAAACGGAGTTCGTCTTGTTTAAGAGACGCCTTTTTGAACGCATGTAGGCAACCAATATATCCTAGCAATTTTATTTATTAACTTATTTAATTTATAGATACCGTTGCATCAGTTTCAAGCCAAAATACATTTACAGAAGGTACTGAAATTGATCTGATGAGATTAATTAATTTAATCCTAATCTTTCACTGTCCAATGCCAGATTAAGTGTTTTCCAGGTTCGGTGTGATTAAGGAATTTTTTTAAAATGCCGACAACAACTGGGAAACGCTTGTGCATTAACACAATTAATCCTTTCATTATTAGACCATAAATCAATTCTGGTAAATTTTAAAACTATTTAAAAGTTATACAGTGCCCGCCATAAAATTTGCGCCAATTTTTTTTATTTCCGTTTTTTTTCAAGAAATATAATTATGCTATTAGTTTGTATTAAACTAAATAAGCCTAAACCGGATCTAACGAGCTAATATTTGTTTTGCTATGAATGATATTTTTAGTCAAAATCAAAATAATACTAAAATGTAGTAAAATGAAAAAAATTGAACCAATCTCATAGTATCTCAAATTTTATTAAGTAAAGGTTACAAGTTTCGTCTAAGTTTCTACATCCTCAGGCCAAAACACTCTAGAGAACGACTTTAAAACTAAAACGAATGCAAGCAATACCATAACCAGCATCACGACAGCCAAAAATTAGATAAGAAACCAATAAGTAAAATTGTATAGGGCAATAAAATAACTAACTAGTTCTTTTTGACTTATCCAATTTTGGGATTTTAACTTTTATTGTCTTGTTTCGTCTTGTGGTACTATTTGCATCTGTTTTAGTTTTTAGTTTTATGGTGTTTTTCTGGAGTATCTTGTGATGAAGATGTGAGACTGGTCCCGTTTTTTTTCATTTCCCTACATTTTCATATGAATTCACACCGTGTCAACAACATTCTTTCTAACATAATACCGTTTTCTTTATCCGAAAAATATTAAGCATTTCAGTGTAAATTTGATTCTTTTGCATTAAATTTTAGTTAAACCTAGATAAGTAACGCAATGCTTAACATTTGTAACACACCAAGTAAGATTACTAAATCTAATTCGTGTGAATAATTATTACATTCCAACATATCTTCAGTCATGTAGAGTACAAGAATTTACCCAATCTACATTGCTTAAAAATATTGTAGTAAAACTCAATACTGTTGATATTGCTTTGGTTTGATTCATTGTCCAACCAAGCAAATGTGTCATGTCAAGCGATACTGTAGTTTTATTATGTACACTACAAGGAAACAATTTGGCGCGCTAGATCTAAATGAATTCCAAACTATAACGCATATATTTTGAACATGACTGGCAGAGACAAAGTTATAATAATCAAAAAAACATAATAAGTATAGTGTATGTCAAATACACATGTAAAAATTCTCAAACCAAAAAAATTGCAATGATTTCTTATTTTATTTTATGAATTTATGTTATAAAATGGCGTATCATAAAAAATATTTTTTACGAAATATACGTTTTTTAGCAATGTGGATTGGTGTACGTCAGCATACAGTGAAAATAGGGGGGCCACTCTATTTGACCTCAGTTATCGATCCACCACCAGGAACATTTGATTTAAAGGAAAGAATCATTTCATTTTTTGATTAACAGGATTTATTCCTGTTGTTATTAATAAAAGATATGGTTTCCACTCTTTAAATGGCTTTTGCTGTAAAATCTCCTTGTCATGTAAGGTATTAAAATTTAGATTTAGACTGTTGAATGATCTCTAAAAATAAAAAAGAAAAACGAAAATTATTATTGAAAAAATTGTCAATGGTGTCATTACTTGAAAACCAGAAGTGGTAAGAAAATTTATATATTTTTTTTTAATAAAAAGTAAAATAAATAATCTGAATATTTCTTCGAGAAACGCATTGCTTTAAATTTAATGAATTCATTTCGTAATTTTGTCGCGCACAGTATACATGTACATATATCTTTATTTGCTAACATCGTATAAGAATTAATTTAAAATCAATAATTTATTGATTTTACGGCGACTTCCCTAGAAACGTAATGCAATGATCACCCCCCGTATCTCCTCCTTCCTCCTGAATCAACTCAACCATTACACAAACCGTTTCTCTATTATTTAAATAACTTTCATCTATTACGAGAAAATGAAGAAATATCAGGAATAGAAGCTAAATATTTCATTATTTATGCATAATTTTCGATCCGTTTCTAAAAAAAAAAAAGAATAACTGAAAGAAAAGTATTATTAACGAGTCGTTGAAATAAAGGAACTCTAAATAATTAAGTATTATTTATAAAACGTTTATGAACCGGTATTTATTATTTACATGCCATCCTCTATTATATACAATGCATAAAAGAAAGGCGAGCCCCTTCCCGTACCGCGGTTCCCCTTCTTTTATTCGTTAAATAAATGAAAATCGATCCGACCAGCCATGTTTATTTTGTGCGGCTCGTAAAAGAGGAAGAATGAACACTATTTGTAGGCATCCCCAGGCCTACTATCGTTGTGCTCGACCGACGACTTTTATATTTACAGAAGGCAAATTATACAACTCACGCACACAAGTCGTTTAATGTATGTAATTATTTCTTCTGTTTCAGAAATGGTTTTTTAACAGCGTTTTGGTAAAGTTTTTCTTTTTATGTTTTATGTGGTTCTTGAATATTTTATTTATGCATTTGTTTCATTGTACGCCGATATATCTCAATTACTTTCGTGCGTGATCGATATGAAGATCAATTTAGCAAACATGTCTTTATAAACACATTTCTTAGGCTGTAATTTTTGTTAAATACAAGTCCCAAAAAAAAAAACAAATACTTCTTTCGAATTACAAAAATTCACTCTTCTTTAAGACCTAACACCCCTATTTTACACCAAAAATCTCATATTTGATGAATTTGATTACACATTAAAATTTTTTGTTCGAAAATACAACTGTACGCAAGATTATTCGAAACACCTAAATATTCTTTTAAATCACGTAAAATTTCAAACATTTTTCACATTCAACACAAACAATTTCTTGGTTTTAAGCAAGCTATCACCAAAACATCAATAAAATTCGTTTATTTTTCATATCTCTTAACAAACCTGTCCAATATAACTTAGGCCATTTTGATATATACTATAGGGCTGGTGCAATTCTTTTTTTAACCATACATATCTTTTGTCTTGTGACACCCTTTAAAAGCCCTTTAATAGGTGTGTCTACGAAAATAACGAATCAGGTTTAATATATGCAATGCAATGACTCTCCGGGTAAAACTATTGGTAGTTTCACCTTTTTAAAACCGACAGATATATTTAAAATCTCTTCGGTGAGAATAAGGTGTCCAAAAGAAGTGTACCAATTAATGTTACTACCAGTGGTATCTTTTTACAATCATGTTTTCGTATGCAACTGGTTAAGAACTTGTTAAAATATGCAAAAATAAGGAAAACAACGTTAATAATGTAACAAAATAAAAAATAGGTTCCTGAACTTACCATGACCTTCCTCCAAAGTGATTTCACCTCCGGCGTGGTTTCCACGTTGAGTTACCGTGCCACTTTGATTCCCTCTGTTTTTCTCCTGAAGAAGTCTCCTACGACTGAGACGAAACGTCGAGATCCTATCTTTCTCTTTTCTTTTTCTGTCCCCCTTCTCTTATTCTTTTTTCACCTTTCATTTTTTCTTTCCTTTTTCTATTTTCATGTGACACGATCCAATTGCGGAAACAGTTCGTCTATTTATGTTTCTGGAATGTTGCTTTTGGGTCCCCAGTAGCACTACTATCGCTTGCACGTGCAATACTTTCTTCTGAACGACCATCGAATGAAACCATTTTTTTTCAAAATAATTTTTAATAAAAAAACCTTTTTATTAACCGCAATGTTACTACTTGACGTCTGTCAAATAACATAATATTCTAGTACAAAAGTATATATGTATATAAATGGCGATAAATGTAAGAAAGAATCTTACATTGGAGGATTCTTTATTAACAATGTTTCAGCCTGCATTTGCTTTCAAGTGATCCCAGTGCCCTTACAATAAAACTATGTATGTTTTGATAACTTGCTTAAAGCCAGGAAGCCAGCCGTTGGAAAAAGAGGGACTTCTTTTCGAAATTAAAGCAGTTATGTAACAATAAAAATGACAGTCACAGTAATTATAACCTAACTTCCACGCGCCAAATAGTGTTTTGTTTTATTGTTCACTTATCAATCAGTATTAAAAGAAATATTTGCTAAATTTATTGTACATATCACCATATTGATCCTATTTTTCACTTATTGTTAGTCAGATATTACCATACTAATTTAACCTATTCTTCCAGCAGACAGCTACCAATACCAGCTGCAGTCCATGTGGCAGAAATGTTGGAACACGAACCAGAGCCTCGTCCACAACTTGCGCTTCCGCGAAAGAGGTCCGTTGAAGTCGTGGCGACCGGAAACCATGGCCGAGGCCATCTTCTCCGTACTAAAAGAGGGACTCTCGCTGTCGCAGGCGGCCCGCAAATACGACATCCCCTATCCGACGTTCGTTCTCTACGCTAACCGGGTGCACAACATGCTCGGCCCATCAGCTGACGGAGGTTCGGGTGAGTTCCAATACCCAAAAGGTGTTGACAGATTTGCAAATTAAACGAGATTAATAATTAGGAAAAGAATCTTACGCGGGATGCTACAGTTAGAAAACAAAATATGGTGGAATATGGTCAAATGAAAGATGTCAACAAAAAATACATCTGAATTAAAAAATTTCGTAAATATTTTAGTTCCTTTAGTGGGCTTGTTAAAGTACTTAGAGCCGATAACGTTAAAGTTTGCCTAACGAAAACAAATCTAAGAATTCGACTCCAAAATAAAAAAATGTTTCTGTTAGTATTATTGTTACGTGTGCTAGAAACAGCAGCAAAAATGCGGGAAGCTCGAGAAACATGTAGAATTTAATAACGTCTGTATTTGTGATCATAATCTTTTAGATTTAATACTTACCATTAACAGTGGGATTTTGGTTGGGGTTGAATTAATTTCTTTAGCACTTTCAGTTCATGTACAAGTCAAGTGTTTTATGGGTTATGATTAAATAAGGAAAACAGCACTGTATGTGATATATGATTGTGTATAATTAAGAAAAAGAACGTTACACTATGCGTTACACTTCACGACCTTAAATGCACACCTTATGACTGTTACATTATGTAGATCGCCACTACTGACTATAGAACCATATACAACTTGTAGATGGCTCGTCAAGCACGCAGATACCGACTAATCGTAATACTCCCTCTTATTAAGAGCTTAACGACTCATTCTACTTGCAAATAAAACAAACTTGAATACATTAATACAATAAAGAAAAGTTTGCTAGTCTATATTAACCATCCCGATTTTTCTTGTATAACTCTGTTAATGAACAAATATGGAGCCGTCTTCTTTCTGCACAATTCCATTCCAACGAAGTTTGCGGGTTCATCAATTGTTATTTTGATTTTGTTTTGTAGCATCCCCACTACTCGTTGCATAACATCTCTGTCCTCGTACAGGATTAATCCATCGACTACATACAGGACTAGCATGATTCGGGTGTTTGCAAATTGTGCGGTATAAACACATCTGTCTGAACTGAAACCAATATGTTTTAAAAAGTCATCAAACGCCTTGTTCCAACATCGTCATGACTGCTTTACACCATATAATTATTTCTTCAATTTAAAACAAGTGTTTGGGGTTTTTTCGATCCCATCCGGAGATTCCATATATATCTCTTCATCTAGTACTCCGTAAAGAAAAGGAGTCTTTACGTCGAACTGTATCAGCCCGAGTTTATACTTTGCTGCCAAGGCTAACAGAATTCGTATAGAGTCGTACCTTACTGTAGGTGAAAAAGTTTCCTTAATGTCTATACCGCTCATCTGTTCATAGCCTTTAGCGCACAATCTGGCTTTGTATCTTGATATTTCGCCTTTTGGTGATTTTTTAATTGCAAATACCGATTTCGATTTGATTGGTATTTTGTAAGTTGGCAATGGTACTACCTCCCATGTTTCATTACTTTTTAGTGCTTCTAATTCTTCTTCAATTGCATCTTTCTTTTCCATGCTTCAATAGCAGTTTTAATTTCAGGGCCGTCAGTATCACTTGCTGGTTTCTTTTCCGGTCCTGAAACTGTGCCGTACAAACCTTTGGCTTTTACAGCGCACGTCATCTGAAATTTCCACTGCTGAAGATTCTTCCATCAAACTTATTGATGATTGTAACGTCTATCTTATCCATGTCGTTCTTAGTCAACAACCACGAGTTCCAATAACAATTTTTTACCGCGTAAAAACAACCAGACACGAGGCACACTTAACCTCTGTATTCTTCGAACAAATGTCCTGGGTCCATAACCTTTTATGGGTTATGATTAAATAAGAAAAACAGCACTGTATGTGATATATAATTGTGTATAATTAAGAAAAAGAACGTTACACTATGCGTTACACTTCACGACCTTAAATGCACACCTTATGACTATTGATATTACATTATGTAAATCGCCACTACTGACGATAGAACTATATACAACTTGTAAATGGCTCGTCAAGCACGCAGATACCGACTAATCGTAATAAAGTGTGACTACTATTCCGCACTGTTTTCATCTGCTAGTAATGCGCAGTACGATTTTCGCAGAGCTAACTTCCATCAGCTTTATCTTGATCTTCTTTCTAATAGAGCTAGCTTTCACTTCCATCTGAATCTTTTCACTTCTAAGTCTGTTCCTGTGGTGTCACGCAAAAACTTTTCATATTTTTTTTTGTATAACCATGGGCGTGCCTTTTAATCTCGAAGCGGGCTGTACCTAAAGAACAAAGTCCACACTCCGCTCGACTCCACATTTTCCTAACTTTTGGGTTCGTCAAGCTGAGCATCCCCAAGGTAAACTTGTCTTTCCATACAGAATGCCGAACAGTCGTCAAGAAGGTGCACAGGAGTTTCCTCTGCTCTCCTACACTTTCTACATGAAGGTGAGTTTGCTCTCAGTTTGGTCCTGCTCATAAGCACTGCCTTACGCAGTCTTTCCTCGCCTGGATAAATCCTGAGAGTTTTGCAGTGTCTCCAATCTTCACCGTTCCAGTAAGACCTGTGATTGGCTGCGAGCTCGGATTTAGTATAGGTCTTAATACTACCATAGATACTCCCACACGTCGGCATCTCTTGCTAGCAAGTCAGCTACTTCATTTCCTTTAATCCCAGAATGGCTTGGCACCAATCTCTGCGTAACGCTGCAATATTCTGTTAGTTGTTGCAGCCTTCTATAACACCCCAACTCCACTTCGAAATCGAACCTGACAGCCTGTAGCGCCCTCAAAGCGACTTGGCTGTCTGATACGATTTCCACCGCTTCCAAAGTCATGTGCGTAGTCCATATTGTGCTCTGCACATGCCTGAATTCTGCTTGAAAGATGGAAGGGGCGGGGGGAGACCCCTAGACTAATCGCCTCGCCATCCCGTTCTCCCTCTTGCCAAATTCGAATACCTGTCCTATTCGAGATTTTCCATATCCTCCTTAGTTCAATTCTACTACAATATCTACATTAAAAACCAAAGATTATTACAATTATTACATATTAAATGAAAGTCTACAAGGTGCTATTATGATGAATTTATGTGGTTAAGAGCAGATTTCTTCAGCTAATGACATGTATTTAAGGGATATTCATGAAATGACATCTCCAAGCAGGGATCCTTTCGTGCTGGTAATAAAATTACCGATAATCCTTGTAAATGCGTTTGCTGCCAGATGTTTAAACACACAACTAGTCAATATATCGTATAACATCAAAAAATTCGTACAGAATCGAAGCAAGATTGATACAGTGTAATTTGGTCTAGTTTTTAATCAATGAAAATTTACAATAAAAATTGTGTGTTCAGAAAATCATCTCTCTATTTTTGGAATAAAATATGGCATATGATATGATATGATGAATTTAAAAAAATACATATAATGTTTTTTTTTTCATAATATTAATTATCGGATTCGTTTGAATTTCGTAAAAGAACTATCATAACGTTATCAGTCACGTCAACTTCGGATAGTTGAATATAGGAGTGTTTGACTTGAGCTTCAATAGCTACTCTACTTCATTCACGGTAAGAGTGTAGGCTTAAAACAAATAGGCGGTGGGTTCTCGAATTCTCTGATTAATTGAAGAATTCACAGGCGAATTCATACACATGCAAACACTCTATTTCCCAAATAAAATTGTGTTGGATAAAACGAAATATCACCCATATCGTAAGAAGATTGTTTTAATAATTATATAAAACAACACTAATAACATAACATATGCATTACTTTACTGTTATTGCTGTATTATTTTATCACATCATAATATAACCATATAATTAAATGTTATTATAATATTTATATTGTACTTTGTTTTTACTACAACATTTTGATAACAAAACCGTTACGAAGAAATTCTTACTTTAAACTTTTCTCTCGAATGACAATTTGAATTCCCCGCCATTTTTCCATCGGATAAATTTCTCAAACGTGGCTGTACAAGCACAAATGACGAACCACGCAGTGAACGGTCAAAAACCGCTACCAACGATGAAACGGTCGACAAGATTCATCCTATCGTGTTAGTTGATCGCCGATTGAAGCTGAAAGAGATAGGAGAAGCAACCGGCATCTAAGAAGAACGCGATGGCCACATCCTACACGAAATTTTGGATACGAAAAAGGTTTCGGCGCGATGGATACCGCGTTTGCTCATACCGGTGCAAAAACGAAATTTGGTGACCGTTTCGGAGGAGTGTCTGGTCCAGGGCAATCCAAGGGATATCTTCATGCGTTTCGTAACAGTGGATGAGACTTGGATCCACCACTACATACCAGAGACCAAGCAACAGTCGAAGTAGTGGACTTTTCCAGGCGAATCGGCTCCGATGAAAGCAAAGACCGTACCATCGCCCGGAAAGGTCATGGCGAACATTGGGTGCGTTCCTCGTCGATTATCTTACTACTTCTACTAATACTTCAGCGATTTATTGACCCGACTCGATGCAGTATTGAAGAAGAAACGACCTCGTTCGCAGCGGAAAAAAGTGCTTTTGCACCACGACAATGCACCGGCTCATTCATCCCGCATCGTCGTGTCCAAATTAAATAAGTTGCGTTGTGAATTAGTCTCTCATCCTCCATATTCCTAAACCTGAAAAAATCACTGAGAGGAAAGAGAGTTACCTCATATGAGGAGGACATCGCCGCTACAGATAGCTATTTTGCAGACCTCGAAACATCCAACTCTTCCGTCGGCTTGAAAAAGTATATTGATCTTCGAGGAGACTACATCGAAAAATAAAAATAGAATACCACACGAATACCGTACTTTTCTTGTCGATTCCGGAAACATTTCACATCGCCGTCGTACATTATATATTTACACAGTTGAGATTACACAAACAGATTTATTATGCCAGAATTCAAAATCATTTGATAGCTTTGCACTTCTAAAACTAGCAAGTAGGAAATAATATTACAACATAAGTATTACCTTTGCAATTTTAGTGTCAAAATTAGAATACGATAACGAATATATACATATTTTTAGACGGATGTATTTTATGTTGACAATAAATCCTTTCTGTGTTAGTCAGCCAGCCTAATAATAGTGTTCGATTATTACAAATATAAACGTGCATTAGTTTTGTTTTCCACCTGTGTAACGACGCAAAAGCATAATTACGATATCTATAAACGTAAAGTATATGACATAATGTTCCGAAGTTAAAAAAAAAATAAACGCGTGATATCTTTTGGTTGTTGGAGCTAATTATCACAAAATTTTCTGTACATGCACTTTCTGTGTTTTGTGAATGTCATTTACTTTTCTCTGGTGACGTTTTCGCATATAAATTATGTGTGCTTTGCAGTAGTTATCGCTTTTTCAATTAAATATCGAACTAAATTGACGAGTACGTACGCTCTCTCGAACGAACAATGTCGCGCCATCTCGTAGACGTTGTCTGTAGTAAGACACCGATAGTAACTTGAATTAGACGATATTTTCGAATTCTGCCCGAATAAGTGCAGAATCCAGTAATGTTTAAACAATTCAAAATTAATCTTTGGATGTTATAATTGATTTATTTGGTGCTGTAATTAATACAACGCCCCTTAATATACATGTTCTATATTTTTGTCGTATTATTTGCTTTTACGTAGCGTTGGATTTAGACTTGTATCTTATAAGGAAACATTGATCGACGGACTATCATAGTAATATGAGTTTTTTTCTTGTATTTAATTTTAGACTTGCGACCCAAGGGAAGAGGAAGACCACAAAGGATTTTACTGGGCGTGTGGCCAGATGAACATATAAGAGGAGTTATCAGAGCTGTCGTATTTCGGGATTCTCATCAGATCAAAGAAGAACCTCTGGTTTATCCACGTATGCATGTAAGTATTTAAAAAAATTAAAAGTTTTCATCCAACAACATGCCATAAACACGGTACATGATATAATTTTTGAGTCAGTCAAAGGAACACGATGCAATTTATATTGCTTAGCAGTTACAACACCAACCAGTTACGCAATTATTATTACAACGCAAATTTAGAGAGAAAAGTTAAATACAAACGAGCTAAACATCAATGAATTGTTGTAATAATATGGCACCCGACAATATATCAAGTATCGCTAGTGTAATTTTTGCTGAAAACTGGCCAAACGCAAACCTACTTTTTGGCGCTTTAATTTAAAACACTCCTCCGAATTAAAAAATAAAGTATAACAATTAAATTATGGATACCTTCGGAGGCAACAACAAAACAAGTTTATATAATTTCACAGCAGTTGATATACTTTTACATGTAGCACTGAACGACGATGATAATTTCTCTATGTACTAATTTTTGACAGGATCTAACAACGGCATGATATGAACTTGTAAGATGCATCAATATTTATATAACACTGACGTCATCGGCCAGTTCCATGTTTTTGCGGGTCTTTAATCGATTTGAATTTCATATATTCTTTATTAATTTATACGTAATCTTTGAAATCTATTATATTTGTTTATAATAAAAAATAGTTTTAAAAACTAATCATGTAGCAATGCTTATTAAAAACATTCAATTTATTCGTTCAATCACCACGATTACAGTTATTGGTTGAGCATATAATCTGCGACACCAAATTTCTACTTATTCTGAAGTGTTTTCTAAACTCTAATACAAGATAACAACTAGTCTATTTGTTATTTAGATTAAACCATTCTATAGGCATCTGCAAACAAAAAAAAGATGTTCAACATATCCTCAACTTTAAACTACAACCAATATTAAGGAAAAGCTGATATTAACGCTATAAAGTTTCGGACAGTAACCAGCGCCATCTAGCCTGGACACGTAAATTATCACTGAAAATTGAATTTCTGTTCATCTAAATTTTAGATTTTTGTATTACAAACTGTATTCCATTATCTGTGATTCAGAATTAATGGAAAACAGCTAAAATTATGCATTTATTTGTTGAATATAAAACTACTACAATCCACGTTAATCTATAAGTAACGTACAAAAAAAAACAGAAAAACTAAGTTACATATTTCATTATTTTATTATTACAGGCTAACAGGCTAAGACATAATTATAATTTCAAAAGCTACTTTGAAGTAAAATTTATCTGGAGGCGTGTTATACTCTATTTTTAAATTCTGAAGAGTAAAACGAAAAGACGCCTATACATACTGGAATTTTTCAAAGCTACTTTTTGGCGGCAGTTTTAAAACTACCTATGATTTTATACAAGACGTAATGAAGTAATTAATTACATATTCGTTACAAAAATAAATAATTAATTAATGAAATATAGAAAACACTGCAGAACAAAGGTACACGATCTAAATGTCAATTAGTTGTTGCAACAATATGGCGGCCGGCAATACATCAAATATCGCTAGTGTAATTTTTGCCGAGAACTGACTAACAGCTAGCTTACTTTATAACGGTTCAATTTAGAAACACTCCTCCGAATCAAAAAATAGTGGTTAGAATGTAGTGACTAATAGTGACATCTTGACGATATTTATAGTGACATCTAGCTTCCAGACAAGCTACATAAATGCCACAATTTTACCACCCCCCGATGGTAACTAAATAGGGTTAAATATTATGTATACTTAGTCTGTTCGCACCTTAAAATTCAATATGGCTCTTACGGGAAATGCGAACGCGGTTGCCACATTGTGTTAGGATGTTTTAAGTGCTACAGTTGGCTACATGAAGAAACGACATATGGAACGTAACCAATATTTCCCATGTATATTCATTATAGTATTTAACATAAATGTTGCAAGTAATTTTTATATTTTGAAAATTATACGAAACGGCTTTTGTTAAAATACAATTTACGAGTGTGACATTTCTTTTTCTTTTAGAATTGATTCTACAATTGACTATAATAAAATTAGTAAACTGATTTATTATATATTTATATATTAACGAACAACGAACATTAACAATATTAGATATAAATCTATTGATAGTAAGGACAGACATAAGGTTTTCGAGTTAAAGCAGAACAGCTGACATCAATAAGTAAAACTTAAATACAAATTTATTTCTTGATAATGCAGCTGTCAAAAAATGTCACTGGTACAAAATCGCGTAACTTTATCCAGATTGAAAAGAGATGTACGTACATAAACTTTCTGTCGATAGAAAGAGAGTATAAGTGCTATACTGAATTTTAAGGTGCGAACATACTATAGATAAAATGTTATCAATTTCAGCATCTTCACACATACTTCAAAGCTTTTAAATTTTCCCGTTTTACTCTTACATTGAGTTTTCACATATCTGTAAGATTATATGTAATTTGATTTCCAGCACAAGATTTTTTGTCAAATTAAAAAATTTCACATGAGGATCATCCTGGTCATGTGGCAGAGATTACTAATATACTATGACTCATTTTCGCTTACCAATAAACATCACGGGAACACCATAAATTAATATAAACTAAATTCCAAATATGCAATAAAACTTTGCAACAATATTAGAATGGTTTCTGATTGTTGTTGCTTTGTTTTTGCTAAAATTGATAGGTTTTTTGTTACTTGCAGGATGGTGTAACAATTCAAAGCTATCCGAATAACAACTGTAGCAACGGATCTGAACCCAACGTATCACCAGGAGCGGCCGCCGCGGCAGCAGTAGCCGCGGTCGCCCAAGGATTAAGACAGCAGATGTGCAGTATGGTCGCGGCAGCCCAACATCAAAGCTCCGCCCACGATACCAACCCAGTCGCCAGTTTAGTAAACTCCTTAGCATTGGCCGGTCATTGCGGCGGAGTATCAATGTCCAGCAATGGTGCACCGCCTATTAGCATGAGCCATATGACCTCGATGCGTATGGCTAGTCCGGCCGGCAGCATACAGGATTTAAGGATAAGTCCGGCCGGTTCCGGACTGGAGAGTCCCATCTCTTCCCCGCTCGGCCTGACAGTGTCGAGTAGTATGGAGCCGCCGATAAGCATGGGCCTCGGTAATAACATGGACGTAGGCATCGGCGTGTCGGGCATGACGTACAAGCCTTCAAGGTCATTCGCATCGCCACGACCGGAAGCGCTTTTCCACGAGGACATAGAGGAGCTGGTGAAGCCGATTCATAATACTACCGTAAGACCGAAAGACCAAATATCTTCCATAAAAATGGAGCCAATGACCGAGTGTCGCGGGGAATGAACGCAAACTCTTTTGAAATGTAATGTGATAAATTATTATTAGTTGATGTATACAGAAAAGAAGAAAAAAGATGTAGTAAGATGGAAAGAGAGCCCGAAATGTCGGGGTCTTCTTTTTTTTGTTTTTGAATTAATTTCGATTTATTGCTATTTTATTATTATTATTAATTAATTAATTATATATTACTATTAATCGATTATTATTTTGTATGTATTTAAATTAACTGTTAACGTGTAGTCTATTATATTATAATTATAATAATTATTATTAATAATGAGAAGATTGAAGAAATTTAGTATGTAGAGTAAACTACGTTTTTCTTGGACACTTTTTATAATATATAAAAAGAAATTATTATTCTAGACGCCAAAGTTTCGGCCAGTTTATATTAAATGAAAAAAAGGAAGACTGTTATGTAAATGTATACTATATTGTTCTAAATTCAAAATTAGAGTGCGTATTTTCTCATAAAAAAAAACAATGATATTATCTATATTTTAGTAATTTTTATCGCAGATCTAAGTAAGCGTTTATTGAGAGAAAAAAAGCAAATGAATATACGAAAACAATTATCAGAAACAGCGTCTTACGCCAAATTATCCACATAATTATAGCTTGACGTTCTCTAACCTATCAATATAAATTTTACGATTTGGAGAGAAAAATTATTTCTTCCCCGTGTAACATATAATAATCTATTTATAATTGATAATCTGACGTAATCGCTGTTAAACTTGAAAAAGCACATCACTTGTACATTTAAGTAAAAGGAAGATGAAAAACAAACACACGAAAGAAAAAAAAGAAACATTCCTTCGCGACAATCGACTTCTTACCATCCATTTTTAGGCAACGCGCAAGTCTAGGCGGCTTAGGCAACGAACGGCGCGGTTATTTTGGGCGATTCCTTAGGCTCTACTTAAACATTAAACGCGAAAACGAGAATACATGAACGGACGTTATACTTGTAATAGTTCTTGCAAGAAGAACGTAATGCATTTCAGTAATATCACTATATTCTAAAATGGAATTGTAATCTAACAAACCCAGGCACCTGGCTCGTTTATACAAATTTGAGTTGAATTGAATTGTCGTTTTTCTTTTGTTTGGATTCTTATTTTTCGATAGGAATTTATTTAATCTTTGTATATTTTGGTGTTGCGTGAAAACTTATTCCATCAAAAATGTTTTAATCGTAATGGGTATGAAGCTGCGATCTGAAATATTAATCTCTTTTATGGAAAGAATCTCATTCAAAGTTATGATTGATAATACAAGGTGTGTTTCAAGAAATTTCTTAAATTAAGCGCCTCTTGGTTAAATGGATAATCTGTTACAATAGCTTCCAGATTTATTTGCCAAAATTTAGGAAAAAAAATATTTTTTTAAATAAATCAAATTGCTAGTTTGATTTAAGCTATGTTTTAAAAGAAAATATTACAAATGAAAATAAGCCGTTTGGTAACAGTCAGAAGCAGCTAATTCAATGGACTGTACCATTGAATTAGCTTGGAACAATGTGTAATAACTGATTGGTTTTTAGGGGTAAAATGAGTTCCATTGTCTGCATTTATTTTTAATGAAATCTATGTAATTTATTTTTCAATTTTATTATCTTATCTTTAATAACAAAAAAGTTTTATATAAATAACTTTCTATTTTAGTACATCGATGAAAACTTTTTACAAAAAACAAATGCCTTTGCGGCCAAGTACACTTTTCAATTTGTTGCTTTGCATATCCTCTTCTGCATGTGCAGTGTCGTTGATAAGTCCCAATTTGGGGCGGCTGGTGGCTAAAAGTTGCACTAACTAATTGTAAAGGGCGGAAAATATTATTTTTGCGCGAAGCTGCTAAGTAGCTAGGTGAAGGCCTGGTCGTTGATATATCTGTACAAACTTGATAGTGAAGGGAAAGTTATGCATCGGAAATAGCCATTGTTAAATTTTGCAATAGCAATGCTGTCTTTAACTAAATTGCACCAAACTTTTGGCTAGTTAATATACCACTAATAATGACATCTAGGATTACTTCATGTACCAAATTTCTACACCATACGTTAACAGGCTAAATTAATGAAATATTATAGATAAAGATTTTTCTAACAAAATGATAAACACGGGATGTTTAATGTGTTTGGGCTGCTCACTGCAAAATAAAGAAAAAGATAATGGCAGCACATAGTTATGACAGATTTAGTGAAGGCAAGGTCCTGTATGGCTTCGTATTGTTCTGTTAATAAGTAATTGTCTTAAAAATCACGCGATACTCACTACAAATTGAATATGTGATTGACATGAAAGTAGAATATTCACTAACTGTTGTTATCTTTGCGATATAGAAATCCCCTAAACTAGGGAATTTTATGATACCACCATAGTTCACTTGAAATAAATCATTGAGCAGTTGCAAGAAGCCATCATAAAGGATAACCCCATGACTACGACGCAATAACATCATTGAATAATTCAATTATACAGAAGCAATTGGGGACTACACTTTATCCGTCAAGATAAATATAACTTATCAAAGCTTTTTATCTTATACTGTGATTTTAATTTATGACTAATGCTAGTAGATTAAAATCAAATACAACTGTACTTCTGGCAGAAATTTGAATATCATATTATAACCACAATAACCAAGCACTCTCCCAATAACTGCTGGCAGTTGTCTGCCGAGAAATTATGTTGCGACATTGCCAAAACTATTAGATTTCTTCAAAATTGGTGGTAACATTTTTTTCGATAAAAAGAATCTAGCCTTAATATTTAGTAATAGTGTAATGAATCAGAAGTATTGAAAAATAATAAAAGCAAAAATTACAATTTATAATATTTCAAAATACTTTAAAAAATGCAGACACCAAGAAAGAAAAAAAGCCCATATTTTTGGAAAAAAAAGTTTTATCGAAAGATAATTATAAAAATGATCTTGTTTAACACTAGATAGCGACCACAAAAGAATTTTTTTTGTAACTAACACTTTGATTGTCCTTAGAGTCTCTCTTACTTTTTGAAAGTGTTATTACCCCACCAACCATTTTAAATCCCACAGATAATTTAAGTTGGTAATTCCGGCAATCAAAATTATATTCACAGTTCTTTTTAGGGTAATACGAGCGAATATAGTCTTTACTGCCGGAACTACCAACCTAAATTGCTTGCTAGATTTAAGCATGGTTGACTTTTAAGAGTAGACTAAATAGTGCACGCTTTAATTTGATGGAATAACTTTTCCCGCGCTACAATAGGCAGTTTAGGAACAATTTAAACTAACATCTAGATACATATTTATTTCTATTACTTCGCCATTATTTATTATAGACTTTGTGATGTAAAATGACGATTATAAAGCAGTCTACCATACATATTACGTCAAAAACAGAATTTAATTAAGAACTTTATTTGGATTGCAAGCAATTCGGATATACAAAGAAGGGTGTATTCGTATTTACATTATACCTTTTTAACTGTTATACGATGGTACACCAAAGTCTCTTCACAGCCTGAAAAATTCTATGTACAAACAAGTTTTACATGAAAAAAAAATGAAATAAACCTATGATGTAAGTTGTACATATTTATTATATTAAACAAAGTGTAATATCGAAAGAGTATTATACATTGAAATACTTTGTCGTGATGATTGAATCTTTACTCTCCTATTTAAAAAATATATTATATTATATCTATATTGCTATTATACTATTATTATTATTGCAAATAGTAATTAAAAAGAAATACGATCAAATACAGGCATACAAGAAAAACGTCACTGCTAAATATATTTCCGAACGCGAATTAGGAAAGGGCACAGAAGAAATACATACGAAAATAACGGTGCAATATGATAGATATTCCTTTTATTTAAATTATGATAATGCTTAGATATGTGTACGGAAGATGTTTTGTTTTCTTTTCGTTTTTAAGATTCTTTAACCGATGTCTAACAATACAATACTTATAGTTTCGTAATGCCTAATGAACTCTGTATATCAGTATAAACACAAAAGAAATATAAAATAGTTGTAAACAGACAAAAAAAAAATACGTGGAAAAAAAGAGTTATGTAATATCATATATAAGGTCAGTGATTGTCAGTATTTCGTAATTCAACTGGTCTCTGTAATATGAATAATACATAAATTATTTAATTTATTTAGTAAATATTGTAATTATTATAAAATGAAGAAGAAAATGTATAGATATATTAAAAATATTATACAAAATGTGCGCGACTGCTTTGTTATTTATGATATATGATATAACGCAGTTTAGCTTATGTATATCGAAAATATCAATTTATTAAATGAAAAATTATGAGAATGTCAGATTTTTGGATTCGTTAATAGTTGACAGATAAAAGCTATAATATGACTGCATAATAATTTATAATATAGAGTTAACCTTTAAATTTATCAAGATAATATAATATTCACAATTTCAGATACGCAAAGAAAATGGATACATAATTTATCTTAAAATTCAATTCAATCAAAGTACTCTTATGTAATTCTTGCCTCTTTTTATATTAAGAAACCAAAATCGAACATATTTGTGACTGTTCTGGCTATTTCTATATATTTTATAACTTTAAACTATCTTCATTCACTCTAAGAATATAGCTTTGGATTTCGATATTTGCTATTGGCAGATACCTAAGGCAAAATCACACACGACAAAAAAATTGTCTATGTATACGAAAGTTATTTTGGATAAAATGAAATATTACTGATCACTATCACTATATTTTTGTAATGTCAAATTTCTTCGTTTTGATTGTCTATTTGGGTGTTGTTGTATTTCTCGTTATATTATTTGTATAACATATTGTATTAAAAATTGATATTGTAAGAAAAACAATTAATACAAAATTGATAATGCATATAATACAACTGATTTACTTTCAAGTCACCCACTGTTATTTAATCGAGTTAAGTTTTGGCAGCGTAATACGGACGCCGATACCGGCGCTATCTGCTATATTCCTAAAGTGAATGGTATAGGCATAAACACAGTAAATCGTCTCAAATACCGTCGATTCGGAAAGAAAAGGGTTTTATTCAGTATTATAATAGCGTATTTTAAATCGCCTTTAACAGTTAGGTAATATAATTGTTAACGAATTACAAATGTCATATTATCTCTTCATCTTTAATAGTTTAAATTGTGATCAAAGAATTATTAATATCTGTTATATTCTCTTTTTTTAATTCGGAGGAATAAAATGAGAAGATACGTTTACACAATGGAACTCTTCACAGGAACTTTTTGGGGACAGTTTTAAAACTAGCTAGGATTTTATATAAGTTGTAGTTACGTAATTATTATTACAGCGCAAATTTAGGGAGAAAAATTAAATATAAACGCACTTAGAAAAATACAAAATCTAAACGTCAATCAGTTGTAACAATATGGCGACTGGCAATATATCAGATATTACTAGTGTTATTTTTTCCGAAAACTGAGCAATAGCTATTCTACCTTTTGTGGCCTCAATTTAGAAACACTCCTCCGAATTAAAAAAAAATATATATATATAAGCACATAAATCGATTTTTTACAAAATATCTTTAACAGTATTTGGGTTATTCCGTAAATAACATGAAATATTCAAGATTATTCCTATTCATAGTTCTTCTACTGACTTTCTATCCTTTGATAACTTATTTGTAATTATCCCAATAGTCTAAAATTGTTTGAAACTTTTCAATTCCTTGTCACTTACTGCAAAATGTTGTGTATGTTTTTACAGTACTATCAAAATGTATATGTTCCACAAGATAGCTTGAATAATAAAACACGTATAAAACATCTATTGCAGTTAGTTTTGAGCAGCCATAAACAAAATCCAAAAATCTGATTACAAAAAAAAACCTTTCGTTTATGGAAGCATCTTTTATCGTTTTACAGAATTTTGTAGCTATGCCAAAATGAATCATATATAAGTAAAAAATATTATATATGTTACGAAATGTAGTAACAAAATAGTGAATATAGGTGTCGTGTATGTACAAATACAAGAAAGAAGTGCGTAGTGCAACAGCCCCAAGAACAATTCGACTGTGAACGGAGAGACTTCAAAAGAGAGATTGAGAGAGAAAAACTGTTGTATAAAATTGATAAATAGATATTAAACGTGCAGCGACTAAGTTTGAACGTCATTCTGTTGTAAATCATCTTCTCATCGTCGTTAAATGAAAGAAAAAAAGATCCAAGAACGGTAGCACACACTAAACAACGCAAAAAAAAAGAAATTGATGATAACCGGAGATTTTTAAACACTGTGTATATTAGCAAGTAACAAACGCATAAGAACGTGAGAAAGGGTTAAAGAAAAATCGTTTTCTTGTCAAATAATTGCGTGTAGAAGGGCGAGCAACATGAGAAAAAAAATCACTCAGCCAACAAAAATTATTTTTGTGATTTGTTTAGAGTATAGGATATGAAAATAATGTACAAAATTTATATAAACATGTAAATGTAGAAATTATTACGATTATAATTAATAATGAAGAAAGAAGAAAATGATGAGAAAATTATAAAATGCCTTCCTGCCATTTTGGGGTCTGCCAAACTTGCTTGTTCGTCTCGATAAATATAATATGTGCGTTGCGAAAGTGATATATTGAATATGTTTCAAAAGTGGCCTTTGATATTTGTATTGATTTCAAAATTGTTCGAGAAAAAATTTTGGAATCCCAAAAGAACTGTTCCCTATCTTTTTGTTTACGTGTAGGGTTGCCATCTTTCAAGCTAAAAACATTGTGAGATTATCGTTTCGGCTCAAGCAATTGTTCTAAAAATATAAAATGCAAAAATTAAATTGGGAAGGAGCGATAAATGACTTCCCGCGAGTAATCTACTCAAAAAATTAGATTCTTGAACGGATCGCAGTCCTATCGCGTTCGTAGTAGTGTATTTCTTTCTCGACTAGGCTTTATGTGTTCGAAAGTCAAGTAGTAAGTGCCTTCCAAAACTATGACCACTTAAGTCATCCAAAAATGAATAAAAATTAAAAGTATGTACTAAAATTATGACAAAATTGTAAGTTTTTCGATGTGTTTTTTAGTATGGTATTACCCTAAATGGCACGTTCTTTTTCATATCTCTGTATAAATTAACATTTATATAAAAAGAAAAAAAAACTTATGATATAAGCAAAAGTGATGCGAGATTGGCATTCTAGATTTTTTAGATATGTAATCACTCGAAATTCAGGTAAAAGCTTTATTTTAATGTATACTATGGAAATAAAAAATAAATGAATTAATTAACTAAAAAAAAAAACATATTATAGTTCGATGTTAGTGCAAATATGACATAGCATACCTATCGATATTAAATAAATAGCCTCTTTAGCCAGTACAATAAAATAATTGATTATTCATTACAGTTGTGCTACTAGTAGTGACAGTCTGAGATGATCCATGCAATGGCCATGCAGCAATGCAGTTGTACGCATTTAATAAATCAGTATATTATTCTATGTGCAGTCTGTTATGTTCGATTTGTAATATCATAAAAACTATGTTCATTTCCATGACGACTCTCATGTTGTTTTATTGTAATGAAGTTTTACCCCTCTTTTTGTTTATAAGCCATTGATGCACAATATTATTTTATGTCTGTATGGTAAATAAGAATAAAATATAAAATTGAAATTAAAAATGTGTGTTTTCTTTTTTTACTACTCTATCAAATTATAATAGTTATAGTGTAGTAGCTTAAAAAATCGTAACGCTCTCTTAAAATTTAGTAAAGCTCCTATGGGAAATGCGAACGCGGTTGCCACATTAACTCAAAATTATATTCTTAGGATGTTTTAAACTCTAGAGTTGGTTATATGAAGAAATGACAAATGCAACATAACCAATATTTTACATATATCATTATTACAGTATTATATTATATGATACTATTTAATATAAATATTATAAGTTATTTCTATATTATCCAAAATATACGAAACGGCTTTGATTAAAACATAATTTACGAATGTGACATTTCCTTTTTCTTTTAGAATTAAATTAACTGAAAATGTAAACATCATGGGCAATACAACTGTCAAAAAGGTTGCTATAGAGTACAAAATCGCGCAACTCTGTCCAGATTGAAAATAAATGTACATAAACTCTCTCTTAATAGAAAGAGAGGATAACATTCCATAAGGCCCAATACTGAATATTAAGCTGCGAACGGCCTATAGTGTTCGGCAAGTTCTCATAAAGATAAACTGAGACAGCATAATTCTGTCAATCTGTAGTGCGCGACAGAATACAATGTCTTCGAAAATTAATCAAACTCACGTGACCCGACATAGCTGTAATAATGGTTGCCTATATTGTAGCTGGATAAGTTCAATAGAATAATAATAAGATTCGAAATATTCCTCTTATGGAGATTGTATGTACGTTGTCAGATTTCTAATACAACGGCTATTTTAAATAAAAACTTGGTATACCGTATGATTATTTATGTCACGTTCACAAATTTTGTTAAAGAAAGTTTCCATGCGGTATGGTGAACTAGTCTTATACACATTACGTTTGAACAAAATGTAGGAGAAAGGAATTTAAATTTCGTTTAAATCTTTGTTGATACATGATCTGAAATATCATTTTATTTTATTTATTGCAAAAAATAAGTGTATTTATAGTCTAAAATTTAAGAGGTGGCAGCAACAAAATAAATGCATCACCCTAAATACTAAACACGCCAAATAACGGTAACGCTTGTAGTTCCAAAAAAAAAAGGATAGTTATAGGCGAATCTATATAAGCTAATAAAGGAGGTCTATATTGCATGAGGCGTAATAAGTACTCCGAAGCCTCGGTGATGTGTGTATAGGACCACTTTTTCACTAAAAATTTTGGCGATCGTAATAATAACATTCATAGATCAATTTTCGTCTTAGTAGTATTTCCGTATTCATTTTATTACATTATAGCAATTTTTAAGAACTATAAAAGCAGTAACGTTCACGTGAATTTGAAATTTGAAACGAGGAGTAAATATGTAGTTTAGAAATAATAGAAAACATTTTATTTTAAATTTAATAACGGAATAAAGTTACAAAAAAATTAAACACATTTTTAATATTTGTGTAAGTGTCAAAAATGTAATACAGCAATAAACAATCTATTTCATTGGTTAAAATCATATTTTAGTTTTGTAAAGTGTAAAATATGGAAATTTTTATGTTGAATACTAATTGGTACTACCAATTGTAATATCGGTTGCATGCGTAGTGAAAGATCCCTGTCTAAGTAATTTAAAAAAAAAATTTAATCATCGACGTGTTGTATCTGAGTTAATTTGAATAGTCTCTAGTTTTATTATACTTTTCTCATTTCTTTGTAAATTCCAAACCTTATGGTTTCAGAAACAATTTTTATTACAAGAAGTCTCCAAATTAAATAATTATTGCAATACATATATGAATCAATTTTTCATGAAATTATGAAACACAAATTTAAAAAAATCACGAAAAGATTCTTTTTCTTGAAAGATAACACAAGAATAATAGGGTTCTGTTAATAAGGATTGTGTAATTCTATAATCAGATATTAGATGGCGCTTATGTAAGAGTTAAGACCTTTGCTATGATATACTTGAAAAATAAATATAGATAACTATTATTTTAACAAAACTATTAGTTATTTTTAATGTAGAACTTAATAATGTTCACAAACAGTTAATTATTCATTTGATTTTGTACCAAAGTAGATATAGAAGGTACCTGGAAATCAATCCTAATTGTTTTTAAAAATCAAAAATAATTAGGAGTGTAGTACAAATAAATTCTATAATATTGAAGAGTGTATATTTTTATTTAAAGAATTACAAAATACTGAATTGGCTAGAAGGTAATTGTGTATAAAATATAATTCATATAAAAAAGAATATTATTTGTAAATTTAGTTACCAATATGCTCAGATAATTTCAAATAAAACTATAAAAAGAATTGCTCATCTTTTTATATTCGAACAAAACAAAAAATTGAAAATAAAACAGCAAATTTTGGTTCTAATAGTATTATTTTCGGGTTTTCTGGATGATACTACACCAATCTTGATAAAATATAGCAAAATAAGAAATTTAAAATTTTTGATTTTTAAACATAAAAAGAAATAATTATCACAGCAGGAAATATTGATATCAACGGTTGGTAGTTAGTAAGCCGCCATTTTGGTCTACATATTTTTAAGAGGTTGATTGATTTCATGGATTACATCCAAAATTACACACATTTTGGAGAGGTAAAGAGCTGTGCCAAGTCAAGTCCTCTTGACGATTTCCATTAAAAATTCAGGAAATATTTCGCTAAGCAAGTTGTAGTGGAGAAACAATTAGCATTCGCTGCAGTAGTAAAACTATATAATCGGCTTGGAATGTAGATAAAAACACTTTCATGTAGTTGTGTTATTGTTGCGTTAACTTAGAATCGTGCCGATTTTGTCAGTTCAGCAAGTTATTAAATTACATACACGTTGTGCACACACTTACTTTGCATTATTTTCCAGTTCCTACTTAACTGCAGTTTCGTTCTTAATGCTATGATTATAACATATAATGTATATTGGGATCTCATCTGTAATGGTCTTTTTGGAATAAGTGAAGTAATTTTGTATTGTGATTTTTGTGTAGAATGACAGCTGAGGTTATGGCCAATGGATCGAAAGAAAAATGGGATCCAGGTGAGAGTTATTTTACGAAAGAGGTCATTTATTAAAGATATAATGTCATTAGCTCCTACAAAGTTGCTTGTTTGCATCCTGCTCTTTAAGAAAGCATCTCTTTCGTAGGATAGTGGTTTGAGTTTTGCTTTTTTTATCTTGCTATCTACATATACTACCAGTTAGTACAGTAAATGCCATTTGAGTGGTTGGCTGTATTAAACTCGTTTAATTTTTTTTTTAAGTTGTGAATGCCTTGTACAATTATTTATTTTCTTAATAAATAAAGTTTTTACTTTCATTTTGTTTCTTTTTCTTGTTTGTTAGTGGCATGTGGTTGGATTGTTAGATTTTCGGTCAATGTGCTCTGTCAAATCGGGATTTTCATTAGATAGTGTACTGGCTAGAATGATGAAGAAATTTCAAACTTGTCGAGGAACTAGAGAAGCTGCTTGAAATTGTGTCTACATAATGATTTTTAATGAATTTATTCTTGTTGCTCTCTAAGTGCCAGCCTTCCGACTCTTTGATGATGGGGTTGTCTTTTGTTAATTAGATTGGCTTTTAGGCAGTAAAGGAATAGGTTCCCTATTTGCTGTATTTAAGTTTTCGTTTTGTAGGTTTTAAGTTGTCACCCTGCATTTTAGCAGTAATGATTGCTTAGAATTTAAAAAAAAATATGTAAAAGATTACAATACTAAAGGTAACTACTGGAGACAAGGATTTAGTTGAAATGATATGGTATATGGGTTAATAATATTCACAGAATAGAACAATTGCTAAAATTATCTTAATTTGATTTTGGATTTTACCGCAAAAAATCGAGAATATCCAGTGAACCATTTTTAAATCTCGCGGATAATTTAGTTTTTTTTTAGAACAACTCTTCTGAGTATGACTACTGCCGGAACTACCAACCTAAGTTGTCTGCGAGATTTGAAAATGGTTGACTGGATAGGAATGTTAATATTTATAGCTACCAGAATACCTTGATATACAATGTTCAGGATACTGAAGTTTATATGAAATACTTCCGAAGAATGGCTTTTGTAATATTTTGCTGTAACAATTATAAATGTGATCAAAAAGTATTGATTAGGTTGGCAATTCAGAAGCGGATATTTTAGCTTAAGTTCATGACACTTTATTAAAAATATTTGTTTAATGTCATTGGCGTATGGCTGTTTTGTAGTATAAGTTGGATATTATCATTATTTTCATTATTATGATAAATAGGATCTTCAAGTTTTTGCGTTAATCCACTACTAAAATACAGTCAGTAATACTTTTGTTAACAGTTAAACTTTCACAATTTTTGAAATAATATCTAACAATAAGAGTACGATATTCATTGTTAATAGGGATTTATTTTTAAGAATGGTAGACTGCCTACCAACGAATTGTCATAATAGCCTGACCGTCAAAGCACAACAGCAAAAATGGTGTCTAATTTAAGTTTTTCGCTCTGTATAAGTTAAAAATTATATATTTTCAAAAAATTCGCGCAAGAATGCACTCAAAAGAACATTTTTTCTTGTGAAATACTAAAGTGCAGCAGAACTAGAAAAGAAATTCACCAAAATAAGAGCAACTAAATGCTCACAATCTCAAAATGTGATTTTGACATTTCAATATAACTGACACAAGAGGCTGGATAAGTTTGGACAGCGACTTAGCGTAAGTTTTATCTTCATTTATCAGATTAATGGATAACTTTGAATGCTGCATGTGAAACAAATGCAAATTTTGTTTCCTTCTTTAATATCAGTTTTAGAGAATTATAGCGACATTACGATTGTTTCCGTTTGTACAGTTAGATAATGGCGTACGTCTAGAATCATAATAGACGAACGAACTATACATAATAAATGTTATTATAGACGGTAAAGGTAAATCTACGATAAAGAATTTTTTTCTTGTAAGTGGAAATAATTCTATTCCATGAGTTAAATAACATCCAAAACAGAAACCAAAAAACCAAAACAATTTTGATATATAACTTTCTTGGTTCAGCTTACACATAAGAAAATAACGTTAAATGGTTCAACTTCTGGTTTCCTTTTATATAGAGTTTTTTGTACAACCCACAATAAACACGCAATCACAAAATTTCATGTAGAATGCTTGTATGCAGAACATTGTTTTTAAATAATATCATACCAGGTATTAATAATGTTATTAGATGTAAATCGATAATGTTATTTTTTTCTTGGAAAATCATTTTTCCTAAAATGTCCCCAACAAATCTACAAAATTTACCAATGCATTAAGAAATGTTAATTTGAACTCTATGTTCTTATTGAAATAGAAAGAATTTATTGACGAATTTTTAAAGAAAATACGCTTGGATGCATGAAACTTGCAGTTAAATATTTTCTGTGCAATAGAACCGTATTGAAGTCAAGTTTTACAGTTATGCAACATTATTATTTGAAAGGAGATTCCATGGATAACGCGTTTCGTTCCTTGGAAGTCAGTGCAAATTTTACAGCTTTACAACAGTGTCGCAAAATTGTATCACTCCGTATTTTCCCGTAATCAACCAATCGCTATCTTTCTCTTCGATATCTTCGGCAACCCCTTCAGCGAGACCGCAAATAATGTGGGCTTTGATAATTCTCACAGAGCATATTTTACTGGGATGGAATCCTTGCAGTGCGGCGTCCACAGACTTTGTCGGTGGCCAGTTTCGTTCTCCAAAAAGCTTCCTGTAATTTACGTCGCCTTTGAATATTATCAATTTTGCAGCTGACAGTTTTCTATAAAGTGATAAGTCCCACTTCGCCATATCCTTGTACGTAAATGGCAACGTCCAGAAGCCCTCTTCTTCAACGGTCCATGCTTTGATCCTCATATAGTTGCTCCATCTCTCGCTCACTTTTTTCAATACAGAATTTTTAGATACTTTCAATTGATGTATGAAAAAGGCAAAGTCCCTGGCCGTCGCATCAGAAATGTACCACGGTATGGTTTTTACGTAGAATCTCACGTGGTCGGCGTACTTATTTTTGATTATGAAGTCGGCGAGGCACATGTCGATGAACAACTCGAAACCGGTGTTATCTAGAACGATATCAACAATACACGATTCAGTATCTTCGGTCAAAGCGTCCCATACGCTAGCCGAATCGTCGCAAAGTATATACGAGTCCAGATTCTCAACGTCAATTACCGATTCGGCATCGTAGTTGACTCGACCTACGTTGAACGAAAGATCACAGTTGTTGCCCCAGAGATTCATTTTCAATAACCTTACAAATTCCATCTCCTTCCTGTCGGCAGCAGACGCTAGCATAGACTGTAAAATTCCTGCCACGGTCGCCATAAGCTGGAGCGATCTGTAGAAGGAATCTTCTTTCTGAAATTGATATGGATCCATGCTTTTTAGGATTTTGGTTTGGTCTATAGCTTCCATAATACGTCTATACATATAGCATTCGATGAATAACCAATTTGCGTTGAAATACGTCGGGAAAGAAACCTTGACCGATTGCAGTACCAATGCTTTGTTATATAGTTTTATATCCGGCGCATCTCCGATTAGTGTCCGCATCGGTTTGTTGTTCTGTATCTCCACTTTTATCTTACCTATCTCCGCGATGACGCACTTAAATTCTTCTTCGGCGTCCTCCCCATACGTGCGTAATATATTATCTTTTTTCTTCATTAGAATTTCTACGATTTGTGATAGGATGGCCGGTAGACGGAATTTGACCGTATGATAGGCGAAACTTCTTTTGTAAAATGCGGTAAGCGATTCATTGACAGGCGTCTTTAAATCAAGACCGGTGTGCTTCTCATCGACCATCTCGTCTTTCTTATTGAAGAATGCTTAAACAGAAAATTTCTTAGAGGACATCCTTTTCTTTTTAGTTTCGAGACATTTTCAAATTTTCGACATTGTTGCTTCACCTTCAAAAACGTATTTTATTGAATGATCGATATTATATAAATCATGTTGTGTCTGACGTCTGCGAAATTGTCAATTTGGAGTATGACATTTATAAAATGTATATTGGTGACTAAAGATGGTAAAATCAATTCTAGTTTGAGAAACATCTTGGACTAATACGAGGGCGACTTGAAATGTTTCCGGAATCGATAAGAAAAACACGGTATTGGTGTGGTTTTTTATTTTTATTCTTCGATGTAGTCTCCTCAAAGATCAATACACTTTTTCAAATGGTGCTCCAGTCTCTTCAGGCTGTCGGAGAAGTGGATGGATAGACCCAGGTTCTGAGTGTTTGGTGGGACAAAATAGGCGTGGTCTATTATGAGGCGTTAAAACATGGGGAAATGGTTAATACTAACATTACCAACAATAATTGACCGATTTGAATCGTTCACTGCTTCAATGCGAAGTCATTTTTCTTCATGACAGTGCTGCGTCACATACGGCAAAACCGGTTCACGTCACGTTGGAAGAACTCAGCTGGGAAGCTCTACCCCATGCGGCTTACCAGACTTGGCTCCTTCAGCTTACCACTTGTTTGCATTGATGGATTGCGCGCTTGCTGAACAACGTTTTGGTTCGAACAAGGATGTGAAAAATTGACTCGGTGAATGGTTGGCATCAAAAGAAGATTTTTACTGGTATTCACAAATTGCCCGAAAGATGGGAAAAAATGTATAACAAGCTATGGAGCATACTTTGAATAAAGCACATTTTAGATTATGTAGATATGGAATATGTGGTGAATGTGATTTTTCTTATTAAAAGTATTTTTAGTAGAAGGAGTACACTGGATAAAATATACACTTACAAAATTTTAACTTTCTATCGAAAATATATCTGTTTACGAGTTGGAAGATTCTGTATGTTAATATTATAATTACAATTCCTTTGTTTAGCGTTATCAAGACTGCTGACGTCACTTCAACAAGCTAGCGAACTGCCGTCGACCGAAGAGGAGCTGGGTTTTCTAAGCGACCTACTCCAATCGAAGGAACTTCACGCTCTAGTTAATGTACATAATAAGATAATAACAAATGGAGCAAGCGATAAATTCTTTCCAATGCTGTCGACATCGGTGAATGTCATGTATGATGTGCTCGAAGTTATTGCGGCAAGGACGCACATCTCGGAGGACTGCAAAGAACTTTTCTATCTATTGCAAAAGCCGCATGTACAGGTAGGCAAATTTGCGTAAAAAACATTATAGATAAGCTAAAACAAATTATCCATAAATTAAGCTTTACTCTTACTATATGTATGAATTAACTGTACTGGGGAGATAATCAGCATTTTTATATAAATAGTTATTGTATCGTATTCACTTGTCATCTTTAAATTTAGGTGACGTAACTCTACCCATATACAAAAGATGTTCTTCGGCTAAATTTATGAAGATTGTTACGAAAAATACAAATGGCCGATTAACTATAAACTTTGTAGTACGTTTTCTTGTATCGCGTCCCCTTCGTTTGAATTGTTGGACGTCATCTAAAAAAGGAACAATAATGAATGAAACGGAGGCCCAAGTTTGCCCTTATTTTCAACAAAATCGGTGAAATAACGCTAGTTACCGTATTGCACACTGCCAGCCCTAGTTTTCGATTCACTAACTTCAATCATTGCCTTCTGAAACATGCCGTCGATTGTTGAATTTGGGATGTTGGTGAAGATATTGGAATATTTGACGCTGCCGTTAAAAATCGCCTTTAGGCCCATCTGTAATAAAATAAAATGCGTATAACTTAATAGAGCGCAACATAGCACGAAATCATGTCGAAAAATATAACTTTACTAATAATTAAAGTTGAGATATTGCTCCCGCGTTCCAGGACCGTAACAAGGACTTACGATGCACCGGCTATAATATTTGTGCATAAAGTATTTCTTTAAGGATCGCTACAACTGCGCAGGACCTTAACGAGAGAACATTACTCTTTAGATAGTAATTATTATTTTAATTCTAATAATTACAAGATTACAGTAGCTAAAAGAAACTCTAATATTTTTCCGGAGGGGAACAGTTTACTTGTTAGAGCTTGTAGTTTCTTTTGCTATAATATATGATACTCATTAAATAGGTCACAAACTGCTGTGAGAAATCTGTAAATAGCAGTGAGGTATTTCCGTTTCTGTCATTAGGTGTCAACACAATCCAGCTTTATGATACTCAAATGACAGTTGCCGTGCGCGTATGCAGGTAGTGTTAAAATGGTGACCGTGCTGTAGAAGCGTAAAGCAGCGTGCTGTTGTGCGTTTTTTTCTAGGCAAAAGGACTACCTGCAAAAGATATCCGTAAGGAAATGTCTCCTGTTCATGGTGAAAAGTGTTTGTCGCGTAAAACCGTGTATAACTGGGTCAAAAATTCTCTTAAAGACGCTCGAAAGTTGTTGATGATCAGCCAAGTGGTCGCTCCGTTCAGATTGTGACAGATGCAACACTTTGCCTATTGATGCACGATCGTTTTGAATTTTTGAAAAGTTTGCTCATGGTGAGTACCTAGACAACAGAGGAAGAGGTGGTCATCTTTAACAGGATTGTTAGTGCTGATGAATCATGGGTGCATCACTACCAACCCGAATCAAAGCGTGGTCCAATGCAATGGAAACATCCTTCTTCTCCATCAACAAAGAAATTCAGGGATGTAATCTCAGCTGGTGAGGTAATGCTTACCGCGTTTTGGGATTCTCAAGGGGAAAGTAGAAATGAGAACGTAGCTACTGAATCATACTGTAGAGTTTTCTTGTTGCTTCGGGATGCAATTTGACGAAAACGTCCAGGTCTACTGACGAGAGGAATATCGCTGCATTCATCCCACTTGACACAAGCGGGAATTGCAGAATTAGGGCCGGGACTCCTTGAACATTCGACTTACAGTCCCTACCTAGCCCCAAGCGAGTATAATTTTTTTTGGTCCACTCAAAAAGCATTTTGATGGTAAACATTTCGAGGGTGATAACGATGTTTAAGAAGAGGTACGCACGTTCAGATTGCAATCCAAACACTTATACAGCAGGCACTGGGGCATTAATAAAGCGATGGGATAGTCTATTAATGCAGATGGAGACTTCATTGAAAAATAAACCCATTGCAGTTTCGGAGATTCTGTTATCTTAACATTCTTACCTGCTGTAGTGGTTTATTCAACTGGAACACTGACCGAATGCTAAACTTAGGCAGCTGAAGCCTTAGTCTTTTTCGTTCGACGGTTTCGTCATTTAGTATGTTATGAAAATTTTTCTTAACTAAGTACTCCTCCAATTGTTCTATACTCGAGTTAATATAGGGTAGGATAATCGTTAGTCTGAATCGTTCATCCTTAAAATGCAACCTTACCATTCGCGATCGCATATCGACGCAGTCCGCGTATTCATATTCGGCGAATGCGTGCATCATTCTGCACTTTACGCTGTGGCTTTTATCTACGTAAAATTTTGTCGTCACCGTTTTTGCCGACTCGAAATGATTGTCTAGCTTTCCTTCAAATTTGATCGCATTTAATACGACCAACGGATATTCTTGCTTACGCTTGTGCTTCAGTATCATGTCTTCACACATTGTATCCGTTTTCTTCTGTATCCAATCATTCATTATGTTTGAGATCTCTTCCGAAGTGACGTTCAAGGCTTCGATGTCCGCAAAGAAATATTTGTTAGCTACGTCTCGAAACGCATTCTTCAATCGATGTCGAGTATCGGTATGTAGCTTATTGCTGACCAGTATCGATACGTTCATTACCTTCTTCATATCTTTTAGAATAGTTTGAGATTCCGTGGCAACAGCCTTTTTGTTGTTTATTTTCAGGATTTTAATGAGTTTATCCGTCGAACTGCCGCTAGTACCTTGATAGAGTAAAGCTAACGTCATATGAAGTCCGAATGGTGAGAAAATAAAATTCTCTTTGTCTTTGCTGTGTATATTATATTAAACCGTATTAAACCAAGCACTGTTCCATATGTAATCTGAATAACAGTATCGGAATACACCACCTGAAACAATATTGTGACTAGTAATTTTGGTAAATTGGACACGGACTGTATTGTTCATTAATTTATTTCTTTTGTCATATACGAGGGGTCATTTATATATATGTTCCTGGACTGGGTATGAAAACAAAAGAACAAGTAGAATGAGAAACGACGAGAATTTCAAAATCCAAAAGCAAAGCATTGTCTATTTGAAAGTTTTGACATGTGAAAGTGCTTTGTCTGTTTTCAGAAGTACATGAAGTTTCGGCAAAATAATCAGTAGTATTGATCATTATTAGGTTGTTGCTATTAAC
This sequence comes from Trypoxylus dichotomus, assembly GCA_023509865.1. NCBI lineage: Eukaryota > Metazoa > Arthropoda > Insecta > Coleoptera > Scarabaeidae > Trypoxylus > Trypoxylus dichotomus. Next base: position 85,632,631 of record CM042074.1, on the reverse strand, counting down.
GTAATTTCTTCGATTGGTGATAGTTAAGTTATCGGTGACATAACACATGGGCTGAAAAGTCCCGGGCCTAACACATAGATGACGCTGGTTTTATTGCAGTCACCTTTCTCTCAGTTAGTACTAACCTTCAAAAGACAGCTGTTAAAATTTCATGATATTCTATTCATTAGTTTGTGAGTTATTGTGCTAAGAGTCACGCTACTTTTGTTATTTTCAAAACAATGGATCAAAAACAATTTCGTGTTTTAATTTTACACTGCTTCTTGATGGGAAAAATACCGTACAAGCGAAGCAATGGCTTGAAAAGTGTTATGGAGACTCCGCTCCATCAGAAACAACAATAAAACGTTGGTTTGCTGACTTCAAACGTGGTCGTAGAGACACCGATGATGCAGAACGCAGTGGACGTCCAAATGAGGCGGTAACACCAGAAAACATCAAAAAAATCCACAAAATCGTTTTGAATGATCGAAAAGTGAAGTTGCGTGAGTTAGCTGACATCGTAAAGATATCAAAAGAGCGTATTGGCTTTATATTGCATGAGCATTTGACTATGAGAAAGCTCTGTTCAATGTGGGTGCCGCGTTTGCTCACTGTTGACCAAAAACAAGAACGTGTTGATGATTCTGAGCAGTGTTTGGCCATGTTTAAACGTAACAAACCGGAATTTTTGCGTCGATATGTGACAATGGATGAAAGATGGATCCATCACTTCACTCCGGAATCAAAACGATCGTCATCTGAGTGGACAGCAACTGGTGAACCTCGTCCAAAGCGCCCGAAAGCACAACAATCGGTTGAAAAGGTTGTGGCCTCGATATTTTGGGATGTGTGCGGTGTAATATTCATCGACTATCTTGAGAAAGGAAATACCATCAACAGTGAATATTATATAGCATTATTGGAGCGTTTGAAGACCGAAATTGCAAAGAAACGACCGCATATGGCAAAGAAAAAAATGTTGTTTTATCAAGACAACGTACCGTGTCACAAGTCAATCAAAATAATGGCAAAACTACATGAATTGAACTTCGAATTGCTCCCACATCCACCGTATTCGCCAGATTTGGCTCCCAGCAACTACTGGCTGTTCGCAGACCTCAAAAAAATGCTCGCAGGTAAGAAATTTCGCACGAATGAAGAGGCCTATTTTGAGGCAAAAGATAAATCGTTCTACGAAAGTGGTATTGAAATGTTAGAGCGACGCTGGAATGATTGCGTTGCTCTTGATGGAGATTACGTTGATGAATAAAGCTAATTTTGAACCAAAAAAAATCGTATTTTCTTTGTTAGGCCCGCAACCTTTCAGCCCATGTGTTATTTCATCAGCTTGGCTTCTCCGGTTAGTTTAATGTGCAATGTTTCAAATAGAGAAACTGCGCGACAATTAAACATTTCTGAGTGTTGTGTGCGTAGGACAATTAAATGAAAGAATGAGATCAGTAGGTTTCAGAGTTAGTAAGTTGGTATGTCGACTGTATAACGGAGACTAATAAAAGCCCATCTGAAGAGTCGTATAGCAGTAAAAAAACACGATTAATTAATTATTAATTAATTAATACACAAACGGAAAAGACTAAATTGGGCAAAAGCTCGCACAAACTGATGTGTGAGCTTTTGCGATCTGCTGATTGGAGAAATGTGTTCTTGCAGCATTACAGAAGAAACTTGTTTCAAACTCACATTAAGACAAGAAACCTCGTAGAAATCCAGGATAATGCTTATATTGCAGATGCCGATTAAATATAAACACGAAATAAAAGAAACGATAAAACAATTTAAATGACAAATTTGAAATGAAATTACTTACAATGAGAACTAGAAATTTGCTGCAACTGAGGTATAGAAGTATATCACATAGAAATTAAATTATATCTACGTTATAGAATAACATATTTGTTTCATGCTTACATAGGAATAACAAGACGAAACCTCTTCTCATTTCGACTCAAATCAATCCTGACCTATTCGCAGTAGGCACAAGTTCTCATTTGGAATGATTATTGTTATACTTTTTAGAAATTTATTAATTATAATTTTCAATGAATACTAATAAATTGGAAAAATGTGTACCTTGGCCAATTAAAAATAAATGCAAAAACAATGGTTAATCAAAATTTACATTAATACGAAACATTTCCATGCATTGCTTTGAATATTTTTCAACGTCTATGAGTTGAATTAATTAAATTTAATATTCTTCCAATAATAATCTCTTATTTATCTTCATTACAGGGTTTACTCTGTGCTCACGATGCGGTAGCGCAGAAGGATTATTATCCGCATCTACCGGAAATACCGATTGAGGTAGATGAGGATGAAGAAACCATCAAAATTGTACAATTAGTTAAAAGTAACGAACCCCTGGTAAGTAAGTAAAAAATGACCAGTGTGCAACTTCTAACGAGTACCAGGGTCGTCTTTTATGTTTTGCATATTGAGCTAGAATAAAACAGTAAATAGCTTTTAAAGACTTTATTGTTTTTCGAAGTATTTTCCGTGAACATTAATGCACTTTTGCGTTCCCATGAAACGACTCTGGAAGCAGTTATTTCACTCGTTTGTTAGTACAGTCAAAATTGCGATTCTCAAAGCATCGACTGCTGTTTCTGACTACTGGAACCTCTCTGTGACGACGCTCTTGATTTTCGGAGAGGCAAAGAAATCGTTGGGACTTACATCTGGACTGTATGGAGGATGGTTTAACAATTCGACGATTTGTTGCGTTAAAAATTGTGCTGTGAGCGAACTTGCATTGTATTGGTGTAGGATGATTTTGCCGTTCGGGGTTGGTTTCTCGAAGGTCGCAGTTTTCGATAGTAACAGCTCTTTGATCTTGCATTTCGAAAACGGATGGCTTTTATCTGCTTTTCCTCACCTTGGAAAACCCAAACAGACGGCTGGCGTTTATTTTCTGGCTTGTGCGAATAAATCCCAGTTTCATAATCACTGAGGATGTTGCATATGGGTTTCCGGCGTTGAAGCGGTCTAGAGTGAATTCACCCTAGTTACTCTCTATTCTTTGGCCAATAGATGCAATAGCCAACGCGTTAACTATAATTCTTCATGCAAAATTTTTTGAATTGAGGTTTTTGAAATCTTTAATGATGCCCCAATCTCGCGATATGTCACATGTCAATCTTCATTGATATTGCGCACAGCATCGACCGTTTTTGGTATAACTACTCTTGAATAGTCGCTATGACTAATCCGTCCACGTTTGGATTCTCCATAACAACGAGAACTTATTGATATCGATTGAGTCGGCCGATACTCGTTGGAAATCCATATTGAATAATGGTCGAAGAAGTAAAACTCAAATATTTTACAAAAATTCCAATATATTTTTAGCACAATGTTACTATAACATGTTTCACTATCACTGTAGCTTCATCAGAATATGTTATAGTAACATTGTGCTAAAAATATATTGGAAATTTTTGTAAAATATTTGAGTTTTACTTCTTCGATCGTTATTCAGAGAAATTATTGATTGGTGTGGTGCTTCATTTCCGAAAATACAAACCAATTGAGTGAGGCATTCTTGTTGAGATGATTGTCGTCGAAGATTCCACTTTTCAACTATTTTGTAAACTTTGGCAGTTCGTTAGAAACTTTGGATTTAGATTCACTAACGATGGAGGTTAATTTCTAGTATTGACATGATTAGTGGCGCCTTCTATATACAGTTGTGGCCATATGTATTCGCCACCCTTTTTTGTTTTTTATTCCGACGAATATATAAGAAATAAAAGAAAATTGATCGATGAAAATGTTTCATTGTGAGTGTATACAGATATATACAGATATTGCTTAATATTTAGTAGCTCCTCCCTGGGCTTTTATCACCGCACGAATTCGTCGGGGCATACTGCTCACTAAGTTGTAGCACTGTTCGGGGGTTATTTTATTCCACTCTTCGTATGTTTTTGTTTTTAAGCATTGCTTTGTGGTAGATGAGTATTTAGCTACATTTCGCTTTAAAATGTAGCATAAATGCTCAATTGGCGATAAGTCCGGGGATTGTGCCGGCCATTCCAGGACCCGCACGTTATTTTCCTCGAACCAGCGCATTACTTCGCGAGATTTATGGCACGGTGCATTATCTTGTTGGAAGTAATACTTCTTCCAACATGTCGATGTACGTCCGACTGTTCATTTGGCCCTCGCAGACGAACAGTTCTCCGACGCCTGTTGCACTCATGGAACCCCAATCCATTATGCTACCACCCCCAAACTTGACAGTCGGGATGATACAGTCTGGATGGAAGGCCTCTCCTCGCCTGCGTCGCACGTATTGAGGCCCAGGTTTACCACAAAGCTATCAACAAAAACATGAATACTGTTACATTTTGGAACCCATTAAAAAGAATAAAAACACTGTAGATACCAGGAATTGAATACAGAATACCGCAAATACAATAATTATGTATTACTTACGTCAATATTGGACTTATCCGTCCACATAACATTGGTCCAATTGTCAATGGTCCAGTCGCGGTGACTTTTACCCCACAGCAGTCTCTTTCTTTTGTTGCGGAGACAACCGTGGTCTATGTCGAGCTTTATATCCACCTAAATTTAATTCACAAAGGCGTCTTTTAACCGTGCGAGGAGAAATAGCAACATTATGTAGCCGGAAAAGCTCACTGGAAAGCTGTTTAGACCCTTTTTTTCGGTGTCGCAAAGACATCCGCTCTAAGACTCGCTCATCTCTGCTAGTTGTCTTCCTTTTTCGACCAGTTTTCGATTTGTTTGTCAAAGATCCACTCTCTTTGTATCGTTTTATCGTCATTCTAACTGTCGATGGCGCACATTTCACTTGTTGGGCAATAGCAGACACCGACAACCCTTGCTTTTCTAACACCACAATTTGTCCTCGCTCTACCTCCGTCAATTCGCGTGTTTTCGGCATTACTTTTTACTGTATACTATCGTATTACACAGACAAAATCACAGACACAATATCTTCACTCTAACTAGCTCAACCTTACTCTTACAACTTTTAAGAAAGACTGAAGAAATATTCAGTAATTCCAATTTTACGTCTATTTTCTAATTTACTCAGAATGGTCTACAATAAACCATTAAACGCTCATTACCAGGTACCTAGTTAAGTTCGTCATCGACCCTGCTTCTTAGAAATACAATAATATTCGTGTAACACGTTCAAAACGAGAGTGGCGAATACATATGGCCACAGCTGTATCTTATGCAAAACTTAAAAGACATCCCTCGTATTGATCAACATATTTACATAAATAATACAATTATACATAGTTATCTATAGTTTTATTGTTGTTTTATTTGTTAAATAAGTAGCTTTTCCAAAAAAAAAAAAAGTTATAAAAGATAATTTTTTTATCAATAGATCGTGGTAGAAATAGTATTTTTACACTATGTTTTCTTTGCTTTCAAAGTCTGACGCTCATAGTGCTGAGCCAATCGTCGTAAGTATCTCACTCGCAAAGATTAGAAAGCTTCTTATTATTATTCACCCTGTATATATATTGAGTGATTCATTGATTGGACGAAATACAGAGTACATATTAAATTTTTCATTATTTCTTTTTCTGTATAGTATATCCAATTTTCGCACTTGTTTTTTGTCTTATTCTTATTGTGTTCTTAGTATTATTTTCACCTTTTATACACTCTCACACCTTTGCTGTATGAATAAGGATTTTTTTAGGTTAATTTAACTATTGTACATAGTGTACTTCCTACATAAATCATTTATCTTTCCACATAAATTCTTTTGAACTGTTGGTATCCGTTGTTTTGTATACAATTGTATTAAAGGGAGCAACAATTAAGACGGAAGAGACCAGCGGAAAGATCGTAATCGCAAGGGTGATGCATGGAGGTGCAGCCGATAGGTCCGGACTTATTCATGTTGGCGACGAAGTGGTTGAAGTGAATGGTATTAATGTCGAAGGCAAAACGCCAGCGGATGTGCTTAGTATATTGGTAAGTGTATGAAGAATCGTTACCATGTGTCCCAAAAGTCCTTTACAAAATAAAAAGAATATAATAAAATGATGACAAGGTTTAATGAATAAATATTTATTATTATTTTTTTTTATTAAAATATAGGCCTTGGGAATTGTTTTATGTATTCTAAATGTGTTTCATCATTTTGCTGGCACTCTTCTAAACGTGAGGCAAAATTTTCTCAGTGATAGTCACCATTTCTCTTGGAATATTCTGTATTAATTCATTCAGAGAGTGATGAGAATTGCTTTGTACCCCTGATTTAAGATAGCCCTATAAAAAAAACCATTAGTGTCAAGCCGGGGCTACCTGCCGACTAATTTATATCAGCGCGTCTGAATATCAAGTTTCCAGGAAAAATTTCAGGAACGATTCGTAAGAACACGCTAGACGGCGATCTGTGTTAGAACCAAGTGTTCCGATTAAAACTATTAAAATCTTGGAGGGTTGGCGGAAAAAGGTTGTTAATCATTTTGAGAAATCGTTTGGGATTTACGGTTACTGTACAGCTCCTGTCATCATCAAAAAAAAGTACGGGCCGATAATTCCTTGTGCCTATATTGTAGCCCAAACAATAACTTTTGATAAGTAAAGCGACCTCCCATGCTTCTAACCTGAATTTGTTGAACTCCAATAACGTCAGTTCTGTCTGTTTACATGGCCATTAAGATGACAATTCGCCTCACTTGAGAAGTTTCGGCAAAACTCATACATAGTACGCATGCTCTGCTCCCGTAAAGCGCTCCACAGTCATAGATCCATAGCCACTAAACTCCTAAGGTCGCGGTTGGTGATTGGCATAACCCTCATTCCCCACTCAATGATTGTGTTCGCGCAGTGAACAAAACAAATTGAAAGAGATTTTTGGGAGACCCAGTATTTATATAGTTATATAACACATGGGCTGAAAAGTCCCGAGCCTAACAAAGAGAACACGGTTTTTTTGGTTCAAAATTAGCTTTATTCATCAACGTAATCTCCATCAACAGCAACGCAATCATTCCAGCGCCGCTCTAACATTTCAATACCACTTTTGTAGAACGATTTACCTTTCGCCTCAAAATAGGCCTCAGTTTCAGCGATAACCTCTTCATTCGCGCGAAATTTCTTACGGGCGAGCATTTTTTTGAGGTCTACGAACAGTCAGTAGTCGCTGGGAGCCAAATCTGGCGAATACGGTGGCTGTGGGAGCAATTCGAAGTTCAATTCAAGTTAGTTTTGCCATTGTTTTGATTGACTTGTGACACGGTGCGTTGTCGTCATGAAACAAAATTTTTTTTCTTTACCATATGCGGTCGTTCCTTTGCAATTTCGGCCTTCAAACGCTCCAATAACGCTATATAATCTTCACTTTTGATGGTATTTCCTTTCTCAAGATAGTCGATGAATATTACACCACGCACATCCCAAAATACCGAGGACATAACCTTTCCAGCCGATTATTGTGCTTTCGGGCGCTTTGGACGAGGTTCACCAGTTGCTGTCCACTCAGATGACGATCGTTTTGATTCCGGAGTGAAGTGATGGATCCATGTTTCATCCATTGTCACATATCAAGGCAAAAATTCCGGTTTGTTACGTTTAAACATGGCCAAACAATGCTCAGAATCAGCAACACGTTCTTGTTTTTGGTCAACAGTGAGCAAACGCGGCACCCACTTTGAACAGAGCTTTCTCATAATCAAATGCTCAAGCAATATAAAGCCAATACGTTCTTTTGATATCTTTACGATGTCAGCTAACTCACGCAACTTCACTTATCGATCATTCAAAACGATTTTGTGGATTTTTTTGATGTTTTCTGGTGTTACCGCTTCATTTGGAGGTCCACTGCGTTCTGCATCATCGGTGTGTCTACGACCACGTTTGAAGTCAGCAAACCAACGTTTTATTGTTGTTTCTGATGGAGCGGAGTCTCCATAACACTTTTCAAGCCATTGCTTCGCTTGAACGGTATTTTTCCCATCAAGAAGCATTGTAAAATTAAAACACGAAATTGTTTTTGATCTATTGTTTTGAAAATAACAAAAGTAGCGTGACTCTTAGCACAATAACTCACAAACTAATGAATAGAATATGATGAAATTTTAACAGCTGTCTTTTGAAGGTTAGTACTAACTGAGAGAAAGGTGACTGCAATAAAACTAGCGTCATCTATGTGTTAGGCCCGGGACTTTTCAGCCCATGTGCTATTTATACTGGCGAAATAAAATAGATCATCATCCATAGTTTTTTACCGTTACATTTATAACAATACTCCTTGAATAAAAATTAGATGACGATTTTGATGTATTCAAGACCATTTTGATTCAAAGTTTTTAAAGATTCTGTGGCACCGTTTTATTGTATTAATATTATAACATATTTATTTATCCTGGACGCTGTTTACTTTTGCATATGTACAGTTGCGGACAGATAAATAGCACAGGTAAATAGATGAATATATAAATATTAATACACTTCATTTAATTTTAAGAGTATGTACTATAATAGATAATTTATAGAATAAATACAAAATAATTTATAAAATTTCGAACCTAATAAATAAAAATATAGAAATTCTATCAATTTTTCAGATGGCTATAGAAATAGCACACATGACAGCAAAATAAGATTTATTGGTATAAAAGTCTTTTTCTGTTTTTAAAGATAATATTTTGTAGAATAGTCTTTAGATGTACAACCGCAGCACATTTTCTTGGCAAACTTTTTACTAATTTTTGACATCTTTGTACTGGTTCTTTGACAACGGTTCATAAATCATCTAAACTTGTTGGAGAATTAGACTGTATAGTAGTGGCTACATCCCCCCATAGATTCTCTGTGGGGTTTAGGTCTGGGCTTGCGCAAAACAGTCCGATACAGTAATGTGCTTTTCTTCTAACTACTGCGTTATGGTCCTCGGCATATGCTTAGGGTACATTAATTTCCATGTTATTGGAAGTGATTCGTCCGCAGATGGCAGCATTATGTTTTGTAAAATATTATGATAAACAAACTGATCCATTTTTCCGTAGATTCTAAATATAGGGCGTACACCATGCCGTGTCGTAGAATCTCATACCACAATATTTCCTCAGCGGTGTTCTAATGGTATAAGTAGGGTTAAATCTATCGTTTATAAAACGTCGTGCATACATTTTTTCATCAGATGCAAGTCTATTATACTTACCTTTGTCTGTCTATAGAACAGATTTCCAGAAAGAAAGTGGGTTATCCTTGTGCATCCTCGAAAATCGTAATCTTTTGAAGCGACTTTGTTTTGAAACAACTGAGGAGATGACAGATATTGTTCTTGCTTATATCTCAGCATTAAATTGTTTGTTAATTTCGGTTTCTATCTAACTAGCTGTAAGAAATGGATCCTTTTGACTTATGCGATTGTAAGGTTTTTTATTCTGTATACGGAAACAGTGGAAGAACAAAACCTATGTTAAGCGATTCTTATATAACCTTAATAATACTTTAAGCGAGAAAAACTGAAACATGTAATTCAAAGAACATATTTTGCATGTGCTATTTGTATGGCCGGTACTGTATATTTAATTTTAGTTCTAACAGATTATCGTACGTTTTCCAGCAAAATTCCGAAGGTACGATCACGTTCAAGTTAGTGCCGGCCAACGGAAAGAATACGATCAGAGAAAGTAGGGTTCGCGTTCGCGCGCATTTCGATTATGCGGCCAATTCGGATCCGTACATTCCCTGCAAGGAAGCCGGTCTAGATTTCTGCAAAGGCGACGTCCTGCACATTGTATCGCAGGACGACGCGTATTGGTGAGTACTGTTCTGTAACGGAAATGCTCGCTTACGAAAGGAGAACGCTTAGGTGGCAGGCAAGGAAGGAATCCGACAGGAACATGCGCGCCGGATTAATACCCAGCAGAGCTTTGCAAGAGCGGCGTATTATATTAGAAAGGACATTTGACAAGGATAAAGAGAATGGTACGTGGTTTGATATCGGATGCCTTAATTCTATGTTTGTTAAAAAGATTGGGAGGATATTAAAGAATATTTCTAACAATGCTATTGAAATGTATCTATGTTATTATACAGGATGTCCGTGAAAAAAACTAAGAAAGTATGAAAAATTGAAAGATCTAATTTTATTAGATTTAAATCCAAAATATTTTGCGAAATTTCCTTCGCAAACGAGAAAACGAAAAATAATAAAGATACTTGTAAAATATTCGTCGCGCCACTGCACACAATATTATTGAATTCTTAGCATGTTGTTTGGTAGACAGTGTTATCTTGTAGTTTTTATAATATCGACAGCTGCTATTGGAGTGTATGCGAGTTTGGTTGGATGGATGTATTATATATACACATTTTGGATTTATATAATTTGTCTATATAGTTATACCTTTTCATTTTCAATACTTTTCCGTTTTATTTCAAAGACACCTTGCTTAAATTTCGATGTGCAAACATGCGATTTCTTAATTAGTATACATTTTTGTTTTCTTTTTTTCATGGGTACTCCTTATTTGTTTGTATCGGTCTAAGCTTTATCACAATCATTGACGACCGTCCTTAGGGTGGAGCGGCTGCTCCAGGCCCCGCGGTGAGGGGCCTTTTCACAATAAAATGTTCTTAGAATAAGATAATACGGACTAAAAATGAATTAGTTGAAACCTTCTCTTTTCAATAGTTTATATTGGATTTGTTTGTCTCTAAACATTTACATAAAGGCCCCGCAATACTATTTTGCACCAGACCTCGCTTTTGTTAAAGACGGCTCTGTAATCATTTCATGCAAAATTTCTGTGTTCTTTATGCGGAACTTTCCTTAAAATATGATTAACATCCGTGGAAAAGGAACCATTGCACATCGTTACATCTTCGATATATTTTAGTTCTTTTTCGTACTTTCTCTTAACGGAAATCTAGTGAGTCTGTTAACTAGGAAATTAATTACGGACATTTTTTTTTATGTTTTGCGCAATGTTATGGGCCAGCACTAATAAATCTATTAGAATTGGTTTCTTTTTAATAGATGTCTATTTCTGATTTATTGTTATTACGTGTAACTAAGATATCTAAAAAAAAGGAAGTCAATTGTTCACTTCCCCTATTCATACTGTGGGATCATTATACCTATATAAGAAGTTTCAATTTTCCGTATAAGCAATTTGGAAGTTGAAAATCGGTTTCGCTGCGGAATAATTTCAAGTCGGTAGCGAAAACGTTAAATACCGAAAGCGTTCTTAAACGTGTAGTAAGAATTATTCTTTAATGTCCATAACCTATTTCGTCTTTATAGAAAGAAAATGCAAATATAAATTTTAACTCCTATGTTATATTGAATATTTCTGTAGATATAATGTAAAATGCATGACTTCGATGGAAGTACAATATATTTACTTGAACCTATGCTTAGAATATTACAGGGTACCATGATTTTTGCATTATGAAATTGGATTTTTTTTTCTCCGAAGTTAAGTGTAATTTTTCTGTCCATTTTATTTGCAAGTATCTTAAAAATAACCTACTTATGCAATTTCGTTACATACTAAGATATACCGTTTTATTTAAATTTAAGAGTTTATCGGTTATTTTTAGAAATACCCTGTATCATCAATTAAACACCTTCATATGTAGTCATGTTAATTACATTTTTTGAAGGCATGATCTTGAAGGCTTGATGTAATGGCAGATTAAAAAGCTGTAGGATAAATACGCTAAAGCTGTTTGCACATGAAGATTTAATTAGATAAGTTCAGTAGTGCTAAACTGAATAAATTGCAAAATAAAACGAGTATGTATTCAGGACTACTCGAGTATTGTAATATCTGGGAGTGAGGTAGCTTCAAACATGATAAATTGTAGCTGGGTTATAGATCCTCTGTAAAACTTTAGTTTACCCTTGACAGTAGTATTATTTTCGATAATATTTCAACAAGTAGACGCAGTACATTCGGCAATAAAACATTTTCCCTTTTTGATCTCTTTCTTTGATATGTGATTCCTTACTTTTGGTTATACTTTTGTAATTTTTTGCAAGTTAAATGCAGACGAGTTAAAAAAAACAAATGACAATGCATTTCCACCTTTTTATACCACAAATCTAACGCTTTATTTGACCATATTCTTACTGTATTTATGCATGATACTAAAATTTTAAAAGATGCTCCACTGCAATACCCACTTGGTTGCGCACTACGTCACTCCGTAACCAATATTACAGTTAGGACCGGCAAGGAGTATGCGACTTCTCCAAAACGGTCTCCTTGTCTCATACTTCGACTAAAACATACCATGCAATTACAGCAATGTAACGCAACTGTTCTCAAAGCACCAATTTAATAGGTACTGATTTATTAAAATATTACTACACTACTAAAGTAGATACAAATTCTAGCGACCGTTAGCCATTATAAAATACGTAGTTAATACGCTCCGATAAATAAGAACTCACCAGCTTGAGAAACACGGAAGTAAATACAAAATAATCCAGCTTATTTGGCAGAATTCCATGGTCGATTGTATCGAATGCGAGTAATGATCATGAATACCGCAATTTTAGCTTATTGTCATGAGAAATTGCGTTTGAAATGGGCCGTCGCTTTCAATCAAATAAATACCGCGTTTGTAAATGACAGCAGCACTTGTTATCATAAGTTCATTATGTTTGCTCATGTACTATTATAAGTTGAATCGAAATTTGCATGGTTATTAAAATATATTCTTACATACATTATTACATTTTACTGCTGTTTTCTAGTAACTTTAGTACTAAAAAATCTTTATTTAACATCTTACAGTTGTCGGAATGTATAAAGACTGCGCGACACTGGTGTGTCGACATAATTTGGCAGCTATACGAATATGTTTTAGTTAAAAAAAAAACGATAATGGATTAAAGAAAATAATACTTATCCCGTAATGTGTTGATCACGGATTGGCGTCACCGCAACTTGCGTCTGAGCATACCTGTTCAATTGTAATGTCACGGTTTCCACATAAAATAGCATAGTTCCGGGTAGCGTATATGTACACTTTGCCGTATCTTACCTTCACCCGACTCTGTATTTACACGTAACATCACGTATTGCTATACGATACGCACACAGACTGAAAAAACTGAACGATTTTCTGCGACGTGTCATTACTAACGAGTTCCCGTGTGGCCGTAGGGCTGTGCTCTGTTTCAGCTTTGCCTGTGTTATCCTGCAGCCAGTCCCCGAAATCCCCTCGTTGCATATCCAAACCTAAAACTAAAAAAATTATGTATGACACAGCGGAAAACGACGACTTCGATCGCGAACACATCGCGACGTACGAGGAGGTCGCCAAGTTGTATCCTAGGCCGGGTATCTACAGGCCTATCGTCCTGATCGGCGCTCCCGGCGTCGGCCGTAACGAACTGAAGAGGAGGCTCATCGATACGGATCCGGAAAAGTACAAGACTCCGATACCGTGTAAGTGCATAACTTAAAACGGTTTCTTTATTAAATATATTTGCTAAACTAAACCAGGGGTTTTCAAACTTCTTAGCCTAAAGATCAGAAAACCTCCTCTATGTAGTAATTTTTATGTTATTGACTGCTTCTACACACTTAAATGATTGATTATTAAATAAGAATATCTAACAACATGTAGTAACCACACTCATTGTACACTTAATTTTGCTCTACACTTTACAGATACGAGCAGATCAATGAAACCGGGTGAGGTTGACGGTAAAGAGTATTTCTTCGTCACTCGCGAGCAGATGGAAGAGGATGTCGACGCTGGTAAATTCATTGAATTCGGTGAATACAAGGGCAACCTTTATGGCACTTCCGCCGACAGTGTCAAGTCGATTGTCAACTCGGGTCACGTTTGCATTCTCAATCCGCACTACCAAGCGTTAAAGATGTTGAGAATACCACAACTAAAGCCTTATATAATTTACATTAAGCCGCCTCCAATGGACGTGCTGAAGCAGACAAGAACGGCGCTCAATGCCAAGTCCACCTTTGATGCGAATAGTTCCAGAGGATTTACGGTAATGGTATTTGACGTATTATGATGATTGCATAGTTAGCAGGGATTTATGTAGGGTGTCCTAATACTTGAGTAAATTATCCTAAGGGATGATACTTTTAGGTAAATAAAAACCACTTCTATAAAAACTATACACATAACCTTTATAACAAATTATCTTACGCAAGGTGAACTGTCAATAATCGTAGCGAATACACAATAGACATGGATTAATACCTCTGTGCCACCACACCGCAGATGTTAGTCTTGTTTTCTATTTTTATTGTTTTTTTTTACAACGTGATTAAAAGAGACTGATTAAGTTGCCACTTTGGAAGTAGATATTTTTAGATCGTTAGGCAAGGACGGTTTCTCCATAAGGTCGCAAGGCTGCATCTAATCACAGTGCATTTTATAATCGTTGTTTGTACTTTAGATCTTTCTTATTTTTTACATTTTTTGCACGTTTACTGTAAAAGAAAATTTCTGCATGTAAATTCTCAACGTTCTATAGAAATAGGCATGGCCTCACTTCGTCCAGACGTTACGTCAGAGATCTCGCGCCATGCTGCTGCAATGGGTGTGCACGCGGGTGAATAGTTACAGTTTTCAACAGGTAAGGAGCAGGTGCAACAGGTATGGAGCAGGTAAGCTGTTCATCTGCGCGCGCACCCATCGTAGCAGCGTGGCACCATACCTACTTATAGACCAACTAGTGTCTCTAGAACTTTAGAATAAAATGATCACACCTAATTTCTTTTTTACTATAAAGCTTGTATAAATTTCTTTAATAGAAGGACACCACCTTATATAATTTGAATTTGCCAAATATGTTTCAGCAACATCTGAATTAAGAACTTGTAATATCACATCGATTAAAATTAGTATGATAGAAAATCACTTATTGTTTTTGTATCAGGATGAAGAATTCAACGATATGATCAAGTCCGCCGCAAGGATAGAATTCTTGTACGAGCATTTGTTCGACGAGCAGATTGTGAATGCCGATCTAGCCTTAGCTTTCGGTCAACTTCTAGCGTCTGCGAACCGTTTAGAAACTGAGCCACTTTGGGTGCCTGCGTCGTGGGTCCAGTAGTTTGTTATTAACTTAATGTTGATATGTATTAAGAAAGAAAAAAACAAAAATCCGAAAAAAAAAAACGTCAAAATACCTTATTTTTATTATTATGGAGGCTAATGTTGTTAAAAGATTTTATTGGTATTTGATAAAGGAAGAAAATTATTGCATATATTCTATCAGAAAACGAATCGCCCAATGTTTCATCCAAAGTTTCGATATTTTGTCCAGCCTTCCAAACGAAAAGCAACAAAGAATTTAAGACTTCAAAATAGTTAACATTTTTGAAAGGATTATATATGGTTTAAATTGTAATTAATGGTTAGCATTTTCCAATGCTACACACAATATAGTAAAACATATTTTTCCAAGTCCCACTTAACAGTATTTGCAACATGAGAAATCTCTACTTATTATTGCAAATTTGAAAATCGAAACAATTCATATTCATCTTTATTTATTAAAACGTTTAAATAACAGTGTTATAGCTATAATTTACTAATTAAAAGCCAAATTTTATAAAAGATGTATGTATGTAGAGGGTGTCCACCTAATTCATGGATAAAAACTATAACTTCTTCCCTGAGCAATCAATAAAGGAATGATTTAGATAAATAGGTTTCTGTGATAAATCCGACGTAATATAAACTTATATTTAAATGCAGAGGATGTTTTTGAATGTAAATTTAGAAAAAAAATCAAAGTTTCAAAGTCACCAACTTGAGTACAAGCCAATTTTTTCAACCGTGTCCAGTTATAATAACTGTTAAATTTAACGAAAATTACATGTGTGTAGAAATTTCTATTTTATGTTGTTATTCGAACAGCCATATTAACAATATCTTCTACTGGAAACAAAATTAAAATTTGTATTGTAAAAGTCCCTACTATGAAAAAAGTATAATATAATTCAGTTTTTTTTATTTTTCGGCAGTATATCGATAGTTTTTTACACCAGCTAGCTTCTAGAGCAGAGAGTGTTCCTGATCTTTTGAGCTCAGTAGTCATAAAAAGGAGCAAAAAAAAAATAACGATAGTCGTGTGTACCTTATAAAAATAGGGATTAATTTATCTACATATTATAGGTGCTTATGTGAATGTACTGGATAAATTTGAACGTCGCGGTGTAGTAATTTTTGACCGCAGCAAGGTACTTCGAACTACCAACACTCGATTTATCAGGACTTGATTCTTCTTAACTGTCTGCATTTCTAAAAAGAATGTGAGGGTTAAACGTTATTAACGTTGTTTAAAATGTAAAGTTGAATGACAACTACTTCCGAAAATTTACCGTTTGTCGACCTTAGTTTTTCTGCCACTTTGAAATAGTATGGATTCCTTTTTTTATCACTACACATATATTTCTCTTACGTGTAACTTTGAAAAGATAATCATCAATAAGTTAGTATGATTGTAGGCAACCAGTCATACACTCATTAAACGAACGAGAACACGGAGTTCCTAGCAATACCTGTTACCAGTGCTACCGCCGATCTCTCTTAATGCAAATAAAATAACTATTCTGCAAATTCATTATTTTGTTTTAACGAATAATTAAGATAAACAAAATAACATAACACAAATGAAATCTAATTTTATAATAAGTTTTCGAATTGTCCTCCTTATCTTTCAAACCAATAAGCAAGGCGATCTTGAAAGCAACGCAAGGTATTCCGAATAAATTGTTGGTTTATTCCATCACATTCAATATGTGTACGGTCTTTCAGTTGGTCCAAGTTACGTATTTGCATGTTATAAATTTTATTTTTCAGATAACCCCAAAGAAAGAAATCATTTGCAGATAAATCGCCTGATTTTGGGGGCCATGATATGGGGCCAAATCTGCCAATTTACCGTCTTTGAAATGCGTCATTCAAAAAATTCTTAATGGCGTTTGTTGTGATGTAGGCCTATCCATTTGGAAACCCAGAATACTAGAAACTACAATACTCAGTATCTCAATTGATGCAATGATTGATCTTGCAACAGATTTAACTATCTTGCTGCAGTGAGATTACCGTCAATAAAAAAGCCAGCCAATAAGTAGATTGGTTATTATTCCAATCTAGACATTGACTTTTTGAGGGTACTGTGTACGAGTTAGGTTTCTGAGCATGAGGATTTGTACGGGACCAATATCTAACAGATTAATGAAAAGGGAATTTTGTATTTTTCAATGGATAAATGTAGGATAGCATATTGTCTTCTTCAAAAAGTTCTTTATGGCTTAACATCTTGAGTGACATATTTGAAGTGGTGGTTTTTGTACACCGAATCTTACGATATTCCAAAATGCTTGACTAGATCTAAAAGCGATCCTACAGACCGTTCCTCTACATAACATAGGATATTCAACTTCATATCTTCTGTTAAAACGTGACTGGCTTTATTTCTTATTTTGTGGGAATTTAGAAGGCAACCTTCTTTCTTGAATTTGTTAAAAATGTTTAGAATTTTTATCGCACAAGGTATACGCCTGTTAGCATAATTAATTGAAAACATGTCTCTAGTACCACATTATCATTGCCACCTTTTCATCTTTGTTGTTCTTACACATTATTTAAATTATGTTATCGACGTTTCGATAAAATGTGTTTAATTTAAGATTTATGTAGGAATAGAAAATCAGATATATATTTTTTTCTCCAAGGCAACCTAATTTAATAGCTAATCTATAGGTAAATCCTTCAAGGTGCATAACTGGTTGCTTACCATGCGTCCAATGCATTGACAATTATCTTTTTAAAGTTACGCTTAGGAAAAATGTGTGTAATGATAAAAAAGGAACCGGTATAACAGTAATGTGTAACATTCTCAGAAGCGGTTTGTCTTCAATTTGTATGGTTTACATCTCGCTCTCTATCATATTTTAGATGTATTTTTTTTTTGTATATATGTAACTTAATTTATTATTAATAATATGTATAAATTACTATAACAAGAAATTCGGACATACTGTTAGAAAGTTCAATAAAAAATTAATGAGACGATATTTCACTACAATCATAAGTAATTCCATTAATTTCAATGTTCTTGAAAGCTACGCTAGATAGGTAAAGGGAATGTTCAAAGAAATTCACATGAAATGAAGAGAGGCATCTAAATCCATGGAAAGAACCATAAATTCGTAATTTTTATGTTTACCTCTAAATAATGTTTATCTGAACATTTCCCTAAATTGCTCAAGGAAGAATTATTCTCCATTTAATTGGTGGGTACGTATAAAATATAAAAGAAAAATATTGCCTACACCATTAGCTTATCGCTAAATCGTTGATTTGAATATTATATAATAAGAATACGATGTATAAAACTTAGTGATAATAATATAATACTTAGGGAATAAGAGCAAATTGATGAAGTCGAAGTATGATATAGAGAAAGTTACGGTAATTCACGTTATAAAATGTGTCCTTTCAAGTAATACAATTGTTGCCCTAACATCTTCTCACAACCTTTTCTATCAATCTTACCAAGTGGTTATGTGAGATATGCAACCTAACTAGCACCTTTTGTCATCGTGTAAACACCATTGCAGGAAATTTAAAGCCTTAGTTCAGTTCATTCAATATAAATGTCGTTATGCTCTTATGGATAACGTCAAAGAATTAAAACATTTAGCTTTCTCTATTAAGTGAATATATCGCATGCGAATAATTTCGTTTTAAATTTTATATTCTGAGAAATTATTATTGTATAAAGTACACATAGGTAACGTGAGTTATCATCGTATCCATAAATTAAAAAAAAAAGAAGGAGATAGATTGAAAAATAAAATAAAAATAAAGGGTGTATATTGTTACTTTTTAGCAAAAACGACCTGTTTAGATGTGTCCACTGCCATTTCTTATAAATGATGTTGAATTAGTTCTAAATTGATGTGTTACTGCTACAGCAATATTTTGTTCCACTTTCCTTTCGATATTTGTCTTCTACAGATCTAAATAATTTTGTGTTGAATATTGTAGGTACCTAAATTTGTACATTTGGTTTTTTAAAAAATGTCATTGATGGTATTTGTATAAGAATATATCCTTTGACATGGCTAATCTGTTCAAAATTAATAGAAATTCATTGATTAATATGAGATAGACCATCAACCATCGAATCTTTTTTATTCTACGTATATGAAAGGTTTGTTTTAGAAGAAAAAACGCCAAACATATTAGAATTCTATAGTTGCAGCTTTAACGTCATTGATTTTCCAAAGAAACAATGTGTTCATGAAATATAAATCCTACTAGGTCCCGTGGTCTAGTTCGTTTGCCCAGTAAACGAAAGCACAAAGGTTCAAATCCTACTGAGATCGACATTTTTTCCGAAAAATTTCAAAAACGTTGGTAATTACAAGGAAATTATAATTTATCGTTAAAAATACATACTACCACAAAGGTGTGTTTTGGGTTACACCGGCCTACATAATCAAATAGCATCTGCATCTGAATGGGCATTTTTCAGGTTTTTAGGCTTTCGATACGGATGGCTTATTTGCGGTATTATTGAAATGAATTGGTTTAGTGGCGTAAAGGAAAGAAAAAGGTTAGATTTAAAACAGATAATAAAAAGTGGAATATTTAATATTATTTCTTTGTACGTGGTATCTACTGCTTGGCTCCAAAAGTATTTACCACCACCTAGTTTCATAAAAACAGAAACAAAATAAAAATACAAATGCAAAATCATTTTTAAATGTAATTTATTAATAAAATTTTATATTCTGTTGCACCATCCTTAGCTTTTATATAGCTTATAGCCTTTCTGGCATACTACCCACAAGATTGTAGCAAATGTCGCAGCATACGTACACTTTACCAATTCCGGGGGAGAAGATCGATCCTCAAACTATTTAACTACCACTACCGTATTTTACTGTGAGTGTTATACAATTGTGGTGAAAAGGTTCTCCTTTGCAAATTCAGGACCAGGTTGAGCGAAGATCTGTATCAAAAGTGAATAAATTGCTCCAATGTTTCAAAATAAAAAAAAAATACTATAATAAAATAAATCCACTATGATGCTGCTGTGTTTAGAATTTATGATAAACATTATTTCTAGTTTGCCTCTGTTAGGTTCATCAGATCAAAGAATTTTACTCCAGTCTTCAACCGACCAATATGCGTATTGTTTTGTCCACGATAACTATTTTTGTTTGCGTACCTCGTTTAAAAGGGGTTTATGTCGGGCCTTACAGGTACGTAGACTTACTGGTACGAGTCGCTTTCTTACTATACGAGCCAAAACCGCGATTCCGTAGCACCCTAACAATTCACTAGAAAGATCCTTAGACGATTTTGTCCGACTTGGCAACGCTGATCTTTCCAATATTCGATCTTTTCTTGTGGATGTTACACGTTTTCGTTCACTTCGTTTAGATCTGTAGGCTCCAGGATCTCGATAACGTTGCACTCTATTCCTTACTGTGCCTCGTGAAAATTTCTTCTTATGCGAACTTAGAACTATCTGACCACGTATAGCTTCTGTGAGTGGCAAATATTTATGGCCTAGCCTCTATGTACAACGTCACTATTTTTCTTTCGTAGTCACAGTCTATAGTCAGTAACTCATTTTTGGGTGACGTCCAAATGGTAAATGATTGATCCTTTCTACCACGAATATAAAGACAGTAAAATACTTTTGATTAATGAAACACATTGGCAAGTCATCGGTACTGTCAATCTATGTATCTACCGGTGAATTTTGAAAAGTACCCAATCTGTGCCAGTTGGTAGAATTTTGTACTTTGCGTGCTATTTCTTATAACTATTACGTCAAATTTATGAAATGTCTTTCTTCAGTTTCCATTATTAACCTAAGGTTATTTAAATTCTATTTTTTAATTTGGAGTGTTTTTTAATTAAACCGCCAAAAAGTAGGCTAGCTATTGGTCAGTTTTTGGCAAAAATTACATTAGCGTTAGTTGATTTACCGGCCGCCATATTGTTACAACTCATTGACGTTTAGATCGTGTATTTTTCTCATTGCTCTCCCTAAATTTGCATTGAAGTAATAATTACGTAATTACAACTTACATAAAATCCTAGCTTGGTTTAAAACTGCTGTCACAAAGTAGCTTTGAAGAATTTACTGTTGGAACATTAATCGGCTCAAGTCACATTCGCCACTGATGATCTTAGTTTGCGTGGTCTATGTTCACATTACGACTAGGTGATATGTATTTTTGAAATTGAGAAAATATTTCCTGCCAATCCTTGAATTCCAGAAATATATGCTGCATTCAGCGAGTCACGGAATTGGCTATCCGAGCTCCAGTAATTCTAGCCATGCCCTGAATGCTCATTGCGGCCCTAACCAAATACATGTACTGCTCATACGTTAATAACTATCGATCATGGTTTGAACCACTTCACGTCACTTAGTACTAGCGTATACTGCTGTCATTTAAATTTAAACTATAGAACTAATGTGTTTGGTTCTTTCTTCTTGTTCGTTTTGCAACTAAACAAGTAATACATATAGATATTAATAATGACACAAGAAACCTGTTAATTACACCTAAAATAAGTAAATATAATCACTATATACAATAAGGTAAATATAATCTACAGCATAAAGTAATAGTTATTAGCTTCTATAGTTTATTCGAAAAAAAAGACAAAATTCTGAACAGATCCCTAGCCCAAATTACAACCTAAAAATGAATGAAATTAATTTTGCGCGGTAAACTTAAATTTGAAAATCTGTACCAAATAAAATTGTATATGGATTCTTCAGATATAATTCTGCAATTAAGGTAGCAGAATGGTAAATGTAGTAGTTATAATATACTTGAAAGGCAATAGCTACAGAATCGTAATTTCAGTATAACTAAGGTTCTGTATATTTGCATATTACTTACATAATCAATTAATTTTGAAAGTAAAGCTCTGAGAAGA
Source organism: Trypoxylus dichotomus (assembly GCA_023509865.1). Lineage (NCBI taxonomy): Eukaryota > Metazoa > Arthropoda > Insecta > Coleoptera > Scarabaeidae > Trypoxylus > Trypoxylus dichotomus. The sequence goes on along the minus strand of CM042074.1, from coordinate 85,610,695 downwards.
ACTAACCTATAGCGCAAAATAACTATGTTAATATAATAATGATAAACAAAACCGCTGAAACGCAAACGTGATATAAACAATGTTAAGGATGTCAAAATCTTTGACAATTTACAGCGAAGAGGGAATATTGTATGGTGTGATCTCGCCTTGCTATTAACCAATAAGAAATAACTTCCTTGAGTCTGTTGGGAAATTTGTCTCTCTCTTTTTGGAATATATGAAGGAAGAAATTTTATACCAAATGTGTGGTCGCCGATTTGCACGCAGAACACGAATACGTATTACATTTTTTACCAAAAATTAGTATTGCATGTATATAAACAATATGTAAAATTTATTCAGCGAGTCTTTAAAGCATTGAACATTAATAGACTAACACCGCAGAAAATGTTTAACAATCACCAATAAGATAGGTTTCGCAGGTTGGTAAAAGCTGCTGATAACAAAATCTATTTTATTAATGTACAGTTGAAATGACCATCTTTTTGTTTAGCATTTTTATATGATCCGTGCAAAATATATTCATTGTTATTACTTACGAAAACAATAAATAAAATGTAGTTATAGCTATGCGGGACAATAAGAAACGCGGACAGACTAGCAACTAACCGTCACGAAGTACATATATACGTACTTGTAATTTTGTAATACAAGCCTCTTGTTTTACGAATATTAATTATAGAATGGTTTTATTTCACGTCGTGTGCACTGGTACAGCAAATTTAATAAAGGTAATTATCAATTAACTAATATTGCTCGAGTTTCTTTGATTATACTAATTTTATCTGATAGCCAGTGTTTTCCTTCTTTATAAGGTTTACTGCTTGCATACTGTATGAAAAAAGTATCTAATTGCAAACAATGTTAATATTGATATTCGAATAGAATTATTGTAAAAGTAGACATTTTAGGATTGATGATCGATTTCATTTAATGGCTGCAAAGAAAAAGTAAACTGAAACGTTTCTTCTTAAAACTACGCAATAGAAAATTACTCACGTTGTTATATTATATTCTATATTTTAATTCGGAGGAAGGTTTTCATATTGAAGCGCGAAAAAGTAGGCTAGTTATTGGTTAGTTTTCAACAAAAATTGATACATTGTCCACCTGCCCTAATTAATTACGTAACTACAAGTTATGTAAAATCCCAGCCAGTTTTAAAACTGCCGCCAAAAAGTAACATTGAAAAATTCCATTGCGCAAACGCGTCTTTTATTACTCTTCCAAATTAAAAAAATAGAGTATAAATATGGTTTGTAAGTATATCTCCCAGGGGGATTAGATTTTTCGTCACTGGTCTGGCGCCACGCTGCTGTGATGGGTGTGCGCGGGAAAACAGCTTAGTTTAGCGTAGCGTCTGGCTCCGGTAGGGGTACTATGGCTATTGTTGGTCACTTGGTGTTTTTTCAGATACATTTAGCGCATTTTAAAATAGATAGAAAGCAATATTTCTTTTTCAGTCGCCATTTAACTGATATCGGACCCAAGTATTGTGTAATAATCAAAATTTTAAAATGAATGTTGAAAATATCCTTCATTAATTTTTACCCACTATAAAAGCAAAGAGATATGTTATATAAATGTTATAGTGACGTTATCTATCATTATATGTAATGTTTAGTGGTTAATTTGACAGTATTAGATACGTTACAACTGTTCTAAGTTAGCCATTAAAACGTTACGATGGCATATTGTTAGACAAAGAAACCTTATATAATTAGTAATGTTAGGGGTTCTCAAGCAAACATTTTTAAATTTCGCGGGGAATTGGTAGCTCCGACATTAAATGTATACCAACTTAGATCGCCAGCGAAATTTAACGATGTCTACTTAGGATAAATTGATGTAACGTCATAGCGCTATTTTGTTAAGGTTCATTATGCAAACAAACAAACAAATAAAATAATTCCGTAGGGAAGAGATAATATTACCAACTGTCTTAATTGTTTAAGAAATCTTATTATGTGTAATCTTTAATTGAGGAAATAACGTATGAAGCACAATTGTCCTTGACGGAAGTAAGTACATCAAAATGGCGATTTTCACGAGATTCTCGCACTTCCTCGTGGAACATCCGGTGTATGTAGTTGAAAATTTTCACGGGTTTAATGTGACTGCGTTTTTTTTCTCGCATAGAAATGCTTGTCCTAAAAGGGACCGGTGTTACATTTTAGTAGCGCATGAAGATGGTAAATGAGATTTTACTAAAACGTGCCATCAATCCTTTTCAGAACAGAAGCATTTCTACGTGGAAAGAAGCCAATCGGTAGTAGAAAAACTAGTTAAGGCCACTAAAAGATGTTGCTTGTCACAACTAAATATTGGTTAACCTGTTGAAATAACGTTTCACGTTTAGTAAGCACTTGCTGACTTCGTGTCCTGTGACAATAATTTCTTACCTTGTATAATTAAAAAAAATTAAATGTATTTTCTTTGGAAACTTCTTATCTTAAAGAAGAATAAGTCTTTCGGTTAACCCTTTTGAATTATACTTTAATTATACTAAAAATTCAGATGAACTTGTCATTGATAAAATGATAAGTTATCATCTTATCAATGTGTGACCACTACTACTTTGCTTAGGGTGCGGACTGTACACGGGACACTTTGGCTAAACAGCTCGGTGGTCCACTGGCAAGAAGGTCTGCACTTGAATTTAGCAACTCGGATGTACGTTTGAAACCAACCTCAGTCAAATAGTGTCAGTACTTATTGGAACGATTCAATATGCTCCCGAATCATTATTCGCCATAGGTGTCACCCATTACGGCCAGGGGGTGCAGTAACAAGGATATGGAACACTACAGACACTTTCCTATACTTTGAGGCTCCTAAGATTATGACACGCTATAATAGCTTATAACCTCGTTGGCCCGCTCATCATCGTCCAACAATAGTTTTTGGTTTCTGGCTATGTTTAATAATATCAGTGGAATTGATAGAGAAACGAAACACCGTAGTTTCATGTGAGTATTGTGATGATAACCCCAGCTTCAGCAATCGCGTTCCGCATACATTATAATTTTGAGGACTCCTATACATTTGGGATCAGATTAGTACTTCTGAATTATGGTACGCACCATCAATTGGTAAAAGCGGTTGAAGACAAATTAACTTTAAACTACCTGATTTTCCAGTTTTATTGAAGACCTTTGCCTCAAGTACAAATAATCTCATAACAAGTGTTGTAACTATTAGCTTAGTAGGGGGTTATTACGCATAACAGATTAAGAACCAGTACATCGTAGATGAAGTGATTACGTAATTAAAGTTACATACGCGAATACCAAAGGCGCTATTACATTACAATACTTTCAAAGCCTCTAAGTAACGTCACAATATAATTGCAAGTATTACCTACCGAAAATTCAAACAGATGCGTTAGATTTCAAGACCTGAAATATGTGGTTATAATGATTTTAATATTTTGTCTATTACGCAATACAATAATAATTTTACATTCTATTAACATGCTATCATCGGGCTTTGGTGAAGTACAAATAGCAGATGTACTCAATCATCTATCAACATTCATTCGAGTGTTATACCGTGCCAATTGTAAATTATGTATGTGAGTATTTAAGCAGTAAATACGATGTACAACCTTTTTCGTAAGGAGTATATAATAGTACGTATTGTACAATGATATATTCTCATTCATTTTTAATATTAGTTCTTAATTTATGTAAATATAGGCTAATTACATTAAATAAAGAATTCTGATTTCTGAACTTGTCCTTTCGTTTGATTCGCGGTATAAGTACACAGTGCCAACACTTCAACAACAGAGATCACAATAGGTTTTCATAGGACATTTTGTTTGACCTTGAGTGTCCGCCATTTTCCAAAATTAATCCCAATTGAAGATGATTCAATGACATTTCTAACTTGGATTAGAAAATTATCTGAACAATGTTCTGATATAAATTTCTTTCCAAAATCAAAAGATTATATAAATATGTTCTTCAAAAAAAGTAATTGTTGATCAATCTTGTAATACATCAAAATGTACAAAATGTAATACTAACACAAAAATAATTCAGAAAGGTGATTTAGAGAATCTTTTAATAGAATTTACAGAGTGATTTTATATGTTTGAGGACAGTTTAAATTTCGCGCGGTGGATTCTAGGGGATTTGACATGTTAAGAGCGGCCATTGTGAGTATCGGTCCTGTCAACTGCCTGTGCGGCACGTTATTTATATTCATTTTATTCGTTATTATTTGCTTCATTTTTACTTGTAATCTGTTCTACTTAGAGCTACTGTTTATCACAGTTATTTTCCATTTTGCTTAGAAAATCAATATGAAATTGATTTTTTGAAGATCTGTTGTCAATATTTTATCACCCATCCAAAATCTATTTGCTATGCTACTGGTTACGAATTCAAAACCAAATCGCCAACGTGACAAAAATTTAGCAAGGCGCGAAATTTAAAATGTTAAACTGTAAACATTTAGATTAGTACATCACTTGATAAAGGTGTAAAAAATTTAGCATATGTAAGCAATTGTTATTGTTCACAGTGTAAATCAAAACAAGAAACTAATAATATAGAATATCAAACAATTACAGATATTTTAAAAATAACTGCAGTTGACTATTTAAAATTTGATAATATTTTAGAACGTCAAAAGGAAGATTTACATTTAGTATTGCGGAAAGATGTATAAACATATGAGTGGGTTGATTCATATGAAAAATTTAATGAACAATTACCATTAAATTTGGAATAGATTAGGGAATTTTTGCTCAGCAACTATGGTTAACAGGTTATAACCATAAAAGCACAATGATGTAGTTTTTTATAATCAGGAAATTTCAAAGAATTTTAGGTAAGAAACTTCTTCAAATATAGAATATTTTCAGGATTTGTGTATGGTATTTTATAGTCTGTGTTTGACGAGTGGCTACTTAGACAATAACGATATTTACGGATTGCTGCATAGAGCTTAAGGTCACATAAAGTATAGCTATAGCTATAAGATACATACCTCCTCTCTTTCAGTCAGACGCACTGTTATCATTGCCGGTATTTATTTCCTGAAATGTTTATGTAATCGTTTGTTGTGATTGTGTTCAATGCCTTAATTACTTATATTTTATTAGATGTAGAATAGAATAACAAATAATAATATTGCGTTATGAATTAAAGTGAAAAAAAATCAAGATTACGCATCGCTACGTATGACTAATTGTTAGATTGGTTGCCTACCTCCAGCATCGCTTCGATTCGCATTTAAAAATTAACAAAGTGTACATCCAATATGATATATTATGAAATCGTTCATTCATAAATATCTGGTCTAGTACCGGTGGGGTGCTACTACTCAGATAACTAGTGTCTGTAACTGTAGTTATAATGAGACCTTAAAGTTAGAGACATAAACTTCGAAAGAATTTAATTGCAGACAAAACACTTAAAAATGGTAAAAAATAAAAGGCTTGGTCAAATCACGCTCAAAATTCTGTCTGCTTGTGGTATTGAAGCTAAATACCTGAGGAAAGCGCAATGGAATTTCCATATTCAATATTTTTTAGTACTTATGAGATTTATATTTAAAACAGGCATTACCGTGAATTTTAATAAAAACGAACATAAATCTTTACAGTCCATAGTCATTTATTTTAAGATAACTGAAGTCATACGTATAAATAAAATACAAACACTAGTAATAATTAATTAAATCTAATTTTAATAAATACTGTTTAAAAGCTTGGTCGAAATCCTCTTCTACCTCTAAATCCTCCACGGAAACCACCGAAGCCGCCTCTACCGCTACCCCTTCCTCCAAAACCACCACCCCCTCTGTAACCGCCATAGCTGCCGGCACCGGCGCCATAACCTCCGTAACCTGTACTGTGTCCGCCATATCCGTCGGTTCTGGACATTTTCGCAGGAGGGCCGTCCAGGCTGTTTCCTAAGGTATGCCCTCTGGGTGGGCGTTTGGAATCCAGCCGCGATCTCATTTGTCTCTCTATTCCGAAATTACCGGCGTGCAATTTGCATAGGTCTTTGATAACGGACACCAGCTGCAAGTACGAATAGGTTTATACATTAACTTTAGTGAAATTACCTGTAGTCAATTCATGTTAAGACCAAAGCGTTTCCTTGAACATGAAATTTATGTTGAATGTCGCTGACTGTTATATTTTGCCTATCATTTGATATTTTCTCGAGCTATTCGTTATTTTATTAGTATTTGTTTAGCATATTGCGTTGTCAGAAGTTTCTTAATGCAATATTTTACAAGACGAGATGTTTTACGATCAATTATAAATATAAAATCACTTTAGTTGAGTACTATTGGAATTAATATTAATTAATTAATATTTCTGGCATGGCTGAAGGAGGGACAGCTCGCGGAGGTGATAACCAGGTCGCAGGACCATCAAAATTCGTTCAACAAAACACATTACCAGTGAGCAAAGGCTACTGACGTAATTTGTACTTGTATTTGAAACAAAACAATTTCAAGTCTAAGATTAAATTAACCATGAAGCAGCTAGTGCTAGGTGAAGGAACTGTATGGAATATCGTGAAAGAATTCGAATCTACAGGAATTGTAAGTTCATCTCCAAAGAAACGTGATGCTTTGAATGATGCTGAAAAGTCTACAATTCGAAGACATGCACGTACTGTTAGTGCTAGGAACAAAAATACTGAAAGCTCACGAATATGCACGGAAAGCGCTGGAAGATTCGAGAATGTATTTGCTGGTTACTATGTGGAGTCACTCCCGGTTTGGGACATAGAGGGCGCAGTCACTCCCGAATTTGTGCAGGCACATCTAGTGGCAATCGTAGAGTCCTGCTGCACCTGGGGTCTCAAGATCAATCCGAGGAAGACGCAAGCGATTGCGTTCATTCGGACGCATCGGAGGTTGCTAAAGAATGGTCCTTGATAAACGGCTTTCTTTTCCAAACATATGAGAAGAGTAAGGACAAAGGCAATCGGCAGAATATCCGAGCTATCCTCTCTCCTATCCAACCCAGTCCTTTATCCAAAAACGGGCATAATGTTGTATAAATTATACATTCACCCCATACTGCCAGCCCCGCATGGGTCACGGTTGCATCCAGCCGCACCCAATTCCTCGTGAGAGTATAAAACCGCTGTCCGCAGATAGTACTCCACGTCCATCGTAGAACGGCACTAGCCGCGCTGAAAGCCATATCCGACTGAGAAGATCTAGAAGAGTTCCTAAACAAGCTGAATAGGGGTTCCTTTGAGAAAATCCTCGCCCAACGCTAAAGATCGCGATCACATAGAAGATATGTGGAGCAATTAAACACAGGACAGTAACTGAATCTCTCAGGGAACTGTAACCTATCGCGGAGTATCACTCTTCTCAAAAACCCTACCGATCCTAATACTTTTTCTGTTTTAGGTAAAAAAAAACGAGTAAGTCCATGGAAGACTTCGAGGACGTAAGAAGATATCCAGATGCCCCCAGAAAGTTCCAGGACGGAAGATACCGGAAGAAAATGAACCCAAGAAGGCCAGTCAGTCAAGGTCAGTTACGAACGCCGTGCTGAACGTGTCGTTAGATTTAGGGTGGGCTGGAGGCTTAACTTCTTTGAAAGAAATAGTTCACAAATTGGGTTTCAGATTTCGTAAAACACAGAATAACAGGCAGTTATTAATTGGAAGACAGAAAATAAGAGAAGAACGTATAGGTGTAACACATTTCCCAAATCAAAATCGTCCGTCACACAATATCGTAAACTTGGAGCGATCAGACAAATAAGGAATTACTTTCAAACAAATCAAAAGGGGACCGTTTAATTATCATAAGTGCAGGGGGCAGCAAAGAATTTTTACCGAATCGTCTTAGCAAGAGCGGTGACCATCACAATGAAATGAACTCTAACGACTACAAAGATGGATAAAAGAAAAACTGATTCTCAACTTGCCACCTCAGTCTGTTGTAATTGATAAGGCGCCATACCACAACGTTCAAATTAAATAAAGCACCTGATAGTTCTTCATGTAAATGCAATATTATGAACTTTACTCATACTTATTTATGTGTTAGCTTTTACTAGGGTAAAAATAAGCTTTTCACAATCGATGTTGAAACCAGAATTATACCAACTAGTTAAATACTATAAGGGTAACCATATCCGATATAAGTTTGATGGATTATTTACTGAAAGAGGTCATACTGTGTTGAGATTATCACCCTATCATCCAGATCTAAATCCTATCGAACTCAGCTGGGCAACAGTAAAGGGAAATGTAGCAAAACGAAACATTACTTTTAAATTGAACGATACGTGGAAGTTGGCTGAGCATAAATTTGCTGCCGTTATGTCAGAAGACTCGAAGCAAGATCTAAACATGTCATTGCAGTAGAAAAGAAGTACATAGAAGAAGAGAAATACTAACCGACGTAGTAGCAGAAGAGGTAATTTTAAATCCTAATGAAGTGGCGACACCAACTGGGAATCGGACGACGATGAATAGTTTTTTATATGCCTTTATGATAATACTACTATAATCAAATGTTTCTAGTTGACAACTATCGTCTATACATGAATTTTCAAATAAATATTTATAATAACAATGTTACTAAAGCACCGTTTACGTCAATGTTTTCAATAAAATGTTAATATCGCATTTATTTTAATTATTTAAATTTTTAGCTACCTATATCGCAAATCTTGTGCTACGTCTATAATTACAGTAACTAATGCTTTCTCATTCACAGCCCTCGCCCGAATACACGATCTGAATCTGCCAGCTTTCGCTATCCTACAGCAATTTACTTGTACTTTGGTCAAGTTTACCTCAATAACATTAGCAACCTACCAAATATTCTAATTTCCCCCATTCACATTTTTCCAAATATCGATAGTTGTAATTCCTAACCCGTCGTCTAAGTCAAATATATGTATATACCTTTATCTGACTTACCTGTTGATCGGACGGAGACAACTCTAACACCTGTTCCGGTTCTTTAGCGGCTCTAATCACGAGATTCTCGAGAGCTGGCCGTAAGGCTACTATATCGGCCGCAGCTGCAGGATCCATATTCAAATTGATCCAATTATCTAGCCGGATGACTCCGTCGACCCAGTCGACTTTCCGGCATCCAAAGAGTAGCAGATGAATCGGGGTGACCATCGACATCTGCTTGCAAGATACTGCTCGTGTTCTTATCTTCTCGCCGAAGACGAAGAAAGGAAATGGGAATGTTTGCTCTAAATTGCTGCAGTTCACTGAAGTTTTGTGTATGAGAGCGGCCTTGCTTTCTGTTGTCAAAACCTGAAAAGAAGTTGAAGATCAAGATTGCTAATGTGAGATTAAATTATCGAAATCGAAAGGAAGTGATAAATGCGCCATCTTTTTGGGTTATCAATATTTTCTGATTTCTCTATATATATATATATGTTTGCCCAACAAATGTAAGAGGATAAAAAATAGATAAAAAGACATATACAAGCGACTAAAATGAATAATTAGAAGTAGAGACCGGATTGTATGTAAAGTGCAAAACTTTAATTATTTAATTAACGGTAATTAACTTTAATAAGTGTAATACATCTACATATAGACGTAAAATATAATAAATAAATTAAATTAAAGTTTTGCACTTTGCATATAATCTGGTCTCTAATAAGTAATAAATTTGTTAGTTACTAATAATGAAAGTTGGTAATGTATCTTTTTAATAACAAAACTAAAGAAGGGTGATAAATGTAATTACAAGCATCAGAACAGAGTTTTGAAAAATTCCATTGTGTAAACACGTCTTTTCATTTTATTTCTGCGAGTTAAAAAAATAGAGTATAAGTAAATTAAATATAAATTTCAGGTTTGGGCAATTGCGACGAACTTTCTACATATTCGGGAGTAATTCGTAGCAAAACCCTTGCATTGGAAATTCTCTATGATTCTGGAAACAAATATTTGGGAAAACGTGTAGAATGGCATTGCCAAAATTATAGTGAGAAGTGATAATACGCTTTTTGCGAGAAAAGTTTGAAGTTGAATTTAAAGATATTCGAACAATACTGATCTGATACACAATCACTGGCAATGCTAATATATATTTTCAAGTCATATGCAACGAGCTATTTGAGACAATGTAGTTTAAAGCACAAGTCATTACTGAATATCAAAAAAAAAAAGAAAGGGACCCAAAATTGTTCTTTGAGGCACTCTTAATGTAGGAAAGAACTCACGTGATATATGTTCTTTATATACTACGTAGTGACGTCTACGGGCAATGTAAGTATTAAAAATAGAAACTAACGGGGTAGTGAAGCCAATTTTGTCAAGTTTATATAAAGCATGGCGTGATCAATTCGATCAAATGACTTGGACATATTGGTGTAAGTAACGTCCACCTTTACATTATTGTCGAGATTATTAGATAGATATTGTGCTGTGATAGCTAGACCAGCGACAGTCGAACATTTGGCCATAGAATCGCCTTGATAGGGAATGATGTAAGCAAGATTCAAATATTTTAATTGGGCTTCTAGTTTTCAATAGAGTCACGTATATTTGGTGTATGGAATTTATTATAAAAATACACTTTATGTCTATTTATACTGGAGTATCAACACTAGTGACAGAATAAAATAGACACCAGGTGAAGCGGTATAAATATGTAAACAGCTAAATTCTAAGAACGAATTAAGAACTTTCTCTTGTCATTAGGGTAGGGGTAGATGTATCGGAAGGAATTCGTCATAGTTTAGTATCGTTACAACTATGCCTCGCTTAGAAGGTTCGAGTGATATTAGCGACTTCACTCCGGGTCGCATCGTTGGCCAGAGTGAACGCGGCGCTTCGCTACGTGAAATAAGTAAATTTTTTAATATTCCGTTGTCCACAGTTAACCGTGTGATTACACAATTTAAACGCAAGGAAAAAACAACAGTGGAGGCGAGACTAGGTCGTGCCGGATTTTCTGAAAGAAGTAAAAGGGTGCTTGTGCGCGAAGTGTTGAGAGAACCGCGAAAAAGTACAGCTGAGCTTGCGGCAACTTCACAGAAAAGTTAGCGCACCGTTCTGCGATACCTTCACAGTATGGGGATGTATAAAAGGGTGGCAAAGAAAAGCCTCTCCTTACGGCGTTTCAAAAACGGCGCCGAATGGCTTGGGCAATCGAAATGCGAACGAAGCCCGAAGAGTTTTTGCGGTCTGTCATTTTTTCAGACGAAAGCAGATACTCCCAATTCAGTGATAGTGGTCTTACGTGGATATGGAGACGTTCGTCACAGCAACTGGACGACAAATTTTTGCATCAGACGGTGAAATACGGCGGTGTGAACATCATGGTGTGGGACGCGATATGGTATGGTGGAAGATCGCAATTAGTAATCTGCGACGGAAATATAAATGCGGCAAAATATATTCAAATATTAACAGAAGGACTACTATCGATATTCGGCAACGCCATTTTATCTAAACAAGACGCTACTTTTATGGAGGATGAACCACCCTGCTACAAAGCAAGAAGAACAACCACATGGAAAGAGGAACAGGGGATTCGGATTTTACCATGGCCAGGCCAACCACCAGACATGAATACGATAGAGAATGTTTGGCACATAATCCAGACAAATATGGCGAAACGATCCCGGAAACCCAGTAATAAGGAAGAATTCGTGGCAGCTGTTACAGAAGAGTGGTTAAATATTCCAGAAGACACCATTAATCATTTAATAGATTCTATGCCACGACGACTCGCAGCACTTCACGCAAGTAAAGGTGGATCGATAAAATATTAGTCTAATTTAAAAATTTTAAAATATTTTATATATATAACGAGAATAGAATCTTTTTTTTTTTAATTAGTAGGTGTCTATTTTATTCTGTCACCCTAGTGTACATCTTTCAAAATTAAAAATATGTAGTTAAAAATGAGAGTTTTTAGGCTAAAATTGTGTATGAAGTTGTCAACAATATTTACAAATGCAAAATTAATCATGTGAGTGTCAAGATCGAACAGACGTAATATAGGTCGAAATTCAATAATTTTGTCCTTATAAAATATTTTTAGTAATCGCAAAGAAATCAGTAGTATTAACGTACCTTCCGTTTTTCTTTATGGTAGCATACGTTCGGATAGAGACCATAACACATCAACGCGATAATAACATCTAACTTCGGTTCCGGTCCTACAGTATCTAAATGCATTGGTAACATTGTTTCTTCGGGGAAACCAACTGAAGTCAATATAGCCTGGAGTTGGTTTTTAGCTTCCCAAGTAACCCTTAAGGTTGGCATACTTATGCCCTTATATTCACAGAATCTCACTTCGGCTTCCTCGCCGCCTTGTCTGGCATTATCCCATAGCTACAATGAAAATTATAAACTTTTTATGTTCGTAGAAATCACGATATACATACCTCAAAAGCATTTAACATAGCGACGTGATCAGAACACCTATCTCCCGCCAAGGCTTTCTGATGATAGCTGAGTCTTCTTTGACCACCTTCCAAAGTAAATATCTCGGGGAATGTCGAAGAATTGGCGGCCATTGTCGCTAACGGGCCACCGCACATGAATAAGCATCCTAAAACCATCATTTTACCCAGACGCGGTTCAATAGGAAGCTTAGCTAAGATTCGCCCCAAGGGTGTCAACTCATCGTTTGCGTCAAGACATTTCATCTCTCGTAGTAGTACCTAGATCATATTCCATTATTATTGCAATGTAAAATTTCGATAGCAAGGTAATACGAACCTCAGCTTCGATTACCGCATCGATAGGCGGCGGTTCGATAGCTTTACTCAAGAAATGTCCAATGGAACCCAATCTAAGCAATTTAATGCTTAAGGCGAGCTCGTGCAAAGGCGTTCTAAACATCTCAGGTGTCATATGTTCGTCTAACTTTTCAAATCTAGCTTTCGAGCATAAATGGAAGCAAAACCCTGGTCGAACGCGACCCGCTCTGCCTTTCCTTTGCTCCAAGTTTGTTCTTGAAGCCCAAACGGTGGCGTAACTTGTCATGTTATTGTGTGAGGTGAATAGCTTCATTTTAGCTTTGCAACTATCGATAACGTAAACAACGTCATTGATTGTGATTGAAGTTTCAGCTATGTTAGTCGAAAGAATCACCTGTGGAAGCGGTAAACCGTTACAAATGTATATATATTTAAGGTTTCTAAGAAGTCATACCTTGGTCACGTGGGGAGGTACCGGAGCGAATACCCTCCTTTGATCTTCGCGTGGAATCTGCGAATGTAAAGGTAAAATGCAATAGTCTGATCGCCCAAATATTGGGTGCTGTTGAAGATGTTTCATAAGTGCGAATATTAAGTTCCAACCAGGTAGAAAGATTAAAACAGCGCCCTCTACATTCTGGTCCTTGATATATTTTAAAAGCGCTTCGATTAACTCGAAACTGATATCTTTCTCGGACAGTTTACTCAGGGCGTTCCTGGTTTGTTCACTATAAGTGCCTGTGGTTATCTGTAAATACGAAAGAGATACTTTAGAATGAATTTATTAATTTGAAAAGGATTATCCAGACGTGCCTTATTCAAATTCTCATCTCCTTCGCCACCTGTTACTTCTTCCTCATCGTCCCTACCACCTTTGCGTCTCTTTCCATCGGTAGGCGGTATGAACTTTGTCAGCTCTATGCAGTCTTCTATAAAATATTGCTTAACAGGATACGCCCTTCCTTGGACATCAACGACAGGGCAATTGTTGAAATATTTGGAGAACAAAGTCGTATCAATTGTGGCAGACATAAGAATTACCCTTAGATCTGGGAAGGTGTGGATCATATCTCTGAGAACAACCTAAAAATATCCAATCAAAAATAAGCATAAGCATATTGCCATTACTTTTAGCGAATTGGCAGAATTCAAACAAAACATGATTTAATTAAGAAACAAACCCAAATTGCTAGAGAAACTGAAGAATAAAAACTTAAAGAAACTGAGTATCATCGCAGGTAACAGACAGCAGTAAAACCGACACCAAAATTCTTCTGCTGTTTGATGTAGTATTGGTCCACTTATGGGCACATTCTGAGTCCTCTTTTGCTTAAACCATTGGAGTAATGCTTGATCAACATCCGTGTTAGCTGGTTGTCGAATTCGTTTTAACTTAGAAATGTTCGAATTTAATGTCCCTTTAACTTTATCCTTGTTTTTCCAAATTGTGGAAACAGTCGAAGTTGACAAGCTATACTTTCAACAAATATCAGCACTATCGATTTTATCAATAATTTGATTTTTTTGTTCTAGCGTAAGAGATCTTCTACTGCTTGGCATGATTATAACTAATACATGATTAAACTCTGAGTATGTATGCAGGAATACACACTAGAAAGTAGACGAGTTATAATAAGTTTGTTTACAACAGTGCTGCCTTTTCGCGCAAACGGAGTACTAAGTGCTCGTTATATCCAAACTCATTGTATCCAAACCCAAATTGTATCAAGTTTAATGAACATTGAAAGTGACTTGTTAAAACCGAACGTTCGTTATAGGTTGTACTCGTTGTAAGCGGACCCGACTGTATTTCAAGAGGTGAGGGATGAAGTTTAAAGGCTTGATAAAAATAATAATCTAAGATCAACCTTTTGAGCATTGAAAGAACTCGATGAATTCTTGGAACAGATGACTTGATAGTTAATTCACTTCCTGTCTAAACGAAAGACAGGACATTATGTTGTTTAATATTTATTTGGATGATCTCCTGCAGGAGCTGAATTGAAATGTACTGGCATACACGGACGATCTTACGATCTGGAGTACCATAACCTCCCCGGCAGATTGTTTGTTTCTCCAGAATAGTCTGGATACTATTGTCAGATGGTGTACGCAGAATGTAATTCATTTGAATCTGGACAAGTGTGCTGTCGTAAGCTAGTCTAGATGTCATAGACTCTACAATTTTCACTATGCTGTGAGTCAAACTATTATTCCTAGGCACTCATCTGTGATGGACCTGGGCTTGCTGTTTGATGCAAATTTGTCGTTTGCAGACCACATACCATCCGTGCGAAATTCTGCAAAGAAATCTTTAAGATTTCTCATACGATCCTGCAGAACATTCGCTTATGCGTACTAAGTTGGAGTATGCCTCCCTAATTTGGTATCCTCACTTCATCTGCAAGTACTACTCGAAAGAGTGCAAAAATGATTTTTAAAATATCTGTTCTTCAAAATTGATAGACCCTAGACGTAATGTTGATTATGCGGGTCTGCTGATGAGACACGGCATTGTATCGTTATCGGATCGAAGGAAGGAATTTAGCAGCCATCTTCTATTTAAACTGATCAATCACGCCATTGATGCTTCAGAATTAATTTTGTGGCACCTCAGTACGATACCAAGTCCTTCCCTCATTTTAAGATCCCGTCATATGAAACTAATGTTCTGCTTAAAGCACCCATTACGCATTTGACTACAAATGCCAATAAATTACTTGAGGATCCTTCTTGTTGAAGTGTCTATATGGCTTACATTGTCGTCCCATTTTGTTCTTGCTTTTTGGTGTGACCGAGCTATTATTTCTGTTATGCTATATTATTCTCACATTGTCCTGTAAATGGAATTATTTTCTGTTGGGCAATAAAGGATATTATTATTATTATTATTATGTGCTTTAACGAAACAAAGCTGATTGGTAGAAATAGACAGCAACTAAAGGGTTAACGTTAAGATGCGATCGACATGCTCGAGGAGGAGGTGCGACCATTCTTATCAGAAATACCATATAACACATGGGCTGAAAAGTCCCGGGCCTAACACATAGATGACGCTAGTTTTATTGCAGTTACCTTTCTATCAGTTAGTTCTAACTTTCAAAAGACAGCTGTTAAAATTTCATGATATGCTGTTCATTAGTTTATGAGATATTGTGCAAAGAGTCACGCTACTTTTGTTATTTTCAGAACAATGGATCAAAAACAATTTCGTGTTTCAATTTTTCACTGCTTCTTGATGGGAAAAAATACCGTTCAGGCGAAGCAATGGCTTGAAAAGCGTTATGGGGACTCCGCTCCATCAGAAACAACAATAAAACGTTGGTTTGCTGACTTCAAACGTGGTCGTAGAGACACTGATGATGCAGAACGCAGTGGACGTCCAAATGAGGCGGTAACACCAGAAAACATCAAAAAAATTCACAAAATCGTTTTGAATGATCGAAAAGTGAAGTTGCGTGAGTTAGCTAACATCGTAAAGATATCCAAAAAACGTATTGGCTTTATATTGCATGAGCATTTGACTATGAGAAAGCTCTGTTCGCAGTGGGTGCCGCGTTTGCTCACTGTTGGCCAAAAACAAGAACGTGTTGATGATTCTGAGCAGTGTTTGGCCATGTTTAAACGTAACAAACCGGAATTTTTGCGTCGATATGTGACAATGGATGAAACATGGATCCATCACTTCACTCCGGAATCAAAACGATTGTCATCTGAGTGGACAGAAACTGGTGAACCTCGTCCAAAGCGCCCGAAAGCACAACAATCAGCTGGAAAGGTTATGGCCTCGGTATTTTGGGATGTGCGTGGTGTAATATTCATCGACTATCTTGAGAAAGGAAATACCATCAACAGTGAATATTATATAGCGTTATTGAAGCGTTTGAAGGCCGAAATTGCAAAGAAACGACCGCATATGGCAAAGAAAAAATTTTGTTTCATCAAGACAACGCACCGTGTCACAAGTCAATCAAAACAATGGCAAAACTACATGAATTGAACTTCGAATTGCTCCCACATCCACCGTATTCGCCAGATTTGGCTCCCAGCGACTACTGGCTGTTCGCAGACATCAAAAAAATGCTCGCAGGTAAGAAATTTCGCACGAATGAAGAGGTTATCGCTGAAACTGAGGCCTATTTTGAGGCAAAAGATAAATCGTTCTACAAAAGTGGTATTGAAATCTTAGAGCGGTGCTGGAATGATTGCGTTGCTCTTGATGGAGATTACGTTGATGAATAAAGCTAATTTCGGACCAAAGAAACCGTGTTTTCTTTGTTAGGCTCGGGACTTTTCAGCCCATGTGTTACAATACGTTAAGTTGAATATACCATAGGCAAATGGTTTAGAACTGATAACTATTAAG
Source organism: Trypoxylus dichotomus (assembly GCA_023509865.1). Lineage (NCBI taxonomy): Eukaryota > Metazoa > Arthropoda > Insecta > Coleoptera > Scarabaeidae > Trypoxylus > Trypoxylus dichotomus. Next base: position 85,593,638 of record CM042074.1, on the reverse strand, counting down.
TTACCCGACGATTTGACGATTGCAACTTGATATAATTGACCGACTAACGTAATTATGGAATAGGATATTCGGACTACTTGGGGACGACAGAAGAATCATTGTCCTTGGAGACCTCAATACAGACATCGAACATGGAATGAACACATTCGTATAATTGATGGTTCTTCCATTAGCGTTAGCATTTGAGAGCGACAGGTACATTGAATGATGAATCAATTATTACAGCAGTTGCGAACTTACCATAATAAAATCACTGTTGACATCTCTTTCGTGGATTTCGTCAACTATGACGTGGCTAACACCTCTTAATCCACCTTCTAGTTTCTTCAAGAGAACACCGACGGTACAAAACATGATAGAGGCGTACGGTCTCGGAAGCATAGATTCGAAACGCACCGAATATCCTACGCTTTGACCTAATTGCTCGCATCTTTCGTTGGCTATACGTTCAGATACGGAGACTGCCGAGATTCTTCTAGGTTGGGTGACGCATATGTTGCACCAAGCTCCTTGACCGGATGCGATGTAATCGTCCAAGATGAATTGGCAGACTTGAGTAGTTTTACCTGAGAGTAAATTTAAGTATTTAACTAATTTCGTCTAATTCAATTGTAAGTTGGCATCATTTTATTTAAATTTAACCTTACCGCATCCAGTGTTTCCTTTTATTATTATCACCGGGCTATCGTTAATAGCTTGCATGATAGCGCTTCGCATAGAATACACAGGTAATTGTTGGCGCTCGCTAATGCTGCTTTGCAGTTCCGGATCCTGTTGGCGTTGCCTGTATTCTCTCGACATTTCATCGCTCAAATTTTCTAATGTAGCCGTAGCAAGCGGACCTTCGTCAATATTACACCCGGTCCAAGGATTCCAATTTTGTTGAGGCGGCGACCATTGAACTACGCCACCGATAGTTACCTTTGACTCTATCTCTTCGTCCGTAGATGGAGTAGCTGGATTGGGTAACAATGATAGTGGTTGATCGGAACTTGCTGACGGTATGGAAATCGATTGGATATTTAGTTCCGCTAAACATCTCTTTACTTGATTCTTTAATTCGGGAGAAACCGCAACGTCATAGGGCGTCATTTCCGTAGAAGATTTATCTTTTTTGAGCGTTCCCGCATACGCTTCTATTACACCTAGATGGAATAGTTGCCTGACAATAGAAAGGGCGCAACTTTTGCTAGCGGTTTGCTTATTCGAACCGGTATCCCTTCCCATGATCGTGCGACCTAATTGTTTCACGTAAAAGCTCATCTCGGCCACGAAACTCCTACAAACAATCTTAGTATTGGCGCCTGGGCAAACGGTAATTGTTGTAGCGCTATACTTACGTGTGGTTGTTTTAAATACACAGTTTACATTCTAACGGACGTCATAACAGAGGTAAACCTACAGAAACACAAAAACATATACAGTTGCAGTTTTGTTTCATAGAATGATTACATACAGAATGGTAAGCCCGCTATACGGCTTTGCCTCTGTATTCGTTACTTGGTGGGAATTGCATGTAAGATCAACATTACCATTTTAACATTAATTTCATAAAATGGCAATGTTGAACGTTACTGCTATGGCTAAGACACATTGAATGATGCATTCGTAAAGGAGCCGTGTACGAAAGATTAAGTGTTATTGACTTTACAAGCTAATTATTGTATATTAACACTGAAATTTCCAATTTTCGTTTTTCTATAACGGAGATTTAAATTTACGTTCCAAGCTATGGAAAGAAACAAGTGAAGAATATGCGCGCGCGCCCACTCGTCTACCTAGCCACAGACGTAATGTAGATATGTCTCCAGTGGATGCTACAGAATCCCTAAATAAACAAATACGAGAAGTACGATGTCACGAAACTTGCAGAAACGGAATTAGGAAATATAATAGCAACATATTGAAAAAATGTGATCACGAGTAAAATTAAAAGAGATGAAAATGAAATACTAGAACGAAATCAAGAAATTACGAATTCATTTTGCTGAAATTCTTAGATTTTGTAATTTATGAGCTTATATATCTCACTATTTATTCTCTGATTCCAGGAATGCGTGTTTTGATGTTATTATTACTATTATTGTTAGGACACAACGTTTTCCCGAATAGTAAATAACACCGTAGATAAAAGTATTGGTTGCAGAATAGAATACTAACCAAACAGCCACATGTACAATCTTTCGTAGACAGCATAAGTTTTGTCAAAACGATATTTCCTTGACTTTAAACCCACATTACTAGATTATAGTCTCAAGAACTACTTTTTACGTTCTTGTTACTACAATATAGCATAATCACGTAAATACCCTTTGCAACATATCTTAGCCTTAGTTTCTTTCATTAAAAAGGAACATTTGATGGTAATGTATAAAAAATAATATTTACATTACCACCAAATACTAATAATTTTTTCACAACTGTATATATCTGTGGTTTCTGTACAAAATAAGCGCTAATAAAACTAATAATGTCCGTAATAAGAGAAAACTAAACATAATTAAGATGTTACTAGCTTTAATAGAAATATGAAAACTATTGGATAAATATAGCAATTATCTAAATTGGTAGAATATGCACTACGAGGGTGACCCGAAATGTTTTCGGAATTGGTAAGAGATAGCGCACGAAGGTTAAAGGTGGATTTATTGGTCGGCAAGGGTAACCTTTTTTATGGTAACTGTCAAAATTTCAGACATCTAATGTCAAGAGTTTCGCAAAAATGCATAAAATCAAATTTCGTGCAGTGATAAAACACTTCTGGATGGCTGGGAAAACGGCCACGGAAATTCGAAATATTTTGCTAGAGGTTCATGGCGAATGTACTCCATCATCTTCGACGATCAGCTTCTGGGTCGCACAAACACAAGTAACGAACCAGGCAATGGATGCCAAAAAATCACCACCAACGATGAAATGGTGCACAAGATTCATGATGTCGTTTTAGTCGATCACCGATTGAAGCTGAGAGAGATAGAAGGGATAACAGGCATCTCACAAGAACACGTTGGCCATATCCTACACGAAATTTTGGCCATGAAAAAGCAAAAACGAAGAATCCAGAATCCACCGCAACCCAAGGGATTTCTTCATGCGCTTCGTAACCGTAGATGAGACTTGGATCCGCCACTACATACCAGAGACCGTTCCATCGGCGGGAAAGGTCATGGCGAACATTTACCGTGTTTTTCTTGTCGATTCCGGAAACATTTCAGGTCGCCCTCGTATAACAGAGGAATTTCCACGTTTGTCGGTTTCTATCGATTTACCGTTGACATTTTCTCCACTACCTCAAAGAATAGCCCTGACGATGGCCGAAACGTTAATAGTGGAAGGAAAACTGATACGGTTTTAGCCACGACGATGAGTTTTCCACGTTTACTAATTGTAACAATCTACCAATTTAGGGCTAAATTTATGTATTATCTTCTTTAAGGATAGGTCATGATAATAAACAGAAATATAATTTGGGCAAAAATCTATAAACCGTCAAATTCAATTATCACATCAAAAGCTCAGATAAAAATTATTCAGAAATTCTTCCACAATATAAAATCGTACTTTACTGGGCAGAATGTTTGAATATGTTTTCAAACACGTCCTACTTTTAGGCGCCTCAAATCATTTCAACATCTGTCATCCCAAAATTTTTCCGAAGCTGTTAATTAATTAATATAAATGTGTGTGGTTGTTTGATTTATCTCACATCACGACCACTACAATTATTTACTACTTCAGTAAAGTTTTATATTTTCATTATGGTGTTTCTTTTTTCCCAGAAGCTATGCATTATTTCTTCATCTTCTGAAAATGAAGAAAGTATTTCCATGATATTCGAAATAACGTTCATCAGATTCGCCGCCAAAGTTGCACTGATTCAAGTACGAGCTATGGGAGCTCGCGCTGGAAAAGTACAATTGGTGTGCACTAAGTGCATTTTTATGGTTAAGACGAACATGCATCACGAAAATAGTGCGAACCTAAATTTTAAGTCGAAAACGATATAAGACAATAATACGCGGAGCTTTGTATCTGTCATTTCCATTATGTTTGTGTGAAAGTTAGCACGAATTACTACTAAACTTTAGGCTAAAAAACGCCCAGCTATGGTTGCAATCCGAACACTAAATACATAAATTAATTGCAAAGAAATTATATAGACCAAATGCGAAAAGTTTTCGTAGGGTGTATTAATGTAGAGACAACACATTAATCCAAAAACGGTATTACATCGAATTCCAAAAACTGTATTGCAATGAACTGTCTTCAATATTACATGTGTTCATTTACGTTATACCTATTATTTAATTTCAAGATCGGTGTAACATGAATAATAACATATTTAGAAGACATAATTATTAAGAAATAAATTTCTAAAGCCCATTTTAGTAAAAAATAAACATTTATTAATTAAACCTGACCATTATTTTATTATATATTTTTTTATTCTGAAAAGAACTTTTGGGACATCCTGTATCTAAAAATGTTAAGAGTATCTACATGAAAAATCAGACCTGTATACAGTAAAAATTGAATATCACAGAGTACTTATCTTTAAATAATTTTTAGCTAAAAATATTTCTGTTTATTACTGAGATATCTACATGTATTTAAAAAACAAAATTTTTACTGAATTTCACATAATTCAAAATTAAAAGTCCTATATATAAATACTTTTAAATATCATGCTTACACAATATAATAAAATTGCTAATCAAACTTACTTTGTATGATCCGGACCAACAGGAGTATATTTATAATCAGAGTTAATTTTATTACTTTGCATAAATTGATGTAACTTCGATTTTGCATTTTCTATCGTCCAATTGCCATGTATTTGCGCATTCACATCCAGATCTTCGGCTTCTTCCAGTCTTTGCTGCTGCATCTTGTCGATAAACTGCCAATTAGGTTTATCACGCCCAATAGGTCGATAGGCCTCACCATAACTTTGTGGTCCATATCCGTCACTAAATACTGGCTTTTGTGGGGTACCATCTGCACCAATTAAATGTTATAATAAGTAACAATTAAGTAATAACACAAGGCAATCCAATAATGTCGCTTTGTTGTCAAATCAGTTTTAAAATAACGTCTAATACGAATGAATACTATTGTAATACTATTTGGAAACTGTTTAATATTTTTTCATATTGAAAAGATGCTCCACAGTTTATATTTTTGAAAGTGAAAATTTAACTAGACACCATTTTAAACATCATTTGACAGCATATTGAATAGTGTTATTAGCAAGTTGTTAAAGGACTCTCATACTAACCGGAATTTGGTTCAGATGGTTCACTGCCTCCGACAAGTCCAAGATCGGCAGGCACATCGTTAGGATTAACTAAAGCTTGTCTCGCTAGATAATTAACAAAATCTCGTGCAGCATTTGCTTGAGCATCTTTCTTATTTGTCGAATTTCCTACACCTACATAATCAAAATTGGTAACTCTCACTTCGCAGAGAAACCGTTGTCGATGTTTCGGTCCTAAAAACGAAGGAAAATGGTCATGGCTTCCTTTGCTTGCTTGTCTTGCGTATTAAACACTTACCGGTAGGACGTATTTCAAAGTTTGGTTCTTTCTTGTTCTTCTGGCAATATTGATGAAGGAATGATTTGATATCTCCCATTGTGATAGAATTGAAAATAGAACGTACCTCACTATTACGCGATTTATCGGTAAATTATGTAAACACAGAATATAAACACCACATAGATATCAATTTCAACAATGCAAAAGACAACTACCACGCCAACAAAATCAATTATATAGTAGTGATTAGTAGGGGATATACGTTACGCTCTCTTTCGGAGGATAGTCGAGGTACTCTGTTGTTAAATTGTCCTAAAATATTTAGAACTAATGGCAAAAAGTTACAATTACTTGGTAATAATAAATAAATTTTATTTGTTTAATTCAGTAGAAGTTTGCATTTTAATAACATTAAATATATACTAGCAATAACAAATTTTTATAGTCGAAATTACGTAACTGAGACTACAACAAATATTGTAATAAATATTTTAAGGAGATATACAATAATTTCAATGCCTATTAAATTTTGTAAATATAACATTTATATTATATTTGTTTCATTACAAAATCAAGAATTGCGAATGGATTATTATATTTGGCCGGAATAAAATCAATTACAGAACGAAGTGGAATTCCGTTCTTAGGCTCAAATTCAAAAAGAACACTTGAGTGAAGGTTGGACTCAATTAACACCCAATGATGTGAGTGGAATTCAAAAACAAAAAATACCTAAATGAGAACTCGATTTAAATGTCAAATCTGAGTAAATTTGAAGTGTGTGGAAACCTGCACTTGAGTAGAAAAAGAGTATTTGTTTCTGATTATACTGGTATTTACAAGAGATTTCCTTTGTTTAAAATATTTTGTATTTGCTTAAATAAGAATGGATGCATATATAAATGAGGATAATAATTAATTTTTCAGTATGTAAAAGATAACCCTGGTAATGCTATAACAAGGTATATAAAAGAACAAACAATAATGAACTGTTGATGTGTGATCGATTTGCCAGCAATACAACATTGAATATAATATTTCCATTAACAATTCTAAAGATTTTTCATTCGGTCTCAGCCAATGCTTTCTTTCTTCGGATTTTCATATTTTCTCAGCATTTTATTTAACTGTTCTGTTGTTCTATATACGTACAGTTATCGTTAAGAAATAACGGCTATTATTAGTATATGTACTGTCAGAGTCATAAGAGAAGAGCCCTACCTCATCAAGAAATTAATGTATCATTATCTCAGCGTCATATTAGGTATCGTACTTCCGGCGGTATTTCAGAAATGTTATGGCGCGCACATAACGAAGTGTCAAACTACCAGGTTAATGTCATTTTCAACTTATAAATGTTGTTATTTTATAAATTACTTGTGAAGTATTATAAATAAGCACAATCAAAAATCCAGACGGTGGTTACAAATAGCATTGTATAAAATTCAAGTAACGTATTTATATGATATTGGACAACCTTACAACGTTAACCAAATCACGTCTCTCAGTACGGCTGTTTACGGGCTGCATGTTGGAAATGTCATTTTTGTTGTATCACTATCTTTGTTCTGTACATTGTTGAACACATAGAATATCTTTGGAAGTATCTTAAGTAATAACTTTAGAAATGTGTATCGTTACTAGACACGGCAGTTTGTGACGCAGGGGTCTTCTCTTATGGTTTTGACAGTATATGTCAAAAATCTTAACTACTTAAACAACTAATATTATTGAAGAGAACGCTATATCTATTATTAAAAATTAATACGAAGCTTTGACTAAACAGTTATTTTCGAGAAAACTTGCTTATGAACTACTTAAAGACATATAAAACTTTTAATAATGAATAAGAAATTAATGCAATTTATAGATAAAAGTGCTTTTAATATATAGGTATTCTACGATATACATAGTAAGTATGAATTTAATATTGTATAACTAGATTATGTAAATGCTTCGCGTATTTGAAGATTGAAAAGGTTGCTAAATAAAATACGTTTTATATTGAGTTTTTTAGTTAATTAGATTAGGATAATCGGTTTAGTATACTTTTGTGTTTTTAGCAGACACTTTTAAATTTCCCGGGAGATTTAAGTTGGTATTCTCGATAGTAAACACCATATTTGTATGTATTAGCCCGAAAAGTTAGCAAATATGCTCTTTATTCCCGGAACTGCCAACTTAAATTGCCCGTGAAACTTAAAATGTCCGCTGGGACAATACTAATTATAAATTAAATAATTTTAGTTTGAGAATAATATCCAGTGTAATTCTTACATGAAAATTAAAAGATATATCGGTTAGTATCTCAAAATTCATGTATCATTTTAAATAATATGAGGATATTCGTCGTCATTAATCCTTAGTTGTGAAACAATAAAAAGATGCTAATTAATTAGAAGAGTTTTTAGTAGTAAAAGGTTTATAATTATTATTAAATCTATAAGACGTACTACTATTTAAGATAAATTATATACTAAACTGTTTTAAATCATTTTCTTCAATTCTTAAACGCACAAAGCGGTAATTTAGTTTGCAATAATATCAATTTTACGTACATAACTAACGCTAATTATATTGCTGAGTCAAAACTTCTGGCGGTAATCCAATTTTTGGGTTTTTATCCGAATTTTATGTCTTACAATTACTAGATATACTCTGTAACTATTACTGAATCTATTACCTATTTTATGGTTGTAAAAGTTCCGTGGTGTTTTTCGAAATTTTCGAGTATTTTTACTGTACCTGACTACGCACCTTTTTATGTCTTACAAGTTTTCGTCTCACAGTTAAAATACTATTTCTGCATGTGATTGTAATGAATTGTGTGCATTAATGAAATTTAGTGGTTGTTTTTATTAGGGGTATGTGAAAATTAAGTGTGATAATATTTTAGAATTGTTGATTTTAATTTAACGTATATAAAATTTGGTTTTTGGTTATTTGTTTGTTCAATCAAATATAAATCTAGAATTCTAATTTACTAGAAATTATTTGCTTAGCTTAGGTGTAATAAGTTTTACTTGTAGAAAATTTAAATCAGTTACTTATAGCGTGATCTAAATCCGAGGAATGTTTTAGCGTGTTGTTTGGTGATTGCACCAAATTTATAGGCCGAAAATTTATTCTAAGATACGAAATGATAACATAGTTCGGTTTAGTTTACCTTAATCTCAGAATCTACAGTTGTAAACGTGTCTAGACAAATTCTTTTGGTGCTTACTTTTTGTTTAACCCTTTTAAAGCGTCGGCCGGAGAAAAATATAGCCGTTCTTGAAAACGGAAGTGTTAAAGTATACTACTACAACGATGATATGGTTTCTGCACGTTTCAACTATGCAATCCTGATTCATTGTGGGCTTTTTAAGCAGTTCTCGGCCTTGTGATGTATTTCAAGTGTGGATATTTATAATTTTTCCGTATCTCCTACCTCTTTCGACAAAACGTAATTTTGTTGTTTGTTGTTTTTCGTTGTTTTAAATACTTGAAGCGTAGATGATGCGGTATATCGAAATAGCATACTTAATCGTAACGACCATTTCGAAATAAACGTTTTCATGTAAGTACAATACGTAAAGGTGATGAAAGTGCAATTTATGACCTACTGTTGGTTCTTGTGCAGCGGTCTTTAAGAAAATTACGGTAATAAAACGGATATTGTTAGCTATAGTTTGTAATGAAAGACATTGACATGGAAACATATAAAAACTTAGCAAAAATGTTAATAATATTTATTTTTTATGTACAGATACACGTACATGAATAAAAATATATTAAATAAATATGAAAATTAAACCGTTTAATTTAAATTTTGCTTTCATCTATGTGACCTCCTCTTGATTTAATAATTTCACACAATCGAGGCATTCTCGCAGTAAGTTTTGCCAGAGTTTCTTGTCTTATTGAGGTCCAACTCAATTGCAATTTATTCCACACGTCAGTAGCTGATGTCGGAGCCGATTTCCGTACTTCCCGATCTAGTTCTTCCCATAGTAACTTGATTGGATTCAGGTCGGGGCTCTGGGGAGGCCATTCCATAATTGTGAGAGTTTCTTCCTCCTTTAAATTGCGTAAATAGTCTTTACATAATTTAGAAATGTTTTGGGTAATTATTTTGCTGGAAGATAAATTTTGACCCAAAAGTCGAATTCCGGAAGGTATTACGTGGTTTTCCAAAATTTCGCGGTGGCCTTATTTTTTTAATATACCGTCAATTTTCACAATGCCCCCTACACTAGTGCTACTAAAACAGCCCCAAATGATGATAGAACCTCCACCATGTTTCACGGTAGCAGCAATACACTCTTCTCTGGTACGTTCACCCACAGATCTTCTTACGAATATGCGTCTTCGGGTTCCGAACAGCTCAAATTTGGACTCGTCCGTCCATAGGTGCTGCGGTGATTTTCGGGGCTGTTTTGCGTCTATTAAACTTGCTGGTAACCACTATTCTGCGATCATCCGCAGATGTTGTCGCTTTTGGCCTGCCAGTTTTCCGATATTTTTTTACGTTATAGTCAACCTTAGCGTGGTGTATTTTCAGTTTTTTGGCAATTTGTCGATTACTTATGCCACTTTTATGGTAAGCTCTTATAAGCGTACGTGTTTCCGTATTAATTTCTCTTCGCTGAGGCATTTTAAAAAATTGTCACACGATATTTCGCTCACGACTTGAATAGAGTAAATACCACACTGCAACTGACCATAGGTTACAGATTTCACTATAATCTTCTAGGAAGGTAATTTAAACATTATTACCTACAATCTAACAGATGACTAAATTTACCCAGTAAATTCAGAGGGATTGTTATTGTAATTGCACCGCAATAAACAGTTTATGGTAACCCGATCAAGTGCAGGTAAATGATAGTAAACCTTATGCGATATAATGGGTGTTTATCTTACTGAACTACATTTTAAATACGTATTTCATTTTATTATAATGTTTTTTTGGTAAGCATACTATATGAATAATCCATGAAAACAGGGGTGCCTAAACACTTTTGAGCGGTAGTGTATATATATAGTTTTTATTGTTTTGTATTCCATATGATTTTGAACATGTTATTGCAACTTAACTACGTGTTGCGACGGAAGAAACCACATAGGCAGAAGGTATTTCCCCATAAGGTCATGTACCCCTCCCCCCTAATATGTCGTTTAAAATTCGATTAAATTCATAATTAAACTAAAATCAAATTTATAGTGCGGATTTATTGCAAAAATGCAGTTTTAATAATTCCGCAGTTTTGTTCCATTCCGTAGTCAATCTCACTATCGTCCTTAAAACGACGTACCTTAAGGTCTTCTTTTAAATTAGAAAACAAATAGAATTCACAAGGACCCATCTGCGGACTAACACGGTGGATGTTCCAATTCTTCAAAGCTACATTAGCGGATGGCAGCTTGTGAAACGGCGGTAGTATGGACTGCAGCATTGTCGTGCAATAAGAGCACACCTTTTATCAGTTTTGCACAGTGTTTTGCACGATGCATAATATGTGCCATTCACAGTTGTATTACGCTCTTTAAAGTGCCTCTAAAATGCCGTCACAATCCCAGAATATTGTGGTCATCACCTTTTTCGGCGATTGAACGACTTTTACCTTTCTGGGACGAGGCTCATCAGCTCGCCGCTATTCCATGGACTCCCTTTTCGATAGAGAATCGTAAAACAGAACCATTGTTTCATCTCCTGTAACAATGGGCTCCGAAATCGGTTGGGTTGCCTCCACATATCTTAAAAAACGCGGTACCCATCTTGCACTAATTTTATTTTATTTCGCATGTGTTTGTTATTACTGCTAATTCCTTCACTTTCAAACGGTCATCTTTTAGCACTCAATCTTCAAATATTGGTCGATTCTTGCCCCAAACGGAAACACTTTGCTCACTTTTTTACAGCGGAAGACGAAGGAGATGAATCACCGTAAACGCCGTCTAAACGTTGTTTTATGTGATTAGGCGTATGCCCTCCTCTTTGTCAACAATTTCATGACCGCGCGGTATTCAGTTTTCGTTATTTCACACATTTTCATGCACTAGTCACGTTGGTTGGCTGGCTATTAAAAACTACTAATGTTCGAACCGTCATATTTATAACGTAGACTTCGCGTATGTGCATGGATGCCATGATGGAATTTAAACACGCTTGAACCTGTATAAGCCTGTTACGCCGAGAATTTAGGGTGCATACATCGTAAATTGGAATGATTTCTTTTTGGCCGCCATGAAATCGTGGCCGTTGTTGCTACAGCCGCACCAAAGAACCAATTACAGTTGTTAGCACACAATTTTCGCGACCAGTCTTCTAAATACTGGATGGAGTGTTGAAGTTGCGCGTGTATCATAATTTTAAAAATTAACGAACACATCTATGAAAAAACACACAAAATTCCGTAAAAGCTGCACTGACATCCTATACGAACTGTTAGCTTTTCTGACAAATTCCTGTTTCAATCCTGGAATTTTTCTAAATCATTTGAAAAAAAAACAACTATAAAACCTACTTACAAAGGGGGAACGAACGTGAAAGCTATAAAATTACAGACCCAGCACTAATTAACTTCTGCACTATCAAAACTTGTTAGTAACGATGAACTAACTTGATCGCATTACAAAATGTATACGTTCAAAGACTATCCATCACAAGGGCTACCTAATGTCTGTTAATAAAATCATGAAAATAATATCAGAGAAAATAGTAGTTGCTGGAGTGTTGATGAAGTTATCGAAGGCTTTTAAGAGTGTAGTTAACTTCACAGGTATAGCAGTAAACTCCACTCACACAAATTAATGAATTATGCGGAACGCAGCGTTTCGAGAGCACGTGGGCTCCCATTGTCAACCGTGTTACCGACTGAAAGTAAAAACTGTATCACACATGCACATTATTTTCTACGCAGGCTCTAAAATTTCTAACCATACGACTATTTACAATCTACTAGGTGCCTCATGCCTTTTACGGGGAAGGATGGACCGAAAGCGAACCGTATCTTTAACAGGGTCTATGGTAATAAATCCATCAAACTCGAGTGTGCAATTGGGGGTGGTTCTCTGTTCAATAAGTTTCCGTTCTTTTTCATATATATCGTTTCGTACGCGTCTAATTCTCTATACGAGTTCACGTTTTTAAGTAGTGTCAGATTTTTTAAATCAATCTTATGTCCGGATTTTACCATATGCTCTGCTACGCTTGATAGTTCAGGTTTGTCGAAACGATAGTGTCTAATATGTTCTTTGAACCTCGTTTCGATACTCCTTTTTGTTTGTCCAATATAAACTTTCTCACAATCATTGCATGCGATTTGGTATATTCCAGACTTTTTTATCATCTCCGGTTTATCTTTGGGATTCCCTAAGAGGTTCTTTAAGTTGTTTTTTGACACAAAAGACACGTTCATGTTTAGTTGTCGGAAAATTTTACTTAACCCCTTTACTGTTGGGTGAAAAGGAAGAGTTACAAATTTCTTATTACCTGTGTTTGTTGATGTCAAAGTCGTGGAATTTCTGATGTGTTGTTTGTATTGGACCTTCCTTAAAATACGGTCGACATCCATAGAAGAGAAACCATTGTACCTCGCTACATCTTTGATATACTTTCTAGTAGATTGTAAATAGTCATATGGTTAGAAATTTTAGAACCTGCGTCGAAAATAATTTGCATGTGTGATACAGTTTTTACTTTCAGTAGGTAACACGGTTGACAATGGGAGCCCACGTGCTCTCGAAACGCTGCGTTCCGCATAATTAATTAATTTGTGTGAGTGGAGTTTACTGCTATACCTGTGAATTGTACATCCACACAGTCCTTGCAATCGTCATTTGTAGTTAGCTTTTTCTAACGCTTCCGAAAATTTTGTGATCTGTCTGGTTCCTTGCAATTCTTCAATTTTGTTTTGTTTTCATCAGAACTCTCTGCATTTGAACTCATTTTGAAGATTTTACAAACCTGACGAGAAAACGTGGCCAATTTTTATCGCTGACTGTTACCAGCTATTAAGCAAATAAGGATTTAAAACCAGATTCAAAGCTTGGGACTTGCTATTGCTCAAAAGAGACTCAATTAAATAGGCAGCAGCACTGTCGATGAAATTATTTTCTAACAACACTTTCCAACTGTTAATAGTCAACTCATACCTTACATTAAGTAACGCAACTAGAATTTTTATAATAGAAAAAGGCATTTTAATAAATTAAAATACAATATTAATAAATGATATAATTAAACTATCAAATTATTTTTATGGTACAGACTCTGAAAATTATGGTAAAAAAACATAATTATGGTACGTCTGGCAACATTGGGGTTAGCAATTGGCATACCGCCCATTCCCCCACTTAATGATAGAGCTCGCGCAGTGAACAAAAAAATTCAAGAAGTCTTGCGACATTTAGTATAAGAACATTTTTTCATTGCGGTCAATATTGAATATTGCCGACAATCAGTCAAATGCTACTGGAAATACATATGTATATCAACTATACCAAGTCTATAGAAGGGTAAGTGTTTCGGAATATCTCTACGGCACTCCGACCGAACTGGTTGCTCTAATTATAATTAATACTTATTTCAAAATAGAGATGCATTTGCCATATAAAAATGCTCACGTAAACACCTGGCGCTAGGTTTAAAGCCGAACGATAAAGCTTTCGACATTATTTACGAATCAAATTAATAACATTCAGCGCATAATAATTGAAGTATTAAAAATAGAACCGTTTATAGGAACGTTTAAATCTTTTAAAAGAACGCTTCGCCGTACGTTGCGTTAGAGCCAAAGGTGTTAATCTATATCAACGCGGCTGGCGAAAATTAATTGCCATTTCAAACCGTTTAAAAAGAAGAAACAAGCTTCTGAGAGCGGATTAATTCGCCTTTCCTTTTCGCTAAAAATAATTTGCATAAGTTTGTATTCGCACCCGAAACGGCGTCGGGATCTCACACAAAGCTTGTTATCGGACGCTATACGCCAAGGATCGGTAGTGGCGCGCGCGTAGCCTGCGAGCTTTTAAAGTCGGGGCGATACTATTATTCTCAACTCGCTAGGGTGGCTAAACTCATGTACATAGTTGTTATTCGCGCTGATATACGTGAGTTCTTAAGAATTGCTTCGAGACGCGGAGGTGCTTATCGTCGTGTTCCTCGGTCATCTCATGAATGAGGAACACTTACCAGAACATACATAAGAGTGTGCTGAGGTAGTTGTTCGAACTGCTGAAGATAAGGGGTGAGTTTTCTTCTTTAGTAATTTTTATATTTTGTGAGGGTTTTTTGATTTTAAAATTTGGGTAAATACTAAAGAATGATTGGAAAGGTGGAGACTAAAGTTGATACTTTAGTACCTGTTTGTAAGAAGTAAAGTGGCCCGTTTGGTCCCTAGGGAATAAATATTAATTAAACTCCCTCGAATATTTATTGATAGATTCAAAAAACAGTATCAAACTTGACAAATCTTTATTAAATTTTTTGCTGGCAACAAACAATGGTCTATTGCTTTCATCAACGATGTTTGATGCAATTCTACAAGATGAGGCAGGTCGTAGAAGCAGAAACTTCTTTTACCTTTGCATTAAATATTCCAGCAAAGCTTCTTATTTAAAATCAATCAATTTTCTTTCACGGAACCATTTCAAAAACATTTCATATTGTTGTTCGTAAATTTTATGAGATTCTGGAAGGCAACAGATCTTCGAACGCCTTTTAAGCAGTTTTTTTTAGGTCAAATTTTAAACAATTTCATTGTTGCAATTTTTGCAAAAGGACAGAGCTTGTTGACACTGTAACTACCATAAATTTCATGGCAAACTCGCATATTTAAAATTTGCAGTAATGTTCATAATTTTCAATTATCAATTTTAGTGATAATATCTATATTTCGGAAGTGTAAAAAATAGCGTATAAACCACGGGACTAAAGTGCTAAAATCCGTTGAATGGTTGTAGCTCTCGATGCAACATTCTCCACTTGCGGGAGCAAATGCTGCACTTTAGTCCCCGGTTATATACTATACTATTAAAAATTGAAGAGATTACAAACTTGTTTTTTTGTTTTTCAACTAAACTGTAAAGGAATGACGATTGCAAGGACTGTGTGGATGTACAATTCACAGGTATAGCAGTAAACTCCACTCACACAAATTAATTAATTATGCGGAACGCAGCGTTTCGAGAGCACTTGGGCTCCCATTGTCAACCGTGTTACCGCAGTCGGTAACACGTAATAATTAATTAATTTGTGTGAGTGGAGTTTACTGCTATACCTGTGAATTGTACATCCACACAGTCCTTGCATTCGTCATTTAAAATGAATGCTGAAAATATTCTTAATTAATTTTTGCCCACTGTAAAAGCAAAAAAATATGTTATATAGAAGTTATAGTGACGTTATCTATCATTATATGTAATGTTTACAGTGGTTAATTCAGAAAACTTGGTACTATAAAAAGTATGCCAATATATTGAAAGTGTTAGTGTTTATTTTAAGACTATTTATCGAAAAATAGCAAAATCTGGGAAAACGACTGTCATGACAATGTAAATATGGCTTTAACATTTTGTAATGCACTAACCAAGATGAATTTAATACATTTTATACAGGGTGACTTTGAAATAAAATAAAAAAAGCACTGAAAATGAAAAGATGTAATTATATAGAATATAAATCCTAAAAAATTGAGTCAATTACGGGAATTAAAAAAACCCTAGCAAATTCTAATATGTGACGCTTATGAATGTAGAATATGTATACACAATACATCCATCCAACCAAATTCTCATACATTCATTGCACTAATACAGCTGTAGATGTTATAAAAACTACAAGATAACACTGTCTGCCTTTGAAACGGTATCCTAAGCGTTGAATGTCATGCTTAGGTAAAAATATTTCGCCTGTGAATAATAAAGACATTTTTATCTTAAATATCTTTATAATTTTTTCTCGCATTTGCGAAGGAATTTTCACAAAATGGTTTGGATTTAAGTCTAATAAAATTGGATCTTTCAACTTTTCATAATTTTTATTTTGTTTTATGGCTTTATTGTGCCGCCGGGGGTGGTTCACCATTTTCTGACTTATCTGAATCTGTTAAACAATATAAATTATAGTAATCCAGTCACTTTTGTTGTGACTTTTTTAATAAGTTAATTTCTTCTATTAATTCCAGTTTTTTAAAATTTTTAATTTTGAAAAACTGGAAATATTTACTACAATTGTGACCAATGTTTTGTACCCACGTGTGTTTCGTAAACAAAGAACATGAATTTCATATGTTGAACAAAATTACTATAGAATCCCATTTCAGCTTGTGACCGCAACTTCTGAGTATAGTAACTATAAAATGTGACTGTGATCACAGTTTATCGTTATTTTCATTGAATTTGTTGACATGCTTCATTGAATTTCTTGCATTCTTCGCAGCAATTGTGAGAATGAGGAGTTATTAATTATAACCAAAAAGGATACCACATTTTACTTCCTTTTTCTTTTTCTTTACGTGAACCATTTATTGAAATGCTATACAAACTATATCATGACGAGTTTAATTAGAATAATATAGAAAAATAATAGCGGTTGACAGTAGTTTTGCTTTAGGTTGTTTCTATTTAAAATACTATTACAATTTTTATTCTTCTAATTATACCAGATGTAGATATAAATTTTTATTTCAAATGGGACTTACTTAAGTTTTATAATTGGTAAAAGTAAAATTTAAAGAGGGTATATATATTTTTCAAAATAAATTTGGAAGTGTAAGGAAGTAAATATTGGACTTAATTTTAAAATCTGGATTCAATGAAAGTACAAAAAAAAGGTTGCTACTTTAAAATATGGAGAAGTAACATTACGCAAAAGTTTTTTTCTCTGAACACCCTGTAGTCAGAAAATGTATTCCATCGAACATCTGGAGGAATATATTATTCTCTTGCCTTCTTTCTCTCTATACAATGCATTAGGCAAACGGGTATTGGGAAAATATTAAACAACGTCAATTACATCTTCCTTTACTTGTTTAGTTTCTAAACCTTTAAGAAATTAATTCAGCATATGGCGAGAACACGTACAAGTTATAACGAGATGTTTCAAGTTGGAGACATTAGAGAATCAGACGCTTCCATTAAAATTCTTAAGAATCCATATACATACTTGTGTTGAAAGAAAGAAAAAGGGTTTATACCAGTTATTGGTGCATTTACAGCTTTTGTAAACTTAAAAGTATTACACCATATTGCAATGGACTTCGAAGCATTTCTAACACTTAGTAGAAAGCGGGACAAGTACTTAATAATAATTTTATTAACTATTAAGAAGAAAAATTTTGGAGTTTAAAAATTAATGATGTGGGCTATAACGATGCTACTGTTATTGTTAATTTAAATAAATGAATTTTTAGTGGCATATATACGAGTATTTTAGATTGACTCGTTTATCTAAACTCAAGGCTTTCTTCCATTTCACAATGTTTCCGTGAGGATAGGGTAATCTTTGAAATTTCGTGAAAAATCAACAAATTAAGTTTGTATGAGATAGTTGCTTTTAGAAATATTAACTACATGTTTGCTTAAATGCAAATTATGAACATAATGAGAAGACACATCTAATAAAAATGAACCAAAATGAAGTTATATATGTGCTCTATTATATAGGGTGGGATGTAATAATACTTTTGCACTAATTATACCGGGTGTCCATGAAATAAGATAAAAAAGTATGAAAAATGAAAAGATTTAATTTCATTAGACGTAAATCCAAAATATTTCGCGAAAATTCCTTCGCGGATGTGAGAAAAAATATGATAAAAATCTTTCAAATAATTTTTATTTTTATTATTCGCAGCAAAAATATTCGTACGTAAGCATGTTATTGAACTCCTAGTATGGCGTTTGAAAGATAGACAGTGTTATCTTATAGTTTTTATAACATCGACAGCTGTGCTATTGCAGTGTATGTATGCGAATTTGGTTGGATGGATGTATTCTGTATACACATTCCGCATCCATAAGCGGCACATATTACAATTTCCTAGGGTTTTTTTAATTTCAGCGTTCACGTAGCAATCGATTCAAATTTTTTCGGATTTATGTTCTATATAATTACATATTTTCATTTTCAGTGCCTTTTTATTTTATTTCAAAGACACCCTGTATAAAATATATTAAATTCAACTTGGTTGGGATATTAGAAGATGTTAAAGTTATATTTGCATTGTCATGACATTCGTTTCTCTACATTTTGCTATTTTTCGATAAGTGGTCTTGAAATAATGAGCGATAGTGTACCTACGCACAGAGATAAACACACTAAATGTTTAAGTAGTAATTCGTTCTGCCTTGATATTGTCTGTCCTACTACACATAATACGCATGTTTCAATGAACCATATATAGGCCACTTCCAATCGTCAAAGATTCCCATAGGATTGGAGTAATAAACATCAGCGTGATGAAAAAAATAGGCTATCGGGGAAATCGTCCACCCCGGACCAATTTGATGAACCGACGTTACAAGATGAATCGCACTTAACTAATTAAACAACCAATCCCATTATAATGCCTACGTAATTCGCACATATGTAGATCGTCCGATATACTACTTCGCTCTAATACATATCATATCCTTTATCACTGTTTTATTTTTGCAGCGAAGCGGTGATCACCTCGCGACCTCTTTACGTAGGATGGTGATGACCAAAGGTGCCGTCTCCCACCAGAATCACCACCAGTCTTCGGCGAAGGAGGTAACTAAATTCACCTCGCCATGTTATTATAGATAGATATGAAATATTACATGATAATTAAAAAAAAACTTGCCGGTATACATGCTTGTGACATTTAAATAATGGCAATATTACCTTCTCTAAAGTTAACCACGATATTTACGAGTGCACTCGGTTTGCGTGCATGTCATTTTAAACAGTTTTACGTTCAAGTTTGCACTTCCCAAGCGCGGAGTGTTTTCCTCGCTGCACGAAGTCGCGTTTTTATTGCATTTTAAATTCGAAAGTATATCGTATTTCTCGAGAAGGGAACGGATTGTCAAGTGCTTTCTTTACGATCGTTATTTTAACGCTTTCGGATTTTCGGAAGATATCTGATGCATCTTTATATACCCGCCCGTTATTTGGAGGTACACGATATGAAAAGAAATTAATATAAATTTGTATTAAATTAAAGCATGTTATATGATTATCAACACATCTATAATGCTGCTATGTGCAACTACTGATGGTATTGGTGAAAACATTCGCGAGAAAAACAATGTGACAATGTGTTTCGAGCGATTTTGTACTCATCACATTGCAATTTTCTCTCGGCCACGGTCACCATATCTTAACTTACAGTTCAAGTGAGCATTCTTCGCCCTTCTAGTGTAGCAAGAATAAAACACTCGCTTGCCGATTCAAACACAGCGAAAACAAACGGGTACAGTTTCCCAACCCTTCTCCCGAGCAACACAAGGATTTCTAAACCAGAGAGGGCGCACGCAAACCGTGTATAGGGCAACTGCACATGTGAATGATTTCTCAGGCTTACCGTGATGTCCACAGTAAGCCTGAAACATGTCCGTCTGTTAGCGTTTTTTGTCTCCTCACATTGTCTTTCTGGCGAATGACTTCACCAATACCATAAGTAGCTGTATTTGCATTATTATGTTACATGATTATCAAAAAGAAAACAGTAAAAGGATTAAAATGCCATTAACTTATGTTGAAACTAAAAATATGTACACTACCGGCCAAAATTATTTACCCACATACATTTTTGCTTGGTAATAAACGAAGTACTTCCGGAATTGGACCGTGTCATGATGAGGTATATAAAGATGCCATTTTTCTCTTTTCTTCTCTTTCTTTTTCTTTCTTCCTTTCCCCCCTTTTTTCTGTCTCTCTTTCCTTCGCTTATTTTCTCTCCCCCCTCCTTTTTCCATTTTTATTCTTTCTATCTTTTTTCTTTTTATTTGTTTTTCCTCTTACTCTTATTTCATTTCTATATATCTCATCATAACTTCGTCTAATTCCGGAAGTAGTTCCTTTATTACTGACTCTGGCCGTGGAAACCTATTCATTTAATTTTTGCTTGGGTTTTATACAATTTTCATAAAACTGCAGGTAACTAAATATGTTCCTGCTGTTTTTGTACACAACAGTGTGCCATGAATATTCCCAGCTTCGAAGCTAATGGAACTTTCTAGAACATCTAGACCAGATGGTTCCCGTAGTTCGTAAATGTTTATAGAAAGATATGGAACATTCTCGAATTAAATAGAATATTCCGGGAAAGTATTGAATTTTCGTAAAGTTTATGGAACTTCCTAGTAGACTTATATAGCACAGAGTCGGGCACTGCCGAAGTTTCGCGAAAGTTGTAAGTAGGTGGGCCGATATACAATATAATTCAGTCAGTAATGTTATAAAAGATATACATACATATTTTTTTCTTACAATTTAAACAGGACATGCGACAATTATTACACTACATTAAAACATTAACAGTTAAACGTTATTTATGCATTCTGTAAAACTATAGTATAGTATAGTATACCATGTGGCTGCTTAGGTGGCTGAAATTTCACGCTGCAAAAGGGCAATGATCCTAACCATTGCAGTTGAATCGCGAAAGATTATTTAAATGAAAAAGCCCAGGATAATCTACTAGAAATTATGTATGACTCTCAATCAAACAGAACCCTGACTTAATATTTTCCATTTTTCCAAATATATATCTTCTCTGGTTATAGAGTTTCTTTTAGTAAAGATTTCTCTTTGATTTTGGAGAACCTTGCTAAAACTTCACGTGGTTATTTTCCAAATCATTTTTTGTTGTTCTCCTGAATTTCAAAGAAATTTGATTAAATCAAAGGTTTAAACTGATGATGCTTACTACATTCTACATGACTATGTTTAGTGTTAATTTATTCACGGTAAAATGGCAAAACCCAGTTTTCTCTCCTAGTTAACATCGATTAAATGTGTAATTCTCAATCATAATCAAATGACGAATTTATAAATATTCTCCAAAGAAGTTCATTAACATTTCTATCATCCAAAAAAAAAATATTCATGCCAACATAAAATCTTCCATAGCTACAATTCGTATACCATTAGCAATGTTTACATTCTATGACTCTGACGTCTCTCTAATGCCTCAGAGGGAAATAAAATTACTAAGCCCGCATGTATTTACCGATCGTTAAGTGTATTACGGCTTA
Organism: Trypoxylus dichotomus; assembly: GCA_023509865.1. NCBI lineage: Eukaryota > Metazoa > Arthropoda > Insecta > Coleoptera > Scarabaeidae > Trypoxylus > Trypoxylus dichotomus. The sequence goes on along the minus strand of CM042074.1, from coordinate 85,571,892 downwards.
ATTATTCTATTACGTAATCTATTATTGTACGTCGAATAGATTTTTAAGTGGAATAAAAATATGCAAAAAACTGAGTTATAGGCGTGACTGAATTAATTGCTGAAAATTACCGCGACAGTAGAATCGAGCAGGCTACGCGACTTTGATGAAGGTTTTCGTTTTGTTAGTACGAATGTTGTCGGAATATATAGATTTGGGTGCAGATAAGAGTGTGAAAGATGAGCTTAATGTCGTTCTTTTTTTGCACATGTTTAGTTATGTGCCCCGTGTTGTGGACTTTGTGTTTTCTTCTGTGCGTCTTTATGGGATACTATATAACAGTGAGTACGATAAATCAAGATCACCTTGAATCTATAAAATTAAGCAAAGTGAATTATAGAATTATAGAACTATTAATGTTTTACTGCTATGCTTTAATGCACGTTTTATAGGGAAAACGTACATAACAGATATTTTATTTTGTTGATGTTACGGTATTTGAAGCTGCATTTTGTACTGTGATCGTAACAATATACTTTTATGTGTAACATTGATAATATGATGTGAGACGGATTGCTCACAGCTCAAGCTTAATTTAATGTTTGCAGAGAAATAAATTTGAATGGATATTTGAGATAGACCGTATGTGTAGATAGGTTTACAAACAAATTTCATAAGGGGAATGAAATAAAACACGTTTAGCTTAGATTTAAAGTATGTAGCTTTCCGGATTGAAACCGCATCGTACTTTAGTAGTAACTCAGATAGTAGCTTGGGGTTTACCCTGAATTTTGTCGTTAAACGACTAACTATGGTAACTGCTACGCTATCCTGATTTAAAGAATTGTTGCGCTGCTATATGACTTCCGGGTAAATATTTTATTGAACCACCAATGCCTTTAGCAAAAGTGAGTTTAAACTTACTTGCATTATATCTTTGTGTCTAATTAATGTTTCCATTAAAAAAAAAAACGCAACTTTGGGTTGTAAACAGAAAAATATGACGTAAAAATATATTTGACAATTCATTAGTCAGCATGCCAAAAATTAAAGAATTTCCAATTACCATTCTTTCCGTATTTAATAATAAAACAAATATACCGGGCTTTCATTTCAAAACTTGTCACACGGAATAACTTTTAAAATATCTCGAATTAAATTTAACAAGGAAGGAGTTGTTTCAACCCCTAATCGTAGGTGAAAACCATATTGAGTATCATCGATCTTTTGGTGCTTTAATTGTTAAAATCGGATAAGTTGTATCCCTTTAAAGTTTAAAAGTTTAAAGTCGATATTTCAGCGAAAATTATTTTATTAGCGTCAGAATGAAATTGTATTTAATTCAACAGGCGTCCAAAATGGTCTTTATTATTGGTAAGGCAATGGTAAAGCCATAAAGGGGATTAAGTCTGGTGATCTCGCTGGCCATTTTATAGCGCCCCTTCTCTCGATGCATGTAGCAGGCAACTTCTGATTAAGCCAATTTCGCACAGGTAGAGCGTAATGTAGACAGGCTCCGTCCTGATTAAAAAAGTAGGTTTTCTCCATCTACCAAATTTCCATCTTGATCGGTTTGGTTTTCTAAGGGTTCAGTTATAAGGGGTCTATCGCATTTTCTAATAGATTTAAATACATTTCACCAGTTAAATTTTCTTCCATGAATGTCGACCCAATAATTTCGCCTCCAAGAATTCCGGCCTATACATTAATTTGTTGAGGAAATTGTATGAGGTCTTCACAAAAAAACGTGTGGATTAACATTGTCCCAATACCTACAATTGTGTTTATTAATAAACCCATGTAAAAAGAAGCTTGTCCCGTCACTAAGCAAATGTTTTTTATATGCACAGAGCCGACGGAAGTGTTTGTTAACCTAGAGATGTTTGAGGACTTGAGGACTCATGGCAGAATGACTTCCTAATTTAACTTGCGGTGCTTCAGTTAAAACTTTAAGATTCTTGACACTTTGATTGCACACACTTCCTGTGTTTTTAAATTTATGAAGTAATCCTAATACATACTGGTGGCCAACATTTTTGCGTGCATGTCTCTGATTAAACACTCTGACTGTTCTACATGCACACCGGTGTTCTTCAACATAAATAACAACGATTTGAATTCTTTCTTGTAATAAGTAAACCATTGTCCAAATTCGGTGAACACTATACCGACAACGAAAGCATGTTGAAAATTATTTTTTTTTTTAATGGTAATGTAGAAGATAAAAACATCATTTGCAAGTAAATATCTTTAACGTTTTTACCGCAGTGTTTACGTTTGTAGGTTTTTTTCAATTGCAGACCTAATATTAGTAATTCATTGCTACTTTTAACAAATACCACTTTATCTGACAATCTAAAAGTTTAAATTCGATTTTTTTTAAATTTCAAAAAGGCAAAACTTGGAAAAAAATTATAAATACGAAGGAGACCTGAAGTGTTTCCGGAGTCGGTAAGAAAAACACGGAATTTGTGTGGTTTTTTTATTTCTATTTTTCGATGTAGTTTCCTCGAAGATCAATACACTTTTTCAAACGGTGCTCCAGTCTCTTCAAGTCGTCGGAAAAGTAGGATGTTTCGCGGTCTGCAAAATAACTAGCGGCTATTGTAGCGGCGATGACCTCCTCATTTGAGGCAAATCTCTTTCCCTCCAGTGATTTTTTCATCATTGGGAATAAAAAAAGGTCACTGGGGGCTAGGTCTGGTGAATATGGAGGATGAGAGACTAATTCGTAGCGCAACTCATTCAATTTGGACACGACGATGCGGGATGAATGAGCCTGTGCATTGTCGTGGTGGAAAAGCACTTTTTCCGCTGCGAACGAGGCCGTTTCTCCTTCTACACTGCATTGAATCGGGTCAATAAATCGTTGTAGTATTGTCCCGTGATCGTCTTTCCCTTCTGCAGATAGTCGATGAGGACCACACCTCGGAAATCCCAAAAAAATGGTCACCATGACCTTTCCGGTCGATGGAACGGTCTTTGCTTTCTTCGGAGCCGCCTCGCCTGGAAAAGTCCACTGCTTCGACTGTTCTTTGGTCCCCGGTATGTAGTGGTGGATCCAAGTCTCATCCATGGTTACGAAACGCATGTAGAAATCCTTGGATTGCGTTGGATCCTGGCCAGACACTCCTCCGAAACGGTTACCCGATTACCAACGCGTTCTTCTGAGATGCCTGTTGTCGCTACTATCTCATTCAGCTTCAATCGGCGATAGGCTAATACGACATCATGAATCTTGTCGACGATTTCATCGGTGGTAGTGGTTTTTGGGCGTCCACTGCGTGGTTCGTCGCTTGTTCTTGTGCGGCCACGTTTGAACTCGCTCACCCAGAAGCTGATAGTCGAAGATGATGGAGTACATCCGCCATGAGGTTCTAGCAAAATATTTTGAACTTCCGTGGCCGTTTTTCGAGCCATCCAGAAGTGTTTTATCACTGTACGAAATTCGATTTTATTCATTTTTGCGAAACCACTTGACTTGCTACACAAAACACACTCTTAAATAACAACTATTGACAGTAAACGTCCGAAATTTTCACAGTTGCCACAAAAAACTTGCTCTTACCGACCAATGAATCCACTTTAACGTTCGTGCGCCATCTCTTACCCATTCCGGAAACATTTCAGGCCGACCTCGCAAATAAAAATAAAGCGACAAAAGATTTCTAATAAGAAGGCCTTTTCGAAGATGTATCAATCAACACCACTTCTTATTTCAATTTTTCAATATGATTTTCATCTTCGATTAAGGGTTGAAACCACAGGGTCGCAGATATAATTTGTCCCCTACGTAAATCTAAATTGACTTGCTTTTATGTTAAATTCACTTCAAGGTGTTTTAAAAATTATTCTGGGTGGTTAGTTTAATGAAATGAAAGCCCTGTATGATGTTAAAGAAGTCAGAGGTTTACATATTTTTTGTAAATATCTAGAAGGTCTTATACTTTTTTAAACAAATTAAGCTCAAGAAGCCGGACTGATTTTCCTATTTAATGTTTTCACTATCATTTTTGTGGTTTTGAAAATCCTCATACAAATATTCGTTCAGATCGAATTATCTATTTCAAAGGTAGGTGCTGTTACCTTTCTTTGTATTACACAGCATAATTTCGCTTTAATTCGAAACCTTGAAATCTGACCGTGATACTTTGAAATCGGCAAGATTTCATGCAATTTCTTTCTTCTTTCAAGGCCAGACGAATTGCACAGTAAAACTAGAAAAATGTCCGGGTTTTTATTTGCATTTTCTGAATTGTTTACGCTAGTGAATAAACGAATATTTTAACGGTGTTTCTTATGGGGTAAGTCGAATTTTGCTTATACTTAATTTGTTTCAGGGTAAATTCAATTTTTATCTTTGGGATAGGTTATTGCTTTTTTATATTTGTTCGCGTTGTAATAAGCAAAATTTTATATCCCTAAGTTTAGAAAAACAATTTATTGTGAAAAGTAAAAAAACAACAGCGTTATTCATTCATTTTTTCACGGCACGACCACTGAAACTGTTCATTTTTTAAGTAGCTGAAAATGCTGTTCAGAAAAACAATCTTCAACGCAGAAACTACTGGTGCCAAAAATGTAAAGAAAAAGTGAAGGAGTTGTTACTCTCGTATCAAAGACCGTAGAAAATTATGATTCAAAACCATTAATTGTACATTGCATCACACATTAACAGATTTTGTGCGTAAAACGTTTGGATATGTTAGAAATCATGGCAGCTGTAAATTATACGAGTTCACATACGTTTAATCAGAAAAAAAAAATGATATGCCATATTGTACTGCAGTACGCTGGCTTAGCTACGGAAAACTTCTAACTTATACAGATTTAACTAAACATATGAACGATCTTAATTTAGAATTACAAGGAGAAAATCAGTATATGCACTAACTTGCTTTTTATCTATACGAAAACTGGACTGCTATGAATACTACGTATGAGTGTGACGAACCATATGAGCACACAAAAATTGCGCAATAAATATCGACACTATAACAATAGAAACACTTTGCTTAATCTGATCCGAAAAACCTAATGTTGGCTTTATAATCTACACACAACCCAATTTGAGAAGAAGCTCGTTTGAAACTCTAATATTTTTTTAATACTTAAGGAAGAAGGAAGTGTTACTTTCCTCGTTAAATAATTGCCTAAGATTTTCGGATTAGGGTCAATTCGTTTTTCTGAGTGTAACCTAATTTCGTTGCGCAATTTAAAAGGTCCTAACATTCCGTCAAAGTTCACAATTAACACATCACCTGAGCAACGATTGCGTGCAACGTGTCTATTAATACTTATACACAATTAACGCGAAATCCAATTAATTTCGCTGAATATTGACCAAACTGTACGTTAGGTAAGTTTGTAATTGTCGATTTGTTTAGAATTTCAAACGTACATCGGACATATTTATCTTGCAGTTGGATTAATTGGTGTAACTTGGGTCTTTGAAATGGCTGGGTGGTTTTCAATAGGTGGATACAAAGGGATATTACTATATGATTTTGTTTTATAAATTTATATTTATATTATAAAATGCGATTGGCAATATTAATTGATTCACGCAAGCGAAATTGCGTTAACTGCTCTGTTTCGAATATAACCTCTGTATTGCTAAAAAAACTCATCCAAAATGCCTAGAAAATAACATCAAAGACAAAAATACTGGTAATACAGCTTCTCATTCTATTTGTGAAATTATTCACGTGAAAGACAATGTGAGGAGAACAAAAAACGCTAACACACGGACATGTTTCTGCCTAATAGGAGTAGTCAGCGTGATATATTGCAATTCCCTCTCTGCTGTCATATCTAATGTTACAGCTTAAGTGAATATTTCTTGGTGCTAACTAGTGCCAAAAGAATAAAACACTTGTCTGCCGTCAAACACAGCGAAAGCAAGCTGATACAGTTTCCCAGCCTTTCTCTCGAGCAATACATGGATTGCTAGTCCAGTGAAGGTGCGCACAAGAACAGTGCATAGGATAACTGCACATGTAAATGCTTTCTTCGGGCTTACCGTTTGGAATACTTGATGTTATCTTTTACCAATTTTAGATGTGTTTTTTTCAATAAGTCAGAGAAAGCCTGAAGGAATCACTCACGTGTGCAGTTACTCTATGCACTGTTCTTGTGCACGCCCTCTCGAAACTAGCAATCCATGTATTGCTCCAGAGAAGGATTGGGAAATGTACCCGCTGTGTTTGACGGCAGACAAGTGTTTTATTCTTTTGGCACTAGTTAGCGCCAAGGAATACTCGCTTGAACTGTAACGTTAGATATGGCGATAGTAGCAGACAGGGAATTGTTGATCAAAAATTCGCTCAAAACCTCGCTGATGACGCCAGGTAGGCAGATACACGTCCGTGTGTTAGCGTTTTATTGTCTCCTCATATTATGTTTCCCGTGAATGATTCCTCCAATACCATGAGAAGCTGTATTTAGCAGCATTTCTTTATATTGGTGTCAACTCATTGTTATCTGTCTTTGCAAGAATTGTGAAATTCAATCAGTGATTACATTTCTAAACCCAAGAGAATATAATGTTACTGAAGCTTACCATAAATTGCGTAAATCATATGGCCCTGCTGCAATAAGTGAAGGAAAATTGGTGTTGTGAGTTTAACGAAATTGTCGTTTTACACAAACCAAACTTTCTATAGAATTTCAGAAAATTTTTAGAACAACGTTGTTGGGCGCCATCTGCACGTTTTTCTTACATTGTCACTGGCGATGAAGCGTAAACTACGTACTCTATACTGAGACGAAGCAGTAATCTATGCATTGGCATCATGCCGCCTCAACAAAATCGAACAAATTCAAGCAAATCCAGTCTCAAAGGAAAATCATAGTAACTATACTTGGATACCAAAACGATATGATTTTGCTCGGGTCTAAATATTATAGAGACTGAATAATTCGAAATAAAAAAAATGCGTGGGTAATTTTTATCCACAATGTACATCAGGGAAGAATTTGAAGAAGTAAAAGCATTCGTTTCTTAAAGTAAATAAACAATTGAAAAGAACTAATGAAAGAAATTTCATGAGAAATCTGTATGTTCTTAAACGCTCAAACCATTGCTTTGAGTTAAAAAAAATTTCTTTGTCCCAAAAGGTTTTTTCTGTCACCATGGTTTACCGCCGAATATAAAAGAATAAACACCAGTTTATTAAGGAGGTCTTCACGGCCCTGGTTTCAATAATCTTCGGTGAGGTTATGGTACAATTAGGTCATTACTTCTTTCCAACGAGAACGTAATAATCTAACAACCCTGATTCATACACGTGGGCGGTGGCGGTTTATCAATTCGTTCCTGAATTAATTCACTGCGGCCGCAGACGTCTCGGTTATGCAGCTTATCATCGGCAAGCGGTCAGTAGGTTAGTGAGACTTCCGCACCGAGGCGGAAGAAGAAAAATGGGAACACACGAAGGTACCTTTTCCGTCCGGTAGATTTCCATAATTTATTTTATTAATAGCGACTAGGTAGCAGCTGTTGCATAACGCCGAGGGTCGCATTATACGGTGTTGGTCTGCATGTTATTCTACATATGTATATACGTAATTTAATTTAATAAGCATGTTTACGTTAAACGCATGTACTTTGCTATAAGCATACCCATTTAATAAATACTGGATACAACTTACAATAATAAATTAATGGGTAGAACGGTTTATAAAAGAAAGTGACCTGAATGGAGTTGCTTTTAATCTAAAAATAGAAAATATTGCTTATATAAAGAGTAAAACGAATAGGGAGCTTTCTGTTGTTAATAACTATCAGACGTTAATAGAATGAAATTTATATTTACCTTTAGATTACGAGGGCGGATCCTCATGTCACACCCCTCATCTACTTCTAATTGGTTGTTTGATTCATTTTTTTGACATTTACTTAACTGACATTTGTAGATTACATCTACATAATATCAAGTTTGTATCTCAAAGCGTTGCTGTGCTGTGGCTAACTCTTGAATTATGTGTCGTGATTGTTGATAAAAATGGATCCTGTAGAACAAAGAGCCGTAATGAAATACCTCCAGAAAAAGGGTATTATGGCAACTATTGGTTAGTCTGCAGTTAATTATGATATAGTCGAGATTTGAAATGCGCAGGAACATCCTGTGAAAACCAACATGTCGGTGGTCCTCTCTTAACGGTAACAACAGACAAAAACATTGAAAAGGTACACGATATCATACTGCAAGACCGACGAGTATGCATCAGGGACATTGTGGAAGATACTGGTTTATCGTATCATGTGGTGCACAACATACTGACTAAAGAATTAGACATGAAAAAGATGAGTGCAAGATGGGTGCTCCGAATAACCTTTGACCAAAAAAGAAATCGGGCGTGGATTTGTGGCGTTCTTGGGAAGGTACCAAACAAACAAAGAAAACTTTCTTAGTCGGTATGTGACCATGGATGCATCATAGGTACACCACTACGATCCCAAGACCCAAAGTACAAAGTGGAGAGTGGAAACATCTCAAAATCAAGCAGCAAACAATCAACAAATTGGGAAACGACGAAACTATTGGCAATTGAAACAAGAATATCTGGGAACCATTTTGAGATACAAACAAACGCTTAATCAAGGATATATTCAAAGATCTAGGAACAAAACCGAGGTTATGTGGGAGGTTATTAATAATGGAACCAAACGTACACCAACACGAATAAATGAGACAGGTGTCCATCATATTGGCTAGTGATTTGAATTTACACTTTAGCAATGTAGGTGTTGTTAGTAATAATGCGTCGGTACATAAGGCTTCTTCAGAAATTCAAATTGGATGATGAACACTTATTCAACCCACTAAGTCCTGGACAAGTTGAAAAGATATTACTACAGCTGAAAACAAAACATACCGCAGATATATACAACGTATAGGTTTATCTTTTACAACAAATCAGACATAATAAGTACGCCACCACCAAATTTATTTAATAAATATGTTCAACGAATCTAATTACTTAAAATCGTAAAAGTGCTTTCTATTTACAAACGAAGAAACATAAATTCTTCTTTTGACAATTATCGAGTGGTAAGTGTACTACCAGCGCTCTCAAAATCTTTGAGCAGGTCATGGTTACGAGACTAATAAACTTATATTATTAAAAAAATTACAAGAGCGTTTGTAAAAACAAACAACAATCAGGAAATAAATTTTCGTTTGCTGCACTTTCTGCTGTGTATTTTGGTTTGGCAGTCCCTTTGAACGCTCCAGCAGTAGTCGACTATCATATGAGGATTCCATCTTTCCTGATATCGAGTTTCCATGGCTCTTAAATCTCACCTTGTTCATCGTTTACAGCACCTAAATTTTCGGGAAACCTATCAAGATGACTATGAACGAAATGAAGCTTTATATTCATGTTACAATCTAGGCGATGAAATTTTTCAAGCGTTGATTTCACTAGATCTTTGTTCTTGGAGGTGTTTCTTATTTCCAAGAACATTGTTCGCGATCATAGTGACTGAAGTCCAGGCTTCTTTCTCAGATTCGTTCATGGATTTGATGAAGTGTGGATCTGTTATTAAAGTTCTAATTTGAGGTCCACCAAATATCACAGCTTTAATCTTTGCGTAACTTAGTTGTGGACTTATATATTTGAAACAGTCTTTTTGCAAATCTAGAGCTTTAACAAATTGCTTCATAAGACCGAATTTGACGTGAAGAGATGGAAAAATTACTTTTCCCTTGTCAACTAAAGGTTCAATATTGCAATATTGTTAGAATTACTTAAACAATTAAGAATTTGCCGCATTTGCTTAACGAAATTTTGAAATTGGCGGACAAGAAAAAAAACGTTACGTGATAGGGAAAATGGGTTTCATATTTGGCATTAGCGTACCTATATTAGTTAAAAATAAGTGTCAGATCTTAGGTAGCAGAAAAAAATTATTTGTTGGCCAGTATAATCTATACAAAAGTTAAGTATTATGCATTCATTTATCTACGAGGGCGACCTGGAATGTTTCCGGAATCGACAAGAAAAATACGGTATTGGTGTGGTTTTTTATTTATATTTCTCGATGTAGTTTCATCGAAGATCAACACACTTTCTCAAATAGCGCTCCAGTCTCTTCAAGCCATCGGAAAAGTAGATTGTTTCGAGGTCTCCAAAATAGCCATCTGTAGCGGTCTTCTCATTTGCGGCAAATATTTTTCCCCGCAGAGATTCTTTTAGGCTTTGGAATAGGAAAAAAGTCGAGGATGAAAGACTAGTTCATAGCGCCTCCTTCAATTTGGACACGGCGATACAGGATGAATGAGCCGGTGCATTGTCGTGGCGGAAAAGCACATTTTTCCGCTGCAAACGAGGCCGTTTCTTCTTCAATACTGCATCGAATCGGGTCAATAAATCGCTGTAATATTGCCCCGCGATCGTCTTTTCCTTCTGCAGATAGTCGATGAGGATCACACCTTGGGAATCCCACAAAATGGTCGCCATGGCCACTCCGGCCGATGGAACGGTCTTTGCTATCTTCGGAGCTGATTCGTCCGGAAAGGTCCACTGCTTCGCCTGTTCCTTGGTCTCCGGCATGTAGTGGTCGATTCAGGTCTCATCCACGGTTACGAAACGCATGAAGAAATTCCTCGGATTGCGTCGGATCCTGGCCGGATTCTCTTCCGAAACGGTCATCTGATTTCGTTTTTTGCGCCGGCGTGAGCAAACGCGGTATCCACCCCGCCGAAAACTTTTTCATACCCAAAATTTCGTGTAGAATATAGCCGACGCGTTCTTCTGAGTTGCCTGTTGTCTGTGCTATCTGTTTCAGCTTCAATCAGCGATCTGCTAACACGACATTGTGAATCTTGTCGACGATTTCATCGTTGGTAGTGGTTTTTGGGAATCCACTGCGTGGTTTGTTACTTGTGCTTGTGCTGCCATGTTTGAACTCGCTCATTCAGAGCCATCCAGAAGTGTCTCATCACTGCACGAAATTCGACTTTATTTTTCCTGACACCTGACTCACAACACAAAACACACTCTTATACAACAGCTATTGACAACAGACGTCTGAAATTTTAACAGTTGCCATAAACAGTCCTTACCGACCAATGAATCCACTTTAACATTTGTGCGCCATCTCTTGCCGATTCCGGAAACATTTCAGGTCGCCCTCGTAGAATAAAATTATTTAAACGAGATATTTTAAATTGTTTGAGGTGTAATACTTAAAGGTCAGCAATGAGTTTCTTTATACGCTTTTATTAATAAAATATGAACGTGACAATAATATACTGACATAAGCAATATAAGAATCAACTTAAATTATGACACTAAATATCGGTTTTCATAATAACGACAATTTGATTACACTTGGATTGGTCATTAAGTTAAGAAATGTATGTATGTATTTTAACACACAACATATTAGGACTAGAACCCTCTCGCAACAAACACAAGAAAATGTATGTAATTATACGAAAGAAAAAAACAATTTTCTGGATAAGGACTTATGCATTCATACATTCCTATACATTTCATTTTTTTTCCATATTTAGACATCTTGTATATAATGCTCGCCAAGATTTTTCATCGTCAATCGCCGTAAGCACGTCGAACTCGTTAAGACCGATATTTTCCATTCCTTTCCCATTATGTGTTAATGGTATATAAAGGTATGTATAATAGGTACGCGCACATATCTATTTCTAGCGTTTCTCTCGTTGAAACAAGCGATTTTAAATTGGCAAGGGGCATTAGGAAAACATATATGTATGCTCGTACGATGAGTTTATTTGAAAGCAGGTCAATGTCGAATCCGATTGGCTTACAGGTGTAGAAAGGATTATTTTGTCGTCCCTAAAGCTTTGTTCCATTCATAGAGAGAATAGGAAATTGTACATTTGCCTTTCTAGGAAGAATTAATCGAATTGTATTTGTGGGAAGATTCACAATGTAGTGACAACGTCGGTCCCTTCGCTAATTCTGTTTGATAATTCTCCTTACCTAGATAACAAAATTACTTTCAGGATAGATGTGCACAATAACGTAATTTAAGGTTTAGAAGTTTATAAGTATACCTAGTACAAATTGGGGTTGTTGGAGAAGTCTCACACCAACAATATACGAGGGCGAATCAAATATGAACCGGGTTTTTCTATTTAACGCCCTCTAAACGAAGTAAGTGGCGTGACGTTTTCATATGTGTTGGAGATGGCTCCTTAAGAGCATCATGTCTGAGCAAGAAGAACACGTCTGTTGACCAACGTACGAAGGCGACCTGAAATGTTTCCGGAATCGGCAAGAGATGGCGCACGAAGATTGAGGTGGATAAATTTTAGACGTCTAACGTCAATAGTTGTTGCTTAAGAGTGTGTTTTATGTAGCAAGGCGGCGGTTTCGCAAAAATGGATAAAATCCAATTACGTGAGGTGATAGAACGCTTCTGGATGGCTGGGAAAACGGCCATGGAAATTCGAAATATTTTGCGCACTTTGGCGAGTGCACTCATCATGCACTGCATCATTTTCGATCATCAGCTTCTGTGTGGACGCCCAGAAACCGCTACCGATGATGGAATGGTCGACAAGATCCATGATGTCGCGTTAGCAGATCGCCGACTGAAGTTAAAAAAGATAGCAGCGATAACAGGCATCTTAGAAGAACGCGTTGGCCATACCCTACACGAAATTTTGGGTATGAAAAAGCTTTCGGGGCGGTAGGCACCGCGTTTACTCACACCGGAGCAAAAACGAAATTCGGTGATGGTTTCGGAGGAGTGTCTGGTCAGGATCTAACTCAATCCAAGGGATTTTTTCATGCCTTTCCTAACCGTGGATGAGAGTTGGATCGACCACTACATACTGGAGACCTGTCGAAAATTTGCGTCGACAAACTGCACAGTTCGCTGAAAAAACGCTTTCAAGGACACAAGTCTACGACTGGCACAGACAACTTTCCGATTGCCGACAGGCATGCACGCCGACCGCGGACGAGCACCAGTGAGGCGAATATTCGTGCGATCCGTGAGCTAATTGATGATGATCGCTACCTTACAATATGAGAAATTGCTGCACATGTCGGAATATCAAGTAAGTAAAAGCGCGAACTGTTAACTATTATCCCAGTGAGGTACAAGCTTCTGTATACTCTCTTCGTAAAAGGTGCTGTCCAAATTTCTAAAATAGCGCTTTATTTCATCTTGAAGTTCGTCATGGTCTTCAAAATTGTTATCCGACAAATAAGCTCTCAACAAACAAATGAAAATCGGAAGGAGCTGGGTCTGGACTATGAGCTGGATGGACAATAACTTCCCAATTGTGTTTCTGAAGCCAGGTCCTTGCCTGATTTGAGGTGTGCATTGTCATGCAACGACCTGAATCCTTTCCTCAACATTTCTCTTCGTTTCTGTCGAATGGCAATAGCCACCCATAGAACCGGACATCCCATAAATTTTAATCAGAATGATAATTTTACTGTACTAACCTGGAATAAATTATTGCGAAGTTTGGGGCCAATTCTGCCGCCTACTTCGTTCAAAACTATTAGTAATAGTGATATTAGTAATTCTATAACCGATGTTATAGGTAATGTTATGTAACTTTGGATAGCAGATGATACAGCCTGCACATTTCTTTCCAGCTTAAGATACAACCAGAATTCAGTTCCAAATTAAAACCACTTTCATCTGGATTATAGACATTTTTTGCGTCACCAGCTTCGATGTACGATTTTATAGAATTGAGAAAATCTGTAGCCACCGTTCGCAGTTTCTCTTACTCTATAGGTTCGGTCAACAAATTTTGTTATCTTTCTAGAGGTTCTTCTATTATGTTTCTTAAATTGTGCTATCCAGTGTTTAGATGCCTGAAATTTTCCAACTTGATGATTGCGTTTGCTTTTAGCGCTCACCGTAGTATCTCGACATTATCTACTATCACAGTTTGTTCCATAGCTGTTTAAAATTTATATAATACATATTCAGTATTTTCCAACCATTTGTCTCTATTGGTTCCATCCTCTTCTATATATAATTGCTGATAGATTTTTCACTCTTGAAATTGTCTTGCATAGAATTTTACTATTTAAAATAAAATTTCGTAAATAAGATTTTGTGAATTATTTAAAGTTGTCCTAGTTTGTTGGCTAACTACTGCATGTTAATCGATTTTTCTTGAAATTTTGTATAACCAATACATTAACAATCAAACATCCGAAACATATTTAAATGTGCATTGTTTCTACGAGGATTCCCATTTATGTATCCGGAATTGGCAGCAATGGTGCTGCTAGGCGCTATCAGATATATACATTGTTTAAGTACAGACATTATTTGACTGTATACCTACTCATTGTCAGAACGTTTTGCCATACGGATGCTATTTGTGTTGTTCAGTGACTTGAAAATTTCATCTCAGTTAAGAAATGGAATTAACTCGTGAGATTTTTCGTCGGGTGACTTACTACGGTCTTCGATATGAATTATCTGAATGGCAGTGCATCGATCAACTCATTTCAGCTTTTGGCAATGAAGCACAATCTAAAACCACTGTATATCACTGGTTTAATGAATTCAATCGTGGCCGTGGCTGTACGCGAAGTGATAAAGCAAGATCATCCCGTGATGCACTGTGAGATTAAGGTATCCCTGGGCATTAGCATGATGAGTATACACGAAAGATAGCTGTGAAAAAAGTTGGTGCGCGTTGGATTCCGCATAATTTAACAATCGCCCAAAAAGGCTTGTGTGGATTAGTGCAAAGAAATTCTCAAAAAATACAAATTGGATCTATGCATATGGGCCTGAAAGCAAACAGCAATCGACAGTATGGGTCTTCCAAGATGAAGCAAACCCAACAAAAAGCTAGAAGCACCTCGAAGCAAATGGTCGCCTGTTTCTTTGGGATGAACGGGCACGTGGCTACAGTGCCAGTGGAGAATCGTGGAACGGTCAATTATAAATGATATACAACCAATTGTTTGCCAAGAGTCTTTGGAGAAATAAGAAAAAGCAACCAACGACGTAGGATCATTTTTCACCATGACAACCCGAGTACGTACACATCGACCCAAACAACTGAATATTTAACCGGTCAAAACGTCGAATTGATGGGTCATCCGCCACAGTTCTGATTTCGCACCCAATAATTTCTTTTTATATCCATCCGTGAAACATAGAGTACGTGGGCAAAGATTTTCGACCTCAGAAGAAGCGATTGATGCATTCAAAGTGCATGTTTTTGGAGATACTTCAATGAGAATGGAAAAAGTGTCGTGAAAATTCGAGAATATTATGAAAAACAATAAAACCATTATCAATGACAAATATATATTTTTTTATTTCATATATATAAATAGCAACTCCCGTATTACAAACGAACGTGAGGGTAGCTCTGATCCAATTACCAGGAACAATATTCAGTCAGAATTTCATTTATAATGGAAATTAAAGAACTTTTTAATTTAGGATGTAAATTAGGCATTAATAACGAGTCGAAATTCATAAATTTAAAGCCGTACTTCATTTTATTACAGAGCATATTAATACATCGTCTAACTCAGGTCATAAATTAACCTTTCAAGTACGACTTGGAATGATTTAAGAACAACTTCTCACCGAAAGTCGATTTTTACGACCATGTTCTCGCCGCAAGTTCGATTTTAGTCGTAATAACTCTAGCGCTAGCGTAATATTAAGATATTTACAGGTGTAGGACGCAGATAAACAATCAACTCGTAGCACGGAAAGTTCTTGTAATGGCCGCCTTTAAGTTGCGCCTGGTACAACATTAACCGTCGACGTAAACATAGCGGCACTTCGTTGAACAACCGAAAGCCGGCAATTTCCTAGTTTTCACGCTGGCAACGGAGAAAATCGTATTTTCCCATTTTAATTTCCTATTCGCGCTTTTGTCGACGGAATGATTTTCTTTTTTTTTTGCAGGCGGTGCGTTTCTTCTTTATTGTACGTTTGTAAATCGATTTTAACGTGTTATATTGGCAGTTGTTCATAACAATAAGGTTGTCTTTCGCTTTATTATCAACAAACTTATACGAGGACGTAGGACATAGAATATTGTTTACGCCATCAATCAATTGTTTGGGTAATAAAGAAAGTAGGATAATGTTTAGGATTTGTAATAATTTGGTAACGGAAAATTAGGTGGATATGCATCATTTACAAGCAAACGTGAGTGATTGTCAATCTCAAAAAAGTTACCTGTATATCGGTTTTTTCTCAATGCACTTTTTGAACGAGTTATCACCATTTTAACGAAACCTATTTCTCTCTATATTTTTAGAATTAATGAATAAATGTATTCTAAACAAAAATTCTTTGCTATGGCTTTTATGATATTGATTATGTGATAATTCAATTTGCTTGTTATTACCAACGTTAAATTTAAACTTTTCTGAATGTTTTAATGAATGAAATATTTTAATATTAATGCCTTCCGTTCTGGCGAACTGAAGCTGCTGGTTCAAATCCTGCATTGTGTCTTTTTTATTCATTACAAATTTCACAAAAATCTAATCCAATTAAATTCAACGTTGGTAGTAACAAGGAATCATGAAAAAAACAACAGAAGTTATTCCAATAATTTAATTGATACGGATTATGTTTTAACATATAAAAATTGCTATGAAATGGTGTCCGAGTATTTGGTTCTTTTTTTTGCTCCTGAGCAGCAAGTCCAGGAAAGATAAGTTGGAAGGAGTCATCTTCTTTTAGTTCCACGGTAAATGATGTTTCGGCTCCTATGAGAATAGTGTGTCGCCATATATAACCAGCACTTCGGTGTTAGTTCACTCGTCATGATGGTGATGTCCTCGAATGCCTCCATAAAAATATTTGGAAATAATGGTGACAAAGGTGATCCCATGACTCTTTCTATGTGTTTGTACGATTTTCCGTCGAAGATGAAGTATGTTCAAGCTGCGCAGAGTTCTACTAAATCTATAATGTAATCCTCCATGTTAATTTCTTGGGGAGATAACGTCCGCAAGAAATTAAGTGAGTTGGGATTGTGAGGGCATTTTGCTAATCGACTTTAAAGGACGCAATACAACTGTGAACAATGTGTACACATTATGCGTCTTTACTGCATAAATTAAGGGACAGTATTCGTGGAAAACATCGTGGAAAATTGACAAAAGATGTGCGACTATCACACGACAATGCTCCCTGTCCATACTACTGCCGTTTCACAAGGTGCCATCCGCGAATGTAGTTTTGAAGAATTGGAACATCAACAGTATAGTTCGGATCTGACTCCTTGTGAACTTTATTTGTTTTCTAGTTTAAAAAAATACAGGGGACGTCATTATAAGTACGACAGTGAGTTGCAAGCAGCTGCTATAGAAGATTTTGACGGAAAAACTTGAGATTATTTTTATAAGGGTATGGAATTATTAATTAATCGTTGTAATAAATGTATAGAAATTAGGGTGGAGATTACAATGAAAAACAAAATTTCTTATATTGTTCCAAGTTTCTCCTTTCCCATCTAGGCCCATGTTTTTCAGAATTTCAACCATTTATTAGTATTTTACTTTATCAAATGCCTTCTGATTTCAATTACAAATAATATTAGGTATAAACCAGGATAATTTGCTAGTACCATTCTTTCACTTAGGGACAAAAATATTGAAAGTTGAATATAATTTCTCATGAAATACTCCACAAGCTGTGTTCAGAGTAAAATATTATTTAAAGCTGAGCAATCTATATAAAATAAAGCTTCACAGAGTAGGGAGAAGAAGTAGCTCATTAAAGGCGGGGGCTGTGGATTCAGCTGTAAAAGTGGCAGGTCTTCCTGCTAAACTTTATAGTAAATGTTAAAGAGTACTAGATCTGATAATCTATCATTATCCCTGAGGACTATTCCCCTGCGTAATATTACAGAATTCTATGGAATTGCGTAAAATTTGATCAGACGTACAAAACAAATGAGGGTACTTTGAAATCTCTTAAGACCAATAAATTATTTGTACCACCAATAAGTTATTCAAATATGTCAAAAACTCAACCAAAATTATATCTAGTGGCGTACATATATAAATAATCCTGGCAACCTAAGGTGTCAATATAAAAGTGATTGAAATTTATTAACTTTTTATTATCATATTACGTGGACACGAATAAAGATTGCGATAAGTAGGTTAATAATTTCCCAACTTCGTAACTGCTTATCATGTACATAATGCAGTGTCGTTGACAGCGCGATGAAACGGTTTTTGATTTATTAAATTTCGCCAGACGACCTTCCTTTATCCTAAACTTAAATTAACGACGTTATACCAAACTCGCGCTTTATCCAGGTTGCCCGAGTACATAATTACAAATAGGTACAACTTTTGCGAACTTTGACGACCCATTTCTGCACGACGTCTAACTCATTAAAAGCTAAAGTAGCGTGAAATATCAATTACGAAATACAAAAGGGGAAGACAAAGATCGATAGAACATATATTGTAATATATCATGTTTCAAAATACTTAGAATTTCTTATTCCTAACGAAAGTTTTAATTTCGTTCGCAGATTATTGTTCCATCACCGGCAAGACCCATGAGTCGTCGTATTCCGGAACTGCCGTCTTTGAGATACGGTTCGTTAGGAGCGAAAAGTGCAGTTTCTGGTCCCTTGCGGGTATCTAACCACTTCCGAAGCGAGACCTTACCTCGGGCTAGCAGTAAAAAAAGCAAAGTTGTGTACAGAGAGGATGTCGTATCTTGTAAAGCTTCTAGGCCAGTAAGTATACAAATAAATATTGAAAACTATCGACAAAAAGCATCGGATTTGGATGCAACTTTATAGATGTAATCTTTGTGTAGCAACAACATGATTCTCTTTTACTTGCCGAATTGCCCTATTTAGGGTTTTAGACTTCTCTAAAGTTCTTACTAGTTTCGCAATGAAAGTAAAGTGAGGTTACGCATGTAATAGTGGGGGTAAGCCTTCCGTAGCCGTTTGATTGAAGTACGAGGGCGACCTGAAATGTTTTCGGAATCGGAAAGAGATAGCGTACGAAAGATGAAGTCCGCAAGTCGGTTTTATGGCAACTGTCAAAATTTCAGACGTTGGCTGTCAATAGATATTGTTTAAGAGAGTGTTTTGTGTAGCAAGTCAGGCGGTTTCGCAAAAATGGATAAAATTGAATTTGATGCAGTGATAAAACGTTTCTGGAGGGCTGGGAAAACGGGCACGGAAATTCGAAATATTTTGTTAGAGGTTCATGCCAGATATACTCCATTATTTTCTGGATAAGCGAGTTCAAACGTGGCCGCTTAGTGGCTGGCTAAGTTAATTAGCGTTAATTAACTTTAATCAGTGTAAGACATCAACAAATAGACGTAAAATATAGTAAATAAATTAAATTAAATTTTTGCACTTTGCATGTAATCCGGTTTCTACTGATTACATATATTATTACACATAAGGAATATACATATTAACATTAAACAGCTGCAACGAATGCGTTATAATCCGTTATATTTTATCTTATATTCGTTGGATCTATTGTAATGAATTGGTTACTTATTATAGTATCTATACGTATGCTGCGTTGCGAAACATTTAGCGATATTTTACAGGTAAGCTGTCATCGCGGTTTGGATTAAAGCCAAGCTCGCAGTATTGTGTACAAATTGTGCATAAAATTTTTGCTTGTGGATTGTGGAACAGAACGCACAGTTGCAGTTGTTCGACTGTGCTAAAAGACGATTATTTAATTGCTGTTATTATTTAGATGCTACGAAAAGTAGTTTTCCGAAATTAATAGATCGTAATCAATTTTATACGTTGAAATGATTTTCAAGCTTATGTTGTTGATATAGATCGATTCAGTTCTATTTTGGCACTAGAAAATATTGCCAGCTTGATATTATAAGCCAATAAAAATGGGCTTTAAGTTTACGTTGATGAGGCATACATATGTACAGAGTGTACTAATTATGTGATAAAGTTTAATATTTCTTTTATTTTGCAAAATTATTTTTCAGTATATGAGTGTGGGTCCATGAATCAATATCTTTAACCCTTTAACCCCCCCAAAAGATACGTTCTTTCTTCTCAAGATAAGCTCCTTTCTCATTAATCACTCCTTCGTTTGAGTTTAATTTTTTTCTTTGCAAGCCACGTTTTTATATTGGGGAATAAATGGAATAAAGTCTCAAGTAACCAGATCAAGCGAATAAGATGGATGGGCCAGTATATTTTATCGCAATTCATGCAATTTGCATCATGCATTATCGTGGTGGAACATACTCTTTTCTTTGATAAATGGATTTTCTTTCAATTTCTCCCCAATATCGTGTGTCCTTTCTTCAAAAAGTCAATGAAGATTATTCCCTTCGAATCCTAAAAAATCGCGGCCATGACTTTTGTGGCCGATGGAATTACCTTCGTCTGCTTTCGAGCAGATTTGCTTTGAAAACTCCATTGTTTTGGCTTCGATTCAGACGTATATTAATCGGTCCAGATTTCATCGGAATGCAATCGCGGCAGCCATCAGGTGGACAGCTTTCTCACTTCTAACATTAGCTCGAAACACGGTGGTAAACTGCTCGGTTTTATAAAATTTGGCAATGTTACACTGTTTTTTCTGTAAATTTCACATAGTATATTAAAGTAAAAATACATCATTTTGTTACACTCTGTTATCATCAAGAGTTAGTATATTGTTCTGTCATCTTGTCAAAAATGTCTTCAGGGATTTGTGGGAGGACCAATGTATGAAAGCTCATATATCTCACATTTTTAACGTTAATATTGTATAATAACATCTAAAATATTCCTGAGCTTTATTAAAATGTTAATCGTTACTCGATTTATTTAAATATGATCATTTTTAAGCTACAATTTTTCAAAGGGAGGTCTAAAGAAATCAAATATCGTGTGTCCCGAATGTAAATATACGGGAGGAAAGATTTGAATTGTCCGCCATTTTTGACACTCATAATGATTACGATCTAACCGATTAAAAATTGACAGGTAGGGGTTCGTAAATATTAAGTATTACACCATAGAACAACGCGTCCTGATTGTTAAACATTATTATCAAAACGATGAAAGTTTCATTGCCCCCACTCATAAAGTACGTCTAATATTCGGTCGACAGAATGCACCTAATTCATCTGCTGCGTAAAGAATAATCAAAAAAAATCGAAAGTACTGGTTCGGTTAGTAATGTGAAACATATGACACGAGCTCGTAGAGGTCGTTCAAAACAAAACATCACGGCAGTTCGCGAGAGTCTGACCGAAAGTCTAGAGACGTCGATTCGTCATCGTGCGCAAGAATTGTATGTTACAACAGTCCTTCTTTCATCTACACACCTACAAAGTCCAATTAACTCAACAACTTCTGCCAACAGACCATGCACAGCGAAGGAAGTTTCCCAATTGGATTCTTGAGCAAACAGAAGTGAATGCCGATATTGCGGACAAAATCATTTTCAGTGATGAGAGCCATTTCCACTTCGATGGCTTCGTTAATCGGCAAAACTGCCGCATTTGAGGATCAGGAAATCCACGAATGATTCATCAGAAAGCAACGTATCCAAAAAGGTATCACTGTCTGATGTGCATTGTGGTCTGGAGGAATAATTGGACCGTATTTCTTCGAAGACGAGGAAGATAATGATGTAACGGTGAATGGCGAACGTTATCGTGCTATGATAATATGATAATTGTAAAATATTGCCTTGACGACATTTGGTTTCAGTAAAATATTGACTGTCTAGCACGAGTTTGCTTCTGGTCGTGCCATTCCCCGGTTTGGTGACTAGAATTGGCTGCGATGTCCTTGTGGTTTAACATCTTTGGACTTCTGGCTGTGGGGATTACGGAAATCACAGGTTTATGCCAATAAGGCCGCGACTACCGAAGCATTGAAAGCCGAAATTGTATATATTATAAATCAATAAATACTTTGTCACAGAAAACCATGGGTTATTGAACCTTAAAATCTTGCGCTCTTATTGAAACAACCTCTATAAAAGTATACAGGATCTTTCATCTAAAAAGTATAACCTTGATACAGCACATACCAGTCATTAGGCGGGCCTGGTAATAGAACTTGATACACATATACCACATGGGCTGAAAAGTTCCGGGCCTAACACAGAGATGACGCTAGTTTTATTGCAGTCACCTTTCTCTCAGTTAGTACTAACCTTCAAAAGACAGCTGTTAAAATTTCATGATATTCTATTCATTAGTTTGTGAGTTATTGTGCTAAGAGTCACGCTACTTTTGTTATTTTCAAAACAATGGATCAAAAACAATTTCGTGTTTTAATTTTACACTGCTTCTTGATGGGAAAAAATACCGTTCAAGCGAAGCAATGGCTTGAAGAGTGTTATGGGGACTCCGCTCCATCAGAAACAACAATAAAACGTTGGTTTGCTGACTTCAAACGTGGTCGTAGAGACATCGATGATGCAGAACGCAGTGGACGTCCAAATGAGGCGGTAACACCAGAAAACATAAAAAAATCCACAAAATCGTTTTGAATGATCGAAAAGTGAAGTTGCGTGAGTTAGCTGACATCGTAAAGATATCAAAAGAACGTATTGGCTTTATATTGCATGAGCATTTGACTATGAGAAAGCTCTGTTCAAAGTGGGTGCCGCGTTTGCTAACTGTTGACCAAAAACAAGAACGCGTCGATGATTCTGAGCAGTGTTTGGCCATGTTTAAACGTAACAAATCGGAATTTTTGCTTCGATATGTGACAATGGATGAAACATGGATCCATCACTTTACTCCCGAATCAAAACGATTGTCATCTGAGTGGACAGCAACTGGTGAACCTCGTCCAAAGCGCCCGAAAGCACAACAATCGGCTGGAAAGGTTACGGCCTCGGTATTTTGAGATGTGCGTGGTGTAATATTCATCGACTATCTTGAGAAAGGAAATACCATCAACAGTGAATATTATATAGCGTTATTGGAGCGTTTGAAGGCCGAAATTGCAAAGAAACGACCGCATATGGCAAAGAAAAAAATGTTCTTTCATCAAGACAACGCACCGTGTCACAAGTCAATCAAAACAATGGCAAAACTACATGAATTGAACTTCGAATTGCTCCCATATCTACCGTATTCGCCAGATTTGGCTCCCAGCGACTACTGGCTGTTCGCAGACATCAAAAAAATGCTCGCCGGTAAGAAATTTCACACGAATGAAGAGTTTATCGCTGAAACTATTTTGAGGCAAAAGATAAATCGTTCGTAGAGCGGCGCTGGAATGATTGCGTTGCTCTTAATGGAGATTACGTTGATGAATAAAGCTAATTTTGAACCAAAAGGACCGTGTTTTCTTTGTTAGGCCCGGGACTTTTCAGCCCATGTGTTAAAGTTCTTTTTTTTTGTATTTCCAATAATATACAGAAAATTGAATTTTACTAGAAAATTGTCACACTCTGTATAACCATTTGTTGGAAATAATTTTCTCTTGGTTCCAAAATAGACGATGTAAGCAATTTGTTAAACAATTCTCTGTGTAAAGTTGACCTGTCTTGGTTGGCAAGGAGTGCGATTCATCCATTGTACTGAGAGGAGGTTTGCTTGTTTTCGTAAGGATTTAAACGATCGCAAAACTATTCTAGGTATTTGAAATATAAGCAGCACATACATACTGTAGGCTCAAATTCCTACTATTTTGTACCGTAATGTAATTGTCAAGTAGCACGAGTGTGAGGTTTGATTTGCTTGTTGGTTTTTGTAATTTTTAATGTGTCGTCGAAACCATTATATTTTCTATGTTTTAGCTTTCATAAATTTGATATTTTGCTAATCATATTATGAAAGAGACTAATTTTTGACTCTAGCTTTATTGCTGTAAAGTTTTCCGTCGGTGCGGCAATAATTTCGAAGATTAAAAGCAATAAGGATAAAATAATGGGGTATGTAGTTTATTCGCACAGGAACATTGGGCATTGTATTTCGACACCAAAACGTAAAAAAAAACCCTGCGCAATTCAGATAACCCCCTAATGGAAACAGAACTTTGTAAATAGTTCTTGTCACAAAGAGAAAGACACGCAACTTGTATAATCCAACGTTTCGGCAGTCTGTCTACTGCCGACTTCAGGGTAGCCCTGAGAAGAGCTGTTGCTTGCCAGAACAATCATTGACGTATTTATCTTCCCTATTTTTTTATTAGCGAAAGTTGACTGACTTAACCACTAAACCCATATTAGCTTGGAAACGTCGGACTATACAAGAAATAGCCCAAACAACAACTTATGTTAAGTTTTTATGAGAATCCATCGTCAACAGTATTACGTCAAGAGTCGCAAGTAAGGGGTGGCTTAACCGATTGAAAGAAAGGCATGGCACTCGCAGACTAAAAGTTAGTAGAGAAAAGCGATCCTACAGTTGTTCAGCCTTTTCTGAAAAAAATTACGGAGAAAATGAACGAGCTTAAGCTATTATGTATCCAGATATACAATGTTAATGAATCAGCACCAGTTTCGAAAGTGCTACCACATTATACATTAATACTCGTCAAAGAAACTTCAACGGCAGGGCGAAAAAGCTCCAAAGAGAGAGTAACTTTTCTCGCTTGCGCCAATGGCGATGCCATTCATAAACTAACGTCGATGGTTATTGGCAAAGCTAAAAATCCTAGACCTTTTAAAAACGCCAATATTCAAGTTGAGCACCATTCAACAAAGAATGGATGACATCCGCATTATTCGTTGAATGGTTTCATACAACTATTGTCAAACAAGTAAGAATACTTCGAAAAGAGAATAATTTTAATGGGAAGGCGCTGCTAGTAATCATCAATGCTCCCAGTCATGCTTCAGAGGCGCAGTTGAGAAGCGATGATGATGAAATTGTAACAATGTTTTTGCCGCTTAATTGTACCCTGTTACTTCAACCAATGGACCAAAATGCCATACGGCTAAGAAAACTTTATTATCGAAAAAATTTTTTGGTCCACATTCTGGCTGTCGAGGATGACATTTCAAACGCTCTTAAAAATATTAATTTGAAGGATGCAGTCTTTTTTTCTCTCGATCTTGGAAGAAACTGATGCAATAAACAAATGCTGGAAAAAATATTTTCTCATGCAATTGATAATGCTTCATCATCTGAGGATGATTCAGATCATGATCTTCCATTAACTGCAATGAAGAAGGTATTTTCTGAAGACAATCAGCAAGAACTTACTGAAATCAGAAACATATTGCAATAAATTTCGTCTGATAATCATCAGCATAACGAAACTGAACTAATGAATGGATTGATGGAGATGACAATCTTTTGCTTCTACATAGTAATGATAGCGTTTCAAATGATGAAACACTTATAGATGAACTAAAAGTGAAACATGAAGAAGCAATCAGCAGTTTTAACACTTGTATAAAATGGGCTGAAGAAAATGGACACACTTAGGCTGATGCGAGAGCAATGGAAACTAAACAATTGCAACCAAAAATTACAGATCCTTTTAAGTAAATTATTTACCTATATATGTACATACATGTTTTACAATCTATTTTCTTATTACTGATGCTTAAAGATGTTATGATACTGAATTACAACATATGCATTATGTAGTACTTTTTTTTTCTTGAAAATGTATTTATGTATTTATTTTAACGGATGCAATAAATGTTTAGCAGTCTAAAAGGCAATTTTTAGATTATTTTAATGATGACTCAGTATCCGAATTTTTCGATAATCCAAATCGCCAATGTTTTAATTAATTCGGATTAGTTCCCACTGTATTTACTACTATGCGGTGATATAGACGGCATCATTTTTATATTCGGAATTTTTTGAAGGTACTGTATATCGAATGTGAATAAGATCCCTCTATATGCGAGACGCAGAAACGAGATCAATCCTGAATTATCGTAATCTTTCCAGACTCGACGCGTACGTTTCACCTTACCGTCGTCAGATGGCGACACGAGTAGGAGCGACGCCGAGCGCACCGTTCCGACGATCGCCGCGACGACGACGGCGAATCTCACAGTTAAACGGACGGCGGGAGACGGCGGCCTTCCGAAAACGCGCGCTACTCCTATCAGTACGCGTTCGAATACAGGCAAACACGGCAACCACAACAATAACAACGCCATCGTCCAGACGAGCGCCGGTCATCGTCGGAGCACTTCTTCCGTCTCTTTCGCGTCGTCGTCTTCGTCGAGCGTCTTCGAAAATTCGGTCCGTTACAATAGGGTGACCGTCGTACATCGGCGCGATAGCGTTACGAACGCTCCTCACTATTACAATCATCACTACTACCAGCAGCACTTTCGGCAGCTGCGGCTCGACCAGGAGGAGCAAGATCTCGCCGATACCGCTGGAGTTTTCGTGCCGGTAACCGCTTCGCCGGCGGTGAGGACGCGGATCCATCCCACCGGAAAGTACGTGCGTGGCACACTGTCACCGACCGCAAACACGGCGGCCCACGCGGCCCCGACGTCACCCGGTGGCCAACTTTTACTCCGGGCTGCCAGGGACGGCGAGGATGGACTCCTTAGGGATTTGTTACGGCGGGCGCAACTGGTCGGAATCACCGATTCGGATCTAAATGCGACTGATAACAGCGGACGGGTAAGTTCTTTTACTTTTTTTTTGTAGCTGAACTTTTTCTAGGAAATTTGAAATTTGTGTTTATTCCGACGAAGTATATTAAAAGGGCGTATGAAGCAATACTTACTAACTAAACGAATTGGTTCATTTTAAGAAAAAATAAGTACAGAAATTAGGTTAACACCATCTACTTATATATATAAATTATATCTACAATGCGTTACAATTTTGGTTTGCAATTTGTGCATAGCTGAGTCACTTTTTGGAAAATGAAAGGTGGTAAAAATAAAATATTAGTAGGCTTGTTGATTTCTGAGTTACCGGGTGAAATTGAGAAATTTTAATTTTCAGACGTACCTCATATATATTGGCTATGATGTAACTTATGCAAAGGGGAAAAAGTGTTTTTGTTTTGATTAAAATTTATTGGTCTTTTCTAGAAAGATGTGAAATAATGGGCCCAATTCTACTCTAAAAATCACACAGAGAGGTCTTAGAGCATAGAAGAAAATTCATTACTTTTCTTTTGGGCACGTTTTAGTAGTAGTTGCTACTTTGTTGTCCAATATTTGTTGACTTTATTCATCGTCGACATTATTTTTAAACTGGTGGGACACCCACGAATTTAAGACAATTTAAGAGGCACACACCTGCATCACGGTGGCAAAAGAAAGCTCGCATGACCAAATCCCGAATCAAGTGTATGATTATCATCTACTTTGATTCTTGTGGAATTCTCGTCGAACATGTGGCAGTGAATCAAACTTTTCATTGCGAGGTCCTTAAACGTTTGGGGAATAAGAGTTTTACGTGTGCGACCTGACATTACCAGCTAGTGGATATTGCATTACGATAATGCCCCCAGTCACAGCTCATTGTCGGTTAGAGAATTTTTGGTAGAGTAAAAGATTTCAGTATTGAATTGAAAGGTTTCCACGACGCGGATTCTAAACAGTTGTTAGTTGTAAGATACGTCCATCATCTCGATTAGTAGTGATCCTTTTCTTGCCACAAAACGCTCTTCCGGTACTTGTAGTAGATAATTTTTCTTTCATTAAAACGGCGACTCGCTGCACTGTTTGCCACGATACTTCTTCTTTCTTGAGAATATACTCTTGTACCCAACAATGCGGAGTTTTTGTCTCATTTGGCGGGTCAATTTTTTTACTCATAACGAAAAAATTTAAAGCGGATACGAGCAGTAACTTTGTTACATAAACAGATAAATATTCTTTCTACTACAGTAAGCCATCCAAATAATACTCTAAGAATTACTGTGTCTTTCAATCTTCTTTCTACCCATCTTCTATACACTACAGAATGGTTCCTGAGGGGGATAATAATAGGCAAGAGGTCACTAAGTGGCACGTTCTCATTTTTTTAGGAAAGTTTTTGAAGGAACGTATTTGGATAGGCATTGTAAACCCTATTCATTAGTTTTATACTTGTATTTGTTAATTATCGCGTTGGAAACACACAAAAGCTTAAATTTATAAGGTCGCCCTAATAAAATGGACAGGGACTGCAGCTCCTTTCTGCATTAACATAAATCCATTCGTCATAAAGTTGTACGTAACAAGTCGCCGGACGAAAGCATACTTCAAAGTTAAAGAAACGACGCATACACTATACAAGCTTTAAAATTAAAGTACCGTAGAATATGGTCCACAGAGTAAATCAAATAAAGTGTCAGTTCCTTTCTTTTTATACTGTTGCTGGAGTGAAATAAACTTCAATAAAATCATTATTACTTTTTAATGTGGTGATATTGATGTCTTAATTTAAGTACTACATGAACACAACTCTCTGAATTCACAGTGCTCTAGTGAGTACATACGAACAAAATATGTTAAGTGAAATTAAAATAATGGAATGTACGTTTACATAATATTCAATAAAGTCACAGACTCTCATTTGCTCTGTTGGTTTTTCCATGATGTATTTATTGTAATTGTATTGTCATGTGTGTCGTATTGCTTTATTGACACATTTTTACAATAAATCATAAAGTTTTCATTATCGAATCGTACTTTTTGCCCTAATAAAATGGACAGGAACTGTATACATGTATGTGTGTGTGTATATATGTTAAGACGGATATTTTCGCGGTCGCCATATGTGAAATAATATTCTCGGGTTGTGGCCGCGTATGTTGTTGGTTCCGAAAGAAACCGTTTCGACTAGATCGATGTTTTGACGAGATCTCACCAATCTTCAGTCGCTAGCCGAACGAGAGCGTCCAGAGGATCTCGTCGAAACATCGACCTAGTCAAGATGACCTTCTCTTGTCTGATTTACATGTTTGTCGTTATTTGCTATGAGTCAACGTGTTCTAAGGATAGGGTTTCCTTGTATTTCTTCAGATATAATATTCTATACCTACGCAATCGACCAAGTAACTCAGCGCAATTAGAAGCATCCATTAGACATCAAAAAGCAATTCACACAAAAGCATGACTCGTCAGTAATTACAAATAATTTCGTCCATAAAAAGCGCGTTAGAATAAATACGATTTTAATTGTAGGAAACCTAGTAAAAAAGACAATTTTAACGAATAATCAATCGAGTTACCTTCATTTCCTTTCTGGCAGAGAAGCTCGAAAGTTAAATGTTTCTTTCATGCGATTTTAATAACACTAATCAAACAACATTTATCATCGATCACAAATAAAAATTTTACAAAGGTGTTTTAATGGTCTTTGTTTGAATATTGCTCAGCTCTCTTTCATTAGCGCATGCTGGATAAATATTTGTAGTTTCTTTGAAGCACAAAGCGAAAATTATTGCTTGATGCAAATTATCAAAGGATAAGCATTAATCATTACTTTTGTTCCAAAAATATGTATATAGATGTTTGTTTATACAATAAATCGTGAAAGTTATTACTAGTCTGAATTTTTATGCATTAAAACTCTGTACTAAAACTATATTTATTTTCGTTACCATTCTCATTGGCTCGCTTACTTGTCAATACTTTGTTTCAAACATGTTGTTTTAGTTTTTTTTTTGTTTTAAATAAAAAGTGAACGTGATAAAGTAAATATTTCTACGCATCAGATGTCAATAGCTGATACTTTCTTCTACGATGATTTAGTATATTATTTTTAGTATTTTTTATTTATATATTCGACACTATTTATATATTATACGTATTTCTGACTCCTTCATTACGCCGAACGTGATTTGCTTTGTGTTTATGTATAAAAGCATTAAAGGCTATATTGTTTATAGTGTTCTAGGAGAAAATTTATTATTTTTGGCTAAATAGTCGAAAAAAGAATATGAGTCTATCCCGAAATAAATATTTTCATATTTTAGTTAATGGTTAAAGTTTTTCTAACGATATACATGGAACACTGTAAGTAAGCTCTTCTTTCTAGATATTTGTTTTTGGATTAAAAAAGGTATGGCTTAAAATAATAAAGAAAATTATTCGAAACACGGTATATTGAAAACGTTCACTGAAAACTTGCGGTAATATTAAATAATTGCTCCTGAGATCGGAGAAATACTTGTAGAAAATTCTTAATTTATATGTTTATACGTGCTGAAATGTGAATTCATAGTCTCAATAGTGTAAACCATAAAACTATAGTTTTTTATGATCAAATTATGTTTACCTGATTATAGGCGTTATACTTATTTTTCCAGGACACCATAACTAAATTCCTTCCGTTTTTTTTAACCATGTGCTGCGCTTAGATCCTAGTTTCTCTAGGCTATCTACATATTTATGCTTGAAATATACACTAGGGTGACAGAATAAAATAGACACCAGGTAAAGCGGTATAAATATGTAAACAGCTAAATTCTAAAAACGAATTGAGGACTTTCTCTTGTCATTAGGGTAGGGGTAGATGTATAGGAAGGAATTCGTCATAGTTTAGTATCGTTACAACTATGCCTCGCTTACAAGGTTCGAGTGATATTAGCGACTTCACCCGGGGTCGCATCGTTGGCCAGAGTGAACACGGCGCTTCGCAACGTGAAATAAGTAAATTTTTAAATATTCCGTTGTCCACAGTTAAACGTGTGATTACACAATTTAAACGCAAGGAGAAAACAACAGTGGAGCCGAGACCAGGTCGTGCCGGACCTTCTGAAAGAAGTAAAAGGGAGCTTGTGCGCGAAGTGTTAAGAGAACCGCGAAAAAGTACAGCTGAGCTTGCGGCAACTTCACAGAAAAGTCAGCGTTCCGTTCTGCGATACCTCCACAGTGTGGGGATGTATAAAAGGGTGGCAAAGAAAAAACCTCTCCTTACGGCGTTTCAAAAACGGCGCCGAATCGCTTGGGCAATCTGTCATTTTTTCAGATGAAAGCAGATACTGCCAATTCAGTGATAGTGGTCGTACGTGGGTATGGAGACGTTCGTCACAGCAACTGGACGACAAATTTTTGCATCAGACGCCACTTTTATGGAGGATGGAGCACCCTGCCACAAAGCAAGAACAACAACCACAAGGAAAAAGAAACCGCGGATTCGGATTTTACCATGGCCAGGCATGGCTGGGCACCATCATCAGACATGAATCCGATAGAGAATGTTTGGAACATAATCCAGACAAATATGGCGAAACGATTCCGAAAACCCAGCAATAAGGGAGAACTCGTGGCAGCTGTTACAGAAGAGTGGTTAAATATTCCAGAAGACACCACTAATCATTTAATAGATTGTATGCCACGACGACTCGCAGCACTTCACGCAAGTAAAGGTGGATCGACAAAATATTAGTCTAATTTAAGAATTATATGTATAACAAGAATAGAATCTTTTTTTTAATTAGTAGGTGTCTATTTTATTCTGTCATCCTAGTGTACACTATCTATATAATTGATTTGAATTAAAATATAGAGTTAGTTTGTAGTTAACAACGAAAAAGAAACATAAACTATTACAAAGTGATTTTTCGTCAGACTATCCACTTCAAGATCGAATTACGGCGGCACATATTCTTGGCATTTTTCTAATCAGAGCTTCCAGATAATTGTCTGTAATTTCAGTCCATGCTACCTGAAACTTCTAGGCTGCTAATTCCCATTTCACGAATTCTTATCTTGCACCGGAATTCATTATTTTCATTATAGAAAATACAGATTCTCGGGGCAATCTCATCTTAAGTCTTGACATACCTCAAAAACGAAACTGTATATTGGATTAGATATCGATTAAATCTTCTTCCTTCATAATTGTTAGTCCCGATGGAAGTTTGAAGATGAAGTTCTCCAGCCTGTCAGACGTAGAGGTAGATGAGAAGTATTTCATTGATTTTGTTTTTAAATTTTTGCAAGTGGTCTTTAGTCACTTCTTTCAATTTTTTGCTTAGGTATCAAATCAAGCAGAAGCTTCGTTGCTGATACAAAACTGGTGAAATCTAAACCTTTTATTGTCAACAGTCAAAGTTTCAGCTTTCTTGAAAAGCTATTCATTACACCATTATCCATTGTACAAGGTATTCTAAAAACCCTTTTCAAAGTAATAAGAGTAAATGAAATAATGGCTAGGTTCCTCTAAACGTGAGGCAAAATTTTCGGGAATTGTTCAGTACGTATTCTGGATATTCTGATAGCCGACACTTCTCTTGGAATATTCTTTTTTAATTCATTCAGAAAATTTCACGAACAGGACATGTTAGGCGCGCGAGATGTCGTTCCATCTTGTCGGAACCAAACATTCGGATTAAAGCCATTAAAATTTTGCAAGATTGGCGTAAAAAAATTGTTAATTATCTCTACATAGCGCATATCGTAATTAAGTAAATTTTCCACAATCTCTTTTTCTGATATCCTTCTTCCACTGTGATGCTCTCATATATTCCGGTTCTATTTATACCGGACACTTTCCTTAGTCTGTCCACATCGTTTTAGATTGTCTCATGCGTTATTTACACCTTGTCTTTCTGAGTGTGGTTTCAATCTAAAAATTCTCATCCTTTTAACATTTTTTCCTTGCAACTTCTTTATTTTCTTCAATTCGCCGTACTTTTCTTTAATGTTGCTTCTAACATGTAATAATCACTACCAATTCCATGCCTTTTTGCATAATTTGTCTTTTATGTCTTCTTTCGACAATCACTTAAAGGATGATAGTTTTGCTAACGTGGCAATACTGAGGATATCGACAATGACTAACTTTTTACTGCATTTAGTTGCGAATAAAATCCTTTCTAGCAAAAATGTAGTCTATTGCTTTAAAGCATATGTGGGCAACCATATAAGAGTTGATCCGGCCCGCGAGACATTTTGAAAAACCCAATTAAAAAAAAATATTACACTACTTACTCATACTCACTCCAAATCAGGAAGATCGAGTGATATGGGGTTTAAACGCGGCCCGCGAACGTATTTGAACACTAGAGTTTGCCCCGCAACATGTCAAAGGTTGCCCATACTTGCTTTAAAGGAATGCAATAGAAATCGAAACAATACTTGCCTAAGATACTTTCCGATCCAACTTTTAAAAAAATCCATTATAATTGCTATTTTATTCACTTGCAAGCGCGAAAAGCAAACAAAGCCCTAATAAAAACGTTGAGGAACTCGAAAGTTACTGGGGGGAAACGAGCTGGAGTTACGCTCGATCTGGAATTGTAATCGAAATAAGCGTCATAATTAATGCAGGATTTACCCAGCCTCAACCAGAAAATTTATATGCACGGCCACCGGCGGAATAGCAGTAGCATTTTTTCCCGCGGAAATGAAATTAGGTATTATTTATTCAGATCTTTAAAGAGTAATTTATTTCCTTCCAGTGGCAATGAGCAACATTGTATTTTTGATAAATGTATATGGAACATGTTTTTCTTTTCTGTTACATCAAGTTGTAATTTATGGTGCTAACGGCGTTGTAACAAGATTAAGTACAAATTTTACTTGATTTTTACTTACTGGACAAACGCAATTAAATAATGTCAGCTTTCTTCTGCTCGATGAAACATCCTATAAACACTGTTCGAAATGATTAACGACCATCTCGAAGTAGCTGGTTACATTGCGCTTTAAACTTGTTCGACCATGTTTTAATGTTGTATTTTATTTTCAATATAGAAAGGATATATATTAATAAGGCATATAGTACTCACAGGCAACTAAAGGACGCTTGATATCCTAATGACACTGGGTTAAAGTGTTAAACAGTTTTTGGGGAATCATATCTCATCTCTC
Source organism: Trypoxylus dichotomus (assembly GCA_023509865.1). Classification (NCBI taxonomy): domain Eukaryota; kingdom Metazoa; phylum Arthropoda; class Insecta; order Coleoptera; family Scarabaeidae; genus Trypoxylus; species Trypoxylus dichotomus. Next base: position 85,538,223 of record CM042074.1, on the reverse strand, counting down.
TTTGACAGCAATGTATAATTTTTAAGGTATTCTTAGTGACATATTTCGTACAGCAACACGTCTTCTCAAAGCATCTCAGCACCTCCAACGTACTCTATTAAGTATTCAAGTAGCGGGCTTTTATTTTTTGAAAGCGTTATCACAGCGCTCGATATGCGGCTATATTCACTTGCGTATTGTATAAGTCTTGCTGGATAACTTGTTATACAAGTACGTAATATTACTTTTCGAACCTATATTGTTGTGTTCTCAGTATCCTCACAATTTGTGTTACTTCAAGGTGTCGCGTAGGAACAATCATAGTTTGGGTTTTATTTTTTATTTGGTATTACGTTTGTTGTTGGTAGACCATTAATACTCATACATGAGAAAAAGGAGAGACGATGATGATGAGATTAATTCGTAGCGCAGCTTATTCAATTTGGACACGACGATGCGGGATGAATGAGCCTGTGCATTGTCGTGGTGGAAAAGCACTTTTTTTCCGCTGCAAACGAAGCCGTTCCTCCTTTAATCCTGCATCGAATCGGGTCAATAAATCGCTGTAATATTGCCCCGTGATCGTCCTTCTCTTCTGCAGATAGTCGATGAGGATCACGACTTGGGAATCCCAATAAATGGTCGCCACGGTCTTTCCGGTCGATAGAACGGTCTTTGCTTTATTCGGAGCTGATTTGCCGGGAAAAGTCCACTGCTTCGACTGTTCCTTGGCCTCCGGTATGTAGTGGTGGATCCAAGTCTCATCCACGGTTATGAAACGCATGAAGAAATCCCTTGGATTGCGTTGGATCTTGGCCAGACACTCCTCCGAAACGGTTACCCGATTTCCTTCTTGCTCTGGTCTGAGGAAACGTGGTACCCATTGCACCGAAAGCTTTTTCATATCAAAAATTTCGTGGTGAATATGGCCAAAGCGTTCTTCTGTGATGCCTCTCGTCTCTGCTATCTCTTTCAGCTTCAATCGGCGCTCGGCTAACACATCATGAATCTTGTCGACCAATTCATGGTTGGTAGCAGTTTTTGGGCGTCCACTGTGTGGTTCGTCACTTGTGCTTGTGCGGACACGTTTGAACTCGCTTACCCAGAACATGATGCCGCCATGAACCTCTAGCAAAATATTTTGAATTTCCGTGGCCGTTTCCCAGCCATCCGGAAATGTTTTAACACTGCACGAAATTCAACTTTATCCATTTTTGCAAAACCGCCTGACTTGCTACACAAAACATACACTTAAACAACAACTATTGACAGTAGATGAAATTTTGACAGTTGTCATAAAAAAGGTTGCCGTTGCCGACCAATGAATCCACTTCAACATTGGTGCGCCACCTTTTGTCGATTCCGTAAACTTCTCATGTCGTCCTCGTAATTAGATAATTATTGTCATTGGCACCGTAAATCAAAAATATATAGGGTTTACGGATGGGACTGTAAAGCAGAGAAATCTCGAACAACATGTATCGGTTTTCTTAAAAGCTGACGGATACAAATATAGGTGACTAGACACCACAGCAATCGAAGCAATGATAAGATTTCAAACAGCGCCGCAAGTGACACCTTTCATATTTATAGATCTATCAAGCGAATGCTATATACTGCAAATTAGGCGTTAAGTTATTGATACGGTAGGCGGTTTCAGCGGTAGCTTCGCGTAGATAAAGCCGTTCCATCACTTGATATCGTCGCGTCTAACAATGAACACGCGACGCCGTCGTAACTAATTGAATGCAAAGAAGACGGCGAGTGATTCGACGCCGAAGTTCGACGCCGGAGTTACTTTGGAACTGTACGTGTATTGTACGTGCTTAGGTACGAGAAAATCGCTCAATTTTCAAAGGCGAAAGATAGTGCTGGCTCGTACGAACTTTGGTTGACAGCGGTGCGTCTTATTTTGGGAGGTAAGATGCCATATCTGCTATACATCTAGCCGGGGGTGAATGCCTAATTGCAGGAAAAAATAATTTAATCTCGTGGCTTATAGATTTATCTTTATGCATGCTTTTCTTCCGTTCAGATACCAGTATTCCAATTACAGCTGATTGTTGAATGCCAAAGTTTTTTTTTTCAATAATAATAAAGAGTTTATTATGCATGCAATAAAACATGTGTACAACAATCATACTAATAATGATAATAGTAACAACGGAGGTATGTAACACATGGGCTGAAAAGTCCCGGGCCCAACACATAGATGACGCTAGTTTTATTGCAGTCACCTTTCTCTCAGTTAGTACTAACCTTCAAAAGACAGCTGTTAAAATTTCATGATATTCTATTCATTAGTTTGTGAGTTATTGTGCTAAGAGTCACGCTACTTTTATTATTTTCAAAACAATGGATCAAGAATAATTTCGTGTTTTAATTTTACACTGCTTCTTGATGAGTGTTATGGGGACTCCGCTCCATCATAAACAACAGTAAAATGTTGGTTTGCTGACTACAAACGTGGTCGTAGAGACACCGATGATGCAGAACGCAGTGGACGTCCAAATGAGGCGGTAACACCAGAAAACATCAAGAAAATCCACAAAATCGTTTTGAATGATCGAAAAGTGAAGTTGCGTGAGTTAGCTGATATCGTAAAGATATCAAAAGAACGTATTGACTTTATATTGCATGAGCATTTGACTATGAGAAAGCTCTGTTCAAAGTGGGTGCCGCGTTTGCTCACTGTTGACCAAAAACAAGAACGTGTTGATGATTCTGAGCAGTGTTTGGCCATGTTTAAACGTAACAAACCGGAATTTTTGCGTCGATATGTGATAGTGGATGAAACATGGATCCATCACTTCACTCCGGAATCAAAACGATCGTCATCTGTGTGGACAGCAACTGGTGAACCTCGTCCAAAGCGCCCGAAAGCACAACAATCGGCTGGAAAGGTATTTTGGGATGTGCGTGGTGTAATATTCATCGACTATCTTGAGAAAGGAAATACCATCAACAGTGAATATTATATAGCGTTATTGGAGCGCTTGAAGGCCGAAATTGCAAAGAAACTACCGCATATAACAAAGAAAAAATTTTTGTTTCATCAAGACAACGCACCGTGTCACAGGTCAATCAAAACAATGGCAAAACTACATGAATTGAACTTCAAATTGCTCCCACATCCACCGTATTCGCCAGATTTGGCTCCCAGCGACTATTGGCTGTTCGCAGACCTCAAGAAAATGCTCGCCGGTAAAAAATTTCGCACGAATGAAGAGGTTATCGCTGAAACAGAGGCCTATTATGGGGCAAAAGATAAATCGTTCTACAAAAGTGGTATTGAAATGTTAGAGCGGCGCTGGAATGATTGCGTTGCTCTTGATGGAGATTACGTTGATGAATAAAGCTCATTTTGAACCAAAAGAACCGTGTTTTCTTTGTTAGGCCTGGGACTTTTCAGCCCATGTGTTATAGGATGCGGCAAAATAAACAGTACTGAAATTATGAAACGTATATTGTTAAAAGCGCGGGTTAACTCGATAATTAGGTCAAATGCGGTACTATTCCTCAATTATACAGAGTGCCAGTAATTAGCATAAATAATGAGATGTAGGGGTTGATGTTATTTAGTCTGCATCCCTTATCTGCATGTAAACTCTGCCTACTTGACATTCCAATACCTTGACGCGTTAAATAGAAATTCGGTGTAACAATATTATTTATTATTCATGTATTTACTTTACATTATATTGTGCAAAGAAGATACCGTTCATAAGTTCAACTCCAATTAAAAATGAGTTAAACCTTTCTGTAAGCACACCTACAATTGGGTGAAGATTAACTCAAGCAAAATTGTGTGCAAGACGGTTTAGAAAGGTACCATTATGAAATAAAAGTTAAAATACAGAGTAGATTGTCGAACAATGGGACGAAAAAAAGTGGCGTAATGTACTGCGGTCAGATGAAACTGAAATAGCTTTATTTAATTCTGGTGCATACCAACAACACGTACGAAAACCACCATCGAGAGTATTTCGACCCACGAATACCAAAAAGACGGCAAAATTCGGAGACTCAAGCAACCTGCGGCGGGTTTTTCATGGTATGGTGTAGGCCCTCTACATGATATAGAAGGCAGGCACAATGAATGCTGATGCCTATGCAAACATATTACAAACTGCGCTTCTGCCATGTGCAGAGGAGGAAATGGCATTAAGATGGTTGTATATGCAGGATAATGATTCGAAACTTGTTTCTGGTAAAGCGAAAACATGGTTTCAAGGTAATAACGTTCGTGTTTCGGGTTGGCCTTCGCAATCGCCGGACTTAAGCGCAGTTGAAAATTTTTGGGTAGAGTTGAAAAGGGCTGTATCTGCTGTTGAGCTGCAAAATATTGATTACCTGTGGAGAATATACCAAGCTGAATGGCAAAAAGTTTCAGTAGAGACATGTAGGCCAACTGGTAAACTCGCCGCCCTACAGGTGCCAAGAGATGGTAAAGAATGAAGATCAAGCAAGAAAATATCAAGTTTCTCAATCCAATTACTTAAGTAACAATGAATTTAGATAGCATTTTGGAATGTTATTTTAATGCCCAATTATTTTCTATGTACTATATTATAAGCAGTTTTATTTATTTCTTTTTTTGGTATTAAGAAATCTATTTATTTGTTATTATAGTTGTTAGATAAGGTTTTCTACTTTATCGACGGGACTTGTCTAGGGGATTTGATTAATGCAACTAGTTTATAAGAGTTAGTGTTGTGTAAGATATTATAATGGTTATTTATGTAGAGTACATGTTAAGGACTTAACATTGTTTTTGTGTTTTATCCATTTTTTTTACTACTGTGTATTTTATATTATTTTATCTTCTTTGCAACCGTATGGGTTACCATTATTATATTACTTTATTTTCATGTTTATCATTTATTTATTTTGCTCTCTTAGAATATATCCAATTTTATTTTAATATGTATGTACATTACGCATTGTATATGTATGCAAGCCGGCCATTCACATTGCATTAGCTGAAACTGACTAATTTAAAAATCATTCAGTGCAACGTCGTCGAATAAGTAATGGGAGTTTTCTTAAAATTTAATGTACACAAGCACAGGCAGTCGTCTCCCGCGCGACGGTCGAGGTACTAGCGATCGTGCACTCTCGGTCACCTTTCGTACCTCGTCGTAACGTGTACAGTAACGTCGTCGTATGATTATTAGAGATTTATAATATTTTCTAGTTTTGGCGGGAATCGTCGAGGACGTTGTCTATACATTTATTTCTGGCGGGAGTCATTTGGTAAGGTTCTCGAATCGCATGTATAGATTTCTTTAATAAGTACAAATTCTCGATTTTCTATCATCGTCCGTCGAGGCTACTGTGTCTGTTGTCGTCTGTACATATTTTTAGTCTTCGGTTAAGTTTGTGTCGGAAATTATTTTGGTAAGGTCGTCGGCGCGCATGTATAGACATCTTCTACAAGTACGATCACTCCGCTTCTTGCTGACGGTCGTTACGGCCGCAGCGCCCGTTGTCTTTTGAACGTTTGTTCGGTCTTTGTCGTATCGGGACTTAGAAATTTTTTCATTTAGTTGCTCGTCGTAGCGGACGAGTTTCACGGACCAGTTTCCTTAATGTCGGCATCATCGCTCCGTTTTACTTGTCGGTGCGCAGTTCGCACATTGGCTGGTTACTGGCTTTTTCCCTTCTTTGGGGCGCAGTAGCAGAGAGCTAAAGATTGCACATAGCGTATTATTTCAAACGAGAACGCCTGGGTAGCTGTGACATTACTTTTGTTTTGAGATCGGCTATTATCGCTACTGTCGCCCTCGACCAGGCGTTCAAGCTCTAAGAGCTAGGGTGGGTTCCCCTATAAATGTGAAAATAACGAACATATTTGGTTCAAGTACAAATACATGCCAATAATACAGGGCCAAGTCTCTTAGGCAAATTTAAAACAAGGAAAGTACATTAGGCTCCAGGAAAGGGACATATAAATAAGCATAGCACCGAGGTGCGCTTATAAATTTGCGAAATACATAGGGTTGGCTCCCCTATAAAAAGGTAGTGGTGCATGCAAATAGATAGAGGCATTAGTACATGCCTTTAACAAAGCTTCTGCGGAAGCATATAAGAAACATACATATACACATGCTAATGTACATTACATGTATAAGAGAGCTCGAATAACTGCAATTATTGCAAATATATATATCTTACGTACATCGTAAATGTACATAGGCAAGAGTGGAAACCGTGTACACATTTTATTTTTAAATATTTTTTTGCGCATGCGCATTGAGTTTCACTGTACAACCTTCTTATAGTAAATAAGCGAACATACTCTACAAGTAAGTATTGGTCAAGTAATTTAGGAATTTACGAGCAGGCTACAGCGGCGCTGTTCTTCAAACCAGGAGAATGTAACGGTACAACATTTGTAAATTATAAAGCATACAGATTATTAATCATTAAAAAAATTAAATAAATATGAATTCTTTTATTTAACCTATAGATTGATATTTCAGCCAAATTAAGACCACTGCTATTTTCGTGTACATGACTGTATACAGACAGGCATATTATGTTGCAACATCAACTTTATAAATGGCATGATCTATCAAATGTCTTGAGTTTCGTAATGAAACTGTAATATTGCAGTCTCTTCACGTTTTTCGATAAATGATTGAATAATTTTCTTCCCCAAAAAACTGACATACCTTCCCCCATTCTGTATTAGTGTAACTCTATGAGATTTTTGAGTGATATTGTGTGAGTTGTGTATTGCCGTTCCTACAAAATTCTTGAGTGGAGAATTCATACTTTTTTTTTGTAAAATATCTTTTGATATAATTCTTGTTTTCAATCTAATCTAATGTCTTGCAGTGAAAGAACAGTAACTATATTGTTCATTTCTCAGTTATGTAGTTTCTTATATGTGCTACGAATAGATATCGTTAGGGATTTCTTATTCTTATGGTCATTAATGAAGAAGGCTTAAGTTCGTAAAAGTTCAGCCCCGTGGAATAGTCATTTCATAATCTATATGCCAAAATTTTCATTTTCAGATAAACTTACACGTATTTCGGATAATTTCAATTTCCTTAGGAAACGGAGAGGTTTATCAAAATTTGACTTCTTTTAGAATTGGTTCAAAATCAATGCACTAGGACTTATGAATACGTAAAATACGTTTTTAAAGTCAAAATAGACAAAATTTATTCTATTTCGCTGTAATTTACTCAGCAACCTTGCAGCACTTTTAAAATAAAAAGGAAACTTCAAACCCAATTAATTCAACCGAAGTACAAAAAGAATTCAATGTATTTTTCAATTATAAAACGAGTAATATATTACAACAATTTCACTTTAGATTATGATTATAATATTTACTTTATACGTGTTGTATAAAATAAATGTATTGTTTGGATGTTATTTTTAATGGATAAGAAAGAATCTAGCGGTTTCTAGTGCAGGCTTATGGAAAACAGACATCAACTCTTGATAGAAATGCTATTCAAAACATAGGTACAGATACTTTATTTATAGGTTACTAGTAGGAAAAAGCACTGAGCTGTGGTTATTTTTGTGGCTGTTATCGTTGAATACGGTAATATACGCTCGTAACAATATAAAGGAAGCGGCCAAAATTTTTAACATGAAGCCATGATTAGGCGGTAAAGGTTATTCTAACTTGTATCAGCATTTTAATATGGTATATCTAAATGAAATAGTAGTTTAAAATAAAATAAGCGTTGCATATGTTTTAGTTTGAATATTTTAATGAGATTTTGGTGCATACTTATTTTATTTGATATATGAGAATAACATACGAATATTGTTATATTAGATTTGGATAACTGAATATTGTAGAATTATTTTAAATTACACGCAAGTTGAGCAGCATACAACAATACAAGAAATACATTGAGGGTTTCTTCTATGGTTTGCAGGTTGGCGCAACGACCAAAAAAATATTTAATTTACAAAATAAAAAGGCGTAATGCTGCATTTTTAAAATTGTGAATTAGAAATTTGTAATCTTCTATATACTATTTCCTTTTGGTTTCTAAACATGTAACGTAGCCGAATGTTTGATATCTGGTTCGATACGTTAAGTAAATGAAAAGAACAACGCGCTTAGTTGAGAGCAAGTAGAGTCCAAGTATAGGGTGGGGGAACGGGAAATTTTGAAATAACGTCATTTCCACGAATAAATTCATAAAACTAGTAATTTATTAACGAAAGTGCATGTATGCAGCATGCCATTTATGTTTTTACAATCAAAATGTCCAAAGGTGTCTCTTTACTTTTTAAAGATGACATCGGAAAGATGTCCTCCCATTCGGCGTTCACACTCTAACAGCCTGTTATGAAAACTCTGGAATGCGCGGTGTAGCAAATCTTGGGGAATGGCAGTGATTTCTTGTTGAATGTTCCCCTTCAGTTCATGGATTGTTGCAGGTCGTGTACCGTACACCTTGCCTTTAAGATACCCCCACAGGAAGAAGTCGCACACACTAAGACCATGGATCTCGCAGGCCATTCAATGTCACCGTTACGTGAAATAATGCGCGCTGGTGTTACTCACAAGGGTTGTCCTGGGCCCGATAACGATAATTCTGTTTGTTTACGAAACCGTTCAGGTGGGAATGGGCTTCGTCTGATATCCATATCCAACGAAATTCGCGTCCTCGTTAATCTGCCTACTAACTCCATACGTGACGCTGGGTCTCGTTCATGTAATTGTTGCACAATCTGCAACTTATAGGGATGGAAATGTAATTCGTGCAGTATTCTTTGTAAGCTTCGTCACTTAATCCCTGCATGCCGTCGAACGGAACGGAGAGGATTCTCTGTGGTACGTACCTGTTTGCCACCTGAGCTTTTCAAGACAGCTCTAACAGCCCCGTTGTCTTTTGTACGTTTGTTCGGTCCTTTGTCGTATCGGGACTTAGAAATTTTTTCATTTAGTTGCTCGACGTAGCGGACGAGTTTCACGGACCAGTTTTCTTATGTAATGTCGGCATCATCGCTCCGTTTTACTTGTCGGTGCGCAATTCGCACATTTGCTGGTTACTGGCTTTTTCCCTTCTTTGGGGCGCAGTAGTAGAGAGCTAAAGATTGCACATAGCGTAATATTTCAAACGAGAACGCCTGGGTAGCTGTGACATTACTTTTGTTTTGAGATCGGCTATTATCGCTACTGTCGCCCTCGACCAGGCATTCAAGCTCTAAGAGATAGGGTGGGTTCCCCTATAAATGTAAAAATAACGAACGTATTTGGTTCAAGTACAAATACATGCCAATAATACAGGGCCAAGTCCCTTAGGCAAATTTAAAACAAGGAAAGTATATTAGGCAGTCCGGAAACGAGCGATATAAATAAGCACGCACCGAGGTGCGCTTATAAATTTAAGAAATAAATAGGTTGGCTCCTATAAAAAGGTAGTGGTGCATGCAAACAGATAGAGGCATTAGTACAACCTCTCAACAAAGCATTCAGCGGAAGCATATAAGAGTTTAACCTTTTAAACAGAATTAAGACATAGCTTTGCAACGTACATGCTGAGGCATTACTGTATGTTGCTACCAATGAAAATACATATACACATGCTAATGTACATTACATGTATAAGAGAGCTCGAATAACTGCAATTATTGCAAATCTATATATCTTACGTACATCGTAAATGTACATAGGCAAGAGTGGAAACCGTGTACACATTTTATTTTTAAATATATTTTTTTTGCGCATGCGCATTGAGTTTCACTGTACATCCTTTCCTTTAGTAAATAAGCGAACATACTCTACAAGTAAGTATTGGTCAAGTAATTTAGGAATTTACGAGCAGGCTACAGCGGCGCTGTTCTTCAAACCAGGAGAACGTACCACTGTTTAGCAATTCAAAAATTTGAAATGCAAATCAAGTAAGTTTAAGAATGAATCATTGCTCAACCCTTAGTGAATTTTAATAATTTTAGGATTGTCTCCCCTACGACGAGGTAATCGAAGATATAAAGATCATTTGCTTTATAAAAATACTATTCTTAGATATTCCGTTTCTTTTATTTTTCCGTTTACACTGTTAGTTAAACTAAACTTTTCTGTCGCAAAAGCGACTCGACAAATTCAAACGCACCCCAATTACCTTTCAATCCATTCTTCATTCAATTTCTCGAAACTTTTCACGATTCTCTCTTTCGATTCGATAATCGATACGAGTGCTGTAATTAATGAATCTGATGGATGGATGTTGAATTAAACATGAGCGGAATAATAAGACGAAGAATAGATAGCAGTGAAAATCCCATGCCATCGTAACTGGAAACAGTTCAGCCATTTAAACGGAACACGCGTTTCAAGCTGAAACGTGAGGAAATACGATTAAATCCCCCATTTACAATCGGATACATGCACGCCAATAAGTTAAACATAAGAGTGAGATTTAACGTGTAAGAGGATTTAATAGGACTGCGAAATGCGTTCGTTAATTGAATCCTAGGATGTCAGCAATTGTTGGGATTAAGTGTACTAAAGTAGTAAGTTACAACAAAAAAAGGCTAATAGAATACATGGGACATGAAGAACATTATTTTGCACGAGGGCTGTCTTTTAAGTTTTGCGCATAGAGCTGGAATAAAACATTAGATAAGTTTTAAAGACTTTATTGTTTTCCAAAGTATTATCCACGAACCACCAACTCTGCAAGAAGTTATTCCACTCGTTTGTTGGTACAATCAAAATTGCGTTTCTGAAAGCTTCGACTGCTCCTTCCAACGACTGGAACTTTTGACCACCCAGTTCGTTCTTGATTTTCGGAAAGGTAAAGTAATCGTTGGGATTTAGGTTCGGACTGTACGGAGAATGGTCTAACAATTCGACGTATTGTTGCGTTAAAAAATCAATTATCTTGCGTGCTGCATCGTCTTGGTGGAGGATGATTCGTCGTTCGGGATTGGTTCCTCGAGGCTCAGCGACGACACTCGGCAAACAAATGGTTGTATACCAATCGGCAGTAACAGTTCCTTGATCTTGTAGAGAAATTGTTGACCTACTTTCGAGACAAATGTCGCGACCATCTTTTTGGAGAGACTTCGAGAACGGATAACTTTCGTCGGCGATTCTGCACCTTGAAACACACAAATAGAAGATTGGCGTTTATTTTCTGCTTCGTATGAGTAAATCAAAGATTCATCACTGCTGAGGATGTTGTACACATTTTCAAAGTTTCCAGCGTCACAGCCGTTTTTTGACACCAATTCACCCTAGTTTCTTTCTCATCTTCGGTCAACAGATGCGTCATCCAACGGTAAAGTAATGTTTTAACACAATTCTTGATACAAAATTTTTTGAAATGAGGTGTTTGACGTCTTCAGTAATGCCGCAATCTCGCGATATGACACATTTTGATCTTCGTTGATAATCTTGCGCACAGCATCGAAATTTTCTTGAGTGACTGCCGTTTTTTGATGCTTCTTGGATCGTCGCTAAGATTAATCCGCCCATGTTTGAATTCTCCATACCAACGAGAAATTGTTGACTCATGTGATGCTTCATTGCCGAAAATAGAAACCAACTCGTTGGAGGTTTATGTTTATCGCTTTAATAAAATTCGACTGCGATTGGTCCTAGCTTTTTATCTTCACCTTTTTCAGTTTTTTTTGGCTTCGAAATGCTTCAGTGTAGGAACAGCTAGAATTGGAGAGCTGGGCTTTTGTAATGGATCGCTATTTCAGGATACGACAGGATAACAAATATTTGAAGCCGAGGTGATGAAATTTGGCGTAATTGATCTGGGTTGATTTTATGCAGCCAGTGATAACTTTACAGGTTTGGTTTAAAGCGATATCGATTTGTTCTATATTTGTGACAATATTGTTTGCAGGTGACTGTTCTATTTCAGGTAATGCCCAAGTATTTTGGTGCATCAACATGTTATAGCTCATTACCTTCTCAGAAGACTTTAAGTGTTTTGTGGGCCTTGTGTCTATTTAGGACGAGTGGGTTCACTTTTGTTTGGCGTTATATAATATATATATGGTATATTTGAGGTTCTCGCGAGTATAGCATGTGTTGTTTCTCTAGTCAGTACATGATAGTATTGATAAAAATACGTTGGAGAAGAAGGTACTTGCGATGCCACCGAAATGTCAACAAGGTCTGGTCTAGGACAGTCGATAAACGTAGAAAAACCGAGAAAAGAGAAACAAAGCTTATATATATACATGTGCTGTAGCGTATGTTTTTGGGGGTAAAGGATGTCTTTTTATATATATATACCATATATATATATGGTGTAAAGAGACCCAAATAACAGTTATTTCTTGTTGGTTGATAGCCAGGCGAAATCACACTGTACAATATTCCCTTTTTGCTATAAATTGTCAAAGATTTTGACAGCATTAACACTGTTAATATGACGTTTGTGTTTTGGCAGTTTTGTTCATAATTATTATATTACTTTAGTTATTTTATGGTGTAGATTAGTTCTTCTTAGAGCTTTGATTTCAAAATTAGTAGATCACGTAAGTAATACGCAAATACAGAGAACTTTAATTGTTATTATTGTTGCTACTATTGCTATGTACACTACAAATATCATGCTAAAACAACTGATGGAATACTGGAACCACAACTCTTGCGTCTGATGCCACGCTAATTCGATGCAGTGTTTTATTCAACCTCTAACGAAGCGAATACGTTGATTTGTAAACCACTTGAATAATGCTGAAAAGGAGAAAATTAATTATATAATGACATGTACTATTTGCACCTTTTTCAGCAAATAAATCCAATGTGCTTTCTAGACAAATTTATTTACTTTCATTTGTTATAACTACTACATTTACCATTCTATTGTCTTAATTGTAGAATTATCTCTGAAGAATTCATGTACAATTTTATTTGGGACAGATTTTATTTTAGACAGATTTTCAAATTTAAGTTTTCCGCGTAAAATTGATTTTATAAGTTTGTAGGTTGTAATTTGGGCTGATGGTCTGTTCAGAATTTTGTCTCTCTTCTTTTGGAATAATGTAAAGACAAAACTAGCGTTATGTGTGCGCTCCTTTAGTATTGTAATTTATAATAAATATAAACACTTCTTTAAAAATGAAAAATTATCTGTTCTTTACCTAAATCTCAATACAGATTTAGCTAGATGATCTTAAACTAATGAACGCAACGTAAGTGAACATATCGATATGTTATTTTCAGTTTTACTTTGAGAATTCTAGATCAAAATAAAAATTCGTAATGCTTATTTAATACTTTAAAAAGCCGTAATATCTTGGTCATATTTCTATACCACGGTTTTATTCGATTTGCAGAGAAATACCGGTATGAAGTTCTCCTATTAGAACATACGTCCGCGGAAAATATGACTTTTGCAACTGCGTCCTGTCAACTCCAAATTTATGAAACGGGAGGAGCAGAAATATGGCCGCGTGTAATTCACGTTTGCCGGTATTAAAGAACCCCATATATTTTTCATTTCTGAACACCTCGCGGTGCAGACGGATTCAGTAATAATGTATGGTTATTTTTTACATAGAACAGCGTTATTTACGATACGTGTAGTTTGATGTTGATGGCACTTAAGGCACTTCGTGCGGATGGCTATTATTGGCAGAAATATTTTTAGCCCTGTTATTTTTATATGTTATGTTTTAGGTATTTTTAGATGGTTTCGGATATAAAAATGATGTAATTTATTTTTGAATTATGTAGTGTTATCTTACATGCTTTTAAGTAATTTAGAAATTTATTCTTTAAGTTTGGCTGAAAAAAAAAAAAATCGCCCGAGCAGGGACTTGAACCCTGGACCCTTGGATTAAAAGTCCAATGCTCTACCGACTGAGCTACCCGGGCACTTATTATAATAATTAAGGAAGTATATACTTCAACTATAGTATCGTATATAGTTAATATCAATAGTAAATATATATTTATTAGTACTTTTAACGCCATTTTCTATATATCTTAGATACACTACTATAAATAAAGAATCACCCGCGTGTTATTTTTGTCATAATCTGTTATGCTCTAATATAATTACATGTATTCTGTTATTGCAGTACATCTCTGTACTTTATTAATCTTGTAATGAATAATATTAGAATACGATTTAAACGAAAGACATACATTTTATGATGCCGTGACCTTTGCCGGAAAATCGCCGGTAAGTGTTTATAATCAAATTGAATGTTTATAAAGTTGGAGTGCAGAACTTAAATCATTGTTTATGAGACCGTCATTATGGTTTTGTTAGCGATTTTAGTTTTATTTAGTGAGAGTGTTATCTACAATAAACGTAAGAGTAAATGTTATAAAAAAGGACTAATAATGCAAGTTCATAATCTAAAATGAAATACTAGTAAGATGCCGTAAATATTCATTGAAAATAGATACACGGTTGTTATTTTACATGAATAAAGTAAATCAACGACGAAATGTTGTTTTAAAGAAATTTGTTGTTCATCGTTCGAGATATTAAAAAAGAAAGTAGAAATTGAAACTGTAATACCAAAAGAAAGACATCTAACATAATTAAAGAAAAGCAGGCACAATTTCATTTGTTTTGACAACCACTTGCAACCCTTGTGGTTGACTTTCAAATTAACTAATTCTCATTTAAAGTTAACTATGACTGAAATGTAGGTATCGTTGGGTGCTCTAATTTGGTGACTAATTAATAATTAAGAAATATTGGCGATACTGATTATCTGTAGACTATGTCACCAGGCTTCGAAATATTGCTCTTATGAAGATAGCACTAAACCTTGCTAGGGTTAATGTGTGATTATCGTGTCATTTTGACAGATTTATTAAAGTTTCCGTATAGCTTATTCGTACTTACGATGAATTGATTTTGCATAAATTACGTATAAATAAAATGTACGTGAAACAAATACAAATAACGAAAATACATCAGTTTGTTAGTTTTATTCTGTTTATTACAAGAAAAATAAATGTATATATAGGTTATTCATAGTCTAAAAGAATCCAAATAAGTGTATATAAAAACCGTTCTAATAAATTTTATTTCCAATAGAAACTTTTTTTTAATTTTGCCAGTTATCCGCAGAAGCATTGTTGTGCACCAGTGCAATAAGGTTGGGTGTACCATTTACTTTAAATGTAGAGTTATTATATTTAATGTAGTTTTTAACCTGTGCTCATACCACTTCAATCGGGTTTGAAATACAGTAGTAAAGTGGCAATTGCACAGTACTTCAGGAACTCCTTCGACAAGTACATATTTGTTATATTTATACCCTTCTGCAACCACAAATCACGTTTCGATAAGCCTTCCTCAAAACCAATACCTTTGAGGAAATCGTATTGGACAGCCAAGCCACCCTTAGGGCCACAAGCTGTCAGGTTTGACTCCTCAGTGGTGTTAGGGTGCCATAGAAATCTGCAACAACTTGCGGAACATTGCAGCGTTACGCTGAGATGGGTGCCAAGCAACTCGGGGATCAAAGCGAACGAAACAGCTGACTTGCTAGCAAGAGATACCAGTGGAAGACCATACTCGGGTTCTGAAACGTGTGGGAGTACCTGTAGCAGTATTAAGACCTATGTTAAATCCGAGTTCGCCACCAATCACCAGTCCTACTGGAAGGGTGTAGACGGTTTGAGATACTGCAAATCTTTCGAGATTTATCCAGGTGAGAGAAGAGTGCGTAAGGCAGTCCTAATAAGCAGGACCAAACTGAGAGCACTCACAGCGATCTTAACTGGACACTGCGCATTCAATAAACACATGCATCGCCTGGGCCTAGTAAATTCTCCTTCCTGTAGAAAGTATGGGAGAGCAGAGGACACTCTTGTGCACCTCCTTATCGACTGCCTGGCAGTCTGCATGGAAAGACAGGTTCACCTGGGGTATGCCCAGCTTGACGAACCCAAGTTAGGAAAATTACCTCTCGAGCGGATTATGGACTTTGTTGTTCAGGTACAACCCGGTCGACTGAACTAAAATCACATGGGTACACAGTAGGGCGCGTTACTGGCCGAATTGCTCCTCGGGGTTAAAAGCCCGTCCATGGTTATAAAAGAAATAGCTACAATTTCATGTTTCTTAGTAGACACAGTAGATATTTTATCTGTCTTACGACTATGATAGGGTACATCGTCGATTCCTAGGCAAATAAACCAGTTTTCATACAATTCTGTACAGGCTTCATCGTGAGCATCTAGGAATTTTTTCTTGTAAGGGAAATGATATTCAGCTTCTGTAACAAATCCATCCTCAACCTGTTGGTGGTGTTAGACCTTTATTTAAATCCTTGGCAAATGCCTCCCAAGATGTATTTACAGTGTTATTAGCTCATGTTTTTGACACAAAATGATCAACGTTCACTGACGAATCATATGTAAACACGATGCTTCTTCCTTCATTGTGGTATTTAGTAATGGTTCCTAAATAATCTTGACGTCATCTTATTATATCATCACGATTCGTTAACATTACTTTCTTTCCAACCTTTTCGGAAGAAAAACCGGTCTTTTGACAATCTTTAGAACGCATACTTTGAGAAATTACGTACATTTTCTTCGTTGTTTACAGCACAAAATATGAAAAACGAAGAAATGTACTTAAAAGCAGTAAAACAGCAAATTATAAACCGACTTTGACAAGTGACAGAAACGATAGAGAAAACAAATGTACACTTCGCCAAATGGATTTTTCGGCGCACGTCATTGTTTGACATAAGCAAAGATTGCTGGTTAATCTAACTATGCTTATTTAATATTGATATCGGATATTCACGCACGGAAGATATGTGTGTCTGATGAGGTATGTCTGATGACGTGCGTTTAAAGATCTATTTGACGAATAGTATTATCCTAGATATAAAGCGTGGCAAATAACTTGGTAACACCCCGAGTTTCAAGAACAAACATAGCTACATACGAATTCATATAGGTTAATAAAAGAAGGCTGTACTCCATAAGACCTAATACTTCGAAACTGGGTGATATAAACGATAGAGATTTTTACCTGTCCCTTGTTTTACGTTAGCAATAGTTGAAGAGTAAGTTACTTCTCGGGAAAGATTATTAAACTCTAACCTAAGAAACTGGACTGGAATAGGCACACCCAGGCTTGAAGCAAATTTTACCCGACTTAATTTGAAATTATATATAAATCGTGGGACCCCTCCGACAAAAATTCTTCGGTAATTGGGTGTTAAGGTAAAAATTTAATTCCTTTCCTTGAAAAGTATGATTTATTTATATTAGAAAGCGTGCTTTGGAGGTGAAAATTGTTACTTGAAATATTTTCATTTTCAATAAATGTTGTATATGTTGAAATCTTTAAATCAAATCGCCTAAGATTTTCCACCACAGTTCGTATATATTAACATTTACTACAATCAACTCAAATTCCTCTCTAATTTCGAGTTTTTGATAACATTGATAGAATTATATTGCAATTTTTTTGGATTAGAAATTTTTTTAACATCACAATATATTCAAACTATTTTACTTTGAGTATAAGTACCTGTTGCAAATTTCACATTATTTAAATAATTATATATTCCTGAACGAATTTGTACCTTCAGCAAAGTTATAATTAAGCCAAGTATGTATCCTTAACATGTGCTGTTATAAAGCAGTTATATATATGTTATGTTACGTATCAACTTTAGAAGTATGTAGCCCATACATACATCATTTCGGCAGCGATTTTTGGTGCTGTCAGTCATGTTTTAGATGACTTCGATTTTTCGCAAAAAACAAGGAATTTTTATTTTTTCGTCGAAATTTTGCTCATCTTGGATTTGGTTCAAAACTCATCGAATGCTGTCTCCAATCATATAGAATACGATTTTAAAACTGAAATTGGATATTCTTGCAAGTCTGCTTGTACAATTAATAAACAGCAAACTTTATAAAGAAGCTAATATAAATTTAATTTATATATAAAAGCAATTATATTATCTTTTAGTAGAGCATACAACATTTTCCTGGGTGTCCGAACTAATATGGACTGTAGTGTACATAAGTAGAAACCATGAACGATTATACGATTTTCTTCTATAAAATTTAACAAATATTTGTATTACTTTTTGGATGTTTTTGGTAAACGTCTCCGTTCTAAAGACCTTTTTTCTTGTATTAAAACTGCAATATCACTAAATAAATTTGTACGTAGAGACACGTGTAATTATAAAACATAGCCGCAACCACGTTTAATAACAAGAACATAATTGGTGACAAATTTGAGTCGAATATAGTCGAACACTCCGACTTATACGAAGAGCGTACTGTGTCTTTTTTTTTTCTATAAATATGTATAAAGCAATTCTTTACGGTTGAAATAGAAATGCTCACAAAACTTTCCTATTCTAACAATGATGATAACATAACAGTTTTTAAAAGGATGCAAACTATTTAAATGAGCATCAAGAAAATAATATGCATGTTATTCTATATAACAGAAAAGATACATAGTTGGCTTGAATATCTAGAAATACTGCATATTGGAATATGCCTTTCAGAGAGTTCACAAGGCAACACAATTGCTAAGATTTTAACTGTAATTACCTTCCAAGATCAAAGATGTAGTCCTTTGTTATGCAGATTGGCGAAGGCTTGAAGATAAATTTGTCGCTGTCAGCACCTCACCATAATTGTGAGTGAGATACGCTGCGATTGACCTATCTAAAATGCAAAACTACTCAGTGAAACGTTAATTACTGTTTACACAATTCGCCGGTTGCCTGAACGTAACTCTTCACAACTTGATAAGTCAGCGCTTTCAACTAGGAAAGTAAAGTACTGCATTTTTATAGCGCGCAACTATGAAGTACGTATCTAAAGGTTAGCGTGTTAGTTATGTTTTCTCTTTTGCCCACGTTTTGGTATCTCCTTCTACAGTACAATTATGTCATATTTCTTGTAGTTTTATGCGAATAATTTTGGAATGTTGAGGGTACGATTTTAGGAATATAACGTCGAAGGAATTAAGTTTAAGAGAACCATTTTTTAATTTCTTAAATTTAGAAATCACGAATAGTTTGCACGACTGTAAATCATTTTTTCTTCTGTTTAGACATTCAAAGCTTAAAATTACGGAGATAAGATACTGCAAGTGCCGAAAGAATGAACCACTTGTCGGCAAAAGTCAGACACAGCGAGAAGAAGCGAGTACAGTTTCTCACCCTTCTCTCGAGCAATACATGGATTGCTATTCCCACATTAGTTAGCGCCAAGAATAATCACTTGAATTGCAGGGTTAGATATGGTGATAGTAGCAGAGAGGTAATGACAATGTGTCGAGCATAAAACCGCTCGAAATCACGCTGATGACACCGGGTAGACAGAAGCAAGTCCGTGTGTTAGCGTTTTTGGTCCTTTCACATTGTCTTTTTCGTGAATGATTTCACTAATACCATGAGAAAAGCTGCATTTACAGCGTTCTTATCTTGGTGTCATTTCACTGTATAGTTTTGGAAAACAACAAATTTTCTGACATAATCAAGAGTATGAACCACAACCTCAGTTTCATATTTGATTATTCTCCATATTAACATTAAAACACTAACACTTTTGTTTCGTGAAAGATAATCTGGTTTTCCTTGGGCAAGGCCGGATGTTTGAATCTCACTAATAGATCGGTTGTATTCTTACAGATATCGAACGTTTTATACGCATATTTGCAGAAGCTTAGCGCAAATAGGAAATTGAAATCACGTGTATGTGTACTTACCGTAATCTTATTCAATCCGAACCTTTAGTTACACGTGTAAACAGAAACTGTCCCAACAAAATTTCCTTTGGACCTATTTACCTATCAAACAGCGATAAGATAATAGTCGTCACGTTTGTTATTTGATAATTCGATAAGGCGTAATCTCAAACTTAACAACGTTTGAGAATCCGACGTACATAGATTGTGGACATAGAAGATTGAATCTACTAATCCGTGTAATTCCATTAATGTTTTCCGTCGCCTAGACCGTTGCTTCCGCATGTTCGAGCGTGGTAAACTAGCGCAGTAATTAAATCAAACGGTGGTGCTTAGGCTTACGAAATGGTCAACAAGCAATGTACATACAAGTATACGGTGAAGCCGTTACGGTTTCACATATATGCTTGTATCTATGTGAATGTATCAAGTCTAAGGGTTTGTTGGAATAAAGCTGCTATAAAGTGTAACGGGCATTATTACTTTCAACGTTTCTCTAGGTTCCTTAATGGTTGAAGGGAAAAATCTTTAATGCTATTATAGAGTGAATTCATAAAATATGTACCGGTATTTGAAAGTATTGTATATATTTTTTAAACTCAGAGGAGAAGTAAATCTATGAGGGTTGGTTCTTTTTTCAACCTCCGTTCGTGCCTGTAAACAGTCACGTAAAGGGTGGGAGATGAAGATGTCCAGAAGGCGAATCTCCCCCACTATAATACGAGAGCGATCTGAAATGTTTCCGGAAAAACACGGTATTGGTGTGGTGTTTTATTTTTATTTTTTGATATAGTCTCCTCGAAGATCAATACACTTTTTCAAACGGTGCTCCAGTCTCTTCAAGCCGTCGGAAAAGTAGGATGTTTCGAGGTCTACAAAATAGCCATCTGTAGCGGCGATAACCTTCTCATTTAAGGCAAATCCCTTTCTTCCCAGTGATTTTTTCAGGTTTGGGAAGAGAAAAAAGTCGCTGGGGGCTAGGTCCGGTGAGTATGAAGGACGGGAGACTAATTCGTACCGCAATCATTCAATTTGGACATGACGATGCGGGATGAATGAGCCGGTGCATTGTTGTGGTGGAAAAGCAATTTTTTCTACTGCGAACGAGGTCGCTTCTTCTCCAATACTGGATCGAATCGGATCAATAAATAAATCGTTGTAGTATTGCCCCGTGATCATCCTTCCCTTCTACAGATAGTCGGTGAGGATCACACCTTGGGAATCCTAAAAAATGGTCGCAATGACCTTTCCGGCCGACGGAATGGTCTGTTTTCTCTGGATTCGATTCACCCGGAAAACTCCACTGCTTCGACTGTTCCTTGGTCTCCGCTATGTCGTAGTGGATCCAAATCTCATCTACGGTTGCGAAGCGCACGAAGAAATCCCTTGGATTGCGTTGGATCCCGGCCAGACACCTCCAAAACGGTCACCCGATTTCGTTTTTGCTCCGGTCTGAGCAAACGCGGTACCCATCGCGCCGAAAGCTTTTTCATACCAAAAAATGTCGTGCAGGATATGTCCAATCTTGTCGACCATTTCATCGTTGGTAGCGGTTTTTTGGGATCCACCGCGTGGTTCGTCACTTATGCTTGTGCGGTTACGTTTGATCTCGCTCATCCAGAAGCTGATGGTCGAAAATAATGGAGTATAGCCGCCATGAATCTCTAGCAAAATATTTCGAAATTCGGTGGCCGTTTTTCCGCCCATTCAGAAGTGTTTTATCATTGCACGAAGTTCGATTTTATCCATATTTGCGAAACCGCCTGATTGGTGCACAAAATACACACTTAAACAACAACTATTAACAGTAGACGTCTGAAATTTTGACAGCTGTCACAAAAAAGGTTGCTGACAAGCACTCAGAACGACCCGGCGAATAATCAGGCGTGCTTTGATACGGGTACTCGATTTTCCGTGCCGCGCTTCACGCCTCCACGTTATTTTTAGCACGGCACTGAAATTTGCTCTTCTTTGCCGAGACTAGTGATCAGTGTTTAGCATTGTAATGGGAGGTTTCTTCTTTGCTGATCCATTAAAATAAACACTAATAATTTGTATATCCGCATTGTAAATGCAGTAAGGCTGCTTCGATTGTTAGATGTGCCATTCTTTTGAATTGTGTTTGTAATGTACAACTGTCATTAAATCACCAACATTCTTCCAAATAGAAATACCATCACTTGTTGAAAAATACTGCTACAATTGTTTTCAATTATTCTTTTTAAAGTAAGTAACTAGGTTATGTTAATCAACTATGCTAGTTTATACGACAAAAAAATCCATTCCAAATTAGACTACAGAGGCTTTTCTAACCAGGCATTGCATGTATGTACAGTACGTGTTTATATACAACATAGATAATAAAAAATATGCACGAATACACACGATCAGATAACCAAGCTTTGCGTGTGGTTTTTATATTCACTAAAGCGGAAAGCTCTTGGAACTTATAATAATTACGGATTTTTGTACATATAATAACCTTAATGCTAACGCTTTAGCACATTAACACAAAGACCTAATTCCTTTTTACATAATTAGTTTACGACATTGTAACGCGATATATGTAGTTCACGATGAACAAGTAGTAAACTGCACTGTGAATATAGCTGCGGTATGAGTGATACATAAAGAAAAAAATGTAGTTCAATTGATATCACGATTATATAAAAGTGAAGTAAGGAACTCTACAAATGCAATAGTAAACATGATTGTTATTTTTTTCTAAATTAAAAGACTAATACTTTACGATCTTGTCTATATTAGTTATTTAGATTTAACACTGGATAACTCTAATATTCTGGGAACATTTGCCAAATACTGTTAAGAAGATAAATGTGGTCTTAAGGAATCTTTATGCAAACATACGTTAGGACCTAGTATGTATCCTTAACATGTGCTGTTATGAAGCTATTATGTTCAGATGCACATGTTATGTTACGTACCAAAACGTTTTAGAAGTATGTATCCCTTACATACTATGTTGATTTAAAAGACCGGTTATGATTTGTATGTTAAAATTAAGTTCAACATAAATTTCCGAACACTGTTGGTAGACTTGCTGTTGAAGATAACAAGTGTGTTAGGAGTAAAATATGGTGTAGGGAAGTTATCACCTGATTAGTCTTTTACTTCTAATCGATTAGGATGTTAGAATACGATTCTGAAACCGAGAATTGGCACAAGAGGAGTAATCTAGACGGTATTTGTTTCTAAGGATTTGAAACCATGTGAAAAGTGTAATGATTATTGCTAAATCCTTCTCTAATTTTCTCTAATTTTGGAATATTGAGTATTTCGCGATGATGGATAATTTTTATACATTTGAACCATCAAAATCTTCAGTTGGATACCCATTTTGACATATTTTAGATGACTTCGACTTTTCGCAAAAAATATATACTCCTCTGAAATTTCGCCCGTTTTGGATTTGGTTCAAGGTTCAGTGAATGGTATCTCCAATCCTACACAATACTATTCTAAAACCAAAATTGGCGAAAACTGGATGACCTGAATATTTGTATATATATTTATGGCAACGGAAAATTTGGATCATATATTCTTTGGGTCCGGCAAATAGATTGTATAAACAGCTGCACCTGCTTTTTACAATAAGCATTATTACCCTATTATGCTGTAATACGGGAAAGATCTATGATAACACATGGGCTGAAAAGTCCAGGGCCTAACAAAGAAAACACGGTTTTTTCGGTTCAAAATTAGCTTTATTCATCAACGTAATCTCCATCAAGAGCAACGCAATCATTCCAGCGCCGCTCTAACATTTCAGTACCACTTTTGTAGAACAATTTATCTTTTGCAAAATAGGCCTCAGTTTCAGCGATAACCTCTTCATTCGTGCGAAATTCTTACCGGCGACCATTTTTTTGAGGCCTGCGAACAGCCAATAGTCGCTGGGAGCCAAATCTGGCGAATACGGTGGATGTGGGAGCAATTCGAAGTTCAATTCATGTAATTTTGCCATTGTTTTGATTGACTTGTGACACGGTGCGTTGTCTTGATGAAACAAAATTTTTTTCTTTGCCATATGCGGTCGTTCCTTTGCAATTTCGGCCTTCAAACGCTCCAATAACGCTATATAATATTTACTGTTGATGGTATTTCCTTTCTCAAGATAGTCGATGAATATTACACCACGCACGTCCCAAAATACCGAGGCCATAACCTTTCCAGCCGATTGTTGTGCTTTCGGGCGCTTTGGACGAGGTTCACCAGTTGCTGTCCACTCAGATGACGATCGTTTTGATTCCGGAATGAAGTGATGGATCCATGTTTCATCCATTGTCACATATCGACGCAAAAATTCCGGTTTCTTACGTTTAAACATGGCCAAACACTGCTCAGAATCATCAACACGTTCTTGTTTTTGGTCAACAGTGAGCAAACGCGGCACCCACTTTGAACAGAGCTTTCTGATAGTCAAATGCTCATGCAGTATAAAGCCAATACGTTCTTTTGATATCTTTACGATGTCAGCTAACTCACCCAATTTCACTTTTCGATCATTCAAAACGATTTTGTGGATTTTTTTGATGTTTTCTGGTGTTACCGCCTCATTTGGACGTCCACTGCGTTCTGCATCATCGGTGTCTCTACGACCACGTTTGAAGTTAGCAAACCAACGTTTTATTGTTGTTTCTGATGGAGCAGAGTCCCCATAACACTTTTCAAGCCATTGCTTCGCTTGAACTATATTTTTTCCCATCAGGAAGCAGTGTAAAATTAAAACACGAAATTGTTTTTGATCCATTGTTTTGAAAATAACAAAAGTAGCGTGACTCTTAGCACAATATCTCACAAACTAATGAATAGAATATCATGAAATTTTAACAGCTGTCTTTTGAAGGTTAGTACTAACTGAGAGAAAGGTGACTGCAATGAAACTAGCGTCATCTATGTGTTAGGCCCGGGACTTTTCAGCCCATATGTTATAATAATAAAAAACGTTAGATTATCGGAACATTTGTATTTGTTAGTAGTGCAAAGTCTTCATTTCATAGAGGCGGGTGAGCTATAACAAATTATATAAGAGTTCTTCAAAGTTTCGATAATAGGAAACATAATATACTGGCTGTACTTTTCAAGAAAATTGTTTTACCACTTAAAATCGGCTTGCTTAAAGAAGCATAAGAACATATTCATATATCACTTATTATTCATTAACCTTTTAGCAATGAGTCAACAACTCTTCCTTAAGAATTTTCTTCCTTCAGGAAAAGATTCCAATTAAATCTCCATTTTATCGTTCACGTCATTTTTACAGACGGCACACCGCTTATCTCCAATAAAAAGTTTCGTGCGATTTCTTTAAATTGAACGTGTAAATCCGTCACGTAAATTACCATAGATATCGTCTAGCGTCTCGCCCCCGGGCAGCGAGCGCACCATGCAACTGCAACCGGAATAGCGATCGGCCATCTTTTCCCTATTAAACTGCGAGAGCAAATTGACCCGTAAAATTTTATATACGAAAAGGTCGCGTCGTATCTCCGCCCCATCCCGTTTTTTTCTTGAAAAAAGAGTTTTATGATATTTTCCGTTCAACCTCTTCTTTACATCTTGTGTTGCTGGGTTCACGTCTTTCGCAACGGGTTCGCGACACGGAACTATAAAAACAAACAGGTGCTTTACTTTAAAATTTATAGACTCCCGATGGATTCCCTGCTAAGTAAAGCGTCGGCGTGAGTTCGGATCGAGTTGGAAGTTTTGCAACGTTAATTGCATCTTTGTGCGCTTGCAACTTAAAACAGAAGCTTTTGCGGATCTGCGGAAGGTATCTTTCGTAAGAAATAATTAAGGAGAGCGATACGGTTTTAAAAGTTGAGCGTAAGTAGATGTAGTGTTTATATGCGTCTGTTGGGAGATTATTCTAAATTATTACCTCCTGCTTAGGTAATTGCAGAAAAATCTTTAAAAGTACTGTTAGACTATTAAATCTATTCAAATGTAACTTCTGCTAGTGAATTGTGTGATTTCAGTTAATAAGATTCGAGGTTAAACCCAACAGAAGCCATCGCGCCGAAACCTCTTTCATACCCAAAATTTCGTATAGGATATGACTAA
Organism: Trypoxylus dichotomus; assembly: GCA_023509865.1. Taxonomy (NCBI): domain Eukaryota; kingdom Metazoa; phylum Arthropoda; class Insecta; order Coleoptera; family Scarabaeidae; genus Trypoxylus; species Trypoxylus dichotomus. Next base: position 85,512,496 of record CM042074.1, on the reverse strand, counting down.
TGCGTTGTTCTGAGATGCCTGTTGTCCCTGTTATCACTTTCAGCTTCAATGGGTAATCGGCTAACACAACATCATGGTTTTTGAACGTTCTCTGCGTGGTTCGTTACTTGTGCGACCACGTTTGAGTTCACTCACTCTGAAGCTGATGGTCGAAAATGATGGAGTACATCCGCAAAATATCTCGGGTTTCCGTAGCCATCCAGAAGCGTTTTATCACTGCACAAAATTCGATTTTATTCATTTTTGTGAAATCGCCCGACTAGCTACACAAAACACTCCTAAGCAACAACTAGTGACAGTAGACGTCTGAAATTTTGGCAGTTGCCATAAAAGAGGATGCCCTTACCAACTAATGAATTCACTTCAACCTTCGTGTACCATTTCTTGCCGATTCCGGAAACATTTCAGGTCGCCCTCGTAAGTCCCTTTTATATAAATATTTTACCATAGCGCTTGCTTTAATTTTGTCGATCTTAACAAAAGTATATTGAATTTTTGTCTCGAGTGTAAGAATTGATTTAGAGAAGCTACTTTGAATGAAAACAGATTTTCACTTGTCAATTAATACCATTTATAAGTAATAAACTTCCCTCGTATAAAACTTATTGGGATATTATTTGAAAAGCATTGAGAATTTCGCAGTAATATATTAAAAGTGACATTAGACGTTTGCAAAGGGTTGAGTGTTTGAGTGTTACGCTGCCGCTACTATATATTAGATATGAAACAATATCGTTGGCTTTCTTAGAATCCTGAGATAGCTACTCCGCATTTTACCGTAGCATAGTTGTGATGCATTTTATGTACCTTTAGTCTGACAGTAACTGTTGATAGGACAGAACAGGAGCACAATCACGTACAAAGAAGTTCGGTATTCCATCATCTCCAGTTGTCATATTAGATTTAAGTCTCTTGATACTGTTCTCCACATCTAATTCAGAGAAGGCATGAACACAAAAATTATTATAATTGAGAAAAGAGTTGAAAGATACATTTTGAACACTAGGTTTATACACACTCGCAAAGACACTGGAAAAGGCATCCACGATTTCGTTTGGCTGGGTAAATTCTCTGCCGTCATACTGCATACTTCCCGGAATTCTGGAAGAAGTTTTCTTGTTGTTAATGAAGCGCCAGAACAACTTAGGATCTCTGTTGATATTAATTTCAGCATCTGCCAAGTAAGCATTGTATGCGTCTCTAATTTCATTCTTTGTGAGAGATCTCATTCGTTTGAATTCATTAAAATAGTATATCGCTTTTGTTCTTTTCCACTTCTTGAAGTAAAATTCTTTTAATTTAAGACGTTGTTTTATTTTAGCACTAAACCATGGAGGAAACGTGGAGGTAGGACGTTTAGTTTTCTCAACTGAACGATCTATAACGGAGTATAATGTAGTATAAAAATAATAAATAAATAATTAAGTTAATAACAGTTAAATGCGTGCGTACAAATTCTATTTTTATAGTTATTATTATAATATTAAAACAAACCTAATACTATAGTATTAATTCTATCTCTAAACAATTTTTTTTTAAATTTATGTGTTTACGTCTGTGAATTTGATCTATATTTTAATTTTTTTTTTTGGTGTTATAATCCTCGATACATTTCCTACGTTGTAACGATGATACAACAATTTACACCCGTATTTATGTTTTTTTTTTGTTTTTAATGCGATCTTGCTGCGCTTCGATAGATTCGATCTTGCTTTCTACGAAAATATTTAAAAAAAAGGAGCTTTTTTTCTTCATTCTTCTGTCGAAAGTATAAAAATAGATTGCGTCGAACTCCCGTCGAAAAATCACAGCTCTTCATTCGCTTTTGTAAACAAACTACCGTGTAAAAATGTATTTATAAGTCTAAATACATAAATTGTTTACCGGCGATCGGTCTTGTAAAAAAAGCACGCATGCATAGACGCACATACCTTTACGGAGGCGGAAATAGGACTTACGTAATACACTGCGCTTTGTTTTGAAAACAGGAGTAATTTTCCTGGTAAGTTTACGATACTTTGCGCGTTTGCTGGCTGTAAAATCTGAAGGGAGTATATTTGATGGTAACTTGTTATACTCTATTTTTTAATTCGGAGTGTTTCTAAGTTGAAGCGCTAAAAAGTAAGCTAGGTATTGGTCGGTTTTCGGCACAAACGATCCTTTATTTTTTTGACTGCGTTTGTATGAATTTTTTAGCCTAAATTTGCGTTGTAATAATAAAGAAGTTCTTTTGGGATATAATCCGCTAACATATTTTCCGTGTAAAATATTTTCACAGCGTTTTTCGTCGACATGGAGGGGGTAGCAACTATTTCTGGAACTCACACGTCCCACCGAAAGGACGAAAATTTTTGAGCTTAGGACATTTATTTTTGATAGAAAAGTTGAACGTATTGAATATATTCTAAACACTTCGGACTGATAACCCGAAAATCAGAATTACTGCTATTGTCGCAAGAATATCAAGCATGATAGATTGGTGGTATAATATATGACCATCATTATACAACATTAAAATGTTACCTTATTTTTAGAAGTGGCAAAGTCTATTATTTTGCATATAGGATCTGAGGTTGGCTTTGTGGAGAATAGTTTATTGTTTTTCGAAGGTAAATAAAGAATCGATTGTCATCTAGAAAACTGGATATGCAAGCTTGGTTCAAATCAAAATATATCAAGTACGATGAAGAGATGGTTCGATCTGAACTTTTTCAGTAAATTCACCTTAGTAAAGACCAATATAATACACATGTGACAGATGAGATGGGCAAAAATTGCAACAAAGTCATGCTAAGATTACCATCTTATCACTGCAAAGTCAAACCAATTAGTTAGTGTGGCCTCAAATAGAAAATGAAGTGGCAACTAAGAATACCTCGTTCAAACTAGTAGATGTAAGGGCACTTTTACAAGAATTTTTTCTTCTTTAAACTTAAACTGGTAGATAATCACGTGTAATCACACGGTTAACTGTGGACAACGGAATATTTAAAAATTTACTTATTTCACGTTGCGAAGCGCCGCGTTCACTCTGGCCAACGACGCGACCCCGGGTGGAGTCGCTAATATCACTCGAACCTTGTAAGCGAGGCATAGTTGTAACGATACTAAACTATGACGAATTCCTTCCGATACATCTACCCCTACCCTAATGACAAGAGAAAGTTCTTAATTCGTTATTAGAATTTAGCTGTTTACATATTTATACCATTTACCTGGTGTCTATTTTATTCTGTCACCCTAGTGTAGGATCTGAGGTTGGTTTTGTGGAGAATAATTTATTGATTTTCGAAGGTAAATAAAGAATCGATTGTCATGAAGAAATGTCCATGCTACAAGACAATGCTGTTATTGTTATGGATAATGCTATATGCGATATTATAGTCGTAAAATTGAAAAAATACAAACAATAACATCTAGAAAACTGGATATGCAAGCTTGGTCAAATCAAAATATATCAAGTACGATGAAGAGATAGTTCTATCTGAACTTTTTCAGTAAATTCACCTTAGTAAAGACCAATATAATACATATGTGACAGATGAGATGGACAAAAATTGCAACAAAGTCATGCTAAGATTACCATGTTATCACTGCAAAGTCAAACTAATTAATTAGTGTGGCCTCAAATAGAAAATGAAGCGGCAACTAAGAATACCTCGTTCAAACTAGTAGATGTAAGGGCACTTTTACAAGAATTTTTTCTTCTTTAAACTTAAACTGGTAGAATAACTTTAAAGACGTGTGAATTAACTTATTCTGTGGCGTTAGTGACAGTGCTTGAGTACAGGTAGTACAGTTTATGTTACACCGTTGACGTGCGTTTGTCGGATTAGATTTTGACGTTTGACAAATACTATACACAAACGTTTCAGTTGGAAAAATAAAATAACAATAATAATAAAGAATTTTTACATTAGATGTTCAAAGCAAGCTCCTTAATTGTCTATACATAAAACATAATCTTCGTGCGCCATCTCTTGCCGATTCCGGAAACATTTCAGGTGGCTCTCGTGAAAGGGACGTAATTTTGTACTATCTCTAAAGTATGATTCGATAATGAAAACTTTATGATTTATTGTAAAAATGTGTCAATAACGCAATACGGCATACATTATAAATGTATTCTATTTGTCACGGTCAATTCACTACTAAGATAATTTCAAGAAATAATTTCATGGCTTGCTAGAGGGTAAATTTACATGATCATCATCATAGAAAAATCAACAAAGCAAATGAGAGTCTGTAACTTTATTGAATATTATATTGGACATTCTATTATTTTAATTGTTTTGTTCATATGTACTCACTGGAGCACTGTAAATTCAGAGAGTACAGTACGTAGTACTTAAATTAAGACATAAATATCACCACATTAAAAAGTTATAACGATTTTATTGGTCTGTTTCACTCCAGCGACAGTATAAAAAGAAAAGAACTGACACTTTATTTGATTTACTCTATGGACCATATTCTACGGTACTTTAATTTTAAAGCTTGTATAGTGTAATGCGTCGTTTCTTTAACTTTGAAGTATTATTTCTACCAGCGACTTGTTACGTACAACTTTATGACGAATGGATTTATGTTAATGTAGGAAGGAGCTACAGTCCCTGTCCATTTTATTAGGGCAGCATTATAAATTTAAGCTTTTGTGCGTTTCCAACGCGATAATTTACAAATACAAGTATAAAATTCATGAATGGGGTTTACAATACCTATCTAAATACGCTCCCTAAATATCTTTCTAAGAAATTGAGGAAGTGCCGTTTAATGACCTTTTGCCTATTATTATTCCTCTCATTGAATCATTCTGTACTGTATAGGAGATGGGTAAAAGCAAGATTGAAACACACAGTATTTTGTAAAACATAGTTTGGATCGGTTACTATTGTAGGAAGAATATTTATCTGTTTATGTAATAAGGTTTTTTCCGTATTTACCTGTTAGTGTTGCTCTTGTTTGCACTTTATACTTTTTCGTTACGGGTAAAGAAGGGCATACCAAATGGGAAAAAAAAACTGCTTATTGTGGCGTTGTTGGGTACAGGAGTGCATTCTCAACGCACAATTTCAAAGAAAGAAGAAGTATCCCTACAAACAGTGCAGCGAATCGCCGAGACTGCAAACATGCGTACAGTAGGTAAACGATTGTACGAAGCCAGATTAAAATGCAGACGCCCTCTGAAAAGCCAAGATTAACACCGATGATGAAGCGAGCATGTTATCCATGGGCAAAACGTCATCAACATTACACAATTGAAGAGTGGCGCAAGATAAGACAAAATAACTTAAATGAGTATGTAAATCAAGCAACATTCTTTTGTTTGAACAATATCTTTTCGTTGAAGATCGTATTCAGTGATTACTCAAAACTAGAAGCCTCTGTCAGTTGCTAGACCACTGTATTTTTGCCAAGGCACCATGAATTAACACCAATATAAACGTGTATTGGAGGATGTCCTGATACCATGTATCAGTGATTTATATCCGAATGAAGGCCCTTACACAATCATGCGCCAAATTCATCCAAAGTTTTTTGGAAACGCACGCTCTGCCAGTGTTACCTTGGTAGGGAAATTCTTCCGACCTCAATACAATTGAGAACGTGTGGAGTGTTCTAAAATCACGCGTGTATCTGAGAAGACAGTACTAAAGAGCAATTACTAAGAAATATTGAGGATGTGTGGCAAAATAACGCTACAATTAGACATACCACTAACGCTTGCATAGACAATATGCCAAAAAGAATAAGAGCAGTTATAAAAGCCAAAGGAGACATTGCAGAATATAGTTGCGACGATGTTTATAAACAGTTCTGAATAAACTTATGCGTGTACAATCCGTTTTTCATTATATATTGTAACAAACTCGCTATTTTAGTCAGTGGCCCTAATAAATTGGACTATAAAGGAACTAGATATTTACATCTGTAAATGCAATGGAGTTATCATCCATTAATTTCATGCAACATCTGTGGTAGTATGAGATAGAAAAACCAGTGTCATCTTAAGAGGACAAAGAAAACTAAATGCGAATTTCAGCAAAAATTTGTCATTATTCCTTTCTGATCCTTTTTCTCATTAGTTGCTCATCGGCAGTTTAATAATTACCTTTTAGATAGTGCATTTCTTTTTGCAAAGAATTTGGTTTGTACCCTGGTATATTTAATTTTTTACCTCTTATATTCAAATCTCATTATAAGCAAAAACCTTGCTGAGCGACAAACGAAAGTGATAAAAGCGCACGTCTCGCCCCTGCAGTCAATTAACGAGCTCAAAACAGCACATTCATTGTTTCTTTAACGAACCCAACCGTGCTAAAAAGTTCTAAACTGAGCGGTCGACTTCGTATGCGTGATGTTATGCGATATCTGCGTGTCACGATACACGGAACAGATTTCCCCTATATATATGTACATTACAAAAACAAAGCGTTTCTTGTGTGCTTTAGGCATCGTTCTCGCTTTCCATTAGGCGTCGTATCATTATCATATCAATCCAGCATGGGAACGGCCACAGTCAACTACATTACGAGAATCGGGCACGCCTTTTCCATTTTGAAAAGGTCAGTGACGCAATAGCGCATTGTTGGGAGTTATTACAAGAATTTTTGGTTTCCGTTTCACGTGTTAGAAAAGTCGTCATTACCGTTAGTTGTTAACATATCTGCGAAGGTGAGAGTAGTACATTTTTTGGGTTATTGGCTAAAATAGAAATTATATTGCAATCATTTATTTCACTTTGACGTGGTGACTGTATATGTAATAATAATGGTATAGCTTATCAGCTGCCTTTTTCTAATAGTTCCTATCAGTTTCGGATGTTGGCTACCATTCGGCTATTTTTACTTTGTTTGCTGCTGCTTGGTTTTCAGTCGTATTCATACCGAAGCAGGTCCTGACATTTTTCAGCCAAGAAATTCGTCTTGTACCAATACCTCTCATTTCCGTTACTTTTCCCTGTAGAATATTCTGCAATAGATGAAATCTGTTCTCCTTTCTCATTATGTGCCCTAAATATTCCAGTTTACAAATTTTCACGGTATTAACCACTTAATTTTCTTTTCCGATCCTTCTCATAACTTTGATGGTTGTTATGTATTCCGTTCATATTATTTTTAGCATCTTGCGATGTAACCACATCTCAAATGCTTTTAATTTCCTTGTTGTGACATCAGTAAGCGTCCATGCTTCTACTCCGTAGAATAAAACCGAGAGCACTAACAGCACAGGAGCCTTATCTTGGTGTTTGATGTTATGTCTTGGCTTATGAATAGATTTTTCTTTTTATTATAAGTAGACCTGGCCTTTCAGATTCTGCTACGTATTTCTTGTGAGTGGTCCCATTGTTCCGAGATAGATAAAACTACTCACTCGTTCTACCCGCTTTTGATTTGTTGTGAAATGAAACTTGTCATTTTTTTCTTTGCTAATGACCATTAATTTTATCTTTTTGGTGTTTATGTCTAGAGCATACAATTGGCTGTGATATCTTATTCAATCCTTAAGTTGTTGTAATTCTTTCAAACTGTATAGCGGACATTATTCCATTTCTCTCCATTCCGAACAACTCCAGATTCTGTAAGTTTTTTTAAAATCTTAAAGCTTCCCTGAATATGTACTCTGAGTATATATTAAACAGTAATGGAGAGAGAATGCATCCCTGCTTTACTCCTCGTAGTATATTTACCTCTTCTGTTATGTTATTCCCGATCCAGACGAAAGCAGATTGATTCCAGCATAGGTTAACCATTATCCTAATGTCTTTCCCATCTAGGCCCACCCTTATAGGCGTACGTGAGGTTCATTAAAAATTAACGAAATTTTAGAAAAAGGGCCTTATCGAAGCAGTGTACAACAATATGCAATTCAGTCAGGAATAAGATTATAAAGGAAAAAGAAATTTATCCGTGGTAACGATTCGAAGCACAGAAGAGTAAGCACTAGGCAATATGTAGAAGAATAATGTGTTAGCAATAAAGAGATTGCCTTCTCTAAGGTCCCGCATAGCTTTTATAGAGAGGTAAGTGAATGCGGAAAGCTCTCTCGTCAAAGCAACAATTGTGGGTTATTCTACCAAGAGAATGGAGAAACATACGTCACGAAACAGTTACTAAGTTAACTGCAAGCGATATTAGATCTTTTTTTGCTGTGGTTGTAAGCCATTTTAAGCTTTCCATAACCTCAGGAGCCTTAAGATGTAGGAAAGTGCGTGTAAGTGTTCCATAGCCTTGTTACTACACCTCCTCGCCGTGAATGGTAAAGTGCTGTTAATTATTTTCCCAACGCCGAGTGGTGACTGGAGAGCATACCGAACCTACCCGAAAAAGTACTGCCACTATATTTGGAGGGTGTTAGTTTCGAAAACCCAAGTTCCCAAATTCAAGTGCAGGCCCTCTTACCACTGGACCAGTAATTCGTCATAATTTTAGATTATTTTATAGTAATAATAAATAATTTATTGTTTTTTGTGTTTTGTTAAGTGAATAAATATTGTAACATTTTCTGTTTCTTTTTAGGTTAATTTGATTTTCTTTTTGAAAATAATCCAAATTTCCGTGCGCGATAGTGTAAATTGCGAGTGTAACTACATGTTATAAGATATATGTAATACAGCGTATTGCAACACTTCCAATTGTAAGAAAATTGCAATCGGAATGTTTGAGTTCAATTTGATTTAACGAAAGCGATATTTCGCTGGTATAATTGGCTAAATTCGACATTTTTTTATTACGCATGTTCCTTGTTTCGCATTTATTTGCGCTATATAATATTAATGTGGTTCATGGTACAACATTTTTTATATTATAAAATCGGCGGACATCTGCATTCGTTTCTAAAAGCATGCAATTCTCAATGATTACCTCGCAACTACTTGTTTATACCATCAACTTATTTATAAAAGTTGATGCTCATCTAGAATAAAAATTCTAAAATAAGATCCCGATAATTTTCCAAAATAAACCTTGCATAAAATTTACATGTCGTAAATACATACATACAAATTACGTAAATCTATGAACGCATACGTTACGACGAAAATGATCTAGCATTCACTACCAAAATATAACGAAAACATTTAATAAGTTCGTGGTTTTATATAGAAGTTGTCTATACTGGGGTTGTAAATTTGTTATTTTATCAGGAGGAATGACACGATTTAGATATTTGGCGGCTCCTAAAGTAAAAGAGTTCGTACAAATAGCTAACATTTTAAACATACCCAAAGAAGTTCCTCAAATACGTCGATTAATAAATTTGTAAAATGCCAGGATTTCAATCACTACCGTTACTTTGAGTACTACTAGCCCCGTGGTACTGCAAGAAATGTACTATGGAATCCCTGTTTTAACCTGTAATTGTAGTATTCAATTAAGAACAGCTTGTTTATGATAGGTTGTGTGATTGTATTAATCACATTTTTGTATCTATCAACATGACTTCAGCAGTGATCATCCAACTACTACCAATTCAGTTAAGCATACACAACACATTAGTAAAATTCTTGACAAACGTCTTCAAATGGATGAAATTTACACATTAATATGGCCTCCGATAGGATTGATCACGTAATATTAATGTCAAAGCGACCTCTGCCGTTGGATTTTATCCTGGTGTTTTTGCTCATATCTTAATAACCATTTATATTACAGTGAAATTCCCCTTCGCGGACACCCCTCTTACACGGACACCTCCCTTAAACGGACAGTTTCTCATGGTCCCGACCGGCTCTCATATAATTTCCATTGTATTAACTTTTTTTACGACGGACATTCTCTTGAACGGACGCGGACATGAGAAAATGTTCTCTTAACCGGACAAAAAATAAAATAAAAAGAAACGCCTTATCTCATTTTTATATCGAGAGTACTGCTATTGCATTTCTCAATCGCTCCGCGTGCCAATTTCGCTGGGACTTCCCCGAGTAAACCGGAGATTTACCGACTTTAATCTTTCGGTACAATCGCAGCCTATGTCGTGCATTTCTACCTGGTGTGAATTAGGGACTTTCCCAAGTTGATCGGGGATTTACCGTTTTTATTCTTTGGGTGTACGCTTTCGATTGAATCTGTTTTAAATATTAGTCTGATGTCTATGCGGAAAAGACACAGTGGGCGACATATTCATTGTAGAAATGGCTCCAAATAGAAAATTCTCACGCTTAAACAAAAAATTGAGATTGTTGAAGTTTACAATAAAGAGAAATTAAGTGCAAGGAACTTATCCAAGCGTTTTAATATCGGAAAAACACAAGCTGCAGATATAATTAAACATAAAGAAATCCTTCTAAACAAATGGATGTCGAACAGTAATTTGAATGAAAAAAGAAGCTTTTTGACGGGTGATGGTACTAAAATTTACAAATTGTGTTATGACTGGTTTACAGCAGCTCGGCATAAGGGGATTCCTTTAACAGGTATGCATGATTTTTTTAGATAAGATTTTCTTGTATTAATGCGTTGATTTTCTTTTCATATTAAATTCTAAAATAGATAAAAAAAGTGAGATTACCAATAGGTTTGTCGTGACAAAGGTCCGCTAATACGATGTAAAACAAGAGAAATAGCCGCTTCTTTGGGACATTCTAGATTCAGTGCTTCTTCTGGTTGGCTCAATGAATTTAGAATCCGCCACAATGTAAGTTGTAAAACGATTTCGGTAGAAGGAGCTTCGGTTACTACTGAAGATGTTTCATCGTTTTTAAAAAAAATGTCCTTCTTTGATTAAGGGATATTCACCGAGAGACATTTATAGTGCTGAGTGGTTGCAAGACCTAGATTGGAAAATGGCTAAAGAAATAAGAAATATTTTGTTATTTTTAGACAATGCGAGATCTCATCCGAGAGACGTTCGCTTAAATAATATAAAAATATTATTTTTACCCCCTAATTGTACATCAGCTTGTCAACCACTTGACTAGGGGATTATAAAGAATTTTAAAACTTATTACCGAAGTCTAATACTCAAACATCTGCTAGTAAACATTGAAACTGCTGGTACGTCTTTTGAGTTAATAAAGAAAATTACACCACTGGATGCAGTTTATTTGGCAAAAACCGCTTGGGACGAAGTAACCAAAGAGAAAATTGCTTCCGCAAAACAGGATTTAATCATGCAAATATGCAAAGTGAAGACCAACTGAGGCTGATACATCTGACCTAGAAAATAATTTGCCTCTTAGGGTACTTTCAGATATCTTCAAAAATAAGAATTTTATATTATAAGATTTTTTGAACGTAGATGAAGATTTATATGTTGAAGATCCAGATTCAGAACAAGGAATTGCAAATCCAGTTGAAATACAAGAACTCTCGGAAGATTCTGATGTCCATGAGGTTTCAGTACCAACAGAAGCTATCCCAAATTATGGTAAAGCTATTACCTGACTAAGCACCTCAAAAATGTTATTGAAAATCACGGAGATACGTCTTTGGAGCTTCATTCTAAATTAGAAATACGATTTCAAGACGCCATTTTAAAGAAAAAGAGAAGATAAACGACAATATATGAATTTTTGCGTCCTTAAAGCGACTATTCATTTCATTTTTTTGTATTACATAATACATCTATGTATCTATGTACATATATTATAGTTTGCATGTATATATCTAAAGGAAATAAACTTTTTTTCTTAAATTTAAAGTTTCTTATTTATTTTAAAAACATTTATATGCATATACGATTCAAATGTCCCAGTTTCTTTAATATATTCATTTTTCGTTAAAACACGATTTTTGTTGTATCTACTACGTATTTCTTTTATGCGGACAGCCCTCCTGAACGGACATCTTCAGTTGGTCCCGTTGGTGTCCGTTCAAGGGTGATTTCACTGTATATTTATTACATTATTCAGGCGGACCCCAACAGATGTTGGCCTTACATTAATACTAAACTGAATTCTACACGTATACCAGAGATTATGATAGATAACAATACCTTTTCTTCCTCTAGTTACATTACTAAGACTTTTGCTTCATATTTCTCGGCGACGTTACTACTACATCAAACTCTATTACGTAAACTGCATCCATGAGGTGTCTCTGACGTTCTGATACAATTATTGCAGTGCTATCTGAGGTACCATGTGTTGAATACTGTGTTTTTCGGTAGGGCTTATGTCAGTCTCTTTCGGGTGTGCCACAGTCCTGACCGGCTTATGTCTAAATGTCCACTATACGCTGATGACCCTAAAATTTTTCGTAGAATATACTCCACCCCGCTATCTATTTATTTTTGGTGTTTGGAGAATCATTTGCCGCTAAATATTGCTAAGTGCAAAGTGATGACGTTTATTTCCTTATGCGTACCACGTTGACGGTGAACCTTTAACTCTTAACGCGTTAACTTTTAACACGTTCAACTAAGTTAACATTTAATAAGCATATTGTAAGTATATGTCTTTTCAACCACTACGTTTTGTGTTTGTTGCCGCATATAATGCATTTGTTCGTTCGAGATCAGAATATGGCTGTAGTGTGCGCAATCGGGGATACCATGGGTACATGAATTTAGTTAAGATGGTACAACGTAAATTTTTGAAATCTTATATTTCCGTAAACACCACGTCTTTTTTGCAATACTAAAAGGGTTTCCATTATTTCTTTGGCGAATGATCGTGTTGCATCACAAATAATCTTTGCACACAAGATGTTAAATTGTGATTTACAGGTTCCAGATTTGCTGACCCTTTTGAATTTTGACATACCGAGGCTTAACAGTAGGAATAAATTAAATTTTTACGTTCCCGTGGCTAACACGCGCCGCCATTCTCAGTCACTCAGTATCTAAATTTGATTTGTTTAACATTACTGTCAACGCTTTAGGGCAACTTTTGTTTAAGCAAATTGCTTAAGGAATTTTTGGCGTTTTCATTTGTTGTTATTTTCTTTCGGTACTACACATTTACTCTCGTTTTATAATGGTTATCATGGTGCGATTATCCTGTAATAGCCTGTATACTGTTGGGTAATAAATTATTATTATTGTTATTATTATTAGATTTTAGTCTCAATTTTTTATTGTATCTAGCAATGTGCTTTAAGGCTCACACTTAGGTCCGCCCAATTTACCATATATGTGAATGATCTTTTACTTGTTGTGTAACTGTGGATGATTTAAGACATTTATACTTAAATCTCTAAAAAATAAATTATTAACAATCAAACATTGACAAATACATCATTCTTATCTTTACCTGTTCTTTCTAACCGCTAACATTCCATTGCAATGTCTCCAGCGCTGTCATACGTAGAAGAAAGCGTCTGCACTAGGATCTTGATCTGCCGCTCGATTTGTAACTGTGTTTTCTTGAGGATCAAATCTTGATAATAGATATAATAAAGTGCTGTTATTTATTTCGTCATCAGTAGCGTTCTAATTAACTAGCAAGTAATGTTTAATTCAATAAGTTTCACGAAGATAATAATTTGATGGAGACGGAAATTATCGTAGTCGCGCGAATATTGTAGTAATGATATTAAATTTGTATTCAAGTTATTTTCGTACCTTTTGAGCAGGTTTACGTAACAATTATGCATGTGGGAAAACTTTTAACAACTCCCATTTGGTGAAATATTGTGAATACTCAGAGTGGGTAAAATTATTGACTTATTTGCAAACTCGACTGTATAACTATATACATACAGTTATCTTTGAATAATATATCTGAATATAATATTCCTGACTCACTGTATAAATACTATTTATAATTGTTGTGTGGGGGTTTTCGTGACGGTAGATCTGAGATAGTATCCTGCGTAAAACACCAACTATTGGGTTTTATTCCAATGCGCTTGCAGCCTATAACTGTGCCGTAAAAATAGTTTTCTGGATGTAGGTATATAAATCGTTTACATGGCTGCCAATGTGAATAGCACTGATTTCTACTTATATACCGATAATAGGAAGTTAACTGTTTGGATTATTAATTTGTAGTAGTAATTGTTTTCACTCGTTACTAAAACTCTCGCTGGAGATTTCATAGATTTTGTTGTAAAAAGAGGGTGTCACATGCCTCATTAATATTAGTATATGTATGCATCAAAGTAATATCTCGTAAGTGGAGGACAAAGCAGTTGCAGTTGTAAATTTTGCTGTTACTTGTTAACAGGAATGGTGCGCGATTACTGGAGTAGAAATTAACCGATTTTGTAGCAGGATGATATACATCAATATCTTCCAAGAGGGTATCTAACAAAGAAACTGCCTAAAGTGTCGATTTTAATGAAACTTTGTCAATTTGTCGACCGTATCGAATGTTGTTCGACGGTACTTTCCGTTGCTGCAGAGTTCCATATTTAAGGAGTGGAATTTGGTCTTAAAATTCGCTCCAAGTTTTTTTTACGGAAGTCACTTTTGAACAGTTGATTATAGAAAAAAAGTACTAATAGTGGACTTATATATTTTTTTTAGTGCAGGTATGCATATACAGGGTGTTATAATAAATACGGAACAACGTTCTGTGGTGGAAAATATCAAACTGTCACCTTGCGGAATGGGTTCTTCGTTTTTGAACTCTTCGATTATTTTTATAAATTATTGATGCTTCTGTTAATATTGAATTAAATAATAACGTAACCCAATAACAATTTACACTGAAAATAAATTATAAAATTATATCTCGTTTTTTGCATTACATTATGGCAATCACCTAACGTAATAATAAAAAATAAATTAATAAATAGACACACAGAATTTTGATGACTTCCTGTCGAAGTTTTTTTTTGTATGAAATGGTACTCACACACACGCAGTTGTTTTCAACAATCCATGCCTGAATCTTTGTAAGGGTATCGGATTTTAAAGTGGTTGATGGATATAACACCTGGAACTGTGCATTTTGAAATTCGGAATAGATTATACTATTTTTGAAGATAGTGAATGTATTTTTGAGAAGGAAATTTTCAGTAAGTCATTTTGACGTTGTTATTCTGTCAAGTGCCCGTTGTTACCGAGGCGATATCTTATCCATGGTGTAGTAGACTTGTTTGTCTGGATGTTAGGCTACACAGCATACACTCTTGATGGAATAAATTGGTTATCAACAACACTGCTAGTAGTACCATCCTTTCCCAATATTGTGTGTGTCTTTCCGAAATAGTAACATTTTTTATAGTTCACTAATGTGCGTGTGAGTCCAGTATGTTTCTCATCTTTAAATAATTATGAGGAGATGTATACAAGTACTTTTTCATGATAAGTTACGATTATCTTGCAATTACGAACGTTTTTGAAATCTCTGAAAAAAAGTATCAATCTCGGCAGGATTTGAACTTACTGGGGGAGCGTCATACCACTATTCCACAGATCAGTGAAGCTCAAATCTAGCTATTAAAAGTTCCGAGTGAAAATAAAATGAAAGTTTGGAATAAATTTGAGTTAATATCATTGAAGTAGGTTCCACCAAGCCTGCAAAATGATAACTTTGTTTGTTTCGAGCGGTTTGATGCTCAACACATTGTAATTCCCTCTCTGCTAGTATCACCATATCTAACTCTACAATTCAAGTGATTATTGTTGGCGCTAACTAGTGCCAAAAGAATGAAGCACTTGACTGCAAAGTCAGACAGAGAAAAGAAGCTTTTATCTTTGGTATTAACACATGGGCTGAAAAGTCCCGGGCCTAACAAAGAAGACACGGTTTTTTTGGTTCAAAATTAGCTTTATTCATCAACGTAATCTCCATCAAGAGCAACGCAATCATTCCAGCGCCGCTCTAACATTTCAATACCACTTTTGTAGAACGATTTATCTTTTGCCTCAAAATAGGCCTCAGTTTCAGCGATAACCTCTTCATTCGTGCGAAATTCCTTACCGGCGAGCATTTTTTTGAGGTCTGCGAACAGCCAGTAGTCGCTGGGAGCCAAATCTGGCGAATATGGTGGATGTGGGAGCAATTCGAAGTTAAATTCATGTAGTTTTGCCATTGTTTTGATTGACTTGTGACACGGTGCGTTGTCTCGATGAAACACAATTTTTTTCTTTGCCATATGCAGTCGTTTCTTTGCAATTTCGGCCTTCAAACGCTCTAATAACGCTATATAATATTAACTGTTGTTTGTATTTACTTTCTCAAGATAGTCGATGAATATTGCACCACGCACATCCCAAAATACCGAGGCCATATCCTTTCTAGCCGATCGTTGTGCTTTCGGGCGCTTTGGACGAGGTTCACCAGTTGCTGTCCACTCAGATGACGATCGTTTTGATTCCGGAGTGAAGTGATGGATCCATGTTTCATCCATTGTCACATGTCGACGCAAAAATTCCGGTTTGTTACGTTTAAACATGGCCAAACACTGCTCAGAATCATCAACACGTTCTTGTTTTTGGTCAACAGTGAGCAAACGCGGCACCCACTTTGAACAGAGCTTTCTCATAGTCAAATGCTCATGCAATATAAAGCCAATACGTTCTTTTAATATCTTTACGATGTCAGCTAACTCACGCAACTTCACTTTTCGATCATTCAAAACGATTTTGTGGATTTTTGATGTTCTCTGGTGTTACCGCCCCATTTGGACGTCCACTGCGTTCTGCATCGTCGATGTCTCTACGACCACGTTTGAAGTCAGCAAACCAACGTTTTATTGTTGTTTCTGATGGAGCGGAGTCCCCGTAACACTTTCCAAGCCATTGCTTCGCCTGAACGGTATTTTTTTCCCATCAGGAAGCAGTGTAAAATTAAAACACGAAATTGTTTTTGACCCATTGTTTTGAAAATAACAAAAGCTGCGTGACTCTTAGCACAATAACTCACAAACTAATGAATAGAATGAAATTTTAACAGCTGTCTTTTGAAGGCTGGTACTACTTGAGAGAAAGGTGAGTGCAATAAAACTAGCGTCATCTATGTGTTAGGCCCGGGACCTTTCAGCCCATGCATTATTTTAGATACGTCATGGTAAGACTGAGAAATCACATGTGCAATTACCCTATGTACTGCCCTTTGTGCACGCCCCCGCTCGGGACTAGCAATCCATGTATTGCTCGAGAGAAGGATGGGAAGCTGTATCCGCTTCTTTTCGCTGTGTCTGACTTTACAGACAAGTGTTTTATTCTTTTCGCACTAGTTAGCGCCAAGAATATTCATTTGAATTGTAGGGTTAGATATGATGATAGTAGCAAAGAGGGAATTACAATGAGCATAGAACCATTCGAAACCACGCTGATGACACCGGGTAGGCAGAAACATGTCCGTCTGTTAGCGTTATATGCGTCTTCACATTGTATTTCTCGTGGATGATTTCAGCAATACCATGAGTAAAGATATATTTAACAGCGTTTTTATCTTTGGTGTTATTTTTAGTTTAGTTTGACAAAAAATTTTATTCTTCCTAAAAGCCTTATTTGGTTCCTAGTTCGCAAACTCTTTAACTTTTTGTCGTTAATAGGACGTTTCTAATTTCAGTGTCTTATGTCTTAGCTCTAAGAATAAATTAACTTCCTTTTCCAAAATGTAGAGAAAAGTGACATAACAATCTAAATGCAAATGAATTTCGAAATTTACTTTATGCTTTGCATTCTATTAGTGTTCAGCTTTAACTTGGAAAGCCGCCTAAAAGCTAGTCCTGCAGTGATAATAGTCGGTAATATCGCATTAATAACAAGAAAATCTCAGAATGCATGTGCGAAGTTTTTATTTCAAGATGTTTCTAAGGAGAAATCCTCCTGCTGGTAACAATCACCCACATGTGAAATCAATAATACGCTCGATACTATATACAAGAATAAACGTCGAAAAAGAAAACGAATAGCAAGCTATTATCGACATTTTGATTACCTCTCGCGGAAACTTCGGAAGGAACGTGCTGATTAATTTCGATAGGGCAATCTATCTTTAATAAATATCAATAATCCTGACATTTCTGGCGAAATTTATTACTTATTTTCTTCGTTGCGAAGGACTTCATCGATTACTTGTTCTTCGGTAAAAATATCAACGGTTGTACGGCAGATGTCTGCTTTCAAAAGATAAAATAACTGTATCATAAATCTTCGGTACAACAACGGGCTAGCGGAAGAAGTAAATATAATTATAAATTCTGGCATAAATTTCGACAGTTCATCAACATGTTATTGCAAGCTTTCTAAACGAGCATGCGGCGTTAATTACTAGAGAATTGATTGTTCGAGATTGTTTTAATCGTTGTTTACCTATGATTTTCGAGCCTAAATTATGGTAATTTACAATAGCAACATTCCAGAATATCAAAACGGAATTATACAATTTGCATATAGACGCATATATATATTTTAAGTGCTCAGTTTTTCATTTACATTTAAGCTTGGCGGCGATGATATATTTTGAAAGCGGTCGGACATACCCAAAGTCAGGATTCATAAGAATATAATCAGTATGTGTATGAATAACGGATTAGAATGATGATGAATCGACGGCGTTCTTTGTTATGTACGACGAGTGTTAATAGATTTCTTAACTGATTTTCGACACTAGAATGCACTGGCATTATTATTAAATGTATTGTTTGCAACACAATCATTTTATCGTGTAGCATTTTTGTGCCTAAAAGAATTCTCAAATAAATGCGCAATGTGATGTGATGTACCATATTATAAATTTCTATATGACTTTATTTGTATGTTAAGTGTGTGCAGCTTTCCACAAACTATTGCAGACAATGAAGAATTTCGAAAATGTTTGGGGGAAATACGTTCCGGAATGGATATTGCCAACTAATTGCAGTATAATTTCCATCGGGTAAAAAAACACGACTACAGATCAAATAAAGGCGGAGTTAAACGATCGAAAAATATAGCTGATGGTAGATGAAACAACGCATGCAAGAAAGAATTGTCTTAAATCTGTTAGTGCGCACTTCATAGTGTGGAGCATCCTTGCCTCTACTTTTACGTAGTAGAATCTTACAGAAGACAAATGCGAAGAGGATAATAGAAACTATAGAAAATACCGTTGGGAAGTTCAATATATCGGCAGCCTAACTTCTAATGTTGGCTACAGATGGGGAATTTGAACATGGTTAAAGCTGGAAAGTTACTAAAATAATCTTATCCTCAATTGCTTCATATAACCTGTTTGCTCTATGTAACACATGGGCTGAAAAGTCCCGGGCCTAACACATAGATGAGGCTAGTTTTATTGCAGTCACCTTTCTCTCAGTTAGTACTAACCTTCATAAGACAGCTGTTAAAATTTTATGATATTCTATTCATTAGTTTGTGAGTTATTGCGCTAAGAGTCACGCTACTTTTGTTATTTTCAAAACAATGGATCAAAAACAATTTCGTGTTTTAATTTTACACTGCTTTTTGATGGGAAAAATACCGTTCAAGCGAAGCAATTGTTTGAAAAGTGTTATGGGGACTCCGCTCCATAAGAAACAACAATAAAACGTTGGTTTGCTGACTTCAAACGTGATCGTAGAGACATCGATGATGCAGAACGCAGTGGACGTCCAAATGAGGCGGTAACACCAGAAAACATCAAAAAAATCCACAAAATCGTTTTGAATGATCGAAAAGTGAAGTTGCGTGACTTAGCTGACATCGTAAAGATATCAAAAGAACGTATTGGCTTTATATTGCACAAGCATTTGACTATGAGAAAGCTCTGTTCAAAGTGGGTGCAGCGTTTGCTCACTGTTGACCAAAAACAAGAACGTGTTAATGATTCTGAGCAGTGTTTGGCCATGTTTAAACGTAACAAACCGGAATTTTTGCGTCGATATGTGACAATGGATGAAACATGGATCCGTCACTTCACTCCGGAATCAAAACGATCGTCATCTGAGTGGACAGCAACTGGTGAACCTCGTCCAACGCGCCCGAAAGCACAACAATCGGCTGGAAAGGTTATGGCCTCGGTATTTTGGGTTGCGCGTGGTGTAATATTCATCGACTATCTTGAGAAAGGAAATACCATCAACAGTGAATATTATATAGCGTTATTGGAGCGTTTGAAGGCCGAAATTGCAAAGAAACGACCGCATATGGCAAAGAAAAACATTTTGTTTCATCAAGACAACGCGCCGTGTCACAAGTCAATCAAAACAATGGCAAAACTACATGAATTGAACTTCGAATTGCTCCCACATCCACCGTATTCGCCAGATTTGGCTCCCAGCGACTACTAGCTGTTCGCAGACCTCAAAAAAATGCTCCCCGCTGGAATGATTGCGTTGCTTTTGATGGAGATTACGTTGATGAATAAAGCTAATTTTTAACCAAAAAACCGTGTTTTCTCTGTTAGGCCCGGGACTTTTCAGCCCATGCGTTATGTCATCTTGTAATTGAATTTATTAGAAACAGTTACCCAAAAGTGAATGGATTTCTAGTTTCTACCAAAAAAGTTTTTATTAAACCTCCAAAATGCATTCGTGAGATTAAACGGGTTTGCCCAGGCATTCTACAGCCTCCGCAGCCACCACAGCTGGTATCGACGAAATGGGGAACATGGCTTAAAGCTGTTTTATATTATGAGAAATTATTATACATTATTAAACCTTGTATCTTAAATTTAAATCCACAAGAAACCCCAGAAGTTTCACTAAGCCAGCGGGTGGTTTCAGATACCGAAATCCATACTCAAATTTTCGAAATTTATTCAATTCTTTTAGTAGACTCAGAGAGAACTTTTGTTCTGCAGAAGACTTATATAAAAGCTATTATCAGTATATCTAAACAATCAACCTACATTATACATCGCTGAATGCGTTTTTTTATGAAGGTACTACTGTACATAATTTTTTCAAAAATACGAACTAACGACGTACGACCCATCCTCACCTGTGTTAATCTCACGCTAATATAGCTTAACTTCTGCCCATCATAGCTAAGGCTATATATATATATACACTAGGGCTATATATATACACTAGGGCTATATATATACACTAGGGCTATATATATACACTAGGGCTATATATATACACTAGGCGACAGAATAAAATAGACATCAGGTAAAGCGGTATGTAAACAGCTAAATTCTAAGAACGAATTAAGAACTTTCTCTTGTCATTAGGGTAGGGGTAGATGTATCGGAAGGAATTCGTCATAGTTTAGTATCGTTACAACTAAGCCTCGCTTACAAGGTTCGAGTGATATTAGCGACTTCACCCGGGGTCGCGTCGTTGGCCAGAGTGAATGCGGCGCTTCGCAACGTGAAATAAGTAATTTTTTAAATATTCCATTGTCCCCACAGTTAACCGTGTGATTACACAATTAAAACGCAAGGAAAAAACAACAGTGGAGCCGCAACCAGGTCGTGCTGGACCTTCTGAAAGAAGTAAAAGGATGCTTGTGCGCGAAGTGTTAAGAGAACCGCGAAAAAGTACAGCTGAGCTTGCGGCAACTTCACAGAAAAGTCAGCGCACCGTTCTGCGATACCTCCACAGTGTGGGGATGTATAAAAGGGTGGCAAAGAAAAAACCTCTCCTTACGGCGTTTCAAAAACGGCGCCGAATGGCTTGGGTAATCGAAATGCGAACGAAGCCCGAAGAGTTTTGGCGGTCTGTCATTTATTCATACGAAAGCAGATACTGACAATTCAGTGATAGTGGTCGTACGTGGGTATGGAGACGTTCGTCACAGCAACTGGACGACAAATTTTTGCATCAGACGGTGAAATACGGCGGTGTGAACATCATGGTGTGGGGCGTGATATGGTATGGTGGAAGATCGCAATTAGTAATCTGCGACGGAAATATAAATGCGTCAAAATATACCAAAATATTAACAGAAGGACTACTACCGATAGTCGATAACGCCATTTTATCTAAAGAAGACGTCACTTTTATGGAGGATGGAGCTCCCTGCCACAAAGCAAGCACAACAACCACGTGGAAAGAGGAACAGGGGATTCGGATTTTACCATGGCCAGGCCAATCATCAGACATGAATCCGATAGAGAATGTTTGGCACATAATCCAGACCAATATGGCGAAACGACCCCGAAAACCCAGCAATAAGGAAGAACTCGTGGCAGCTGTTACAGAAGAGTGGTTAAATATTCCAGAAGACACCATTAATCATTTAATAGATTCTATGCCACCACGACTCGCAGCACTTTACGCAAGTAAAGGTGGATCGACAAAATATTAGTCTAATTTAAAAATTTTAAAATATTTTGTATGTATAACGAGAATGGAATTTTTTTTTTAATTAGTAGGTGTCTATTTTATTCTGTCACCCTAGTGTATGTATATGTATATTGTAGTGAAATTTTCTCTTAGAGTTATATTAGTAACGAGTAATTTTGATGCCATGTTACATTCAAAATAAATTACGTAACGCTCACTTATGATTCAAAATATGTTTTTCGGCAAATAGATTTCATTGCCAGAACTCAGGTGGTAGTAAAGTTTTAGGAAAATTGCAGCAGTGATCATTTCCAACGTAATAAAAAGAGATTGGAATATGCGACACCGGTATAAACAAACTTCCAATTTCCCGGTTCTACTTGTGCCCTCGTAAATTTCGAAGCGAAACCCATAGTGACATACATACGATGGTTACATACAACAAACATATACCACAATGACTTTAACATCTTTGCGGCAAGCCTGCGGCCTTCTCATACATCACCCATCTATATTTATAGCCGACCGATGCGGAATCCTTTCCAATTTTATCTTCGTCATCGTCATGTCCCTTTTCTTCTTTTTAGGTTGACGTTGCTCTTCCGCGCGCCGGCATGCAACGGTGGCCGATATAAACATAGAGCAGACGCCGGACGGGCCAAACCGAGGGCAACGTTCCCTGTGTGCATCGAGTAAGCGAATTTCCTCCTTGACATTTCCCCACCAGCCGTATACCGCGCTGACGACGTTCATATCCACCTCTGGCCCGGCTTAATTTATCTTAACTCCGCTTTGCCACCGTTTCATCGTCATCCGACCCGATATTGCACTCACTCGGGATTGTGGTCAGTCACCTCTTCGTTGCAGATGAACGAATGGCCGATTTAGGTTACGGCAGCGCTACGGTTGACATACCAAATTAAATCTCTTGGCCGTCGGACGCGAGTTAATTCTTTCTCCGGGTCTCTTTTAGAACTGTCGTCGTCTAATGGTTCGACCGAATCAATTCTAATTCGTTTTAATGTTACGGTTCACGTTTGTAAGTTGTAGCAATGAGTAGGTTGGTGGTAATAAGAGGAAAGAAGAGATGAATAGAGAATGACATGGAAAGAGAGATCACGATGGAATAGGAAATATGATTAAGACTCTCTACGTCCAAATTAAGCTTTAATAGGGGACTCTAATGTGCTCCATTTAGGCATTTTTTTGGAAAATAAGATTGTCCAGAAGGCGGTATATATCTAGCTTTGTGATAAATACTGTTGTATAAAGATTTTGTTATAAAGCAAAAATGAATTTAGTTAATTCAAATTTTTTTATTCATATTCATACGAAAATACAAATTTTAAAATGTCAAAATTTACTCCGCATTCATTTGGTTTTAATGTATGCCTTCAATCTTCTTTAGCTAGTCATCAATAACTGTACATATAGTATCTAATGGAGTGTTAGCTGCTGGTTTCACTAAAGTCTTCTTTAGAGACTCAATGTTAAAATATTTTTAGAATAAGCCATCTCCTCTAAAGTAGATCATATTCCTAGTCCTACAAATTGAGGTCCAGGATTGATGAAGGAGAAACTAATAAAGTCAATAACGATTTCTTCTGACCACTTCTGAGCAGGTGCTTTTTGGCTTGGTGTTAAATCCTGCTGGAAACCTCAATGCTTGCTATACTTTAGCAGAGGTTGTTTAAAAAAGGTTTTCCTTGCCAAACTATATGTTAGTTGGATGATAGGCTCTTTCAACACTTCCTTCACTTGCTTCTTTTGCTTTTACTGCCAAACTTTTCTTGTCAATGAAGAGTATCTTTCTGTGGTTGTATGACATTTTGAAAGAACCTAGTTCTAAGTCAATTTTGATTACACAAGGACTTTGGAAAATCTTTATTTTTCGTAATAGTGTTTTTTTTTTATTTTTCTTTTAGGAGGATTTTCTCAAATTGTTTGCCTAACTGCTTTAATAGCATCTTTGGTATGAACAACTCGAGGGTTATCAGATCTTTGGAGATCACAAACGTTTGAAATTTTAATGTCGGAATTTCTCGATCCATTTATAGACGGCTTTACGCAACAAACAGTTTTCACCATAAACAGGAGACATTTCCTTATGGATATATTTTGCAGAATATCCTTTTCCCCAGAAGAAAACGCATAACACCATGCTGCTTTCCCGCAGTACATTCTTCTAGCACGGTTCTCATTTTAACACTCAGTATCACAAAGATGTATTGTACCGACACCTAGTGGCGGATAGGGAAATAGCTCACTGTTATTTTCAGTTTTCCTGTAGCAGTTTGTGACTTATTTAATTACTTTCCCTCGTAATAACTTTATTTATCTTAAGATGTTTACAAGATGCCAATGCTCTGTGGATCCTTTGAATTTTAAAAACGTCTTGTAAGATATTTTAAATAATGGGATCCAAATAAATATATGCAACCTCCGTTGGCTCCAAATGGTAAATTTAATTTCCTTCTTTTTCCAACATATAAATTAATTCGTGGAATTAAAAATTTCAAGGCATCCGGTAGGACTTGAACCCACAGCTTCTGTTTGTTAAACAAGCGCGCTAACCAATTGCGCCATGGAAACCATAGTACAATGATAAAAGTAATTCGTTCCTACCGTCTTTGAGCCAATATACAAAATAAATATGCAGTGAATGTCTTCTTAAATCTGTCACGGTCCGGTGTTGACCGTTCATTTCTACTGATGAAACTGCCGCTTATGGGATTCAGAGGTAAGCTATATGACCTCCTGAACTCATATGTGTCAAGTGGATTACAAGCTGTGAGTTCATTCAGTTCAACATGTTTAAAATCAAACAGAGGAATACCATAGGGTTCCATTCTATGGCCATTGCTTTTTCTCTTACACACGAATGATTTACTAAATATAACGCAGCACAGTACTAACATGTTTGCAGATGACACCTCCATAGTGAACAAACAACACAAACATCGAGGACGAGGTTAATGCATTACACTCAATGGAAGAGTGATGTACTGCCTTAAAAAGTATAGTAAAATATGGGGATACACAAGTCGCATCTGTACTACACGTAGAATTTTTGGGCCTATAATTGGACAGCACACAAAACTGGAAGGAACATTCCAGTTGCTTATCAAAAAGATTGCTGAGTCTCTGAAGTGATTTGATTAGAAGTTCACGTTGCTGTGTTAATTCGAAGCTAGCGTACGGAATCATATTTCGTGGATATTCTGCAGATGTCAATCGTGTTTTTACTACACAAAAATCTTTATTGCATTAGCACAATACTCAAATCTCGGTTTCTTTCTATTCCTTTTGTTTATTATTGACATCGCCGATATGGTTAACTGTAATATTCGTACAAATACTGATGATGTGAAGCTTTATTCGACAATTGATTCTATCGCTTAACATCGCCAAATGTACTACTGTAACTTGTACTAAACGTGTAAAACCTATTGTTTATCAATACAATATTGCAGGTAAAATACTACAAGCAGTTTCATCAATTAACGACCGGGGAATACTCTTTCATACATTTTTGTTATTACCCTACAATTCAAGTAATTATTCTTGGCGTTAACTAGTGCCAAAAGAATGAAATACTTGTCTGCAAAGTTAGACACAGCGGGAAGAAGCGGGTACAAATTCCCGCCCTTCTCTCGAGCAATACCTGGATTGCTAGTCTCGAGATGGCGCTCGCACCACAATATTGTTTTAAATACGTCATAGCAAGCTTGAGAAATCATTCACATGTGCAGTTAGTGCAGTTAACCCTATGCACTGCCCTTTGGTGTTATTTTCTAGAGATTCCTTTAGACGTCTTGGTATTGTTGTTTATTTGCTGCCATGTGTCTTAGTAATTTCCTGTAATTAAGTGTTATAACCTTCTGGAAATAGATCACTATTATTATTACTATTTGGTTTACGGAACATCTTCCATTGAAGCAAAGGGAAACATGTACAAAGGTTTTCAAAAAATTAGATATACTTACCTTGCCCAGCATCCATTTATAACACATGGGCTGAAAAGTCCCGGGCCTAACACATAGATGACGCTAGTTTTATTGCAGTCACCTTTCTCTCAGTTAGTACTAACCTTCAAAAGACAGCTGTTAAAATTTTATGATATTCTATTCATTAGTTTGTGAGTTATTGTGCTAATAGTCACGCTACTTTTGTTATTTTCAAATCAACGGATCAAAAACAATTTCGTGTTTTAATTTTACACTGCTTCTTGATGGGAAAAATACCGTTCAAGCGAAGCAACGGCTTGAAAAGTGTTATGGGGACTACGCTCCATCAGAAACAACAATAAAACGTTGGTTTGCTGACTTCAAACGTGGTCGTAGAGACACCGATGATGCAGAACGCAGTGGACGTCCAAATGAGGCGGTAACACCAGAAAACATCGAAAAAATCCACAAAATCGTTTTGAATGATCGAAAAGTGAAGTTGCGTGAGTTAGCTGACATCGTAAAGATATCAAAAGAACGTATTGGCTTTATATTGCATGAGCATTTGGTAATGAGAAAGCTCTGTTCAAAGTGGGTGCCGCGTTTGCTCACTGTTGACCAAAAACAAGAACGTGTTGATGATTCTGAGCAGTGTTTGGCCATGTTTAAACGTAACAAACCGGAATTTTTGCGTCGATATGTGACAATGGATGAAACATGGATCCATCACTTCACTCCGGAATCAAAACGATCGTCATCTGAGTGGACAGCAACTGGTGAACTTCGTCCAAAGCGCCCGAAAGCACAACAATTGGCTGGAAAGGATATGGCCTCGGTATTTTGGGATTTGCGTGGTGTAATATTCATCGACTATCTTGAGAAAGGAAATACCATCAACAGTGAATATTACATAGCGTTATTGGAGCATTTGAAGGCCGAAATTGCAGAGGAACGACCGCATATGGCAAAGAAAAAAATTTTGTTTCATCAAGACAACGCGCCGTGTCACAAGTCAATCAAAACAATGGCAAAACTACATGAATTGAACTTTGAATTGCTCGCACATCCACCGTATTCGCCAGATTTGGCTCCCAGCGACTACTACCTGTTCGCAGACCTCAAAAAAATGCTCGCCGGTAAGTAATTTCGCACGAATGAAGAGATTATCGCTGAAACTGAGGCGTATTTTGAGACAAAAGATAAACCATTCTACAAAAGTGGTATTGAAATGTTAGAGCGGCGCTGGAATGATTGCGTTGCTCTTGATGGAGATTGCGTTGATGAATAAAGCTAATTTTGAACCACAAAAATCTTGTTTTCTTTGTTAGGCCCCGGACTTTTCAGCCCATGTGTTATGTGTATGCTCTGCTAAAAAACGCTATAACGACTTAATAAATATTTATTATTACTATTTCCCCTGGTGACTCTTATATATTTTCAGGTCTAAGGAAAGATCTTTGGTGAGAGAGAAACATCAGATTCTCTTCACAGGGGTGTAGGATTATTAATTAAGCGTTGCAATAAATGGATTGCAATTAATGGCAATTATATGAGCAAATAAACATTATAATATTTTTATCAGAGAGAGAATATATAACGTATTTATCTTTTTAGAATGGTATACTCAAGGAAAGTATTTGGAAGAAAGAGTGCTAGTCTTTTTCTTATATTTTAACAGCTAAACTATAATTAATATTTATCGCCATAAGTTTTTCAATTTGAATCCTTAAATCACAGTATTATTAAAATATCACGCTTACGTTCTAAGTTTAAGCGATTACGAGGACCCGCTTTCATCTTGCAAATTTTACTTTTGTTTGTAGTGAAACATCGCTTCTTTATTTTAATAATAGCAAGCGCGAAAAACGTATAAATCAAGTTTATCTGGCGTAACATCAGAATTCCCGCAAAAAATTCGCCTGATTTATGCGCGGCTACGCCCACTGGAAGAGCTCATTGTTTTCGGCGTTATCGTGGCTTGCTTCCTTTTTAAAGAGATATGAAGTTGCTCCGTTTCTTTTGGCGTTCGGATATGTCGAAAAAAACTACACTAGAGGCGTGTTCTCGGCGAATTATTTATTATTTTTTTAAGTTTATTTAATATATGTTTTTGTTTTATAACAGGTAATCGTGTGTACAATCGAATGCCTTGAAGATAACCTCTGTCGAACGGAGAATATTTTATACATATTTCCTTTAAAAACATCTGTATGTGATTCCCAAACAAACAACACAATAAGCATTATGTTGTTTGCGATATATTTTGAGCTATGTTAAATCGAATTAACGTTTGTAGTGAATATATTTTCGGTATTAATAACAATGATCATTCTTATCCTCACTGTGCAAGAAAAATGCCAATCAACAACAAAACTATACCATGTGCCGATACAATATTTATAGTGTTAGAAAAAATATAAAAAAGAAGGTAATATAATGAAAGCAATAAAGGGAAAACACAAGTTTTACTACATGATATTATTACACCACAGAACTGTTTTTCCAACCAACCAACCTGCCTCTTTAATAACACGATTCCCAATAAATGGGGCGTCATTCCGTCGTCATCTTGCTTCATAAAAAGGGTGATATAGTTCAATTAGATAATACTAATTATAAGTTAATAAACCTATTGAGTCATGTTTATAAACTTTTCATAAGAATCGTAATCACTCCGCTAGAGAAGTAAATCGATTTCTGTCAACCAGTGGAGCAGGCGCGTTTTAGCCGAGTATTTGGATCAAATGACCATCTTCAAAGTATCAAAATACTCTTCGAGAAAACAGTAGAGCATAATAGACCATTGGTCTTCGCGCATGTAGGTTTTCACAAGGCTTTCAATGCTATTGAGTTGATGGCAGTTTTGTAGGTGCTTTAGGATTGGAGAGTACGCCAAACTTATTTATAACATCTACAAAAATGCTGCAATTACGCTAAAATTGCATGAAAATACTGACTGCATACCCATTGGGCGTGAAGTTGGACAAGGCCAAAATTGTTCTTGACAGTCCTGGAGAGTGCATTTAAAGATCTGAGCTGATGGCTTTGGTGGAGATAAAGTTGATGTTGAACAACTTACAGGGGGGTCTGGAAGAGTTGGTCTAAATATTAATACTGAATAATCAAAATTTACGACAAATCTTCTTCCCAGTTCTAACATCAACATTGGTGGTAATGTGGTTGGGAGAGTTGGTGGTTATATATATCTCGACCATGAAACTCGTGTACCGAGAAATAATCAAACAAACGAATTAGATAGAAGACTCATTTCCGCATGGACAGCCTTTGAAAAACTTTTGAAAAGAGACATTTTGAATAGAAAGGATTTTAATCAGTGTGCGCTTCCAGTTATGGCAAACGGCTCTGAAACCTTAATATTGACGGACGCTGCTGCTAAGAAACTTAAACTAACGCAAAGAAAGATGGAAGGGTCGATGGTGGATGTAATCCTGAGGGGCTACATATGAATTGAAGACCTACGAAGAAGCACTGACATAAATGATGTAGTCAACGTTGTGGCAAAACTCAAATGGAACTGGGCGGGTTATGTTGCGCCAATGGGGAGTGGGTAAAACACGAGACCGTTGCTTGAATGGAGATCGCATGCGGATAAACATAGTAGAGAAAGATCGCCTACATGCTGGACGGACGACATCAAAAGAATAAGCAACAATTGGATTCAGACAGCACAGAACATAATGGAATGGAACTGAATAGGGGAGGCCTATGTCCAGCAGAGGATGCAAAGGGCTGTTTGATGATGACGATTACGAACACTCATTATAAATATTAAATCCATTATAAATTCGGCATAGAGTTTTTGCTTGCGCTTTTTTCCATTCGCGCTATTGTGGTCGTTCCCAAATCAGCAAACTCCTATTACACGCTCCACACCTCACTTGATATCCGTTGTCTTTGAAGTTAAGTATTTTTAAATAAATTAGAGAACATTGATCACCGTACAATAATATTTACGAATTATTTCTTCACTCAAAATATATGAGGGATTGGAGAAAGAAATGTACGTCAAAGGGAGTGCTTCTCGATGATCAGCATATACGAGGTAGCCGCCATAAATTCTCGGCCTGACAGGCTTATATAGGTTGAAGCATGTTCAAACTCCGTCACGGTATGCATGCTCCGCCAGAAGCACAACACCGGATGTCCTCGACTTAATACTATGCAATAAACGCAAATCTAGGTAACTACATCTACAATCGAATGTGCACTGTAGTTTTTAAATATGTGTGGAGACGACCCAAAACCGATTTTGGAGTCCATTGTCATAGGGGATGAAATAATAGTTCTATTTTACGATCCTTTATCGAAAAGGGAGTCCATGGAATGGCGAAAGTTTTTTAATCAACGAAAAAGGGAATGACTACAATATTCTGGGATTGTGAGAGCATCTTGCTATTAGACTTTAAAGAGCGCAATACAACTGTGAACGGCACACATATCATACGTATCTGTTACATAAATTAAGGGACAATATTCGTGCAAAACGTCGTGGCAAATTGAAAGAAGGTGTGCGATTACTGCACGACAATGCTCCCGTCCATGCTGCCGCCGTTTCACAAGAAAAATAAAATTTCTTATATTGTTCTAACTTTCTTTTTTTTATATCAAGCGAAAAAAATTATGGCGCCTATCTCGTATATAGTTTGGAGTTCACTGACAATGAGGTTATATTAGCGGAGGACAGAGATGACATCGATTACATGTTTAGGAAGCTAAGAGAAGAATACGCATGGTGGGGTTTGGATATCAATAACTACACCCTATGGTGTGAAATAACAATATTTCGAAGAAAACAAAAACTCTTTTGTTGAAAGCTGTGTTACCTATGGAAGTGAAGCGCTGAAAATGAAGATGGAAAACAAAATAATGTTAACGGAGATGATGTACTGGAAACGCTGCTCTAAGAAGACATTATTAGATCATGAAAGAAATGCAAGTTGAAACATAATTAATACATGAAGTAGAGCGGAAACTGCTATTATGGTATGGCCACATGAGGAAAATGGACCAGGACAGACTATTACAAAAAGATTTGGAAATGGAAGCCTGCTAATACAAGGAAAAAAGGGAGACCAATATGGAGTTGTGAAAAAAGGAATTAAAGAAGCTATGGAGAAGAGAGGACTGAGGAAAGATGGTTTCAGGCATAGAGCTTCTTGGAAATTGGGATGCGGTAGATGGTAAAATTAGCTGTTTGGAAACTACCATAATAAAATAATAATTTCTTTATTCATGTTTGCTACTAAAATATGGTAACGTCGAAGAAGCGAAATCATATCCTAGCAGACTATTTTTTACGTAATTGTCAAGCTTTCTCTTTTCTTAGATATGTTCGTAATTCACAGGTATAGCAGTAAACTCCACTCACACAAATAAATTAATTATGCGGAACGCAGCGTTTCGGGAGCACGTGGGCTCCCATTGTCAACCGTGTTACCGACTGACTGTGTTACCGACAATGGGAGCCCACGTGCTCCCGAAACGCTGCGTTCCGCATAATTAATTTATTTGTGTGAGTGGAGTTTACTGCTATACCTGTGAATTGTACATCCACACAGTCCTTGCAATCGTCATGTTCGTAATGGTATTATAGGAATAATAGTTAACGAAATTTTTGATAAAGTACTCTAAAAAAAGATTGGCAGAGAAAACAAAAACTTCCTCGAAGTGTTTTTCAAATAATTCTTGTTTAAAAGCTTCGTAGATTCGTGAGAGAATTATGTGAATAATTAATTTTAATTAAGCAAAAAAAAAAAACTGTTTTAAGTATCCAAGAAATATTTCATTCAGCCTTCGGTATAAATTTCCAAAGTTTATAACGGCGAACGTTAAGTTTGTATGCTGCGCCTCGTCTAGCAAAATAATTCAATTTTTGATTTTATCCCGTAGGTCTAGAATTGATTAAATCTGATCGTAAAGTGGACGCGGAGGTTTACGGTTACTGTCGAATTTATAAACGATTATTTCACGTTAATTATTTGCGGTCGAAAGTTGATTAAGTGCGAATAGATTTACGGCCCAAATTAATATTAGCGATAAAGCAGCGATAAATTTCAACCTTCGATTGATTCTATTTTTATTCATCTTTCGCTATTTGTGCTTGTTTCATATACAGCATGTCCACGGATAAATAAAACATGGCGAATATGTAATAATTAATTTTCATAAAATCGCAGAAACACGTAGGCTTTGGATTGAGGAGGGATAACTTTCGACAATCGATTTTCGCATCGTTAACCTCCTATCCGTGATCTGTAGTCTTGGCTTTAAAGTGTAATCTGACGATCTCAAAATGTCTTACAATTAAATAAACCACCCCGATGTGAAAAGCTGACAATTTTCTCAAAAATTACCTTTTCATCATTTTCTGAAAACCCTTATCTAGATTTTTATTTAAAATGGTACTAGGTGCCCCAAAAGTGTTTTTCAAGTCGTCTTGTTCACTTCGCGAACACAATTGTTGAGTTGGGAGTGGGGGATTTGCCAATCGCTAACCCTGTCCTTAGAGATGTAGTCGCTATGGGGCGTTATACGGTAGCAGAATCTGAGTGCTGCGTACGTGAGTATTACAAAAATTTCTTTGATTTCACCGTAATGGCCATGTAAGCAGGTAGAACTGCCACTATTGGAGTATAAGTCCAAAACAGAAGCATGAGAAACCGCTTCACTCGCCAAAAGTTATTGTTATTGGTGTAAAGTCGACGTAATGAATTATCGGCCTGTACCTTTTTGAAGATGTCAGAGGCCATAAGTTAACCGTAAATTCCCAGCGATATGTGGAGATGATTAACAATTTTTTTGCATCAGCCTTGCAAGATTTTACTGGTTAATTTAAATTAACACTTGATTCCAACGAGATCGACCGACATCTCACACGTCTAATGTGTCCTTACCAGTTTCTCCCTAGCAAATTGATATACAGACGCGGTGACATAAACTGGGCAGGCACGTAGCTCTGACCTTATACTTGAGCTACCGTAAATCAAAGGTATACGGCAATACTTCGATCGTATCTCACATTTAGAAGAGTGCAAGTAAAACAACACAATACATTTAGAAGACAATTTTTAGGAAATAAATTCCAAAAGCCTGCATTTTAATAAAAAAAAATAAACATTTATTCTCTAAACCTGGCCGTTATTTTATTATATTCTTTTTAGTTTGGGACATTTTGTAGTAGATTTATGGTTATATGATGCTACGAGGGCGATCTGAAATGTTTTCGGAATCAGCAAGAGATGGCGCTCGAAGGTTGAAGTGGTCGGCAAGCGCAACCCTGTTTATGGAAATTCCAGATGACTACTGTCAATGGTTGTTTAACAGTGTGCTTTGTGTAGCAAGTTAGGCGGTTCCGTCCCTAGCGACTTTTTCCTACCTCCAAATCTGAAAAATCTCTGGGAGAAAAGAGATTGGCCTCAAATGAGAACGTCATACCTTTTCTTGTCGATTCCGGAAATATTTCAGGTCGCCCTCATATGTTAAGCAACTCCGTTATACTCTATTTTGCAATAGTTCAAGTGAGTGTCCGACAAAAGAATATTTCCCCATATCCGTGTCAAGTTGATAATTCGAAATCAGTCTTTGGGCCTCTTTGGATAGCTTCAGAATTTTCTGGAATCTTGCGGTTTGCGAATACCCGCTACCATCCGTGAAGTTCTCGAGTTCGTCTGGGAGATTTGAGAGATACTTTTTTGGTATTTAGTATTAATGGGTGCATTCAGCTTCAAGCTTTTAATATTCTACAGCGTTTCTAGGACTTTGCAGATTGCCCAATTCTATATATAGAACATGATGTACGCGATCGTTGATAATTCCAGCGACTCCTCGGTTTTATTGATGTCACTTTTGGGTTTGGGTTTTGGGCATAAGTAGAAGTCACATTGGATAAGATCTAACGAGTGAGGTGATAGTAGCACAACTTGAAATCTCAGTTGATCTAATTGTAGTGATGAAAAAGAATGTTTTTGCGAAATTCGAAGCAGCGTTTCAGAAATTGGTTTCTTCAATTGGCAAAGCGAGTTTAACCCTTTGCGAGAAAGTCTATGGGTAGTGACTTACTATTATCGAGATCTTTTTGATTTTTCCCCTTTTATTACATTCTATTACTTGTTGCGTAATCCAAAGCTTCATTTATTCACACAAAGAAAAAGTTACTGACTGTATGATACCATTCAGAATATCTTTTCCAGTTCAGAAAATACTAACACGATACTGTTAAAAAGGGAACCACAAGATAGCAAGGCTAATACAAACAAATAGAAAGCTGGTATGGTATAATTTATTTTATTGAAAAATTTGGTCCCCATAGGATTTGAACCTAGATATCTCGTTTTCCGCATGAGCGCTGTAGCTACTAGACTAAGAAAACCCGTCACCTCCATGTTTAATAGTGGTTATGGACCGGATCTGGGAAATTACCAGAAAAACTAAGACCTATTATTGTAAAAAACCAAAGAAAGTCTTGCATTATTAATTCTCCCGAGAAATGCGAGTGAGAGCATAGTGTAATTCGATTCCTTCAAGCAGAAGGGAATAGTACACAGCGAAAACTTTATGGAAGATAGTGTTGTAAGTGAATGGTGTAGGAAGTTTAAAGAAGGCCGAGCTAATGTTCACGATGAAAAGAGACAAGGAGGCAAGTCTGTCGCATCAGAAGACATTGCTCAACGAGATGACAAAATGGTTCAAGAAAAACGGAGGTTTACCATCAGTATGTTGAGTGTGAAATTTCCTGAAGTTTCAAGATCAACTGTGTACACAATTGTAACAGAACACCTACGCCTAGGATCTTCAAAACAACATCGCGAATCATTCCAACTCACTGGCGGTCACATTGTATAAAGAGGGGATTGGAAAGCTCGTCCATAGATATGAGAAATGCATCAGTCTTCGTGATGACTATGCGGAAAAGTAACCACGTTTGTATGTAACCTTTGCTACTAAATTGATTTTGTTATTTACACTTATTCTTATGAGGTATGGGAGGTTGAAAAAAGCCGCCCTCGTATATAAGTAAAAAGCATGAAGATCTCACTCAAGCATTAAAGGTAGGCTTACAAAGTTTAATGCACACTAGTATTCTAATGATTGGTTCTGTCAATTTACGTTCATAAAAGAAACAAACACCTCCCTCATATATCCCGCTTCTGAATAGAAAAACCAATGTATTGGCAGACGTGCATTTAGTACTTATTTATTGGCAATTAAATGAGATTACCTTATTCTGCACCATACGCATACACAATCGCGTATATTAACTCTGTGTATATTCCCCGCTGTAAGAATTGCCGTAAAACTGTTTACTAACGTAGAGTAATTGCGAATCGAGTTCATCAAAGCGACAACCACAGCGAAACCCATCTCATCCTCGAAAACGTTAATTTCGCTTTGTTTGCTCGGCTATATTAGCGTGTGCCCCTCATTACGCGACCTGACAAACGGCGGAAACGTGAAAGGTCGCACGCTACATTGCGTACTTTTGCGAAGTATATTTTCAATAAGGATAGATTGTTCACGGATTTAACGATGCGGGGATGAACTCAATGTGGTATAATATGGGGTAGTATGGAAAATGTTCTTGTAACGCCGGTAAGATACGCTTGAAGAAAACATTTGTGGAAAATTCCGAAAATAAAACCTTTTAATTTGAGCATACTGTCTGTTCTCATTTACGATAAAGATAATTAATTAGATGTCGCGATGAAAACACATTTTTATTGATATGTTTAAAAGTGATAATCAAAAAGCGGGCCTAAACAGGAACTTCTGCGTGGATTAACAACAACGTTAACTTCAGTATCCTTCAACAAATTGTTAATCGATTTGCTGAATATGGCCGAAGATGTAAAACACAATTTTACAAATATTTCCATTCTATTACTACTGAATAAGTAGTAGAATATCTGATGAAGCTACTTCTTAGCCCATGTTCAATATGGTTTTCCAACAAGTATCAGCCGATTCAATGCAAATTTTCAGAATATTTTCCAGCAATGATCAAGACGAATACAACACTAAGTTCTGTATTAGCAATACTGACTTCTCTCACAATTTCATCCTCTATTCCATAAATAAACTAAGAAATACTCGCAGTTCTGATCATGACCAAACTCACTCATTTTTTATTAAAGGTTGAAAGTACATATGTATTAGTGAGTTGTTTATCTAGAGTTTTCTCTTTAGCCTTAAAAACTTCCGTGTTCCATGACAAATGGAAGATTACTCACACTGTGCTTACATTCAAAGCCGATGATGCTGCTAATGTATCTAACTATCGCCCTGCATCTATTCAGTCATACTTTGCTAAAGTCTGTGAACAATGTCTGTACTTTGCTATATATCCTTGCATTAAAAATAACTTTTTATCCTCTCATCATGGTTTTGTTGAAAAAACGAGGAATTGTGACTAATTTATGCCAGTTTACACAGTCTCATGCCCTAGAATAATTAGTGTTGTTGTTTGAGCTATTTCCATCGTTCGTTAAACTTATATAGGCCGACGTTTCGACAGTCTGTCTACTGTTGTCTTCAGTGTAGCGCTGAAGAGGGCTGTTGCTTGCAAGAACAATCACGCTTTGATGACTCTTGTCTGACGTATTTCAAAAATCATCGAAGCATGATAGTTCTGGTAAGCAACGGCCCTTCTCAGGGCTACCCTGAAGACGGCAATAGACAGACTGCCGAAACATCGAACTATACAAGTTCAACGAACGATGGAAATAGGCCAAATAACAACTCTAGTTATCATGAAAATCCAGCGTCAACAGCAACACGTCAAGAGTCACGTCCTAGACTCACGTACCAAGGTTGATGTTTGATATATCGACTTTGACAAAGCTTTTGATCGTGTCGATCATTCTCCGATCCCCTATAAATTGATGTCCGTTAGATTTAGTGGTTCTTTGGTACATTTATTCCAATCGTACCTGTTTAATAGGCGTCGGTATGTTTTCTTCAATGGATTTAACTCCCGGGAGTTTATTCCTTCTTCGGGAGTTCCCCAGGGATGTAATCATATTCAGTGTATTTATATCTAACCAGTTATATCTCATCTCATACATTATTGTTCGCTGATGATTTGAAATTGTTCCGTGAAGTGTCTGGTCTTAGAGATTGCAGCTTGCTGCAGGTAGATCTTATGAACATATCTAGATGGTGCACAACGAATATCAGCAAGTGCAAAGTGATTTCCTTTTCTCGCAGATATACGACCATCACCTTCGATTATGAGCTTGATCAAGTGGTTGTTGAACGTGCTGAAATGGTAAAGGATTTGGGGATTTTATTCGACACACAACTTACCTTTGCGTAACATATTTCTAATACATCACGTACCGCTAGAAGATCTCTTGGCTTTCTTGTGTGTAACTGGAGACAAGTCTCCAATGAAAGAGCATTGAAGGCTAAGTATTATGCGTCTAATGACTACCATTTCCCACAACATTAAACCATTTATCACTAAAGTGATTCCCCACACTTACAAATTTAAACAGTGAGAATATAGAGGGCGCTCAAAGTGCATCAAACAAAATGTCCCTTGTTTTAAATAGTAACTATCCAAAAATGTATTGCATTTCTAAACCAAGTGACCTTGATGAATACACCATCATATTTTGTATATAAACTGAATTTTGCGAAGGTTAAACAGATTTCATAACTTTTGAAATATTGCAGCTATAAAGATGATATTTCTGGAGCAATATCGTAATTTTTGAATCGGTCGCTAAATAAAACCACTGTAAATAAATACGTTTGCTCATATGCAATCGATGAAGATAAATATGGCCTAAGTTAAAACACTTTTCCATTATAGCAATCTCGAAAATTTATGGCGCATCGTATTAATGGGTTTAAGAACATTTACGCCGAGTTTTATTATACATCATTGAACGATAAAATTATTTGATTCTGTCAACACGCAAATATAACACATTTGTAAGGCAATAAGCACATACGATGATACACATTTCCACAACATTGCTATATCATTTTCAGTACAATGTGTGGCATACGTAGACAGTCCCTTTAGTTTGTATGCGAGTGCATATATAATATAAACAGCAGAAACAAAAAAATATTACCTTACGTGCAGAATTAAACGCTTAAAATGAGTTTAAATCTAATTCAATTTGATTTTTGACTTGCATATTTGTCTTCGTAGCAATACGGTGACGAAAAAGATAACTGAAAAGATAATAATAGTCAAAAATTTTCTACGATTGAAGCAACCTATTCATTTATACATTACACATATCTTCTGGAATTATTTAATTGCGTAGATCTATATTCGGCCGTCAGGTATGTAAGTACTAACTCCTCATAAATCTATAAATTAGTTTATCTCAAATTGCCCTACAGTGAAGATAACGGATTTAATGTGTTCAAAAAGTAAAATAAACATATTTTTTCTGTTATTTTGTGAAAATAATGTTATTTTATAATAAGTGGTTGTTTCTATGTTTTTATAAGTACGGAAAAAGACATTACGACCAAAAAAAACAAAATAAAAGCTTGTACTCTCTTAGGAACGGAAATGTAGGCGAATGTGTTGCACTTTGGACCGAATGTACCATGGTCGTGTAACAATTTTACTCACGAGGGAAGTACCCAAAGTATTAATCGCCGATTTTAATGAAACTTTATCAATTTATAGAATGTTGCTCTGCAGTTTCTTCCGTTGCCACAGAACTGCATATCTAACGGGTGAAATTTCGCCTTGAAATTCGCCAGCAATACATAGAAAAAAGTATCAACGGCAAATTTATACGATTTAGTTATCTGTTTTCGTTGACTCAGGTATACATATACAGGGCGTTACAATAAATATGAAACAAGGATTTCTTACGTTTGCTTGTTCGATTTCCAGAAAACGGTTATGCCGTCTGTATTTGCTATGAAATAGTGTATGAAGAGGTGAAGCTAGTAATTGTACAGAATATAATAATAATAATAATTCATGCCTTCACATCCCCCAACAGCTTTCGCAATTACAAGGAGCATCCGGCCGGCCATGAGTTATTAATTACGCCTTCGCCTGTGGTGCGTCTTAAGATATTCGTTCTCAGCATTCGCCATGGATTGAGGAAAACTATAGATATCCTCTGGAAAAAACAACAACCCCGGGATTCGACTCTGGATCTCCAGACTGATAGTCAAGCGCACAAGGCAGTGAGCCAACAGCCACTATCCATAGGATGACTAATTTCTATTTGAAAAGATGTACATATTGATGGAATCTGATACCAAACACCTACCTGTAACAGATTTCGAGAAGTAAATCATTGAATGTGCTCGCACAAAATCTTGTACTTAATAAAGACGCCCTTAAAACACCGATTGTTAAACAAACACTGGCATTTTGTAAAAATTTTAACTAATCTTAATTATCTAAAAAGTTAAACCTATGCTTGAATTTATTTTGTATCTGTTGTGACGAATTTTATCGCGGTCACCGTGTGAGCAATAATATTTCCGGATTTTTGGCCGCGTGTGTTGTTGTCGACATTTCGACGAGATCTCACTCATCCTCTTCTGGATGCTCTTGTTCGGCTAGCGATCGGGAGGTAAATTTTCGATCGCTAGGACAGCCCGTATAGCATAAATGTTGTTATCGGACTAGTGCAAAGATTGTCAGATTCGTTCAATCAAAGCGTCAATGAGCTGTTTTTATGTAAATCGACCCCGTAGAATACGAATATGAAGTCAGAATTAATCTACGATGCTCACGAACGACGGTATATACGACAGAAGTGGCGAAAAGGTCATTATATGGTCGCAGTAATTTCTCCTTTCTCTACCGCAGCACCTGAGGATCTTAGCCCATTTCTGATGTGAAATTTAGCTTCTACGTAGTCGATTTCTATAGGACAGTCATTTCTGTAACGATCGGGCGACTTACAGAGAATTTGCATTTCTCCGTAGTTACACGAAAAAATTGTCGCCATTTGCCGGTATGGCATAAATGTTGTTATCGGACTAGTGCAAAACTTGTCAGATTCTTTCGATCAAAGCGTCAATGAGCTGTTTTTATGTAAATCGATCCCGTAGAATACGAATATGACGTCAAAATTAATCTACGATGCTCACGAACGACGGTACATACGATAGAAGAGGCGAAGAGGTTATTATACGGTCGCAGTAATTTCTACTTTCTCTATCGCAGTACCTGAGGATCTTAGCCCATTTCTGATGTGAAATTTAGCTTCTACGTAGTCGATTTCTATAGGACAGTCATTTCTGTAACGATCGGGTGACCTACAGAGAATTTGCATTTCTCCGTAGTTGTATGAAAAATTTGACGCAATTTGCCGGGGGACAGCCCGTATAGCATAAATGTTGTTATCGGGCTAGTGCAAAGATTGTCAGATTCTTTCGATCAAAGCGTCAATGAGCTGTTTTTATGTAAATCGACCCCGTAGAATACGAATATGACGTCAGAATTAATCTACGACGCTCACGAACGACGGTATATATGATAGAAGAGGCGAAAAGGTCATTATACGGTCGCAGTAATTTCTCCTTTCTCTACCGCAGCACTCGAGGATCTTAGCCCATTTCTGATGTGAAATTTAGCTTCTACGTAGTTGATTTCTATAGGACAGTCATTTCTGTAACGATCGGGTGACCTACAGAGAATTTGCATTTCTCCGTAGTTGTATGAAAAATTTGACGCAATTTGCCGGGGGACAGCCCGTATAGCATAAATGTTGTTATCGGGCTAGTGCAAAGATTGTCAGGTTCTTTCGATCAAAGCGTCAATGAGCTGTTGTTATGTAAATCGACCCCGTATAATACAAATATAACGTCAGAATTAATCTAATCTTTGAGATGCCTGTTGTCTCTGCTATCTCTTGCAATCGGCGATCGGTTAACACGACATCATGAATCTTGTTGACCATTTCATCGATGGTAGCGGTTTTTGGGCATTCACTGCGGGGTTCGTCATTTGCGCTTGTGAGGTCACGATTGAACTTGCACACCCAGAAGCCGATGTTCGAAAATGATGGAATATATCCTCCATGAACCTCTAGCAAAGTGTTTCGAAATTCCGCGCCCGTTTTCCCAGCCATCCAGAACTGTTTTATCATTGCTCTAAATTCAATTTTATCCATTTTTGCGAAACCGCCTGACTTGCTACACAAAACACACTCTTAAACAGCAAGTATTGACAGTAGACGTCTGAAATTTTGACAGTTGCCATAAAAAAAGGCTGCCCTTGCCGACCAATGAAGCTGCACATTTTAGGTCGCCTTCGTATATATGATGTAATTTGCATTTCCTCAAAAACTTTTATGAACCTATGATAATACAACTAGAATTGTTATCAAATGAAAATTACATAAACTGATGAACCCATCCTCATTATTTGTGCTTTGAGTCCGTAACTTTCGCCTGTTCGTATCCGCAATCAATATCGGTTAATATGCGTTGTTTGCGCGTCGGAATCATAATAGAGACGTTTAAATTCCTCGTAATGTCGCGTTTCCAATGAAATATCGTCCACCGAAACGTAGGAAATATAATTACGGGTCAAACAACGTACGATTTATGTCCGGAAATACCGGTTCGATAGCGGTGGCGGGTGACTAAAGTTTTTGTAATCAGCAACCAATTTGTTTAGGGTAGAATTCTGCGTAAATTACTGTTCTG
Organism: Trypoxylus dichotomus; assembly: GCA_023509865.1. Taxonomy (NCBI): domain Eukaryota; kingdom Metazoa; phylum Arthropoda; class Insecta; order Coleoptera; family Scarabaeidae; genus Trypoxylus; species Trypoxylus dichotomus. Next base: position 85,470,822 of record CM042074.1, on the reverse strand, counting down.
AATTGCTTCGGTAAATGTCGTATATTGTGTGTGTACTTTGAATTTTAGAGATAGTGCTTAAATCATTGGAACGGGAGGAATATTTTCTTGCACACTTCTGTAGTTTATGAATATTTAGGAACCTATAAAAGGGCAGATGTAAAGCTTGATAGAAATGGAAAGTTTTCGTTTCACATAAACAATCCAAGATGCGAGGCAATCGAACTGTTATCTCAGTTACTTGTACTTACACTGTGTCTATAAACATTCCATTTTTTGCATTAAAACAATACCATGGTGTTTCACAACTATATTATGAATTTTTACACTAATACCACGTGTCGACTGCAACTACCTACCGCCAGTGTCGTCTTCCCTTCTCCTTTTACAATTTTTTTAAGTTGCCGTTGCAATATTAGTGGTGGCAAGTCCACCCTTTGTCTTAACACATTGTTATTGCATAAAATGCAGTAGCTACCCTCAGTAAATACTGAACGACTAAACGTGGTAGCAATTTAAAGACTTTCCAGACAAGTATTTTATTCTTTTGGCACTAGTTAGTGCCAAGAACAATCATTTGAATTGTAGGGTTAGATATGGTGATAGTGGCAGAGAGGGAATTCCATGGATATGACAACAGATACTTTTCAGCGTGTTCTAACTAAAGATTTGCATCTCCACACCTACAAAGTCTAATTGACTCAATAATTTCTGCCAACAGACCATGCCTAGTGAAGACAGTACACCAATTTCAATTTTCAGTGATTAGGCCTATTTTCACCTCGTTGGCTTCGTTAATTGGAATGACTGCCTCATTTGGGGCTCACAAAATCCACGAATTCATCTAGAACGTGTCGCGGTTTGCTCTGGGCTATAGTCTGAGGGAATAATTGAACCGTATTTCTTTGAAGATGAGGAAAGGAATTCAGTAATGGTGAAGGTTGAACGCTATCGCGTTATAATAACGCAGTTTTTTGTGCCTCAATTGGAAAATGTTGTTGTTGACGACGTGTGGTTTCAGCAGGACGGTGGTAGATGTCATACCACCCGGGAAGCATTGACTGTGTTGCACGAGTTTGCTCCTCGTCGTGTCATTTCCCGGTTTTGTAACCAGAATTTGCCGCTACGTTCTTGCGATTTAACACCTTTGAATTTCTGGCTGTAGGGTTATCTGAAGTCAAGGATTTATACCAACAAGGCTGGGACTACCAATGAAATACCGCCACATGTATACAATAGTGTTATTGCAAATTTTGTCAAAAATGTATGCATGTACCAGGAAAGACATGGCGGTCATTTAGAAGATCTCTTGTTTCATTTGTAATGCCCAAATGTATACATTATGAATCAATGAATATTTCAATACTTTACTACAGAAAACCGTGTTTTATTCAACCTTAAAATCTTGCGCTCACATTGAAATACCCTTTATAACTAAATAATTACAGGGTGATACAGATTGTATATTTCCGAATTTCGTTCACGACTGATTCACAGAAATACATAATTGGGCAATTTGACGGTTATCGAATATACATTTCCTTAAACTTCATTTGAAAAAACAGTATATTTTGCTTAATGTAGTAAAAATATAAGATTTTATGTTGGAGAAATATTTACTTTATTCACCAAAGTTAAATATATTTACTACACTCCAATTTTATTAAAAATATATACTTCTTTTGCACTGTTAATCTAATTATCGCATTGCAGTTTCGATTTATATTTTAATTAGTACTAAGAAATGTGTCTTTTTACATAAAATCGGAACTACAATTATAACTTAATTACCAACAACGAAACGTGAGTTACTCGTTAGTCCAATCTACTTCTAGATTGATTTTATAACTAATCTCGTTTGCGAGTCGTCGATTATCCTGCCATAGTCCTCCAGGAATGACACGACAAACAAACGAACCGGAGACGATTACGCCGTTGATTAAATAAGAGCTTAAGTAAACAGGGCGATAACGGAACGAGGTAGATTGCGTACAGCCAATACGCCCGTAGAGTAGATTGTATGAAAGTATGCGCAAATACAATTATTGTTACAATTAAAAGAGAGCACAAATAACAGGGAGCAGGAACTACGTAGACAACTAAATATAATTAATAGAGCAGAGCGATCGGTTGTTGTGTAATTAGATCGGGAGAGAATTAATTCTGGTACAAATAAATTTTGGACACGTAATAATATTTGCGATGTACTAAACGAAAGAGTTTTTCGAACAACGCTAGCGTTCAAATAAATACGCGAGAAAATTAAGCAAAACGGGTGTTACGTTCTCCTGGTTTGAAGAACAGCGCCGCTGTAGCCTGCTCGTAAATTCTTGAATTGCTTGACCAATACTTACTTGTAGACTATGTTCGCTTATTTACTAGATGAAAGGTTGTACAGTGAAACTCAATGCGCATGCGCAAAAAAATATATTTAAAAAATTAAATGTGTACACGGTTTCCACTCTTGCCTATGTACAGTTACGATGTACGTAAGATATATATATTTGCAATACTTGCAGTTACTTGAGTTCTTATACATGCAATGTACATTAGCATGTGTATATATATGTTTTCCTTTGAGAGCAATATAAAGTACCGCCTCAGCATGTACGATGCAAAGCTATGTTTTAATTGTGTTTAAAATGTTAAATTCTTATATGCTTCTGCAGAAGCTTTGTTACTGTACTAATGCCTCTATCTGTTTGCATGCACCGCTACCTTTTTATAGGGGAGCCAACCCTATTTACTTCTTAAATTTATAAGCGCACCTCGGTGCTATGCTTATTTATATGTCCCTTGCCGGGAGCCTAATACATTTTCCTTGTTTTAATTTTGCCTAAAGGACTTGGTCCTGTATCGTTGACTTGTATTTGTACTTGAACCAAATACGTTCGTTATTTACACACTTATAGGGGAATCCACTCTATCTCTTAGAGCTTGAACGCCTGGTCGAGGGCGACAGTAGCGATAATAGCCGATCTCAAAATAAAAGTAATATGACAGCTACCCAGGCGTTCTCGTTTGAAATAATACGCTATGTGCAATCTTTAGCTCTCTGCTACTGCCCCCCAAAGAAGGGAAAAAGCCAATAGCCAGCAAATGTGCGAAATGCGCAGCGACAAGGAAAACGGAGCGATGAAGCCGACTAAATAAATGTATAGACGACGACAGCCTCGACGATTCCCGCCAAAACTTGGAACTATTAGAAACTTGCAATATTCGTACGACGACGTTACTGTACACGTTACGACGAGGTACGAAAGGAGACCGAGAGTGACCGATCTGTAATATCTCGATCGTCACGCGGGAGACGACTGCCCGTGTTTGTATATATTAAATATTAAATATTAAGGAAACTCCCATTATTTGTTCGACGACGTTGCACTTAATGACTTTTAAATTAGGCACTTTTAGCTAGAGTATTGTGAATGGCCGGCTTGCATACATATACAATGCGTAATGTACATACATATTAAAATAAAATTCGATATATTCTACAAAGAGCAAAATAAATAAATGATAAAAATGAAAATAAAGTAATATTCTAAATGAAAATAAGATGATAATGCTAACCCATACGGTTGCAAAGAAGATAAAATCATATAAAATACATAAAGTAGTAAAAAAATGGATAAAACAAAATGCATTTTCTTAGAAACTTAAAATTCATTTACAAAAACACAAAAACAATGTTAAGTCCTTAACAACCGGAGATAAGTTGGTGGAAACAAGAAAAAAATTTTTTTTGTGAGGTGATCAGGAGTCTTAGTATGTAAATAGTCTTGTTACTTCACCCGCTCACCCGAAAGAAATCGATTATTTCCCCAATGGCAAAAAATGTATTGCCACTATATCATGACGAGCGAGACTCGAACATGGTCACAGTCCGATGTAAGCCATACAGTCTTACCACTATTCCAAGAGCCGTTAAATGCTTAACACATAGTCCAGTCTGTAAAGTAAGAGCGTGTACAGCATAAATGGTAGTTGGTTTCAAATATTATAATATACATACAACATGATATATAATATAGTGAAATGTTAAAATCGAGCTGTATTTCCAGAGACGGTTCTAGACCTAAAGAAGGCTATGACTAAGAATTTCTTGTTCTACAATATAATCATTAGGTAACGGATATTGAATTCATTACTACGGTTGCGTTAGAGTAACTGGTCGTGCATTTCTGTATACGAGAAGCAGTGTAATTTTGAAAACTCTGCCATTATGACTGGCTCTAAAAGTGATCTAGTGCGTTTATAAAATAGATACCTTTCTTCTTAAATCCATCCAGTTTTAGAGGTCATTGGTAAAGTATGTGGTCTACAGAATGTTGAGAGAAACGTCGTTCTTATTGACTCGAAGGATATGTTGGAAGTAATCCTAACGTAATTTTGTAAAGGTTACTTCAAACATAACTAGTCAGATTATATTACTCTTATGCAGCTGTTGTACCTTCTCTCAAAAATACATCCCCATGTCGACTACAGTCCATAGCACAGGAAAATAAAGACGATATTATTATTACTTGATTGTAAACGTCTAAGTTACGAGGGCGACCTGAAACATTTCCGGGATCGACAAGTAAAACACGATATTGGTGTGGTTTTTTATTTTTATTTTTCGATATAGTCTCCGCGAAGATCAATATACTTTTTAAACGATGCTCCAGTCTCCTCAAGCCATCGGAAAAGTTGGATGTTTCGAGGTCTGCAAACTAGCCATTTGGAGCGACGATAACTTTCTCATCTGAGATAAATCCCTTTCTTCCCAGTGATTTTCTGCAGGTTTGGGAATAGGAAAAAGTCGATAGGGGTTAGGTTCAGTGAATATGGAGGATGAGAAATTAATTCGTAGCGTAACTCATTCAATTTGGACACGACGATACGGGATGAATGAGCCGGCGGATTGTCGTGGTGGAAAAGCACGTTTTTCACAACAAACGAGGCCGTTTCTCCTTCAATACTGCACCGAATAAGGTCAATAAATCGCTATAGTATTGCCTCGTGATCATCCTTCCCTTCTCCAGACAGTCGATGAGGATCATACCTTGGGAATCCTAGAAAATGGTCGCCATGACTTCTCTGGTCGATGGAACCGTCTTTAGTTTCTTCGGAGCCGATTCGTCCACTGCTTCGACTGTTCCTTGGTCTCCGCTATGTAGTGCTGGATCCAAGTCTCATCCACGATTACGAAACGCATGAAGAAATCCCTTAGATTGCGTTGGATCCTGTCCAGACTCCTTCGAAACGGTCACCCGATTTCGTTTTTGGTCCGGGGTTAGCAAACGCGGTACCTATCGCGCCGAAAACTTTTTCATACCCAAAATGTCGTGTAGGTTATGTCCAACGCATTTTTCTGAGATGCCTGTTGCCTCTGCTATCTCCTTCAGCTTTAATCGGCGATCGGCTAACAAGATATCATGAATCTTGTCGACCATTTCATCGTTGGTAGCGGTTTTTGGGGGTTCGTCACTTGTGCTTAGGCAGTCACATTTGAACTTGTTCATCCATGCTGATGGTTGAAAATGATGGAGTACATCTGTCATGAACCTCTAGAAAAATATTTCGAATTTCCGTGACCGTTTTCCCAGCCATCCATCGATTTCATTTTTGCGAAACCGCTTGACTTGCTACACAAAACACACTCTTAAACAAGAACTATTGACAGTAGACGTCTGAAATTTTGACAGTTGTCATAAAAAAGGTTGTCCTTGCTGAACAATGAATCGACTTGAATCGTGCGCCATCGCTTGACGATTCCGGAAACATTTCAGGTCGCCGTCGTAAGTGTTTTCCAAAATAAACTCTGGGTTTCCCCAATCTTTTTTTCAAAATTTTTGTCTGCATTTTAGTAGAAGCTTATTCCGATTATTGAATGTCTAGAACATATCGACTGTTCTGTGCTGCCTTAAGTATGTGCACATCTTTGGTGTCCAATGGAGGAAATTATATCGTTTCATAGTTCTTGCTTCAAGAATAGGAGTACTTACTTATCTTGAGGATGACGGAGAAATACAAGATATGTTATTTACTGCTAAAATTTTAAATAAGTTGCTTTGTTTGGTTAGTGATTTGTTCTTTGAAATGCTCACTTGTTTACTTTACACTTTAGTTATTATTTCAATTAATAGTGTTTTGCAGATTTAAAGTACCATTCCCAGTTATCAAAAATATTTTGCTGTATAGATTCCTTATCCATTTAGTCGAAAATAATTCCATCCAATTCCTAAAATACATACCCGCTACTATGAAATCCCGAATTTACGCTCCTCATCTCTCTTGATTAAGTACTCAATAAAATCCGGAATTCTACACCAAAGCTCTTACGTTCCCTACTTCGAGGTATTTCTAGCAAATTAACTTTACGAATCAAGCAATACGCCTTCGGTAATCTAAGGAGACTGCGAAAAGGAGACCAAATTCGTCGATACTTCGGATGCGATAAAGCCGTTGTCTAAAGCCCGGAACGTCACGGTATACGACACGACGTTGCCGCTGCAAGACGATATCGTAGCGTCGGTGTCGTTACATAAATAAACTCGTGAGAGGAGAGGTTGGTTTCACGAATGACGTCACGACAATGTGCTGAGAGTTCGCGCCGTTGACGTCACCAAATGACCATCGAAGAGTAGATGTTCGCACTTGGAAGTTTGTGTAATCGGATGCATGTTTCGGGCAAATGCTTTTAATAGAAACCGGTTGGTTGTAAGCACAAGTAAACGTATTGATTTTTACACCATTTGCATTGTTTTATCTCCTTAATGGTTGGTTTTATAATGGAAGCGTCTAAAGATGTATCTTATGCATAGGATATTTGTGGCGCGGTGTGGGATTGAATTAGGTTTCGGAAATAGGTTGCTTTTATTGGGAACGGCATTATAAAACTTTTTTTTTGATTGTTACGACATGGCAAGAAAGCCTTTGAAGTTTACTAAATGGGATCTTAAAAAGTTACAGCGATAATTGTACGGAATAACTTTTCATTTGCGTCTACAATTCGCACATGGAACGCTATAAATATCGTTGGATATATTTTTAACTGCAATAGGATTTGGAAATCCAAAAGCGAATTTTAATATATGGCGGTATTTAATAACCAAACTTATACATTTTAAAATTACTCTTATAACTGTTTGGAGAAGAAAGACTTTGTATTTAATTAAAGAATGAAAAACGAATTAAGTACAATTTAAATTTTTGAGATCTAGCAGAATTTCGAATCGAAAACAAAATCTTACTTAAATATAGGGTGGCACGATGGGTATTGACGTTTCATTAGAGGGTTATTACGGATATACAAACGAAATAACTCACGTCAAAGAAATACGCCCTTATTGCACATATAATGCAATTTAACAACAAAATTATTTTTTGAAAATCTGTTAAATTGTCACCATGGTCTTCTAAACGTTTATGTAGTCGTGACTGAAAATTCGGTGTAACTCATTGCATCATTTTCTGTTTCATCCTAATTTCTTAAGTAATGTCGATTTTCGCGGCTTGTCGTGTTCGAGGAATATTTTGGAAAACCCTGGCCCTTAAGTTACCCCACAGAAAAAAATCAGAGCTGGTAAAATCCAATGACCTTGGCGGTCAATCTAAATCCCCACGTCGTCCAGGAAAGATGTTTCATAGGGCAGTTATGCAAATTCTAGCAGTATAGTTTGTTATTCCATCTTGCTGGAACCATTAGTCGTTATATTGTACCTCAGTGATGCTCAGACTTGAAGTACTGGCGATCTACCTCGAAATTGTTAGACTACAAGCGATCGATTCTGTAGATGGCGTAAGTATGTGTGATACAGAATTGTAATGTAGATAGGTAAGGAGTATCATTGCGTAAGTTGGTCATATGTGTAGGTCACTGCTCTAAAAAAGTTAATGAAATAACCGTTGTCTAAAAATGCGTCTTTATTGGTTTTAAAAAAAAAAGAGAATTATAAATTTTTGGATGTTGGTGCATGGCACTGCATGTTTTCAGTGAACTTTTCCTAAGATGGTATGTAATTACCATTTACATATGTTCGTCAGTTAGTCAATTGCGATATTATGACTTAATTACATTCATTTCAGAAAATACAAACTCGCACAAATAAGTTGACCTAAACATTGTTGCTAACTGAAGGGCAGTTTACCTTAGATTTGAATATTTATCTTCAGACATAGAAGACCAGAATCAGATGCTGTCGCTTTGAGATGTATATCTGAGATAATTTGCACTACCTTATTTTCAACAGAAGATGAGTTTATATTAAACTGATTTGCTATTTCGGTAGCAGGTTTCTCAGTGTTTTTATATAAAAAAGGATAACTCATAAAAGTTTAAATACTTGCCAATTTACTAAAATCGTAAAAACGTCTTTCAAATTCACTCAAAATATTTTGTTAATTCTCTCTCATAAATATCAAAATTCAACTCAGGAATTCTTGCTTTCAAAGACGGAAAATATTTCAGGTCTTTTCTTTTCAGCTGATCTATCATTACACTAATAACGAGCAGCTCCAAATTAATGATGTTTAAGTGCATTATGACCTCCGTTAAAAATGCTAAATCAATCAGCCACTTTTCGCTTTTAAGCATCTGAGTGTTATCACTTCTTTCGTGTAGAGAAGCCATCGTTTCGGGTAATAATTCTTGAAACCTTTCTAGGAATTTTCCGCAACTCAACTATCTTACGTCTGTATGAAAAAGTAAATCAGCGTCCTCGGCAGATTCATTATCTTCCTGCAATTTGAAGAGCCGTCAAGCTTCGGGCACGGATATAATTCACAATTTTTACTGCGATATTCATCAATAAATATTATAATTTTTATTGCGATGTGTTTGTAAAGACCACTCTAAATAGGACCAAAATTTTAAAAGAATGCTTGTACCACTTGATTGTATAACTCTTTACGGTCAGTTATACAAAGGATGTTACATCGAAGCAAAGGAACTGACAATGAGTTTTGATGGAGCAATTTAATGTTGATAACGAGACTGCGAAACTTTATACGCATGCTACATCACTAAAAGGAATTGTCTTGGAATGCCGTAGTTGTTAAGCTATTTTTACTTAAAATAATTTCACAGAATGTAAGCCATACAGCTGGCATCCTCTTCGCTGATCTGGTGAATCATTTGATCGTTTTATTCATAGTTAAATTTTAATATCTCCAACAACATTAACAGAACCATTAAATCCCAAATCAGCTATTTAATCAAAGGAACGTTTCAAACGTACTACTTGCAATATTAAATTATTTCAGAAGTATACACTGTAATTCCTTAACAACTTCTAATTTGTTTGTCTAGTATTAGCAGACATCCAGACGCATCTACTCGCATACACGTCGAGAATCTTGTCCATAATGATCACCTACATGCATGTGTGTATAAATTTGGCATCCGAAACGAACGACGAAATTATGTACTTCGAAACCGAAAGCTATACATAATATAAGTTACGTTTACTTAACCTACATTGAGCAGTATTTTTATCTTCCTCGGCCGTATACTTTTAATTAAGTGGATGTTGCTGCAGGCGTCATAATGGAAATGAAAAAGATGATAATCGATATGTTGTGTAAGAACTATGTATGCAGTTAATGTATTACATTTAATAGAAATGGAAGTATAACGGCCCAATATATCAATCAAAATGGACTCAATTTTACTTGAAGAAAACAAGGTACGCCATTCGGACAGTATTGTATGAAAATTTTTTGTTTGTATTAATATCACGATGGAAAAATTTTAGAAAGCTACTAACTGAAATTAATTACAAAGGGACGTAATGGAACTGAGTTAATACCACGTGGACTTTCTCATAGATTTTTTGTAATGTTTATCTTATTTTCAATTTTTTCTGTTGTTGAGGTTACTAATCCCCCTCCCCCTCTCCCACACACACACACACATTCGGTTAGTCATATGTACACCTAAAATTACAATAATTTTTTAAATCCATTAGAGAAGTAAGCCTAACTTATGTTCGCAATTTTAAAGTAGTGCGATTCATCATCTTTTCTAGTTTTAATTACTACAGTAACACTTTTCTTGCTACTTTTTCATGGTAATTTTTCCACACTTCCACAATTTTTAAATTATTAATAATGTTAGACAATAAAATTTTTACTTATAGTCAGTAACTGATAAAATAAAGGAACATATATGAATAATAATACCAACAATAACAATAATAACAAATATAATTCATTGGTTTGTGGGGCATCTAAGATATTCGTTCTAGGCAATTACACGTTAAAGAGGGGATGAGCAGACACGTGTTATATATATATATATATAACCAAGAATCAAAACAAACCGTGGGTTCTACATGCATCAAATATTTGAGGGATTAATTATGTTGGGAGTGACATTCTTTATCTTTTGTTTGTCTTATATGCTATGAGATAACAAAAGAACGCTGTTGAAGATTCCTATTTTTGTCTTAATAGGACTGCAGGACTCAACAACAGTTAGAAAAGATAATATGTTTGTATGAAAACAGTGTAAACTCAAATAACTTCACCACATACTGAAAATCATCCTGTTTTTTAACCGTTAATTGACAAAGAGAGCAGGGACTGCTCATAATACCAGTTCTGAAATATATCAAGAGATACTGATTTTATTTCGTCTATATTACCCAAGCCATATTTAATTACTCGGCTTGAATTAAATGAATGAAAATAAAGAAACTACAGCAATGGAATCTCTTAACGAAAGAAATACGACTACTTTTTCCAACAGATATGCCCATTTTGTTGATTTATATATCATAGATGGCAATTTGAGCCACTGTAGTGATGTTAGGCAAAGAGGGACAAGTTTCAGTGCCGTGCGGAGATTTATAGATACTTCAAAGACTAACCTAAAAATAGTTTTGTGACATAATGGAAACCTTCATCTTTCCATTCCAATAGCTGAAGATGCTTATATGAAAGAAACATGGATATAGGATTTAAAAGGAAGAAAGGACTTTATATTTAGAAAAGAGAGTGTACGACATTAGTCTTTAGTGAAAATAGGGAAGATCATAATACTATTTTCATACGTAAAACAACTCATCCAAGATTTGTTAAGAGATTGGATCGTGCAGGTTGTCAATACCTTTGAGAGAGGTTTCCGGAAAGAATAAAGGGAAGAGTCAAAAAAGGTATTTTTAAATACCTGAAGTGGTAAGCGATTTTGAAACCTAGAATAACGTAAGAAAAAAACAGCGTGGATGTCCATCGTGTGTGCTTTTATTAATTTCTTTCGAAACAAAGAAACAGAAAATTATAAAACTTTAGTAATAGATACGATTTAAGTATTTCACGCTGTTGGCGACTATAGGGCCCTCCAAACACACATTCTCCATTCCCACTTGGCCTTTTGGCCTAAACGTTTAGGCAACATTGGTGGTGATCAGGATGAACGCTTCGAGTAACTTTAGAAATGGAAAAGCAATACCAGAGCAAATAGAATACTGCTGTTTATAAGAGCACTGGAATATTTCATGAGAATATGGATGATTTCGAGTTTGTTCTGGAATTGTAGACTGACGATGGGGATGAATCCTCAAAGAAATGAACCAAAGACGTAGAAAACTTTAAAACAAATAATTTACAAGTAGATTCATGCCTGGAACAGCTTCTTTACAACAAAATATGTAATTCGCCACCGTTATATCATTTAATTTGTCTTTGTCCAAACAAGTCCGTTACGCGTCCGTGTCATAAACGTAATGTATTTTTCAAGTGCCTACGCACATTTACATAGACAACAGGGAATGGAGACGATTGCTAAAGCTTCGTAGTATTTAATCTCGTTCCAGTTACAATTGACGGTTCGATACGTAAAAGACATTTTCGCAGAATCGATGCCGTTAATTCAGCCTTCGCTTTCGTCGATATACGATTGACGCGGATTATCAACGCGTTTATGTTCTTTTCTATTACGCCCGATGGTCGGGCGTATATCATCCCATCTTGCGAAAGCGAGACTGTACCATAATGAACGCGATGAGAGATGCATATCGAAACGTAATGAAACTGGCGCTTAGACCGGGTTAATTACGACCGATAGGTGACATTTCTAACGATACCGTGCGTAATTTAGCCCGCGATTTATTGGCGACCGAACAATTCGTCACGGATCGGACGCCATTTAAGCTCTAGTACTTGCTCAGACCGCGGGCCAGGCACAAAGATATATGTGCGTATATGTTCGATGGTGCTTCGTTTAAGCAAAACCGGCGGCATGGTCGACGTTAAGGATTTATAGCGATCATGTATTACGGAGGTGAGAGGCAAATTGTAATCTTCCCACCGTAAAACGAATAATGGAGGTAGATATTCATTGCGAATTCGTTTTCGTAGTAAATCAAGAGAAAGATTAATTTGAAATACGCAAAATATAGCTTGAATTTCCAAATGAGATTGGCCAGGTAATATCTTCCATTATTTATAAAAGAGGAACAATTATGAAAGTTTACACATAGAAATTCTGGAGCGGCATCTTGTCAGTTTATTTACACGTTCTACGAGGGTAAACTGAAAAATTCGGTAACTCACATGAGATGGAGCTTTGAAAGCAATCTTTGACGCTATTGTATAGCTTGACGTTTCAATAACATACGTGTTAAGGCGGCTGCATAGTTAGACGGAAACGGTAACGAGAACGGAAAGCTCCCCTAAATTTACAATTAACGAAGAGATTATGTGTACGATATGGATATTTATTTTAATTTTGTGATACTTAGGAATTTTTATATGTTTGTTGTTTACATTTCTTTTCTCCTCTGCCAAATTAACAAAATTTAACCTCTACCATTAGTTCTTTCAATTTTTTCCAACTAAATAAGAAAAGAATGCATTTCTTAGATAAAGATACATATGTTTCGCATGTGAATGCATTTTATAATATATATGTTTACTCTAATGTTGTAATTCGTCCTTTATTGTCACTTGTACTGTGATATAATAATGATTGCTACTTGTATTATTGATTATTATTTTTTGGTTGATTTGTGGTTATGAAGGGTTGTGGTTATGTGTGTAGTCACGATATATAACACGAACCACGTGCATGCTATACTTTGTGCACACTCAGCCTTTCCAGTCACGCTATTGGTTCCGAGAAGATCCCGAGAACGAAAAAGTTAAAACTTGGCCAACATTTTCGTTTTCGTTACCGGGTAGGTTTTCCTTCTCGTTCTCGGAAATGTATTGGGCATGTATACACTAGTATCGTATGATTTATCTTTTTTCTCGTTCTCGTTGACGTTTCCGTTCTCGTTACTGTTTAATTGCGCAGCCGCCTTTAAACCTTATGTCGATCTGTTAAGTAGTTTGCTGTTCGTTCAAAGCAGAGTACTTTTGGTACTTTTTAAAAATGGACAATATTGAAATTCGCGAACTGATTAAATTTCCGTGAAAAAAGTATTTTTCGCCCAAAGAATTTCATCCTGACACGCTAACCGTGATAGACGAGGATGCCTCTTCTTGTTTGTAAATGGACGACCAAAAAAAAACAGCCGCTTCTGCAGAAAGTGTGCAACGAAATTTGTGGAAGCTGATCGCCGATCAACATTGGAAGCTATTGCTAAATCTACAGACATCTCCAGAGAACGAGTGACGTACATTTTAAATTTAAATTAGACATGTTTAAGCGATGTACAAGATGGATGCCGCGTTTGCTCACACCACCGCAAAAACTCAAACGCGTGGAATGTTCTACAGCCATTTTGGAGCGGTTTCGGCAAAATCCAACAGATTTCTTGCGCCCATTTGTGAGTCGTGATGAAACGTTGATCCACCACTACACACTAGAAAGTAAATAGCAATCAAAATAGTGGACTAAACGTGGTGAACCGGCTCCAAAGAAGGCCAAAGTTATTCTATCGGCAGGAAAGATGATGGCTTCCGTATTCCGGGATGCGAAGGGAATTTTGTTTATCGATCACGTACCTAATGTACTGTTCTAAACTTTTGGATCGATTGAAAACAGCTATCGTCAAAAGAAGACTCGGAAGAAAGCAAAAAAAAGTCGTTTTCCATCAAGACACTGCGCCAGTTCACAAGAGCAGAATTGTCGAAGCAAAATTGGTTAAATTATTGCTTGAAGTGCCTGAGTATCCCCCTTATTCACCGGATTTAGTTCCGTCGGACTATCATCTCTTCCCCAAGCTTAAGAAAGACCTCGGTGGTATGAGATTTGCAGTACAAATGTTGTGTTTGACAGTTTCGAGCAAATTTACTAAACACAGGAGATATTGCTGCAGCCGGATCTTCTTCTATTCTTTGGCGTCGATTTTCCTTGTTATCAAAGCGCAAACGAGCTAGGATAGCCTACATACTTTTTAGTGACATTACATATCGGAAAATAGCACGATCTGCGCCATCTGGTGCAAAAAGAGACTGAACATCCTCATTATTCGATTTAAAAACGGAACTATAGTACAGTAACTCCCAAGAATGCTCTAAGTTCTATCATATCTATGTTATTAGATTCGCTTTTATCTGAACGTGTATACTTTTCATTTACGAAACTTTCTTGTTTGTGTAATTCAGTACTTTTCACATGGGGAATTACAGAAACATATTACAATCGTCACCTAGGAAGAGATGGCTATGATATTAACAATTGCATGAAGATGTGGGACGAAGCGCTAGTAATAATTACGCAAGTAACTTGGTCGAACAGCATCCACCATACAGAGGCGGAAATTATACGTTGGTGGGAAAGAGAAGTTGGACTAGATCGTGACGAAACTTCTCCCCTAATTATTGATTTAATTGATGACGATTCAATCTCAGAAAATTAGCTGGCTAATTAATTTGTCAATAAATAATACATTAATCTTATTTTAACGTGTTTGTTTTTGTATTTTATCTAATTTCATTTTTTACAGCTCCGAAGCAAATATTTTAATAAAACAATTTTGATTCATTACATGTTTTTCTTTATTCAATTCGTAAATAATTTAAAATACTACAAATAAAACATCTTTTCCTACAGACGAGATATATTTACTTTTCGTAGTTTGAACACTTTTACGTATTGTCAGATGCTTCTTACTAAATTCTGTACAGCCGATTATTAAAATTTTCTATTTGATATACCATAGTAAATAGAGTAATGGAAGTTAGGTCACAATAGTATGTTAGGATAGGTTTCATACCGAGTTTATGTGTGTGAATATCCGGCAACGGCGTAAAACCTGACGTCACGATTTATTGATGACGTGCATTCGAACTTAGGGTGCCTCTACTATATAAGTACTGCTAACTTAACAGTAGACGAAGCGACAGCAGCTTAACAGTAACATTTTTAAAACATCGCTAAATTCAAAATCACTTGGGTTCCAAAAGGCAGGTTAATACAGATTTCTGAAGGTGGTTTTAAGCTTATGCAAGAACTAGAGTAAAAAAGGCGACATCATTATTTTGAGAAACTTCAACTACATCCAAGTGCAATATGATCCATCTAAATATTCGCTGAGGAAATTAAATATTCAGCTATAGTCATATTTTCATACGCGCATACGTGGGTACCATCCTTGAGAAACATTTCATACCAACTCAACAAGTCTTTTGTTCGGGGGGTATTGAAATAACAAGCGGAAAAAATATACAAACGTCCGCCTCCGTATTTTTATTGACACCAATGGGTGACCTAAAACATGACCTACCGTAACTCTATTGTTAGCCGATCGTACGTGTGGTACGCTGTATAATGTGTATGCTTTGGCTGTAAAACGACTTGACATTATTAAATGGATTTTCCAATGCTGCCACCACAGTATTATTATGTATGTATCTAGGTTACTCATATATATTTATATAAAGAAAACATATGGGGAACACTGACGCCATCTCACGCCGAGGGAGACTCTATGAATGAAATTTGAATAGGTTAGCGGGGATGGTAAATCGGAACTAGAACGTAATAGATCGAGCACTCTGTTTTTTCTATTGCTTTATTTACCGATGATATGACCGTGTCATATGCTTCTTATTAAATATTGTTGAAACTGTTCCGCAGGAGGTTATTTTAAAACCTTTCCTTTTGCGTCATTTCTAAATAAACAGCCGTGGTATTGTTTAGATTATTAGTATTCTTCGCTTTTTGAGGTTAAGGGCACGGTACACTGACATACTTACTCGTCTTACAATACTCGCCCCAATTTCCCACGGTAGATGATTAATTGGCTTGGTTCGTGTCGGTGCTTCATATCGATTTCGTTATGATTTACACTGTCGTTCATCAATTTAATTTTAAAATATTAATCTATCGATAAATAGCAAAATTAAAAAAAAAAAATAAATAATGCTATTAATAGCGATAAAAAAAAAGTTATAATACGAGGGTTGCTATTTCTGTATGCGGAATAATAAATAAAAATAAATATTTGTAATTGAAAATGGTTTCATTGTTTTTCAAAATATTCTCCGCTTTTGTATACGTTTGAACCAATTTTCATAGCTTTTTTTCCGTTCCGATCGAGGTGTCTCCAAAACATGCATTTCGAACGCATCAACCGCTTCTTCTGGCGTTGGAAATCGTTGACCACATAGATTATTCTTCACGAACGGAAATAAAAAGAAATCATTGGGTGCCAAATCAGGAGTTTAGAGCGGATGACCTATCAATTCGATGCTTTGACCGGTTAAAAGACGTGTCATGGTGAAGAATGATGCTACGTCGCTGGTTGTTTTTTCTTATTTCTTCAAAGACTACTGGCAAATAAATGGTTGTCTGTCATTTAGAATTGACGGTTCTTCTCTAGTGACACTGTAGCCACATGTCCGTTTATCCCCAAAAAAATAGGTGACCAGTTGCTTCGAGGTGCTTTTGGGGCGAATAACTATTATTAGGATTGGCCCATCTTGGAAGACCCATACAGTCGATTGCTGTTTACTTTCGTACTCATACGCATAGATCCAAGATTCCATCATCTGTGTAAATGTTATAAACGGCTTTTGACGCACCACAATTGTATTTTCCGAGTATTTTTTGCACCAATCATCACGAGCCTTTGTTTGAGCGATTGTCAAATTATGCAGAATCCAATGCGCACAAATTTTTTGACGGCTAAATGTTCGTGTAAATCTTGTGTGTGCATACCAATGCCCAGGGATGCCTCAATCTCACGGTACGTCACATGATGATCTTACTTTATCACTTCGCTCACAGCATTGATGTTTTCTGGCACAACAATCAATTTTGGACAACCTTCATTAAATTCGTCCCTGACTGGACTGATATACAGTGATTTTAGATGGTGCTTCATCGTCAAAAGCTGAAGTGAGTTGATCGATTCACTGTTGTTGTGATAATTCACGTCGAAAGCTGTAGTAAATCTTTGAACGAAAATTCTCATTTCTTCTCTTCTTCATTTTTTGACAGGGTTGATATTTTTAAGTCTCTAAACCATACAAATAGCATCCGTATGACGAAACGTTTTGAGTACGTATACAGTCAAATAATGTCAAACTTTACGATGTTTATATCAGATCGCGCCTAGCAACTCCATTGTTGCCAATTCTGGATACATAAATACCAACCTACCTATTATGTTACATGGTTGAATTCGATTTTGGTACATTGAAAGTGGATAGAAGGAAATTTTAAAATGTTATTTGGAGCAATATATCCAAATTCGCAGATTTAAGTAATACACAGTGAATTTTATTCCAAAAACATTAAGGAAAAAAATTGCCACAATTCGCTGTGCCAACTGTAAAACACGCGAGACTTGAAGTGACATTGAGGCAAGAACATTATAATGCAATTTTAGAGAGGTATCTGATTTCAACTGGTTTGTCGTTGGCCGGATATAAGTATAGTTTTTAACGCGATAACACCTTCAAACTCTTTTGTAAGTCCCGCAAACACTTTTTGCAACAGACAGAAAGTGTAGAGGTCTTGAAAAATGTGGTCACCATAATCACCAAATTATGAAACGAGCTAGGCAGGAAAGCACTTCAGCGCAGTCTAAGTTCAGCAAAGCATTGATGGAAGCACTTTCATTCTGTGTGTATTAAAATTAGCGCAAAATAGATTGGTTAAAGGAATACTAAAATTATGCTAAACTAGATAAGACCCAGGTGGATCTTTTGACGAAACCACCATTATTTGTGCCTGCCGGTCTTAGTATTATAATTCCTCGAAAATGAGCGTCTTTTTTCCATTAAAAATGTATTGTTTTCTTCTTAAATGGATCTATCTAATACAGATTCTTCAAGATGGCATTAAACTTTTGAGCGGTAGTGTACATTTGTGTACATACAACTGTTTAAATTTTTCATCGCGTAGTAGCGGAATATCAACAAGTGGATCGTAGTAGCCACGCAGCTGTTTTGTTCGTTTTGATATAGAATTCCTCATTCCATAGAGCGGGTTGATTGTAAGGAATTGTTATTGATCTACTTTGAAATACGTGTTTTTGTGCTTACAAATTGTAATATTTGTATTGTCGCTTTAGTAAACACGTTCGAAAGAATTTCCAAGCGTGTTGTAAAATATGTATGGTGAAAATTCAATTTTCAAGGGGCACGTGAAGCTAAAAAATATGCGTATACGCTAGCAGGCAGGTTTGATATATACTGGTTGTGTAGGGTACGACCTTCACAAGAAGTGGTAAATACAATTTAAGTTTTAAAAATCATATTTCACATTTTTTTTCAAACACCACGGTATAGTTTAATAAGAAATGTGTACTATGCGGAAGTTTTACATTCCTAAATAATTTAATACCAGTACAATATTATTCAAGAAATTAGAGAGCTTCATCCGAGAAAGTACCTTGAACGATATTAATTGTGATCGCTAGATATCTGCACGCAAATACGAGGACCGTCCTTTTTCACTTCCGATGCTTCATAAGAACAAGACAAGCGTAAATACCAAAATGAATTTATTACGAAGAGTTATGTACAAACATGGTTAACATTTGATAAAATTACAATTTCCTTGCAATTACCCAACGTAATTAAATTACTGAAAAAATATCAGTCCCGGAGGAACTCGAACCCAACATCTTCACGTCTCCGGTGTATTGTGCTAACCATTGCGCCACGGGACCATTGAGTTCAAGTCGCTTTGAATCCTCCTAGATGTCATGATGTCAGTAGATATACCATAATATCTTACGGACACTATATTATTAATACGACAAGCACGTAACAGCTAAACTAATGTCAATATTAATACTAATATTAATATCAATACTAATACTAAATAACCGTTGGTATTAGTAATGATAAAATTCACATCGTGACACCTTGGGAGATTCAAAGCGACTTGAATTCGATGGTCTTTTGGTGCAATGGTTAGCACAGTACGCCGGAGACGTAAAGACGTTGGGTTCGAGTCCCTCCAAGAAGATATTTCTTCAGTAATTTAATTATGTTGGACAATTTTAAGGAAATTGTAATTTTATCATTGCTAATGCTAATATTGATGTTAGTTTAGATGGTTAACATTTATTGGTACATTAAAAAACATTTTAATACACCTTATTTTTCTATATAATCTCTTCTTTTATTAACACATTTTTCCACCGTATCCGAAATTTTTTAACTCTGTCGTCAAAGAATGAATGTGGTCGTGTCTGTAACCAATTGCGCACGAACATCTCCACACCTTCATCATCGTCAAAGTGGTGATCCCCAGGTCTTCTGAGTGGCCCAAACATATGGCAGTCACACGGCAACAGATCGGGGCGGTAGGGTGGATATTCCAGTGTTTTCCAATGAATTTTATCCAACTTATTGTAGGTTTATGCAGCTGTGTGTGACCAAGTATTGTCATGGAGCAGAATCCCACTTCTAATAGGCATGCCTTTTTCGTCGATAAGCCAGTTTCACTACATCAATCAGTTGGCTGTAGTACGCAGCATTAACTGTACGCCGTTCATGGAGAAAATTAATGAGCAGTATGCTTTTAGAATCCCAAAAAACCGTTGCAAGAACTTTTCCAGCAGAAAGACGGTTCTTCACTTTCTGCGCTGTTGCTTGTCCAGGTTTTTGCCACTCCATGTTTGCCTACTTAGACAACGGGGTGTAATACTGCTCCCACGTCTCACCACAGGTGACAATGGGTCTCAATAAATCATTCTGAAGAAAGTACTGAAGCAATAAATTAGGTCATTTCAATTTATTGTATAAACGCTCAAAGCCAATTTTGAGAAGAGAATATCGAATCCCCTTTATGTTAGATATGCAGGCAACCGTGGATTACCCCTGTATATATGATTTATTTCGAATAGAACTTATCAGTAAGTTTATACGAACAGATATTATGTACCACCAATGCGCAATTCCAATAATATTTAATATCGTTTTACAAGTGTGGCTTGATTAAGTCCCACAGGTTCCCCTGTCGGTGCCAATTTGGAATCGTCGATATTTGCGGCACAATGCGTTCGCTTCAATCGTTATATCAGGATGTATTGACGGTTCGACGTCGTTAGTAGTAGGCACGTACTGTTGGAAGAGCGAGATCAGATAGGTGCTTACCTGCTTACTTCGCAACTAACGAGGGGAACTTGACGAATTGTCATGGCAGAATTCGAGGGTTGTTTGCTCGTAATTTTCTGTACGTAATTTTTTTTATGGCGACGAAGGGTCAATTGAACATAGTACTACAATGCGACAAGTACATACGTTTTTTTTTTCTAATAAACAAGTATAAGCGACAGAAAAATCGTCTTCTTATAGAAAAGTTAAACGGTGTTAAGGATTCAATCTTAAGATTTTAGCAAAAATTGTATTGATAATGATAGTGATGTGCTTTTTCGGGTTCCTTGTGTAACTTTGAAGATTATTTTGAGTATCCAAATACTACATAATGATGGCTTTCTTTGTATAAAGACATTCTTTCATTGCGACCACCATCACTCACAAGGGAGTATCTTAATATAGTTATTCATTTACTATGTACACTTAGAAGATTCTAAACATTACAGCGTCAATTACAACAGCATAAATATAATTTTATATGAAGAAAGTGCCACTCTCAGTTATCGACTGCGGAACTTACAAAAGATATATAGTCTCAGCAAAGTGGGGCAAGCTACAGTGCGGTGCGGAGAACAACGTGGACGGGCCGAACGTCCGTATCAAGCCGAGTGTTCAGTGGGGTTTATGTATCATTTATGATCGTGACCTTCATGAGTGAGCATAGGCGATGCGGACACGGGAATGTTTACACATAAAATAATGATATAACACATGGGCTGAAAAGTCTCGGGCCTAACACATAGATGAGGCTAGTTTTATTGCAGTCACATTTCTCTCAGTTAGTACTAACCTTCAAAAGGCAGCTGTTAAAATTTCATGATATTCTATTCATTTGTTTGTGAGTTATTGTGCTAAGAGTCACGCTACTTTTGTTATTTTCAAAACAATGGACCAAAAACAATTTCGTGTTTTAATTTTACACAGCTTCTTGATGGGAAAAAATACCGCTCAAGCGAAGCAATGGCTTGAAAAGTGTTGTGGGGACGTGTTGATGATTCTGAGCAGTGTTTGGCCATGTTTTAACGTAACAAACCGGAATTTTTGCGTCGATATGTGACAATGGATGAAACATGGATCAATCACTTCACTCCGGAATCAAAACGATCGTCATCTGAGTGGACAGCAACTGGTGAACCTCGTCCAAAGCGCCCGAAAGCACAACAATCGGCTGGAAAGGTTATGGCCTCGGTATTTTGGGTTGCGCGTGGTGTAATACTGATCGACTATCTTGAAAAAGGAAGTACCATCAACAGTGAATATTATATAGCGTTATTGGAGCGTTTGAAGGCCGAAATTGCAAAGAAACGACCGCATATGGCAAAGAAAAAAAATTGTTTCTTCAAGACAACGCACCGTGTCACAAGTCAATCAAAACAATGGCAAAACTACATGAATTGAACTTTAAATTGCTCCCATATCCACCGTATTCGCCAGATTTGGCTCCCAGAGACTACTGGCTGTTCGCAGACCTCAAAAAAATGCTCGCCGATAAGAAATTTCGCACGAATGAAGAGGTTATCGCTGAAACTGAGGCCTATTTTGAGGCAAAAGACAAATCGTTCTACAAAAGTGATATTGAAATGTTAGAGCGACGCTGGAATGATTGCGTTGCTTTTGATGGAGATTATGTTGATGAATAAAGCTAATTTTGAACCAAAAAAAACGTGTTTTCTTTGTTAGGCCCAGGACTTTTTAGCCCATGTGTTATTATATAACGTGCTGAAACAATTACTGTTTTATTCTTTAAGAGATCAGCATAAGGAAAGCATGTTAGCGGCACCGTCACTCACAAACATTGCAAGTTGGGTTGTTGGAACATGAAATTTCAATGCCCTCAGCACCACTTTTAAAATTTCATCGCTAGTACATTTTGCAATTCTTTTGGTAGCAAGTAAGATAGGGAATGGCGGTTCAAACTCTTCCACTGTACGTACCATCACATTCACCACAAAATGCTTTTGGCAATCGGTTGTTTCGTCCACACATAACCACAATTTTTTATCTTTCAATTCTGCTTTAATTCTTCTTTCAAAATAGTCACGAACAGATGGCATAAAGATCCTTAATGATGTCCGCCTTGGTAATATATAATCCGAATACTTGCTCCAAAATGAGACAAACGCTTGGTCCAGTATAGTGAACGGTACATTGCATAGAATAAAACAAACACCTATAGCAAATATTAATTGTTCGTTGTATCGTTAGCCATGGATTACAGAACAGTGTTTTACACTTTTAGGTGGCGTCAAATAGTTGTCGCACTTTAAACATTTAATTCTATCGCGTTCGTATTCTAAATCCGGCATACTCTCGCTATTACGTTCTCTAGTTTATTCGAAATATGCGGTTTCCAAAATCTACCTAAATGCAACATTTTCTAAGTATGTGTGTAGTGGCAAGCACTCAATGACCCGTTGAATAGTATTGAATAAGCGGGCTTTGATATGGGTACTCGATTCTCTGTGCCGCTCGCTTCACCCCTCCACGTTGTTCTCCACACGGTACTGGAACTTGCTCCTCTTTGCCGAGACTGACCATTACTGTTAATACAAAACAAGTGCAACGCAGATGTCATACAATGTTTGTAGTAGAGCAGACCCAATAGTAGTGGCAATATGTATATCTATTAATTGCAAAACGCATGCAATGGATAAATTAATTAAGTTTGTGTGCTTGGACGAAATGAATATCCGAAATGAGATCCTGAGTTCGTATTTGACGATAAAAAAGATCAATATCGATAAGAAATAAAAAAAAATATGCACGTTATAAACTGTCAAACATTGTTTACAGGCGTCTATCAGTTAATTGAACCTATCTTAAGTCACGCAACGACGTGTAGTACCGGTCAGCGCGTTGAAGTAGAACGTTTAAACAACGTCGGAAGATACATATATCGCATGTTTCCGGTAGTTCGCAGTTCGAAAGTTTCTTTTCAGAATTAATATACTTTAATTTTCCGAACGTCAATTTCACGTAACCGATCGCCCGCGAAATGGATACGCGAAATTAAAATCTATCCGTCCGTACGGTATCAATAAATTGCGCAATTTATCTACGTTCGAAAGCACTGGAAACGAATTAAGCGTTTACACGCAACAGTTGTTGCGACGGTACACAATGTTCGGAACAAAAATGTAAAACGATGCACATGCACACAAAATTAGTTTTTCGGGAACGAATAAATACAGATAAAATCAATATTTTCCTTACCGAAGTATCCGGGTTAGTACGTGGAGATGTCTAAATACTTTATAAGATTAGCACTAGATCCATTTATATTTACCGTTAATGCTTTTGGGTTATTTTTATAAACAGTGTTTCAATTTGAATATAAACATTAAAAAGATTAATAGAAATGAAAAGATATACGATTGAACAACTTATGAAAGGTTTCAGGAATTGGATCGCGTCATGATAAAGTATACAATAGGAAAAATAAATAACAATAATAAGAAAAAACAAAGAAATAGAAAAGGGACGAAAAGGACAGGAAAAGAGAAATACATAATATCAAGTTTGTATCTCAATGTGTTCTTGTGGTGTGGCTAATTCTTGAATTGTGTGTCATGATCATAAAAATGAATCCCGCAGAAGAGCCATAATAAAATTCCTCCAGAGGAAGGGCATGATGCTAACTCAAATTCATAAAGACATTAGGGCAACTATTGGTGAGTCTGCAGTTTCTTACGATACAGCCAAACGCTAGTGTCAAGATTTTAAATGCGGAAGAACATCCTGTGAAAACCAACATGCCGTCAGGTGGTTCTTCCACAACGGTAACAGCAGGCAAAAACATTAAAAAGCTACACAATATCGTATTGCAAGACCGACGAGTCCGAATCAAGGATATTGTGGAAGATACTGGCTTAGATATGAAAAAGATGGGTGCAAGATGAGCGCCCCGACTGTTAGCCATTGATCAAAAAAGATTGTGTTGATTTGTCTTTCGGAAAGGTACCACGCAAACAAAGAGAATTTTCTTAGTCAGTATGTGACTACAGATGAGTCATTGGTGCACCCGTATGATCCCGAGACCAAAGTGCAGAATGGAGAGTGGAAACATCACGGTTTTTTCCTCCACGCAAATTTATGGTCGTGTTGTCTGCTGGAAGATTTTGCTATCTGTGTTCTGGAATGCTCAAGGAATCATCCTGACTGACTATTTGCAAAAGGGACAAAGCATTACAGGAACCTACTACGCACAATAGATTTCTAAATTGAGAGACACTATTAACGAGAAACGCAGAGGAAAAGTTAAGGCACGGTGCGCTGTCCCATCAGGGTAATGCTGCCAGCCATAGATTTGGTATTACAATGGCTGCTATACACCAAGCAAACCTCAAATTAGTGGAGCACCCACCATATTCGCCGGATCTGGTCCCTAGCGATTACAGGCTGTTCCCCAAATTAAAAGAAATCTTACGTGGGGCAAAATTTTGAAGGAATTATGAAGTGATGCAAACTGTTGGGATGTTGGAGCACTGATGGACCAAGTGCGTTAGTGTAGAGGGAAACTATCTCGAAAAAAAAAAAACATTATGCCACTGTAGTTATACTGTACGGAGATCAGGGGTACAGCATAGAGATCCATCCTCGCAAATAAATTAAAAAGGAGGGAAATGGGGGAAAGGGAGCGATGAAGAGAAATGAAAGAAAGATAAAAAAGAAAAAGGGCGCAGAAACAAAGGAAAGAAAAAGAAAAAGGCGACCTTTCGCCTCCATCTTCAGGAGGAAGAAATAATGGCACAGTAATTTGGTCTGCAAGCCACGCTAGAGGCAAAACAACTTTGGAAGAAGGCTACAGTAACTCGACGTCTAAACCACGTTAGAACCTTTAGAAGGTTTTCGCCTCTAACGTGATTTACATGTCATTTCTTTTCACCATTTTTCTTTCCCTCTTTTTATTTGTTTCTTTCTCTTTTTCTCCTCTACTGTTCTCTTCATCTCTTTCCTATTTCCTTGTTTTCTCTTACTATTATTATTTATTTTTCCTTTTATATACTTTGATACGACACAGTTCAATTTCGGAAACAGGCCGTTTATTACTGACTCTGACCGTGGAAGCCTTGTAATCATTTGAGCAACGTACGCTTATAATTAAGAATTATTTTAAATTTGGTAGAAGTTGCAACAAAATTCCGTTCAGAATATGGAAAAGTAAATTCTCCATCACCTGTTACCATTGATTGACGGAACAAGTACAGTAAAATATGAAAAAGGAAAATACGCAATCGTAGTGATCGTTTAGTAGAAGATGTTGCAGCTATCAGCGCTAGTGTGCGTTTTGGGGATCCAAAGGCATCAACTAATTATTGTTCTCAGAAAGTAAAAATTTCAAACGCCACCTTACTCAGAATTTTTCATAAAAACTTACAAGATCCAAATGACAATGAAGCCAGTGTTGGTGAAATAACTGGTGACGAAATAAAGTTGGCAATAAGGCGGTAAAAGTCGAAGGTATCCCCTAATATCGATAATATTTCAGATTACACATACAAGGGCTGTATTGGTTCGTTGTTCGGTCCTTTAAAGCTTATTTTCAATCTCTCTGGATCTGGAGCTTTTCCTGAAATTCATTTGTGCAGTTTTCTTATGCACTGTTGGTCCGCGATCCTTCTAGTTTAGCAGTCCATGAGGTGCTCGGGAGAAGAGTTGGGAAACTGTATCTGCTTGTTTTACTGTGTTCGAGCCGACAGATAAGTGTGCTATTTTTGTGACTCTAGATAGCGCCTAGAATGCTCACTTAGGCTGTTAGATACGGTGATAGTAACCTAAAGGGAATTGTAGTGTTGAGCTAAAAATCGTTTGAATCCACGCTAATGACGTTGAGTAGGCAGAAACATGTCCGAATGTTAGTATTTTTTCTTTCCTCACATTGTAATTCCTGTGAATGATTCCACTAATACCAGTATCACGCTGCTTTATGTTTTCTAGGCATTTTCTTTTCGATGTGTTTTCAATAGATTAGGGATTTGGGTGTAACATTTGAATAAACATTTAAATTTAGTGAATGGACATAGCAGCGTTATAAGAATGTGTAGCAGCACGTGCACCTCGTACGTTAATTCATTGCCACAGTTCTTGTGTGTTTAAAATAAAAAGTAAAGCAAATGCTTCTTTGTTGAATGCTTCCTTAAATTTATATAACTGAAATGAACGTTATAACAGCCACTGTTAATGTTAATGTTCTCTTTCTGCGTACTTTTATGAACTAAAGAAAGTTGCTCGTAAAAACGATTTAAATTCTAACTTATTTAGTATTTCTTCTACATTGATCAGGTCTAAGGGAAGGGAGAGATAGCATTACTAATTTTTCCAAAATCTTTGTTGAATGTTTATGATTTAGAGTTGTGGTGGAAAAACGACGTCACCGTGCGAGCTATATATAGGTTCCCAAAAGTAATTTATTATCCTTTATAAATGGACTAGAAGACAGATTATTAGAATTCTCTCTTCTAAGTAAACATATTATACAAGTGGCAGATATATTGAAGGAGATGCGCAGTCAGCTTCTGAGCATTCCTGTCTCCCACTGCTCGCGTGACTGTGTACAGGCACGGACGGAGGTTAAAAAAGAAGAGCCTTCGTATATTTAATTTCCAGAAATGTGCTTATTGCATTCTGTATTAGGAAATAAAGACGACATTATTATTACATAATTGTAAACGTCCATATTATTTCATAAATGTACGTATAGATTCGTATTTCTCCATTGTATCTCTCTTTTTCTTTATTCATTCCCCTCTTTACTAATACATTTCTATCTCTCATCTCAAATAAGTAAATAATTCCTACATTTTTTATCAATGGCACCGGGTACATTGAGATCGAAATTATTGACAAATGACACACCGACGATGTGGGAAAATTAAAAAACAACAGAGAAAATTCCAGGTCACATTACATCAAAGTGAATCGTCACACTGGCCATCGTAGTTTAAAAATACATCGCTAACATCCAAACAATGCGCTACCCGAAAATAAATGTAAATTTTCTCTTTTCTTTTCCATCTCTCTCGATCAGTACAAAGATATTTTTTTACAATGTTTACCTGTTTCGCGTCCTCTTTAAACAAGATAACTTTTAGTACGGCCCGTATGTGAGAAAGTAAAAGTCCGTTTCCTCTAGCGCGATAAACAAATATAGAATCTTTTAGATTTTTGAATCGCCTAAACTTTGAAATTTGTATGCGATAAAGTAGAGTACCGACAGAAACTATCTACGTGTATAAACAAGTTAACCTAGTATGTTAGGATAATTGAATTGTCTGTATTTAGTGGATTAAAATAGATTTATGCTGACTAAAATTAGAAACAACCTTGTCGAAGGTCTACAATCTTTTCGCTTTCAAACAGTTTCTAATAAACCTTAAATTTTTTATTTACAAGTTTAAGGTTATATATGAGAAGACGTATGTAGCACTTGGAGGATAATATCCATTGTGCACTGTGGTATTTATCATCTACAAATTGCAAAGGAGTTTGATAATGTTGTTTTCTTGAACGGAGTAAATGCCAGGGTGTTTTCATCTCATTCGAACATAAATTAGAACGCCAACCTTGATTAAATTAAAGAAAACTTTGTTGGGATCGTGCAAAGGTTAGATTCGATTGAAAATTTTAGTTTGTTACTGAACTTTGCTTTTAGATTTCTCGGAAAAGAGCGTATTTTGTTCTTTATATTCTATTACCTTACTACTGTACGTGTTTGTCTTTATTTGCACACATAACACATGGACTGAAAAGTCCCGGGCCTAACACATAGATGACGCTAGTTTTATTGCGGTCACCTTTCTCTCAGTTAGTACTAACCTTCAAAAGACAGCTGTTAAAATTTCATGGTATTCTATTCATTAGTTTGTGAGTTATTGTGCTAAGAGTCACGCTACTTTTGTTATTTTCAAAACAACGGATCAAAAACAATTTCGTGTTTTAATTTTACACTGCTTCTTGATGGGCAAAATACCGTTCAAACGAAGCAATGGCTTGAAAAGTGTTATGGGGACTCCGCTCCATCAGAAACAACAATAAACCGTTGGTTTGCTGACTTCTAACGTGGTCGTAGAGACACCCATGATGCAGAACGCAGTGGACGTCCAAATGAGGCGGTAACGCCAGAAAACATCTAAAAAATCCACAAAATCGTTTTGAATGATCGAAAAGTGAAGTTGCGTGAGTTAGCTGACATCGTAAAGATATCAAAAGAACGTATTGGCTTTATATTGCATGAGCATTTGACTATGAGAAAGCTCTGTTCAAAGTGGGTGCTGCGTTTGCTCACTGTTGACCAAAAACATGAACGTGTTGATGATTCTGAGCAGTGTTTGGCCATGTTTAAACGTAACAAACCGGAATTTTTTACTTCCGTAACTTCATTAACGAGGATATATGGCCCCGTATCATCAACTACTTTAGGTGGTTTAGATCTTGTGTCGTAAAACCGTTGTTCAACAAGTGCTTCTCAAGCATCCTTCAATTCAGTTGTATTCATAATAATAATAATGTGTTTTATTTTCAGTTCATCAAGGAGTAAGTACAAGAATAAAGAAATAAGAATAACTAAATAGTTTGACCAGTACTTACAATAAACTAAAAATCATAGGGAAGTAGTTCAACGTTATATGTAACTCTTGATCTACCATTACTACCCTTATGGAAAAGAGTTTTTTTAATTTGAAATTAATGCCTATCCTATATCGCAAAGTACAACAGCAACACAATGAGTACGTCTAATTCTAAGTACTTGTGCACACAAACTTCCCGCTCCCCAAGCATTACGTAATCAACTGGTAAACTAGTAAAAAATCTCAGTGAACCGAATGCTAAATTGCTTGTGAGGCAAACAAATGTGCACGGTATCGTGCAGCAAAATTCCGACGGGAGCCTCTTCTAATTATCGGAGGTATCGAATTATATACCCTAGTAACGTGACAAGAAAAGCCGCGTTTACATAGGGCAGTTCTTCGTATTGGTGGTGTAATAGTTCCTCCACAAAATCTAAGATTAAGGTGATGCACATGCCGTTCTGAATGAAATGTGCTCATACAAATACTTGGGTGCTTTATTATTAATAATTGTATGGTAGAGACGCGCAGTCTGAAAGATCCTGCGATTATGCATGATTAGCCATCCCATATCTGCCAACCTACAGGAGAGTCTACCGTACTTTCATATCCCGAATATAAATCTCAAACAAGATCTCTGAACCCGCTGTATTCGATTACTTAAATCCTGCGTTATGCAGGGACCATACACCGGGACGCAGTATGAAAACTGTGAAAGAACGAGCGCATAACACAACAATTACTTTGCCTTTACTGACAAGTAATGCCTATGGGGATAGATGTGTTTTGCATTAATGTTGTATGTGATTTTTTATTTGTGTATTGTATCTGAATGTATTATCTAAAAACAGACCTAGATTTTTTACTTTCTCTTTAACAAGAATAGGTGTACCAAAAATCTGCAGCCGAATGTCTTCTTACAATCTCCTAATTTGATTCTTACTACAAAAACTGTTGCAACGGACTCGTCAGGATTTACTAAGAGTGAATGTTCATGAGCGAAATTTGCAAGCTTATCTAAATCGCTATTAATTTCTTGAATGGCTTTTAGAGAATTATTAAAATGAAAGGAATAATATGTACATCTGGGTATCATCCGCGTACATATATATCCTACATTTTTCTACATAATGGTGCATACGTACTGTATATAATTATCGTATTTCCTTCGTTGGTTAGTCTGCTTAAGTGCCTACATCTCCATGTCCCAGAAATTAGTAAAGAAGAGCTGCGAGCATTCGATTGCGTTCTGTGCGATTGGAAAATGAATTGAACATCAGCTTTACTTGAAACGAATAACGCATATCTGGCGATATACCACCCTCACCTCGCAGTAATATGAAATGAGAGCTTCATTGAATCGATGCAAATTGAAAAGATCGGCGTGGGATACGATTTTGTAATAGCAGTTAAACGAGAGTAGAGAATACCGTTAGATTGAGCTAACATACTGACACACAATCGTCCTGCAGAGTAGCATCCGTATCTCTCGACTTTTTTAGCTTTTAGAAATCTTATTTCATCGCCTTCTTAGTCACAATTACGTTGAGACGTCGAAAGTGGCTCGTGGTATAGCTCCTTAGCATACATGCCGAGTCATAATTTGATGCTTTTGTTTTGTGTCAAATAAATTTACTGGGTGTAAAAGTTGGTAACTGTGAGGTATCAACGTGTTCACAGTTGCAAGTGTAATAACGACACCAATAATTTAAGTTTGCGCAATGAAGTATTACAATAATGCATATGTGGGTGTAGTTTAATATCCATAGGAGTATCACTTGAGTATCCTATATGGTGTCACTACTACTTGTAGAGAACTTATTGCAGACTTGAAGTATAGTGTCTTACCCACCGAACTGCTATTTTGAACATAATCAATAAGTAAATGAATGTTTATAATACGAATATATTTAACTACCTATTCATATTTCGGAAATATTATATCACTTTCAACGGAAACATCTCTGGTGAAGTACATATTTTATTTTACAAGGTTTCACCTTAGCCTGAGAGACCGTTTTCATTTTAGGCTAGTTTCTAGTGAAGATCACGATGTAGTAGTTGAAATACGTATATACATAATTAAACGCAAAGATTTCCAAAATAAGAACCTCAATAATATTTCTGCCCCCTTTTGTACAAATGTGTCCACTTTAAAGTTAATGCATATGCTTTTATACTGACTAAAAACTGACCGGTGAACTGGATTTATTCTGTTGTTCCTTTATTTTTTTCTTCAATGAAGGCCGTACTTCCGGAAAACAGATCGCGTCATCAACTTTCCCAATTTCCTAAAATATATTAAATTAAATAAAGATAGGTATATAATCGGAACTTTTCAGTAGACGAAGAAAAACAAGAATTTTCGAGTGTTTTGTTTAAAAACTATCTTTGTCAAATACATATCCATATGTTTTAAGATATTAATAATTAAAAAAAGGCTAGATTGGGGCTTCTAACAGAGTTCTGATAGAAACAAATAAAAATACGCACACTAGTACCGAAATCATTCACCTTTCTCACACCAAAGTGGAAAAACGGAATGTTAACGTACAAAATTGGTGTTAGTGATTGAGGTAAGCTTTTTCGGAGCAATAACCGGAAGTGCTGATGATTATGGTAGTTGTTCATGATGGACAACGTAATAGTCAGTTATCATTGTTTCTAAGAAAATATGTCTTTGTTTTCAAATTACATTAGGTATAGCAAATAAAGTAAGTGAAAATAGTAAATGGTTTATTCGTATAAATAAATTATATTTAAGCAGCTTAGTGCCTACGTAGTTGATACTAGTATAAATAAAGTATAACAAAAATATAGCAATAAATTACAGGTGATATTGTTTTTATAACATTTTAAAGGAGGAACAATATAAAACGGTATTTCCATATGGTCCATGTGACTGATATACATCTTTATGTACTAAAATTTTATGGCATGTTGCGTATAGTTTTATTATGTTCGGATTTAACATTAAAATATATATAAGCACTACAGTAAACCAGTATAATATGTATAAACAACAAACGCTGATACTATTATGTTTCGAGCTTCTGTCTACATAGACAGCGATAGCAAAATTACACCCACGGTATAATATTTAGCATAGACATAATTAAATTACTTTCTATAAATACCCATTTGTACAATTTACATAAGAATTGGAAGTGGTATCGAACTATGTTTCGTGATGTTGGTGTTAGATGTGACACGAGAAATTTTTGCATGTACACTAGTCTATATTAGCTCGGACACTCAGTAAAATGTTGTAAACTCTAATAAAAGATAATAGAATTGCTTTTATATCGAAATAACATTTATATCAGGTCCTCTATTAAGTTTACTGTTCATTAATCGTACAGGCAAACTTCCAAGAATATCCATTATACTTTATGATCCAATATAGTAATTTTTAGTACTGTTACTACAGTGAAAAGGAGATTAAAAGCTGCACGGCTGCATTGCAATAAAATAAACCCTACTTCGATGGAGAAACGGGCAAAAATGGCTACAGTGGGAAGAAACACATAGAAGAAATTGGACAGAGGATTATTGGAAAAGGGTGCTACGAACTGATGAGTGAAAGTTTGAGGTGTTCGGATAATCAAGGCGCGTTTTTGTAAGAAGAACATAAGGCCAAATAAGGTTGCGGGATTGTGTAGTACCAACTTGTCAAGTAAGGAAGAAGTTCTGTGTTTATTTGGGGTTGTTTTTCCCACGCCGATACAGGAGACTTGAAGCGAATCGAAGCTATTTTGCGAAAAGAGGGTTATTTAGAAATACTGCAAGAAAATGCAATGCTATCGGCCCAACATCTAATCGGCGAAGATGTATTCATGTAAGACAACGACTCCAAACACTCGGCAGTGATATGTAAATATTTCTTAAATGAAGAACAAGGTAGTGACACTTTAATCCTCCATACTCACCGGACCTAGCCCCCTGCGACTTGAAAGAAAGAGATTTGCCTCAAATTTGCAGACCTCGAAACATTCTACTTTTCCGACGGCTTGAAGAGACTGAAGCACCGTATTAAAAAGTGTATTGATCTTCGAGGAGACTACATCGAGAAATAAAAATAAGAAGCCACACCAATACCGTGTTTTTCTGTCCATTCCGGGAATATTTCAGATCGCCTCCGTAGTATCATAATTGTGTTTGTGAGAAGATAAAGACCATATTATGTGTAGTTTTCAGAACAGTGCGTATCTGACACCGTTTTTCCAGTGGTAAATGGCCCTCAGCATGTAGCTCGTCAGTTCCAATTTGGGCTTATGCGGTTAGTGTATTTTAGCAATAATATTGTCGATGTTTAATAATAGGACGGATACAGGAATTATTAAGGAAAGGTATTTGTAGTTATACTATTCGAAGACGATGATACTATCCACATTTATACTCAAAGAAAAAATTGAAGAAAGAAATAAGCAGCCCCGATCTAAACCCTATCGAGCTGCTATGAGATGAATTGGACAGGTGGGTCCGAAATGTATGTCCTACCTCCGTAGGCTACCTGTGAAACATTTTACAAGAGCAACTGACTAATATGCCAAATAGAGTCCTTGAAAAACTAGTGTAGTTTCTTCAATGAACGGAATGTTTAAAAAGTGTCTGTTTATTTTTCGTTAGAAAAATGAATATTTTCCCGTCTTTTTTTTTTAATTTATTTGCGCGTCCAAACTAATCTGGACAGTAGTGTGTACCAAAATATATCCTAAAATTTTCGGTAATGTAAGTGCTGTCCATAATTTAAAAGATCTCTGGTTGATTTTTCTGCCATTCCTTTGAAAGGCCTACGCGTATAAAAGCATAATGTGAAGAATCAGCCAAAGAAAGTTTGAATTGTGAACGTTATTATGCAAAACCATTACACGAGCGTTAATTTCTTATTTATATTTCTCGTTGTACCGATGACTAAGATCAAAAAACACAGAAATACCGGTTTATCTTGGTTATTTGCCAAAATGAAAATTCGATAATAAATTTTTATTTTCCCAATATCAAATATTTGCAGATGTTTGTCTGCTTTACATCACTATCAAGTGGTTCCATTATCCTTTGAGTAATAAATTTTTTTTACTCCTATTAAATGCAATACGGAGAAATAAACATTAAATACATAATAGTCCATCAATATAGACTAAGTTCATTGTTATGTTTTACATGTGGTTACAGTAATTACTTTTATACATAGTTTAGTCGAAACTACAACAGATTAGAGATATTTTCATGTAGATTCTTTCTTTTATATTCATAGCGGCGTTATGGTAACGTATTTATAGACGGATTAATATAGAAACTCCATGCGCGCATGAAATATTATAAATCACCTTTCGTTGTATCCAATAAATTTTCGCGATTTGTTTTCAGTAAGATTGTATAATTTATAACTTTAATAGCGTAAACTTGTAAGTACTCACGCTTCAAGTTCATTAATGCCGATACTCTTGAGTACAATGTAAAATTCAAACGTAGTTTTCAAGATTATCTACGTAAGATGTTCGAAAGTTATTGAATTTTAATCGTTTTCCCTTGCAGTGTGCTATTTTAATATCATTTCTTTTTCTTTCAGACCGCCTTGAGCTACATTGCTTCGAACGGATCCGTCGAAACACTCGATCAGATCTTACAGTTGCCAAATTTAGATCCGAACATACCTGACAATGAGGGAAATACACCATTGCATTTTGCTGCTCAAGCAGGTAGGTTACCATTGCAGGAGTCTTGTATATATGTAACGTATGGTTTAGACGGTATTATTCTCAGAGTTACAAGAGAATAGCCATACGTCATCAAATAATTCAATGTAAGAACTAAATCAGTACTTTAGCGTTATGTTAGATATTGTACTACCGGCAGTATTTCAAAAATGTTATGGCACGCATATAACGAAGTATCAAACTACAAGGTTAATGCCACTTTCAACTAATTTCTCTGCAGTATTAATATATATACATACACTACCGCTCAAAAGTGTTTAGGCACCCTTGTTTTCATGGATTATTCATATAGTATTATGTTTACCAAAAAAACATTATAATAAAATGAAATACGTATTTAAAATGTAGTTCAGTAAGATAAACACCCATTATATCGCATAAGGTTTACTATCATTTACCTGCACTTGGTCGGATTACCATAAACTGTTTATTGCGGTGCAATTATAATAACAATCCCTCTGAATTTACTGGGTAAATTTAGTCATCTGTTAGATTGTAGGTTATAATGCGTAAATTACCTTCCTAGAAGATTATAGTGAAATCTGTAACCTATGGTCAGTTGCAGTGTGGCATTTACTCTATTCACGTCGTGAGCAAAA
This sequence comes from Trypoxylus dichotomus, assembly GCA_023509865.1. NCBI lineage: Eukaryota > Metazoa > Arthropoda > Insecta > Coleoptera > Scarabaeidae > Trypoxylus > Trypoxylus dichotomus. Next base: position 85,435,464 of record CM042074.1, on the reverse strand, counting down.
TATCGTGTGACAATCTTTTAAAATGCCTCCGCGAAGAGAAATTAGTACGGAAACACGTGCGCTTATAATAGCTTACCATAAAAGTGGCATAAGTAATCGACAAATTGCCAAAAAAATGAAAATGCACCACGCTGCGGTTGACTATAACGTAAAAAAATATCGGGAAACTGGCAGTTTTCTTAATAAAAGATGGAGTGGAAGGCCAAAAGCGACGACATCTGCAGATGATCGTAGAATAGTGGTTACCAGCAAGTTATATAGACGCAAAACAGCCCCGGAAATCACCGCAGAATTAAATGTTGGTCGCCAAAAACTAGTCAGTGTTTCTACAGTCAAACGTCGCCTACACTCTACACTTTATTTAATAATAACTTAACTAATTGACACAGAACTTAGCTCCGGTGGTACCTGCCAGAGGCACTACACCGGATGTCCTCAACTTAACTGTTCAATATGAACGCAAACCTAGCTAACTTAACCTACGCTAACTTAACCTAGTGGAATAAAATAATGCGGGCCTAGCCCGCGTCCTACTTAACTTAAATATTTACATATTATTTCCTGGCCCTGAAGAAGCAGATCGATAAGCGATTAGTTACTTAAATTATTATAAGTTATTTAAATACATTATCACAGAACACAGAAATACGTTTCTTTCCTTAAGACTGCTATTTCTTCCAAGGCTGGTTCGTCTCGCTGGTTGTCCCTTTGGTTTAAGAAGGTCCTAGGGTCCATGAGTGGTCGTCCAGGTGATCCTCTCCTCCGGGATCTCTGCATAACGGTCGTCCTCCCGCCGCCAGTTGCCGTCTCGAGCTTCCTGAAATAATGGGAGACCGCTAGTCATAACGCTCAGCATAATTATGCATACTGAATCTGATTCATTCTCTCTCATTCATTAGACATGTGTGCGGATGCATATCCTTGTCATCATTCATACTTCTACTACTAAATATTAATACTAGCCAGATGCTCCTGTCGGAGCTTGTCCTATTCTTTTCCCTCCGCTGCCGAAGGAGTACGCTGAAGAAAAAGAGAGAAAATTACGCGCCCTGACTGCTAATTATCGTGCCGCAACCTATGGAGTTTTTCGACAGCGCTGCAAAAGAATGTCCACCATTCTGCCGTTTCGTCGTCGTTTATTTCTCCTTCGTTTCGTGGCCAGCGCAGGCTCGCGTTTATCACTTCCGTTTCGGTTCGCGACCGCCAATCCTCCGTATACGGACAGTCGAACAGTACGTGTCCGGCCGTGTCTTCCCCTCCGCATTCGCAGTCCGCGCTATCCCTACGCCCAATACGATGAAGGTAGGCTCCGAAGTTACCGTGCCCTGTGACCAGTTGGGTCGCCTGATACAACAAGGCTACTCCTAATTTACCGAATATATTCGCGTCCCCTATAAAACGCTTAGTCCAACGTCCGTTGGCCGCATTTTCCCACCTCGTTTGCCACTCTCGTTGGCTTTCTTTCGCGATCTCGCTCTTGACCGTTAACGTCGTCTACAGAAAGCCGGGCTCCATGGGCGTATTGCGATGAAAAAGCCATTACTACGCAAACAAAAGAAGCAAAAGCGACCTAAATGGGCTCGTGAACACCAACACTGACCATAGAAGAGGGAACAACGTCCTATGGACGGATGAGTCCAAATTTGAGCTGTTCGGAACCCAAAGACGCATATTCGTAAGAAGATCTGAGGGTGAACGTGACAGAGAAGAGTGTATTGCTGTTATCGTGAAGCATGGTGGAGGTTCTATCATCATTTAGGGCTGTTTTGCTGGCACTAGTGTAGGGGACATTGTGAAAATTGACGGTATATTAAAAAAGAAGGCTACCGCGAAATTTTGGAGAACCACGCAATACCTTCCGGAATTCGACTTTCGGCTCAAAATTTTATCTTCCAGCAAGATAATGACCCAAAACATTCCTCTAAATTATGTAGAGACTATTTACGCCATTTAGAAGAGGAAGGAAAACTCTCCAAATTATGGAATGGCCTCCCCAGAGCCCCGACTTGAATCCAATCGAGTTACTATGGGAAGAACTAGATCGGGAAGTACGGAAATCGGCTCCGACATCAGCTACTGACGCGTGGAACAAATTGCAATCGAGTTGGACCTCAATAACACAAGAAACTCTGGCAAAACTTATTGCGAGAATGCCTCGATTGTGTGCTGCAATTAATAAATCAAGAGGAGGTCACATAGATGAAGGCAAAATTTAAATTAAACGTTTTAATTTTCACATTTATTTAATATATTTTTATTCATGTACGTGTATCTGTACATAAAAAATAAATATTATTAACATTTTTGCTGAGTCTTTATACATTTTTGCTGTCAGTGAGAGTGCCTAAACACGTTTGAGCAGTAGTGTACATATATATATATATTATGATTCTGAAAATAGAATATATTCTATCATACAGATCAGCGACAGAACTACATTTTTTTCTTTGAATATAAATGGGGATAGTATCATCGCCTTCGAAATAGTATTACTATAATACCTTCTCTTAATAATTTCTGTATCTGTTCTATTATTAAACATCGACAATATTATTGTTAACATACACTAACCGCATAAGCCCAAATTAAAACTGACGTGCTATTAGCTAAGAACCTTTTACCATTGGAGAATCGGTGCCATATACGCGCTGTTTTAAAAACTACACATAATATGGTCTTTATCTTCTCACAAACACAATTATGATACTACGAAGGCGATCTGAAATATTTCCGGAATGGACAGAAAAACACGATATTTGTGTAGCTTCTTATTTTTATTTCTTGATGTAGTCTCCTCGAAGTTCAATACACTTTTTCATACGGTGCTTCAGTCTCTTCAAGCCGTGGGAAAAGTAGAATGTTTCGAGGTCTGCAAATTTGAGGCAAATCTCTTTCTTTCCAGTGATTTTTTCAGGTTTGGGAATAGGAACAAGTCGCTGGGGAGTAGGTCCGGTGAATATTGAGGATGAGAGACTAATTCGTAGCGCAACTCATTCAATTTGGACACGACGATGCGGGATGATTGAGCCGGTGCATTGTCGTAGTGGAAAAGTACTTCTTCCTCTGCAAACGAGGCCGTTTCGGCTTTAATACTGCATCGAATCGCGTCAATAAATCGCTGTTGTATTTCCCCGTGATCGTCCTCCCCTTCTGCAGATAGTCGACCTTGGTAATCCCAAAAAAAAATTCCGGCCGATGGAACGGTCTTTGCTTTCTTCAGACCCGGTTCGCCCGGACAAGTCCACTGCTTCGACTGTTCCTTGGTCTCTGGTATTTTGTGGTGGATCCAACTCTCATCAACGATTACGAAACGCATGAATAAATCCCTTGGACTGCGTTGGATCCTAGCCAGACACTCCTCCGAACAGTAACCCGATTTCGTTTTTGCTCCGGTGTAAGCGAACGCGTACCCATTGCCCCGAAAGCTCTTTCATACCAAAAATTTCGTGTGGGATATGGCCAACGCGTTCTTCGGAGGTTCCTGTTGTCTTTGCTATCTCTTTCAGCTTCAATCGGCGATCGGCTAACATGACATCACGAATCTTGTCGACCATTCGTAGCGAGTTTGGGCGTCTACTACGTGGTTCGTGACTTGTACGTGTGCAGCCACGTTTGAACTCGCTCTCCCAGAATCTGATGGTCGAAAATGATGTACCATGAACCTCTAGCAAAATATTTCGAATCTCGGTTGTCGTTTTCCCAGCCATCTAGTGTTTATCACTGCATGAAATTCGATTTTATCCATTTTTTCGAAACCGGCTGATTTGCTACACAAAACACACTCTTAAACAACAACTGTTGACAGTAGACGTTTGCCCTTGCGGAGCAATAAATCCACTTGAACCTTCGTGCCCCATCTCTTGCCGATTCCGGTCTCAGGATCGCCCTGGTACTTAGCTGATGTTATGTTTGCGTCTGTAAATCGCGTTCTTGAAATTTGCGGCATATGCTCAATTTTTGGAAAACAAATTAATAATTATTCGGAGCACAGCGTTTCCGGAACACGTGGACTCCCAGTGTCAACCATGTTACTGACTGAATGTAAAAATGTATCGTGCATGCAATATCTCGTGGGCTCTAAAAGTTCTTAAAATATAATCTATTGGACAGTCATGGATATGCTGTATCTTTTCGGGGAAAGAAAGAACGAAAACAAACCGTATTGTGGTAATAAATCAAGCAGCCTTGATAGCTTTTTCATAAATATCACTTTTTAGTTCAATATCATCCCTGGATTGTACTATATGCTCTGCCACGCTAGATAATTCTGGTTTATCGAAATGATAGTGCCTACTATGTTCTTTAAGCCTTGTTTCGATAATCCTTTTTGTTTCTCCAATGTAAACTTTATCATAATCATTGCATGCGATTTGGTAAATTCCATACCTTTTCATCATATCCAGTTTATATTTCTTTATGCTGTTTTCTGATACAAAAGTTCACACGTTCGTGTTTTGTTGATAGAAAATTTTATTTAAGCCTTTTACCGTTGGGCGGAAAGGCAGTGTTATAAATTTCTTATCACGAGTGTTTGTTGATGTCAAGGTCGTGGAATTTCTGATGTGTTGTTTGTATTGGATTTTCCTATCAACATCCGTAGACCAGAAACCAATGTACCTCGCTACATCTTTGATGTATTTTATTTCCTTTTGGTACCTGCTCTTCCTTAACGGAATGAAACGAAGTTTCTTTTCTTTCCTTCTCCGAAAAGATACAAATATTTGGGACCACCCAATAGGTTGTAAAAAGTTACGTATTTCAAGAACTTTTAGAGCCCGCGTAGAAAATATTGGATGTACGATACATTTTTACATCGAGTCAGTAATACGGTTGATAATGGGAGTCCACGTGCGCCTGAAACGTTGCGTTCCGAATAATTATTAATTTATGTGGAGTGGAGTTTACGGCGATACCTCTGAATTATACAACCACACAGTGTTTGCGATTGTTGGGATTTTGGAAAATATGCTTCATTTTCTTTTTCGTACGATTGAAAACGAGTATTCTATTCTGTTTTTGATTTTTATTATAAAACGTAAAAAATACAAAATATTCATAATTTAGGCAAAGTGTAATTTGTAAAACAATACATTAGAATATAATAAGGAATATAGAGGCATTTTTATACGCCTTTTTTATAAAATATTTCAAGTATAACTCATATGAGATTGTCGTAGAAGAATTACAAAAGTTTGTAATTTTAAATTCTAAATTTAATTACATAATTTTAAGTAGACATGAAAATAAAATGGTAAATATATTATCTGAAAAGAAAGAAAAACGACAATAAGTTATAATGACATATTGAACAGACGAAGGATTCTTCCCTATCGTAGATTAACTGCCTGCAGTGTGACACAACAAAAATTCTTTTTCTGAGAGTAACGCCCAGGATAAAAATGGAACAAGTTTTTTATCATCAGCTTACCAGCTTTTAAAATCAGTAATATCGTTGAAGATATTTTCATCTGGTCCATTTGGTGCAAATCTTATAGCGGTTCTTGTATATTTAACAGTATTTACCTACAAATAAAATAAAAATGTAGCAAGTTAGTAGGTATGACCTCACACGCAGAGAAATGTTTGCTTTTATCAAGACTGTCCGCTTTCATTCAAGAGAATAATCGTTTCAGTTATCCACAATTGAATTACTGACTCGTCAGACGTATTTTCTCCGCATTTTCTTCTCCGCTAAAGAGAATTTTATATTTGTAATGAAACAATAGTATTTCTTTGCTTAAGAAACTCGTTAACTTGATTCAAGAAAATCTTGCAGAAAATTTGAAAATATTTATTAATTAGAGAAGTTGTTTTTGTTATTTCCGCCATTTTCCTTCTTCGTTTGTGAATCAATCCACTTGTGTTCGACGTTTCGGCAGTCTTCGGAGTGTAGCCCGAGAAGGGTTGAGTGTAATTTTCCGGATTAAATCCATACGTTCGATGATTTGTGTGCTGGACGTTTGCCTATATTTTTCTTATTATTAGTAAAACTGTCGTATCGAGGATCGAACTCGATGTATTCTTGTTCTCGATTTTCGTATTCCACCTGATTTTACCACTAAGCCAATAGGGCAGATAAAACTAGTGTGATAAACCTATATTTAAGCTACAATTTCATTAACATTTCCTTAACTTACTTCGAAAAAAAGATTTTTCATTTTGCATTTATTGGATTTTCTAACCCCAAGAAAATATTTATTTGATGCAAGTATAATTTCAAGAATACTATTTTCTTATACTAATATTTCTTTAGTCTTGAAGAAAACCTATTTACTTGGATAGAGACAGCGAGAAAATCTATTTTCTTGATGCAGGAAAGCACTTCTCTGAGTGCACTTGGTCCACGCGCGAAAGCTTACCTGTTGCATACCTGTAAATACTTGTCCGAACCTGTTAATACGTTCCATACGTGCTAATACCTGTTCCATATCTATTAATACTTGTTTCTCACCAGCTCCTTATCTGTTGAAAGCTGTTTCCCCACGTGCACACTCATTGCAGCAGCGTGGGGCCAGCCGAAGCGGCACTGTCTGGACCAAATTGAGGCCATACCTATTCAAATTAATGATAGCAGATTTGGTGGAAGCGTCGAGTTTCCTTTCTTTTAATTTGTTTTACAATTATGAAGTGCAATTCTCATCAGGAGCGGAATAGAAGTCTTATTATACCTTAGCTAACACTGCGCAGTATATACAATTCTTGCGTATAAATGAGAGCTAGTACATCTTATAATTATATGCGACTTTCTCTTTCAGGTCAAGTAGAGTGCCTAAATTGCATGCTGACGCGCTGCCGGGGTATAGAAATAGACGCTAGGAATAATTTAGGATTCACGCCTTTAATGAAAGCTGCTCTACAAGGTAGAAACAAATGTGCCAAATTGCTCCTTTTCGCAGGTAAGTTATTGTTTCGAACGTATATAATGTAATTACTATAACGTCATGAAATAGATGCAGTTGCCAAAATGTATTAATATATTAAAACAAAACCGTTTTACCTGGTAATTTGGTAATTAGAATATTACCTTTTACTTACATTCTCTTCAACTTGTTCGACGCAATTCGCCGGTTTATAATTACAAAAATTTCTAACGAAATTCATCTTGATTAGAGTGCAAAGTACGTTCATGAAGCAACCTGGTGTGTAATCAAGCTTTATTAACGTAGTTAGTAATCTTTGCTTGCTTTCAGATAAGCAAAAAACCGAAAAGGTCTCATTATGGAAGCAGTGGAAAAATTATTTCCAAGGAAATCGTAAAGGAGATGGCAAGAAGTCATGTAACTTTGTGACTTGTTGATAACGCCTTAATATTGTTGTTTCTGGTTTCAATAATTTGTTGTTATTTAATCGAAGTGTTGTAAAAACTAAAAATAAGCATTTACTCTAATAAAATCAATTTATCAAACTTTAAATAACATTTTTAACATCCCAAATATTTACGGCTTTCTCGTAACTAAATATTTCTTCCACTGATAGTGTTTCGATATTCCGGTTTATTTTCGTGCGTCCTGTTTAAATTTCCGATTATTTTTGTTTTGCTTTAAGTTTTTATTTTGCGCCACTCGGAGGTATTATACGCATATCCCTCTATGTTATTGTGTTTATACATTAAATTAATGAAATTCCTCCCGTAATACGTGTATAAATATAAACATTCGCAGATATGGGAAGCTGGTGTTTATTGTTTTCTTACAAGTTTAAATAGACTTCGCATAAATATAACCGCCTCTACGTGCAAACGTAAAGAAGTACGTCATACTTATTCCATAGCTACCTTTGATTTCGCCGGAAAGTAATTTGGATTTATTTATATATGTTTGTGTACTATAATAATGTCGAATATAATAACATCGAAATTATTTTATCTTCCACAGTCGTTAAAATAGATGTGGATGATCTAATGAGGAGGGTTACGATTAAGAATTCGTTTTACTAGTTTTTGCATGCTTGCAATATATTGAGAAGAGTTTTCAACGTTATTTTCTCTTGTATTTGTGCTTCTTCGTAGTTCACCATTAACTTGAATGTATAATTTACCGAAGATATTAAGAAAACCAAATATATAAAAGTTCATATGAAACTATAGAAATTTCGTTGAGTATACGCGAATTCGACCTTCTATGAGAAATTTCTACGGAAAGTTTTAAAAAGTTGAACAACAGATTTGCATGAACTACGTGCTCTATTGATGCGAAGTTCACCAAATGGATCGACGAAGTTCTTCGCAAGGGTCACTTAAAGAAAACAATGTATCAAGAAGAAACCCATGGAAATTTCTAAAATGTGCCTTGAATGGGCATGAAGAACGTCAACTTTATTTTGTTTTTGTATTTATTTCTTCGACAATCATTTTCTAGATTACTTTTTCTTGTGACTTGGTACCGAATCCTGTGAAAAGCTCTAGTGCAGATTTTGAAAAGGAGCCCCAATGCCTTCAGTGAGTTTTCTACTGCTTCTAAAACTGTTTCTTAGGCCCAGTTTCATGGATTTTTAATGCTTTTCTTGCAAAAATATTCCATCAACTAATTCTCCGCCAGCTGAACGGTGAACCAATGAATTCCTTTGTTGCTTCAGAAATCGATGCATAAACTCAGTCATTTTATTTATTCGTGAGCTTCTTTTCTACTGCAAAAGAGTTCTCATCAGTAAAGTTTTTTTTTTACTGTCGTTGTAATGAGCGTACAGCTGAGGTCAGGTTTTGTCTTCTTCATTTAGCAGATGACCTACTGATCTTTTTAAAATTCCAAATCACTTTTGGTTACACGAGAAATAAATCTTTGAGAAATCTTCATTTCTCCTAAGAGTATTTTTCTCTAAAATTTTCGGTAAATCGACTTACAACATAATAAATAAATATGCAGCAGATACCAAGTGGCTGTAAGGTTCTTGAATATTTAACTAGGCTGCATCCCCACTTAATGATGTGTCAATAACATTCAATTTTCTCTTTCACCCCACTCCATAAGGGTGTTAAGTTATTGAATTCGAAAAACATGAAATATGAACTGTTGTTTGTATTAAAACAAAAGCCAATATTTCAGGTTAAACGTTTGTAATTGTATTTATGGCTAGATTGGGTATATTTGATTACTTACACTTTGTGGTGTAGCAGGAGATTATCTTCCAAACCCGTAGCTGGTAAATACCGTGATATAATAAAGTTTCTAGAGCGAAGATGACATTGAAATAGAAAATTATATTATAACTTAATAACAATTTTGAAATTTTTTAATACTACCATTGAATACCAGCTAAGCTTGATGTTTTATTATATCTTTAAATCAGATGACATAATGAGTAGTCTCGGCAAAATGGGGCAAGTTACAGTGCAGTGCGTAGAACAACGTGGAGGAGTCTCTTCCATGGGTGGGCATAGTCGATGCGGACGCAAGAATGTTTACACACTAAATGATGATAAAAAACATATTATATAACGTACTGAAACACTTACTGTTTTAAGAAGCTTCCACTGAGTCACAAACCGGGTGGCATCTGTTAAATATTAGAATTACTAAATATGTTTCTACACTTGTTTGAGTCAAATGACTACGGCGTGAGAGAATAAATTATTTTTTAATTATGAAAACAACCATTCCACATCGAGTGAAGTTATATTTGCAAATTTAAAGTAATCCTTGTGACAACTTAATGGATCTTTCGACACACCTTCGTAAATTTGTCTTAGCATGAGAAAATCTGAATTCTTGTCATTAACACTTTCATTTTTTTTTTTTGGCGTCCGCCGTACATAGGTGTGAGTGAACATCATCCAGAATTTGAACAGAATCCACATACCACATCGAATCATTTTGTAATTTTTCTATTCCCTTTGCTAGTCCATACTGGTTCTTGCGAATACTTTATAAATCACATTTTATCTGACTGAACCTGACCTGAAACATTTTCTTGGTTTTCTTGATAGCTTTGGCGTGTCTCAGATCGAATTCTAAAACTACCTTCTTTACATCATTAAAATGTTAGCAGTAGTAAAACGCAGCCTTTAATGTTTCCCAACGTGTCGGCTGCGGTGGTTCAGGCACTTTGGGACACAGTTTCCGTACGTTTTGGGAACTTTAGAAAAGCTACCTTCGTATGAGCTGACTAGCTTTAATAAGCTTTTACTCGTGGATAATATTTAGGGATTATTGCGTATTAAATGTTTAAAGTATGGATTCTACATGTTGTATGTAATAGATTGCCACTCTCTTCTTGAAGAGATCGGCCCAAGGAAAGCATGTTGTGTAACGTTTTCTATTTCAGTGCTATCTTCGTCCTAAAAACCTTATGATATCACGGTATAATAATTTAGGCTTGACAGAAAGCTAGTAAGTACATATTTAATATTGTCTCGATACACGTTGAGATACCAACCACGTAATACTAAATGTAGCGAAGTAGTCATTAAATCTACCGATTATAGAATTCGTCTGAATTTAAACTTTGGGTTAATCACCACCTACAGGTTGTCCACTTAATAAACCATTCATCTGAGTTAGACAGCGATGATGGACAATAATATTTTTATATTTTCCTCATAATACGACGAAATACAAAATCAGTTTAACAGCAAATTTTTTTGTCCCAGATTGTAGATGTTTAACAATACTTAGATGCTGTTACTTTTGTTACTTTAGAATTGGCTTTGACTTGAATTTGTTTACACGTCGGAGAATAGACACTGGAGTTATTAAAACCTCTACCCAAATTAGTCAAAATGTTATAGAGATCACGTCACTGATAAACAAAGCACAAATAAGTTTTTGCTTCTGAAACATGGGATAAATTTGAATCCGCTTCATCGTTTTAACTGGTTCGAGTCAAAAGGCTTCGGGTAGAGTAATTGGACAATAACTTAACGTTCCTGACAAGGATTTAAACAGAAATGCCAAGAGATCGTGTTTTACTTGATGTAACTTTCACGCCGCTCAATATATAAATCAATCTCGCAGCTTACTGCTCTAAATACATAAATTTCTATCATCCTACGTTTGCTTATTCGTTTGGATCGAATAAAAACGTATGTTAAAGTGCCCTCGGCCTTTACTTTTGACATTTATTTGCGTGTGACTCACGACTAAAACTCTAAACGTAATAGAAAACTGCCTCAAAACAAGCTCATTAAAGCAGCAGAAATAAGAACGACGCTTTTTTCAACGGTCGATGAATACACTTTCTCTTCGCCTGCGGCTGCTCCCGCAACTGCCTGCTGTATTAGAGTTGTACGGTCGAGCTTTACTCTCTGACGGAGGCTATTAATAAAGATAAACGCTATCCAAGTTCTATGTACGTTGCTTCGTATACAGAATCGATCGTATAAATTGCTCCAGATTTAAAAAAAAAAGACAAAAAGTGATTTCTTACGGATTTACTTAGCTTATTGAAGAAAAGAGACTCTTTTTTAAATAATTATCATATTACAAGCACAAGAGGTATAGTTATATTCTGTACCATTGAAATTCATTAATTAATTTGGAACCTACGTTTTGGAAATTAGTAGATGTTCATTCTCAGTGCAAAAAGTTCTTTATTTCCCGACTTGGAGTATTTACGAAATCTATTACTTAACGTCTAGTTGCTTTATGGTTTCTCTAGTCTTTGGGATTTGCAGGACAGTTTCCTACGTCAAAAAGAAGGGAAGATGCTAAGAAAAGTAGGGTATAGAAATATTACTTACACAGTGTGATAAATAAATTTCGACTTAGTAGAGAAAAATCATTGAAACAAGAAATCTGAATATTTTCGATCTTTTTTATTCAAAATATTCTCCTCAAGTTTCAATGCACTTGTTACAGTGATTCAAATTCATGCTCTAGTTCATTTTGTGGAATTGCCTTCAGTGCTTGTGTTGTAGCATCCTTTCGACTTCAATTTTAATTTAGAGAAAAAAGAGAAATCGCACTGAGCCAAATCTGATGAATACCAGGCAAAGTTTGACGAGCAATGAGTGATGCTTGACTCGGTGCAGTATCGTGCAACAGACACCAGGTCTGTGGATCACGATATTAGGGTCTTATACGATGGGTTTTGGCCATCAGACGCTTCGAAACTTCGAGATAATATTTTCCAGTGATTGTTTATCCAGTTGGAACGAATTCGCTGTAGGCAATTATTTTGCTATCCATGAATGTAATGATATGAATTTTTGATTGAACTTTCCGTGTTGTTTTGGCTTGTAGTAAATTTTTCTACTTCTCTTCCGTACTTTAACGTCATGTTTTTGGGTCGTACTGAAAGCACCATGTTCGTCACCAGTAACAATTGATCTCAGGAAGTTTGGATGTTTTCTGGTGGCTGATGGAACTTCTGTGGAATAAGTAACAACCACCCATTTTTGCTCATCCGTCAAAGTAAGTGTTATAAAGTTTGCACAGACCATTCCTTTGCTCAAATCTTCGTGAAGAATTATTTTAATAGTTTTTCTGCTCATGTTTAAATCCTCTTCCATCATTTTTAGCGAAACATTGCCCTCATTTTCAATAAAACCACCTACTTTTTCATTCATTTCTGGTGTGCGTGCTGAAAATGGTCTTCCTTCATGACTATCGTCTTCTAACATCTCACTGCCTTCCAAAAAACCGTTTATGTCACAGAAAAGCCTTTGCTTTACTCAAACAATTATCGCCTTACACTTGCCGTATCAACCGGAATGTTTCTGATGAACTTTACAAGTTTTGCGTGAAATTTAGTAACTGTTCTTTGTGCCATGTTAGTATTTTAACATTCAAACAAAAGTTGTTTCGAGAGAAGTGTCATAACTTTACTATTTATCATCCGATTGATGCAAAGCTGGTGTTACCGGAAAGAGGAATGTTACAGATTTCAAACGTCGATCTGAACACATAGATGGCGCTACTAATTACTTAGATATGATTCGAGTCCCGAAACTTATTTGTCACACTGTCTAGAATTTTATCACTAGGCGTTTCTGTCAGAGATTGTAGAAATATCAATATCGCCTGTTACTGTATGCGTTTCCCTTTCTTCTAACATATTCATTGCTGTATAGAGATAGTTTACATTCATCCTATTACCTGATTTTGCAAAGTAGATTTTATGAAACTGATAAAATTAATATCCAAATAAAGGGATGATTTAAAAGAAGTATCTTGCAAAATATGTGAAATGGACATCTCATGAAAGAAATGGATAACAGCCGCTTTTCAAAAGAAAGAAAGTTACGAATAGGAGATCACGTACTGACGAAGAAATTTAAGCCAGATATAGGCGACATCCAGCAAGAGAACATTAATAACAGACAAAAAAGTGAATATATATGCAACTAAGCCATTAATGGATTTCACAAACGGTAACACAGTTAGAAATGAAAGCATTAATAAGTTAGTTGGACCTTGTATCCATGGAGGAGAAAAGAAGTTTTCATTAAAAATAGTAAAATAGATAGTAGTCAAGAAAAAGAAGAAACGTACGATGTTCCTCTTCATTTTCCAGTTGACATCAAATAAGCTTTTCCCAGGATATACAATTTCTTAAATGAAATGATTCACCCTGTATATATACATCGTTTTACATGCAGGTACGAAGTTAAATTGGAGATCGAAATCGAAAATTACAAAAACAGTTTAAGACGTTTAGCTGTCGATTTGCGTCATTTCGTACGTCAAGTAGGGTCTTATATTTATATTAAGCGTAAATTACAATACTAAACTCGTAGTTTGGCTCCAAAAATAGGTAGAGGCCCTTTAAATATAGTCTTAACGGGGCGATAGAAGGAGTTTGCACGTGGCGCAGTTTGTGTACTTTCGATGGTTAACGGAATTAGCCTCGTCACAACCACGAAAAAATTAGGAATGTTTTTCGCGATTGAAAGATGGTATCTCTAGTAGGAAGAATACACAGCACTGGTCATAAGTTTAAGACAAGCTTAAGATTTAATTAAAGAGAAAATAACACAATTTAATAAGAAAGAAATATCTATATTCATTAGAGCTTATAATACTAGGACGAAGGAGATTATATTTTAAGAGAAACACGTAACTTACTATACATACACCTATGTGTTCTATAACAGATCTTCAATGTTTTTGATTGCACAACAGATGAAATTATTATATTCTTTCCTAGATATCTTGATATTAATATACTCAAGCCTGTGAATTGTGGGGAGAATTTCAAAACTTGCATTCAAACCGAAATTCAAATAATAAAACTGATAATAGATAGCGTAGTGTATCTATTAACAATTCCAGGCCATTTAACAACCAAAATTTCTAGAAGTCAAATCGTGCGTGTAGGAGTAGATCACGTCAATATAAGAAATGATAATCAAAACAATAATTGTAATAGACACACATAACAATTTTAATACAAGTGCTGGTAATTTTCAATCTTATACAGTCCACGTCAAAAGTATACGTCTGCAGCCTTCTATAACTTTAGACACTGCTTAGCATAGTACACATGCGCCTATAGACATATACTATATGATCGATTGAATTTACCCTCTAGCAAGCCTTGAAATTTTTCTTTTTTAAACTTCAGTTGGTAGAGTAATTTTTAAAACGTGTAAATTGTTTTACTCTGTGGCGTTAGTGACGGCGCATAAGTGTAGATGGTTCACCTGATTTTACACCACAGGGAACTACACACAGACATTTCAGTTGGATAAATAAAAAATTTAATAATAAAGAACTGTTACATTAAATGTATAAAACAAGCTCCTTCATTTTCTACACATAACACCACTTTTCGTTTCATGTGATCGAAGGCATTTCTTAAATTATCTGGTGTGATTTCCTCGCAGATATTTTGGATAGCTTCAGTAAGTTCGTCGTAAATATTCTACCTTCTAGGTGTGGATATACGAAATAATCCATAATTGTCAAATTGGGAGATCACGGTGGAAAGTCTGCTATCCGATTATCAAAGAATTCATTCACTAATTCCATCGTTTCCGTTCTTGATTGGAAAAATTAATGTTGGGCATTTACGACGCCTAAATCGACATTAATAGGAAACTAAGATTATTTACACCTGTCAGTAATTGTCATTTGCATCGCAAAAATTATAGTTTAGTCATTAAACACATAATTACCTATAACTGCCTCTGCTAAAACCTTTCTTTAAAGTTAATAATAAGGGAGTTACAGGTACTGGATAAAATAACAATAAATCAATTTCCTCCAGATATCTAATCAGTCGTGCATTAAAAAAAAACGCTCATTCTAATTAAGCTCGTAAAGCTGCAGCTGTTTTTCCCATTCGATCGTATCTCTATCTTCGTTAGTTACACAGACCCCCATACCAAATATCAAAAAAATACTGATTATATACAAGCACTATTTAACTAAGTTTGCATAGCAGTAGATGGTCACAATTATATTTTGTTCAAAACCTGCAGGAGAGAACCTTCTTTACTGTAATTTTTTTTTATATTTGATGGTTCACGTGTCTGAAACTATTTCTTTTATTCCGACGAGCGGTGTAAAAATGCAAAACGGTGTATTTAACTGCAAAAATAGTATGGGTTATAGTTCTTATAACTAATTCTTTTAATATATCATGCAGTTCTATTTCGTTTCGATTTACAGATGTTTGTCTGCCTTCAGCAATATTAAACGACTTCATTCATAATTTAATAACAATGATTTCGTTTGTGAGTCACATTTTACAATTTTGATTTGGTTATAGGATGGTCTTAGATGCACTTGTAACACACCTTTTATACACGATTTCTGCAAGTTTTTGAATTCGTCGAGTGCGTATAGAAAACGTTGTATTACAAAACCATAACGTTATCTTTATTATATATTCGTTTTTCTTAAAAAACAACAAATTTTGTGGTACATTATGAAAATATTCAAAATCAAACACCACCAATATCAAAATATGCATATCTTTAAAATTGGTATTAAAGGACAATATTATTTTAACTACGAGTTTTCAAATATACGGACGTGGTTCGTAAATATTTTGTTTTAAACAAGTGTGATATTTTCGAATATTAACGATAACAAATAACCACACACGACAATGTATGAAGACCTACACTAATAACAACTGCATCTGATACCATATCAATCGGCGATTTCAGTTCATCAAATTTAATTAAAATTGGTAATGGGAAGTAGTTTGAGCTACTTAAATTGTATGAAGTGGAATTTTATAGAGTAACTGTTTCCCTTTTCTAATATACATATATATATATATATATATATATATATATGTATATATATATATGTATATATATATATATGTATATATATATATATATCACCTTTGGAACACCCTGTATAATTGAAAATGCTTTAAATGATGCTAACGATGAACAACTTGCTCTAATTTCTTTTCTATATTACTAGAATCAGCTCTAGCATAAGAGGGTGACGCTTAAATGAAACACTCTGTATATACCACATTCACATATTCCGAAATGCCTTAGTATAAGGTGTAACATTTCTATTTAACTTTTCGTTCTATCTATTTCCATTCAAGAATTAAATCAAGAAAACTGAAAATCTGTGAATTTTCGAAGGGATGTTTCACCTTCTCAGCGTGAATTTCAGTACAAAGAAAAAATTTTAATTTTCAATTCTCAACGTACTCCACTTACCTACCAAGTTTCAGTCACAGTGCCTTGCGTACTTGTCTATCAGTCTCGGCGTCCCGGGTTCGAATCCTGAGGCTCTGTCAGGGTTGAGATTTTGCTGCGGTTTTCCTCACACCACGGCGAATGTTGAGAACGAACATCTTAAGACGTACCATAGGCAGCGGCGTAATAATAACTTATGGCTGACCCCTGTACTTGGCTAAAGCTGTTGGGAAATTCTGGGACATGAAATATTATTATTACTATTATTATTTCAAGAAAAACTGCATAATAAAATTAAAGACAGAAACATTTTTGCTTGAGCTAATTCCTCAACAATAAATTTGTCTTTCTAATATTCTCATCGCAAAACGAGACGTCTAAAATTAACCTAATTAAGACAACGTCGTCGTAACATGAAACGGAAAACATCCTAAGAGCTGTAAGTTATTTCACTAACTAGCATCGTAGAAAAGGAAGCAAAAACAGGAAAAAGAAAATAAAAGCGAAGCCGAACGAATAAAAAAGTAGCGACGGAACTAAAAGCATGTGTAGCAACGGCGGTAGAAGCGCGGTACAGGTACATTAGCTCTTGTTACCCACCCCAACTCAAAGTTTGTCGAACCAAAGCTTGCACGAAGCGTTGACGCTAACCTAGTTCGATACAAACGGCGAATAGTTTGTTAGTTTTGTAAAGGAGTTTAAATCAGACGTGATCTGAAGCGAGACGAAAAGCCAAGAGAATAAAGTGTTAGAGGAATGGAGCATACTGAAAGAATCAGACCGTATAATGCGTTTCTGTTTCTCGAAGCCGTGATATCTACAATGTATGTCGCGGGGATAATATGCGGTTCTGGGTTAGGCTCTGTTGTCTCTCCGACGCTGTCAAGTATAAACACACAACAGAACCACACCATCTGACATGTATGGATACAGTAAAAGAGTTACGACTATCGATTTTTCTTCAAACTATAATATAGCGACGTTGTATAGAGCCTACACCGAAGATACGTTTGTATATTATTACGTGTAGGTAATATACATATGTGTACTTACTTTCAATGCAACCATTTCCGATATTTGGTGATAAAAACACGGACACGTCGCTTTCAGAATGTATTTCCTCAGTTCTGGATTTAGTAAGCTGACGTTTCGGGTTTGTAATCGCCTTCAGTGAGATGCAATGTTAAGCGTTTGCATGTTTTGAGATGATGGCGTAATTAAAACAGAAATACGATATGTCACTCGTGGGATTAATAAGATTATGAACTACTAAATGGTAGAAACGCGTAATGTTGTTTTTGTTTTAACGTTAGTTTAGTCTCATTAATACTATTCGCTTGCGACACCCATAAAGTATTTTAGTTTTTTTATTTAATAAAGGATTTATATATAGAATAAAATCCACAAGGAAGATTTTTTTTGTAAAGGTGCCCGAATATGTGTAGTAATTTTATACAGTAGGCATGTTCTAGTAGTAGGTGCTACTGTGTTGGACAATATTTGTTGAGTTTACAATTCTACCGGCATTTCTTTTTAAGTGAGACCCTACACTTTTTCTCTTCTCTTTAATAGAGTGTTTCAGTGTGCATTAAAATAACATTAAAAAGAAAATAGTACATTTTTAAAAGATAAATCTCTGGTGCAACTTTGGCATTCTGTTTACTACTTTATTCAAAGTTTTTGCGTTATCTTTGAGCCACATACATTCAATGAACCTCCACAAATGCTTTGCCGAATTTGAACTTTGCTAATGTAGAAAAAATATAAAAATAGTTACGAAATTCAGTCATTATTAGATGTTACGTTCTCCTGTCTTGAAGAACAGTGACCGCTGTAGCCTGCTCATAAATTCTCTCGTGAATTTCCTGACCAGTACTTACTTGTAGAAAATATTCGCTTATTTGGTAGGTTATGCAATTAAACTCGCTGCGCATGTGCAAAAAATATATTTAAAAAATAAAATGTATTCTCGGTTTCCACTCTAGCCTATGTACAGCTACTATGTATGCAAGTAAGATATAATATGCGCAATAATTGCAGTTGTTGCTTGTATGTATATTAGCGTGTGTATATGTATGCTTCACCTTTATTCTTTGCAGTATGAGGTACTACTGCAGCGTATACGTAGCCAATGTTGTGTGAAAAGTTTTATAAGGCTTCTGCAGAAGCTTTGTTAAAGGCATGTGATAATATATTTATGCATGCACCTCTACCCTATTTAATTGTTATTTGATAAGCGCACCTAAGTTTCCGCGCCTATTTGTATGTCCCTTGATGAGAGCCAAATCTTATTTCTTTGCTTTGATTTTGTCTAAGGGACTTGACCTTTTTTCATTGGTTTGTGTTTGTATATTTATAGGGGAACCTTATCTCTTAAAGCCTGGTTGAGGATGACAGTATCGTTAATAGCCGATCTCAATACAAATGTATGTAATATCGCAGCTACCCAGGCGTTCTCGTAATAGAAATAATACGCTATGTTAATATTTCTTTAGCTCTTTGCCACTGCCCCCTTATATTATAGAACCAACAACCAACAATTGTGCGAAGTGTGCATCGACAAGGAAGACGGCAGAGTTGAAGTCGACATGATACGTAGAAATTTGGCTCGTGAAACTCTTCCGCACCCACTGACAGTTAATGTTCCCTTACAACAGAAAAGCGAACATACATACGGATGAAAACAGACGCTGCAGCCTCGGCGACCGTTAATAGAAAGCCGAAAGGTCGTACTTGTTAAGCCTATAGCTACATAAGTTCCGACGAAGCTACAAGAAAGATTGTCACTATACGAGAACCGACGAGGCACGAAAAAGGTCGAGAATGAACAATCGCTATTACGAGGGGAGGTCCAGAAGTTGGTGGAATGAAAAGGTTTTAAATAAAATAAAACAATAAATCTATTTTTCCTTTTCAATATAATCACTCTTAAGCACAATACATTTATTAGATCTATGAATTAATTTTTCTAAACCATCATAAAAATATTTTTTATCTTTCGTCTCAAAATGGACCAAAGTTGCCTTCTTTACCTCATTGTCGTCGGAAAACCTTCTTCCACGTAAGTCTTTTCTTAAATTGGGGAACAAAATCACTAGGTGCCAGGCCTGGACTATAGGGTTGATGACTATTGATTGAAAGCCATGCTTGTGTAGAGCAGACATTGCAACTTTGCTCTTGTGAACCGGCGCATTGTCTTGCAAGAGCAGCATACTCTTGGTCAATTTTCCTCGACGTTTTTCCTTGATGGCCTCCTTTAATTTTTCTAATATCGCTGCGTAATATTCTCCGTGGTCCTACCTTTTTCTTTGTAATCAATCAATAATATCCCTTCACAATCCCAAAAAACAGTAGCCATCAACTTTCCAGCGGATTCTGACACTTTGAATTTCTTTGGCGGTGGTGTCCCCTTTTTATGCCATTGCATGGACTCAAAGGCTCAAAGTGATGAACCCATGTTTCATCTCCGATAACAATCCGCTCCAAAATCTGTGCAGGTTTGTCTCTACACAGCTCCAAAAATTGTTTAGACGCACAGATGGGCTGCCGTTTCTGCAGGGGCGTGAGCATTCTCGGTACCCATCTTGTATTGATTTTCGTCATACCCAGGTGGTCATGTAGGATACGCAAAATGGTGGTATCTGATACTCCAACTAATGCAGATAATTGTTTTTTCTTTAAATGATGTCGATGTCTGATGTGGTGGCCTCAACTGGCCGGGCGGGGGTCGTCTACAATCGACTCCCGACCATGTTTAAAAAGACCATGCCACTTATAAATCATTGATTTACTAGAACGGTTTCCATTTCATTCAATATGGTTTGATCGTTATTTCCTTGCTTTGTAAGGAATTTTATCACAGCACAGCGTTCAATGTCCTTCATAGTTTCAGTTTTCTTCCGGATTGACTTGTTTAGCAGGCAACTATTCGTAAATGACTGACGCTATAGGGCTGCAACTTAATTTATATACTAATGACGAGTCGCCAGTCAGAATGACACCTAGTGAGCGTCCCTATCCCCACTCCATCCCCTCCATTCCACGAACTTCTGGACCTCCCCTCGTACCTCGACGACATCGAATACTGAAAATTGTCGATATTCGTACGACAAAGTTATACTTTATCTGATATCTAGGCAGACACGAAATTTAATGTCAATGCCAAGTTGTATTGTCAATTAAATCATTTAGAATAATTTTCCGTTGGCTTTTTCAATGGTTATTGAAATTCCCTTGTTCCTACAACGTTAAATTTCTATCTGCAGCCACTATTACATTCTGGTTTGAAAATTTTCCAATCGAAATTTAACAACATAAATGGCGAACTGGCAAGTAGTACACAATATTGCAATTTCCATTGGCATAACCTTTCAACGAAAGATTAAAACTTGTTTTGTGTGCTCCGTTCGTAAAGCTACGTCATATTGTAGTTTCGAACTACCGTTCACATGTTGCAAACGACGAGATGCATCTGCTTTCCCTAAGAGACTGTTCCTCTGGCATTTTATAAATATTAGATCAGCAAGTACAGCACTCCCTTCACAATTTTATTTCCTCGATCCGGCTTGTTTCGATTCGGTCGGAGAAGGCCAATAAGAGATTCGCGCAAAATGTTTCTGTGTGCTGAATAAAATGCAGAGGAGGGGAAGTTATTGTTTATATTACGATAGATAAAGAACTTGTAGTTATTGTTCGGCAGCAATACAAAATTCTAAAATTCCATGAAAGCAACATTGTTCGTATGAAGTAATATAAATACAAACAAAATTTTTGCATAAAATATAGACTCTACTATTATACTACTATATATACTATACTGATACTTAGCCAATTGTTCCGAATAAAGACAATTACGTAAAGTAGAAATTGTACCCATCTAGGCCCATACGGCAATGTCAGGTACTAACCATGGCGGGGACTGAAGGAAACGAGAGTACTTGCCAGAGAGCTTGGCCATCTCGAGCGGAACTCTCCCCACTTTTAGGTCTGCTGAAGGATGAAATGGTTAAGAAATGTAACTTCTTAAAAAGCTAAGTAATAAGAAAGAATGGAAGGCAGAATCCTCCACTTACTTTCTAAAGGCAAACACCATGTAATGGTACACGGATGGTTCCAAAATTGACAGAGGAACAGGTGCAGGGATATTTGAGCCAGGAACCAAATATTTAGAGTCAATGGGAACTTACCCTAGTATCTTTCAAGCGGAGATCAATGCGATTGGAAGTTGTACTCAACTGAACCTCGACGGGAACTACCGATGGCAAAGCATTGCAATTTTCTCCGATAATCAATCAGCCATAATGGCGTTGTGTTCTAACACTATCAGCCTCGAAATTAGTCTGGGAATGCCTAGAAAAACGAAATAACCTAGGTACGTAAAACAGAGTTGCACTATGCTGGAATCAACGGCAACGAAAAAGCTAATCTATTAGCAAAATAGGCCGCCACATCTTCGTTTGTGGGACCGGAGCCATATAGGAATGAGCACCTATGGAAAAGAACTCAAAGACAAAGAGGAGAAGCTCAGAGCATTTCTTTGAGAGAATCTTCCTTGTCTGAGACATTTCAAGGTATTCCTTGGAAACTTCAATAAGCAAAGAGCAAAGACTATGCTAGAACTAAGTAGAAACAGACTACGCGTCGTCACAGGTTTTCTTACAGGGTATAGTCACTTTGGGGAACACATGATAACGATAGATCTGAAACAGCATACTGACTGCAAGTTTTGTAGGGCGGAGGCTGAAAGTTCTGAACACTTAACATCTAACTGCACTACCATTATAGAGATCCATGCCAACCATTTTGGCAAAGACGTTATAGACGAGGTGAAAATACCTTCTCTGAAACCATCACAGCTATTGTAATTTGTTAAAGCTCTTAGACTGGATGCGGAGCTATAAATGCGGGCAAACCCTACTAATTGTAGCTCATATAAGTAGGCACAATGGATCAATAAGTCGAAGACGCAACATCACCTTTAATTAATCTAATCTAAACCCATCTATCTCATCACATCGCACACAATTGGTTCGGAGTTAGCTTCCCTTAAAACTATTGACTTCAAGTAACTGCACCTATTGCCCTTCATCCTATACATAGAAAATCTAAATGTGAATAACGAACCGAACCTGCATCCAGGCAGAATGATTGCTTCATTATCGTGCTATTCTGTTTAAATTTACTGCGGTATGTCTATGTATGACCAAGCGGAGGACGCCATAACGAGACCGCATCCCAATTTACCGCATTTCTATTTTCTCGTTTGGGTGCATTTTGTTGGTAGAGCGTTAATTACGTCCGGGAGTACATAGGTATGCGAAGTTAGCGCACCAAATGCCCTTTGGGAAGCTTGTTTTAATCGCATTTTACATTTTAAAGTGAAAACTAATTTAACTGTTTCCTATGTGTACACTTAAGATATTGCTAACGTTCGTTACATGTGTTTTAGGGGGTATTTCCACCGAGATTCGTTAAAGAATGTTAAACAAGACATTAGAGACTGTGACAATATTTCATTGGTTAGGTTTCTAATATATATAAAAAGATGACCCTTTTGCTACTGATTAATTTTAGATAGGAGATAGAAAAGAGACGGTATCTATCTATCTCTGCTTGTGCTTGTGACTAAATCATAGTGAATAATCTTACATCCCTCATGCAAATTACTCCGCATTCGGTTCGAATTTATTATTAGCCCTAAACCATGTTCAATACTGCTCACACCATTCCTGTGAGAGAAAAATACATTAATTTAAAATTGCAGCAACCAGGTTTAAACTAATGCATAATTAGCATATTTCTTACGTGAGGGATGTTAGCCGGATAGAAATATCGAGTACGACGCTTTGCTGAACAAATTTAATTTCACATTGCTTTACGTGAGGAGAATTATGTCTCTTTTTAAGTTCTTGTTTTTTTCAGTTACATAATGCAATTCATTGTCCATGGCTACTATTTTTTTTTCTACACTTCAAGTTTTTAGACAGTTTGCTTGTTATGGTACCCATCTTTTGTTTGGTCTGTCTATACTTCTTCTTCCTAAACCTCTGTAACATCTTGCTCTGAGTGGCAACCTCGTCACTTGCATCCGTTCTACGTGTTCTTTCCACTTATTTTTGTCTTCCTTTATTCTCTGATTTATATAGAAGATGTTTAGTTCTTATGTCTACATTTTTTATTATATCAGATCTTGTGTAACATTTCACTCTTGTTAAAAATGTCATCTCTTGTGCCTGTATCCTGTTTTCTTGTTTTTTCGTTGTTGTCCATGTTTCGCTACCCTATAAGAGGGTTGGCACTGGTATCGTCTCGTAAAATTCTGCTGATTGTTCCACAGATATGCGTGAATTTATTCAGTCTTCTATGTCTAAATAGTTTAAGTGTTTTGCCTGTTCCAGTACAGTATTGCTTATGAGTAATTTTGTTCTAATCGAATATTTAAGCAGAAAAACCATGGTTTTTGTGTTATTCGCAGGTATTTTCATTTGATAGTTTTGCCAGATCTTTTGTAACGTATGTATATATCTCTTTCCATAGGTCATCCTCTGTTTCTGTTAACAGCACTAAGTCGTCAGCATATAAGATTAGAATTTATGGTGGTGTCCTAGCCTAAACGTATTCCTTTAGAGCATTTCTTTTTCCATTCCTTTATAATAGCATCAATATATGTGTTAAATAATGTTGGCAACACACAGCAGCCTTGTCTAACTCTCCTATATCTACCATAATCCTGGTGTCAGTATATAAACACTGTATAGCTCTTATTAAATGATGTGGATATTCCTGTTCTTTCATAGTAACTCATAATTTACATCTGCTTACATTATCGAAAGCCCTCTCGAAGTCTATAAACTCTATGTGGGTTTCTCTGTTGTATTTCATGTACTTTTCTAAAATTTGTCGTAGAGTGAATATTCCATATGTAGTTGATCTGCCTTTTCTAAATGTTTTTTAACCTGTTGTTTCATATTCTGGGATAAATTTTATAAGTGGTATAGGCTGATTCCTCGGTAGTTTTGAGGGTTATTCTTATCGCCCTTTTTGATAATACTATTTTTCCAACAATTATTAAATACATGCAGGAGTCTTGGTTGTAGTGTAAGTCCCCCGATTTCCGAAGCTCTGCGTTGATGCCATCCATACCGGTCGCTTTTCTGTTTTTAGTAGCCGTCTAGGTTTCTGTCAGTTCTGTTAAATCTATGTCATCCAAACCTTTTATTGCTATTCTTGCATTGTTGTTTCATCAATATATTCCTTGTGACAGAACTATTCATAATGTTTTAAAGAGTTCTCCTCGTCTATGTTGTTTATTTGTATTTTCTTTCGCAACATTTCTACTATACCTGTAAATTTCAAGATTAACTTCGGTAGAGTTGTTAATATACTGCATGTATGTTTTTTGTGGCTACTATATCAGTACCAACAGTGAACACCAGATCGCTGTTAACTCTTTACTCCAACATTTTAATGAGATCAGCCATTTCCTTAATGTGTTCCAATTTTAATCATAACGCGGACCTCTGCGTTATTAACACCGACACCTTTGGTTCCATTCTTGCCGCCATTTATGCTCATTTCACCAGGCAATTTTTTGCTTTGTTGTCAATATATTTTCTTTTCTGTTTGTATCACTCTTTTGAATTTAAATTCATTAGTAGCGTTATAAATGTACTGTACTTATTTCATTTTTTGGTTTATATCTAGTTTATTTCTATTAATGTTGCTATTACGTATGTATATTTCCTGTAACTGGGTGTATACCTGTTGGAAATAAACTATTATTATTATTATTAGAATTTTCATCATATATCATATTTAAACTCACCTTAGTTAACTAAATATGCTATTGTGTCAGTGTAAGGCGGGATTTAAAAAAATATTTTCTTACTACGGTTACTCCAACCTGATTTTAGTAATTCGCTTTGATTCAAACTCTATATTCTATACATTCTACTACATTTTTTACGAAGTATTTAACAAATCAGTTCCCAACTTTAAACCAATTGCAGGGTATCAGCAATTGCCCAGCAAGGTATCTTTGGTTCAATTCTAAAATTATACATATAAACTTTAAAAACTAAACAAGATACAAGAGGCATTACATTAGAGATAAAATATATTTTATTACGGCGAGCTTGAGCACTAAATTAATTGTTCCATTCTGTAACAGGTTTCGCAGAATTTCAAAAAAAAAATTCTCCCAATAAATCCACAATGTGAAGAATTAGAATAAATTAGATAAAGTGAGGAATTTGGTGATCAGCTATCGTAATTTTGCGAGTAAACAATTTTTCCGTTAGGTCGACAATCAACAGCCTTTTAATGTCTTACTTCTTAATTTACGTAGGGTTACGTTGGAAAATGCGAAACTGCTTGTAATTGGCAGCGGATCAAAATCAAGTATTTTTACGCGCATTTTAAACAAACCAACCCAAACATACAAGTTTGAAATTACCAAAATGTCTCGATAGGAACGCAATAACGTACTAAATTACTGCGCAAGATTCCGTACATACTCTCAGAAATTTACGTTTTTTTTTTAACTTCCAAGTTTACTCGGTTTACTTTATATATTTCTGAGAAAACTTCTACGGAGTGGGTTGATACGTTCGCGCGATTACATGAAAACAGTCAGTTAAACAATTTTCTGTTTCAAGTTTCGATATGTCGTCACATAATATCTTAATAGCAAATAGTAGTGAGGGAAATAGTAATAGTAGTAGTAATTTATTAACTTGAAGACTTACCACTTTGAAAAATATTAATAATTATAATTAAGAGTTTTTTAAACCATTCAACATTCACAGCATCCTATTACATAGTTTACAAGTTATGGGATACAGAGGTAAAGTGAACGATATAATAAAATTCTATTTAGCCAATCATCTACTAGGGTGAAAGTAACATGTCAAGGAAAAGTAGCCAATGAAACTGATTAATGGCACAAAGAATACTTCAAGGGCACATACTAGGTCCATTTCTGTTTGTTTATATGTGAATAATATGCCCACAAACAACAAGTCCTTTCGTTAATATTTTTGCTGATAACAAACATTGGTTAACACATTTTGTGACCTCGGAAGTGTAATTAAGCAATTTTGGGATGCCTAATCCAAAAATGCCGACAGATTTGTTTTATCAGATCTAGTTGTCGAAATTCACTAAACTGAACTGGGGGATGCAGACAGAGATACGGGAAATCCTATGTTAGAGGTAAATGAACTAGTGGAGATTTGGTTGGATTGGGTTAGATAGGTAGATTTTTTCAGTGATGAGAATTATAACATCATAATTCTAATAAAAAAGAGTAAAAACAGACAATTTAGGGCTCCTAAATATTTAATTAATTATTTTGATTTTGTTACATATCCGTATGTGTAATAAACTTCACTGTGATGTATCTCAAAGACTAGAACTGCTAGGAAGAAATTACAGTTATTTTTTGAACTAGCACATCAGATATACCCTAACTCTGTTCGTATTTTACTGGTACCAGGACAAAAAATTTATTTTGTTGGACGGTATGCTACTTCCTTAATTACATCAAATCATTATACTCCATTATAGATCGTTCAGTTGAGAAAACTAAACGTCCTACCTCCACGTTTCCTCCATGGTTTAGTGCTAAAATAAAACAACGTCTTAAATTAAAAGAATTTTACTTCAAGAAGTGGAAAAGAACAAAAGCGATATACTATTTTAATGAATTCAAACGATTGAGATCTCTCACAAAGAATGAAATTAGAGACGCATACAAGGCTTACTTGGCAGATGCTGAAATTAATATCAACAGAGATCCTAAGTTGTTCTGGCGCTTCATTAACAACAAGAAAACTTCTTCCAGAATTCCGGGAAGTATGCAGTATGACGGCAGAGAATTTACCCAGCCAAACGAAATCGTGGATGCCTTTTCCAGTGTCTTTGCGAGTGTGTATAAACCTAGTGTTCAAAATGTATCTTTCAACTCTTTTCTCAATTATAATAATTTTTGTGTTCATGCCTTCTCTGAATTGGGTGTGGAGAACAGTATCAAGAGACTTAAATCTAATATGACAACTGGAGATGATGGAATACCGAGCTTCTTTGTACGTGATTGTGCTCCTGTTCTGTCCTATCCACTGTCAACTATATTCCACCTAGCGATAAGCACGTCAACTTTTCCAAAGGTTTGGAAAATTAGCAGAATTACCCCGTATTTAAGAAAGGAAACCGATCTAACATTGCTGATTATAGGCCTATAAGTATACTGCCCAATTTCGCTAAGGTATTTGAACATTTGCTTTACAAAGAAATATCTGCCTGCATAACTCCTTTCATATCTGAGCATCAGCACGGTTTTGTTGCAGGTAGGTCGACGATCACTAATTTAGCATGCATTGGCCAATATCTTGGTGAAGCGCTTGATAAGCGAAAGCAGGTGGATGTTATTTACATAGATTTTTCTAAAGCTTTCGACTGCATTAACCACGAGATGCTACTACAAAAAATGGACAAATTTGGTTTTGGTGTGGGTTTCCTGACGTTGATTGAGTCTTACCTTACTGGAAGGAAGTGTTATGTCTGCTACAATGGTTATTCCTCTACGCCGTTTTCTCCAACATCAGGTGTTCCTCAAGGTTCAAATCTTGGACCACTTCTCTTCAATATTTATATAAATGATTTACTATCTCCTTTTACGTGTCACGTCTTAGCATACGCAGATGACGTAAAGATATTTAATACTGTTGGTAGCATTTTCGATTGTAAACATTTACAAGACAATCTTCTTCGCATTAATACTTGGAGCAAGGTCAATTATCTCCCTCTGAACATCAACAAGTGTACTGTGGTTTCCTACAATAACACTCACACTACTTTATACTATAACTACCAAATTAATGATGCAGCCATACCACGCAATATCAAAACTTTGGATCTTGGTGTTTTGTTTGATAATAGACTGTCATTTACGGAACATATTTCGTCCATGTGTTCATCTGCTTCCAAAACTCTCGGTTTTGTCATGCGTTCTTGCAGGCATTTCTCAGACTTAGGTGTAATGAAACGTTTATATTATGCCTACGTTCGTTCTAAGCTTGAATACGCCTCCATTGTTTGGTATCCCCGTTATTTACACCAAGAGCTTATGATCGAACGGGTTCAAAAGAAATTTCTAAAATATCTCTCCTTTCGAATGGACAACGTGTATCCTGCAAGAGGTATCGAGTATTATAGCTTACTTGTTGAGCATGGTTTTCTATCTCTTGCTGACCGCCGCGAGCGTAACAGTGTGGAGTTTCTTTGCAGGATCCTGAAAAATACTGTCGACTCGCCAGCCCTTCTGGCGCAAATAAACTTTACCGTACCTACTCATCATACTCGCTACTTTAATACATTTCAAGTACCTAGAGCTAATACCAACATTTTGCTTAAGGCACCTCTTAGTCACATGGTGAGGAACGCAAACAAACGGGATCTAGAGCCATTTTTGTGAGTCTTTCTTTTTTTTTTGTTTCATTATTATTGTATTATTATTGTATTATTATTGTAGGCAACACGATTTGAATTATTTTATTTTATTTTATATAAGAATTGTATTGTAATTTGTCCTGTAATTGGCCCCTGGGCTGTTGGGCAATAAAGGATTATTATTATTATTATTATTATTATTACATATAACAAAAAATTTAAATACAAGAATTGAAGATCAAATAGGAAATACAATCAGTGTGGTGAATGAATGGTTTCTTGCAAACAAGCTTAAATTAAATTGTAATAAAACAAAGTTCATTCACTTTGCTCTACGAGAAAATAGACAGCTTACACTAAGTTACAACAACGAATATCTTAGTTCAATGACTCGTGTAACATTTTTAGAGCAACAACTAAATAGCAAATTAAACTGGAAGGAACGCATAAATATGTTTCCCAAGCAGATCGCCGGTATGATATATGTGTGTTCTAAAAATGATTTCCTCAGAGGTTCGGTGGGAAGCAGCTCACGCTGTCTGTAAGGCGTATGTTGGTTCCAGATTATCATATAGCATCATCTTTTGGGGGAAATTCTTTAGACTTAAATGGGATATTTATACGGCAGAAATCGCGTATAAGAAGCATTCTCAACTTAAAGAAAAGAGGCGTGTAGTGTAGTTTTCGAAAACCATGACATACTTATTTTCCCAAACGTGCACTTTTATAAGTGCGATTGCGGAGTAAATTCCACTCCACTCTGAGTTGTGCACAGACAGTAACTCGGTTGATAACGGGACTCCATGTGCTCCTGAAGCGCTCCGGTCCGAATAAATTATTAATTTGTGTGGTGTAGAGTTTATTGCGATACCTGTGAATTATAGCGAGCTGTTGAGACAATATGCAACTAATCATATCTGTAATATCAGGGAGTGTGACAAACTTGGTTAGCGAATTCCCACTTATATTCGTTTGCATAGAGGTGTAGTGGCTCAAATTTTAAAAATTTACAATTACGCAAAAATTTGAAAATCTAGGTACAAAAACTTTCAAATTAGTTTTCACATAAATTCTAACAATTAACATTTTCTACGAAACCAGTGAATCTTTTGATACTAATTAACTGTAATCTCTCTCTGTTATTGACGTATTTTATACCTTTGTAACGTGGAATAGAGAAGATTATTATTATTATAACCTTAATACTTATCTTTTTCATAAAATAATCGTATAAGCTCATATAAAAACCTTTTACTTTTAATTTAAACTTTTCTAATCATCACCGGCTGAATTTCAGCTTTTCCATTTAAAACCTGGAAAATAATCGTGGAAAAGCTTTTAACCGGCTTCCGAAAGTTATTAACAATAATCGTATTTCCGTTTCCTAGCTTTACCCAGCCGGAAGCTCCAGATATCAGCTGAAAGTCCAATCAACTTCCACCGCTCACTTAATTTACGAATCGGCATCAGTATAACTGTAATAATCTATACTGGGTGTGCCACTTAAGAAGGTGAAATCGAATTGCAAGAAAATTGGGCAACATTTTAAAAGTTTCTTATTATTTTTCATAACGTTATACCGAATTAGTGCAGCTTTTTTGTAAATAGGATGCAATTACAATAGAAACAAATCAAAGGAAATCAAAAAAAAATGCAACACAGATTGTAGAGAATTATGCCACACACAATTTTTTATTTTAAAAAGAAATGTTAGTCCTTTTCAGTTGACTCTAACTATAGAACATGAACATGCTCACAGTATACGGTTATCGTGCAAAATACGTTTTTAAAGAAGTACGGACCAATGATTCCAGCGGCCCATAAAGCACACCAAACAGTTTTTCTGGATGTAACGCTGTCTCAACATACACTTGAGGATTACCATCACTCCAAATACGGCAGTTTTGTTTATTGACGTATCCATTGAGACAAAAGTGAGCTTCATCACTAAACAAAATTCGCTTATGAAAATCGGGATCAACGGGAATCTTGTTTTGGGCCCATTCACCGAATCTACGCCTTGCTAGGTGATCATGTGGCTTCAATTCTTGCGCGAGTTGGATTTTGTAAGCACGCAAACCAAGATCTTTCCACAAAATCTTCCGTGAACTCGATGGACATATATCTAATTCTGTGCACGGTGGCGGATAGACTGATTCGGGTCTTCTTCTACGCTACGCTTTACAGCAGCAATGACTTCTTCTGTACGCACTGTACGACATTTCTGTGCATGCATACTATCACTTTGAGTAAACGTGGGGCGAAAACGTTCCATACTTAGGCGAATTAATTGCTCTGATGGACGATTATGATGACCGTAAAATGGACGTATTGCGCGATACATACTTCGAACAGAACCATGACTTTCAAAATAAATTTGCAGAATTTGGAAGCGTTGTTCAGGCATCAGTCTATTTATGTTGAAACGCCAAACCAAACTAAACACAAATCACTTAACAGCTGACGAAATGGCCGCCAGTTAAAAAGGTGCTGCCAACTTAAAGTTTTATACCTCTATAAAAAAACACCCTTTAGTACCACGTTCCTAGGCTAAATAGCCTCGACAAAATATATTATTCACCCTAGAATAGCCCAAAACTATATAGCCCAGACAGAAAAGCCCCGAAGGATAACAATGATTGCAAGGACTTTATGGTTGTATAATTCATAAGTATCGCAGTAAACCCCACACCACACAAATTAATAACACCACCCAGCAAAATAACTTTTTGTCGTGGTACCTGTATGTTAAAATACGAACTAATTTTGATGTATTTCTGATGTGTTGTTTCCAAAAATAACTGGCATTTCTTCCTAGCACCTCTAGTTTTTGAGATACACCACGGTGAAATTTATTACTCATGTGTATAAATAGCAAAGTCAAAATAATTCACTAAATATTTAGGAGACTTAAATTGTCGCTCGGATGTAATATGAGCATCAAGAATCATTACCTTCACAACCACATAGATCGTTTTCCAGAAAACTTAGGTGATTTTAGCGAGGAACAGGGGGAAGGATTTCACAAAGACATCAGCATTATAGAGGAAAGGTACCAAGGAAGATGGGATACCCATATGATGGTCGACTACTACGGGAATCTTCAGCGAGACGGTAAACCTCACGCAGGAAAATCTTATAAAAGGAAATTTTGATGGTTGAAGATTGTATATGCATAGTTTTTCTGTTAAATAAACACCTCCTACCCATTTATTTGTTAAGTTACCTACGTAACAAAACTTATATCTAATTTTGGCGATTTTTCTTAAACAGGGTAGAAAGAGTGAATTTCGAAAACTACATCTGATAGATCAAATCTGGCGCCATTTTCGGATTAGGCACGCCAAAATTGCTTAATAATACTTAAAAAATTCGAGCCACCAAAATGTGTATAGGCCAGTATAATTTATTCTGGATACAGTGTTTCATAATCCCGTGCTGACAGAATATTTTATACTTGGTATACTTGGTGCAGCAAGCAAAGTGTTACTCTAAGAGAGTTTCGATACTATTGTTTGAGGTATAAAGAAATTATTTGTAAAGTTCAAGGCAAAATACTATGTTCAGATACAGATTTTTCAAAGCTGTTTTGAACTTATGAGCGATAGTGTATAGAAATGTCCTACGGAATGTGTTTTATCATGGGTATTTTTTGTTAGTGGAACTAGAAAGTCGGTCAAATAGAAAAGTAGTGCGAAATAACCCGCCTGATACGATGCCGTCAAGAAAACAAATGAAATTCGCTTTGTGACTTCAAATGTCTCATAACTTTCTTATTTAATATCAAATATGAGAACTACCTTAGCATTTCTAAGTACATTTTAAACATTTTCTACTGCAAGCAATATAGATGTGTCCATGATTGCCTGAAACACCCTGAATGAAACTTACACATTGCATTTGTTCAGAGATGCAGCCGTTTACTATAAATCACCTGGTTCTAAGTTTTAAATTTTTTTCACAGTTGTCCCAGTTTGACCATATCACTTTATAGGTATATAGATGGTGCCACCTGTATATATTTTCCCAAATCCAAATCCCGTTACGCTGCTCCGTCCCAATATTCTGACGGATAACGAACCAAAAATCCAATACAAATGAGCTGGGTAACGCAGTAAATTGCGACGACACTCAACGGACTGGCTCTGCTTTGTCTTTTTCCTCGAGGCCTAGAGGGGGTCGGACGGATTGAATGCCGTCGGTTGCGATGGGAATTAGCGCCGAGAGACGTCGGAGAAATAGCCCCGGAGTCTCGGATATGCAGTCATCTGGGAGGAAGAGGTTAATTGTTAATTTCGCCTTGTTCGTCTCGAACGTTTTAAATTCGTAAAACTTTTTTCGCGCATTAAAATTTTAACGAGGAAGGGTAATGACCTACCTATTTCCCGTTTGAGAGGAAATTTGTGGAACGGCGACAGGCGTTAGGCGTAGAAATGGGAAGCGGCGGATGTGGCGCGCTAAGCGTGAGTGAATGCTGTTTCCTATTGTAGTTTGATTGTATTCTCAATAGTATTGTGCTTTGTACTGGATGTCCCACTAAGCATGGCCATCTGCGATATATGCGACAGTACAATTGCCTGTGAAAGTGACTGCACATAACTTCAGGAAAATACTTTCAAGTTTCAGATTTTGTCGGAAGAGGGAGCAATTGCTACTATCATATACTATGCTATCGAGTAGATTGTGTCACTGGTTATCTTTAAGCACTGTTAGCCGTTGTGAACTGTTAACTGCCTTGGCCAATTAATTGGTCAATATATTTATTTACCTATGACTATAACTATCTCAAGTCTATTATGAATTATTGCGTGAAAATGCACATCAGTACTTGGAGTATGCGTTTAATTAGTTGCATATAATGCATCTTTTTTGCGCATCTTTCCATTACTTGTATTTTCTTTGCATATACTATGATTTCAATTGCATTTCGAATAGCCTATAATTTTTATCTAAATTTCGAAAATCAAACTTTGACAACTATCATCTGACTGATTATAATTTAGTTTTGAGGTTAATCTTATGAATTGTGAAATGTTTTAAATAAAAGACAGTATTTACAGAAATAAAGTTATTGCAAAAAAAACTACGTTACTACGTACTTTTGTATCTCTGCGTTTCACCTTTTGAAATGCGTTTGACAAATGTTCAAGGATTATATTGTTACAATATTTTGTAATACTATAGCAGAGTTCTTCAATAATATGTTGTCGTGTTCTAAAAATCGTGTTCTTCGTGTGTGGAAAAATGAAATAATCTAGAATTACGAGATTTAGACACCTTGGAAGAAAATTCACGAAAAACTGTACAATTACATAAAAATATCTATTCATTCAGTCTGATATCAAGGTGTTAGCCGATCTTAGGGAGAGTCCAATAATACATTCTCCCTTACAGTATAATTATATTAAAGTAAACTATAAATAAGGAAAATAAGCTCAATGGAAGGTAGGTTTATAAATACGATACAAACTAAACATGTTCTTGAGGAGAACAAAGGCCTCAAAAATCTCATTATTGTGTTAAATTGCAGCGCGTGGAGGATGTTCTGCTGTTCTTTCGAGCTTCGTATCATTCATAGAGATCGCATCCGGTTTTGCTGAGAACCAACTCCGAACGCGCGATGAAACCTGAGAGAACCACAGGACATCCTTTACCAAACATCATCTGCAATTTATATGTATCTGTTGTGACGGATGTTTTCGTGGTTACCGTATGTGGAATAATATTCCCGGGTTTCTGACCGCGTGTGCTGTGGGACCGTTTAGACTAGGTCGGCGAGATCTCACTCATCTTCTTCTGGACGATCAACAGCACACGCGGTTAGAAACCCGGAAATAATAGTCCACATATATATATATACATATATATATATATATACATATACATATATATATATATACATATACATATACATATACATATACATATACATATATATGTATATAGGGTTATAAATAAAATACCTTAAGCACAATACATTTATTAGATCTATGAATTAATTTTTCTAAACCATCATAAAAATAATTTTTAATAAAATTGCCCCAAAATGGGCCAAAATTGCCTCCTTTACCTCATTGTCGTCGGAAAACTTTCTTCCACGTAAGTCTTTTTTTGGAATTGGGGAACAAATAAAAATCACTAGGTGCCAGGTCTGGATTGTAAAGTGGATGGACTATTGATTGAAAGCCATGCTTGTGCAGAGCAGCCATTGCAACTTTGCTCTTGTGAACTGGCGCATAGTCTTGCAAGAGCAACATACCCTTGGTCAATTTTCCTCGACGTTTTTTCTTGATGGCCTCCTTTAATTTTTCTAATATCGCTGCGTAATATTCTCCGGTTATGCTCCTACCTTTTTCTTTGTAATCAATCAATAATATCCCCTCACAATCCCAAAAAACAGTAGCCATCAACTTTCCAGCCGATTCTGACACTTTGAATTTCTTTGGCGGTGGTGTCCCCTTTTTATGCCATCGCATGGACTCCTGTTTGGACTCAGGCTCAAAGTGATGAACGCATGTTTCATCTGCGATAACAATCCGCTCCAAAATCTGTGCAAGTTTGTCTCCACACAGCTCCAGAAATTGTTTGGACGCACGGACGCGCTGCTGTTTCTGCAGCGGCGTGAGCATTCTCGGTACCCATCTTGCACTGACTTTTGTCATACCCAGGTGGTCATGCAGGATACGTAAAATGGTGGTATATGATACTCCAGCTAATGCAGATAATTGTTATTTCTTCAAAGGGGTATCTTGCAGTAGAAATTTTTGCACTTTTTCGACGATGTCTGATGTGGTGGCCTCAACTGCCCTGAGCGGGGGTCGTCTTCAATCGACTTCCGACCATGTTTAAAAAGACCATGCCACTTATAAATCATTGATTTACTAGGGCACTGTTCCCCATAAGCGGTTTCCATTTTATTCAATATGGTTTGAGCGTTCTTTCCTTGCTTTGTAAGGAACTTTACCACAGCACGGTGTTCAATTTCCTCCATAGTTTCAGTTTCACTCCATCCCCTCCAACCCCTCCATTCCACGAACTTCTGGACCTCCCCTCGTATATATACAACATACGGGTAAGCCTTTTCTAAAATTCGCAAGTGATCGTGAAGTACGTGGATCCGTCTTTATGTAACATCGTGTATATATATCCCTGCACCACCCAATAGAAATTATGAAGTTGTGTAAATCCGCTATTGATACTATTTTTTAAATGTTCAAAAATTATTTTAGAAAAGCAAAATTAGGGGCAAATTTCAAAGTCCCATTTCACTTCATGAATATGTAGCTCTGTAGCAGTGACAGGTACCGTTGAGCAACATTCGATGTGATCTACAAACTAACGAAGCTTTATTAAAGTCAGAGGTTAACACTTCGGGTACTGAAAAAACTAGATTCTTCCATAATTCCTGCTCAAAGGCTCATAAAGTAGCTACATTATTTACTGATATCGCACTGGATTCAACACGAAATGGTATTTTTTTAGACCTAATTTAATAGAATACCTTCATTAGAAAATAACTGTGCTAAATTCTCGTCAGCAGCCTCTGATGACGATACAAAAGCACGCCATAGGCCCACTTAAGGAACGCGGCAAATCTTAAACATCACCCGAGTATCTCGCAAATAAAGGTCACCGGGTCGTTTCCTCTCCATTGCCAAATCGAATGCGTAAAGTTCTATAACGAACGGACCCGGCTAATTTAATTATTTGCGCGAAATCCTCGTAAGAAACTGCAAATCCTTCGGATTAGATCTGGCCAACTTGCAACGTTCCATTAATCTGATTAAAAGTTGCGCGCGTCCCAAGAGAGACTGTTTCATTTTCGGCTTTCATTCGATTTGGCACGTCTACGTATTAGCGGGTTGTTGTCGTGTGTTGTAGTACATCAAACGCAATCGCAAATTACGGCAGTAATGCACGTCGTGCACGGCACGCAATTTAACTTTTGTTATTACGGGTTTTTATAGGCGACGTGCTTGAGTATACGTAAAATTCCACGTGAGAGAAACTTAAGCGTAGTGGGACCTTTGCACTTGTTTTCGAAGAGTTTACGGCGAAAAGATTGAAGCACAAAATGGAGCAAAACTATATAAGCGTTCCGTTTTTGTAGATGCAATTTTCTCGCTAAGCTTTTCGGAGTTTTCGGTCGTCAAATATTGAAGAAATAACGATGAGTTTTATTTGTTTTGATTTGAAATTTTCTATATGTAGTATACGTACAATATATGAGGGTGACCTGAAATGTTTCCGGAATCGGCACGAGATGGCACACGAAGGTTAAAGTGGATTTGGCAAGGGCAACCTTTTTTCTGGCAACTGTCAAAATTTCAGACGTCTAGTGTCAATAGTTGTTGTTTAAGAGTGCGTTTTGTGTAGCAAGTCAGGCGGTTTCGCAAAAATGGATCAAATCGAATTTTGTGCAGTGATAAAATACCTCTGGATGACTGAGAAAACGACCACCGAAATTCGAAATATTTTGCTAGAGGTTCATAGCGGATGTACTCCATTATTTTCGACCATCAGCTTCTCAGTGAGCAAGCTCAAACCTGGCCGCAGAAGCAGAAGTGAGGAACCACGCAGTGGACTCCCAAAAACCGTTACCAACGATGAAATGGCCGACAAGATTCATGATGTCGTGTTAGTCGATCACCAATTGAAGCTGAAAGAAATAACAGAGACAACATGCATCATCAATTTGTTTGCCATGTGCTACATGAAATTTTCGATATGAAAAAGCTTGGCCAGGATCCCACGCAATCCAATGGATTTCTTCATCTACACCGGATCCAAGTCATCCACATCTTTTCAAAGCATGAAAGATTTTGAATTTCTTTTACTAAATGATGCTCGTAGTATTGAAAAATGGAAAGAACTGTTACAAATTTAGACGTTAAAAGAGCAACTGAATTTGGTATATACCTAGTTCAAACATTTAATAAACGCTACAAAGCACTTCCATTAATGAAACAAGAAATTTTTGTAGTTCCATATGAACTTTTGAACAGAATATTTGGGTTTCTTAATATCTTCAGCAAATTTTGCATCAAATTCAAGAAAAAATAATATTAAAAAAGATATTACATTTTATACAGAGAATATTTACTATAATGGTAACTCAAAACAGTGAAATTTCTATAGGTACACAGAGTTAGACAAACATTTTCAAAAGTCTATTTACTGTTAAATATATCCAAGTATACATATCAGTTAATAAAAGTGCCGAGGGGTAAATTGCTATCTGAGGAGGAAAAAGCAAAAATAAGTTCTTATAAAGAGGAAGGGTATGGTTTCCAAACAGAGACGTAGTTAAGCAAATAGAATGATTCTATCATTTCATCAACAATTTTATAAAGATGGGCAATTCCTACGGCTAAAAATTGCGCTAAGGGGAGTAATCTAAAACTAACTCGAAGGCAGCGGTCATCGATATTTCGGTTAGCCTCTTCTGTGTAATGTAATTTGAATTTGTCAGTAACAAATAGACGTGTATAACAAATTTTATCCGGCAGTAACCGTTTTCGATGGATAAAAGAGGAACTGGTACGTTTCCCTTGGCCATTTCTGGGCTAAAATTATGAAGGGCAGCAGTTCCTAAAATAATAGCCTGGACAATTTCTAGTTTTAAGCGACATCCATATGTTAGTACTGCAAAACAACGTTTCGAAACTCTAAAGCGTCTTTCAATGGTATTTTTTGTTTTGATATGTGCTTCATTATATAGTTGCTCTTCACGAGAGACGGGATTTAAAAGAGGAGTAATTGGGTAATTTTTATTAGGATATTCGCTACCACTTAAAATATTTAAAAAGGAACAAGCATAAAGTCACACTAATATTTTCTCTTAAATATTCAGTTGAATCATGTGTAGATCCAGGCCATCGTGCAACAACATTTGCAATTTTTGGAGTGGCATCACAAACCATTTGAAACAAACACATTCATTGAAAAATAAGATTTCCTCTTTAATCTTTAATTTTAAAAACTTCAACGCACAATTTCTAGATAATCGAAATCGAGGTTTGAAATTGACATCGCCCAAATTCTTTGTCGTGGTTTTGTAGAACGTACACTTGCCTAGGTAAAACATATTCTAGTACATCCAACTCATTGTCTTCTACTATATTATCAACGATTTCATCAACTTCCTGTATTAAATCCATTTTTATTGAAATTGGTTCAATACTTTGATGCAAATAATTTTTGCTTGGCCAATACGTTTGTCTACGAAAATATTTACACGGCGCAAGCGTCCTTCTTTCCCTTTCAAGTTAAGCCGTAGAATATCTGCCGCTTAAGATCGTAGATGTTAAGCGTTACTTTAAGTGACACTTTAGGTATTTTCCTTGCGGTGCGATCCGTCTAAAGATTTAAGTGAAGCTTATCTTTTAAGGGTAACCGGTGCAAACTGAAGTTGCGATGAGCCAAAATTTTGATGGCGATAGTGTAATGGTTTGGCCAACTTTTACTGACAGCAATGTTTTATTTCTATTCTCTTTTGAAGTGATTGTGATAGATTTTAGCAAACAATTGCTGACGCAAGATTGGATATTTTAGCAAGAAAATGCAGCTACCCATAATTACAATACAATGACCTGCTCGCTCGCCTCATCTGAACCCCATCGAAAATCTTTGAGGAATATTGGCAAAAGAAGTGTATGCCAATAATAAACAATACGATAACTTTAAAAAAATAATGAGGTATCTGCGATAATGAGGTGTTAGAATGATATTTCTATTTCAAAATTGACCAAGTTGATAGGTAGTATGAAGATCCGGATGACTCAAGTTTTTTTGAATAGAGGATCTAACACTCGCTACTAAGTGTAGAAAGAATTACACATTTTTTATGTATTTATTTTATTTATTAATTTTGTATTAGTGGGCGAATAGAAATTTCGCTGCTTTGAGTTACCATTATTGTACATATTCTTTGTATAAATACATTTTAAATATTATTTTCTCTTGCGTTTGTATTTCTTTGTATCTTAGCACTAATTTCGATACATAATTTGCCGCACCATAGAAATTTCTCTGAATGTATACAATTTATGCACTATAAAAGTCAATGTTGGGCTTTGTCTTAAAAAAACAAGATACATAATGATTTCCAAAGAAATTCTGGTATATCAAGAAAAATATTAGAGTAACAGGTAATTTGCCGCATTTGATTGAAGAAAAAATTGGAAAAATTATAATTAGTAACACAAATTACTCATTATTCTATGAAATTTAATTATTATAAATATTTATTGGTATTTCATTTGTATACATATAGAGATACTTACATATACATACGCATGTACGTAAGTAAGCTACTTAGGTGCTTTCCGAATATCTATGGTACATCTATTACGGCCATTCAGCGTCTAAATCATACTTAAATTCAACATGTTTTTGCTGGTGAGTTATTCTACAGCAAATGTGAGTAAATCAATTGGAATCTCGCATCCCACATGTACTTTTACAACATCTTAATATTAAATTACAGATAAATGATTTACGTGTTCATATATTCCCGAATAAACCTGAAAGGTTAACACGTTCTGCGCAGAAAAATGTACTCCAGATGTGAATATTCGCACGCTGCTTTTACGCCAGGGTTATCATTATACTTTAATGGATTTTGTAAGGGTAGAATGTACGCCGAATCTGCTTATTTGCTAGCGAATGTCAATACATTTCGCATTTTCCTTGCTTTATTTATCTTCGTTCGCCGAAACTGTATGATGGTGACATCTTACGCAAAAGTATGCCTAAGGCTACACATTGTTTTTAGCTAAGAACATCTATGTATGTATGTATGTATATATATATATATATATATATCTCATGAACATTAGAATATGTTCAAATGTATTTAAATATTCTGTGAATTGTGTCCCCCATTTGTTTTCTCAATTCGCTTAATGAGGTAAAGTAAGCTATTAACCTAGACGTAGTGTCATAATTTACAAATATTCCTATAGACTTTGCAATTGTCGAAATTAAACAAAATTAAAGGATCTCAAACACCACGTCATCCTTAACTAGAATGACTTTATACGCGGGCTGTCTTTTAAGTTTCTCATATTGGGACATAGAGCGCGCCACTGATCAAATCCCAGTACTAAAAATTAACCACCGTCTTTAGTTATCCAAAGCTTCAGTGCGATACATGTAGTGTTATAGCTAGAAGGAAGTGTCAAAGTTGACAAGTTAGTTAAAATATGAAATCAAACCCGAAAAAATCTCGCTTAATAATTTTTTATAATTTACGAACATAATTATCTCAACAAGCGTGCCTGGCCCAGTTCCTCTCTGTGTTACGCAATTAAGCACCATATCAGTCAACAACTTCTCGTTGGTGTAGAGAATTCGATCGTGGACGGATTAGTCTTTACGACACTCCAAGAGTAGGTGCACAAAAACCGGCAGTCACTGAGGAAAACGTCGATGCTGTGGCAAGATCATTAACCAAAATAGTCATATGACATATCGTGAGCTTGAGGTATCGTTGGGGATTTCAAGGACCTCAATTCAAAAAATTTTCAATTTTCAATTTGATGGAGCAGCTATGGTGAATTGGTGTCAAAAAACTCTAGACCACTTTAACC
This sequence comes from Trypoxylus dichotomus, assembly GCA_023509865.1. Classification (NCBI taxonomy): domain Eukaryota; kingdom Metazoa; phylum Arthropoda; class Insecta; order Coleoptera; family Scarabaeidae; genus Trypoxylus; species Trypoxylus dichotomus. Next base: position 85,393,875 of record CM042074.1, on the reverse strand, counting down.
CCGGAAACTCTAAAAACGTCTCCAACATCGCCGGTAGTGACAAATCTCGGGTTTACTCATACGAACCAGAAAATAAACGCCCATCGTCTGTTTGGTTGTTCGAAGGTGAACCAACCCGAGTGACGAATCATCCTCCACCAATACGCAAGACAATTCAACTTTTAATGGAACAAAACGTCAAATTTTTGGACTATCCTCTGTATAGTGTATTTCTTTGTTTTTCCGAAAAATCTTTGACTGAACCTGTAGAATAACTTTCAGAATTGATTCGAGCGTATACAAAAGTACATTAACCTTTGTGAAGAATACGTAAAACAATAAAACAAATAACAAAAAAATAGTAAGACGATATCGCTACAAAACATACGTTGCTTTATATAGGATACAAGCAAATGGTGACCACAATAATTCAGATTTTAGCAGATAAAATAAGCAGGAAAGACAAGCAAAACAAAATGCAACAAATTAACCGTGTTGACAGCAGATAATACGTCGATTATGAATTTTTACCTTGCACATTATGTACTTATGTGCGTTATAATCACACAAAGAAGTAGTTTCCTTTCTTCAGACTTCTCCTTCCCTTCTGTAACCTTCCGCAATTCCGTAAGCCCTGACAGACTAGCTGCTAAGCTAGAATATTACGAAATCAGAGGCGACATATTTGACCTTCTCACTTCCTACCTGTGTGGAAGAAGACAAGTAACGGCGTGGAAAAGCACAAAGCCGCCGGTAATGGAAATTAAATACGGAGTGGAGCTGGGACCGATATTCGGTCCAACTTTATTCAACTTATACATAAATGATTTACCCACCTGCTATTTCGAGTGCCGGGTTATGTTTGTACGCGGACGATACACTCGCTGATCGCCCGTGCAGCCACCTTACAAAGTTTGAAGACAGCATCAGAGAGCGCAGTCAATCAAGTAAGCGCTTGGTGCTCAGCGAATAAGTTAAAAATGAACAAAGAAGAAACACAACACTTACTACTTACTGAAGTTAGTTAACCACCATATTGAAGTTAATGAAATGGTAGGAAATTCAAATGATAAAATTGTAATATAATTCATTCTGTTGATTTGTAAGCAACACATTTGAAAAAAGCGTTTGTAAGGTAAATAATATGACTGTGCTTATATGTTATGAAACGTAAATATATAGGGTAAATACGATGAAGTTGTTTTCTCATATTATTTCCAATATGGCGATTACGCGCAGGGGTACTGGGAAACGTTACAGGAATTTTGGAAATTCTTTATTTTGTGCTATTTACCACGAGCATTTCTGACGCTAACTCTAACGTTAGGTTCTTGGAATTGCAGACAGACTCGAAACTAAAATAGACAGCACACATCGACATGCTTACTTTCAAACTGAGGTCCGCATTATACACGCTAAGAAGAGTGAAAGAAGTAACCACTCATCATGCTACCAGAGTGGTATATTTCGCCACACCCCATTCTCTGTTGAACCACCGTATACTATTCTGGGGATTATCCGTCGAAGCATCGCGAATATTTCGTCCGCAAAATAAAGCAGTTCGATTGCTGTGTAACCTACGATACTTGGAATCTTGTAGAGGCAACTTGAAAAAGAAGGAAATACTTACCTTAATGAGTGTGTATTTACTCACAATCGTACCTTAAGTCTGTAAGAACAGAGATCATTATGGTATCAACGGGCACACTCATAACAATATCACACGAAACCGTGACCAGTTACGAATACCTTACCACAGGCTGCAAAGCACGTAGAGCACACAGTGGGGGCCCAAATTATACAATTCACTAAAGTCAGATATCCAGGAATTGCCCCACAACAAATTCAAAACATAATTGACGCGTCAGATGTTAAAATTGGAATGCTACACACTTATTACAAATACGAATTTACAAATAGCTTTGCGTAACACGGGTGTATTTTGTTTGCCTTATATTATATTGTTATTATTTTTTATTATATACACTTTGTTGATCAGCGTGATATGCATACATATGCATGTGGTTTTATTTATTTATTTAAACTTGTTCTATTATATTGACATTATTTGTGATATTGATTGCAAATATAATTGAATTATTATTATTATTATTATTATTATTATTATTATTATTATTATTATTATTATTATTATTATTATTATTATTATTATTATTATTATTATTATTATTATTATTATTATTATTATTATTATTATTATTATTATTATTATTATTATTATTATTATTATTATTATTATTATTATTAAAATCTAAATAAACATGTGATACCTACACAAACAAAATGGTCGATAATAATCCGATTTACCGTTAGACCCACTGTGTCCTCCATACGAATAAAGCAACATCAGTAAAGGTAATTTTGGTGGATGCGCCGCCTGTAACGAAATTCTTCCGCTTAGAAAAGAATAGAAAAAACAACGACCGGTATCGGATGCTTTGTTCTGGAGAATTACCTACTGCCTCTCGTCGTACTTTCCGAGAGCACGCTAACAAATTAAAATCGCTCAGCAAGGCGACAGTTTCATAGACTACCGGGTAAATTGAATTTTTCCCTTCAGCTTCCTCTCAAAGCCGCAATAAATTCGCCGGAGATATTTCGGCGAAGTGTTCGAAATTATGTATAAATCTCTTTTATCCGCCAGGCACGCCGTCCGACATCCTACGGGCACGAACGCGTAGATAAAACCGAGACGGCCGTGGCGAATATTTTCTGGATTCTTATCCGTCGCCGACGCGGCAATGCGGTAGATATACGCGCAGGATATCATCAATCACTTTGATCTTTGAACGTCGTTAAATTCAAGCACGCAAGATACTGAACTGTACGACATGGGTATTTTACGCTATTAAAAAAATATAGTCGGAATTTGGAGCATATTATGTTATACAGTGACTACTATAAAGTTTGTATCAGCTTGTATTGTTTTTATTTTTTAATATAATTATGCTACTGTGTTGTCCGAATACTAAATAGGGCAAAATCCAATTTAGCGAGTTGTTATTTATTTTGGAGTAGGTTATGTTTGTAAAAATAAGTTAGTTAAATTATTAGTTTGTTTAATTTTTGTTGAGGTATTTTGAAAACAAAAATCAACTGGACTCAAATAAGACTGTTAATCAGTGTTGCTAGATACTTGAAACATATTTCAATTGATGTCATGTATATTTTTCTGTAGATTTTAGAAAGAAAAATCGGTAAATTTAAAATTAGGTTAGGACAAGTTTTAAATAAAGTTAAACTTTTATTTTAAAATTTATATTATTCTTCTAACATTATTTATGTATACATATAATGAAAATATAAATATTAAGTACCTTTTCTATCTATAAGTAATTTTTATAAATAATAATAACAATTACCTCTCCTTGAGTATTGAAGATAGCATCCTCCAAAGCATCTACCTTTGTGCGGAACTGTTGAATACTCTCATTGGGGGTGAGGTAGCAACTAAAGAAAGTCATCGCTTCGTATCTGACCCAGACAAAGCCTTCCTCGGAACCGTGCCCCTCTACTCGAATGTTTCTTGAACTGGATATCCATATAGCCGAGGTGCTCAACGGATCCGAGAACCAAGTGGGCTGATCTCGGTTCCTGTACTGTTCGCTGATTAACACAATATCCGTGTTAGTTTCAAACGCCAGCTGATATAAAAGTTCGTCAGCTAGCCCACTTCTATTCATATTGATCTGAATTACTCTGATCTCATCTGCTGTTCTGCTCCCTTGAAGAACTCTATTCATTAACTTGATGTTTCTTTTCTAGACCACTGGTGTGCTCTGCTCTCGCTTTCTCAAGCGCCTGTCTGAAAACTCCGCATTTGCCTGACCCAGCAACATGGTCGCGTGCATTTTCAGCACTGCACAAAAAGCATCTAGGTTTGTTGGTGCAGTTCTTCTTAAGATGGCCCTTTTCTCCTCATCCCATGCAAACTCCCTCCTTTCCTCTATCTGGTTCAGAGCAGGTTGCCTGCCGGTGTCCACAGCCAAAGCATCTATAGCACCGGGTAACTTCAAGTCTCTTTCGGATTCTGCTATTCACCCATCCTACTTTAATGCGAGCAGTCTTTAGCAACTCAAGAGCATAGTGTTCATTAATTTCAACTAACGCCATTTTCAGCTGTCTGCTATTGGCCTTGGTTAAGATCACCTTCAGGTCAGTTTCGCAATTTGGTAAAGCTTTCCTAATTGCTTCAGTCACTTCTTCTACCGTAGTCAAACAGTCCAGGTCTCTAAAATCTAATTTAAGTTTAGGCTGAAGAGTACTGACCTGCGCCTTTTCCCTCAAAGCCTCTTGAAGCTGGTTTGTAAAGCCTTTACAGTTACTACTACTTCGTCCTAATTCTATCAAAATGGCCCCTTTTTTGGTTTTTCTGACGGCGTTTATATTCACTTCCGTCTCTTCTGGTTTTACCCTCTGCCGAATCTCAGATAATACTTCAGCATAGGTTTTCCCTTGCATTGGTTTTATAAGCAGGGCTGCATGTTTCGGACGGGCTGTTTTGGGATTCAACTTTTTTTTATTACTGTAATTTAGCAGCGTGGCGACCCCGGTGGTGGTGAATATCTGCTGTCCGCTTTCCCTCTCTGCTGCTCTCCTTTTAGCTTCATCCTTCTTACATCAAGCTAAAAGGAGAGCAGCAGAGAGGGATAATAATAATAATAATAACAATAACAACGACAATGACAACAACAAGGACGACGACAACAATGACAACCACAACGACAACGACATCGGCAATGACATCGACATCGACATCGACATCGACATCGACATCGACATCGACATCGACATCGACATCGACATCGACATCGACATCGACATCGACATCGACATCGACATCGACATCGACATCGACATCGACATCGACATCGACATCGACATCGACATCGACATCGACATCGACATCGACATCGACATCGACAACGATAACGACAATGACAACGACAACGACAGCGACAACGACACAACGACAACGACAGCGACAACGACACAACGACAACGACAACTATAGCGGTAACGATAACTATAACGATAGCGGTAACGATAACGATAATGATAAGGATAATAATAATAATTAATCCTTTTACATTCTCCAAGAGCTTTCGCCAATTACAGGGTGCATCGGCCGGCCATGAATTATTATAATCCCTGCGCGTTTCTACGTCTTAAGATATTCGTTCTCAGCACTCTCCATAGAGTGAAGAAAACCACAGACCCCGAGAGTAATAGCCAAACGCGCAAGCCATTGGCATCGGTAATGAATAGTAAATCCACTTCATGACATACAAACAAGGGATATCCTTTTTTAAAAGAGTTGTAGCAGAATGACTTTTTCCCATAATTACGTTTGCCCAAATCGGATTATATTTGTTTTATAGGGAATACTATTATTATTAAATAAGGTAATGATGATTCCCGAAGTGTTCCCTCAAAGTTAAGAGAAGTGCTATTGCTAGATTTTAGTCTGAGATGTATTGGTACATGAATGCCTGATGAAACTAATTGTCATTGTTGAAAATAATTTATTAAAAAGTATTAAAGAGTTTTGTAAACATATTTATGTTCGATAATTTGACTTAACTAAACTTTTTCTTAAAAGTGATTCGAAATCGTAGCACAAACTTATATTAAATCTAGTAAAAAAAGTGAATACGTCTTAGTTTTATAAATATTATTACAAACAATTTTGATTTCGAAGTTCCGAATTCCTAACCTTCTCAGGAATCGATCCTCTTGATTGTCCGTTCTCAGTATATATAAAGGTCATAGATCTTGTTCTCTTCATCCTGGATATATGCAGGATATACTCTAGCTCATCTGGATTATAACATGAAAATTCTAGTATTAATTAGGTTGGCTATTCGTATTTTGCAGTTCGCCCACTGTTTAAAGTTCTGTGATGCTAACACACCATACCTAGCCTTCATATCTTGATGGAAACCGTAATTAACCGGACAAGAAGTACTCGATCGTACTACATTGCGAAAAGCAAGCTAAATTTAGAGACTGGGATTTCAGTCTGTATGAGTGTGAAAAAGAAACTCATTTGTTTATTTTTTCAGTCAATATTTTGTCTATAATTGCAGACTTTATCAGGAGAACAATACACAAAATAAAGATTGGTCTTTGTAACGGTGTATAAAATCATTTATCACACACGTAAACGTTGTCATTGGTGTTATGTTTGCAAATAATATTAATAATAATAATAATTTTCCGGCTAAGAGTATGCCAGTTATACCAACCTTAAATGTGAAAAAACGTCCGTGCTAAAATTAATGAGCGAATAATTATTGAAGGTAAATAATTTTCGTTCGAATACTTTGTATAAGCCTAAAATTTACAATTGAGCGTGTGTTTATGCCTGTGTGTATATATAAACAATATTTATTCCGACTTTACGGCGGTTTGTGTACGATTAGACTAAAAATATATGATTGACGTAGTAATGTGTATAACATCAATCAAATACTCGCTGATCTGGCACCAATAAAGTTAGTTTTATGAAGATGGTTTGTATATGCGATAGTTGAAAAGGAAAGTTATCATTTTCAAGTCGATTTCATTACAGCGCGATCGTTGAAATATGTATTTTTCTATATTCCCTCTTATATTACATATAATGTAATCCTTAATTGACGTAAAGTATATACAATTTCATACCGTTTAGTAGTAGGATCCTTTAAAATATCTTGCAAGTACGTCAGCGCTAAGATTTAAATTGCAAATGTGAATACCGTACCGTAGGGAATTAAAAGAATAAAATAAAGATGCAAGGACAAGATAATGGGGGGAAAGGACTGGATAAGAAGAAAAATACTTCACTTCAAAAGAGATAAACGGAAATTAAATCTACCCAAGCGACAATTAGCTAAGACGATTGCAGGAATTAGAGAATTTACATCTCACAATCAGCACAAGAAATGCATAAATCGTGAAAGAAGAAGAGGGAGGAAAGAAACTCAAGAAGATGAAGAAAACCAAACGAACTGAATTATTATACAAGATTCCCGACCAAGAATTACAACCATTTGTATTGATATTCTCAGATTCGAATTAAATAGTTTTCCACTTATATGCAAGTTATCTTACCTCAGCGGTTCTCAATCTTTTTAGCTCCGCGACCCTCCAAATAGTAAATATAAACAAAATTAATATTTCGCGACTCAACTCCTATAATTTTATAGCGATGGGTGTAAACATGCATGTATGACGCGCACATACATACACGAGCAGTTTACAAGTTCGAACCTGTGTACGTGCTCTTTGTGATTCGGTTTCCTTCTATAATATTCGATGCAAGAGCATGTTTGAACATGCATATGGATGCGTTTGAACAACGGTATAAAAGAGGCGCTTACGATTGCACAACTTCAATTAAGTTTCGAATGCGAAGCGTGCGTCTAAAGCTTCTAATTTAGTGTGCGGTCTACCGTTAACTGAATTGTTTTTGTTTTTATTTCTTATTGTGAAATGGATAAATTTGTGAGAGACGAAATGAATCATCTACATCCAATGAGAGTTATTTAAATTATGGCTTCACCTCATTAGATAGAAAGCCACAGTGGCTTGTTTGCTATTAAATTCTCTACGATGAAAGTATGGAGCCATCAAAATTAGTTCAACACTTTCAAACAAAACATCCAGCTCATAAAACATTACGAAAGAAAATTGTGTACCCTGACAAAAATTATTCGAAGCATCTTATCTGGCAGCGTTAAAAATAACTAAGATCTTCAAATCTTATGCAATCACCGAAAATCTCACATTGTTTGCTGCAGTTGATAAGGTCAGTGTTTTAGTTGATGTGAAAGAAGCGAAAAAAATCCGCTTTTTTACAATACAATACCACACGGCTACAGATATTCACGATCAGATAATTCAGCAAGTGAGTTCAAGCGAATTTTTTAGTGTTCAATTTGATACAAATTTGATCAACATTTGACAAATTTGATCAACAGATGTAGCAAACATGTCTTAGATCTTATGTTTTGTGGGGTGCAAATGAAAAGGGGCACATCAATCAAATTTCTTGGAACATATTTTCATATGTATTTTTGTTTTGCAAAACAGTTCTGGGTCATCAAATAAAGAACAATATAACACGCTAACATCAATAACCATTCCAAGAGAATTTGGAAACAACATCTGCAGCGTATGATGTAATTAACCTGGTAACGAGAAAATTGGAAAATCAAAGTAGGCATGAAAAGTGCATTAGACACAGTATTAAAAACAAAACTAATTAAACTATAAGCTTTAGGCATAAAAGTAACAGAATTAAATCTACTAGAAACTTACCTACTAACAAAAATGCACAACGAAGAAAGCGATTCGTTGTATACAGAATATGGCTTACCGCAAGGAGGAAATTAATCTTCAATCTTATAGGTTATATATGCGACGAAAAATTTGAACAAACAGAAAGCCTGTGCTCGTTTTGGTTCTCATGCTTCAACTGACCTAACCGGTGTCAGCCGGCTACCCATGGCCACTCTATCAAGTTGTTCATAGAAGTCGTTATTCCATTCAAAATCGGTTGTGGTTACCACGCGTTCGAAGAGCTTAGTAAGTTCCCGAGGAAAGATGTGTAGTTGTTCAAGGACGCTCTTGATGGGCGCCATTCTGAACAGTGAAACTACGTCAAAACTGACTAATAGGTCGACAGACATGTTTAAGCGTATGTGTCTTAATTTTGTCGATGAAGTGGGCAGAATCTTTTGTATGTGAAGTCGTGGTTCCAACGTAGGGCTGAAAGCGGTTTGTCAGATATTTGGCAATCGGATAGGTTGCGGACCCTATAGCGCTCGCTATTGGGCGTAAGGGGACATCTGGTTTGTGTATTTTAGGGAGGCCGTACAACCTCGGTGGGAGAACTTCGGACTTGATGAGGCCGGTTTATTCGTGTGCCGGCATCTGTGAGTTCCTGATTAGTTGGCTGGTTATCCGGAGTATTTGTCCAGTGGGATCTCGGGGGAGCTTCTTGTAGTTTTCTGGATCAAGCAGATTCCGGATTTTCTGGGTGTAACCTCCGTAGTTTAATACAGTGGTGGCATTTCCTTTGTCTGCTGAGCGTACGACGATGTTTTTGTCCGCATTTGGGCTGTTGATGGCCGTTCTCTTCTTGTTTGTGAAGTTGCTCTTGGGCGCTTCAACGTGTTGTAAAATTCTCGAGGTTTCGAGATGCTTACCGCAGCTGTAAACGAAACGTTCAGAAGAAATCCCAACCGACCACGTCTAAAGGAGGGTCCGAAAAGTATTCCCTACCTACGCGGGCCACCTGTGGAACATTTCATAAGAGGGATGGACTAACATGCCAAATATGGTCCTTGAAAAACTAGTGGAACGGATGCCCCGGATTGTGAAACTGCTTGCGTGTCCGAACTAATATCGACGGTAGTTTCTTGACGTTACTCTAACACTATACCCATATAATTATCAATACCCCTATCATATATAAACATCAAATATGTCTAAATGACTGCATTAATACAAAGAAAGTTGAATTAAGTAAGTTTTTTTCTACCACGTAACTTAAAGTAACGCATTTTCTTTTAGATATGTGAAAGGCCTCCTCTCTTTATAAATTTTATTTCGGCAACTGCACCTATTATGTCCTACATTTTTTCCTCTTAGCATCAGAAAAAAAAATTAACCCAAGAAAATACCTCCTTAATCTCTAGAACCTTTTTTTACCCCTCTATTTACGACGTTCGGACGCTAAGTTGCTTCCGAAACGCTCCCGTCGGCGCTGACCATTATAAAAGCAAATGACTCGCGCTCGGCCTTCTTGACGCTTAGAGCCATTTTTAACGAGTCCATTAAAACGGAACCGAAACCTTCCGGCATTAAAAAAGGTCGGTCTCCGCGCGCTATATTTCTCCCCCCACATCATCATCGTCGTCGCCGTCATGATCGCCGACGTTATAGCTGCCTTTTCTTTATTTTCGCAGGGGCGAATCCCACCCTACGCGACAACGGCCGCGGTCTCCGAGCGGACCAGTGGGCCAGATTCTGCGGCCGCTACGTTTGCGCCGATGTCATCGAGAAGCTGGCGCGACAGCGGCTGCTGGAGCGATCCGCGTCTTACGGCAACTGGGCCGGCGAAATCGAGATGGGATCGAGAATCCTCATGGGAAAAGTCGTTCCCGTACCGAATATCCCACAGCAGACGTCGCACGGTGAGTATATATTGTCGGAAAGAGGGATGATTGTCGAGTGGATTTTGCGTGATGGGTCTCCACGGCTCCGTTCGGAAAAAGGACGTCGCGTAGATTTAAATGTATAGCAGATTTAACGCTAGAGCAATGGTGATGGTGTTGCGATTTGGGAAACAAAATCGCTGTTGGTGAGGTTTAAAGACTTTGAGGTGATTTTTAGTTCGTTGAATTCAAATATATTGCCGAAAAATATTGAAGCTGACGGAAAGTCACAGTGTCATTGAACTTTACCTGCATTTATTCCTTTTTTCCAAATGCGTGAAAGCAAATCCGTTTTTGCGTATATACTGTGTCTCAGATTGAATGGGACTGCAGAGATAACTTTCTTACTATTGAAGATACAGATTTAGTTAAATGAACAATGTTTTGCAGTTTTGTATGCTGATTTGAAGTCTGTAAAAAAAGTTAACCCGTTCGAAGTTATTTAAAAAAGAAAACTAAAACTCGTCATATCTTCGTAAGTATAACAGGTACGAAAAAAAAGTTTCATATGAAAATCATCAATGCGACCAATCTAAAATTGATGTCGAGCAAAAATTCAAGATGGCTGCTTTTGAGGTACTTGTACTGTTTAAGCTAAATAGGCACCATATTGGATATTTAGGTTACTTAATGGTAGTTCTTGTTCTTTTTGCAATGATGTGAATTAACGTATGATTGAATAAAAATTACCAGTAAAATTAATAGTGTTTACATTCCGATCAAGTAGGCTTACATGGGTCCAAACAAAATTAGGTGAAATTTATTCTAGGAAATTTTTGTTTCTAATTCCTATATATACCTAATGACATTTTAATTGAGTATTAACTGTTAAGTGCTTGCAATGCAAAAAAACATCGTCGCATCACTTTCTATATACTTAATTAAGTAGGTACGTAGCTATATAATGAAAAACAATAAAAAATATAACGATTGCGATATATGCGTATATTTCAATTCTCAAACAAAACGCCAAAGTGCTAAAATCGGGAAAATTGCGTTCCCAGAAGTTACGAGAGAAGAGAATTTGTTTTTACGAATCTAAAGATGTTCTACATTGGGAATTTATTCCAGTGGGTCAGAATGCTACTGGCGAATATTATGTGGAGGTTATGGAGCACTTGTGAAAGAGAATCGTATGAGTGAGGCCCGAATACCGAGCGTCGAGAAATTGGTTTTTGTTGCATGATAATGCACCACCTCACATGACGGTCACTGTTGGTGAATTTTTGGCGACAAAACAAGTTTGTGTGTCACAACACCGTCGGTATACGCCAGACTTATCATTAGTCTCGGCAAAGAGGCAAGCTTCAATGCCGTGCGGAAGGGGTGAAGCGCGCCGCACGGAGAATCGAGTATCTGTATCAAAGCACGCTGCTTCAGTATTATTCGACTAGTTATTGTGAGTGCTTGTTAGTATACGTATACTTAGATAATGTCGCATTTTGGTACGTTTCGGAAACTCAACTAGAAAACGTAATAGCGAGTACGCCGGATTTAAAATGCGAAGACGATAGAATTAAATGTGTAAAGTGCGACAACTATTTGGCGTGTACCAGCAGGTGAAAGTGTGTGTTTAGTTTTCTATTAGATTTTGAAATGTATACAATTCCCGCTAGTGGAAAATATAAGTGGGGGTTATGTTTCCTCAGCATGAAGTCTTTCCTCATTACAAGAGCAGTAGTAATCAAGATAGCAGAATAAACGTATCGAAAGCAACGTGTTGGTCTTATTATAGTTCTATATCTATATCATAACACATGGGCTGAAAAGTCCCGGGCCTAACACATAGATGACGCTAGTTTTATTGCAGTTACCTTTCTCTCAGTTAGTACTAACCTTCAAAAGACAGCTGTTAAAATTTCGTGATATTCTATTCATTAGTTTGTGAGTTATTGTACTAAGAGTCACGCTACTATTGTTATTTTCAAAATAATGGATCAAAAACAATTTCGTGTTTTAATTTTACACTGCTTCTTGATGGGAAAAAATACCGGTCAAGCGAAGCAATGGCTTCAAAAGTGTTATGGGGACTCCGCTCCATCAGAAACTACAATAAAACGGTTTGCCGACTTCAAACGTGGTCGTAGAGACACCGATGATGCAGAACGCAGTGGACGTCCAAATGAAGCGGTAACACCACAAGACATCAAAAAAATCCACAAAATCGTTTTACATGATCGAAAAGTGAAGTTGCGTGAGTTAGCTGACATCGTAAAGATATCAAAAGAACGTATTGGCTTTATATTGCATGGGCATTTGACTATGAGAAAGCTCTGTTCAAAGTGGGTGCCGCGTTTGCTCACTGTTCTGAGCAGTGTTTGGCCATGTTTAAACATAACAAACCGGAATTTTTGCGTCCATATGTGACAATGGAGGAAACATGGATCCATCACTTCACTCCGGAATCAAAACGATCGTCATCTGCGTGGACAGCAACTGGTGAACCTCGTCCAAAGCGCCCGAAAGCACAATAATCGACTGGAAAGGTTATGGCCTCGGTATTTTGGGATGTGCGTGGTGTAATATTCATCGACTATCTTGAGGAAGGAAATACCATCAACAGTGAATATTATATAGCATTATTGGAGCGTTTGAAGGCCGAAATTGCAAAGAAACGACCGCGTATGGCAAAGAAAAAAATGTTGTTTCATCAAGACAACGCACCCTGTCACAAATCAATCAAAACAATGGCAAAACTACATGAATTGAACTTCGAATTGCTCCCACATCCACCGTATTCGCCAGATTTGGCTCCCAGCAACTACTGGCTGTTCGCAGACTTCAAAAAAATGCTCGCCGGTAAGAAATTTCGCACGAATGAAGAGGTTACCACTGAAACTGAGGCCTATTTTGAGGCAAAAGATAAATCGTTCTACAAAAGCGGTATTGAAATGTTAGAGCGGCGCTGGAATGATTGCGTTGCTCTTGATGGAGATTACGTTGATGAATAAAGCTAATTTTGAACCAAAAAAAACGTGTTTTCTTTGTTAGGCCCGGGACTTTTCAGCCCATGTGTTATAATCGTATCATAATACGTGGAATAGTTTACATCAGTAAACTCGCTAAGAGAAAGTAACGCAAAACAGAGTGAATGCCATCTAAGAAGTATAAAACACTGTTCTACAATGCGTGGTCAACGATACAGCGAACAATTAATATTTGATATAGGTGTATTCTATGCAATGTTCACTTTACTAGACCAACAAGCATTTGTCTCCTTCTGTAGCAGGTATCCGGATTATACATTACCAAGTCGGATATTGTTAAGACTATGCCATCTGCTCGTGACAATGTTGAAAGACGAATTAGAGCAGAATCGGAAGATAAAGAATTGTGGTTATGTCTGTACGAAATAACCAACCGACAAAAGCATTCTGTCGTGTACACTGGAAGAGTTTGAAGCGTCATCCCCTATCTTACTTGTTTCTAAGAGAGTTGCACTGGTGATGAAATTTTAAAAGTGGTGTTGCGGACATTAAACATATTTCAAGTTTCATCAACTCAACCTTCAATGTTTGTGAGTGACAGTACCGCTAACATGCCGTTCCTTAAACCGATCTCTTAAGGAAGAGTGTGGAAAACTGTTACATGTAACATGTAAAATCCATGCTTTGAACCTTGTGGCGTAATTGATGCCTAAATGTTATCCACCAGTAAATGCTTTAAGAGCTCATACGAAGCCAGTATTTCTTAAGTCCCCAAAACGTACAAAAGTGAACTGTATCCCAAAGTGTCTGAACCACCACACCCGATTACTACGTTTTTGGATACATGGTTAAAGGCTGCGTTTTACTACTGCAAACATTTTGATGATGTAAAGAAGGTACTTTTACAATTCGATCCGAGACACGCCAAAGCTATTAAGAAAATCCGAAAAATGTTTGAAGATCGTCAGATAAAATGTGATTTAGAAAGTATTCGCAATGTTGGACAAGAAGTCCTGATGAGGATGTGTGAGGCGATTCCGAGAAATGACTTAAAGGAATCTATTCTGTCATTGATTGAACGTGCCCAGAGCAATATAGACGCAGAAAGGACGTCTTTTGAATAAAAATAAATAATTTTGGCGAAATAACTAGTTGTTTCTTTTTTATTTAAGGAGTTCCATTATTTGTCCAATATACTGCGTATATAACATATGTATATGTGTAATAATGGTGTAAGGTTACGTTTATTGAGAACGGAAATTATATTAAGCATCCTCCGCGAAGTTTTTATAACATTTTCAAAACATTTGGGCGCAGCCATTATCCGTTTCCTTACCCCAAAAGGACATTCCGGTAAATTATTTTACCAAGCGAAACCAATAAGGAAGAAACACACCGTTACAATTTTTTATCGTTACGATAACATATTCCACTTTGTATACTTACCGCTTTCGTCTAGCGGCAGCGTCTAAACTCAAAACGCCAACAAACGAGCATCGCCATTCGATCGGCTCGCGTATACCCGTAAAGTAGTGCGATGATTACGGTTTCCTTTCCGAATTTCGCGCGCCGTAAACAAGCTTTAATAGTGTCTTTTTACGAGGTCGCTCGCCGATAAAAACGAATTAGACGCACGTCCCGTAATCCTTACTCGCGAAGCATAGGGAATTCGAAACAGTTGTGGTAGTAAATTTTATGCGAACGTATCGTTTCGTATAATATTTCCATCATGTTTATAGGCCTATTACGCGCCGGGCTTATTGGAAATTTACAGACCGCGATCCTCGTTAAATCTGAGCGATAGGAGCGTTTTTTCCCCTCTAACGATATTTTATGACTGACAGGGAGAATCCGTGGTCTAACGTACCTGCAGTTAAATGTAAATAGGTGAGAGATTTATAAAGAAGAATTCGTAAGTGGTGGCGCCTAACGACGAGAGCTAGAAGAAACGAGTGAAACATAACTGTTTGATATACCTTTAACTTGATCGTTTTAGCAGAGAAAAATATTCCAGTACTCTCAGACTCGCCCTTGGGTCTAGACACCACTGCATGTGATTATTTCCTTTTTCCAACGCTTAAGCGGAAATTAAAGGATTTCCAACATATAACAATAAACAACATTCAAACACACTGTGTGCATTTCGAAGGAGCATGCTTCCAAGAGGACAGCATTAATTTGTAGAGCACTTTAAAACGCGCGCAAAATAAAATAGTTTTAGTGACTGTACACTTACAACATTTCGTATAAAGGATAGTGCCGTATTACAATGTCCACTACATGTTAAGTGTTCATCTACCATTATCCATTATTATGGTGGACAGCAGAAGTACAACTCTAAGTTAAAGATAAGAAAAATAAATGGAACAGATACATACGTAGCAGAAAAGAGGAGAATTATAAGATGTACAAAATGGCAAGGAAAGAAGCCAAAGAGAGTATCAAGAGCGCCAAACAAAGTTCTTGGATAGAGTTTGGACTAAAACTGAGAAACAACTATAGAGAAAACGAAAAATTATTCTACGGAACAATAAAACAATTGAGACAGAAGAAGACACCAAGATTGAAAAGTACAAAAGATAATAAAGGAAATATACTAACTGAGGAAAAGGAGATAATAGAAAGATTGAAATTGTACTTCCAAAAACAACAATAAAACAAGATAGATATATATAAGGAAAAGACGAAACATCAAAAAGCGATGAAGAACGTGTTATAGCAATAAGCGACGAAGTCAGAGAAGCAGTTAGCAAACTAAAAGTAGGAAAAGCGGTCGGGTAGAATTGAAACACGTGTGAAATGATAAGGTAACAAAGGTAACAAAGAATTACTTGGCCTCTTAATCAACATCATACCAAAGGAATGGAACATGGGAATAAGCATGCCCATATACAAAAAAGGAGACACAACAGAGTGCTCAAGTTTTATAGGAATAACGCTAACAAGCATCCCAGGAAAAGTATTAACAAAAATATTAAAAGAAATAGTGCGAGAGATATTGGAAACAATCTTCGAAGATGGATTTTGAAGAGGAAGAAGCACCCAAGACTTAGTATTTGTAATCAGACAACTAGGAGAAAAACTAACAGTAAAAGGAAAGGAAATACATATATGTTTTATAGATCTCGTAAAAGCTCTTGATAGGGTAAGAAGAGAAGATGTATGGCAGAGTCTGGAAAGAAGGGGGCTAGAGGGATAGAGATGATTAGGTCACTGTATAAAAATAACAAGAATAAAGTCAAAACCTCCAACGCAGAAATTGTTGAATTCGTTAAACAAATTGGACTAAAGCAAGAATACGTATTAAGTGCCTTTTGATTCTCTATACTAATAAACGACACTGTTACAAAAACACTTTTTGTTTGACTGTTACAGAAGCCAAACAAAAAGGAAAAATATGAAAGTAAAAAAAAACTGTAAAATGAATGCAATTAATTCATAAGAGCCAATGTCTGCAGATGATATGGTATTGATAACAGATTCGGGAAAGATATTACAGCAAAACCTAAACATACACCATGAAGAATTAAAAAGATAACCAAGGAGATAAACGCGCTGAAAACAAAGACAATGATAACAACTGTAGAAGAAAGAAAAAAGTAACATCCGAATCGAAGGTACAACCTTGGAACAAGTTAAAAGATGCAATTACTTAGTAACAATCATTGAAGACAACGGTAGAATAGAGAAATAAGAGAATAGGGAAATCCGCAAAAACATATAATACACTGAGAAATACAATTTTAAATAAAAAGGAAATACCAAAACAAATTAAGATGGTAGAGTAGAAAATAGTGGTCAGACCAACAGTAACATATGGCAGCGAGTCATGGACAACCACGAATAGAATCAGAAACAAAATCACAGCTATGGAAATGAGATTCTTAAGAAGAATAGAAGGAGTAAGAAGGATTGACAAATTCAGAAACACGACAATCACTAGTAGTTAAAGTAATCAAAGATCAAAAGAATTAGTATCTGCAACAATACAACTCGTATCATCTACATATTGGGAGAGTAAACAAGGTATTATTGATAGGTGGAGATCGTTATTAAAAATTAAACGACGTACTAGTGCTAAAGGAACGCCGCAGCATATTTCCATCGTTCCGGAGAGAAATGTTCGTACTGTATTACCCACATCCGTTACTATAGCAGCAACTTCAGCGTTTCCACCATTCAGATACGACATGAAAAGATCGTTGAAAACTCCGCATACTCCTAGATCTTACAATTTGCCGACCAACATGAAAAAATCGGAATCCCTGTCAATAACACTTTCAAATTTTCGTATTACACTTTTACTTTTTTCGCCTTCCCCCATGTATAGGTGTGAGTGAACATCATCCACAAACAACATCGAATCATTTTGTAATTTTTGAATTCCCTCCGCCAGCCCATAGTAGTTCTTGCGAATATTTTCTAAATCACATTTTATCTGATTATATTGAAACATTTTCTAGCTTTTCTTGATAGCTTTGACGTATCGCGGATCGAATTGTAAAACTGCCTTCTTTAGTTCATCAAAATATTCGCAGTAGTAAAACGCAGCTTTTAACCATGTTCCCCAACGCGTAGTAATCGGCTGTGGTGGTTCAGGCACTTTAGGACACAGTTCGGGAAATCTTTTTATACGTTTTGGGGACTTTAGAAATACTGCCTTCGTATGAGCTATTAAAGCATTTAAAGGATTTAAAGGATTTATAGTTTATTCGAAATGTACCGTTTCCGAAACTTACCTAAATACGACATTTTCTAAGTATGTGTGTACTCACAACGACCAGTCGAATAATACTGAACAAGCGTGTTTTAACACGGATACTCGATTCTCCGTGCCGCGCGCTTCACCGCTCCACGTTGTTCTCCGCACGGCACTGAAACTTGCCCCTCTTTGCCGAGACTAATAGTATCCCGTATTAATCTGTAATTTCCTTTGCAAGAGTTATTTCGATCAAATTTCTGCAATATTGAATATTACTGAATCTTTCCTACAACAAAAAGGCAACAAGATTATATAAAACTTGTTCAAACATGTTGGAGTGCAATGATGTTTTCCCAGATACTTCTTCACAGATATTGAGCAGTAACGCAATATTGGGCGTTTTGATTATAACACTCTCCGCAGATTCTGAAATATCTGAAAGTAATCAGACCGAATAAGAGATACTGACGCTCCTAACGGCACCTTGTCAAATTACCTCCTAACGAAAATTGCATTGCATCTCTCACGTTTTGCCAATTTCTTTGTAAACTACCATTTCATAAAAGGCTTATTTTTACATCATGGCTACGGCATAAACACTTTTGTATTGTTCATTTGCCATAGATTGCGAGTATTTTCACTATGGTTTTATGTTTGTAAAAGAAATTACTACTTAACGTGTCGTAAACTTCAAGACACTTTCGAACGCAGAACTTCAATAATTCATATCATGAATACGTCCATAAATTCCATTCCATAAACTAAGTACTCTCAATTTACTTAATCGTCTGAAATTCATTACATTTCATTATCTTCAGCACGCCGTAGATGTTATTAGATGATATCACCGCCCGCTTTTTATAATGTGCCATTTTAAAAACGCTAAAGTTCTGCGGGTTAATGTTGAGTAAACAGATAAATGGAGGAAGCTAAAATATTTACTCAACGACCCGTCGTAATTCCGAAAAGTTTAAACGTAATAACGTTAGTGAAGGGTATTTTACCTACATATTTCCAATCTGCGAGTGAAAAGTTTGTTTGTTCGTGGCGCGGGTATGGTGAAGGATAAATGCGATAAAAGAAAAGGAAATAAGTTCTTTATTAAATTTGAAGTGAAGCGAAAACTTGAAAAATGTGATTTGTGAAATATTCCAATACTTAGAGGGAATAATTTTCTATCGGAGCTACTTTGAAACGCCCAGTTTCTTTGAATGCTCGCAGATATTATTCGTTGATTAGCATACTTCCTTGCATTTTAAAATTGAAATTTAAAAATACACTTCTTGCTTATCAAGAAAAGTATATTTTCTTCTCTCCATATTTCCACCTTTAATTTATCCATTGGCGTAGTCAATTTTTTGTCTGACAATATAACAACCAAGCTGTAATATGGAGGATGTCTTTCAAGCTTTACATATTGCAATAAAGAGGGCGTCACTAATCAAATGTCATTAGCACAAATTTGCCTCCATATTTAGTTAATCTAAACCAACCCCGAATGACGAATCATTCTCCATCAAGACAATGCCTGTTCGCACACAACATGCAAGACACTCGAATTTTTAACACAACACAACGTCCTATTGTTAGACTATCGGAGTTAATCCTCCGTACTGTCCGGGCGTAAGTTCCAACGATTTCCTTACCTTTCCGAAAATCAAGAATGGACTGTGAGGTCAAAGGTTCCAGTCGTCAAAAGGAGCAATCGATGCCTTCAAAAACGCAATTTTTATTGTGCCAACAAACACGCGAAAAAATTTCTTCCAGAGTTAGTTCGAGCGCATGCAAACGTGCAATAATTTTCGTGGAGAATACTTCGAAAAACAATAAAATTTTTAAAAGCTACCTAGCTCTATGTACAAAACTTAAAAGACGATGCTTGTAGGATATTTTTCTTCTTATTCTTTTTTTCGCAAGTTAATACAGACTGCGTACCGCTGCTGTAAGAAGACTGATCAATTTCTCTCAACGCGACAGGATAAGATTTGTGTGGTTATCGAGATTCTTGAAAAGTCTATTGACCTTTTCACAGCTCATGTAAAGCTGCGTATTATTTCTAAGATTAGTAAGCTGAGCATTGAGAAGTTATCCACATACGACTAAACTATCTGCATAAGACCTGTACTGCACCGTCAACCCAGAACACGTTTACGTCTGTGGTTCAAATTTCTGGAACTTTTGAACACTACCTCGTAGATATGGTATTGTTGTCATGCTAATATGTCTCGTTAGCAACTAGAGGATTAATTGTGTAACGTATAGAACAGCTCTCCTTGTTAAGAACTCGATATACCGCTATGCTGTTCCCGGTTCTCTACGGCAACTCGATTAAGCATGCAAAGTAGGCATCTATTTACCTCTAATCTTTCCGGTCGTTACAAGACGGAAATATCCGAGGATCTAGTAAACGGTTTAAGGTGGTAATTTCAAGTTGAGTTATTAATGTGGCTTCTGTTTTGTTTCCTGAATAATTGAATATGGTAATCAACCATAGTGGAGTCGTGAATTTTGCATAAATAATATATTTATGTTTCTACTTTTAGTAATTCATATAATATTAGATTTCATAGCATAAATGTTTGCTAAAAACTGTAATTTTTATAGAATGAATTTGTTTTAAAGATGAATGAATCATTTACAAGCGAAAGCTTTTATGGTGAAATCTGAATTTTCGAGGTTACAATGAATAAAATAGCAAAAATATATTGATTATAGTTTGGATGGTCTAAAGTTTCAACAATAACTCTAGTGTTGTCTTTAGGATGCTTAGAAGATGTGCTTTCTTTTTTCCTCTTTTTCTGTCTCTCTTTCCTTCTCTTACTCTTTTCAGCTTTTCTTTCTTTTTCGCCCCCTCCCCTTCATTTTTCTTCTCTTTATCTCTTCTTCTTTGTATTTCTTTCTCCTCTTACTCTTATTTCATGTCTGTATATCTCATCATGACACGGTCCAATTCCGGAAGTAGTATACATGGATTGCACGAGAGAAGGATGGGAAACTGTACCCGCTTCTTTTCGCTGTGTCTGACTTTTGCAGACAAGTGGTTCATTTTTTTGGCATTAGTTAGCGCCAAGAATAATCACTTGAACTGTAGGGTTAGATATCGTGATAGTAGCAGAGAGGGAATTGCAATGTCTCGAGCAAAAAACCTCGCTCGAAACCACGCTGATGACGCCGGGTAGGCAGAAACATGTCCATGTGCTAGAGTTTTTTGTCTCTTCACACTGTTTTTCTCGTGAATAATTTCACCAATACCAATGGGAAAAGCTGTATTTAGCAGCGTTTTTATCTTTGGTGGTATTTTCTAGGCATTTCTAGATATGTTTTTATTATAGTTCTACTTAAAATGAAATCTCTTAAAAATACTCAAACCTGAAATCCACGCTTTGCTGCGGTTTGTTAACTGGTACTACTGGTAATATATGTTTACAATTTCAAATACCTTAATTTGTTCACCTATTTATAAGTACTTAGCCTTTAGTAAATACCTTTCTGGAATCTGTAACAGTAAAAGCAGCATCAAAGCGTGAAATCGTATTTTCATAGGCAATACAATACACGGCATAGCAATGTAAGTATTGCATTTCCACTTGGATGCAAACATCTGAATATCATTGCACAAGATTTATGAGTCCATAAAATTGCCATCGTGTGTATTAATTTAATATTCATATACTACGAAAGATACAGGTTGTATATATAGCACTCGACAATCTTATTAACCCAGTTCCATCATCAGCGCAATTTGAACATCCTTCATCGCGACACTACACGCAAACGATATCCACTCGCAATCCTAATCGCAGCGATGCCGGTAAACCGTAAATATTCATTACTCAAAACCACATCTCGTATGACATTTGCAGGCATAAAATCGAAATTGAGAAAAGTGTTCCGAACGTCTTCCGGTCCGAGCCACAACAACGACAACATCTCGAGCGCCCGGCTGGTCACGCAGCTGACGTCGGCGGCGCTATGCGCCAGCACGCCCGCCCTACCTTCGGCGCCGAACGTACCGCCGATCGTCAAGAGCCTGATCCGACCGTTGACGGTACCCCGCCTTCAGATAACCCTCGTCAACAACAACAATAACGAGAACGCCAACTCCAATCTGACGAACGGCCTGTCGAAATCGCAGACCAACATTAACGAAGTGGAAACCACGGTGCCGGTCATCAAACCGGCGCGGGCGAAGAAAAAGAAATAGCACCAGCGCAATCTCTGCAAATGGTAGAGAGGACGTCGTCACATGCCCAACCTACAAATCGTACGCGGCAACTTTATAGACTGTCTAATTAACAATAAGGTTTTAAATTATCGTAATGATATATACATATATACAGTGAGAGCGAAAAATATGAAATCACGATAGAATCTTTGCAATGTTTTCACCAACTTTAGGAGAAAGTTACATTATGCTTTTGTATAATTAAAACACAAAAATTTCAATTATTTTTTAATTCAACTTTAAATAAAATGTACGCATTAATCTGAAAAACATAATAATGATTCACAGTGAAAATGATGCAGTGGTATATAATTTGGTAAGAAGCTGAAAATGTTAGGTAAAATAATTATTTGGGAAAAGTAAATTAAATATATTTGTCGGCGCTTATATTCACAATTACTTGTAATGTGCGCATTTGATATATAAAGATATAACGCATACGCAGTAGACAAATTGTAAGCAAGGACATAGAATAACGAACAACGTTGATCAATGTGTGCAATGTAATAGCTATTCACTAGTCATCTAGGGACTTTCCCTTTTCGTATAAAAAATGCGTACTTGTTTACATCATTTTCACTGTGAATATGTAACCGGTGTAATGTTATTAGATTAGAATTCGTAATATCTGTTCGAATTAATTTTATTTTATTTTGGTAATGTATTTCAAGAATAGTAGATGTAATATATTTAATTTATTTTTCCTAATATTTTCAGCTTACCAAATTATATACCACTGGATCATTGTTACTGTGAGTCACTGTGTATACCTTTTCTTCCACAGCAAAGGTAAAAAACAAACTGTGATTTAAATACTCAGCATTTCGTCTGAATACCTTCAAATTTCTGCAGGAGAACGGCTAAATTTCAATACAAAAGGGTGTCATATCATACAGCAATATTCTGATGGCATTCTCCTATATATCAGACAATTTGGAATTGAGTTGTTGAGATTCTGGTCTATGCGTACTTCTGTGACCAAAGTCATGTATTTATAACGTCATACATACGTCTTTTGGGATCACAATTGATGTCGGAAGTATGTTATAGTTAACATCTATAGGGTTACTATGTCTTTAAGATATAATTTCGATCCCACTCTGCTACCGGCGATCATATTCATTTAAAAGACTATAAAAGCTCCACTCCCTGTTAAGAAACATCACTACAAGTTAATCTTTGTAATTATTACCAAGTTTGGAAAAGATTTGTTGCATTTCAATACCACTGACCTTGTAAATACCTAGCCATTTCTAATTGGTTTCAAATATATTTTTCCACCGAAAGATCTTTTGCAACCTTCTTTTGAGAAAGTAAATTTTCTATATTAAAATGTGAAAGGTATTATTATTGCTACTGTTTCTATTGAGCGGTTTTAGTACGGTAATTTTTTAACCCCTAGAAGACATAATTATGTTTTCATTAACAAATCATGCATACTACTTCTACCTTTTCAACAAATCATATATTCGCCTATAGATTGGGGATCATTTAATTTGACGGAATGCAAGAATATTATTGCATAAAAAGGTAAACGGACTTATAATTTATCAAAATATTCTTCTTGTTTGTAAGGTCATTCAGGCGCAAACTACTGAAAACTAAAGTAACCAATTAAAACGATCTCCTCATACGCCTTTAATTGAGCATTTGATAACTAATAATCGCAGTAGCTTGGTAAAGAACATTTTTATTTCCCCAAAAGAAGTAACGTAAGAAGAATTCATATTTTCATTATTCTTCTGTGCCGTATCCAGATTTGCTTGAAAAATAATACTGTTAAAGTAGTTGTCAGGCTTTCACGACCGTCGTTACTGATTGCTCTTCAGTTCTCGTGTTATCTGCCATCTACAAAGTTTGAAATATTTGAGGTTATGATTATCTTCTCGTGATCTCACAGCAGATAACCCGGGCACCAAAAAGCAGAACAATATTGCTTATTAAGTCCATTGTGAATAAATCCATAAATATATTAACGGGTCTTTTCATGTTTTCTAGCAAAAAAGGATCCGCTTCTTCTTAATAATGCTGGAAATTTGCAAAATTTAACTTCACAGGTGTAGCAGTAAACTCCATTCACACAAATTAATTAATTATGCGGAACGCAGCGTTTCGAGAGCACGTGGGCTCCCATTGTCAACCGTGTTACCGACTGAAAGTAAAAACTGTATCGCACATGCAAATTATTTTCTACGCAGGCTCTAAAATTTCTAACCATATGACTATTTACAATCTACTAGGTGGCATGAGGCCAGGTAACACGGTTGACAATGGGAGCCCACGTGCTCTCGAAACGCTGCGTTCCGCATAATTAATTAATTTGTGTGAGTGGAGTTTACTGCTATACCTGTGACTTGTGCATCCACACAGTCCTTGCAATCGTCATTTAAAATTTAACTTGCTTAGTCCAAGTCGTTTTAACTTTTCTTAACTCTACTTGTAATACACGATAACACATTCGCTTTCAGGTGTTTTATCTTTACCAATGCTAGCATTTTCTTCATCAAGTAATTTCCATTGCCTCAGTATCTCCTTTGTTTATTACATTACTTCCTTGGAAAAGTTCATATTCTGACTCACAATTAGAAAATTTGAAAATCCTTTTTGGATTCTAAGCTCTATATATCACCATTTAGATTTACCTAGACTATAACTATAGTATTTAACTGTAAATAGAATTATAAGCGACGCATTCTACATTGCGATAGGCAATAGAAGAATGTTGCACTTATAAATTAACTACCTAAGTTGGAAGAGTTAAATAAACCCTGTACAAATTTGGGTTCGTTAAATATGCACTTGTGAACTGTAATAGGCAGAGTGAGAATATACCATATGTCCCATTTGAAATTAATGTGCTAAGTATATTACAGATTTTATGGTATTTCAATATTTTACGCGCTCACTGTAAAACCTATCAAATATTAAAATGTATTGTTGTATAGAGAGACAAAAAGGTAAATTGTCTTCATTGTTAATGTCTGTGCTTCTTATATTATATACATATTATTATTACTATTATTATTATATCGTAATTTTTAGAAATTATTGTATTCTCTTATACTACCACGAAAAAAGGAAACGTATACATTTAATAAAAAGGCTATTTATATTTCTGTAACTTTAACAGATTTGTTGACTTTTACAGGATCACAATATTCTATCGTACTTACAAATAATTTTTCGTCTCAATCGTATATGCAATGGGGACTAACAGTGAAATGACCGGGAAATCACGTAATTAATGGATACTGCAGTAAATCTATTTTCGCATTATCGAATGTCATGCAGTAGAATAACCTAATTTCGAACTATTATCATCAATCATGTTATTTTAAGTTAGTAATTTATGAGCGTTATGCAAAATTTCTGGTCGTTGCAATCGAGTAATGAGCAACTAAATTCAGGAAAAATTATCATATATTATGGCTTGATTAATTACGTCCTGGTATTAAGTAATGTATTGTAAGGTCAGATCATAGAGTGGTTGTAGTTAATGAATTAAAAGTAGATCATAGATTATATTTTGGACGTATTGATATTATCAAAGAAAGAACAAGATATCTTTCGAGCAACTGGCTTTGTTACATCTGAATTACGTAGTAAACTAAAGGACTGAATCTATATTCTAAAGTGAAAACTATGTCATATCAGCAATTGAAGAGTGTATGTACCAAAGGAGCTAATGGTAAGTACTAAAAATATAGTTTGCAAAAAATTTAAAAAATTAATTTAAAAATGAAGATTACCAACGCATTTCATTCGATGTCAAATGTCAAAATGCTTCGGTAAAACTTCTTATGCCTGAGAAATTCCGGTATATCACTCAAGAAATGCATTTTATTTTCTTCCGATTTCACTCCCAATTCTGAATCTTGTAGCGATAATAAAGTGACTCCCTTGTTCGTATATTTGTCTCCCTCCAAGTTCCTAATTCTCAAAAAATTTCTTTGGTTTTCTTCATTGTTGGTTTGCTCCTAATAAATTTTATTTTTGCAACTCATGCTTTTTTGTGTTAAGGTGTGCTTTTCACATCAAAAAACACCAAGTGGATACCATATCAATGTGGGAGTGGTTTTCATTAATTTCTTCGATAGGGTTTAAATTCCTATCACAAGGTACACTACTGTGCAAAAGAAAGATGCACTTGGATAATTTTTTATAATAAGGGAATTTAAGAGAAAATATGTAACCGTAACGTAAGTAACTGTATCGTTCGATAAATGTTTACAACTGATGAATGAATATCTTCAGAACTTTTAGTTTTTTAATATTTTGTATGGCCACCCTTATTTTTGATAGTGTTCTGGTGTAATCGTCAGGAATACGATACCACTCCTGTCGCAATATGTTCCATAACTCATTTAAATTTTTAGGGTCCTTTCAATCTTTTTACGGTCAAGATAATCCTTCGATATCTTCGATAATATTTAAGTCCAGGCTTTGTGGCTGCCACACCATGATGCGGAATCGTTCCGTCCTCTTGCACCTGACTTAAATAGCTCTTTACAAATCGAGAAATATATTTGAGATCGTTATCTTGCTGCAGGAAGAAATTATTAACAATTAGACGATGCCCAGGAGGTATAACATCTTGCTCCAATATTGCTCGATATTTCTCCACTGTAAGCTTCCGTTCAATTTTAATAATGTCACCAACTCTTTACGATGAAATGCAGCTCCAAACCCGGATCTTGTCACCCCCATGTTTGACAGTAGCTTGTAAACATGATTCTGCAAGAGCAGTACGTCGTCGTACGTATTGTTGCCTGTTTCACCCAAGTAATCATCTATCCAATTTTGATGGTTTTTAGCATATTTGAGCTTTCTTGTTTTGTCACAAAAGGGGTTTCCTGACAGCTACACACCCACGTAATCTCGATTTCTTCAAAGATCGCCTTACAGACGAAGCATGTTCTGACGTGCCTGTAGCTTCTTCTAACTCTCACGTCAATTCCGTGCTTACTTTTTTCTGTTTCTTAGAGTTGTTACTTCCAAAAAGTGTGCATTTGCTCTGGTAAGTTTTTTCAGTCGTCCAGGGTTCAGTTTATACACCACATCTCCTGTTTCGTTATATTTTTTAAGAATTCATCTTCGTGCAAAATTAAAAAAAATAAGTCCAACAATTCTGCGGTGAAAAATTGCTAGCCAAACACCAAGTTCCGCAGTATTCAGAAGCGATTCAATAAAAATATGAGAGTTTTCATTACTCCACATCTGAATATTTTAGGAGTTGACGTACCCCGAAAGATGAAACCACACTTCATCAGAAAAAAAAATGAAATTTAGCAGGTCATCATCCTGCATTAAATTATTTGCAAACCACTGGGAGTAAGCAAGACGTCTAGTGTAGTCTACTGGCAAAACAGCCTAATGTGATTGTATCTTGTAGGGATGCATATGTAAGTTTATAAATTATTAAAGTCCAATTCCTTGAAAAAGACTTTTCAAAGATTTTGTAGGTTCATTTCCTATCCGTTGACGAACATCATTTATAACCTCTTCTAAATAAACAGTTGATCTACAAGTACATGATTTATAGCCCA
Source organism: Trypoxylus dichotomus (assembly GCA_023509865.1). Taxonomy (NCBI): domain Eukaryota; kingdom Metazoa; phylum Arthropoda; class Insecta; order Coleoptera; family Scarabaeidae; genus Trypoxylus; species Trypoxylus dichotomus. The sequence continues at coordinate 85,366,270 of CM042074.1, read as the reverse complement.
CAGAACCAGTCTCATGAAATACACCAACACAATCCGAAAAGCAATTAAAAAGGGGCTTCCTGACAGCTACACACCCACGTAATCCCGATTTCTTCAAAGACCGCCTTACAGTCGAAACATATACTGACGTGCCTGTAGCTTCTTCTAAGTCTCACGCCAGTTCCGTGCTGCTTACTTATTTTTGTTTTCTAGGACAGTTACTTTTAAAAAGTGTACATTTACTCTGGTAAATTTTTTCGGTCGCCCAGGCTCAATTTATCCACCACGTCACCAGTTTCGTTATATTTTTTAAGAATTTTTTGTACACTGCACCGAGAACACTTCATACGCCTTGCGGTTTCTGCCTGGCTGTAACCTTCTTGATGTAAAACAACAATTTTATTTCTGTTTAATATTTCAGCATTTTTTCCAAATGTAACCACTGTATCGCAACTTGCACCACAGCATACTCGCTTCTGTACTATAACTTTTTCTGTTAGGAATATAACATAAACGTCGTTACAATTTACACGTAAACTATTCGCACTCGAGAAGTATAATGAACAATAAACACAGACAAACAGACATAAGCATAAATTTTATTGCCTTTCAATTCAAATACCGAAAATTACCCTGTCTGAGACATACCTACTTATCTGTTTATTTATTGCATTCTTGAATACCACAAAGGGATTACGATTTCTCAGTATCGTTTTCTATTTATGTGTTGGTATAGCATTTACCAGATTGAAATAAATCGTAAATATTATTGCAAAACAAAATATATTAAGAAATATTTAGGGACCCTGACTATTACATAAACTTTTAAAAATATACCCATGTGCCTCCCTTTTTTGCTGTGGACACCATCAATGGAGTCAAAGGTGGCGTGTACAACCACAAAGCCAAGTATAAAAATTACCAAATGACTTTTATTTTGACTTGCACAATCACTCCACAGGACTAAATTGCGTTTTTGTATAATATTTATATTTTTAACAGTTTTCAGTAAGCCAAACGCAACTTCATCAATAATTTTGTTCCACATACTCATATATCCACGGTTGGTGTCAGCTACATGAATATCCAAAACATAACAAGATAACGGCTATCAATAGAACATGCCTCTGCGAATCAAAGTCAGAACGAATATTACAAGTTGGTGGGATTTTCTCGACTGTGGTTTTAGACATTTCAGACTTTGCTCCACTTTCCTTTGATTAACCTCAAGGCGAATCTTCGCTGAGCTCTTTGTATCTACTTTTGATTCGCAGTGAAGTTTATCAGATGAGTGGTATACATCAATCCCTGAGTAGTAAAAACTTAGATTAGGAAGGAATTTTTTAAAATATCTTATTATCTGTATGATAATGGAGAATTTCGATTAATAAATCTAAAAGCTTTAAAAAAATCTGTTGTGATTTAGAAATGAAATGCTCCTGCTGAGACTTTACCCTACCATAGTGAGATACATCCTTTGATACTTGTAGAATACCCTAGCAAATTTGTCCGTGATTGTATGAAGCAAATCTGGAAGACTTGTAATTCGTACGACAATCTTTAAAAATGGTTTCTCTTATTTTATTCTTTCTGATTTTAGTTTCTTCTTGCCAATGCAAAATATATCAGATAACGTTTTCCCGCAAACCTGAATAAAGTCGCCGCTGTTATTTGGGACCGTGTAGCAAACAGTGGCCTGTCGATGACTTTTTTGACGATCTTCATACTAGCCGCGTCTTCGACTTTTTATTTTCGTTGAATGAATCAGGCCCATTAAATGCGTACCTTGTATGCTGTAAAATTTTTAGGAAAGGAGAATTAGAGAATTTATGCTTCCGAGTTGAAACTACGTCATAGTTCTTCTCACAGCAGCGATATGAGCTGCAGCTCAGTGCAACTGGGAGCGAAATGGCAGACTCATGCAATTATAACGCGGTTTCAACCCCGAAACTTAAATTCTTTAAAGAAAAATACATCCCACGGATGTCTACCACAACATATATTGAGTTTCCTATAGTTATAATAATATTTGCAAATACTCTAAAATGCAAATAAATTGAATATTAAACTGTTACCCAAATAACTAATGTGAAAAAAGAAACCATTGATTATTTGTAAATTCCTCGGTTAAAATTAGCAACTCTACATGTTCTGGATGCTTGCTTTCAAAAATTTTGTCTTCCTGTCGATCAATACAGACTTTCCCAGCAATTTTTTCCTTAACTTTCTTGTCTCTCAAATTTTATATTTACCATATGTATATTTCTTATTTCATCAATCAGAGTGACTGAATGATATTTACAAGTATGGCACACAACAATTTTCTTGTCAATGGTTTTAGGACTTATATCCCCATTTGTACATTTGTACCTTTTCTGAAATCGTTAGCACTTTACAGCTTTATTTGGTTAGGTAAGTGGCATGTAGCACCCATTTAACAAAAGATACGAAAAAAAATTGGCTCTAGCAGTTAGTCCTTTTGACCCATGCGCTCTTCAATTATTTTCGACCAAATAAAATACATATGTTACCTATAAGTAGGAATACGGACGATAACCACTATATTTCTTTTATATTGTTTCTGTATGGTATGGATAAAATGTAAAGAAGTATTAACATTGCATGTGCGATTAGTTAGTATTTATTAAAAGACATTTTAAACCTTAGATTATAAGAACTTTTCCCCCTTCAGTTCCTTAACAATTTACCTGTTAAGCATTTTCTTCTAACCGTACTAAAACATTGATACTGTTATCTTAATTTCTATCCATTTAATATTATTAATACGTTAGTAGCGTTATATACATGTATAAGGAAAAATACACTAAGTGTACATATATTACTCTCTAACAGTTTAAAAAAAACAAAAGCAAATTACACACCAAAGATGTAATGATGTTCTAAACCAAAAAAAATTATCGATTTTGATTTGGGTCCAAGCATATTCAAAGCTCAAAATTGAATTACCATGAGTATGTTCACCAAACCCTTAACTAAGGGACCACAAAAGCTTCAGATTGTTAAGTGTGACGCACGAAGTGCAATGGTGCTATGGAATTGAAGGATTTAGTAAACCTAATTCGCATTTAATACAAAGATTGCAAGTATGCGTATTATCCATAGTAAATAAATATTTATAACCATATTTCGTTAGTGTTGCATCTTTAAAATGTTAAATAAACTTTAGCGGTATATAGGAATAAAGGAATTCTTATGTAATAGATGAAGAATTCCTGGAAAAATAACTTAAAGGTATATCTTTTTTTAATCTTTCCAGGGTGTTCTTCGATTTTTAAATTTTAAAAATTACTTCGAAAGAAATTCTTGCGAAATAATCAGCCCTACTTACACTTTATATGATCGTTATTAGTGTTTTTGTGTTTATTGGTAGGGGTTTTTAATTTCGATATTATTTTATATTCATAAAAGAAGGAACAAACAAAGATTACGTAGCTTATTATTTATAAAATTGTTTTCTTCCTTTACCTAAGGAATATCTAGAAGTATTTAATTCTGTTGATGTATTTTGTATGTTGTACGTGTAATATATTTATTGCGTTTTGTAATAAAAAAAATTATTACTTAATGTTTTGTTTGTGTAGTGTATTATTCAAACCTGAATGCAATGTAACATCTTCTATATGTGAGGATCTTATAAACAAAGGTCCTATAATATATAGAAGATCTTATATAAATTTATATATATATAAATTTAGAGAATTGAAATATCATCTAACCAAAAAATACTAACAGTTGATTCAAAATTTACACGATATTTCAGGAGATTTTTAAAAATCAAAATGTTATCTTTATTTGGCGAGGATAGTGCTGCCATCTGTGATTCCTTTGCTATATTATACTGTTAATTCCTTGAAAACGGTAGGTTCACATCCATAATAAAACAAAAGATCCAATACAATTTTAGCAGCAAACCTTAAAAAATATTTTTCAAAAATTGATATTGTATATTTTTATTGTATCTGTTTATATAGGCTGTTCAAAATTAATAATGTATTTTTACTAATTTTATTATTATTGTCACTGCAATGTCAATTAAATTATACAGATACTACAAAGAATTTATGAACTTAAATCCATAAATCTTATGTATGCAAGATGCGCCACTTAAAGTACTATAGAGGCATATTACAGCCACAATTGAAAAAATCAGTTATAACCTTTGATAAAATTAAGTTGAAGATAGTTTCGTTTTCCGCCATGTTTTCTTCATACAAAATTTATACTATTTAAGTGCATCTACAAAAATAACCAGCCAAAATTTCTAAGAATATACAAACAAATATCATATAGTAATCGTGTTGTAGTTTTGTCGCAAACTTATTGAAGTACTCATTCCAATACTTTGATAAGTCACCTTTAATACTTTTCTTTGTAAAAGATTTCTGCCATCAGTACTCAGATCTTTAGGAATATTGATAAATACTTCAGTTTTTAAATTTAGGAAGGCAATCGGTATGACTATCTGACTAATTTTTAATTTATTATGAAGGGCATGTGTTAAGAACATTCTAATTGTTGCCATTTTTGCTACTACACAAGCGTGCGTTGCCTAACTTTCTTGATATCCTTTGGCTACCAGACTTACCTTTTTGGGCACCATTCGATTTAGTTCTAACTACCCATCTGATATCAATAGCTCTAGAGCTTTCTGGCAGATCAACAGGTTTACAGGTATAAAACCAATCTCTTCCATTTCTTTAATTTTATGACATCTTTATATGTATCTGGATCCCCATTTTCCGAAGAGAACAAGCAATAGGCTGTATACAGTTAGTAATCATCATATTTTGTCGAAACTTTGATAGGATGTTCTTCAAAGATTCGATTATTAACTATCGTCCTTCCTTCATCTTCACTACCTTCTCTCTTTGCCTCTCTTTGTTTTCAAGTATTTCTTTATTCTCGTCCATCACATCACCATCAATTAAAGTATGTAATGATTTTCCATAAATACCCTTTTCTTTAAATTTATAGTCCAACTCATCCAGTAGTATATTAGACATTCACGGCCGTTTGTGTTACTTTGAAAATGCAAACCGCAGTTGCTCGCGAAACGTCCGGGACAAAAAAAACAAGTGACACGACAACCCTTACGCCTACAACTCATCAAATGTTACGTTGCGCGAAACAATAATTTTGTTTGGGGTTTTTTTCAGAAATCTATTAAAAAATGTTGGACATTTACCAAGATATGTTTCAACCTGGCAGCACTGCACCGACCATATGTATATATAAGGATGTGGATCAGCATTTTACTTGCTGCTTCGACTTGTGAGTTTGCTATGATGTTGATGTATCCTCGCTTATATTTTCCATGCTACTATCTAAATCTAAATAATGCTTTCCATTTCCTTTTTCCGTTTGTTCATAGAGAAATGAAAACGAAGAATGGTTATTTTTATTTTTATATTTACTCAACTTTTATTTCTGAATAGGAATCACATTCAAATGACGATTGCAAGGACTGTGTGGATGTACAATTCACAGGTATAGCAGTAAACTCCACTCACACAAATTAATTAATTATGCGGAACGCAGCGTTTCGAGAGCACGTGGGCTCCCATTGTCAATCGTGTTACCGACTCAATTTGTGTGAGTGGAGTTTACTGCTATACCTGTGAAGGAATCAAATTGCCTTTGTAGTAAAGTATGGGTTCGTATCCTACTGACTGCGCCATGTAGTATATACTTTTATTTATATCATGATACCAGAAAGTGTCTAGAAAGAAGGTGGCATTGAAATAGAAAATCTATGTCTAGACTTAAGCCATATTATCATACCCATAACACAACCTCATCTTTTGAAAATTATATTCTTCTTCAAACAAAAGGTAAAAAAAATGTTTTTTATACTTTGCTGGAACTTAACTAAAACCAGTCATCGTATGAAATGAAATGTTACCATGACACCATATAAATAATATATAAGCAATAGATGATCAAAATCAGGGGCCAATCGGCAACCCCGGCCATGAAACATCACAGGTCACACCGCAACCAAAGCCACGAACCAACTTGATAATTATTATGACAGTCGTGACATCAATACATGTTTCATTTAATTTAAGAATAAAATAAAACAACAAGCACAGTTGGTATTCAAGATTTTATTAATAAAACAATGAAAAATTGAAATTGTTCTCCATTCTTTTCAATTCTCAAATTTATACGACTTTTCATGCTGTTAAAGGTAATTTAAAGCATTGCGGCCGTTATTAATACACACGCTTCAATAATTCTTTGCTGCAGATCTTGCAAATTAGCAACACGTTTTAAATATTCTATTATTTAGGTGTCCATAATTGTCAAACAAAGTAATCGTGGTGAAAATTCAACTTCCGTAGGTAAGCCTATAGTCCGATCTTTGAAACACTCACCAAGAAAAGCAATAGCTTCTTGTGTTGTCTGTGCCGTTGCACCATCTTGCTGAAAATAACCATACTCTAATTCATGTTCGTGCAGCTGCTCAATAAATTCATTCAAAATATACCTCTTAACATTAAGTGTAAGACGAAAAAAAAAAATAGCGGCGAGAAACTGCTAGCGAAACACCACGTTTCAATAAAGATATGGGTATTTTCACTGTTCCATATCCGAGTATTTTGGGAATCAAGTTACCTCGAAAGATGGAACCACGCTTTAAAAAAAAAGCATCAAATTTTGCATTTAATTATTTTGAAATCACTGAGTGGATTGTCTGGAGTAAGCAAGACGTCTAGGCTAATCTACCGGCAAAATAGCTTGATGTGCTTGCATCTTGTACGGATGTAACATATGTGCAATTGTCTTTTTACAATTTTCTGGCATGTTCCATAAGAAAGTCCAATCTCTGGAGAAAATCTTTTCAAAGGTTTTATGGGTTCACTTTCCATTTGTTGAATATCATTTACAACTTCTTCCGAACGAACAGTTAATCTACTAATACGTGATTTATGGCCCGCAGAACCAGTCTCACGAAATACGCCATCACAATCGGAGAAACTTTATATCATGGTATTACCAGCAAACAAATAAAGTTCGTTTTTGCATTCCTTTATTGCCAACAGTAACAATACAAAACACGCAAATGGAGACTTTCATTAACATTTCTAATCATGCATTTACAGTTTTTTGTAATCTTAGTTGTATCATACCAAACCATAGTAATGATTATAGCCACTATTTTGCTGTTTTTCGATAGGTTGTCTTAAACTTCTAAGCGTTTATTGATAGACATTACCTAAAGGCGGGTAATTGCAAAGAAGTTAGTTTTTACTTTGTCACGTCGCATTTTTTCCAAACCCGGCAATAACTTAAGTAATTTCCTAGCCCACCTTCAAAGCATTACAATTTTGTGCTGCCTTTATTAAGGTAGTCTTATTGTATAATTAGGTTTTTATGGATATTAAGCTGTCCCAAGGCCACTAATGTAATTTAAATAAAAGAGCAGCTTGTTTGAAACTTTTAATAATAACAAAATACAGTCAAAGCACAGTTGATCTTATACGATCATAAAAAAACAATACATCAAAAATATATCTGCAGAAAAAAAAAAACAATTCATAAAAAATAGAGTGACTGGTTGTTGTTATGCTTAACATTTAAAAAGTTTTTCTTTCTCTATCTAAGATTTATACTTAATAAAAAACTATTTTGTATACGTTAATCCTGTACCGATTGCTTATTCTTTCGTTTACGTTTCGTCTTGATATTCGAAATGATTTCGTACGCCTGCTGGATCTCCATGAATCTCTCTTGAGCTTCGCGTTGCTTCGTCGGATCCTTAATCTTATCGGGATGATATTCTCTACTCAGAGATCTCCATCTGGCTGTGATTTCCGTCTGGCTGGCCGTCGGAGAGACGCCAAGAACTTTGTAGGCGTTTTGTTCACCCGTTACATCGGATAGATCGATAATCTGCTTATAAACTTCGTACCTGCGAAACGTGAAAGCGTATAGCTGTGTGAGGGAAGGACGAAACGTCGAAAATGAGGGGTATTAAAGTAGAATGAAAATAAAGCGAATTTTACAAAAAAAAAACTTACCATCCGTGATGCTGGGCGAAAACGTAAGTATCGTAAAGAGATTGTTTCAGATCCGTCCACCAGGGCGACGTGAAGAAGTGGTGCAACGCTTCGTGGAAGGGTACCGTATCGCCGTTGGAATCGGTGACTTTTCCGTTGAAATAGAAGTAGCAACACCAAAGCGACAAGTATAAAATGCCACAAGCCGAGACGATTGCCATTCGCCTAGAAAAAGAAATGTGGCACGGTTAATACGAATTCAGAAAACTTGTACAAGATCTTTCCTTATAAAGATTGTCCTAGATAACGAGTCCATTATTAGGAGCTCGTGAACGGTAAGAGATAGAGAGCTGATTAAATGAGATAAAATGTGGATCATGAGGGAAAGTAAACCTTCTTTTCTAAATAAAAAGGAATTAAAGAAATGAACGATACGTGTGCTATAGGTAACGATGGTAACGCTATATACTTTGAGATGTAAGAGAACTACAACTCTTTTTATGAAAATTTGCACTTTCGTAACCGAAGCTTCCACAACGTAAAAGCTTGAAGCCAATTATCCTTTGAAAATTGATGAATTGCTTGATCTATCTCATTCTTCGTCGTGAAATGTCGACCACGTACATGTTTCTTTAGATTAAATAATAACCACAAATCACACATGGCCATATCAGGCGAATAGGATGGATATTCAGTGACTTTTACATTATTTTCATGTAAATATCCAACTGTCTGCTGTGCACTGTGTGGCTATGCATTGTGGATGTAACACATGGGCTGAAAAGTCCCGGGCCTAACACATATATGAAGCTAGTTTTATTGCAGTCACCTTTCTCTCAGTTAGTACTAACCTTCATAAGACAGCTGTTAAAATTTCATGATATTCTATTCATTAGTTTCTGAGTTATTGTGCTAAGAGTCACGCTACTTTTGTTATTTTCAAAACAATGGATCAAAAACAATTTCGTGTTTTAATTTTACACTGCTTCTTGATGGGAAAAAATACCGTTCAAGCGAAGCAATGGCTTCAAAAGAGTTATGGCGACTCCACTCCTTCAGAAACAACAATAAAACGTTGGTTTGCTGACTTCAAACGTGGTCGTAGAGACACCGATGATGCAGAACGCAGTGGACGTCCAAATGAGGCGGTAACACCAGAAAACATCAAAATAATCCACAAAATCGTTTTGAATGATCGAAAAGTGAAGTTGCGTGAGTTAGCTGACATCGTAAAGATATAAAAAAAGAATATATTGGCTTTATATTGCATGAGCATTTGACTATGAGAAAGCTCTGTTCAAAGTGGGTGCCGCGTTTACTCACTGTTGACCAAAAACAAGAACGTGTTGATGATTCTGAGCAGTGTTTGGTCATGTTTAAACGTAACAAACCGGGATTTTTGCGTCAATATGTGACAATCGATGAAACATGGATCCATCACTTCACTCCGGAATCAAAACAATCGTCATCTGAGTGGACAGCAACTGGTGAACCTCGTCCAAAGCGCCCGAAAGCACAACAATCGGCTGGAAAGGTTATGGACTCGGTATTTTGGGATGTGCGTGGTGTAATATTCATCGACTATCTTGAGAAAGGAAATACCATCAACAGTGAATATTATATAGCGTTATTGGAGCGTTTGAAGGCCGAAATTGCAAAGAAACGACCGCATATGGCAAAGAAAAAAATTTTGTTTCATCAAGACAACGCACTGTGTCACAGGTCAATCAAAACAATGGCAAAACTACATGAATTGAACTTCGAATTGCTCCCACATCCACCGTATCCACCAGATTTGGTTCCCAGCGACTACTGGCTGTTCGCAGACCTGAAAAAAATGCTCGCCGGTAAGAAATTTCGCACGAATGAAGAGGTTATCGCTGAAACTGAGGCCTATTTTGAGGCAAAAGATAAATCGTTCTACAAAAGTGGTATTGAAATGTTAGAGCGGCGCTGGAATGATTGCGTTGCTCTTGATGGAGATTATGTTGATGAATGAAGCTAATTTTGAACCAAAAAAACCGTGTTTTCTTTGTTAGCCCCGGGACTTTTCAGCCCATGTGTTAATATTAACCCGTGAATGTTAACTGACTCAAGAACTGTAGGTAAACATTCTGCAGTCTACCAGTTTGCTGTGACTGCACGTTGATTTTCCAGCTTGATTCCTTTTATTAATCCTGTAATACGAATGAAAACTGCGTAGATAACTTTCTTGACAGCCGTTTGCTGTTAAGCCATTGTTTGTGTTGGTGTATTTTCGTGGATCCACACACGGCTCTTCTGGCCGGTGGAAATATCGTAAAATGGGATGCTATTATTTTAGATAGAATACGATGTCCATCATTGTTTTACCCTTCTACCGTTTGCCGAAGTTGCATTCTCACCCCATTACTATTTGATATATACTCAGAGTACAAATTCAGGGAAGCTTTAGAACACACAGAATCTGGAATTCTTCTGAATGGAGAAAGATTAAATGATATGCACTATACAGACGATACGGTTATTTTTGCTGATAGCTTGGAAGAATTACAACAACTTATTACAACAATGAATAGAATAACATATCACAGCTAAAGTCATTACCAAAGAAAAAATTGACAACAGTTTTTCTTATCTCGGAACTGCTCTAAATCAACAATGAGACCATTCACAAGAAATACGTAGCAGAATCGAACAGGCCAGGTCTGCTTATAATAAAATGGAAAATCTGTTCAGAAGTTATAACATAACATTAAACACCAAGACATAACTTCTGCACTGTTATGTGTTGTTCGTTTTATTTTACGGGATAGAAATGGTTCTACCCCGTTAATGGGGACCGCTACTGAAGTCACAACAAGAAAATTAGAAGTATTTCAGATGTGGTTATATCGCAAGATACTAAAAATACCATGGAGGGAACACATAATAAACATCAAAATTATGAGAAGAATCGGAGAAGAAAAGGAAATGGTTAATGCCGCGAAATTTCAGAAACTACAATACTTAGGACATATAATGAGAAATGAGAACAGATTGCATCTATTGCAGAATATTCTACAGAGAAAAGCAATGGGTAAAAGGGGTATTGGTAGAAGATGAATTTCTTGATTGAAAAATCTCAGAACCTTGTTGGGTATGAATACGACTGAATTTAAGTTAATATCAATACTAATACTAAACCACCGTTGGCATTAGTAATGTTAAAATTACAATTTTTTTGCAATTATCCAACGTAATTAAAAAAATGAAAAAATATCAGTCTCGGAGGAACTCGAACCCACAATCTTTACGTTTTCTGCGTACTGTGCTATCATTACACCACTAGGCCACTGAGTTCCAGTCGTTTTCAATCCCCCTTGATGTCACGAGGTGATATATCTACTGACCTCGTATGTGCATAGTAGCCAACATCCAAAACGGATAGGAACTATTAGAAGAGAATTTGTCAACAGGTCCAATATCTGAAGAAACTTTGAAAACAAGATACAGAGGAATTGAAAGCGCCAACTTCAGCACAAATGTCAAACGTCGAGAATAGCGGCAAATACAGATCTAATTGACAATGTTGTTATTTACATCCGATTCGTTTTTAAGAATGGAAAGAAAAATCGTTAGCAAGAGAATAAATATCCAAATGGACACAGAAATTTAAAAAAAAATTCTTTAGGACTATTTAGAAATTAGTGATGAAGACTCCTCAGATTGGGACCGTGGCAAATTTTTCATGAAAAAGATAGGCGGTTGTTTTCTAATGTTATTATCATAAACTACCGTTATGGTTAAATGCAAACAGCCTATATACAATTGTCCACGTGAAATAATAAAATATTATCTAAAGCGACTTTCGTATAGTACGGCTTTATTGCCAACATATTCCGAGTATTGTAAGTATTTATTATGCAGATTATCTTTACTGCATTTTCTAAATGTGTATACACATAAATACCGTTTTCGTTTTTATCGAATTCCAAGTAAAGTTCTATACAAAAGAATTCGACAAGGTACGTTTAAAGGATACATTGTTAAAAATGCTTATTTATTGCTAATTTGAAGCAGAAATGCTATTGAAATAGTTTATCTTAAACATGCCAAATTACTTTAATGATTTAGACGATATCTTTTAATTTTTGGACGTGTCTTGGCACTAAACAAGAATGTTAAAAAAGTAAGATGATATACGAGCTATGTGTCACAACTAATGAGAATGATTAGTTTTAAAGTATTTAATTTATTGTACATCAACAATTATATATCGTCATCTTCAAAGTATGCTCATTTGGAATGCACACAGCGTCTCTAGCGAGTTTTCCATTCTTGGTAATAATTCTGGAAGTCTTGCTCCATTAGGCTGTTTAGAACCTGCGTTGTGGCTGTTTGGATGTTGTTCCGCAATGGGAACCTTTCAATTTCCGCTTAAGCTTTGGAACCGGAGAACTGTCTGGACAGTAGAGAGGGTGTGGGAGTACTGGAATGTTGCTAAAAATTCTCTAACCGACAATGAGGTATAACTGTAGGGTTCATCGTGATGTAAGATCTAGGAAAGAATTCGTTTGCCTTAAGACCAGATAATGAATCAAACCTTTTATCGCGAGGTCATTGAGCGTTTGCGTGTGCGACCCGACATTGCCAGCTCGTGGACCTTGCATCACGATCACAACTCATTGTCGGTTAGAGATTTTTTGGTAGAGAAAGACATTCCAGTACTGCCACATCCGCCCTACAGTCCAGATATTGCTCCGTGTGATTTTTTTCTTTTTCCAAGGCTTAAGGGGAAATTTAAAGGTTCTCATTACGGAACAATAAGCAATATCCAAAGAGTCACAATACAGGTTCCAAAAAGGCTAACGAAGCAAGTCTTCCAGAATTGTTACCAGAAATGAAAAACTTACTGGAGACATTGTGGACATTCCAAAGGAGTATACTTTGAAGGGGACAATATTATATTGTGGATATATTTAGGTAAACACTTTAATTCTATATATTATATATATTAATTCTATATATTATATATATTCAACCAAAAACAAAAGGGCATTACGTTTGATCAAGTTACATCGTATACAAATTGGAGAAGTTTATTAAAATAAAATAATCATTAGCTTTAAAAGTTAAGTTACCTACGAAACTACTAAAAAAATAGTATTTTCTTGTCATTTTAGACAGTTACTGAATAAAACTTAAAGACTGCAGTTACGACTAGTAGGGGTGTTTGGGTAAATATATAATAATTTACAACACTTACGCCATAAAAGAGCGATCCTTCCTCTTATGCGGTCTCCATTCCTTCGAGAACGTATCAAACGCCAAAGCCGAAGTTACTATCATCAATGAAAACCAAATGCTTTCATCGTAGTACAAATACCGCGATAGATATGCCACGTAAGCGGATCCGACAGCGATCCATGGCTTTCCAGTTTCCCTGCCAATATTACCAACGACCCACACACCTGCGAAATACTAGAAATTATTATTGACTTAAAGGAAACGATTATTGCTAGATTGATACCTATACTACTTCCTAGCGGTATTAACCAATGAAGAAACGACAAGTCGTAATCTACGACGGGGACTTCCGGAATGGCTATCATCACCAACTGACCCCAAAGGTAAGCTATCATGATGGCTGAGATGAATCTGCTGATGGAAAAAGGAGGCTGAAATAAAAAGGAGTGAAATAAAATCTGTTCTATGTGATTTTATAAAATAATTATTCATGCAAATCAGATTAGATGATATATGATAGATATTGTGTTGTAAATCGAATAAAAAAAAATTTAGTTTCGGATTGAAGATAACCTTAGCATTTATATTAACAGCAATTAGATCAATTACAGAATAGGTGCATGACATAGCACATATAAGTAGTATACGATTATTTAACGCAATTATATGTAATTATATTATGAATGTACACCAATCTTATAACATGCATATGACCAAAATATTTTTGCATCGTCATTATGACTTAGTGCTTTATGCATGCACGTAGTGTGAGAGCGATAATCTTCAATATAAATTAACAATACGCTGCAAGCCTTGAGTAAATAATAGCTACCTATTTTTAACAGTTTATTCTTCGTATAATTCTTCATTCTAACAAAGAATTGTTTATGCCTTAACGCTTATTAGAGATAAAGGTGTTATTTTTTAAGTATAGTTTGTTTTGCATTAGAAATAAAACAATCTACATGTCTTCCTCTGGATGATATCTCAAATCCAATACGAATATATTAATTTGCAAAAGGCGATAAGAGCTATATCACGGTGGCTATGGATGAAGATAAATATGACATGAAATCCTTGAACTTCTACCAGACGCTAACGTTTCCCACAAAATTACCACAGACCAAACATAAATATACGAAAAAAATAACAATTTGATCAACAAATTAATGTAAGGTGGCTACCGGATCCTTAACATCATATAATGGTATAGCACCAAAATACTATGAGTTGATTAAAATTTATAATACATCCCATAATCTCTTATAGCAACTCACCTACGCAAAAGCTAACCAAATATATGGCTAATATCAGTTCACAGAAGTGTGATCCAGATAGAATTGAGAGAGCTGGAGGAAACACTACAAAAAACCGAAAAGCTCCGGGACAAGATAATATAACGCGGATCTTCACAAATCTGCCACTGCAGAAGTAAAACTGAGGTTTCCACAATTTCTAAATAAATGCTCGAGAACGAAAACAATACCTGACAGTTGGAAGATCGCAAAAATAACACCAATACTTAAAAAAGGAGACCGATCCAACTGCGAAAACTACAGAGATATATCCTAGCTGAACACCGCATATACTCAAAAATAGCGACCGCCAGGATAAATAAAATAGTGGAGAATATACTCTAGGAACAAACCGATTTCAGAAGAGGAAAATCTTGCACTGACAATAGAACAATAGAAATAACAATAGAAACAAAATAAGACAGGTAGCATAACAAAGAAACATATATTATTTATAGATTACAAAAAAGCTTTTGACAAGGTAGTAAAAGAAAACAATGGGACATGTTGGAAAAACACCTGATTGGAAGAATACCCCTCTAATTAAGCTTATTAAAAACATGTACATATAAGAACTTAAAGATTACCATAATCCATAACGAAGATAATATTCTAATTATAAATTTAGGACTACGACAAGAATGTAGTTTGTTACCAACACTTGATGACGTGTTACGGAAATGACGACCAAGTATTAATAGCCAGTGGCGAAGACATACTTCAAAGAGCTGCCTACGAACTAAACAAACCAACTGAGAGATATAACTTAACTATATCGACAGAAAAAACTAAAGTAATGGCATTTAATAAAAATGAAATAATCAGATCAAAAATTGTTTTTTTTTAATTAACAATAAACCAATAAAACAAGCAAGAATGTTTAATTTCCTTAGATCTACTAAATCGTACTCTCAAGACGAAATAGACATACACACAAAAATAACAAAATTTAACCGAATAAATGGCACCATACCTAGAAAGTTAAGGAATAAAGTAAGGAAGGATAAGTTGGTGAAATTTTATAAAACAATGGCAATCCCATACGGTATATACAGGAGTGAGAACTTGACCATAACTAAAGTAAATGAAAGAAGAATCCAATCATCGGAAGTGAGGTTTCTAGCAAGAGCAGCAGGATGTACAAGAATAGATAGGAAGAGAAATACAGACATAATAGATAACGATATAATAAGGGAATACAGGCAGAATTGGAGGAAACACGTGGAACGGAAGACTACAGAATATCCAAAAGCGTATGGAATTACGAGGCAAGATGAAGAACATCGAGAAGACATCCACAAAACAGATAGATAGAGTAAAAGTAAAGCTAGTAACAGGCTTTCCAAATAGTCAAAAGCTTCACGTTGCCTAAGAATTTATTATTTATTATGTGTTATTGTATTTCTTTCGACATAGTTTCCCTGTTCATTAACGTATCTCGCCTCCTCCCACAGCATCTTCTATTAATCTCAAATATCTACAAAATCCATCAAAACCTATATCATCTTTTGAATCAATTCATTTTACTTTTAGCCATGAATTTTGCAAACAAATAAATGGTCCATTTCTTCACTATGCCAAGAGTAAGGTTGATTTCAAGTTTGTCTTTGTTTTCCATAATGTTGATGATTTACTGCGGCTTTATCTCAAGAAAAGATAGATTAGACGCTTAGTATATTCAATAATTTCAATAATCAATTGGAATTTATGATCGGGATCGAAGTTTGTCCGAGTAGATAAATCAAATTAGATTGGTACAGGAAACCTACCAATTTAGGCAGGTACCTGAATTTTAGAGTTATCATCCAATAAAATATAAAATTACTTTAATTCCGGATATAAAATATAGAATACTACATCTCTCCCACCCAGATTTACGCACTAAAAGTTTAAACATGCTAAAAGAGATTTAAAAAAAATAATACTTATTCTAATTCTATTTTTTTTTATTATCTCCGAAGCGCCAAAGAAATCTTTCCATTACCAATGGCACCGATACACCCGGTAGCAACGATTAAACAGTTTCGTTTTTTGTTTGCTTGTTTTTTTTTACGGTATTGAGATAACTTATAAAAATATTGAAGTTTAAAGATATTAAAATAATCGCTAACCCAATAAAACAAATGATTTTTGTTCAAACTCAAGGATAAAACAGAAAATCGTTGTTTATAACATTCGCTGTAACAATTGCAGCAGTTGTTATATTGGGCAAACAACAGTCCTTTCTGTTCGCACATTCGATTTTGATGATGTATGAATTTCGAACATTGAAAATAATGAATTTAAGCAAAACTTTATTAGAACCTATAATATTTCCAAGTCAACTGGATGATGTCATTTGAATAGTCGTTGTTATCGAAGCGTTAATCCATCCAATGTATACTATATTTGTTTGAGTTTGGTTTGAATTGCTCCTCACTTTTACTATTTAATGCCCTCTCTAACAAATGGCTGCCGATGTGTTCAGGGATCACATTAGGATCACCCTTATTTGTACTTTCCGGTTATGACTTACTGACGTCCTGAACATGCCCAGTAAATACCTGTGTGGATAACCTCAAAATCTATTTATCTATTTAAAACTAGACACACACTTCAAATAAATTAGTGGAAGGAATCTCAAAGTTGTGCCAAATTGTAAAACAAGGAGATGAATGACAATTTAACCGTGTACTGTAGCTTATGTATTGTTTATAATTTTAGTGCTATAATTTCTGACAAATATACATGATCTTTTATTTTTAGTTAAATCTCAGTACAAATTTCTCACGATCATCTTAAACTTGTCACAAATTAATAGAAATAACATCAAATATAACCCGAATCTGTGCTGCATAGATAATGCAAAAATCCGTTAGTTGGTCGGTAAATGGGATTCGCCATTGTCACGCAATTTTATGTCAGTAGGTCAACCGAGTAGTTTTACATACACCCACATCTACACGTACGAGTACAGTTAAAACTAATCAATTTTGTTGATTGCATTGCATAAGTTTTTTTTTAATAATGAAAAGAAAACTGAAATCAATTATTCACTACTGCGTCATTATTTAATACAAAAAGAAATGTTTTGCTGTTTCACCTAATATAAGAACCTAATAACTTGATGATTAATATTTCAATATCTGCTGAATCACGATTAAACATTGAAATATTATCAAGACAACACACAGTAAGTGTCTTCCGAAAACCATGTAATTCTTTATTGTACGTTACGTCAAAAGTAAGTGCTGGGAATATACTACCTATCAAGGGTTGTAAGACACTATAGCGTTGTTATTAATTTGATTTATGACAGTTTATAAAGTTTGCAAGGAATATAACTTTATTAATTTAGTGCGATAGTTTAGAATAATTTTAAAATCAAACTAAGACCGCAGAAACGAGTGCCTTCAGCTCGGTTACTATCAATAACAAAAACAACGAATCTAATTACTTACTATTTTAATGTTTTCTAACGTCGTAAATCGGTTAAGAAATCTATTGACACTCGTTCATATACATACTGACCATACACGTATGAATCCTGACTTCGGGTATGTCCAACCGCTTTCGAAATATATTATTGCCCCCAATGAATCCCCAGTCGTTTCTGTAGAATTAACTCGAACGTATAAACTATGTTTTTATAGAGGAATTCGTTGTTTCTGTTCAGTATAGATAAATATTTCGTCTTAGGGTATAATGTATTCTACACAACCTAAATGTTACTTAAAGGTCTGAAAATTCCGACCACAATATAGTAATAAAACCTATGATAATGCAAAGAGTTTAGGGATTAATAACAATTTAAAATGTGATTCCAAACTTGTTACGTTCTCCTGGTTTGAAGAACAACGCCGCTGTAGCCTGCTCGTAATTTCCTAAATTACTTGACCAATACTTACTTGGAGAGTATGTTCGCTTATTCACTACAGGAAAGGTTGTACAGTGAAACTCAGTGCGCATGCGCAAAAAAAATATATTTAAAAATGAAATGGTTACACGGTTTCCACTCTTGCCCATGTACATGTACGATGTACGTAAGATATATAGATTTGCAATAATTGCAGTTATTCGAGCTCTCTTATACATGTAATGTACATTAGCATTTGTATATGTATTTTCATTGGTAGCAACATAAAGTAATGCCTCAGCATGTACGTTGCAACGCTATGTCTTAATTCTGTTTAAAAGGTTAAACTCTTATATGCTTCTGCTGAAGCTTTGTTAGAGGCATGTACTAATGCCTCTATCTGTTTGCATGCACCACTACCTTTTTATAGGGAGCCAACCCTATTTATTTCTTAAATTTATAAGCGCACCTCGGTGCTATGCTTATTTATATGTCCCTTTCCGGGAGCCTAATATACTTTCCTTGTTTTAAATTTGCCTAAGGGACTTGGCCCTGTATTATTGGCATGTATTTGTACTTGACCAAATACGTTTG
This sequence comes from Trypoxylus dichotomus, assembly GCA_023509865.1. Classification (NCBI taxonomy): domain Eukaryota; kingdom Metazoa; phylum Arthropoda; class Insecta; order Coleoptera; family Scarabaeidae; genus Trypoxylus; species Trypoxylus dichotomus. The sequence continues at coordinate 85,347,335 of CM042074.1, read as the reverse complement.
TTATATTCACATTTATAGGGAACCCACCCTATCTCTTAGAGCTTGAACGCCTGGTCGAGGGCGACAGTAGCGATAATAGCCGATCACAATACAAAAGTAATGTCACAGCTACCCAGGCGTTCTCGTTTGAAATATTACGCTATGTGCAATCTTTAGCTCTATACTACTGCGCCCCAAAGAAGGGAAAAATCCAGTAACCAACAAATGTGCGAACTGTGCACCGACAAATAAAACGGAGCGATGATGCCGACATTACATAAGAAAACTGGTCCGTGACACTCGTCCGCTACGACGAGCAACTAAATGAAAAATTTCTAAGTCCCGATACGACAAGGACCGAACAAACGTACAAAAGACAACGGGCGCTGCGGCCGCAACGACCGTCAGCAACAAGCGGAGTGATCGTACTTGTAGAGGAGGTCTATACATGCGCGCCGACAATCTCACCAAAATAATTTCCGACACAAACTTAACCGAAGACTAAAAATATGTATAGACGACAATGTACACAGTAGCCTCGACGTACGATGATAGAAAATCGAGAATTTATACTTATTAAAAAAATCTATACGTGTGGTCCGACGACGTTACCAAATGACTCCCGCCAGAAATAAATGTATAGACAACGTCCTCGACGATTCCCGCCAAAACTAGAAAAACTTAGAAATCTCTAATAATCTTACGACGACGTTACTGTACACGTTACGACGAGGCACGAAAGGTGACCGAGAGTGCACGATCGCTAATACCTCGACTGTCCCGCGGAGACGACTGCCTATGCTTGTGTACCTTAAATTTCAAGAAAACTCCCATTACATATCCGACGACGTTGCAGTGAATGATTTCTAATTAGGCAGTTTTAGCTAGCGTAATGCGAATGGCTGACTTGCATACATATACAATGCGTAATGTACATACATATTAAAATAAAATTGGATATAAGAGAGCAAAATAAATAAATATAAGAATGAAAATAAATAAATATAAAAATGAAAATAAAATAATATTCTAAATGAAAATAATAATGCAAAGAAGATAAAATACATAATAGTAAAAAACTTACAAAACACAAAAAACAATGTTAAGTCCTTAACAAAACTAAAGGATTATAATGAAATAAATTACAGAATATTAAAAAGGAATTATAATTTTTTTGATGTATTTATGTTATTTATTAATTTTGTTAATGAATTTTCGCAAAGTAGCGTAGTAGTTACTATTATTGTAAATATTCTCTATATAAAGTGTAATAAAGCTTTGTAATGTTATTTTCTCATACATTTGTGTACCTCATTTTTAACTTCGATGTATAATTTGCTGAATACATTAGGGAAACCAAATATTCTGTTGAAAAGTTAATATCGAACTATAGAAATTTCGCTGTGTGTGTATATTGTATTATAGGTACATTAATAACCTTCAAAACATTAACCTTTAAAAATGTATAATATGTGCAGATTTTGTAAATATATCGTGCACATTGTGATATTACAAATCCTTGAACCGCCACTAAACTACAATTAAGAAATAAAAAACCTGCACCAGAACTGCAGTTACTATCTTGATTTGCCCAAAAATTAAAATGGGAATTCCTTTAAATGTTAAACGAAACATCTTTGTATGCTAATAAGGTCAGGATATTAGATAGCACCATCCTAATAAACGCACATACAATGTATTCAGATATAATTGGCATTTAGCTATCTAGAATAAATAATTATATGGCACTTAAGGTGACATTTAGAACAAATTTGTCACGGATTTCGGTAATTTCGTATAAAGGCTGAAAAAACGAGTGCTTTCGCAGTAGCGTACGCCTCGGTTACTATCAGTATTAAAAATAATAAATGTAATTACTTACTGTTTTAGTTTAATTGTGTTGATGTAGCGTGATGCAGAAATTCGCAACGATATTGTGTCATACTGTGGCTTCCACTGCAAACTCAGTCATACTCCCACGGCGTGGTGAAAATGTGTTGGTGTATTTTCGAAAGAAAGAAGAAATTGAAATCGCTCTGCGTCTAATGATGTGGTGTTCGCGAATTTAAAAAGGTCGTTCGGATAATATTAGCACCCTTGGTTTTCAATTAAACTCTTGTCTATACGCACTATAGTTTGAAAATCGGGATTCCTATTATATCCTACTATCTGTTAGATTTCCTAATAAGGCTTTGAGGTAATCTATTATATTTAGCGCTTTATATAATGAAAACTTGGTGTTCTTTAATTTAGAAATAGTATCTAAAAGAATTGAATAATTTTCGTAAATTTGCTCTATTTGAGTATGGATTTCTATATCTGAAATCAGGCGCTGGCTTACTGAAATTACTCGGTCTTCCTGCGGATTTGAATTTAATACACAAGGCTTAATAATATGTAAAAATTTCTCATAATATAAAACAGCTTTAAACCACGTTACCCGTCCCGTCTCTCAGAATACCCAGCAAGCCTGTTTAAATTCATAAATGCGTTTTGGAGATTTCATTAAACCTTTTTTGGTAGAAACTATAAATTGATCCGCTTTTGTCTCTAATAAATTCAGCTACATGACCATGTGCATGAAGCAAATAGAAGCAATGAAGCAGATTATTTTAATAACTTTCCTGGTTTAACCATGTTCGCACCCCCATTTGTAACTAACATGACAAGTTGGGTTGCCGATATATTGATCCGTTATTTCATCTACCATCAACCATATTTTTTGATCACTTAACTCTACTTTTATTTGATCCATAATCGTGTTTTTCACCCGATGAAAATTAGACTGCAATTGACCTCTTGCTAGCAAGCTCCATGCCGCAATCTACTCCCCCCAAAAGTTTCGAAATTCTTCATTGTCCACAATATTTTGTGGAATATTGCACACACTTAACGTATAAATCAAGACATATAGATATTTATAACATGATACATCACGTTGTGCATTTAACCGGTGTTATTTGATATTAATATGCCTTTTAAATACTAAATACTAGACGGTAAAATGTTCATATTGCTACCACCATTTAATAATGGTGTCGGAAATCGGTTAAAAAATGTCGAACATATCAAAGAACGCAGTCGATTCGTCATCATCAATCTAATCCGACATTCATGCACATACTAACTATACGGGTATGAATCCCGACTTCAGGTATGTCCGATCGCCATCGCGTCTCGTCATCGGAAATACACACTCGTTTGTACAGCCTTACTTCGTATTCACAAAATACATTATGATGCAATTTGACAATACAAATAAAATTAATGAAATGTTTTACAACTAATGAATATATTTTTTTGTAACTAGAAGAAAGTTTAGGCAAAAAGGTAAAACGCCTAAGCTAAATAAAATAAGCCGCGACAGGTACTGATGCTAATTTTGAATGTAATGCATACCTTTATAGTTCATTTTTATATTATGAAATCACTAGTTTGAATATCCATCATTATTTAAATATATACTGTTATATAGGCGTAGTTTTCCATTAATTCTTGAAATGTCTTGAGTACGAGGTGTTAAGTAACTTATAATTTCCGCATCTATGGATTCTTTTAGCTTTCTACGTACACTACCCTCCATATTAGTTCGGACACGCAAATAAATTAAAAAAAAAAAACGAGAAAATATTCATTAATTTTTCCAAAACTTAACATTCTTATCGCAAGTATAAAAGTAAAAAAGTAATTCTAACGAAAAATAAACAAAAACTTCTTAAACATCCCGTTCATGAAAGAAACTCCCTTTGGCGCGAAGAACAGCTTTCACAATCCGAGGCATCCGCTCCACTAGTTTTTCAAGGACTCTGTTTGGCATATTAGTCCAGTCCTTTTGTAAAATATTCTGCAGATGGCCTGCGGAGGTAGGGCATACTTTCTGGACGCTCCTGTCTAATTCATCCCATAACAGATCGATGGGGTTTAGATTGGTGCTTTGCGGTGGCCATGTTATTATTTGTAAGGTACCATTATCTATTATCCTATCGGTAATTATAATAACTTTAATCAGGTGCGCACAAAAAGATACGCTCTTAACACTAAAGCACGCACAAGCAGCTTTATTTAGAAAGTAAAGCACTTACCAGTACATAATACACTTTTAGGTGGCCTGCTGCCATCCCCAAATAGTATGGTATATTTATTACCTGCAATATTGTTTAAAAATAATCCTATCAGGATTATTCCGAAAATTACTAAGGTTTTTGGAAGTTTGACTCTACAATTAATAAACAAGAAACTTCATAAAGGACCCAATATAAATGTTATCTATATATAAAAGCAATTATCTTTTTAGTAGAGTTTACATTTTACTGGGTGTTTGAAGTAATATGGACGGTAGTGTACATGCATGTCTAACTTATTTTTGAACAACTATAGCTTTCCCGATTTAGTTGGCTTTCTAATCTATTGCAGGTATTACTCGCAGTTTTAATATCGGTAGTTTCCTTTCGGTGATCTTTCTTTCTTTTTGATTGTGTTAGATCCACGGAATTTAGAAATAACTTTCAAATTGTTACGAGTATTGTACATCAATTAATGCCGACTTAGCAATAAGAAAAAGGAATTGATATAAATTGCCTTTAACGGTCTGTAAATAAAATTAATGTTATCTATGCTCAACTTAAACGGTACTAATAACACTAATGGTAGCAATGAACCTAAAGTGTAATTAGCACGGTACATTTATTTTTATCATAATGTCCTGTACAGAACTAGCGCGAATTGGAAATCATTGCTTAGGTACGTAAAAAAATTGTAACTTCACAGTAAAATATTTAGAACAGAAAATTGCAAAAATAAATATGCATGTACTTATTCGAAACAAGGAACATATTTTTTGCATTTCTTTTATTAATAAGACTTACTTTGTTGCAAAAATGAGATATAATGCCAATAAAATGTTAGGAAGTGATCAGCCATTATACATTGGCAACCATTATACATGTAGACAACAAATAGATGATTGTCTTTTGCAGCTTTTATGAACATCTTGCACGTTGGTGTTCTGAATTCCTCTCTCCGATATGTGTTTAAAAGCCCAGGATATAGAGGCTCTAAAAACATAAATGCAGCTTTTTCTTTTGAAGAAATTAGTACAAATATTTTCATTCTTGTTTAAGTACCAGGACGAATGAAATATGAACAGGACTTTTCTTTTTAACTGAAGTGAGTGGCGTGACGTTTTGATGTGTTGCGATGTAAGGTGGAGGGTTCGATTCGCCGTAGCAGATGCAGTAATATCATGAGTGAGTAAGGGGCAACGTATTATTATTAAATTTTTGGCGCGGGAAGGCGTAAAACCTATCAAAATTTTGCGTCAACTGACTGAACTGAACAGTTCGCTGAAAAAACGTTTTCAAGGATCCAAGTCTATGACTGGCACAAAAAATTTCCGATGGCCGAGAATCATGATAGTGTTCGGCCGCACATAGCTGCATTGACCCAAAATAAGTTGAACAAAATTCATTGGGAAACATTGGAACATTCGTCCTATAGTCCAGATCTGTCACCGTCTGACTACCACAAATTTAGACCACTCAAAGAAGAACTGGGAGGTCATCACCTTGACAACGACGAATGTGTGGAAATGTTCGTGTACAATTGGTTACAAACACGACCACATTAATTCTTTGATGACGGAATTAAAAAGACGTCTGATACGGTGAGAAAAAAAAGGTGTGAAAATTTTTTTTCTTACTGTACTAATAAATGTTTTAAAACCAAAATCCGGTTCATATTTGATTCACCCTCGTATATATAAATAACACTACTTCTCAGTAGCGCGGAAATATAAAAATGGCATTTTCCGGGGAGCAACATGCTTTTATAATTATGGCATACTTCCGCAGTGGTGTTCAAGATGAAATGGGTTTTTGAGTATATTCAAAAGAAATTTGCTTCCGAAAAATATACTGCTTCTCCAAACAACGGTCTACCATTCAACACTTTCAGGCAACATAAATTAGCATCTCATTCAACGCTTTATTGGTTCTGGAAGTATTTGTCATTAAAGGTCCCCTGGTAGTACCCAAGGCCTTAACGTCTGAGATTAAAGAAGATGTATGCCAATGGATGCGATAGAATCCCATTGAGCTTTCCCAATGAACAGATCTCCTTTTTCTTTATTTAGCAGAATATGATTTTTTCTTGTATAGGCCTATTATATGTAAGTTATGCAGCAGTATGTAAGGTATTACACCTTCATTCATATAAAATGACTGTAATTTGGTAAATACTTCCACAAGATATTAATGAACATATACAATACTGACAATGGTTTTTGATTAATAATAACAACGAACACATTTTAGACAAGACATCCTTTACCGATGAAGCTTGGTTTTGTTTGTTTAGCTATGTGAACTCATAATATTATAGAACTTGATTAAACATAGTAAACACAAATATCGAAACGTTTAAAAATTGAAAACGAAGTGTTAGGATATACTTGAATAATAATGGATACCATTTTGAACATAATTTGTAACGAAGTGTCCTTAAATTCGTTAATCATATGTATGTATGTACTTGTTGCACAAAATGTATATTAGCTATCTATGTTTTTTTATTTAAAGTACAGTCACACTATATATGTTTCTAAATAGTACTTTGTCGTTGAATTTAATTTTTTATATGTAACGTTAAGTACATCGTAATTACCAACTTTCCATGAATACTATTTTGAAATTATTTTACTAACGTTTAAATTATTTCTAACGATATTTTCTGGCTAAAATTCCTCAGCATGGCCATCTCAGAATTTCTAAAATTCAACTATTCTATAATTTTCTGCTCGTTTTGTGCTGTCAATAAAAAGTTTAGTGCCAGCGCCTATAATGAGTAATTAACGATTCTTTATACCGTTTTATTTCGTAATGCCGTATAAAATGTGTGTTGCTTTATTTATTATATTTTACAGCTATCTATGTGAGTGTGGACATATTTAACGGAAACGACTATTACGGGCATGTTTGAATATTTTTCAGAATACACTCGAAAAGTGTTATACTGAGTATTACCGAGTTATAAGTGCGCATGTCAACGGCACCTGAACAATCGAAAATTAAGTTCAAATCAAAGTTTGGTGCTGTAATTCAAAGGTCGTAACCGAGATTTTTGGGATTTCTGTGGGGGTGTCGTAACGAAGCTGGCACTCTCAGCTATAAATTCTGCAATTTGCTCAACGGCAATCTCAAAGCTTTTAGCTGCAAAGAACAAGTTTCGTACTACAACTCCTTTGTCCCTAAAGATATATTTTTAAAGCATACCTATAGCACAATCAGCTTCATATTACACTTTATTGTTTAATTCGGAGGAGTAAAATGAAAAGACGCATTTACACAATGGAATTTTTTAAAGCTACATTTTAGCGGCAGTTTTAAAACTAGCTAGGATTGTCTATAAGTTGTAGTTATGTGTAATTATTATTACAACACAAATTTAGGAAGAAAAAAAAACCTCAATATAGCAGCCGCTAGTATAATGTTTGCCGAAACTGACCAACAGCTAGCCTATTTTTTGGCACTTCAATCTACAAACACTCTTCCGAATTAGAAAATAGAGTATAGTTATGTTAAAGGTGGTTAAGCGATTTATAATACACCGATCTTTTGTGCTGCTTTGTTTCGTAAACGTGTTTTGCGCTACTGCTCTAAAAGTATATCTCTGAAGCATGTCTACGGTACCGCCAGCTCGGTATTATCTAAATTGAGGTTGGTTGAGGAGTTATATTAGCTACGTTGACGGTGGATAGGGGATTTGTAATACGGCGATGTTTTTGTGCTATTGCAAAAATATATCTTCGAGTAAATGCGGTATTTTCAACTATATCAGAGACGGTTGTGGGGTTTATACTGCAAACCTAGATGCCGATGTTTTGTACTAATTTTATCGGCACGAAATAGCTTTCATTTTACCATAACACTGTAACGTTTACAGTATTTTAATCGAAAACAATAATATGGAGTTGTAGGAAGAGAAAGTACTTTTATAGAAAGATGTAACATAAATAAATAAACTATTGAAAATGATTATGCCATTAAATATTATCTAGATTATGCAATTGGCATAACAAGTCCGTAAATTTCAATGCAATTTTTACGATTTTTTACTCGCACACAACTGTACCATAATAAGTATCTTTAAAACGTTGATAAAATAATTTCGTTTTGTAACTTAGTGAACCGTGTAGGATAGGGATTCCCAGGCACCAAGTACAGTAATAACAGATGTGCCGCATGACTCACAGTGAAAATAATGCAGTGGTATATAATTTGGCGAGAAGCTGAAGATGTTAGGATTATTTGGGAAAAGTTAATGAAATATATTATTATATACTATAATTAATTATGAAATTTTACATTACGTCGCGATATAACGAACATCGAAAAACCCCGATACAATGAACAACACTTCACCATAAAGACGCACATTTAAGGTTGGGACTTTTCCTAAATATATACCGTAACGTATTTCAGTGTATAAATAGCACTCGCTGAATAAAGTTAGCCGTGCCATTGTAAATATGTGAGTCCATATAAATGTAACAAGCATTTTAGCGAAATTGGTTGTTATTTGAAATTTTAATTTGAAATGTCGCAAAGAGAACATTTAAAATTGGACGAAGAACTTAAAATACTTGAGTGCGTAAAAAAGGGAAACACAGTAACAGAATTAGCAAAGAAATATGGAGTAGAAAAGTCCACTATATGCGGAATAAAGAAGAAAAGACGCGTGATCTCTGAAAGAGTTACAGTCGCTCATCATGAGTATATAAGTTAAGTTGCAGCCCTATAGCGTCAGTCGTTTATGAATAGTTGCCTGTTAAACAAGTCAATCCGGAAGAAAACTGAAACTATGGAGGAAATTGAACACCGTGCTGTGATAATATTCCTTACAAAGCAAGGAAAGAACGCTCAAACCATATTGAATGAGATAGAAACCGTTTATGGGGAACAGTGCCCTAGTAAATCAATGATTTATAAGTGGCATGGTCTTTTTAAACATCGGAAGTCGATTGAAGAGGAGCCCCGCTCAGGACGGCCACTTGAGGCCACCACACCAGACATCGTCGAAAAAGTGCAAAAATTTGTACTGCCCGTTTGAAGAAAAAAAAATTATCTGCATTAGTTGGAGTATCAGATACCACCATTTTGCGTATCCTACATGACCACCTGGGTATGACAAAAGTCAGTGCAAGATGGGTACCGAGAATGCTCACGCCGCTGCAGAAACAGTAGCGCGTCCGTGCGTCCAAACAATTTTTGGAGCTGTGTGGAGACAAATCTGCACGGATTTTGGAGCGGATTGTTACCGGGGATGAAACATGGATTCATCACTTTGAGCCTGAGTCCAAACAGGAGTCCATGCGATGGGATAAAAAGAGGACACCAACGTCAAAGAAATTCAAAGTATCAGAATCGGCTGGAAAGTTGATAGCTACTGTTTTTTTGGGATTGCGAGGGGATATTATTGATTGATTACAAAGAAAAAGGTAGGAGCATAACCGGAGAATATTACGCAGCGATATTAGAAAAATTAAAGGAGGCCATCAAGGGAAAACGTCGAGGAAAATTGACCAAGGGTGTGTTGCTCTTGCAAGACAATGCGCCGGTTTACAAGAGCAAACTTGCAATGGCCACCCTACAGTCCAGACCTGGCACCTAGTGATTTTTATTTGTTCCCCAATTTAAAGAAAGACTTACGTGGAAGAAAGTTTTCCGACGGCAATGGGGTAAAGGAGGCAATTTTGGCCCATTTTGAGGCGAAAGATAAAAAATATTTTTATGATGGTTTAGAAAAATTAATTCATAGATCTAATAAATGTATTGTGCTTAAATGTGATTATATTGAAAAGGAAGAATAGATTTATTGTTTTATTTTATTTAAAACCCTTTCATTCCACGAACTTCTGAACCTCCCCTCGTATTTCAACTGGTCAAGCTCTAATATCATTAAATGAAGTGATTCAGTGGACTGAAGAAAATCATTTAGAAATTTATTATTTTACATCACTTGCTTTGCTTAATTTACGACAAAAAATATTAATACAAAAAATTGTAAGCTACACAAAAAACAGTTTATTATTTTACATTTGAAACAAAAAAGAACGATGTAAATAACACAAATTCAATGTTGAAAGACCTTAAACATGGATGATCCGGTTTATTTCGATTTCAATTACATTAGTTTAACTTGGGTTTGGTTGGTATTAGCTTGATACTATAAAAACTGTACACAAGGATCACTTAATTTAACTCTCAAATTCTTTAACTACATAAGGTTTTGCTACACAATAGCTTTTTTCTTTCTTCGATACAATAATAACGGTATCCTCGCGGGAATACCGGCACGGTACTAAAGTTCCCAACGCATCATTAACTAGGTCAGCCGCATTGTGCATTGCTTATAATAAAGATAGTTTTCGAAACTTACGTATATAAAAATTAGTTAGAGCTAGCAAATTGAGCACGTAGAAATGTGGTACGCTCATGGACATTACAAACTTTTGTTTTTCTGGAATTTTACTAAATTTCATTCTTTCTGTTATTTTTTGGAGACTCACCTTCTTATGTTGTCTTATTTTTCTATAAATTTCTTTAATTAAATCTGGATCCTCATTGACCTCACGAACGTATCGTGGAATTTTGGTGATATCGGAGAGCCATCCTAATCCGTATCCACCGAGTGTGCTCCAGGTTAGGAACCCGTGTGCATCTCTTCTTAGGTAGAACAAATGTAGTCCAAACATACCGCCGAATAACCAACAGATATAAGCCACTACAACACTTTTTCCGGCGCCTTTCGATTCGTTAACACTACCACCGGCCATTTTTTCAAAGTTATTGTTAAACTTCAACATTTAAATATTTATAGGAGATAACGCACCTACACCCAAACACCAGCGATTAGTCGAAGTAATTTACCGAATTACGATTGTAGTGAACGCCTTGACGACGTGTAACGTTAGAGCAATATCTTTGGCGAATTCATCGGCAAAAAACGCCAGAATCGCCGAATACATCACTTTGTAGAGTATAAAAAAAGAACCTCAATATTCCCGCGTTTACCGCATTTCCGCACAACGAAGTTCCTGATGCGAAAATGTCCCCGAATGAAGAACAACGAGCATTTTTCGAACGGCACTATATCTCCTTTATTTTGATATTAAAGCGGTTTATTTTGTTAAAAATGTTACTATAAAACGGTTCAATGACACGTATTAAACAACAGCGGACCGTCGCATATACCTAGCACTATGCAAGGTTCAAGCAAAAGGTAGGTAGAGCAATATATAGACACGTTGTCGTGAGCTGTTGGACAGGTAAGGCTTACGGTACCTGAAATCTATCTCTCTCGCCATCACATGATATATGCGGTTTTAAAAAGTGCTGATAAACACGATGAATGAGCTGTATTAGTTTAAAACATAACGAGACAAAAAGAAAAACGAATGGAACAGACACTAAACAAGTGAATCTTGAAAATTGAACTTTAAGGTGTTATAATTATAGAAGAATTTAAATTAATACAGTTTCTGTTGTGCAAATCAAATATATGTACTACATTTCGTGTTATAAACTGAATTTAAAGCCTTTAAATTAGTTAGACATTTGGTAATATACGAGGGCGACCTGAAATGTTTCCGAAATCGACAAGAAAAACACGGTATTGGTGTGGCTTTCTATTTTTATTTTTCGATGTAGCCTCTTCGAAGATCTATACACTTTTTCAAACGGCGCTTCAGTCTCTTCAAGACGTCGGAAAACTAAGATGTTTCGAGGTGTGCAAAATAGCCATCTATAGCGGCAACGGCCTCCTCATTTGCGGCAAATCTCTTTCCTCCCAGTGATTTTTTCAGTTTTGGGAATAGGAAAAAGTCGCTAGAGGCTAGGTCCTGTGAATATGAGGATGATTCGTAGCGCAAGTCATTCAATTTGATCACGACGATGCAGGATGAATGATCCGGTGCATTGTCGTGGTAGAAAAGCACTTTTTTCGCTGCAAACGAGGCCATTTCTCCTTCAATACTGCATCGAATCGGGTCAATAAATCGCTGTAGTATTGCCTCGTGATCGTATTTCCATTTTGAGGATTACACCTTGGCAATTCCAAAAAATGGTCGCCACGAACTTTCAAGCCGATGGAACGGTCTTTGTTTTCTTCGGAGCCGATTCGCCCGGGAAAATTCACTGCTTCAACTGTTCCTTGGTCTCCGGTATGTAGTGGTGGATCCAAGTATCATCTACGGTTACGAAAGACATGAAGAAATCCCTTGGATTGCGTTGGATCCTGGCCGGACAACCCGAGCAAACGCGGTACCCATCGCACCGAAAGCTTTTTCGTACCCAAAATTTCGTGTGGGATATGGCCAACACGTTCTTCTGAGATGCCTATTGTCTCTGCTATCTCTTTCAGCTTCAATCGGTGATCGGCTAACACATCATCAATCTTGTCGACCACTTCATCGATGGTCGAAAATGATGTTTCTGAAACCGTCAGCCTTGCTACACAAAACGCACTCTTAAGCAATAACTATTGACAGTAGACGTCTGAAATGTTGACAGTTACCAAAAAAGAGGTTGCCTTTGCCGACCAATGAATCAACCTTCATGCCCCGTCTCTTGCCGATTCAGGAAACATTTCACGTCGCCCTCGTACGTCAAAATTTGATTTAGTTAAAAAATTTTTTGTTAATTTGATCTTTACCAACATTCCTACATTTCTTCGCAGTAAAACGAAGTTAAGGTTTACTTACACATAAATTTGCACTCATTCACGCTATATATAGAATGTGTTTGTAAAATGCATTGAAATATATGCAATAGAAATGTTAATGACTATATTTTAGTAGAGAGATAAAACAGAAACTTTAAGTTTTAAAACGCAGAAAGCAATAAAATAATAATACGTTACAAAACAGTATGCAAATGACAAGATTAAAATGATAATAAAAAATTGTTAATAAAAAGTGTTCCAGGAATTATTTACTGTAAGCTGATCGTAGCAGTAATGTCAAAGTAATGACTCTGGGTCTATTTATAAATAAAACCTGTCAGCTAATTTTGAAAACCTTCATATCTAAAGGGTAAATGCGTTCGAAGTTTGAAAAAATTAAACTATTACTACCGCAACGCATCTTTTACTACACTTGGGCAAAATTGGGTAACTGAAAGTAGCTTAGTGTAATTACTGTAATTATGACAAAGCCTTTTTTACTGTTTTTTAAAGTTGGCAGCCGTGAGAAAATAGTTTAAAAAAATGAAAAGGATATGTTTTATTAGTGTTAACGTGGTTTTGTTTTTCTATTTCTTAAAATCGTCGTCGTATAAACCATACAGAAATGTCATCTTAATCAATCTTTTTTCAATTACATTATATTTATTGAGAAGAAAATTAAGTTGATGATTTTGACATTTCCGAAATAATAGAATAAAAAATCGGTGTATTTAGTGCATTTTGTTCATAAAGTTGTTATAACGATACCTAATTTATTTCGAAATTTTCCCAAACATAAAAATACAGAGTGATCAAAAATGATTTATGTACATAATAGAGACAAAATTAAATTGAATCAAATACATATATAGAAACAGGTACGACAATGCACAAAAATATGATGTAATAAACTTTGACATTTAACTTTTTTTTGACAAATAAAGGAATTAACTATTTATATCTGGAATATATTTGTGCTGAATAGTTTTAAATTAACCGCTCTAATGTCTTAATGAGATTACTGATTTACCAACCCTGTTGGAAAATATCATGCCATCAACTAAATTGTCATTTAAAGTAGCCTATGATTTTCATTTATATTTACAACACTCTGAAACAGTAATATTTTTCGAAAATCAAATTTTGACTGTTATAGTAAAGTCAACATGATAATAAATAATTTAATTCATAAGACAAGTTTTCAATAAATTGATTACTTATGACAGTTATCGAAGTTTGACTTGACATTCGGTATCGTGAAATGATTCGCATTGAAGATTTCAATGCAGCGTATTTTCATGAAAGATTTGCGTCTCCATGCCTAAAAAATCAGACTGATTCAACAACATAAACCTACAAACCGTAGACAACAAAAAGAGTTCGGCATTTCTTTCTGCCTGAAATGGATAGTACTTCTCGGGGATCTCAGATGTGCCACCAAAGCTGAGGAAGGTAGTTGGCACATATGTACTTCATTATTAAATCAAAATCTCGGTATTTTCTCAAACAAAAACTATTTTATTTACAATTAAAGGTTTGTGCTTTTATTGGGACACCTATATATAGCGCAGATAAGATATAATTGACTTTCATATCGTGTATCGTTTGTAGGAATGGAAAAGTAATACAGACGGCTTACCCTAATAGTTGCAACGGTTCTTGGAAAGTCCAATGCGCCCATTGCACTAGGAAATGTCATTAAGTTACTTTCACATGTTTTATAAATTAAGGCATCTATTTGTTGAACTAACTCGCCCACCATATCTTTTAATTGTTTCCTTCTTCGTGTTATTTATATAATTATAGGTTTTACACGAAATCCTTTATGCGTACCAGTTCCAGAAGTGTAACTCTTAACGCCTTAATAATTTTTATCTTGTCTATGGTTTATTGTTCAACATAATACGCTAAAATTATTTCTATATACTAAACAATAGTAATACAATTCTTAGAAAGTATAGGAAAACATTATTTAACATACCTTTTTTATGTTTAAGAGAAGATATAAACTTATTTTTTGCTAATTTTTTTTTAATGAACTAATTAATCGTTTACTCATTCTGTTTCATTTACAATTGCAAATTAATTCCTTTCATTATGCGTATATGTTAACAGCAAGGCGAAATTTCATAAATTTGAATTCATAATTTTCATGGCTAATCTATATCCGGCTAATTTGACTGAGAGTATAATATGCAAAACAAATTATACGAAAATTAATTTAGGCGCTACTATTCGTATATTTTAGCGTTCTTTTCCCGCGACATTTCATATTTAGTAACTTTCAAGCTTCGCTCTAAGATATACAGATGTTTAGGCGTGTGGTACAACTGCGTTGCAATTGACAATTCGTATCTGTTATGTTGTGACCGCTTGGAATGAACAGTTAGCATCCAATTCAAACGTTAATTCCGTATTTTTTACGGAACTTATGTTAAGTGTACCGTGAACGAAAGATGGCCCAAAGTACTACCAGCGGTACATCCTCCAGGAGACATGGAAGAGATCACGATTCAACTTCCATCGCCTCTTCGAGATTTGTTGATACCGAGTGGGAAGCAAACGAGGTATGCGGCACGACCTGCTTATCTTAAATATGAATTTTTAATTAGAAATGTATGAAGAATTGCCCTTGGAATTGATGTGCTGTAGATGGTTAATTTTCGTTATTGTTGAAAGTAAAAATATATGCGAAACGTGGTTGTGTTTCAAAATAAATAATTTCTAAATGAGGCTTATATTTTTTAAGCTCGTTTTTAAATATCCTTGAACTATAAATAAATAATAAGCTGATAGATGTTTCTTTGATGCTAATAAGCAAGCTTTGTGTTTGGTAAATTCTTTAGAATATGATGAATAATAAAATTAGTTTATGATAACTTTTCGTATATAATTTTCTACACTAATCTTCCAATATATTAGAAACATCTGATGAACATATGATTTCTCTTAATTTTTTTTTGATTTATCACTGGCCTTCTAAAATGTCACTATTGAAAATAAGGAATACTCAGATGTTTTAATGAAATATAACACTTTTTTAATGCAAAAAAAATTGTGTGACCCACATTAAAATATATTTCAGGCCATGCGGCAACGAGAACTTGAAGAAGCCAGAGCTAGAGCCGCTCAAATGGAAAAGACAATGAGGTGGTGGTCGGATTGTACCGCAAATTGGCGTGAAAAATGGAGCAAAGTTCGTAACGAACGTAATAAGGCACGAGAAGAAAGTAAACAGCTACGATCAAAACTAGAAACAGCATTAAAAGATACGAGCACCTCCAAACGTGAGAAACAAGAGCTCGAACTGCAAAATGAGCAATTGAAGAAGGAAATCGAAAAGATACATATACTATTGCTAAAACATGCTGGGCAGTTTGACAGTCACATCTTCGAAGCATTAGGTGATGATCCCCTTAAGGATTTTAATTTTAGTTTAGGTAATAATTCCCCGATAAAGGAAAAGAATGAAGTTACGAATGGATTGACTACAACGCAAGCTGAGTGTGATAGCACCGCTACTTCTATCATGGATCTTGATAAAGATTCGGCCATAGAAGAGTATATTTTGCAAGGTGCCGTACCTAAACATATTTTAGAAAGTAGAGATTTATTAGATAAGAGGTTAGTGGATAGTACGGAAGTTTTAAATTGTTTGAATGGCCGTAGCGATAAACTTTTACATAAAGATGTAGATGAAGATTATGTTATACAGAAATTATCGATGTTACAGTTGAGATTAGATGAGGCTACTAAAACGCTGCAAATTGAAAGGGAGTAAGTATTATTCTATATCGAAACAATTTATTTAGTTAGTTTTATATTCTCGTAAATGAAGGTAATTGATTAGTAAGCACCTAAGGTTTTTAGTTATTCTCTTTTGGAGAGTTCAAAAGAGTAGTCAAATTAGGTATGTCGTGGAGTGTCATATGAACTGTTTAAATTGAAATTTATACAAATTTGGTTGGACAGGTGTGTTGAAACAATTAAGATTTTTAGTTTTCAAAGTATTCAGTGACATCCTGTATATAATTCAATTTTACCAGCTACAATGATAGAAGATATAAACATTTTGCATCTTCAGCCTAAGGACATTTAATAAAATATGATAACAAAAGTACTTATTTATCCTTCTACTAGAGATATCCTTATTAAAAAGAATGGAATTTGTTTTCTTACAATACCCTTCTTATCTCGTTAATATTATTAAACAGAGAAAGCTTGTTTATTGAATATTTTTGAACCAATAGGTCAAGTTTCAAACCCTGTCTGTTGACGGTGAAGTTTATTTAAAAAATATTTAATGTCATGATTTGAAAAGTTTAATATCTGTTAGAAATCTATAAATCTCACTGAATAGCTTAAAAAGTCGATAAAAACCTTAATCAAAGATATTTTTCGTTTCTACTATTTATTGCCATTTACCCAATTCTACGTATACACTACTGCTCATAAATTTCAGTCTACCGCAAGAAATACCGTAAGAACATCACTGAACAACTTAAAAAGTCTATAAAAATCTTAATCAAAGATATTTTCGGTTTCTACTATTTATTGCCATTTGCCCAACCCTATGTATACACTACTGTTCATAAATTTCAGTCCCCCGCGAGAAATACCATAAGTTCGATCGCACTAAATAAAGTAACAAAATAAACTATAGTGGAACCAATTCAATGTGGCCGGTTAAGCAGTACGACCGTTTTGGAAGGTACACTCGGAGAAAAAAATTATGGCGCTTAATTCAAAAATTTGATATTTATAGTTATAATGTACACAATTATGAATGTAAGGTTATGATTGTTGCTTATTAGATTATAACATAAAGGCTTTTTGCTTAGTTGTTAATATTTCGTTTTATATATTTTAGAATATGTTGATATACATATGTTATCTACATAAAATAAACTAATAACTAGAGACCGGATTATATGCATTTATTATTTATTATAAGTGCAAAACTTTAATTCAATTTGTTTATTATATTTTACGTCTATTTAGAGATGTCTTAGACTGATTACAGTTAATTAACGCTAATTAATCTTAACCTTATTAATCTTATTTACGTAGATTTTTCTAAAGCTTTCGACTGCATTAACCACGAGATGCTACTACAAAAAATGGACAAAAATGGTTTTGGTGTGGGTTTCCTGACGTTGATTGAGTCTTACCTTATTGGAAGGAAGTGTTATGTCTGCTACAATGGTTATTCCTCTACGCCGTTTTCTCCAACATCAGGTGTTCCTCAAGGTTCAAATCCTGGACCACTTTTTTTCAATTTTTATATAAATGATTTACTATCTCTGTTTACGTGTCACGTCTTAGCATACGCAGATGACGTAAAGATATTTAATACTGTTGGTAGCATTTTCGATTGTAAACATTTACAAGACAATCTTCTTCGCATTAATACTTGGAGCAAGGTCAATTATCTCCCTCTGAACATCAACAACTGTACTGTGGTTTCCTACAATAACACTCACACTACTTTACACTATAACTACCAGATTAATGATGCAACCATACCACGCAATATCAAAACTTTGGATCTTGGTGTTTTGTTTGATAATAGACTGTCATTTACGGAACATATTTCGTCCATGTGTTCATCTGCTTCCAAAACTCTCGGTTTTGTCATGCGTTCTTGCAGGCATTTCTCAGACTTAGGTGTAATGAAACGTTTATATTATGCCTACGTTCGTTCTAGGCTTGAATACGCCTCCATTGTTTGGTATCCCCGTTATTTACACCAAGAGCTTATGATCGAACGCGTTCAAAAGGAATTTCTAAAATATCTCTCCTTTCGAATGGACAACGTGTATCCTGCAAGAGGTATCGAGTATTATAGCTTACTTGTTGAGCATGGTTTTCTATCTCTTGCTGACCGCCGCGAGCGTAACAGTGTGGAGTTTCTTTGCAGGATCCTGAAAAATACTGTCGACTCGCCAGCCCTTCTAGCGCAAATAAACTTTACCGTACCTACTCATCATACTCGCTACTATAATATATTTCAAGTACCTAGAGCTAATACCAACATTTTGCTTAAGGCACCTCTCAGTCACATGGTGAGGAACGCAAACAAACGGGATCTGGAGCCATTTTTGTGAGTCTTTCTTTTTTTTTGTTTCATTATTATATACATTTTCAGCATGTTATTATTGTAGGCAACACGATTTTAATTATTTTATTTTAAATAAGAATTGTATTGTAATTTGTCCTGTAATTGGCCCTTGGGCTGTTGGGCAATAAAGGATTATTATTATTATTATTATTAATTAGTGTAATACATCTACATATAGATGTAAAAGATAATAAATAAATTGAATTAAAGTTTTACACTTTGCATATAATCCGGTCTCTACTAATAATCATTATGGAAACTAAAGAGCAAAATATTAAAAGTGACAGTACTCTATTTATACATTTATTGATTGCATTATAATATAAAATATATTTGTGCTATTTGAAGTATCATATATCAAAGAAAAAAGAATTGTTTTAATCAGAATTACTATATGAGATATCACTGTCCTATTCATCTGAATAATAAATCTCTCTTCTTCATTATCGAACAGCTGATCTTTTGGCATACATCTTTTCTAGTTTTGTCGATGTGGTTAGATTCTGCTCCATAATTCCAGAGGTACTTGATTTACTTACCTTTGAATTAGGATTCATAAAATTGGTATTGTCTTATCAAATTATATATAAGGAATGAATTTTATCGCGACTACAACAGAAAAAAAATAATATCTTTAAACCTGTTTGCATAATCTATCAAAATAGATCTGACAATATCCATCAATGAAGATTGTGATTCGGCCTGAGGTGCTTGATTTTCCTTATTACAGAGCGTCTGTTTAATTCTGTGAATTGTTCTCTTATATTTTCCAACACACAAAGTATACCTTTTGCTACCTTTTCGTTCTCGTAAAATATAATATTCTGCAGCATTGTGAGCGCGTTGCTCTGGTTGGATTTTGTCTTAAGCATATTTGTAATATATCTAAAAATAAATTATATATGTAACACCAATGACACATCATTAAAATTAACATTACTAACCTGGAAATCAGACGAAAAACGCTGCTGTGAACAGGATGAAAATAGAAACGAAAATTAAAAAGAAACTGATGAACTAACAAAATTACAAGAAACATATATCTCAAGCAACGTTGTCAATGACGGATATAGATATGATGTTGTACTTGACTGCACTATAGCCGAATACAGGTTAAAGAGGTGAGAAGTAAAGAGTTTAGCGTATTAGTTCACATATTTTCCCCTGGCCAAATAGAATTGGTCTCACTGTATGTTACGTTCTCCTGGTTTGAAGAACAGCGCTGCTGTAGCCTGCTCGTAAATTCCTAAATTACTTGACCAATACTTACTTGTAGAGTATGTTCGCTTATTTACTATATGAAAGGTTGTACAGTGAAACTCAATGCGCATGCGCAAAAAATATATTTAAAAATAAAATGTGTACACGGTTTCCACTCTTGCCCATGTACATTTACGATGTACGTAAGATATATATATTTGCAATAATTGCAGTTATTCGAGCTCTCTTATACATGTAATGTACATTAGCATGTGTATATGTATGTTTCTTATATGCTTCCGCAGAAGCTTTGTTAGAGGCATGTACTAATGCCTCTATCTATTTGCATGCACCACTACCTTTTTATAGGGGAGCCGACCCTATTTATTTCTTAAATTTATAAGCGCACCTCGGTGCTATGCTTATTTATATGTCCCTTTACGGGAGCCTAATATATTTTCCTTGTTTCAAATTTGCCTAAGGGACTTGGCCCTGTATTATTGGCATGTATTTGTACTTGAACCAAATACGTTCGTTATTTTTACATTTACAGGGGAATCCACCCTATCTCTTAGAGCTTGAACGCCTGGTCGAGGGCGACAGTAGCGATAATAGCCGATCTCAAAACAAAAGTAATGTCACAGCTACCCAGGCGTTCTCGTTTGAAATAATACGCTATGTGCAATCTTTAGCTCTCTGCTACTGCGCCCCAAAGAAGGGAAAAAGCCAGTAGCCAGCAAATGTGCGAACTGCGCACCGACAAGTAAAACGGAGCGATGATGCCGACATTACATAAGAAAAATGGTCCGTGAAACTCGTCCGCTACGACGAGCAACTAAATGAAAAAATTTCTAAGTCCCGATACAACAAAGGACCGAACAAACGTACAAAAGACAACGGGCGCTGCGGCCGCAACGACCGTCAGCAAGAAGCGGAGTGATAGTACTTGTAGAAGATGTCTATACATGCGCGCCGACAATCTCACCAAAAACAAACTTAACCGAAGACTAAAAATATGTATAGACGGCAATGGACACAGTAGCCTCGACGTACGATGATAGAAAATCGAGAATTTATACTTATTAAAAAAATCTATACATGCGTTTCGACGACGTTACCAAATGACTCCCGCCAGAAATACATGTATAGACAACGTCCTCGACGATTCCCGCCAAAACTAGAAAATCTTAGAAAACTCTTATAATCATACGACGACGTTACTGTACACGTTACGACGAGGTACGAAAGGTGACCGAGAGTGCACGATCGCTAATACCTCGACCGTCGCGCGGGAGACAACTGCCTGTGCTTGTGTACATTAAATTTTAAGAAAACTCCCATTAATTATTCGACGACGTTGCACTGAATGATTTTTAAATTAGGCAGTTTTAGCTAGCGTAATGTGAATGGCCGTCTTGCATACATATACAATGCTTAATGTACATACATATTAAAATACAATTGGATATATTCTAAATGAAAATAAGGTAATAATGCTAACCCATACGGTTGCAAAGAAGATAAAATAATATAAAATACATACTAGTAAAAAATTGATAAAACACAAAAAACAATGTTAAGTCCTTAACACTGTACATAGATAATGTTTGCGAGAAATTTATTGAAGAAACAAACTTTACTCATTAACTTAAAATGTTTTATTGACAAAATATCCTTAGAGCTAATCGCCTCAAATACGGTTCGTTTATAGTATTCCACACTTCCTACAGAGCATTTCAGAATGCTGCTTTGCCACTCGGAGGTTTTTTTCGAACCTCACGATCCAAGTGATCCTACAAAACCTCAATGGGGTTGTAGTCAGGTCTCTGTGGCGACCACTCCATTAAGGGTAGGACTCCAGAAGGTATCGCTTGAAAATAAGCTTTAATCACCTTTCCATCCTAATGTCGTAATTACGAGATACAGTAGACCAGAGGAAGATCCACGTAACAGACAGTGAAACGTCGGCAGACTTATGCAACTACGACGCGGTTTGAACCCGGAAACCTAAATTCTTTACGATGTGTATGAAAGCAGTTGCATTTGTCGCGGCGAAAATGGGTGACATTGAAGGGTGGGCTTTTTGGGTGTTTTAGTTAAATCGTAAGCGTTCTGTGTACCGGGCCAATTTTTTTGTCTATTCCTCGATCCGTCCGTGGAATTGACGTTATGTATCCCCTGAGTGCCGATCCCTAATAATAAAAATGACACTTATTGGTGCATGAAATATGATTACAAATTATGACTAGAACTTCTGCAATTTACATTTGTCATTTCCGTTATATTCTTTCTAGAGAAAAAGTTCAACTACATCGAAATATTGAAAAACTAACCGGAGACTTACAGGAAGCGAAAGAAAAATGTGACGAATTACGAGACGCCAAACAAGAGGCTGTTAGAGAATTACTTCAATTGCAGGATCAACATCAAGAAGAGCTAAGAGTAATGCGATCCGATTTACAAGAGGAATCTCAATCTCGCGAGAACCTAGATCGGAGAATTAACGAACTTAGGGCTGAGGTATTGTAGAGTTTAAGGAACTGAATATGTGCTTCGGATCGTTTCAAATTGATAATCTGCATTTTGTTTCTTTGTATTGCAGTTGGAACGATTGCAAGCCGAAAATGCCGCGGAATGGGGTAAAAGGGAACGTCTGGAGACGGAAAAGTTGGCTCTGGAGAGGGAAAATAAGAAGCTACGCTCGGAATTAAGGGATATGCAAGAGAGGTTGGAAAGGAAAGGACGGCCAATGTCCAATGCGGACGCTGAATTAAGGCATCTGCAGCAAGAAGTCTCGGATAAAGCAAAGGTAGAATATTTGTAAGACGTTGCTGCGCTTTAACGCGGCCAAATAGGTTTGAATCTCAAAAAATACACGAATTCAATATCAATCCTCTTACTGTATCCCTGTCTGCTACTATCACCATATCTAAACCTACAGTTCAAGTGAGTATTCTTGCCAAAAGAATAAACCACTCGTTTGCCGGTTCAAACACAGCGAAAACATGGATTGCTAAACCAGAGAGGGCGCGCACAAACAATGTATAGGGTAACAGCACATGTGAATGATTTCTCAGACTTACCGTGACGTCTCTGGTTTACCAATCCATGTGTTGCTCGGGAGAAAGGTTGGTAAACTATATCCGCTTGTTTTCGCTGTTTGAACCGGCAGATGAATGTTTTATTCTTTTGGCACTAAGCGCCAAGAATATTCATACGAAATGTAAGTGTATGTGTTTTTGACATTTAGTTAACTAACATTTGTAGATCATATCTACATTATATCAAGTTTGTATCTCAAAGTGTTGTTATGCTGTGGCTTGAATTGTGTGGCGTGATTGTTCATAAAAATAGATGCTGTAGAACAAAGAGTCGTAATAAAACACCTCCAGAAAAAGGGCATCGCGCCAACTTAAATTCATACAGACATTATGGCAACTATTCGTGAGTCTGTAGTTTCTTGTGATATAGTCAAACGCTGGTGTCGAAATTTTAAATGTGGAAGAATATCCTATGAAAACTAGCATGCCGCTGGTCATCCCATAACAGTAACAACAGACAAAAACATTAAAAAAGTACACGATATCGTACTGCAAGACTGACGAGGACTCAGGGACATTGCGGAAGATACTGTCTTATCATATCATGTGGTGCACAACATACTGACTAAAGAATTAAATATGAAAAAGATGAGTGCAAGATGCGTGCCCCAAATGTTAACCATCGATCAAAAAAAAAAAAATCGGGTGTTGATTTGTAAGCGTCTTATAGAAAGGTACACATCACGGTTCTCCTCCACGCAAATTTAAGGTTGTGTTGTTTGCTGGAAAGGTTTTGCTATGTGTGTTCTGGGATCATCAAGGAATCATCCTGACTGACTATTCGCAAAAAGGACAGAGCATTACAGGGGTCTACTACGCACAATTGATTTCTAAATTGTTAAGGCACGGTGTGCTGTTCCATCAGTATAATATTCCTAGTCATACATCTCGTATTAACTATGGATGCTATACACCAAGCAGGCTTTGACTTAGTGGAGCCCCCGTGTAACAAACTCGAAAGACCTCGTTTCACTCTGCACAATATAAATTGATTAATTAATTCGGAATGTCGGAAATTTGACGATCATTGACGACGATGAAATTCCACAAATTAACTAACCATTTCAATTTTCAGGAGATAGCGGATCTAAAGCATTCTCAAAACAAACTCAAAAAGATGATACAGGATAAGATGACCGAACTGGCGCACGCCGTTCGAAGAGCGGAACAATACGAATCGGAAGTGAAGAAATTGAGAAGCAGGGTAGAGGAATTAAAAAGGGACCTGGCTGTGGCGGAAGACGAACTCGATACCGCGACGAACAATACGCGCAAGCTGCAGCGGACTAACGACGAACTACAAGAGCAGGTCGACAATTTCCAAGTACAACTTCAACACCTCCACACTAGGTACGTTACGCATGTTGTAAGTAAACGGTGTCCGTCTTCAGATTCAGCTTGCTTTAGTACTACTACTTCTACTTCTTGTGGGTGTCCTTCCGGTGCTTCATCTAATCTGTTTGCTTTATTTTCATTTTTAAGCGAGGAAAAGGAAGATGGTGGTGAGGAGATGGCTCTTCTAGAAGATAGCGACTGCGTAAGTGATCCTTTATCGGAAATAAATTTTGGGGCATTTCGCATTTACTAATTTATTTTGTTTGCGTGAATATAAATAAGGCATGCCTTTAATCCTCTTTTTTTTTTGAGATAATTTCTATGGTCTTTTTCTGACATATCCTAAATCAACTAGTGTAATTAAACTTAACTTAACTAAACCGTATCGAATGATTGTTATAATTAGAGCGCACAAATGACGATTGCAAGGACTGTGTGGATGTACAATTCACAGGTATAGCAGTAAACTCCACTCACACAAATTAATTAATTATGCGGAACGCAGCGTTTCGGGAGCACGTGGGCTCCCATTGTCGGTAACACAGTCAGTCGGTAACACGGTTGACAATGGGAGCCCACGTGCTCCCGAAACGCTGCGTTCCGCATAATTAATTAATTTGTGTGAGTGGAGTTTACTGCTATACCTGTGAATAGAGCGCACAAATTGTAACATATACCAAATAATTAATGATTAGTAATCAATGTCTAATGATGTAAAAATCTCGTTGAAATGGTCTTCGAACTGAGTTAATGGATCTGTAGTGGGAGTATTCTTGTAAATTTGTCTTAATCTGGATAAATCTGAATTTATCCATAATACCCTACGATAATTTTCTAATACACGAAACCTTTTGTCGTCATTTAAAGTACAGAGCACTGTTTACACTTCATCCATTACTTTTAATTGTTCTACTAACACTAATGAAAGGTTTTATAACTCTGCTTCTACTTGATCACTTTGAAATTTGACCCAGCTCTCTCTGGCAGCTAATTCTTTAAGGTTGAGCTATAATACTAAGGACTATTTTGTAGAAATTTTTAGAATAATAAAATAATCACTTACAAATATATAAAATAGTGAATGCCAGGATAGTGTTAAGGAAGGTTACTTAGTTTGGTGTCAATTGAAATTATTCTAATGTATAGTGGCGGCCAGATAAATAGCACAGGCATGGAATTTCATTTGAATTAACCGCTCAAGCTATTCCCGTTTAAATTTTTATTAAACTAGTGTGAGAGTCCCCGACAAGGTTGCGTGTACTCCCCCTACCTAATATTCCAGAAGAATAATACGGCATTCAATGAAAAAAATATTAGTTTCACTTTTCTAGTAGGCATATAAATAGCGCAATTGTCGGTTCTGTAGCTGAATATTATTATAGTGTTACGGCTCGAGTTATTTTGTACCAAAAAAGTGGTGTACTTACCATGTTTAAAATTAACGTGTTATTAATAACGAAAATTTAAGTCTTAGTATAATACGACGAAGAAAACATTGCACACCAGAGAAAAGAGAGTTAATTTGCACCATGAAAGAGAAGAGGCATATCAATTTTAGAAATATCACGAACATTACGCGATAAAGCATATTCAGACGGAAAAAGAAAACAAGAAGCGGAAGCCCCCTTACAACATGATAACTTAATTCGTGCATTAAGTCAAGAAGATTCTTTATGCACAGCCACAAATAAAAACCAAATTTTATAAACAATTTGATATTGATATATCGAGAAGAACAATACGATGTCGGCTGAAGGAATTTAACTTACGTGGGTGTATTACAGCATGAAAATCACTCCTGACAAATAAAAACTGTCAAAGGAGATTACAGTTTACGAAAATGCACAAAGAAAAGTCGCTTTCTTTCTGGAAATCTGTAGTTTGGACAGATGAGAGCAATACAACCGACTTTGGTCTGACGGAAAAATGTATGTGCGATGGCCCATCAATCACAGATTCAACCCTAGGTACACTATAAAAACATTGAAACACGGTGGAGGAGGTGTTATAGTATGGGCTTTTATGTCATGGCGTAGTGTAGGGCCTATATCGGGAATTGTGATGAAATGTGATGGAACCATGTGCTGATAAATTTTTTCCAGTAACCTGGAGTTTAATGCACGACAATGATCTCAAACATACGGCGGGGACCGTAAAACAGTGGTTAGAGGAGTAACAGATTCCAGTGTTGGAATGGCCTGCATAAAGCCCTGATTTAAACCCCATAAAATCTATCTATCTGTCTAAAAGCTAAAAATAATTTAAAAAAAGAAGTAATAGTGTTTCGTTATTGTTAATAAGTGTGCTATTTCTATGGCCAGTTAAAAAATAGTACATTATTTTTCTAATTTGTTTATGTTGAACTTTATAAAATATTGTGTGTTTATTATAAATTGCATGCCATCTACTACATTTTTGTTAAACTAAGTTAAATAAATCACTTGTGAACATTTACAAATTTATCAATTCATCCATATCAGTTCACCCCTTCTATTTATATGGCCGCCACTGTATTTCGTATTATGTAGTAAATAGCTTCGCTGGCACAGTTTGACTATTTTTTTACCAGGTAATAAAATAAAAAAATAAGTAATAGACGTACAGCAGATCGCTATCATTTTGCACACATAATTTTTGAATACAATAATCAAGTACTGATCGTTATTAAACCTACAAACTTATCGAATTCATCGCAACAAGCGAACTGTTTGAGCAATGATAGAGAGTTGGGAAGATCGTCTTATTCGACGACTATGGAAACAGTCTCATATTTGTGCGCTGTAGTTATAACGCTGTTAGTGTCGACTAAATAACTTTGAGACGGAAAAAAGGATACTTAAGATGCGAATTAAAGTTTTTTTAAGAACTTCGCTTTGCAAATTATATCACTTTATATAAGTCAAAGATGGCGCTGCAGGTGATTCTTCTTTTTTGATCGATAGCATCTCATAAAAATACTCACGTACCTCTCGGAAATGGGCGTAATTAATAATCCACACAAAAGAATGAAAAGTATTTGCGTTTATTTAAGGGGTCCTAATTGAATGACTAACAATGAGTATCTAACAGATTCGCATATCGTTTACCCTGTTATCAATTGGTGCAGTTATTATTTCACTGTTAGTAATTAAACTTAATCCAAAATCTTGATGAGAAATGTCATGCATTAAAATAAACACCATCGATGTTAATGCCGTCCTGTATACTCCATTTAAATAATATGAGCTATACAGGGTGTCTTTGAAATAAAATAAAGAAGTACGGAAAATGAATCCCAACGTAAATCCAAATATATTGTGTTAATTACGACGCGAATGTCAGAATTAAAAAAAAACACTAGGAAATTGTAGTATATGCCGCCTATAAATCCAAAACGTATATACACAATACATCCATCCAATCAAACCCGCGTACGTACATGCAGATTGCATACACTGCAATAACACAGGTGTCGATGTTATAAAAAGTACAAGATAACACTCTACCTTTCAAAAATGCTAAAAGTTCAATAACATGTTTACCGTACGAATATTTTATTTGTGAATACTATACTAATAAAGACATTTTTATTTTAAATATCTTTGTCATATTCTTTTCTAGTATTTTGGATTTAAGTCTAATAAGATTAGATCTTTCCATTTTTCAAATTTTTCTATTTTATTTCGTGGACACCCTATATATGTATGCATAGCAATTCACGACAACAGTATGGATGTATAATGCATTCCCCATTAAGCGTTGACATCATTCAATGTCCACCTAACACTATAACACATGGGCTGCAAAGTCCCGGGCCTAACACATAGATGACGCTAGTTTTATTGCAGTTACCTTTCTCTCAGTTAGTACTAACCTTGAAAAGACAGCTGTTAAAATTTCATGATATTCTATTCATTAGTTTGTGAGTTATTGTGCTAAGAGTCACGCTACTTTTGTTATTTTCAAAACAATGGATCAAAAACAATTTCGTGTTTTAATTTTACACTGCTTCTTGATGGGAAAAAATACCGTTCAAGCGAAGCAATGGCTTGAAAAGTGTTATGGGGACTCCGCTCCATCAGAAACAACAATAAAACGTTGGTTTGCTGACTTCAAACGTGGTCGTAGAGACACCGATGATGCAGAACGCAATGGACGTCCAAATGAGGCGGTAATACCAGAAAACATAAAAAAAATCCACAAAATCGTTTTGAATGATCGAAAAGTGAAGTTGCGTGAGTTAGCTGACATCGTAAATATATCAAAAGAACGTATTGGCTTTATATTGCATGAGCATTTGACTATGAGAAAGCTCTGTTCAAAGTGGGTGCCGCGTTTGCTCACTGTTGACCAAAAACAAGAACGTGTTGATGATTCTGAGCAGTATTTGGCCATGTTTAAACGTAACAAACCGGAATTTTTGCGTCGATATGTGACAATGGATGAAACATGAATCCATCACGTCACTCCGGAATCAAAACGATCGTCATCTGAGTGGACAGCAACTGGTGAACCTCGTCCAAAGCGCCCGAAAGCACAACAATCGGCTGGAAAGGTTATGACCTCGGTATTTTGGGATGTGCGTGGTGTAATATTCATCGACTATCTTGAGAAAGGAAATACCATCAACAGTGAATATTATATAACGTTATTGGAGCGTTTGAAGGCCGAAATTGCAAAGAAACGACCGCATATGGCAAAGAAAAAAAATTTGTTTCATCAAGTCAATCAAAACAATGGCAAAACTACATGAACTGAACTTCGAATTGCTCCCACATCCACCGTATTCGCCAGATTTGGCTCCCAGCGACTACTGGCTGTTCGCAGACCTCAAAAAAATGCTCGCCGGTAAGAAATTTCGCACGAATGAAGAGGTTATCGCTGAAACTGTGGCCTATTTTGAGGCAAAAGATAAATCGTTCTATAAAAGTGGTATTGAAATGTTAGAGCGGCGCTGGAATGATTGCGTTGCTCTTGATGGAGATTACGTTGATGAATAAAGCTAATTTTGAACCAAAAAAACCGTGTTTTCTTTGTTAGGCTCGGGACTTTTCAGCCCATGTGTTAGATCCACAGAAATTGCGCTGAATGTCCTTGCGTTCCTAAAGATTTTGATGTTATTTCAGGTACATACGTTTTAGGATCTCATCTGCAGCACCATCTTTGTTGTGCAATTCACTTAAATTCGATTTTCTGTTTTCCAAACATCTGATAACAGCTTAGAAAATTAATAAAAATATGCTAATAAACTACATCTGAGTCTAAATAATTTTATGCTTTTCTACAGATTGTGAAGTTTAACATACATTTAGTAATGCTCTGTTATTATAATGGAACTACTTTTGTCTATTTTTTTATGACATTAACATTAACTATCCTTAAATACACTTTAATCTTTTGAATACTACTTATCCTTTCTACAATATTCATTAGCCACCATTTTATTGTCTCAATGATGCTGGTAATGCAGCTGATCATGGTATTAGTGGGATCATTCACGGGAAAGACGATGTGAGGAGAGAAAACGCTAACACGAATTCTCATTCCCATGAATGATCCCATCAATACCATGAGCAGCTGCTTTAGCAACATTAGTTTTTGGGTATTATTGTTTTCTAGGCACTTTTTTCGATGTTAGTTTACTGTTTGCTAATCCTATCCGAATTTTTATACCCTGCTATTACACGTAATACTTGTCAATGTTTTGATGTTTCCAAACCTTTTAATGTTTTACAATTATCATTTTAACATAATTCGCGTGCCAAACGAACACGTAGATACATTTTGCTCGATACAACGTGAGAATTATTTGCAATGTCGTTGAAATGAATGGCTTAATATTCGTATATACACTGAAAATCCAAAACTTTGTAGTTACATCATAGTTGGTTAGTTCTACACCCACCCCGATAGTTACCATTCTATGTTGTTCTGTGGACTGGATATGGACAACGGCACTACGCGGATGCGATCATGCTACAGGCTCCCGTCGCGCACGCGCGCTACGGTTCAGCGGTGGAGAGGAGTGTACTTAAAGTAGCAACAACGTGCATGAAGCCAGTAGCTTTGAAAATGCGAACTGCAGTTCGCGAAACGTTAGGGATAAAAAAACC
This sequence comes from Trypoxylus dichotomus, assembly GCA_023509865.1. Classification (NCBI taxonomy): domain Eukaryota; kingdom Metazoa; phylum Arthropoda; class Insecta; order Coleoptera; family Scarabaeidae; genus Trypoxylus; species Trypoxylus dichotomus. The sequence goes on along the minus strand of CM042074.1, from coordinate 85,316,790 downwards.
AGTGACACAGCGGAATCCGACAACCGTTACGACTATTTTCATAGCTCTTATCCACGCATTACACGGCCGTATTCTATCTCACTGCAACTAATTTATTGATATTGAATGAAATATGGACGTATATCTTAAGTAGCTACGACTTATATTATATACTTCTTATCTCGCTTGTGTATACGTATGCTTCGTATGCGACTTTTAGATATAACGTTTGTCTTCACTTTGTTGATGAAACAATGATGTAACTACAAACTTTAGTGGTTTCATGTGTATGTTGCTAAACAGCAAGATTATGCATTCAAGAGTTAATGACATTCACAGGTATAGCAGTAAACTCCACTCACACAAATTAATTAATTATGCGGAACGCAGCGTTTCGAGAGCACATGGGCTCCCATTGTCAACCGTGTTACCGACAGGTGGTTGACAATGGGAGCCCACGTGCTCTCGAAACGCTGCGTTCCGCATAATTAATTAATTTGTGTGAGTGGAGTTTACTGCTATACCTGTGAATTGTACATCCACACAGTCCTTGCAATCGTCATTAGTTAATGACATCTTATTCAGGTTTAGAATAGAAAAAAATAAATTTCGAAAGCCTAGTATAGATTCTAAAACAGCATATTAATCTTGTCAAAAAACAGTTTCCCATTTTCACCGTTCATTTTGAGAATACTTTAAATGATCCTTTGAATATTCTATAATCTGTTCCCACCTTAAAATTCAATATTGAGTCTTATGGAATGTTATTCTCTATCTCTATTGACAGAAAGTTTATGTATGTACATCTCTTTTCAACTTAGGCAGAGTTGCGTGAATCTGTACTAGTTACTTGTTTGACAGCTAGTGAATCTGTTTTTTTCATAGCTAATTAGAAATCAGAGGTTTTCGAAGTAGTAAGTAATAGATTGATAGAAAAAAATTATAATAAACATATAGAAGAATTTATATAATTTTTATATAATCAGCTGTAGAGTCTAAAACATCCTAAGAATATAATTTTCATACAATGTGGCAACCGCGTTCGCATTTCCCATAAGACCCATATTGAATTTTAGAGTGCGAACGGACTATACAGACGGAAAGGCGTTTGAATTTCTCGTTTTCTATATTTGTTGCTTTAAGTTGGTGCTAAGTACTAGTCAACGACTCTGAAGCTATAAATACTATATATCATAGACGTAACATAAAAATATGAGAAAGGAACCAATCTTATTATTGTGTATCATTATTGTATTATGACTATTTCGTTGGTTACTGATCACAAATATGCATCCGTGAAAAAGTGGCAATAAGAATAGGTGAAAACGAAAATATAGAAAATCGAAACGACAACAAGATACTATTCACAGGTATAGCAGTAAACTCCACTCACACAAATTAATTAATTATGCGGAACGCAGCGTTTCGAGAGCACGTGGGCTCCCATTGTCAACCGTGTTACCGACCCAGTTCCGCATAATTAATTAATTTGTGTGAGTGGAGTTTACTGCTGTACCTGTGAATTGTACATCCACACAGTCCTTGCAATCGTCATTTGACAACAAGATAGACTCTACCAAAGGACGCTACTGATAAGTATTGCTTTCTCATATGTAAGCACCAACTTTCCAACAAGAAAAAGCGCGGGTGATTCAAACACATTTCAATCATTGTTGAACATAGTGTAACTTACCGGTAATAATCAACTTCTTTTTCACAGGTTGCGTAATTGTAGTTCATCTAGCCTTCTATCGCATCGAGGCACAATCTTAAATGAAGGCGTTAGTGATGAGGAAACCGTTGAGTTTTAATTTGACTACCTAGCAATCATCTACTTAAGTACATAATATTGTAACATTCGAAAATGGAACCTGTTGATTTCCCTGCAACGTATTTCCATTAATTTTAACTTTTGTATTATATAATTTCCTATTTATTAATTATTTATCTTGTATATACGATTTTTTAGACTTGTGACTGTGTACCTAATTAAAAGCAAAGATAGCCAACTACTACAAAACTATATCCTAATGATGACGATCTATATTTATTTTTATAGGAACTGCGAAGCGTTTACTATCGACTGATCACTATGTATATGTATAAATTACGAAACTGCTTTTTTATTTGATTCTACTATTCACCGTACTGTGTTTCGTTTCATAAAACTCGTAATTTAAGCGCCAGAATATGTTTTGTACTATTATTCTCTATAGCGGCAATAACATCGTAAGATCATTTCAGTGAAAAACGTATTTTATTAGTCCAGTAAATAAATTATTTATGGAATAAGTTTTGTTTTATTCACGCGTATACATATACTTTTCTAGCAACCGATAAACAATACAAATAACTGTAGTAATAGTTTCTATTAAATGTGCCTTTAAAGCGTTTTACCGCTCGGATAATTTCACCGCAATACTCAATTACTTTCTAAAAAACATAAAAATAAAATATAATAAATGTTAATCTTAAAAGTCGCTGGGGGCTAGGTCCGGTAAATATGGAGGATGAGGGACTAATTCGTAACGCAACTCATTCAATTTGGACACGACGATGTGGGATGTATGAGCCGGTGCATTGTCGTGGTGGAAAAGCACTTTTTTCCGCTGCAAACGAGGCCATCTTTCCTTCAATACTACAACGAATCGGGTCAATAAATCGCTGCAGTAGTATCCCGTGATCATCCTTGCCTTCTGCCGATAGTCGATGAGGATCACATCTTGGGAATCGCAAAATATGGTTGCCATGCTCTTTTCGGCCGATGGAACGGTCTTTGCTTTCGTCGGAGCCGATTCGCCCGGAGAAGTCCACTGCTTCGACTGTCCCTTGGTCTCCGGTATATTGTGGTAGATCCAAGTCTCATCCATGGTTACGAAACGCATAAAGAAATCCCGTTGGACCCATCGCGCCGAAAGCTTTTTCATACGCAAAATCTCGTGTAGGATATAGCCAACGCGTTCTTCCGAGATGCCTCTTATCTCTACTATATCTTTCAGCTTCAATCGGCTAAGGCGACATAATGACTTGCTACACAAAACACACTCTTAAACAATAACTATTGACAGTAGACGTCTGAAATGTTGACAGTTGCCATAAAATAGGTTGCCTTGCCGACCAATGAATCCACCTCAACCTTCGTGCGCCATCTCTTCCTGATTCCGGAAACATTTCAGTCGCCCTCGTATAATTGAAAGCGTGTTTACTATTAAAAATTATTTTAAATTTGGTGTTACACAGACGTTACTAGAAGATTCAGTACAAAATATCGAATAAAATTGGCCATTACATTCAAAAAATTGTTACAATTATTGATGGAAACTGATACAGTAAAGAATAAAAGAAGTAAACCACACCATCGTAGCGGCCATTTAGGAGAATATATTGCAGCTGTAAGTGCCAGTGGTATTGAGAATTCGAAAACATCAAATCGTTGTTATTCTTACAATTAAACATTCTACAAAACCACCATTTTCAAAATTTTACACAATGACTCACAAGATTCAGATAACTCGAGAAATAAAGGCAGCAGATTTTTAAATGCATCGTCAATTCGTAATCTTAATTTATCCAGGGACAATTTACAATATCAACCTGGCATGCGTTCGAAAATAGAGGACATGATGTGTACTACTTGGCAGGAATTTCTCTACATTTTTTTAAGCTTCTTGGGAATAAACATATGAAAGTGGTGAAGATAAGAGGAGAGTTTGATTTCTTACAATAAATATTTCTTAGGTTATGAGATGAAAAGTTGAAAAAATCTAAAATCACATTTCTTGTCCATGCTTTTTCAATTTTTTCATTCGAAGTCGTCCTAATGGAATTCATTTGTTGCTCAACGATTTCGAATGGATGTAATTACTTGCTATTTTAGTTTGTGATGTAGTGTCTACAGTTTAAGTTTGGTGGGAAAAGAGAACATGCTGAAACAAGTATATTCAATTATCGAACTCAGTGGTGTGCGGCTCTTTGTGTGACAACTATATTTTTGGAAGGCTAAGAACGCACTTTTGCATCGATACTCCAGTTTCCGAAATAAAGTTGCTGCATCTAGAACGAAAAAAATTCACGCGGAATACTGGAAAAACTTTTGCATCCTCAAAAAGGACTTGTCTGATGTGGTTTCTAAATTAGTGGAGTCGTGTCTTTTTTTAATTATGACGGCGATACTATTACTGCTACTGAAGCTAACTATCCAGAGGCAATGGGAATTTTAGAGGAACATTATTGACGACATTCGTGAAAGTGAGTCACAGTTATGCTAGAATGTTATTGAAAATTTTATGAGAATAGACAGTAGCAGGAAGTCATTTCAAAGACATTATTTCTTATTACTAAACCGCATTGTTTGTATTAGCATTTAAAGTAAAGACATTTTTACGTTTGAAATAATTAATGTGTTCTATTAAAATTTAAAAAGTAAACTCAAATTGGAACACCTTTTATTATTTGTTCATTTTATTTCGTCACCTATCTATGTTTTTTTTGCATCAATGTTATATACTGATCATATCTTTTACTTGCTTTATTATTTTGAAAAAAAAGTACTCTGCAATAATTGCAAAAGGAATAGGAAACGAAATTAAACCAAGGTACTAGAAACAACTTATTTATTTCTCTTCACTCAATTTATAGATTAAATCAGGATACATATTAAATATTTACTTTTAAATTGAAAAAATAAATAAAATCTACATATTTATTTAGTTATAATTTACTCCAACAAACATGAATGTTTATTTTAAAATTTTTCTCGTAAGCGTACGTATGTATGTATGTAGCAGATTTTTTTAGAGGCAGTGAAAAATTATCTGTAATAATTACATAATGTTAAACTATATCTTAAAGAAATATGTTTCTGTTTTACGTTTATAATATCTAAAGTACTTAGCTATATTTACAAAGTGTTCTTCAACACTTTACGGGTGTTCCATCGGGGTTTAATTTCGGTCTTGGTAGACATATTTTCCTACCATTATTATAGACGCAGGTATTAGTAAAGTATCCACAAGTGGATGTTTGAGTATAATAAACTGATGGGCTCTTCACTCCGGTATAAAGATTTCTTGATCCGCTCTCTGTTTTAGCGACAGAGACAAATGGCGGGTAAGACCTTCCGCTCTTCAAATGATACTGAATCGGTTGATAAGTGTAACTAGTTCCATAGCCAAAACCATTCTTTTCTAATTTAGTATTGGAATGTACGGTATAGACAGGTCTCTTGTAAGTTATTCTACCAACACCCGGCGTTAGCGTTACACTTTGGGCTTGCGAATTCGGACCAATCGCGGAGGTACGTTCGCCAGCCACCGAACTAATTTTTCCCCTAAAACCCGCTGGTATTTTGTATCCTGGCGATCCTGGTATTGCCTGTCCGGGTTGTAGAACACCACCGCGCGGAGGGTCGGGATCTTGATCTTGAATTACAGTAGCGTCCAAGTCTTCCAACGGATCAAGTATGATATGCTGCTTTTGCGAACGACTCTCTTGATTAATCAAAGTCCTCATCAAATTCTTTGGAACAGTGTCAGGAACAACATCCGATTCATCGTAATCGTAAGGATCTTCTTCTTCGTCGTAAATTAGGTCAGGTAGCTCCGTCGTTGAAGGTAATTCGGTTTGAGTTATAATTTCGCTTTCGATCTCGTGCATGCCATCGGGACCAACATTCATTGGTCCGATATCGGAGGGACCACCATTCATTAGTCCGATGTCTGTGTGACCACCATTCATTGCGCCAACACTGGTAGGACCACCGTTCATTGGGCCGATACCGATAGAGTTACCATTCATCGAATTACTAAGTCCAGTGTTAGTACTAGTAGATCCAGCACCCGTAAGACCAGTGGAACCAACATCATTCGATTCGCTTCCTAGGATACTACTTGGAAATTTGGCAAAGGCACTCTGTTGATTTATACTAAATGGTTTGGTCTGGTTTCTAGATAACGTGGCATTTGCACCAGTACCAGCTTGAGCTGCGCCGGTATATTTAATCCCGTACAAGAACTTCCCTTGAATTTGAGCTTGTGACTGTCCTGTATAACTTCCGCTTTGGGCACTTGCAATTCCCCCACCTCTGAATGGTGTTTTTTGACCGTCGTCTTTATCATTTTTATCAAATGGCATAAATCCTATCTGTGCCTGCGATGAAGTACTACCAGGGCCATTCGCCTGTGCATCTGCCATACCGCCTTTATCTCCCGCCTCGACTTGTGTATTTGTGCCGTGATTGATTCCTCCACTTTGTGATACAGACTGCGTTTGTCCTGTTGCTGAAGTCATTTGAACTTGTGCTTGTGACTGTGCGGCACCACCAGTGCCTTGTGCAGAGCTGATTGCTCCATCTTTTCCGCCAGATACTTGAGTTTGCGCTCCTCGTATACTATCCAACGATCCTGCTGAAGCACTGAATGATCCTGAACCAGAATAAGTACCGCTCACTTGGGACTGAGCTGTACCACCGAAGTACCGGCCTTGAGCATTTGCGTTTGCTTGAGTCTGGTTATTAATCTGCTGCACAGAGCTTTGGGCTTGTGTATGTGCGTCATCTTCTTCAGGTTTTATAAGTGCCGCACTTTCTGCGGAATGTCCTGGAGCCCCTGGTAAGTAGCCTACTGCACCAGGTCCATATCCATTTGCTCCTTCTGCTCCGTAACCTGGTCCCTCAGGTCTATAGCCAGGTGAGCCAGGTGCGTATCCGTTTGTCCCTGGTCCGTAACCGTATCCATTTGTACCAGGTGCATAGCCAGGGCCATACTCTGATGTACCGTAGCCATTAGTTCCTGGTCCATAACCAGGCGCCCCTGGGGCATATCCATAACCTGCTCCTGGAGCTCCAGGTGCATAACCCGCTCCAGGTGTATAACCAGGACCGTAACCGTCTCCTGGAGCTCCAGGTCTATAACTTATTCCTGCAGTTCCGGGCCCATAACCTTCCCCAGGTCCTCCAGGCCCATAACCTGTCCCAGGTGCTCCAGGCCCATAACCTGCACCAGGTGCTCCAGGCCCATAACCTGCACCAGGTGCACCGGGCCCATAACCTGCACCAGGTGCTCCAGGCCCATACCCTGTACCAGGTGCTCCAGGCCCATAACCTGCACCAGGTGCTCCAGGTCCATAACCTGCACCAGGTGCTCCAGGTCCATAACTTGCACCGGGTGCTCCAGGTCCATAACCTGCACCCGGTGCTCCAGGTCCATAAGCTGCACCAGGTGCTCCAGGTCCATAAGCTGCGCCAGGTGCTCCAGGTCCATAACTTGCACCGGGTGCTCCAGGTCCATAACCTGCAGCCGGTGCTCCAGGTCCATAAGCTGCACCAGGTGCTCCAGGCCCATAAGCTGCACCAGGTGCTCCAGGCCCATAAGCTGCACCAGGTGCTCCAGGTCCATAAGCTGCACCAGGTGCTCCAGGTCCATAGCCAACGCCAACCGTTCCAGGCCTGTAATCCGTTCCTGGTATTCCAGGTCCATAACCTCTTCCTGGTGCTCCAGGCCCATAACCGGCTCCTGGTGCCCCAGGTGCTCCAGGGCCATAACCTGCCCCAGGTCTATAATCCGCTCCTGGCGCACCGGGTGCTCCGGGCCGATAACCTGTCCCAGGTGCTCCAGGCCCATAACCTGCACCAGGTCGGTAACCTGCCCCTGGTGTTCCAGGTCCGTAACCTACTCCTGCTGCTCCAGGTACATATCCTGCCCCAGGTGCTGCAGGTCCATAACCTACGCCTGGTGCTCCAGCTCCATAACCTGCGCCTGGTGCTCCAGCTCCATAACCTGCGCCTGGTGCTTCAGGTCTATAACCTGCGCCTGGTGCTCCAGGTCCATATCCTACTCCAGGGGCTCCAGGACCATAACCTGCTCCAGGTCCATAACCTATTCCAGGGGATTGGAGTCCCGGATGGCCTCCTTCTCCCGTGCAATTTGTTCCTATTGGAGCACAGCCGGGTGGACAACTAACCGCCCCACATCCAGGTTTGCCAGCTGAATATTGCTGGCCAGTTGTATCTGGTGAGTAACCGTTAGTATACGTTTCAGGTTGTGGCCCGGACGTGCCTGGGATATATCCATTTCCTCCAGTGTATTGCGGCCTTGTAAGCTGTTGACTTGGCCCTGTTGGTGGCTGATATTGTCCTCCTGGCCCAGAATGCCCATAAGTACCAGTAAATTGGCCGGAAAATGTACCTGCATGACCATCACTTGGTTGATATCCTCCAGTGAATGTTCCGGAAAACATTCCAGCACCACTAGGAGTTCCAGGTATATATTCTGTTTCTATAAATAAACAAATTAGTACAAGTACACATACGGTACTAACGATAGATACCTTTACCACGTGGAGGTCCACCAGACAGTGGTCTTCCGTCTGGCCCTAATGGTATTCCTCCTGAACTTAATGGTCTACCATCAGGTCCAAGTGGGATATCGCCTGCTCCCACAGGCCTTCCGTTTTGTCCAATTGGTCTATCATCTGGTCCAAGTGGGACACCGCCTGGCCCATAAGGCCTTCCATTTTGTCCTATTGGTCTACCATCTGGTCCGAGTGGTACACCTCCCGGTCCAAAGGGTCTTCCATTTTGCACGATTGGTCTACCATCCGGTCCGAGTGGGACATCTCCTGGTCCCAAAGGTCTTCCATTTTGTCCTATTGGTCTACCATCCGGTCCGAGTGGGACACCTCCTGGTCCCAAAGGTCTTCCATTTTGTCCTATTGGTCTACCATCCGGTCCGAGTGGGACACCTCCTGGTCCCAAAGGTCTTCCATTTTGTCCTATTGGTCTACCATCTGGTCCTAGTGGGATACCGTCCGGTCCCAAGGGTCTTCCGTTTTGCCATATTGGTCTACCGTCCGGTCCGAAAGGTCTTCCATTTTGTCCTATTGGTCTACCATCTGGTCCAACACCACCCGGTCCCACTGGTCTACCATTTTGTTCTAGTGGTACTCCTCCGGGTCCTAATGGTCTACCGTCTGGTCCAAGTGGGACACCACCTGGTCCCACTGGTCTTCCATTTTGTTCTAATGGTCTACCATCTGGCCCAAGTGGAATTCCTGCGCCTACTGGGCCTAATGGTCTACCATCTGGACCCAGTGGCCGTCCGTCTGGTCCTATGGGTCTACCATCTGGGCCCAGTGGCCGTCCGTCTGGTCCTATGGGTCTACCATCTGGCCCTAGCGGCCGACCATCTGGCCCTAGCGGCCGATCATCTGGCCCTAGCGGCCGACCATCTGGCCCTAGCGGCCGACCATCTGGCCCTAGCGGCCGACCATCTGGCCCTAGCGGCCGACCATCTGGCCCTAGCGGTCGACCATCTGGCCCTAGCGGCCGACCATCTGGTCTTAGTGGCCTACCATCTGGTCCTAACGGAACTCTTCCATTTGTTTCTAATGAAGTAGCGCCTGGCCCTGGCGGCCTCGCACCATGTATATATGGCGAGGGAAGTCCAGGATGGCCAGGTTGACGACCGTTTTGGTATCCTCCGGGGGGGTACACAACCTTTTCTGGAATAGAAGATCCTGGATAATCTACTAACCCATAGGCACCTTGTCCTTGCGCAAAACAATCTCTACAGTCAAAGGGCAAACTTTGACTCTGCGCTTGACCCATACCACTTGTCCCAGCTGAAAACAAGGGTCTCAATTAATTTCGTATACGATAGACGCATATTACTCCAGAAACTTACTAACAACTGCCCTAGTACCTCCATGCGTTGATTCAGCTTCCGCTTTCCCTGGTTGGTTATCATTTCCGTAGTTTAGATACTGTGACTGAGTTTGTCCCCGTATTGGATAACCGTTTGCGCGTTTTGTCCGAGCGTTCCGTTCTAAGTAATAGATTTCATGTCCTCTACAAAATTTCACTATTCCTGGCTTGTTCTCTATCGATTTCTAAAAGACGATGTTAATCGAGTTAATGTCACTAATATGTTGTACACATGTCCGACACCGCAAGGTATATATGTATATTATACTAACCCGAATAGTATCTGATGTCCAAAGGGCTTCATCTTTAGAGGTTAATTCTACGTAACAAGTCGGAGGGGTTTGAAGTTTGTAGGCAACTGCACCCTAGAAATTCATGGATTTATTTGTTTTTTCTTAGAAAAAGTATATGTTGGAACCTTAAACTTACTGTTTGAATATCGTGAAAGACTGTGAAGTCACCATCCTTTAGTGCATTTATGTAATACTGAAAATAAGAAATTACTTTAAATCTAACCTGTAAAATAGTAATGTCTAAAGAGGTAACAGAAAGCTACTGAACTTTTCGTACCACAGTAAAAATGGCCTAAAAATTGGGGTGGGTCTTATCTTCCGAAGAAAACATTACAATACGAATCCTTACATTTTATCGAAGCTATTCATAGATATTCAGACAAAATTCATATAAACGTGACATTAATGAAACGACTGATAATATCGATAGTGAAAATGATTTGAATACATAAATAAAAATTAAGCATGAAGTTGAAAATATCTTTGTTGTACAAAATTAATTGTAAAGCATGATTAATTTTAACGTATCTTTTACACAGCTCGCCAATGTTTCGTTTGAGATAAGACGACAGATGAGGTCCCTAAAATTGATGTCATCCGTTCTTATCAATTAATAATAATAATAATCGTACACAAGTTTAAAACATATAATTCGAGACATGATACACTATAAATTTTAGCTTTTGGTATTTAAGTCTTTGACCTACATACGGTATTGTTTATTCTTGGCGATGATAAGAAGTGATTTATAAACATTTGGCAAATATTATAATAATAGGCATTGAGACCCGTTCTTTCTGTTTCGGTTAGGAATAAAAATTGCACAAGAAGGAACAATTTAGAAGAAATGGGACTCGCAAAAAATGTAATTGATGATGTAATAGCACTGGAGTTTTAAAAGAACAATTTACTGTTGCTTTTTGCACATGAAATTAAACATATTCTGTAACTATTTGATTATGTTCGATGAAAAGTAATTTTCTAGGTTGTCTTTAAATTATCATTTTCAGGAGTCAAATGCTGGTTCACACGTTAGAGATTCTGAGATATTCAAGCCTATAACGTTCGGTTTTAGATTCCATTATGCATTGGGAAGCTTATATACATGTACTTTCAGAAACTATAATCTATAATCTACCAAGCGTGTCATAAATTATCGCATTGAAACGTATCAATTCTTTGATTGTGTTTAAATGAGTCGACAGGTGTACCAAACTGTGTTGCGAACTAAATAATCTTGTGATGTCTTAGCAGGCGCTCATGCGAATTTATCTTACGGCGAATAAAGAAAAGCCGATAAGTGCTGAGAAATAATTCTCAATTTTCCGTTATTCCGTTCTCCGTCAGTAGTACCATAGTCATCAAAGTGGGAATTTAAAGGATTCTCCCCAGAATCTTCAAGGAATGCACCTCAAGTAGGTGATATAGAACTAATGCCACCAGAAATACTCAGATTACAATAAAAGAACTGATTCTACAACAAGGAACAAAACATTTACAATAGGCACAAACGCATCGCCAATAGATAATGGAGCAGTGGAAAGAAGTGCTTCAGACAGACGGATTTAAGTTTGAAATGCTCGGACAAAACCGAAAAATTTTCGTGAAGACATCTAGGGATGAGGAAATCACGAAATGGTGTTATAGCAACAGTTAAGCACGGGGGTGGTTGCTTGTTTTGTGCGTGGCTTATGGGAAACTAAGGGAATTTTATGAAAATTATTAGGAGAAAGTTTGATTTTTCTTTTGCACAACAGCGATCCAAAGTCCACGGCAGTATTGTGTAGATATTATTTAAAGCGCAACAAATGAATGATATATTAATAATAATGATAGTGTTCCCTCCAAGTCTAGAAAGAGAGTGGAGAAGCATTGGTCACGAAAGAATTACAAGATTGTATTTTTTTGTGTGTTCAAGAGCTGATTTGACTTTTTTTTCTTTTAGTTATCGAAGTATCCAAACTTTCGTAAGCGGTAGTGCATATGTTGATTTTCTGTAGTCTGCGTGTTCGTCTTCATCTACTTGTTTATTATTTTACTTATTTATCACAAGAAAGGCTTTTCTTATTGATATTTTTTTACAGCTGCATATGAGAACGTGTAAGCATTGAGATAGTCATAATACAATAATAATAAAATTAATTCTTTTCTTATATTTTTGTTTTGCGTTGGTTCTTAGAAGAACCATGTACGTCTTGACGTTTCGATGTAATCGCACACATCCTCTTCTTGAGGTCGTGATTTCGACTGCCGACTACACTCAGTGAAATGTCTATAGTTCCACATGAACCTTTGAACAGTATATTTAGTTTTCCTGATATCTTCGGCAAATTATGCATCCAAGTTAATGCTGAACTTACTAAGAAACACAAATGCAAGAGAAAATAACATTAAAAACAATTATTAGATTTTATACAAAAAAGATTTACAATAATGGTAATTCAAATTAACACAAAATTAATAAATAAAATAAATACATAAAAAATGTATAATTCTTTCTAAACTTAGCAGACAGAGGATGTTTGAAGTTATTTTGAATAGAGTATTCAAACTAACTTCAAACATCTGGGTCTTCGTACTGCTTATCATTTTGATCAATGTTGCAATAGGAATATCGTACTTTTACTCATGTAATAATTCTATTAGCATGTACATAATTTACTAATTAAAAAACTCGAATACAACTTTTCAAAATCATGAAATAATTAGGTGCAGTACAAACAATACTGGCTATAGATATTTTAAGCAATGTACGGTAGATCTTTTATGACACTATAAATGAAACCCGAATTCTAAGAATTGACTGAGTTCTTGCCGAGATGGTATGCATAAATTATACTAACAGTGAGTTTAGATACCGTTACGTGCAGCTCGATATTGTTATTTCTTTGCCCGAGTAAATATTTTAATTCCTGTGTAAAAATGCCCCGCTATATCAAGAAGGATATTCTCTATGGAATATTTCCGGCCGACTTAATGTAAAAAAAATCTACAGTTAATTTAGCTGTTCGACGCTTCGAACGAATTGGTACAATTGCTACTAAAAATCGTCCAGGACGTCCTCGACCAACATCCAGAGGCAACGATGAACAAACAATATTACTTAGTAAGAGAAATAGACGATTAACGGGTCCTGAAATTATGACGGAAATGAATCGGGCTAGAAACAGGAAGAACAAACTTTCACGGCCGTATTGCTGCACGAAAACAGTTGCTATGTCGTGGGAATAAACAAAAACGTCTCTAGCGAGGTAACACTCACAAAGACCGCATAATAGATCAATGCGGAAGTGTACCATGGACTATGAGTCCAAATATGACTTGTTTGGTCAAAACCGCAAAACATTTGTCAGTGTATTATGCCAGCAATAAAGAAAGGTGGTGGTTCCATTCTTGTTTAGAGTTGTTTTTCATTAAATGGAACAAGGGACCTTGTGTAAATTGATGGAATAATGAGGAAGGAGAATTATCGGGAGATAGAAGAAAATGCTCTACTATCCGGATTGTGGTTAATAGGTAACAATTTCGAGTGTATGCATGATAGCGATCTAAAGTATACGTCATTATTATGCAAAAACTACTTCGCTGATGCAAAAAATGAAGGAATATTAAAAATAATGACTTGGCTTCCCCAGAGTTTGGATCTTAATCCTGTAGAGCTTCTGTGGGACGAACTGAACAGACGAATTAGAAGAGAATGTCCAACGTCCAAATCCTATCGCTGGATGGCATTGTGGAGGGAGTGGAACAATATTCCTGAAGATACACTGAGGAAATTGTTAGAAAGAATCCCACGAATTGTGCGAGCAGTTATTAAATCACGAGGTGGATTTTGCGATGAGAAAAAATTATATTTTATGTTTTCTAATGTTTCTTATTACTTTGTTGTTTTATTTAAAATTTTGAAGCAAACGTCAATTTTTTGCATGAAATAGGAAGTGGCAATACTATTATGAGTGGCAGTGTATATATTTAACAATAAATAATTTTTTGAAGATGTTTTTCTGCACTGAAAAGTTATGCCTGATTTCGTAGAATGTCTGTCTTACTCTGGCGACCTATAGGAATTTCCTTATTTTAAGTTACTATTATAGTAAATATTCTCTGTATAAAATGGAATGAATTATGTTAATGTTACTTTCCCCTGCATTTGTGTTTCTTTGTAGTTCACCATTAACTTCGAAACTAAATATTCCGTTCAAAAGTTCGTATGGAATTCTAGAAATTTCGCTGAGTGTAGTATTTAGCACCAACTTAAAGCAAAAGAAATAGGAAGAGGGAAATTCTAACGGCTTTAAATCATTTATATACATCTTGTATTAGAAATGCCATATCTTATTTGATAAATGAGAAGTAAAAACATTGCGGTTCATAAAAATACACATTGAAGGCATTCGTGAATTATGGCAAAATGTTATTTTAAATAATTAGTGTCTTCCATTACAAATTTAAAGAGTAATCTCAGATTGGAACACCGCTTACAATACTGATAATTTCGAACATTCTGTATATAGCCTTTAACATTTCTGTAATCATTTGAGTAATTTATAGAAGATATATATACGCGTAGATCCTTTTAAAAACTATGTCGTTGTGTGTAGTAAAAATATATGTGACCCTAAGTTGACCTTAGTTGATAAGCCAATACTAACAGAAGGAACGTGTTCTAGTTGAGTTTATATAAAAAAATGAAAATACTTTAATGGTGTAATAGTTTCTAAAAATCAAACGGATTGAATTTGTACTAAACAGGTAAAATGCCAAAATTGAGCTTTTGTTGTATGAATACGCTACCGTGCAGTTTCAGGAACAAAAAAAAAAATAATAACGAAAGCGTGTTATATACTGAGTATAACAGGTAACAAGGCCTTCTTACCTTTTGATATCCGCTTTCCGCCGCACTATCTGTAACGGTCAGCGCACCGAAAACACTAATTAACAATATCAATTCCATCGAAGTGTCATAGCCATTCGATGCTTTGTTGATAAATGGGATCGGATTTTGTTCTTATTTCGACAAGATTTCATCCCTCCCTATATTCTTTGGACGTCGGCCCGCTTCACGAATTCTACGTCAATTTCATTGAAGTTATCACCGAATGTATTATAAAAAAAAAACTGTAGAAAAAAGATCAAACATCATCTAAACGTTAACAAGACAGATCTGTATACATATAATGTACAATTTGTTGGAATCAATATTGCTTTCATTTTTTTCTTTATGCAAATCTTCTGTACGTTATTATTGCGGAAGTGATGGCTTCGTAGTAGAATAGAGGTCATTGTGATATCTTATTTTGTTCTTAATTGTAATTTATCGGAGATATTTGTGGTAATATTTCTAGAAACGACCTACAAACACAAAAAGTAATAAATGAATTATATTATATTCGCCTTTATAATTCAACAATTGCTTCAGTGGACCAAAATTTTTCATCACACGTTTTATTTCTAATGCTTGGAAATTATAAGAAATCCAAAGGCAATGAACGAGGTAGCTACAAATGAGTAAGGCATCTTATAAAAAAATAAGTAAAAAAAGCATTTATAATATGTCTTGTAATTTTCTATACATCAAAAGCTTGAGCGATAACAACAAAACAGGAAGAGCTCGCAAAAACATGTATGTATATATGTACTATAGAGATGTCCTAATATTTGCATATAATTCAATCCATTCATGAAATTTATCGTGCTTATCGAAAATAGCGCTGCTTTTAAATATAAACAAATAAAGTGCAGTTCAATGGCCGATGATGTTTTTAACTACACTCAGCGAAATTTCTATACCTCCGTATGAACTTTTAGGAATATTTGGTTTTCTTAATGTCTTCCGCAAATTATGCATCGAAGTTAATACTGAACTACAAAGGAAAGCAAATGCAAGACATTAACATTAATTTTTTTATATTTTATATATATATTTACAATAATGGTAACTCGAAACAACGAAATTTTTATAGGTCCCATTATCACAAAATTAATAACTAAAATAAATACGTAAGAAGGTATAGATGTGTATGTGTTAGATCCTCTATTCAAGATAACTTCAGACATCCGGGTTTTCATAATGTCCTTTAGCTTCAATCGGCGATTGACTAACACGACATCATGAAACTTGTCGACCATTTCATCGTTGGTAGCGGTTTTTGGGAGTCCACTGCGTGGTTCGTCACTTGTGCTTGTGCGGCCACGCTTGAACTCGCCCAACCAGAAGCTGATGGTCAAAAATGATCGAGTACATCCCCATGAACCTCCAGCAAAATATTTCGAGTTTCCGTGGCCGTTTTCCCAGCCATCCAGAAGTGTTTTATCACTGCAGGATATTCGATTTTATCCATTTTTCCGTCTGGCTTGCTACGCAAAATACGCTCTTAAACAACAACTATTGACAGTAGACGTCTGAAATTTTTGCCATAAAGGTTGCTCTTGCCGATCAATGAAATCCATTTCAACCTCCGTGCGCCATCTCTTGCCGATTCTGGAAACATTTCCGGATCAGGTCGCCCTCGTAACGGTATTTTCTACGGAAAATTGTGAAAGGTTAAAAGATATTTCCTCATATACAGGAACTGTTGAGAATTAAACGTACACCCGTCAAGCATGTTTGCATCTAGGTTCGCTCTCTGCGATCCTTACATGTATTATGTTTTACTTTATTTTAATTAATGAACGAAATTGTAGATCTTAAAGCATTTTAAGGCCTCTTTGAATTGTAACTAAACAGTTTTTCAATCTATAACCAATAATTCTTTGTCAATGGTAGAAGTAAGAAAAGTTATTGAATGATTAGCGGTTTATTGATACGACTCCTTTGCTCTCATAAATGTTCCTTTCTGAAGAGTGACAAGTTTCGAGACTGGTCGTGGGGAAAATCATTGAAACAAAATATCTGAATATTTTTCAATTTTCAGCTTCAATAAACTTGTTACAGCGATTCGACAATGATTCTAATGCATGTTCTAGCTCATTTTGTGGAATGGCTTCTAGTGCTTTGGTGGTTAAAATATCTTTAGAAAAGTGTCCTTTCAACTTCAATTTTAACTTATGGAATAGAGAGAATCGCACAGGGCCAAATCAGGTGAATATGGTGGATGATTTAACACGCAGACTTGATTTCGAGCCAAAAATTAACGAACAATGAGTGAGGTGTGACTCGGTGCATTATCGTGCAACACACACAAGGTCTCTGGATCACGATATTTGGATCGAAAACGACGGATTCTGACCATCAGACGCTTCGAAACTTCAAGAAAATACTTGCTAATAATTGTTTGCCCAATTGGAATAAATTTCCTGTGGACAAGTCCTTTGCTATTGAAAAATGTAATGACGTAATGTTTTGATTTTTGATGGAACTTTCTAAATTTTTTTGGTTTGTAGTGAATTTTTCGATTTTCATTCCGCACTTTGACGCTTAGCTTTTAGGTTGTACTGAAAGCGTCATATTTCGTCGCCCGAAACAATCGGTTTCAGGTTCGTTTGTAGCGGCTACAACTTCTATGGATTGATTGACACGACCATCTGCCAAAGTGTATGAAATAAATTTTGTACAAGCTTTTGTTTTGCCCAAATCCTCGTAAAAAATGATTTTAATCGTTTCTCCGCTGATATTTAAATCCTCCTCCATTATTTTCAGCGAAGCATTGCGATCATTTTCAATAAAACAGATGCGTTAAGTGGACTATTTCTGATGCATATTTACAGAGTTTTGCGTGAAATTTCAAACACAAATTTCTATGTTAAGGAATTCTCAAAAAATATATACCTTAGTGATGCTTACAAACTTGCTCGTGTATTTTTTAAATAATTTTTAGAAATCACAACGATTGCAAGGACTGTGTTGTTGTATAATTTACAGGTACCGCAATAACAGTCGGTAACACGGTTGACAATGGGAGCCCACGTGCTCTCGAAACGCTGCGTTCCGCATAATTAATTAATTTGTGTGAGTGGAGTTTACTGCTATACCTGTGAATTGTACCGCAATAAACTCTACTCCACACAAATTAATAATTATTCGGAACGCAGCGTTTCAAGAAAAACGTAAACTTCCATTGCCAATATTCTATCTGCCCTCGTATATAGATATCCTGAATTTGATGTAACTAGTATTACGTGATTTGCTAAATGAAATGAAATGTATTTATCAAATCACCAACTAAACTTAGTATTCGTAATGTCTCGTTAGTTTAGTTTTCTTTTTTTTTTCAATAATATTTAACATAAGGAAGTAGATTATCTCAAAGAGGTGTCAAAAGGTCTTGAGCTTGTGTAATATAGTGTGCGCTAATTTTAGCAATAGCACATGAACGAATTGTATATACCATGTGTTTTCATTGACCTTTTAAAATGTTTATCATTTTGATTAGACATTTTTTCCGCTTGCATATCATGAATGACTCCACTTCTAACTCCCTTCAAAATACCTTAGAGGTGTTTTTATTTTTTTTCCCTAAAAGAATGCCATCAACTACACAAGTTAACATAAATAGGTAGGAAGAATTGTTTATTTAGGTTGCTCCTAGAAAGAAATTCTTGATAAACACTTATTTATTAACGGTAAAAGTGGGAAATTACGTAAAATTGCGTTCATTACGTGTAAAATGAAATAGTAGACGTGTTGTTTTATTAGTATCGCAACTGATAAACGGAAGAAGTACAGTTGATAGGAACGTGTATATAAGTACGAAATTTTTTATATAGAGTTCAGGAGATATTGCGCGATGTTGGGCCTAGGTGGACGATTTTCACAGTGCCTAATTGTATACAATTACATAGCACAGAGAAGTAAGTATCGTTGTGTATGTGTTTTTGGGGAAGATTATGCCATGATAATCGTTTCGGTGGCGAATCAAAAGTCACCTTCACTTCATCGCAAGTACATCTTCCGAGAAATTTTGACGCGAAATACTTTTTTGTAAAACCAATGGTAGGATAGAATCCTTTACAAAATTCTTATAAACAAAGACTTCCAATAAGCGAAACCAAAACGCACGTCCTCTTTGCCTTCTTTTTACTAAAAACGCGCGATTTTCGGTTTTCCTCTTAACGTTCCGTAGCAATTTTTCTCAGCATATGTATATATCCGTGCCGGACCTTCTGAAAGAAGTAAACGGGTGCTTGTGCGCGAAGTGTTAAGAGAACCGCGAAAAAGTACAGCTGAGCTTGCGGCAACTTCACAGGAAAGTCAGCGCACCGTTCTGCGATACCTCCACAGTGTGGGGATGTATAAAAGGGTGGCAAAGAAAAAACCTCTCCTTACGGCGTTTCAAAAACGGCGCCGAATGGCTTGGGCAATCAAAATGCGAACGAAGCCCGAAGAGTTTTGGCGGTCTGTCATTTTTTCAGGCGATAGCAGATACTGCCAATTCAGTGATGGTAGTCGTACGTGGGTATGGAGACGTTTTGCATCAGACGGTGAAATACGGCGGTGTGAACATCATGGTGTGGGGCGCGATATGGTATGGTGGAAGATCGCAATTAGTAATCTGCGACGGAAATATAAATGCGGCAAAATATATCCAAATATTAACAGAATGACTACTACCGATATTCGACAACGCTATTTTATCTAAAGAAGACGCCACTTTTATGGAGGATGGAGCACCCTGCCACAAAGCAAGAACAACAACCGCATAGAAAGAGGAACGGGGGATTCGGATTTTACAATGGCCAGGCCAATCACCAGACATGAATCCGATAGAGAATGTTTGGCACATAATCCAGACAAATATGGCGAAACGACCCCGAAAACCCAGCAATAAAGAAGAACTCGTGGCAGCTGTTACAGAAGAGTGGTTAAATATTCCAGAAGACACCATTAATCATTTAATAGATTCTATGCCACGACGACTCGCAGCACTTCACCCAAGTAAAGGTGGATCGACAAAATATTAGTCTAATTTAAAAATTTTAAAATATTTTGTATATATAACGAGAATAGAATTTTTTTTTTAATTAGTAGGTGTCTATTTTATTCTGCCACCCTAGTGTATATACACATAACGAGATCGCATTTGTCATCTTCAGGAGATGGTTTGTCACTAGTTAACGCTAGGGATCGACTAACTAACTAGTTACAGACCATCTCCTGAAGACGACGAGTGCGATCTCATTGAAACGTCGAGGAAACGCGATAACATCAGGAGTAATATACATATGTATATACAATTGGATATATTGGATGTCTAAGAAATGTTGCTCATTTGATGATTTTGAATCCTAACTCTTGAAACGGTCGTTAGGGGCGTCGGATTCCCCCTTACGTCAATTTGGGTATTATATTTATTACTACGGCAATAATCAATTATTGACAGGTGCGTCAATAAAAAATACTCCTGCTTTGTCAAGCAAATCTAATTAGAAATGGTTAATAAATAGAAAAGAGATGTATGTGTCTATTAAAAGACAGTTCTATGAAGAATTATCCAGTAGTATTGTTAAAAGAATATGAAAACAGCAAATGTGGAGTCAAAAGGTATCTTTTACGCAAGATATATTCATAATTCCATGAACAAATGTAAAAAAAAAACGAGGGAGGTGGTCAAACAGTTTTAAGTCAGGAGTAAAAAGCAACCGATCAACGATTTCGCAAATTTTTTAAGCACTGTATATAACACATTCGTAAAGATCTGCGAGAACATAGGGCAAAATGATGTAACACTCTTAGAAACTGTAAAGTATGTGTTGAAACCCTTGCATAGCGTTTGACTGATACTTTTGGAGTTGTAAGTCTGACGGATATCTTAATAACACTAACGCAACAGCGGGGAATAGAATCTATGTTCTTTTATTATAGTTCTGCCTTGAATCCCTCTCAATTTCATTAACGTATATAGAAAACGAATCTTTTCAACATGACGTATTTCCTGATAAAACGAGTTATACTATTGTGAAGCCCATATATATAAAAAGTAAATTATAATTAACTATCATTAAGAACTGGGTAAAACTCAAAATCAGCTGAACCACTTTGAAAAATCTCTGCGCAGTATTGGCAACAAAGGTATGCATAAATAATTAGCAATAAAATAACACTAATTAATTGAAATATGGAATAAAGATATTCCTATTTCAGCATTGATTAAATTGGTAGATGCCATGAAACGGATTTTTGGAATTATTTAGAATAAGAGATTCAACACCCAACCTTTTTGTCTTTTTACCTGTTTTGTATTGATAGACCTATAGATATGTTATTGATTTAAAGTATCACTGTTGTAAATATTTTATCTAAAAAAGTGTAACAAATTTTTCATTTGTGTCCCTTTATAGTTTAGTTATTAACTTTAAGGCATCAATTGTGGAGGATACTAGAAGAAAAAAATTTAATTATTTATTCTGTCTGCTGTAGTTTATGTGATACAGAAAAGTTACTAAGTATTAAAAAGACATGGAAAGGATCGTGGAAGGATAATGGTCCACAAAAACAACACTCCAAAAACTTGCATGGTCACCATTTTATTGTATAAAAGTACAGAAATTCTATAGAAAACACAAAAAACCACCATATAAAGGATGATCCAAAAAAAAAATTGTGTACAAAACTACATTAGGAATGAAAATTGAAGTTTTCGAAACGATCATATCCGGGGGAATGAATCCTACACATTTATATTACAAAATTAATTATTGATTAAGTACGATTAAAGAAGGACAATACAACTATAACAATATATACTTCATTATGGTTTACCATAGTTGGATTAGGTGTTACAGACATACAAATTATATATGTAATCATTACACATATTCCTATTGACAAAGACGCCATACTAATTAATATTGCACTACCGACCTTTTATTGGCTATATATAACTAAAATATTCTCTCTTATCTTATATATTACACTGATTTATTACCATTAGATAATTAGGTAAAAATGACTAGGAAACTCTTCATATCATTAGCCGATATTGGAGTTAAATTAAATAAATAATAAACTTATAAATAAAATTTACGAAAAGTAGTAAGAGTAGTATTATTAGTAAAGAAAGTTTTTGTGCAAGTGATGGTAGGATGTAAAACTATTTAAATGATCTTTATCTAAATTACGCTGTATTTTCGAAAGATACCTAAAAGTTTGTTCGAAATTTAATTACCTAACTTGTTTGAAGTATACACGATGGCAAATTTTATGCTAGGACTTGCTTAAAAAATCGTTTTCGAACAAACTTTCTCAATAATTCGAATTTTAATGGATGTGTTAGTGTAGATAGTCATGTCGAGTTAGTCACTCATCTGGTTCATATGCTTGTATTTTATATTGCAAGCATACGTGAAACTTTAACGTTACAAACACGAAATTGATGTTAATAAAGCACTTAATTACTACTTGCACCTTGTCTAAATATGCTTATAAAATAGTCTTCCTCAAAACCATAATTACGAAATAAACGGAAAAGTTCTGCTGCAATAAGTGCTGTTAAAGTAAAGTTCTCCAAAATTAAAATTACTTACAATTTAAACGGACTACTAGTTTGTACGTATAAATAATTTACGATTTTCTTTTAAAAATGTAAAGTTAGGCCTATAGTATATTAAGAGTTTTAGGTCATATACTGTTTCAGCTATCACATATTATAGGGTTATCCTATATTTCTAATTCACCCTGTATGCAGAGTCATTTACGATGGCCGTCTTTTTTAGACATACGAGGGTTGTTCATTTGTTTAGAGGTAAGTTAGAACACCGCTGCAAGAACTACATTAATAGAAAGAACAACCGTTATCAGCCACAAATAAGATATTGTTATAAACGCCACAAACAACTGTGTAAATACAGGAAGCGCGAGAACATTCTTGAAGCCCGCTAAAAGTGTCAGAATTAAAAAAAGGACAATTCTGAGAAATAAGAGTGCAAACTTTTAGTGTGCAGAATCTAGAATTACCGCTTTTTGATTTGGTCTATAGCAAACATTCTTTTGTTATTTATCTCTTTCACCATATTTTTAAGAGGGTTCTTTTAAAGTTTCGACTGTTTTATAAGTTCAGCATTGTACATAAGAAAATGAAGAAATCTACAGCAGTGTATTATACTGTTGCTTCTTATAAAAGCAACTGTGGGGAAGACAGATGCTATAGTTTTTCTTCAAAATGAACTATCTATCTTGTGTGAAATTATGAACGTTTCGTGATGCCTCGGAAAGATTCTAGAATCTATGTTACTTCATTAGAAACTATTTCTATAAACAAGGTGCTGGTGATTATCCCCGCGAACAGATTTTGAAAATTCTATTTATCACAATTATTTATAAGATTGACAATTTTTAAAACAATTACTTTCAAACATTTGTAAAACTAATATTAAATATTTTTTTTGACACAAGGATATTTATTTTCTTGTCTCTCTCATAATACAATTATAAACAGGATGCGATTAATTTGTAGCACAAGTTTGAAGATCGCGTGCTTTACCACTTTTTAACATGACTGATTCGATTCAAGGCTATGCTAGCTGAACCCTTAATACACGTTCACGAATCAAGTTTAACTGGTCGGTTATACATTGATCAACAAAAGTTGAATGAATCAACTATAACTTCAGCAAAAGTTTGCACCAGTCAAACTTTGGCGTTCAAGTAGTCAGACATCTCGTTGAATGATGTCATTGCTTTCAAGCTGAAACTTTTTGAAACGTTCGAACTTCAGTTGACAAATCAAATCTGTCGTGCTAAAATTTTTAGAACTGTAGCACAATGAAAATAGAACTGCTTTCGATGCCCTTTTTCAAACTGTAACTGTTGATCAGTTTCTATTGAAATGTGCGCAGAACAAAATTCAAGTCTCCTTCAACTTTTGCTGATCAAATATAAGCGACTAAATTAAACTTAATTCCTGAGAATTCACCTATAAACATCATAGAAGTCGAGAGTTTTGTCCTTTCTATTTACTCTATTGCCAACACACTGGTTTGCCACTAGCTAAAACAGTTCGACTACGTTTCGTACTAGCTGCAGCTTTATAGGTTGTGCTATGATTATGTTTTAAATAATTTGTATATAGTTAGACTTAAAAGTTACTCTTGCAAAGTAATGGGAATTACATTAAGCTCCTGAATTTCCTTCATATCCTAACAATAATAGTCAAATTTGTAATAAAATTAAGAGAAGTTTATGTAAAACATCCATTTAATTATGAGATCTGGTTAAATGTTGGCATTGATACTGAATGGTATAAACTCTTTTACGTAAGAAAAACTATATTTTTTGGCCTCGTGTTATTTGTGATAATGTCTTTCAAAAAGAAGAAATATGGTGGAGGAGATCTCATTGTGTATGGGAAATTCAATGGCTTTGAATGAAAATTAGTGAAGCAGCAACATGGTTTTACTGATCCAGCTAGTCATCGAGTTCTTTAAAAGGTCTATATTTACTCCGTATCTTGATTGTTTCCGTAACTCACTCGAAATCCGTTTTTTTTTCATGATTAGACTCTGGTGGTTGGAATGCAATCAATACACAATACAGGAGTTCAAAACCATAATAAAAGAAGTTGCTGCTACTACGATTTACCTGAATTGTAAATCAAAATGAGTTATGGTTCAATCTGTGGAAAGAAAAGACTTAAAAGCACTCAATCTTTGTCTTACAGAATTTTAAATTATTGTAACACGAGCATAAAATCTCGCCAACATTCGTCAAATAAGAAAAGGGTGTGGTTACATAATTTTGACATCGTATACAAAGTGTTTCTAAACTTGCCCTTAGATATTTATATACATGTAGTTTAACGTAAAATGAAAGAACTAAGGTGTCTAGAAACAGCAAAAAATGCTTCTTTTCTAATAATACGAATCTATTGACAACTGTCAGATTGAAATCTATCCTTTATGTGTACTACGTTCAGTGACTAAAATTCCTAAAGCATCTAAACCATTTTGCGGAAAGTCTTCCTACAGTCAATTTTCTAAAAGAAGTTTGCAAACACACTGTATATCTCGACATGACTATTATTACAATTATTAATATTTTAATCTACCAACTAGAGGTCTGTATAAAAAAAAACATTGCCTGCTGACTACTATTTTAAAGCGGACGGTGTTAGTGCACGAATTATTTAAACAAAAAGAGAAAGGAATAACCTAAAACTATGCGTTCCTTTTAAAAAATCATAAATTTTAACGGAACGCATTTTTCGACTAGTAACACTCTCGTCTGTTCAAAGAAAGTATCCGCCTGTTCCTTCAAGATACCGCAGAAGTAATCGATCTTCCTTTGAACGACCGTTTTCCTCTTATAAAACTTAAAATTACATTGCATTTGGACGACAGTACGAGTAATCAACTAAAAAATAACGAAAATATAAGAAGAATAAATAAGAAACCCTGATCTCTATCGGCTAATAGTATCTTCAGAATACCATAGCCATAAGTTGTGTGACTTATAATTTCTATATAATAATATGAATACGAATTATTTTCCTATAGGAACTGTATCCTTATTTAACATAGATTTCTAAATAGTGGTTAAAAAGGCTTTCAGAATGCTTTGGGAATTCTAAAACTTCTTAGCAATTGGCAAATTGTTGGTGCGCAAACCCAAATTCGTAAAATATATCAAGTAGGCGGTTATAAGAAATCGTTGAGGCAAGAAACATCACATTAAAGCTAAAGATTTGTATCTTCCACAATAACAAATATACATACATGAAATAATATGTAATAACTTTAACTACTCAGGAATTTATCGGGGATGGTTTAGTTATCAAGTTGCATTTGGTATTATATGATAATTTTATTAAAATATATACACTCTCGCTCATGAAAAGTTGGATACGCTAATCGATAATTATCAGCATCAGAAATAACCGTTTTTACTCAATACTGTAAAATATTAACTGCAAAAAGCAGCAACGACCGAATTGTAGTGAGAAAATTGGTTCAACATCGAAATAGAGATAATAGAGCAAAGGGTTGCAATGGTCACAAATGCATTGCGAGTAGTTAACGAGCGAGTGCGTTGGACAGATGAAAACAAACAAAAATGAAGAATTTTCACGAGAAAGCCTAAACAAAAAAAAACGGGAGATTTACTGATAATTAATGGGATTGTAAGAAAAAAAGCAGTCTAGAAACATTCTAGTATATTCAATACTATCAGAAACAAGAGAAAACTTCATATTTACATACGATAATGATCTGAACTGCTGTGTTGTATTAACAATATTTAAAAGAAATAATGTGCCAATAATAATGTCCCTCCTCGAAGTCCTTATTTGAACGCCATAGAGCTTTCATGAGTCGGACTCGACAAGTGAATACATTAATTGTCATTTTGGAAGTTTAGGACCCTATTGTGGGGTGTAACTGAATTCAGAAGATATTGGACTTTTTATCCTTGATACCTAAATATGAGAGTCCCATTTAAACAAATTGATAATGACGCAATTACTTCGACAACTATGGGGAAAAGACCTCATTTTAAGAATATATGAGTTGTATTTCATAATTTCTGTGCTCGCTGCATATATTATTCTTCGCCAAAAAAATCGCATACACTACGAAAAGGCGTTTATAGACTAATCGTCGGAGGTATGTAACTGCAAAGCTATTACGGATCAACTTGGTTAGAGTCAGAAATACTCGAATAAGTACCCAAGCCGCTCGTAATCGGTTGAGTCAGAATGTAAAAGAGCCAGACTAGCCGTCATAGCTACTCGTCTTACTAGTAAACACCGAGTGGCCCGCTTAAGGTTTGCTAGGGAACATGTTGATTGGGAAATCAATGGCTGGACCAACATGCTCTTCATAGATGAGTGAAAATTTAGTATTTACACCTTAGATAGACGTATATTAGTGTACCGATGAGAAAATGAGCGCTATTTCGAGTGTAACATCAGATATACGCCTAATTTCGGTGCTGGCTATATCATGGTTTGAGGAGGCAAACTCTTGAGCAGGCCGTGCAGAGTAGCAGTAAACGGAGGCACATTGAATGCCCACAGAGTGAGTCTAGATATGAATCCTATCGAGAATGTGTAGAACTATCTTCACAGGATGGTACGTACTCAATACATCACCCCAGTTAAACTATAGGGATTAGAAGATGCTCTCAGTGGGGAGTGTAAGACTTATATACAGGTTAATTGAATTCATGCCAAATAGAATGCGAATGGAGAAAGAAAGAACCATAGGTAGCAATGTTAAGTATTAAGCTACTATCCTGTAATTTTTTTCCAAAACTATAATTTTTTTACCATTTTAAAATATGAGTTTCTGTTTTGATTTGGTCCTTATATTATTTAACTAATTATAAGAATTGCTTCAAGAAGAATATTGGGATGTATTTAAAAGTTCCTTTAGCCATAAAATCATTCTTGTGTTACAAAAATGAATTATGCTACACTTTAGAATGTTAAATGATGTAAATAATTTATGAAGCCAATTCAAGCAAATTAGTTAACTTGCACAAATAGCTCCTGCATAGATACAGCTGACACAACAATAGGTGCAACATATAATAACTTAGAAGGATATCAAAATGCGTAACTTAAAGTTGGCAAAGCTTTATACTGAATTTGCAAAATTAGAAATTATTGATCCACATGTATCGCAGTAAACTCCGCTCCACACAAATTAATAATTATACAGAACGCAGCGTTTCAAGAGCACGTGGACTCCCATTGTTAACCGTGTTACCAAAAGGTTATTGTGATTCAGTCGATAACACGGTTGATAATGGGAATCCACGTGCTCCTGAAACGCAGTGTACCGAATAATTATTAATTTGTGTGCAGCAGAGTTTACTGCAAAACCTGTGAATTATACAATCACATGGTCCTTGCAATCGTTGAGAAATTATAGCATTCATTTCAAAATTTGTAACACAAATAAAAATGTTTACGGATGGATACAGTACCTATCGGAAAGTTTGTTATACCTATCTACAAATCTAACCTACTTTAGCACTGAATAAACTAATGAGAACACAATAAATATCTTTTTCCCTTCTACTTACAGTTAATTATTTAATAACCTCGTTGGTTCATACTATGTACAATTTAAATAGTTTCCATATTACTAAATACATATCTTACCTATCTCTAGTAGCTGCCTTTCAGGACAAAAATAATTAGAAATTAGCACCAAAACGAAATAGCTCTGTTATAGTATAACTCTTCTAACAAACTACGTACATACATAAATATATGGCACATACGAATTCACTTTGTATTGATAATAATACAATATTTTAATATTTGGAAGGCACAACGTAAGAGCACAGTAAATATCAACAAAAAAAAAGTTAAACGTATTAAACAGAACGCAAAAGAAAATTAGAATAATAACGAAAATCTATGAAAAAAAAAAGAACTACACTCTAGTTTAAACGGACGTTTCTCTCTAACAATATGGTCCCTCATGAGGAATTAGTTGAATTTAAAATTAACCAAAATTCAGATTTCAAACCGCTATCGCCAATCCGATGGAATACCCCGGTGATCTCTCAATATTTTGCCCGTAACCCTGCCTATCGTACTGTTCTCTTCCGGTAGATGGCGAAAAGTCCATCGGTTGGTCTTGCAAGATTTGACTCATGCCACTTAACCTCGCCGCGTTTAATATAACCGAAGGATGTTGGATCGTTGAGTACAGCAATCTTTCGGGATTCGGGGAGATTACCGTCGACCTGTAGAACAGTGGCGATCTAACCGGTCTGTTTGGAGCGACGAAGGAGCTTTCCGGGTTTTTAATGACCGAATCGGTGGAATGCGAGACTATTACCGGCGTTGGGGACGCGACTCCTTTATCTGGCGTTGCTTCTCGTGATGAATGGCGGCCGTTTATCCTCATGCAGGAGGATTCTTCGTGCTTGTACAGGTAGGACTTCAGAGCGAACGCTTTACCGCACCTCAGGCAGACGTGAGGCTTTGTATTGGAGTGGGTTTGAATGTGAGCGCGGAGATTCGACTTGTCGGCGAAAGCTTTACTGCAAATTGTGCATTTGAAGGGCTTCTCTCCTGCAAGGATAGAATAAAATGTAAAGCTTAATTCAAATGAGAAAAACAGAAGATATAATTGATATTAATTTATTAAGTACCGTTTACGTATTTATAATCCCTAGTTATCTAACTACTATGGCGTTGCCTTGCAAATAAAATCAACCATGGTCAAAGACGTGAAATTGTTTGTTATGAAGGGAAAGTTTGTAAGAGTATGAGAAAATTTTAATATATCTACAAAATTTTAATGAACATTGACTTTGATATGTACAAAAGTATTGATATTGGAAATTTTAAAATATTTTCGTTCATTTACTATGTCCTAGGCACGTTCTTAAATTCGTATAATATACACCAGTCATATAACATTCAATAAGGCATTTTCTAATGTCTAATAAAACCGTTCTTAATTTTTGCACTAAGTATGCACAAAGTCGTTCAATATTTTCACTATCATTTGATATTCCGTAATAATGATTAAGGTTCGCAAAGCTGGTGCCAGATCAGGGACGTGTACTAAGGCGGGTAGTATGTGCCGTAAGAAACATTTATTGCGCGTATACCTAAAGCATATTTTACACCATTATGAATTAGTACAAGAAAAATTTGTTAAGAGAAAATATGACCACGTCAAGCCATTTGTGTACCCAAAAAATTTTACAAGGAAATTTTTAACAAAATAAAAAATAGGATCTACTCTATTTTCATCACAAATATTTTTTATAATAGAGATCTTCCATTGTTCATCGTTAAAAATTCACGACGCATGCTTGTTCGGTGTTGCAAATTCGCTTATAACACATGGGCTGAAAAGTCCCGGGCCTAACAAAGAAAACACGGTTTTTTTGGTTCAAAATTAGCTTTATTCATCAACGTAATCTCCGTCAAGAGCAACGCAATCATTCCAGCGCCGCTCTAACATTTCAATACCACTTTTGCAGAACGATTTATCTTTTGCCTCAAAATAGGCCTCAGTTTCAGTGCATTCGTGCGAAATTTCTTACCGGCGAGCATTTTTTTGAGGTCTGCGAACAGCCACTAGTCGCTGGGAGCCAAATCTGGCGAATACGGTGGATGTGGGAGCAATTCGATGTTCAATTCATGTAGTTTTGCCATTATTTTGCGTTG
This sequence comes from Trypoxylus dichotomus, assembly GCA_023509865.1. Taxonomy (NCBI): domain Eukaryota; kingdom Metazoa; phylum Arthropoda; class Insecta; order Coleoptera; family Scarabaeidae; genus Trypoxylus; species Trypoxylus dichotomus. The sequence continues at coordinate 85,286,746 of CM042074.1, read as the reverse complement.
TCTTGATGAAACAAAATTTTTTTCTTTGCCATATGCGGTCGTTTCTTTGCAATTTCGGCCTTCAAACGCTCCAATAACGCTATATAATATTCACTGTTGATGGTATTTCCTTTCTCAAGATAGCCGATGAATATTACACCACGCACATCCCAAAATACCGAGGCCATAACCTTTCCAGCCGATTGTTGTGCTTTCGGGCGCTTTGGACGAGGTTCACCAGTTGCTGTCCACTCAGATGACGAACGTTTTGATTCCGGAGTGAAGTGATGGATCCATGTTTCATCCATTGACACATATCGACGCAAAAATTCCGGTTTGTTACATTTAAACATGGCCAAACACTGCTCAGAATCATCAACACGTTCTTCTTTTTGGTCAACAGTGAGCAAACGCGGCACCCACTTTGAACAGAGCTTTCTCATAGTCAAATGCTCATGCAATATAGAGCCAATACGTTCTCTTGATATCATTACGATGTCAGCTAACTCACGCAACTTCACTTTTCGATCATTCAAAACGATTTTGTGGATTTTTTTTATGTTTTCTGGTGTTACCGCCTCATTTGGACGTCCACTGCGTTCTGCTTCATCGATGTCTCTACGACCACGTTTGAAGTCGGCAAACCAACGTTTTATTGTTGTTTCTGATGGAGCGGAGTCCCCATAACACTTTTCAAGCCATTGCTTCGCTTGAACGGTATTTTTTCCCATCAAGAAGCAGTGTAAAATTAAAACACGAAATTGTTTTTGATCCATTGTTTTGAAAATAACAAAAGTAGCGTGACTCTTAGCACAATAACTCACAAACTAATGAATAGAATATCATAAAATTTTAACAGCTGTCTTTTGAAGGTTAGTACTGACTGAGAGCAAGGTGACTGCAATAAAACTAGCGTCATCTATGTGTTAGGCCCGGGACTTTTCAGCCCATGTGTTAATTACTGACAAACAACGCTAACCTATAATGCAAATAAATTAAAGCTAAAATCGAGCGTAGCAACGTCTGATATTTTGTCGTACTAACAATTATTAAAACACAAAACACAAGAAAAAAATTTAGTTATTGTACAACAAAAGGATGTAATTTTCTTTTGATGTAAATACATTATAAATCAACGAGGGAAAGTCGGTAAGTAAAATAATTAGAGAAATAATAACTAAAAACAAGTTTTATTTTTCAACAGAGTTTCCATCTACATTAATTATCTCATTATTTTGCCAAGGGTGCTGATTACCATAATAAACAAAAGTGCACTAAAGCATTAGAAGAAATTGTAAAAGCAACATAGGTGTTAATGAGGTGTAAAAGAAAATTGATGGTCTTCATAGTACGTACTGCAGTGAAAGACGAAATGTATTCTCTAGTAAACTTGGAACTGCAGAAGATGACGTACATAATATTTAATGTTATTATCATTTATAGATTTACAAACAAACCCTGTAATATTATAAAATGCAGGGCTTGGGAAACATGACAGCTTGATGATCTGGATAATAATGATTATGTTGAAAGCAACAAAAATACATAAAATTTCCAAAATGACGCGGAACGATCTGAATTGACGTTTGACACAAATATAACAGAAGATAGTGTATTACACGGAATAATGGTATCAGCTTCCATTTCGTGCTCATCAAGCAATGGGAGTAAAATGATAAAAAGAAAGGAAGAACAAGATCGAAGCAAAAGAATACCAATTGCAGTACATTGCTTTATCAACAATGACAAAAACATTGTACTCGTTGCACTTCAAGACCGTGGATCAGTTGTATGTACTGACGAGACTTAAATTTATAGTTCACGCACACAAAGTAGAAGATAGTTTAACTGTTTTATATCAGACCCTGAAAATACCTATGTATATTCAAAGGGCAAAGCTTGATTGTTGTTAACGCTGGTGGTGGAAAGGGATTTATTTCTTTAACTTCAAGCTCTCTTGTGTCATAATCCCAGGAATCTAAGTGTTCTAATGCTTTATAATTTCACCCCCTTATCATAAAATGTGAAGCACTAGCAATTATTTTCGCAACACCGATGTGCTATTACAAAATATTGTCAGTATGTCTTTGGAAGAACTCGATTTTTCCCGTAGCTGCAAGTCCTCTTACAACCAAGCCACTATATCAGCTCATAACGTTTATATTTCCTAGGAACATAGTGAAAACGACATAAATGTAGAAAATTTTATTCAAGCGGTTACAAATTCGCAATAACCTGCATCAGAAAAGGGACCAATCCAAAGGGATAATAGTGTCATCGTTAGCTAATTGGCAATAATGCTGAACTTGATACTAGAGCGACAAAAGTTGAATAATAAAATTTGGGAGAATAAAGCAGCGCCAGTAGTGTCAAGGCTAAAATATCTTTCTAGCATTAATATGACCTCATAGAGTATAATACAGTGCATTTATCTAGAAACCCACGTAACTTCTTTTACTTATGCAATCCAGTTAACAGTGTGATAATACTTAAAAATAAAATTCCTATTATACATAGATTTTCATCTACATATTGACAAATAAGATTAGATAGCTTAGAATATTGTAAATAACTACAGGTAAAACTATTTAACTATAAAGACCAAAATAAAATCAAGACGGACATACATAAGACAATATGATACCCGAGCGTATAAGTCAACAGCCAAATATTGGCTTAGTTGCTTTCTAGTCAGAAGTGTTAGGAATATTTAACCGTTGTTAACGTATTATTCCTAACCAAGCTTTCAAACTTATTTATCTCAATGACCACAACCATTAAATGAAAAAATTCGAACGTTGTGGTGCACTGAAACACTTCGATATCTTCCTAAATTATAATACTTCACTAGAAACTCGCCGCACGTTTCGACATCTAAGTTATCAAGTAATACTGTCCTAGTATTGTTGTGATTAGGGTTATATTGAGGCGTTTCAGTATATCACAACCACTAGTTACAAACCTGTATGAGTCCTTATGTGTCCTTGAAGTAACCACGGTCTAGAAAAACATTTTCCGCAATACTGACATTTGCAACCTTGGTTATGAGTCCTCACATGCATCGAATAAGCGGGCATGCTCACGTACAGCTTATCACAATGCGGACATCGTCGGGCTTTCTTATCGGCAGGACTCCGATGGGTTTGCCGATGTCTCGCTAGATTACTAGAGGTACTATATCTTTTCCCGCAGTCCGCACATTCGTGCTCGTGGGGTTCGGGCGATTGGGTTTGCACCTCTATTGAACTGTTCGTAGGAGAATTCTGATTGCTATTAGGTACGTTATTGTTGCTGGCGCTGGTGTTGTTGCTTAAAGCTTCGAGAGGTGTTGTTGATCTAGTCCCATCGACTTCGTTCTGCAATTCAAAATGGAATTATATAAGCGAATGGAATTTGGTGAGAAATTCTGGTAAGTACCTTTACAAGGTGCGGTCTGGGTGCTCTTGAGGACTTGTCGAATAATTTGTGGGTATAAGTGAAGGTGGGTTCTTCACTATCGTCGTTGGGTTTCGACGCGGCTGTCGATAGGTGTCTGTAATCCGATATTTTTCCAGCGGCCGCGGCTAAACTTACCTCTGCTAATTTGGTAAGGTTATAGAGTTCGTTGGGGCATTCTGAACTATTATCCGATTCTTGAAAATCGGGGTATTCTGCCACGCTTACAATCCTTTCTGGACTCAGTTCTATAACAACAAGAAACATGTAAGTGAATTGAAATACTACACAAACATGTTTTTGTTCCATTAAATTAAAGTAGTTTTAATTAAGGAAGTAGAAGGTCTTAATACTAACTTAGAAGCAAAGATAGTCTTCAAACCCAATAATAAAGTTCAAGTATGTAAATTATCTCTCTGCACTTTTCCTGAATTTTTCGGATCCAATAAGAAAACAATTGTAGACGCAATGAGAACTTGAAATATTGGAATACATTTTTTAACGGAACATGTTCATTTGATTTCAACAAATTATAGAAAATCACAGAGAATACAATAGAGAAACAAACATAGAGTTTATAGACTTCGACAAGGCTTTCGATAATGCAAAGAGATGTATATTATGAGCTACTATGAAAGAATAGAGATATCCACATCAGTTAATAAGAGCTATACAGGGGTTGCCTAAACCCTGAAGATCATTTCAGAATTATTTGGAGAAACGACTACATTTCTCCGATGGTGTATTGAATGATGCTAAAGAAGACCCTCATGTTTCTAATACGTCTTTTCCATATCAAGAATATGGTGCTTCACTTCATTATATTGACCTTTTGGTTTCTGATGTGTAGTAATGTTTTCAAGTCTCGTTTATAGTTACATAACGTTGCAGAAACTCATTTGCGTTACGCTTAAACATGCCAAGCATTGCTTTGAAGTTATAATAATAACAAATTTTATTATCTAACAGACCTATAAGGTCCAATGCCAGGATAATTACAGTACGATATGTGCATTATCATGTATATGCGTGTGCATGCATGTTTGTGCGTGTGTTTTGTATGCATAGTTCAAAGAAAATATGTAGAAATGTTTATATGAGTGCAAATGTGTTCATGTTTCTGTGTGTATGTGTGATAGTTATGTGTACGCGTTCGCCACGTGTATGTCCAGGCTACTGCTATAATCTCCTTCATAGCACTTGTTCTTGCTAAAGACACCAAAAATGTAGAATTATGTATATTAAAATTTATGCGCGAAACAAGAAGACATACGTTGCAGCAAAAAAAACTATAGTATCTGTCAAAAGTTTATACCATGAGCGCACTTTCGATGTGTCGATGGCCGTAATTGTTGGTAAGAGGGGGATGAAATAAGATTTCTATAAGTTAACAAAGATGAGAGATACGCATGCTATTCTACAGAGTGATTGTGTCAGTATGCTCTGCCTAATGGTATTCTCTATCCTTATTTAACTATTACTACAAAATCCTATCCTCACATCGAGTTTGAATCGATTCAATGAAGCCATCATTCCGTATTACTGCGAGATGAGGAGGTTATATCGCTAGATATACGTTACTCGTTTCAAGTGAAGCCGATGTTTGATTCATTTTCCAGTCGCCCAGAATGGAATCAACAGCTCGCAGCTTTTCACCCGGTATAGCGGTATCATGCAAATCGTTTTTTCGTTTTCTCAAAGACGCCATATCATAACGCAGCAGCATAACATTCTATGATACACTATTTACAGGGTCTGGACCTGTCCTATGAGTAATGTATCCGAGATATACACAGGATGCCAAATAAGTGAGATACATATTAAATATTGTTTATCACGTAAATAAAGTATAATGAATTCAGTAAAGGTACGAAGTATTTTGAGATACGGATTATGAAACCCAACAATTTTTAGGCTTTAGCACATACTTCAGCGATACAAGGCTTGAGCGTAATATTTGAGTTAAACAGAACTTTCCGATCTCGAAATTCAGTTTTGTAAGGTAAGTGGCTACATAGCATTTCTCGATGTCGAGCTTCAGTTTAAACTGTTTGCATCACCCCACCAACATGTCCAAGTTATGTTCAAGACAGAACAAAATCTAGAGGAAAAACTAGGTACAGATAACTCACTACAAAGGTAAAATACAAATACTAATATATTTATATCACTAAATTGCCTGGTTCTCCGCACGACGAAGCTATAACTTTAACAGCAAGTTAAGGAGAATTCCTCAATGTGTTGAACAACACTTAAGCGGCTATAAAAATTAACTCCAAGATCTTTAAATGATTCAACCCTAGGGAGAATTTATTGTATATACAGAATGTATAAGAATCGTTTTATGAGTGAAGGTAATATGCCAGTATTTATTGACATTGGTCATTCACCAAGCGGTTACCCACACAATATTTTGAGGGAGTGCAATATATTCTTGGGTTGAAACAGCAGAATAGAACGTCATTAGCCGTTTAGGACAGGTTAACTAACAGATTATTAATAAATACCAGATACAATAGTGGTCTTAACTTGGAGCGCTGCGGAACGTCAGATGTCGATGCAAATTTTTGTGACCGATAACCATTATAAAATACGTAATTAATACGGCCCGAATAGTAAATTCAAAGCGATCCAATTATTGAGCAGAATTCCAAAGTCATTTGTGCTGATTGCACATCAACATGACTGCGAACATCAAAGATCTCACAAATATATTGAATAACAACCGTCAAGTTACTTACAGTAGATCTTCTAAAAACCATGCTGACGTTCAGAAAGTACTGGATACGACGGGGAAAATCCAGATCCAACAATTCATGAGTCAGAGTTATTTTGTAAGTGTGTAAATGAAGAATTTTCTTGCAAACTTTTCGACAGATACCAACAGGTTTATTTGGGCTAATAAGCTATGTGAAGATATTTTTAGACTCACATCTATTCTTCAATTAATATCCGCAACAACTTCACTTAGAACAGTAGAACGACCAATAAATTCTCATTTCACTACACTCCCTGTTCTGCGAAATACATATGTTTGTTGAATTGAGTGAAATTGCTCTTGGCAATCTTGATAGGAATAATTCCGTATTGCTACATGATTGTATTCCCGAACGTTGAGTGTATTTGTACGAATGTATTATGACTATTTCATTGCTTACCGATCACAAATATGCGACTGTAAAAAAGTGGCAAAAGGAAAAGCCTTTCTAGTAATAAATAACTAAAATAATAAACAAGTAGATGAAAACGAAAATATAGAAAATCAAATCAACAATAGGTTAGACTCTACCCAATGGCGCTACTGATTTTTATCGTTATGTCTTGCGGGTGTATCAAACGCTATTCAGTCATTGTTGAACACAGTGTATAAAATATAGAAGTGTACCAGAAAATTGACTACCCCAACGAATCTTACAGATATAATAGCGTATGTATTAACTCTTTCATAACTGTAATAATAACCAAAAAGCAAATTTTAAAACAGCTAAAATTTGTAGGAAAGGAGCCTCAGATCTTATTGTCAAATATTTGGTATCTGTTATGGTTTCAAAAATACCTTATAAAAACATGGAAATCGGGGCAGACTGTACATTGGTTAGAATTTGAAAAATATGAATTTCTCAGTATCCGTTAAGCGTTAGTAAATCTTAAGAAGAAAGGGGGAAATATTATGTGTAACGTTCAACGGTCCTACGTCTGTTATTTTTCAAGCCGAATTCATTACACCAGGTACAAGAATAAATCAGGATAAATGGTAAGCCTACCAACAATAACGCCTCTTACGTTTGTTAGGTATATAAATATACAAAGTATCGAGTTATATCTGTTTGTACTATATAAAAGACGTTGTTTATACGTAACCTACACGTACGTATAGAATATGCGTCCAACGGCGTAAGTATAATATTTTACGCGAAGATGATGTAGCAAATTTCAACCGGATACTGTCGAATAATTTTTTGACTGTTAGCGTTCCTCCAATCGTAAATCGAAATCGAGGATATTTATAGACGAATTAAAGATTCCAATAAAAGTCGAGCTTTCAAACTTCGTTTTCGTTTTTTTCGACAAAGAAATTATGTGACAATAAAAGAATTTTGTTTAGGCGCTGTAAAACAAGCTTGAAAGTGTTTCATAGAATTAAAGGCGAAGAACGTCGGTGCCAGTTAGTCTTTTATTATCCACCGTAAATTCTAAATTCAAAACACTCTCCAACTGTAATGTTTATTGAATCTATCCATAAAGGATACATGGATGTTAAAAAATAGGTATTTCAAGGTAAGAAATGTTTACTCTACGTAACAGGCGTATATTTTGAGGTAATTGCTTGACACATTCTGAAAAAGCGAGCTTATTTTTTCTTTTCGGGTTTTCTATTAAAATAACTAAGTTAGTCACTTGATTGATAATACAGTATAATTCTAAGAAATTTTCGGATTTTTAAGAACATCCACGTCCTTAATAGTATTGGTAGTAAGCTAAAGTTAGGAAAGATGGCTCACTTTTTTTGAATCTTCATTAGTTTCAAATTAACCTTTGATATAAGATAAACTGTAAGAATACACGTGACAAATAAAAATGGGATTAACCTCTCACCCTCTCTGCTTGAGTGAGATGGTGCATCTATAAATGTAAGAAATGGACATTGATGTTTACTGAAATGAATACATAGGCTTCCACGGCCAGAGTCAGTAATAAACGAACTACTTCCGGAATGGGACCGTGTCATGATGAAATATACAGAAATAAAATAAGAGTAAGAGGAAAAGAAATAAAAATAAAAGAAAAAGAGATAAATGAAGAAAAAATTAAAAGGGGGACGTGCAAGAGAGAGAAAGGTGAAAAGAGTAAGAGAAGGAAAGAGAGACAGAACAAAGGGGAAAAATAAAGAGAAGAAAAGAGAGAGGTGGGATCTCGACGTTTTGCCTCCATCGTAGGAAGCTTCTTAGGCTTTCTGGTTTCGCCTCTAGCGTGGTTTACACGTCAAGTTACCGTGCCACTTTGGTTTCCCTCCTTTCTCTTGAAGAAGCCTCCTACGACGCAGGCGAAACGTCGAGATCCCACCTTTCTCTTTTTCTTCTCTTTCTTTCTTTCTTTTTTCCCCCTTTTTCTGTCTCTCTTCTCTTACTCTTTTCACCTTTCTCGCTTTTGCACCCCCCCCCTTCCATTTTTTCTTCTTTTATCTCTTTTTCGTTTTATTTTTATTTGTTTCTCCTCTTATTCTTATTTCTATATATCTTATCATGACACGGTTCAATTCCGGAAGTAGTTCGTTTATTATTGATGTTTACTGATTTCTCCGTCCGCATCGAATACAGTATGAGAAAACGTAGTATAATTTTCATGTATCTATGTTTATCCCAAAAGACAGGCAATCATTTGCTTGGAGGCGCTTCCTGCTCATCTTGGATGACCCATACAGTCGATTGTTGTTTACTTTCGGATTCATATGGATACATCCAAGATTCATCATCTGTGCAAATTTTATACACGGCTTTTGACGCATCACGATTGTATTTTTTGAGCGTTTCTTTGCACCAATCGACACGAGCCTTTTTCTTCAAGCGACTGTCAAATTATACTGAATTCAACGGGCACAAATTTTTTTACAGCTAAATGTTCTTGTAAAATCTCATGTATGCTTGCCATGCCAATGCCTAGGGATGTCTCAATCTCACGGTACGACACATGCCGATCTTGCTTTATCATTTCGTGCACAGCAACAATGTTTTCTGGCACAACAATCGATTTGATGAACGGCACTAAACCAGTGATATACAGGGGTTTTAGATGGTGCTTCATCGCCAATAGCTGAAGAGAGTTGATAGATGCACTGTTGTTGAGATAATCTACGTCGAAAGTCGTAGTATAAATCATCGCACGAAAGTTCTCAAGAGTTAATTCCATTTTTTGTCTGAGATGAAATTTTCAGTCAGTAAACAATACAAATAGCATCCCTATGACAAAACGTTCTGAATACGTACACGGTTAAATAATGTCAAACTTTACAATGAATATGTCAGATGGCGCCTAGCATCACCATTGTTGCCAATTTCGGATATATAAATAGCAACCTACGTAACATAGTTTTGTCTGGTACTCGACGGGGAAACTGAGTTTACCGAGCAGTTCCACTACACCTTTAAGTTTAGCTAATAAAATATCCGAAGTCCCGAAAGTTTTTCTACCAAGGCCTTAGTATATTCTGATGTAGCAGGGCTGAGTTTTGATATACCAGATTTGGTGCTTTCTTTTCAGTGTACAGGTAGAACAGAAATTTTGCTGCTGTGGGATATGATGCAAGTGAGAGGAATTTTTAATAATATTATATCCAGCCAATACACCATTGACGACTTAGTGTTACCTTAGCATATTGAATTTGTTTATTGTTGAGTGTGATTGATGTGAGCTCTTTCACAAGCAGCTAATGATTTCTGGTGATTTTAACGGTCCTAACTTAAATCCTTGTAATATAGGCAATCGTAAAGTATTTGCACTTCATGATCTCTTGTCAAAATTAGGTCTTAAACTGCAATAATGGAACTCTTAATTGAGTTTTTTCTAACCTCTATAACTTTACGATACTGTTCCGCTTGTAATTGAAGTAAATAAGTATTGTCGTAGACAAAATATTAAGTCAGAAAGTAATTTCCTATCTTACAGTAACTGTCTGCATTTTATAATCAACAGTTAAATCTTATACAACTTTTTGCTTCACTGGATAAAAATTCTATGGTTCAATTGAAATATTAGGAGAAATCTGAAAAAAGAAAATCCATATATCTACATATGTACCATCGATAATTTAGGCAGTTGCGAACCTCACTTAAGATGCAAATTAAGGTAGCTCACATGGAGTATCACGTTAACATTAAAAAGAATACAGTTGCCGATACAAAATTTTTTTGGCAATTCGTGAACTTTAAAAGGTCTTCTTCCAAAATTCCTGTGTGTTTTGAGTTTGACAACCTAACCGTTAGTAAACGTACTGACATTGTTCAAGCTTTCGCTAGTGTATTCTCTAACGCGTTCACTCAAGATGTTTTCAGTTAGTTGTGTACAGACTTCAATTCCTCTTGTTCCATGTACCTTGTACCATGTCTAAAAAACTCAAAGCAACTATGATTCGCAGACATAATTGACTACCTAGCGACTCAGCTCCAGTTTTAGATAACGTTGCATAATTACTTTTTTGATGATTATTATCAGAAACTGGTTAATAAATTCGAATGCGTATAAAACCATTGGTGTGATGGATGCTGTGTTTGCTAACGATTGATTAAAATCAGAATCGCGTGATAACTTCAAAGCAATGTTTGAACATGTTTAAGCGCAACACGAGTAAGCTTTTGCGGCGTTATGTAACCGTAAATGAGACATGGATACACTATTACACCCCAGAAATGAAAGGTTAAGGGACAAAATGGGTTTTTCACGGCGGACGGCCCGAAAGAAGGCGAAAACGATTCCATCAGTCGGAAAAGTTATGCCTGCAATTTTTTAGAATTCCCAAGGGATAATCTTAATTGATTAGTTGGAGGATAATGACGGGTCAGTAACGTGTTTATTTTATGGACCTATTCAACGCTGAATTAAAGAGAAAAAGATTCACCTAGTGAAGAAGAAAGTTCTCTGTCACTATGATAGCGCTCCGGGCCACTCATCGGCAATTGCGACAGCAAAACTAGATCAGTTATTTTCAAGAGGTAAGGTGTATTGATTCTCAGGTTTCGCACGTTCGTTAACAATTTAACAGAAGTCACAAAGTTACTACAAATCCAAAACAAAAGGAGCTTTTTTTAATTTTTGCTTTTTCCGAAGAGTTAAACAGGAAATCGGACAAACGTAACCAGTGTCTAATTTCAAATCCAGATAAGGGGGGTGTAAATGTTTTAAATGCTTATCGGTTTAACTAAGAGATGGCGCCAACGAAAAGTACATAGCGCATTAATTTGACATATACGTCATTTTGTTCGTTTGACATTTAAACTGCAAACACACGCAAGTTGAGTCCACCAAAAACTAGCGTCCTTGCTTTATCGTTCAGCGATCATGCCGAGTTTCGTGCCCGAAAAGAAACATTTACGGCACGCATTATTTTTCTTATTTAATCAAAAGAAAAAGGCTGTTGAAAGTCATCGTTTGCTGGTAAAAAAATATGGTGAACATGCTTCATCGATTAGAATATGAGACATGGTTTCGACAATTTAAAAGTGGTGATTTCAATGTGAAAGACAGACAAAAACTAGAAGACGAGCAATTGCAGGAGTTATTAGATGGTGATCCAACTCAAACTCAGCAATTAGCAGAAGCAATACATGTGTTATAAAAAACAATCAGCAGACATTTACGAGCAATGAGGAGATCAATAAACTCGGTAAATGGGTCCCACACGATTTGAATCACATATGAAATGCTCCTTCAACGAAAGGAAATAGAAAAGGAAAAATAGATTTATTTTAAAAATCTGAAGTGGAAAAAATCGTGGCTTTCATCTGATGAAGCCGGTTCTTCAACACCAAGACCAAATCACTTCGGCAAGAAGACAATGCCCCATATCTGGGGGCCAGAGCGGTATTGTGTATTGCGAACTCTTGAAGTCCGGGAAAACCGTTAATACACAACGCTTTTGCCGACAAATGATTAATTCAAATCACGCATTAATCGAAAGACGACCGGAATGGTCCAGAATGGTAATTCTAGATGATGATAGGGCGTAATTAGGTGTTCATAGCAAATTTCCTCTGAAGTGGATTGGTTTTGGATCCACCACTTCTCTTAGAAAATAATTAAAGGTAAATTGTAGTGACCAACCCCGTTCTCCTGTACCAGTACTATGTCATTTTCGTTGATATCCTGCTTTATTCAAGAACATGCCACGTTATAATTTTTATTTGAAATCAAAGTTAAATCTGCCAGCCAAAGATACGAATCCTAATCCCTTACGTGAAAAATAGCATGTTGACCACTGTTGTAGTTCTAGCTTGAGTTTGGGATACTGTTTTTTATCAAATCGTGTTTTGAAAGCTTCCATTAGCAAATTTGCCCAAATAACTTACAGGTTTTCAAAAGGCTAAAGCGATTTCAATAACAAATCTTCATATAGACTTCGAAAACACTCGATTCGAATTCCTGAATCAAAAGTATGAATAACACGTTTTGAGCGGATAAACATATTTCCTCGTCGATCGATCCAAAAAATTCCGACGTGGCCGACTCGGATACGGGACGTACGTACGCTCTGAGGCTCCGTAAGGTGTGATCGGCAGCCTGCCAATTTGCAACAAGTCGCTATCGCTAACAACAAGTAGTTGATCGTAGCTGGAGCGTCGTATTCGTACCGTATGGAGGTGCGTTATGTACGAAACTTTTCGGAAATCGGTGCTGCCTCCGAATTCGTATTTTTGGAAGACGGGCGCGGCCATCTGTTTCCTACCTTTTTGCAATTCGAATTCGTATCTACGCGCGTTTTCGCCAATTCATGCCAATGCCGACGATTCATTAAATCATGCGGTTTTTGCGCACTCATTCCGCTCCAAGCGAGTTCCACGGACGCCTTCGATTTTAATTATAGAAGCGTAGGTGTGGAATAAGTACAGATCCTATATGTGCGAGGAAAAAATCCTCTTTGTTAATGGTTAGTGGTTTTCTTTGTAAATCCGGAGCAAAAGGAATCGATGTTTATTTATGAAGCTTTACTACTGAATTGTAGCCAAAATTTTAACGAAAACACTGAGCAAAAAATATACATTTAATTCAATGGTATTCAACGAAAGATTTTAATGATGAAAAATTTACGTACTTGTGACGTATCAAGAATTAGAAAATCAATGAATAATTCTCATTTGGATTTCACTAACTAAAGACTACCAAGGTGTTACGTTAAACACTAAAATATTTCTTCTAAGGTCTATGGCATATCAAAATTTTGGCTTGAAGATTTTATCCTTGTGCGAGCGAAATGAAATACGCGGTGTATGCATAAGTTTTTTCTGGTTTAACTAAAAGATGGCGCCAGCGAAAAGTAGGCAGCGTGTTAATTTGACATTCGCGGCATGCATTACTTTTCTTATTTAATCAAAAGAAAAGGCTGTTGAAAGTCATCGTTTGCTGGTACAAACATATGGTGAATACTCTCCATATATTAGAACATGTAAGACATGGTTTCGACAATTTAAAAGCGGTGATTTCAAAGGCAGTGAGCGCTTTAGTAGACCACAAAAATGCAAGACTCGATAAATGGCTCTCACACGATTTGAATGAACATAAAATGGAAACTCGGAAATTCACTTGAGAAACACTGCTTCGACGCTACGAAAGGAAATGAGTTTTGTATCGAATTGTGTCGGGTGACGAAGAATGGATTTATTTTGAAAACACGAAGCGGAAAAAATCGTGGCTTTCACCTGGCGAAGCCGGTCCATCAACACCAAAGCCAAATCACTTCGGCAAGAAGACCATGCTCTGTGTCTGGTGGGACCAGAGCGGTATTGTGTATTGTGAACTCTTGAAGCCCAGCGAAGCCGTTAATACACAACGCTATCGCCAGCAAATGATTAATCGAAAGACGATCGGAATGCGTCAGAAGACATGGCAAGGTGATTTTGTTACGCGTCAATACGCCGTCTGACATAGCAAAACCAGTGAAAAACACTTTCCTTCCGTACCCACCGTACTCTCCAGACCTGGCGCCATCTTACTATCATCTCTTCCCATCAATGGAGCACACGTTTGCAGAGCAGCACTTCAACAATTTCGAGGAAGTTGGAAAATGACTCGACGAATGATTTGTCGTAAGGGGAAAGCAGTTTTTCTGGCATTGCATCTGTAAATTACCTGGAAGATGGGTAAAATGTATAGAAGCCGAGGGCCAATGTTAAAAGAATAATTTTCCTTGAAAATTACGTATTTCATTTTAGTAAAAAACCGGAAAAAACTTATGCATACACCTGGTAGTATCAGCAAAATAAAAGATTTACTTTGCACGGAAACAAGAAGCGAAAAAGTGTCTGTAATAATTCTATGGACTCATGAATCAAATGTGATATTTTGGATAACGATGCCAAAATCCGCAAAGAGAAGTGACAGCATAAACAAGTTCATCTTATTCCAACATACACAATTCTTCCGCTTAGTTGGAAAGGAAGTATAAATTTACAAATGCACGCATAACGTTAGCTAAATATAAAAATGTTTCACAATTTCGTCTGGAAGAATCTTAATAAATATTGATAGTTATTTATAGGTTTGCATGTTAAAACGATGTTTTTCGCATGCAAAATACGCAAGAAAGGTTTACAGGTTGTTCAATGAATTTAAAAGAATTAGTATAGCGTGGATCTGACAGGCACGTTCTTTCCGAAACAATTATCCAACCGCAAACCTCACCCCATCTCCCGAACTGAATTGTTGCTCAATGGAGTCTGGAACATACGGAAGCTGTGGACATTCTGTATATGTATTCACACATATGTAATCACTGTAAGTCGACTGGTTTTATTGGTTAGAAGTTAATGTTTTGTTTGGAATACGAGGTGTCTAAATAAGATAAGCCTTGGTAACGCCTTTGGCGGAGAAACAGGCTAACATCTGAAGCGTCTTCAGTACGAAATTGATTCCTTAAGCTGACTTTTGCAAAAATTTGAACAGGTTTATGGAGACAATGGTCTTCTGAAAGCGTCAATTGAAGACAAACCTCGCAGCCGATGGTTTTCGACTACAAGTAGTGACAACAGTATCAAAAACACAAAATTCTGGATCTTCTACATTTATTAAAGACAGGACAAAACAGCAGGGCATTCATCATGTACTATCCGTTTCAATTTATAGTACGCAAACATAAACAAACTCATTACTGATTTACTGCGATAATTTTCTCATCAACACAAACCTTCAAACTCTTGACGTGATATTGTTGACGATGGATTCTCATAATAATTAGAGTTGTTGTTTGGGCTATTTCCTTCGTTCGTTGAACTTGTATAGTCGGACGTTTCGGCAGTCTGTCTACTGTACTCTTCAGGGGCGCCTTGAGAAGGGCTATTGGTTGCCAGAGCAGTCATGCTTTGATGATTTTTTGTCTGACGTATTTGTCTTATAAGCTACAATTTTCTGCGCAGTAGACCTGTGCAGAAAGGGATACGCATTGGACCTGCACGGGGGTGGCATGGAGTAGGTCGATTTTTTGCGCATGGGCGGTCACCGGTTTTCAGCTAATGCTTTCTCTAATCATAGGGAGCCGGACGTTTTTTTTTTTTCAGGCTGGGTGTGCTGATGGCGGTTGGTGTGGTGGCCGTATATGCCGCTTCCAACAGTTTTCTTTTCATGGCGTTGTCTTCTTTATCCAGGATTGCTACATTGTTCCATGCAATCCTATGATCCTCTTCCCAAGCATGTAGAGCCAATTGTGACTTATTCGCTTTCCCCAACCGAAGCAGTATCTGGTGTTCTTTGGTTCTGATTGACAGGGGTCTGCCGGTTTCTCCTATGTACGACCTTCCACATTTGCAAGGTATTTTGTACACACTGTTCTTAGTTTTCTGATTTTCGTTGTCGGGCTTTGTTTTTGTTAACTTGTTCGTGTTTGAGGTTTTGATGGCCGTTCTGATATTATAATCGTTGCCTATTCGTCTGGCCTTTCACGTACGGAATTGTTGTAGTACATATATTCGGTTGTCGATCTGTACTATCATTCCTGATTGCACGCGTTGTTTTAGCTTTCGACAGCGTTTTTTCTGTGCATCCATTTAATTTCAGTGTACTTGTGATGGAGCGGAATTATAATACCTCTTAGGTCCTATTATACAGACATTCTACGACACCCAATTTGACGTTGTGTGGGTGAGGATCCCACAGCGTCGGTGGAATCCAAAATACAACAAACACTAAAAAAATATGAATCACATTTCCCCAACCAACACAGCTGGCAGAAATTAACACCACGCTATACTTCGCACTTCATTAGTCAGATCAAAGAGATAACGATTGATGAACACGACAAACTGGTAAGCTTCGATGTCACAAGCCTATTCACCAATGTTCCAACGGAAGCAGCTCTAGCAATAGTTAAAAGCAGACTATCCTGAGACACCACATTGGATAAGCGAACATCGTTAAACGTAGAAGCCATTATAGAACTGTATCTGAGCCACATTTTCGATTTAAGTTCATATGAATCCATCGCTCTTAGTTCCAATTCCTTCAGATAGATGTTACTCAGGACCGGCGGCAGAGAAGAGCCCATTGCCATGCCAAATTCTTGTTGGTAGAACTTGTTATCCACCTGGAAGTATTTGGTGTTCACGCATGTGGACAACAAGTTCTACCAACAAGAATTTGGCATGGCAATGGATCGTAATTTGGCCACATGGGGAACAAGAAATCAACGGCTTCCTCCAACATCTTAACGGCTTAGAAGAATCTATTAACTTCACTATAGAATTGGAGGTAGATAACAGGATTCCTTTCCTAGACGTTCTGGTACATAAACAGTCCGATGGCACACTACGGACGACGGTGTATAAGAAACCGACACACACTAGACAATACCTCCATTTCGAGACTAATCACCCACACGTCAAATTGCGTGTCGTAGGAGGTCTGTATAATAGGGCCCGAGAGGTATGTTCGGATGATGGAGATAGAGAAGAGGAATTTCGCTCCATCACAAATACGCTGAAATTAAATGGATACACAGGAAACATATAAATCCATATCTTCTGTTTAGTCTTCAATCTATTAAAAAGGTTGTAGCAAGATAGCATTTGTTTTTGTTGGGCTCCTTTAATAGAACGATTACATCATACTTCTTACCTTTGATTCTATCTTTAATGTTTCTTGTCGGCTTTACACCAATGCTAGAATAATTTGAGTAATGTTTGTACAAGTATCTAGGTTACTACACGGTACTTTTAAAGGCATTTTGGTTAATAGAAACTTAAAATATTTTATCAAGAATTTAGTGCAGAACTTCCAAAATGAAATAATCCTTTATTGACGTTCAGATCTTTGCAAAGTAGTTATTATTGCATGAGATTTCTAATTCTGTACGATCTATTGCCTTTTTATGCTTCATGAAGATGTTAAAGACCATATTTGGGTACTAAGACAGTCCATAAGCATTTGTGGACGTAAAATCGTAACGACGATCGTAAGATGGAAATGCTCGGATATAAAAGCGCTTGCAGGTTTTTCCAAATGTATCATCGAGATTGAGTACTTGAAATAGCGGTCGGTAGTAGACGCGCCGCTATATTAATAAAAGGACTTGCGTCAAACGTCAAACAAGTGTAGGTAATAACACTTTGGACGAAAGATTGAAACGCTAAGCGTCGAAATTTTTTGGCAATGGTTTATTATTGTCGATATTGAATGACGCATGCCACGTTTGCACGGTGCTCGTCCGGCGATAAAACCGCTTGTTGGTAAATATATCATCGACCTAATTCATTATTAGAGAACGGACAGGTTCGAACCCGCCTCGCGAGGCCAAAATCGCCTATTTGTTTGTGGAATTTCACCACGCGCGATAATGACGCCAAAATATGTTACTTTTCTTAGTCACTCGAAACTAGCAGGGTTCCTAGTAATTATTACCGCGACCAAAAATAAGTGAATACTCTGAAAAATATTAAAAAACTTGACATCTCGGTATTTTCTGGTGAAATCCAATGCTAGCTCGCAGTGATGACATTGATTGGTGGAACAAATAGCATCAGCGTGAATGTTTTTCTAACCGGATTTATACAAATAATGCTATCTTGAGTTAGATTAAGTATGAAGTGCTGATAGGTTTTGTGTTTCAGTATGGAATAAACATCGTTCCATCAAGGAGCGAAGAAAGGAGTAGAATACGATGAATCACACGGTTCCAGTTTATGCGCGGCTGCTGAAATTTAAGTATTGAGAAATCAATGTTATTATATACCCCCGTTTATAGCGATTTTATGATTTTTCAGTTTAATTTTTCGTTTACTTGAACATTGGGTAGGTGTTTATTATAAGATGCGTTTGAAATGATATACATACGCATATATACGTATTTATTACAGTTTTAATATGAAAAGTGTTTGAAGATTCTATTTAGATACATATCACATTTTTAGAAGGCTTACAGATGTATCATCTCACATATACGAGGGCAACCTGAAATGTTGAATCCGGAATCGGCAAAAGATGGCGCACGAAGGTTGCTGTTTAAGAGTGTGCTTTTTGTAGCAAGTTAGGCGGCTTCGCAATCGAATTTCGTACAGTGATAAAACACTTCTAGATGGCTGGGAAAACGGCCACGGAAATTTGAAATATTTTGGTAGTTCATGGCGAATGTATTCCATTATTTTCGACCATCAGCTTCTAGGTGAGAGAGTTCAAACGTGGCCACACAAGCACCAGTGACGAGCCACGCAGTAGACGCCCAAAAACCACTGCCAACGATGAAATGGTCGACAAGATCCATGATGTCGAGTTAGCCGATCGCCGATTGAAGCTGAAAGAGATAACAGAGACAACAGGCATCTCAGAAGAACGCGTTGGCCATATCCTACATGAAATTTTGGGCATGAAAAACCTTTCGGTGCGATGAGTACCACCGGAGCAAAAACAAAATCCGGTGATCATTTCGAAGGAGTGTCTAGCCAAGATCCAACGCAATCCAAGGGATTTTCTCATGCGTTTTGTAACCGTGGATGAGACTGGCATCCACCACTACATACCGGAGACCAAGGAACAGTCGAAGCAGTGGATTTTTCCGTGCAAATCTAAGAAAGCAAAGACCGTTCTATAGGCCGGAAAGGTCATGGCGACCATTTCTTGGGATTCCCAAGACGTGATCCGCATCGACTATCTATAAAAGGGAAGGACGATCACGATACTACAGCGATTTATTGACCCTATTCGATTCAGTATTGAAGGAGAAACAGCGTCATTTGCAGCGGGAAAAAGTGCTTTCCCGCCACGACAATGCACCGGCTTATTCATCCCGCATCGTCGTATCCAAATTGAATGAATTGCGCTACGAATTAGTCTCTCGTTCTTCATATTCGCCGGATCTAGCCCCAGCGACTTTTTCCTATTCCCTAACCTGGGAGGAAAGAGATTTGTCTCAAATGAAGCATCGCCGCCACAGATGGCTATTTTGCAGACTTCTAAACATCCTACTTTTCCGACGGCTTGAAGAGAGTGGAGTACCGTTTGTAAAAGTATGTTGATCTTCGAAGAGAGTACATCGAAAAATAAAAATAAAAAACACACCAACACCGTGTTTTTCTTGTCAATTCCGGAAACGTTTACAACAATAATCTTTGGAAGATGTTTAGGGGCTTTTTTACACTGAAAGGTAAATTGACGATTGCAAGGACTGTGTAGATGTATAGCAGTAAACTCCACTCACACAAATTTATTAATTATGCAGAACGCCGCGTTTCGAGAGCGTAGAAAATAATTTGCATGTGTGATACAGTTTTTACATTCAGTCGGTAACACGGTTGACAATGAGAGCCCACGTGCTCTCGAAACGCTGCGTTCCGCATAATTAATAAATTTGTGTGAAAGGTAAATGCTGGATGCTAGGATGTCTGTCTAACTCTCTGGAGCCATAAACATTTCGCTGTTTTGAGTTACTATTATTATAAATATTCTCTATATAATGTAATAAACGTTTTTAATATTATTTTCTCTAGCATTTGTATTTCTTTGTAGTTCAGCATTAAGTTCGATGGATAATTTGTCAAAGATATTAAGAAAACCAAATATTCTGTTCAAAAGTTTATATAGAACTGTTGAAATTTCGCTGTGTGTATATGAGGCTACGTAAAATATTTCGATACAACTTTTTACCAACAAGAAAATCTAAATTTACTACGCTTATTTTTTCAAGGAACAATTGTAAGGTTTTAATGACACAAATGCGAGTTTACTGCCTAACTGCTTTGCGCGACATCTATGTGTACAGAAATTACCTTTTTTACAACTTTTTGAAGTGTAGAAATGGTTTCTACTTAACACGTAATGTGTTTTGTATCTCTTGTACCAATTCCAAATATTTCGGATGGAAAAGCGTGAAACAGGAAGTTGCTAATACTGAAATAATTGAAATATTGATTTAAAATGAAGACTAAGAAGCTGTTTAAATTTGTCAATTATGAATGAAATTTTGTATCAGAACAGATATATAAATAAGGAAACAAGATATACAACTTCCTGTTTTTGGTTCATTATATGTATGTATTTACATAAACAGTATTAATATTTTCAAAGAAATCATCGGCAATATTTTAATATCGTGTAAATATTGTCAAGGGCCTTGATATAGAAGGACAGAAAATGGAAACATTTACTTCCGCTTACATCACACGTTTCTATTCTAAAAAAAAGGACGTGTTAAACTAATATACCTAAACTCCGATCTTATTTTATATTTATAGCGTTTACAATTAGGTCTGATCTACAAAAAATACGAGTTCACTAGAAGAACTCCTCTGAAAACTGTGGATGACTAATAAAGCATAACAAACTCGCGCTGATTTCAGACACAGCGGAAAGTTTTATTCATGAAACGCGTAGAGTTGATGCTGCATGAGTAATCGTAGACTCAGCGATGTAATTTTTAGTTTGACAAAGAAATTTTGTTTTAAATCGATTTAGAATCTATTGCGGCAAGACAACCCGACTTTTTTTGACGTACTAGTTTGAAACGTCAAAAATCTACGTGAAAGCTTTTATTGTAATAGTTAAGTGTCCGCAGCGCAGTATAATGACATAGATTTATGTTTAGTTGAAAGAAAGTAAATAAAATTTCGTCGGAGAGAGAGGAATACAATGTTAATACATACCTTTATGATCCATTCCTTCAAGGTTATACCGGCGGTGAGTAATCAGAAAAGCTCTAGGCATAGCTTTGTTTTCAGTGAGCGCGATTTCAGTTTGTCACAATATCATCCGCTGTTTCTTCTAATACGAAACGATACGCGTGCAGACTCCTATTACACTCGATTTTTCGAAATATATCACGCAACAGGTGTCCGAATTTCAAACTTTGACAGTTTGGTGTGATTATTGTTATAAAAGATAGTATAGATGTCCTTTTTTTTTAATTAAAATAAGCGCATGCTTGCTCTGTCTCTGCGATTCCGAGATAAGCTTAAAGAGATGTTTTACTATTGGGATTTTAAGTTAAAAAAGATTGAATCTATGGAAAAACTTCAGTGTATATGTGAGGTATAAGAGGTGCGTGTACAAAAATAGGTATAACTCTAGTGTGTATGTATACTGTAGTGATCTGAAGGATAGTTGATGTTAAACTGAGTTTAAGAAACGTGGTAGTTGTTCTATATTTACAGCATCTTGACGCGTGCCAAGATTTCAGGCGGTTTTAAAAACCGAAGAGGGGGAATATCATCTCAACATCTCCCTCTGTATAACGCCGTACTCCCTGCCGGTCTCATGCGTAAGTATACTTTCCATTGGCCCTCCCGCTTCGACGTATCTCTCGGGTTTGGTCTTGAATGATTTTTTTCACGTTTCACCCAATTTTTTTCTTCGCTTTAAAACTATCACCTATTCACCGATTCTATTAGTTTTTTTTTCTCTTTCTTTTTTCAGTAGCATTCGGATATATGTTTTGAGGTTAACGCATCTGTCTACATATCTGTCAAGACGGACCTGTATGTCACACGGTGGTGGTATCGGGTGCCGTTCCATCCAATCGCAGCATCACCGAAATATGAACTAATATATTAATATGTGCGGCCTGTATAACACGTGTTACCAGATGTGATTATCACTTTCTCGGTTTGTTTTTGTTCTCGGTGTGTGTGTTTTTTCATTGTTTGTTTTCGAGTCGAGAAAGAATGGATAGCACCAGTAGTAAGATGGAATTGAATTTTTTAGAGTGATTTTTACATTTTTATTTTCGACTGTGTATTATTGTATTGCTTTATTGCAAGTTTTCAATCATATCTTGGTAATCCTGTACTCTCCGGTTCCGTTCGATACGATACGCAAAAACAAATGCTACGTTGTTCAAATTTTCGTTACGTATTACATAGCTATCACTCGCAAATTTCCCTGCTTCCAATTCAAATAACAAGCCATCAAATAGATTTCGCGTCAAGTAGTTTCTGACTATGAAAACGTATTCCTCTTTGTATTTGCATATCATTCACTGACAGTTCATATGAAGTCAAGGAGGGGGAAGAGCACACCCAAAATCAATTTCTATTACTAGTTTTTACTAAAATTGAAAATATTCAAACTAACCGGACACTAAACAATATCCTCCTTCCCCCATTGAGAGTAAGTGCATTCTCTTTGTATATTAATCTATGCTATAGTCCGTTCGCACCTTAAAATTCAGTATGGCTCTTATGGGAAATGTGAACGCGTTTGCCACATTGTATCAAAATTATATTCTTGGGATGTTTTAAACTTTGCAGTTGGCTATATGAAGAAAATGGAACATAACCAATATTTTTTATACATCTTTATTACAGTATTATACTGCATAATAGTATTTAATATAAATATTACAATTTATTTCTGTATTTTTCAAATTATACGAAACGGCTTTTATTAAAATATAATTTACGAATGTGACGTTTCTTTTTCTTTTAGAATTGATTCTGCAATTAATTATGTTAACGTATTTAATTCTTCTTTCCGTACAACGTGCCACACACATTGCATTACATTCGATACATTATTACTTCATTGACAACTCCACAACTACTGTCCTAATGATACACATGGTCTAATGACTATTTGTACTAATTGGCGCGAACAATTCGACTAACAATTATAAGATTAGTAATTTGATTTATTTATTAATAGTACTGCAATGATACAGAGTGATTTTATATGTTTGAGGACAGTTTAAATTTCGCGCGGTGGATTCTAGGGGATTTGACATGTTAAGAGTGGCCATTGTGAGTATGGGTCCTGTCAACTACCTGTGCGACACGTTATTTATTATTCGTTATTATTTACTTCATTTTACTTGTAATCTGTTTTTCTTAGAGCTACTGTTTATCAGTGTTATTTTCCATTTTGCTTAGAAAATCAATATGAAATTGATGTTTTGAAGATTTGTTGTCAATATTTTATCACCCATCCAAAATCTATTTGCTACGCTACTGGTTACGAATTCAAAACCAAATCGCCAACGTGACAAAAATTTAGCAAGGCGCGAAATTTAAACTGTCCTCAAACATTTAAAATCACTCAGTATAAATAGTGATCATATATATATATATATATACATTAAGAAACATTAAGAATATAAAACATAAAGTTATTACTAGTAAGGGCAGACATAAAGTTTTTCGAGTTAAAGTAAAACAGCTGACACTAATAAGTAAAACTTATATATCCATCTATTTATTGGCAGTAATAAAATGTTAATAATACAGTTCTATATTAAGAAAGATCACAATTATTACAGACAAAGCAGTTTTTGTAGGGACATTGAGATTATTAAATACATTGTTGCCCGTTGTTATTAAGGTCAGATGATTCGGAACTGAATCCAAATGTAGACCTAAAGTCTCCAATCAAACGGATAATAAATTGTACGACGTCATCCTCAATTTCATCTACTCTCCACATTTCATCTTCCATTGTAAAAAAGAAATTGTATTTTTAGTAGCAATCATAAACAGTTATAGTAAATATCTTTCTTCACATGAGCAAAGCAATTTTTCCAATTCTTTGTGGAAACCTGATCAGATGCCTGGTCAGTTAGACGTAATACCTATCGCCTTAAATGTTGTTATTCATACGAACATACTGCTTCACCTGCTCCCAAACCATTTCAATAGGATTTAGGACACAATGATATGTGGTAACCGTAATATTCTATGGCCAAATCTTGCCGCAATGTCTTTAAGTCTATATTTCTCGTAATTAGACTTGACTTGTGGTAAGACATGAAATAATCTCTCTCTAACAATGTTTCTTCTACAGTAATATGTTTGTTTTCCAACCAAAATCATCCATTTTCCAATTTGAAGTTGGTATCGTATCAATATTTTGGCTGTAATATTATTATTATCGATTACAATTACAGAGTTTGGTGGTAGAAAAGGTAATGGTTGCTGCGTAAACCCTTTTCGTAGACATCCCCGTGGGCCTCATCAAGTGCATCTGCAGTATTTTTCTTACATAAAAATGCCTTTGGCAAAAAATCCATTCTCCTTGCCTGTATGAATTAATGCATACCTTTGACCACAACCACGAGGTGCTGTTATTCCCGTTGTTACACCTTCTATTATTATGCTGTCAGATCAAACTTTGTCAGCAAAAAGACCAGTATCCATCCACGATTCATAATAGTTATAGGGTCGATTATATTTTCTTCGTCCAATTTAGAATTTCGGCTTTTTTGATTATCAACTGTAACTGGTTTATTTAGTTTTTGACTATGGTAAGGAGTATTGTTGAACTGTGTTATGCTTTAAATTTGGTAAGGTATGCTGTTGAAGAGTGGCTCTCTTCAAATCTTTGTGTCTTCATGTCTTTTGCTTCAAAGAAAAGTAACCCCTTCTTCTCAAGTTTTAATCTAAACCAATGTGCGTAATGATTAATTTCTTTCTTTTGCCAGAAGAACTCATACGGCCTCGACAAAACTCTCCCTAAAAGCTTAGCTTGTCTTGTGGTAAGAATTGATGTGGTTGCCCATACTTAATTTACCGTATGTCCAATATTTACTCAAGTTTGGCGTGGGTATTTCATGAAAATACAATATGCAAAGCAAATATCTTAATTTTCGTCACAGAAGTCATTTTACAATTAAGAAGATCTTTAATTTCATTTGTTACCGCAAAGGATTTTTTGACAGTTAGCAGTTCATTTTTAAAAATGAACAGTTCGTTCTTCCAATGCTATTTTTAAATTACATTCAAGGTGTATATACATCAAAGGTAAAGAAAAATTACATCTTTTTGTTGTACAATAACTAAAAAGAACTCTTTAGGACTTTGGCCTTTAATAATGTTGCTGTACTCTATTTTTTTAAATTGTGAGGGGTGTTTTTAAGTTGGAACGCGAAAAAGTAGGTTAACTGTTTGTCAGTTTTCGGCAAAAACTGTACTAGCAGTATTTGATGTTGTTACAACTGATTAACGTTTAAATCGTGTATTTTTCTGAGCGCGTTTTATTGTTTCTCCTTAAATTTGGGTTGCAGTAATAACTACGTAACTACGACTTACATATAATCCAAGCTAGTTTTAAAACTCCCGCCAAAAAGTAGCTCCATTGTGTAAAGGTGTCTTTTCATTCTACTTCTCCGAATTAAAAAATAAAATACAGTATGACAAAATATCAGACTTTCGATTCAATCAGCCGATACTTGTTGGAAATCCATTTTGAACATAGGCGAATGAGAAAAACACAATTTTACAAATATTTCCAATATATTGAACACAACGTAGTATATTACGTATTATACAATATCAGAAGTACAATATCGGATGTTGCTACGTTCGATTTTAGTTTTAGTTTATTTGCATTATAGGTTAGTGCTGCTTGTCAATAATTTATAAGCGAACTTGCAACGTCGAATTGGCAGACGTTATAACTTCGTCATGAATTTTTAACGACATACGACGGATCTTATAAAATCTCTTAACTATAATTACGATCAAGATTTAAACAATGCGCATGCGTATTTTAGTTATTTTCTGTTTTAATATTATAATTGCATTTAATGTTGTTCAATTTCCTACCCAATAAATGGCTGATTTCAGGAGTGTTCTGAAACAGGAGGAAAAACAAAATGTACGCAATTCTAACAATGTTGACTTAGAATACTAATATTGCCATAAAAACAAGATTATATATTCTTATATTGTTCAAAAAGAACCACAATATCAATCAATTACTGCTAAAAATTAATGTTTGCATTAGAAACGATTGCGCTTCGTTTTTCACAGAAATAGAATAAATCAAACTCCAAAGATATATCAATATGAATAACATAAATATTTAAGTTTCAACACAAATCACTTTTCAACAAGAACTTCCCCAAATGTAACGAATTTCTAAACCGGATATACAGTCGCATTCTATTTTAGGAAGATAACTCTTATATTATTTATGAATAAATTTAAATTTAGAGGTATAACATTTAATTTAGCTTTCATAACGCAAATGAATATAAAAAAGCAAATACAAGCAAAGTTAGATTAGATTGCCAAGAAACAGCAGCAGATTTGTAATTTATTAGCTGAAGAATTCTAAAAAATGTATGTACCAGGAGTATGCATAA
Source organism: Trypoxylus dichotomus (assembly GCA_023509865.1). NCBI lineage: Eukaryota > Metazoa > Arthropoda > Insecta > Coleoptera > Scarabaeidae > Trypoxylus > Trypoxylus dichotomus. The sequence goes on along the minus strand of CM042074.1, from coordinate 85,260,075 downwards.
TTTTTTTCAGGTTTAACTGAGAGATGGCGCCAGAGAAAAGTACGCAACGTATTAATTTGACACATACGTCATTCTGTGCGTCTAGCATTTCTCATACAGAAAAACCAGTGAAAGACACCTTGAAATCGCTTGGATGGCACATCCTTCCGCACCCGCCGTACTCCCCAGACCTGGCGCCATCTGACTATCACCTCTTCGCATCAATGGGGCACGCGCTCGCAGAGCAGCACTTCAGCAAGTTCGCGGAAGTTGGAAAATGGCTCGACGAATAGTTTGCCGCAAAAAGGAAAGCCGTTTTTCTAGCATGGTATCCATAAATTAACTGATATTTTGCCTAAAAAGAAATTAATTTCTGTTGAAAATTACGTGTTTCTTTTTAGCAAAAAACCGGAACAAACTTATGTATACACCTGGTAAAAATCAAGCATATCATGTGATGCAATGTCTGTGTCATCCAGGTTTCGAAGTATTGGTTACCAAACAACTTAGCGCGGTTTACATTTGTTTTGTTTATGTTTCAGTTACCTGTCAAATCCATTTCATTGTTTGTCGTGTTATTACCTTCGTGTATATTTCTCCTTGTTTTTCTCTTCACTTACACCTATTTTTAAATGAATCAATTCCATCGAAAACTACTACAAGCATAATCAGTGTCCATTTAAAAGAAAGCAAATACCTAACCTTATCGCTCAGGATTACAACCACGTATATGCTGAGAACTAGCAATATTATATTAATCATGTAATCAAAGATGCAACAATTTTCTTTTACGTCACAGCTTCTTCTTATAAGTTGTTTATATCAGTTGAAGAAGGCGATTCAAAGGAATTTATTACTCGTTTGCCGTATTCATCATCGTCGGGTTGGTATGTGAAAATAATTTTGAATCTAATAAATGCACTTTTTTTATTTATTTTTCTTGTAATAAACAGAGTAATATTATTTTTCGAATTATGTATCAATAAAAATAAAAACATATTTAAATTGATGCGTTTTCGTTCTTTATATTCCTTTCTTGTACATTTTATTTAAATGTAATTTATGCAAAATCAGTACATCGGTATCGATAACTTATGTAATAATATCTGTTACAATCACGCGTAGTATCAAGGTATTATTGAAATACCCATTACTTTAAAAGTCTGGCAAAGTATAGTGACTATCTCCATAAGAGCAATACTTCGAAGTCTGGATGGAACTGTCTTTAATAACAAATACATCTTTTGCATTCATCGAAAACATCAAAGCAAATTAAAATTAGAAGCTTTTAGTTCAAGATTTATTCCCCCTTTGTTGTCTGTCTGACGAAATTTTATTTTTCAAGTTTGAAATTGATCCCATTCTAATTTCTAACTTGGATAAATGTTGGCTGTCCCCATAAATTTTCGATTTCAAACAAAGTAAGATAGGTAGAGGTTATGTTTACTAATTGTGCGCTTATTTGACGTACACAAAATTCCTGATATCCTAAAAATAGTATCAAACCTTTCAACATTAGCTATCCTTTTAACTTTTGGATTTATGTCCGGTTTATGCAGAAATGTATACATGTTTAACGTTTATTATAGAACAGGTGCTATTTTCATATGAAAGGTTGTATTCAGTTATAGTTGTTTGTACTTATAAACAGTTTCTTATATTGTTTAAATAAAATGCAATTTTAATTTTTAGTTTTTTTTTGTTGTCTATTGCTTAAAAGAACTTTTATGTATATTTTTGCGTATATTTATGCTTGACACGTATGATATACTGGGTGTCGTTGGCTACAGTTTGAAGAAAAAGAAGGAGAAGAAAAAGGAAAAAAAGAAAAGTGAGATCTCGATGTTTCGCCTCCGTCGTCCCTTCAGAAGAAAACTGAGAAACCAAAGTTGCACGGTAACTCGACATCTAAGCCACGTTCGAGGCGAAACCATTTTGGAAGAAGGTCATCGTAACTCGACGTGTTAACCACGCTAGAAGCGAGAGAACCTTCTTCTCTTTCCCCCTTTTTCTGTCTTCCTTTCCTCTTTCCTTCTCTCACCCTTTTCAATTTTTCTTCTTTTTTACCTCTTTTTCACCTTTTTCCTTTCTTTTTATTTCTCTTTCCTCTTACTCTTATTTTATTTCTATATATCTCATCATGACACGGTCCAATTCCGGAAGTAGTTCGATTATTACTGACTCTGGCCGTGGAAACCTAGGTATTCAAGTCTTTCTATCGTCCCACCAAGTAAATATATCAAAGCAAGCAACACCGTCGCTTTCTAACGTACATTCCAAGGGAAAAAATAATTGCAAACATTAAAGTGAGTATTTTGAAATTAACTGACAGTGACACATTGCTATAATAGTAAAAAAATCAAGCATCTTTGTAATTACCCGAAATTTAAATTTTTCGATGATGTACCTAGTTAATTTTGCCAATTTAAAATACCGGCAAAATTTCAAAAATTTAGTAAATTACCTTGAATTAGTATAAGTATGCACCTGCTTATTTTAAGAACTATCCTTGACACTTTTTTTGTTAAAAATACCTTCATCTCAGACGAGATCATTGAAATTCTTCAGCGTAGCATTCTTTACAAGTCCATTTTTTCAATTTTTATTTTTTTCTTTCAAGATCGAGACAAAGGAAAATTTCGCTGACGTTTTTCGCCAAGGAGGAAGTTGGAGGAATGAAAAGATACCCGGCCAACTAATCGAGATTATATTTTTAAGCTATGTACGCCGAGGTCGAACGAGACCGAGTTCAAAGTTCTGTACGTGAAACTCGAAAATTCGTCAGCAAAATGGGCACCTGTTAATTTTCTATTTTGGCCCGTTTTCAAAGCGACGCTCACACGTCTCTTATTATTTTCGCGATGCTGAATAATCGTTTCGGGCAGGCGTTCTTGTCCCGTGAATTATATCCATGTGGCCGAAACGACGTTTATCTTCGCGAGTGCGAAAAAGCACAGTACGACACCTGTAAGTCGCGGTAGTGCGCCCTCTGGCGGCGGACACATGTCGCGTTGTTGCGGATGCCGTCACGTGCCGGATTCGATGCGGATTTTGCGAAGATTTTAACGTGAACAAAATTTATCGCTGTTTACACGGGCGGTTGTAGGTTTTATTGAAGGATATGTGGACGCGAAAAATATACATCTAAGGATATTTACGGCGTTATGATTTTTTGACGTAGGTAAATTAGAAGCTTCGGACTCTAACGAGACGAGATTTTGTTTACCTTTCTTTTTGCCTCGGTGAAACCAATAAATTTATCTTTTTTTTATAATTATCATTTGTTACGTTCTCCTGGTTTGAAGAACAGCGCCGCTATAGCCTGCTCGTAAATTCCTGAATTACTTGACCAATACTTACTTGTAGAGTATGTTCGCTTATTTACTAGAGGAAAGGTTGTACAGTGAAACTCAATGCGCATGCGCAAAAAGAAATATTTAAAAATGAAATGTGTACACGGTTTCCACTCTTGCCTATGTACAGTTACGATGTACGTAAGATATATATATTTGCAATAATTGCAGTTATTCGAGCTCTCTTATACATGTAATATACATTAGCATGTGTATATGTATGTTTCTCATATGCTTCCGCAGAAGCTTTGTTAGAGGCATGTACTAATGTCTCTATCTATTTGTATGCACCACTACCTTTTTATAGGGGAGCCAACCCTATTTATTTCGTAAATTTATAAGCGCACCTCGGTGCTATGCTTATTTATATGTCCCTTTCCGGGAGCCTAATATATTTTCCTTGTTTTAAATTTGCCTAAGGGACTTGGCCCTGTATTATTGGCATGTATTTGTACTTGAACCAAATACGTTCGTTATTTTCACATTTATAGGGGAACCCACCCTATCTCTTAGAGCTTGAACGCCTGGTCGTGGGCGAGAGTAGCTATAATAGCCGATCTCAATACAAAAGTAATGTCACAGCTACCCAGGCGTTCTCGTTTGAAATAATACGCTATGTGCAATTTTTAGCTCTCTGCTACTGCGGCCCAAAGAAGGGAAAAAGCCAGTAGCCAGCAAATGTGCGAACCTCGCACCGACAAGTAAAACGGAGCGATGATGCCGACATTACATAAGAAAACTGGTCCGTGAAACTCGTCCGCTACGACGAGCAACTAAATGAAAAAATTTCTAAGTCCCGATACGACAAGAACCGAACAAACGTACAAAAGACAACGGGCGCTGCGGCCGCAACGACCGTCAGCAAGAAGCGGAGTGATTGTACTTGTAGAAGATGTCTATACATGCGCGCCGACAATCTCACCAAAATAAATTCCGACACAAACTTAACCGAAGACTAAAAATATGTATAGACGACAACGGACACAGCAGCCTCGATGGACGATGATAGAAAATCGAGAATTTGTACTTATTGAAGAAATCTATACATGCGATTCGACAACCTTACCAAATGACTTCCGCCAGAAATAAATGTATAGACAACGTCCTCGACGATTCCCGCCAAAACTAGAAAATATTAGAAATCTCTAATAATCATACGACGACGTTACTGTACACGTTACGACGAGGTACGAAAGGTGACCGAGAGTGCACGATCGCTAATACCTCGACCGTCGCGCGGGAGACGACTGCCTGTGCTTGTGTACATTAAATTTTAAGAAAACTCCCATTACTTATTCGACGACGTTGCACTGAATGATTTTTAAATTAGGCAGTTTTAGCTAGCGTAATGTGAATGGCCGTCTTGCATACATATACAATGCTTAATGTACATACATATTAAAATAAAATTGGATATATTCTAAATGAAAATAAGGTAATAATGCTAACCCATACGGCTGCAAAGAAAATAAAATCATATGAAATACATTTCCTAACTTAAAATTCACCTATAAAAATACAAAACAATGTTAAGTCCTTAACATCATTTGTAAACATAATATAGATGTCTTTTGGGTACTATTGAATTTGATTTATATTTAAGGTGCCGTGTTAAATTTGAACGATTTCTATTCACTAAAAACATATGAGTTATGACAGCGTTTCTTAAACTTGTATTAGATATGAAAATTTGAGTTTGCCACCTCACTTATAGTTGGTACGTCCGAATGGAATTGATTGAAGAGAAGAGAGACCCCAAATTATGTTAGAGTTAAGAAATACAAGGTTAGTTTGAGTAGTTAACTAGATTTTGTTATGTTTATGTCACATGTGAAATTGTTTAGTACACTCTGTACAATGATTGAAAGGTGTTTGAATTAGTTGGCGTTTCTATAAGACAGCGATAATAACCAGTAGCATCCTTTGGTAGCATCTATCCTATTGCTGTTTTGATTTTCTATATTTTCGTTTTCACCCACTTGTTTATTATTTTACTTATTTATAACTAGAAAGACTTTTGTTCGTTCGCAATCATGCGGGAATATGGGTAAATTGGAGCAAGTTACAGTGCTGTGCGGCTGGGTCGAGCGACCATTTCAAGACGAGTGTTCAGTAACGTTTACGTACTCGCATCATTTATGATCCCGATCTTCATGAATGAGCATAGGCGATGCAGACGCAGGAATGGTTACACATAAAATAATGATAAAAATATATTATTAAACGTCCTGAAACACTTACTGTTTTAAGAAGTTTCCACGAAATTACAAACTGGGTGGCATCTATTAAATATTAGAGTCATAACCACAGTCTTTTATCATTCAATTCCGCTTTAATTCTTTTTTCAGCATAATCGCGAACAGATTGCATAAAGTGTCTTAACGATGTCCGACTTGGTAATGTATAATCTGAATACTTGCTCCAGAAGGAGACAAATGCTTGTTGGTCTAGTAAAGTGAACGCTACATTACATAGAATAAAACAAACTTTCGAAAGACGCCGTGTCCGAAAAATACCTAAATGCGACATTTTCGAAGTATGTGTGAACTCATAAGCACTCACAACCACCAGTCGAATAATACTGAACAAGCGTGCTTTGATACGGGTACTCGATTCTCCGTGCTGCGCGCTTCACACCTGTGCGTTGTTCTCTGCACGGCACTGAAACTTGCCTCGCTACGCCAAGACTAATTATTATTAAAATTGGTTCCGTCTACATACTTTTTATGTTATGCGTATGATATGTAGTGTTTCCAGCTTAAGAAGCGGGAAATTCAAACACCTTTTGGATCATTTATCTACACCTTGTATTTTGTACCGACGCCCTCATCAAAATATGTGTGCAATGACATAAATCAGGTACAGAAATGAAAACAACTCTTAAAATAAACATCACGTTTATTAAAATTGAATTATAAGAGACATCAATCTAAAACATGGTAATACAAAGAAAAAAATTAAATAGGTGATGCAAACCTTGAACGACTAGTAAGTTACTGTAACGGGTGAGCTTGCTCTCTCGATATTTACTTTTGATTAGGGCTACTGGTGAAAATCCGGCTTCTCACAAATTGATTCTGGCAAAGTGGAAGAGGATCTTTACAACTTTTGAACTCGGAGTTGGATGTATTTTTGAAAAGAACATAAAATATAGTTTTTTAACGTGTTTTAAAAATTATATCAAGCAACCGTGAAATGTTGGTGACCTCTGTGCTCACCAAATAGGACGATGTGGATATAGAAAATGTTTGGTTTCAACAGAACGGAGCCACAGCTGATACAGTGCGACTCTACCCGGAGTGATGAGGCTTTCCTGGGCTTTGATTAGTTTAAGAGAAGACATGGAGTGGTCTGCGCGGTCACCCGATTGAACCCCCTATGACTTTTCCTTTGAAGATACCTAAAGGAAAGTGTTTTTCAACTTCGATCTTTATCTCTTGAAGAATTGAAGGAAAGGCCCCGACAGGAAATCGATGCTATTCCGCCTTAACTAACGCGGAGGGTAAACTTTCGGGAGCATCCTCAGCAATCTATTGAGAACGACGAACGCCATATTATTTTTACAACACATTAAAAAGATTATATTTCATGCTTTTTCCTAAAATATATTGTTTTTTTGTCTTCATTTCTTATATATTTTCAAAATGTGGGTGATCTTTATGCCCAAGCCTGTATAATAGCAGAAGTAAATGTACATGAGCATGTACAAACAAATTTGTATATTCGGTTTCTTGTAGAAAAAATCGATGCTAGTTTATACAAATATTTGTAGGTGTTATATTAAGTAACGCTACGTTTCATCAATTATATGTATGCGCTAATTATTTTAAGCAATGTAGTTATTTTGATTGTAGTGAGGGTGAGGGTATAATAGATGCTGTGCACCATTAGCAGGTCAAAGTTATCAAAAAGAAAACAGTTGAAAATAGAGATAATAGAATACAAAGATGATATAAAACAAGTTTCACGTACCGACTTTTGAGGTAAGAGCACTGTCGCTTAAAAAAAGAAAACTAACGTCATCGTGAACACCTTGCGGATACGCGAAACCAGTAAATAAGATGTTATTGTTTAACAATGTGGTGGTCATAGATATACATAGTGTTTATAGATTCGCTGCTCTAAATTTAGGTGACCGTATAATAGGGTTTATTTAGAATATCCAGACATATTTACATAATTTACACAGAGGATTCGAAATCATTTGGAAAAACAAACGCTGTTTATATGGTCGCCTTTAAAATATGATCTCATAGATATAGCGATTATGTTTGTATAGGTTGTTTTATACCACCTAGCAACGTGTTCGAATATTTCTCTTCTCTCTAACTTATTGTTTATTTTGGAGTGATTTTATAAATAAACAAATGATAGATACTTGTTTTACATATAAGAATTTCAGGTTTGGACGTATTACTAAGATAATATATGTATATATAGGGCTTCAGGATGACTATTTTCTATTTTTTTTGGTTGAAATCTTTTTCCGATATTTTGATTGGATGGAGTTCCTGCCAATCTACAAGAAATTCTATCCAGTTAAGAGCGAAATATTGACAAGACTATCAAGACAAGGCATGGCTTCAACGCGGAAATCAAGCATTTTCAATACTAATCGTTCTTTTATGTCGTGTAAATTGTTTTTGGAATTGTCAAGAAACATAATGTAAAGGTATCAACAAGAATATAAAAGTAAAGTGTCATCTGTAATATGTTATTGTTTCTAACTGATAAAGAATTTTTTACAGTTCTCTTACAAAGGAACTCGAGAATTCGGAGGAGCAAGAGTGAGAATGACAGTGCAAATATTAGCACAACAGTTCAGGTTCTCACAAACCAGCCAGTCCTGGTAGTACATGACATCGCCGAAAACACTTGTCTGTTCTGGAAATGTCATGTACAAATTACGGTAATATACAGAAAAAGAAGAGTGAGCAAATATTTACATATAAGCACCTCACATATCAATTGGAATTTCCATCTACAAATGTTATCTTCGTCTCAAAGAGCATCGGTTTTTTCGAAGGTATTAGGGTGGCTATACTACAACATGTAAAAACATAAAGAGCATTCACACTGAACAAGCGAGAATGCTTACCACAGAAATGCGGAAATATGTGATTCTAGACATCCTTAGAATCCAGAAATCCCATGAAGCTACTTACTTACCAACAAATCGCTGCGCGCTAGATCCGGTGAATATGGAGGTTGAGAGACTAATTCGTAGCGCAACTCATTCAATTTGGGCACGACGATGCCGGATGAATGAGCCGGTGCATTGTTGTGGTAGAAAAGCACTTTTTTCGCTGCAAACGAGGCCGTTTCTCCTTCAATACTGCATCGAACCATTTCATACCCAAAATTTCGTGTGGGATATGGCCAAGGCGTTCTTTTGAGATGCCTGTTGTCTCTGTTATCTCTTTCAGCTCCAATCGGCGATCGGCTAACACGACATCATGACTATTTCATCGGTGATAGCGGTTTTTGGGCGTCCACTGCGTGGTTCGCCACTTGTGCTTGTGCGGTCACGTTTGTACTCGCTCGTCCAGAAGCTGATGGTCGAAAATGATGTAGTACATCCGCCATGAACCTCTAGCAAAATATTTCCAATTTCTATGGCCGTTTTCCCAGCCATCCAGATTTTATCCATTTTTTCGAAACAGCCTGATTTGCTACACAAAACACTCTCTTAAGCAACAACTATTGACAGTAAACGTCTTAAATTTTGATAATTGCCATAAAAAGATTGCCTTTGTCGACCAGTGAATCTACTTCAACTTTCGTGCGCCATCTCTTGTCGATTCCGGAAACCTTCCAGGTAGCCATCGTATATACGAACAGTTAGGCAGTATCGTTTGGAGTGTAGGATATTTAAGATAAAACCTATCTTCATGCAAGCCATGCCACACCTCGCAAATGGGTTTACCAGTCCAATCCTGGTCTCAAAATCAAGCAAAATCTTATAATTGTGACATACAATTAATGCTTTTCTAGACAGCGAAAAAGGCTTTTTGGATAATGTGCTTCTCTACGTAAGAAATATTTTCAATTACGCAGACACATTTTGAAAATAAAATCCTGGCATAAATGCTTTTTATCTAGTAGTAGGAAGTACTAAGTTCAATATTTATAAACGTCGGTTATCAAAGTGGGATATACGTATATACATTATTCTTCATTAACTAAATAGCTTGTTATATAAAATTTGTTTAATATCCTGCTATAAAAGACGCCATGAGGCACCCTGCAATGCGCCGTCGTACGTCGATTTAAACGACTGCGGTTCCACATGCCACAAAATCGGCAATAACATCGTCCCGATGACTCAAACTTATTACAAGCCTCTGTCAAATTAGTCATCATGGTTTCCTTACTGCACGCGTAGCGTACTTACAACATTTCCACGAGCGTAAAATCTGGAAAAGTGAACGTACAGCTGCGTAACACCATATCGTCCATTTCAGACAGGACGTGGTGACCATTAATTCCGTATAAAAGGCGTCGTGGCGCGTTGGTCCGCTTTCATCTCCTATGGCAGGGAACGGCGAGCGTAAACACCCTTTTCGTTAGTAAAACGAGAGCGTGTATGCGTGCAGAGACGCTCATCCACGTTCCACGCATTAGTTTTGGCGATGGAACACGTGCGCTGGGCAGGAATCATGCCTCTTAAGTTTATACATCAGCTTCCACGAGTTGTCCGTGTTGCAATTTAAATCCAACAAAGAACTAAAGGATGTTACGGCGTGAAAGTCGTTCGTTTTATAATTATCAGCTATTGATTTAAGTAAGCCTTCAATCGGAAATGTTTTAGTTAGCATTTATTCTGAGGTCCTAGATATGTGAGTTCTTTAAATGACAGAAAATTTATTGCAAATCAGGTGGTTTTCAACCAGTAACAGATTTCTTTTTATAAAAACTGGAGTAATTATATTTGGGAGTATCGTTTTCATTATCACTTTGCTGGCTTCTATAGTTGAACAAATAACTCTTAAGAACCAACTGGTTACTGTTTCCTATTCTAATGTTACCTATGGAGGATGTTCTAGCACTTTTCCTGTTTTAAAATTGAGATATTAGTTTTAATTACTAATTTAATAATAATAGTGCTGACAGTAGAAAATTTAGACATAAGTAATAACTAGTCTCGGCAAAGAGGGTCAAGTTTCAGTGGCGTGCGGAGAACAACGTGAAGGGGTGAAGCGCGCGGCACGGGGAATCGAGTACCCGTATCAAAGCGCGCTTGTTCAGTATTATTCGACTGGTCGTTGTGAGTGCTTGTTAGTACACACATACTTAGAAAATATCGCATTTAGGTACGTTTCGGAAACGGCGTATTTCGAATAAGCTAGAAAACGTAATAGCGAGTACGTCGAATTTAGAATACGAAGGCAAATACATTCTGTGGTGAATATGATGGTACGTACAATGGAAGAGTTTGAACCGTCATCTTCTATCTTACTTGCTTCCAAAAGATTTGCAAAATATACCAGCGATGAAATTTTAAAAGTGGTGTTGATGCCGTTGAATAAATTTCAAGTCAACTTATAATGTTGACGACGTTATTGAGTGACGGTGCTTTCCTTAGGCCGATCTTTTAAAGAAGAGAGTGGCAATCTGTTACATGTAACATGTAAAATCCATGCTTTAAACCGTGTGGCGCAATTGGTTCCTAAATGTTATCGACGAGTAAATGCTTTAATAGCTCACAAATATTTCTAAAGTCTCCAAAACGCTTGAACCACCACAGCCGATTACTACGCGTTAGGGAACACGGTTAAAGCTGCGCTTTACTACTGCGAACATTTTGATGATGTAAAAATGGTGGTTTTACAGTTCGATCCGAGACACGCCAAAGCTATCAAGAAAAACCAGAAAATCTTTCAAGATAGTCGGGTAAAACGTGATTTAGAAAGTATTCGCAAGAACTATGGACTAGCGGAGGTGTTAGTGACAAGGATTCAGATTTTCTCATACTAAATCTAGTAACGAAACACATTTAAAGTTATTAGTCAAGAAATATTAAAAGATAAAGATATAAATATAAACGTATGTCACTCATTCGTAGCATATCGGTAAGACAGATGTTCTACTAATCCCATGTGTTCAATAGTGTACAGAATAAAGCCAGAGATACAACAAAAATGAAAATTCCAGCCAACAACATGCTGCCCGTAAACAGCCGTACTGAGAGACGTAATTTGATTAACGTTGTTTTACAGGTTATCGAATGTCATATACATAGGTTATTTGCATTTTATATGTTATTTGTAATCACTTGCGACCTTTAGATTTCTGATTGTGATTATTTATAATTCTTCACAAGTATTTTATAAAACGTGTTTTTATTAAACCAGTATCAATATTATTGACGCCATGTCTGTTGGTGGAAGAACCTTACGTTCTCAAACTCAGCAGTTAATACTGAACTTGCTAGAATATTTTGGAAAGAAGAAGCAAAACAATGAACCTTTATTGCAATTATCATTAGTGCAAAAGGTAAAAATGTATTATATTTCACTATTATCACATTAATACGTATATTTTATTACAGCAAGTAGCAAATGCTTTAAAACGTAATGCAATTAATTCAGTAAAGAGAATTAAAAACTGAAGTGTCCAAAATACTGTGCCTTCTAGTCCTGGTAAAAAAGGAGCCATGTAGAAAAACAAGAACTGAACACTTACCACAAGCTGTTAAAATGAATACCACGAATACGTTATATACTATATATTCACAAAGTAAGTTCTCGATTATAGTCTTACATGTCATATGATTCATGTATTTTACTTTACAGAAAAACAAGTTGCAGTGAAATTATTAAGCAATGAACTGAGTGAAAACCAAATTACATTGAGTAACAGTAGCTTGCGTTGCACACTTTAATCGATAGGTTTCAAGTTAAAAAAAAACAGTAATCGAAGAGAGCACATACTGCAGATATGTGTTTAAAATTTTTGAGAAAATATATGCAAAATTTACATTCTTCTCATTTAGAACCGGTAGTCTTCCTCGATGCGATTTGGATACGTTCAAAAGGAAATGTGAGGAGATCTTGGCAAGATGATATAAATAGCATACGAAATCCGAAAGGATATTAAGGTAAAGGTTTGGTCAGGATTTGTACCAAATGTTTCGTTATTGTTTGCTTCCAAATCTCAAAAATGTTATTGCCATAGTGAAACGGCTGAGAATAATTTTCTAAATTTGATTATAGAGGAATTGCCTAGTACCTTACAAAAAGCCTCACTAATTATTACGGATAATGCCCCTCATCACTCGATGTTAGTGGAAGAAATGCTTCCATCTTCTTAGAAGAAAGTTTATATTGCTGCATATCTAACCATACACAACAATCCATTACATCAAAGGCTATTTAAAGGTGAGCTACTATCGTTAGCTGAGCAACACCAAACAGAAAAGGAATATCAAGTAGATGGAATCTTAAAAAGGGGCACACAGTACTACGAATACCACTCTATCACTATCCATTTAATAGCATTGAATTGATATGAGCCCATGCGAAAGGTTGTGATGACAAAAATATTGGCAGGAGTGAATACAGAGACGGACAAGTCCATGCAATGTGGAAAGAAGCACTCTATCAGTGTGCAATTTGGAATAACTGTGTGATCCACAAATCTCATCAACGAGTGGTATGAAAATGAAAATGTATGGGACATAGCAGTTGATGAACTTATTATATCACTTGGTGATGATGATTCGAGTTGAAGTGAATTTGATTTGAAGATATTGATTCTGATAGAAATGTTACGTATCGTATGATATACGAATGTTGCTGCTTTCCTTATTTTTAACTAATTTGTGACATCTATTAAAATACCTCTTTCCGGTTTCCTGAATATTTTGATGAATTTGAAATTATAACAAAATTCATATCATCTCATTTATTGCAATGTAAATTATCTGTTTCTTTTTGTCAAATATCTAATGTTACACTCTGTCCATTCTTTTTTTTTAAACATAAATTAGGTGACTAGATATATTTTAATACTGCATAGAAATTAAAGTATGTAGACTGAAAATGACCTTAACCTTATAGTTTGACAGTTCGTTATGTGTGCAGCATAAGTTTTTTCAAATACTGCTGGAAGTCCGATATCTAATATGTCGCTGAAATACTGATATCTCTGATCTCTAATCTCTCTTATGATTCTGACAAACGACATTCGATTTTTGAGGCAGGACATCTTCAAACCGCCTGATTACACGGGCACAGCCAGCATTTCGGATACCGTTTTTCATTTCACGTTAATTTAACATCTACAGTATTCTATTTTTTTGTTTTAAGTTATTCAAGCGTCCAAAACTTTTTAATTCTACTGTACGCGAAGCCAACTACAAGCGTCGCCGTCGAAATCGCCTTGTCGTTCGTGCAGCTTGCTTCGATGAATGCCTGCGCAGTTACTCAGGACGTCTAATTTTGGGAAGCGATGGAATGCGCCAAGACGCTCGTTCGCTGCGTTCGCGGCGTCTGAAACGCTTTGGCTCCGCGCCACCAACCACCTCTTGCTCTCTGCGCTTCTACCTATCCTAACCAGCACCCACTGACTCATGCGATCCACCGTTACAGCCTGCTATACACGTACAGACATACGTACATACATTCGCTACTATCTAGACGAACTTGTTTTATTCGGTTTACAATTTTATTTTATCGAATCTGCCTTCTCCTTCTCTCGCCGTTTGGCTAAACTTTACTCTTCTTGCATTGGTCATACGAGACCCTGTCTATGTACATACACATGGCCCGCTAAGGTTTTTACAGACGAGGAATTCTATGTTTAAAGATAATTTGCTATGGTGAGGGTATAAGGTGTACGGCAGCTTATTTTAGCGTGGAGCAAGTTGGAATTACATACCAGCGACTTTGAGCTGGCTGTTCTTCTCTAAAGGACTCCTTACCGTCTTTGAGACGATATTTAGTCTTGCGATTATTAGTAATTAAACGACATCAGATTTCACCTACTATCGGCTTAGAATATCAAAGCTCAGATTAATTAATAACATAGTGTAAGATCTTCGTGCTTAGTTTTTTGGGGTTTCCAATAAAGATAGAAATGATGTACATAGAAATGCTACGTGCATCAAATGCAAGTATTCAGTAGGGAAATGATTACATTTGTGTTGCTTCCTGTAACAAATGATACTTGTAAATAAACGTATAATACAGTGGTGAATGTTCATAATTTTAGGTCTCTCGTGTAATAACTTCTGTCAATACATTTCCAATTAAAAGTAGCAGTAGCTAAACCTTCAAATTATTAAATTAACTTCCATTGGTTTTCCAGTGATAATTCAATTTCCTTGTTATTACCAACATTGAATTTAATTGGATTAGATTTTTGTGAATTTTTTAATGAATAAAAATTTCACGGTTCCCGGTAGGATTTGAACCTACAACTCCAGTTCGCTAGACCGGTGTTTATTCATTTACACCACGGAAACCGTCTGAACAAATTCTTATTTAAATCGCTATACAAGTTATTAAATTTCAATTAGCAAATTTTTATACCTAGACGTAATTAGTGGCTGCAGATATAACCCTGACATCTAAGCAGACATGATATGTTCACATTAATGCCAAGCTGCATTATCGATTAAATTATTAGAATAACTTCCGTTGGTTTCTCAGTGATAAGTCAATTTCCTTGTTATTACCAACGTTGAATTTATTTGGATTAGATTTTTGTGAATTTTTTAATGAATAATAAAAATTGTACGGTTCCCGGTAGGATTTGAATCTACAGTTTCAGTTCGCTAGACCCCGGTGTGTATTCATTTACACCACGGAGACCGCGTCTGAAGAAATTCTTATTTAAATCGCGATATTATTAAATTTCAATTGACAAATTTTTATTGCTAGATATAATTAGTGGCTGCAGATATACCCCTGATATCTAAGCAGATACGATATTTTAATACTAATTGCTGAAAGCTTTTAACACTGCAGACGTTTCTACAGCAGACACTTGATAACGGAAACTAACTCAAACTAAATGTGTTATTATCGAAATGTTTACATTAGCGAGTGTGGTTTCAAAAATAGGTAATTAAAAAAAATAAAACATATTATCGTATCGATAAGTAATACATATTTTTAATGAAAAGATAAATAAATTACTATTTTAATCTGCGTAAATTTGCAAGCTGCAATGTCTTCTAGTGTTTACGCACATAAATTACAGTGAAGTTAAATACCTGTGCACCGCACTTCTTTTCCTTGATTGCCTGTGCAACAATCAAACCATTTCTCATTTCGATGAAAACGTCTTCATCATCTGCTTAATCTTTGTCATTAAATTAAGTTCAGGTAATGTACAAAGAATGTTAGGATTCACTATTTTCAACGTAACAGCTTTGATTGGGAGATTTTTGTGGACAAAGTAAATCAACTATTTTCCCTTGTTGTTAATAATATCGTTTTATATTAAATTTTCGTAATTAATTAATTCACATTGTATCTTTTGAGCAATAACATTCAAATTTTCAACAATTACGAATTTGTAATGCTATGGACTTTGATACAGTCCCCTCAAGAGTAAAATGGTTCGTTCCTTCAAAATTACTTATTTTTGTTAGTTTCGATTATGTCCTGGTAAATCTAATACGAGGGCTGTTTTTTTTACTTCTACATAATCACTGTGAAAATTGATGGATTTGTCGTATCTATGGATGAGCCTTCCAATCCCCTCTGCATAGAATGTTTTCGTCAATGAGTTCAGATGGTCCGTGACGTTGTTTTGAAGTTCCTCTGTACTCTGGAAGCTCTGCCCTCCTAGCTACTTTTCCAGTTCACGAAAGAGATGGAAGTCGCTTGGTGATAAATCGGTACTATACGCTGGGTGTCCAAACACTTCCCATCGAAATTTTTGAAGAAGTCGTGGGGTTACAGCAGCAGTCTGAGAGTGGGCATCGACATGAATGAGAATAACTCCAGACTTCAGCATGCCTCTTCTTTTGTCTTGATTGGCTCCCCGATGTATTTTAGCTCCACTATTTCCTGCTGCTTGTTAGTAAACCTCCATATTTTTCGAACGACTTTCTCAACTCCTTTGTCCCCCTTCATCGTGAACATCTATTGGGCCTTCTTTAAACTTCCGTACACCATTCACTTACAACACCATCTGCCACAAAGTTTTCGCCGTATACTCGGCTCATTCCTCGAAGAATTTCAGCTGCAGTATTCCTTTCTGCTTGAAGGAATCGAATTACACTACACAACTTAGCTGAAGAATCAATTGTAGCAGCCATGTTTACGTGCCTGTAACTCAGCTGAAAATGACGTAATGACATTGCAAGTGGCAGATATTATAGCGTGGGAGATTCTCAGTCACCTTTTGGGCATGCCCTTCTCCTACCTTTCGCGTGACTGTTTACAGGCACGAAGGAATGTTTGCGAAAAAACCGCGCTCGTACGTATTTCCTCTGCGTCAAGTTATTGCAATTTTCACCAATTACGTCTTTAGAGATATATGCCGACAGCTGTTAATCATTTAAAATGTGATAGCTTTTTCTGAACATGAAGATCTACTAAACAAAGAACGCTAGTGACAATTCTCTCCCATACATTAATTTTGGCAACGTACTGTGCACAATTCAAGGTTTACATGTATATGAGACATCACTTAACGTAGCTTTGAACTCGAATAGTAAATAGATTACACTTTTGCATATAATGAAAAAAGAGGTTCATGCCAAGAAATGGCGACCTTGAATGCCTAAATTTACGACAATCGCTGAATAACTAGCGTCGTTTTCGACAGATAAACGCCGCAAGTTAGTCATCAGATAAACACTTGTTCTACAACGAGTGAAGACAATAAGGTTTTACGTACATGTTTACATTAGGTAGCTTTTGTTGGCATCCGTACATCTAATTATTTTTCGAAATAAAGGGGCGTACATTTGTATTAATCGTAGGACCTGCGGGATAGCGCGCTAGAAAACATTGAAATTGCTGTTTATGCTTCAGTTAAATAGCTTTGAAATGTTAATTAGACTTTAGAGGTATTGAGGTATTTTGTATTTCTCCTTTTAATGATGTTTGTACAGCATCTATCTTAAAAATAATAGTAAAATATTAAAGTATATTTAAGAAAATAGCAGACAGAAAGGATTAAATATCAATAACTAATTAATGTTAATTGTTAGACTAAGCAGTTCACCATAAACAATAGAATTTGTGCTTTAAATATAGGGCTGTTACAATTGCATTACAAAAACGGATTTACGAAGGTTTCTAGCATACCAAAATTTTTACATATAAACTTTATTTTTAATGTATCTTCAAACATGCTACCCAATGATTTTAAATCCCAAGATTGGCGTTACTATAAAATATGTCTACAGATTCACGTATTAGAGACCCAATAGTTAAAACATTTATTTAGCCGGAACTGTTAGGAATCTACACTACCGCTCAAGAGTGTTTAGGCACCCCTGTTTTCATGGATTATTCATATAGTATTATGTTTATCAAAAAAACATTATAATAAAATGAAATACGTATTTAAAATGTAGTTCAGTAAGATAAACACCCATTATATCGCATAAGGTTTACTATCATTCACCTGCACTTGGTCGGATTACCATAAACTGTTTATTGCGGTGAAATTACAATAACAATCCCTCTGAATTTACTGGGTAAATTTAGTCATCTGTTAGATTGTAGGTAATAATGTTTAAATTACCTTCCTAGAAGATTATAGTGAAATCTGTAACCTATGGTCAGTTGCAGTGTGGTATTTACTCTATTCACGTCGTGAGCGACATATCGTGTGACAATTTTTTAAAATGCCTCCGCGAAGAGAAATTAGTACGGAAACACGTGCGATTGTAATAGTTTACCATAAAAGTGGCATAAGTAATCAACAAATTGCCAAAAAAACGAAAATACACCATGCCACGGTTGACTATAACGTAAAAAATATCGGGAAACTGGCAGTTTTCTTAATAAAAGACGGAGTGGAAGGCCAAAAGCGACAACATCTGCAGATGATCGGAGAATAGTGGTTACCAGCAAGTTAAATAGACACAAAACAGCCCCGGAAATCACCGCAGAATTAAATGTTGGTCGCCAAAAACTAGTCAGTGTTTCTACAGTCAAACGTCGCCTACAGAAAGCCGGGCTCCATGGACGTATTGCGATGAAAAAGCCATTACTACGCAAACAAAACAAGCAAAAGCGACTTAAATGGGCTCGTGAACACCAACACTGGACCATAGAAGAGTGGAACAAGGTCCTATGGATGGATTAGCTGGTCGGCACCCGAAGAGGCATATTCGTAAGAATAAGAAGAAAATTGACGGTATATTAAAAAAAGAAGGCTACCGCGAAATTTTGGAGAACCACGCAATACCTTCCGGAATTCGACTTTTGAGTCAAAATTTTATCTTCCAGCAAGATAATGACCCAAAACATTCCTCTAAATTATGTAAAGACTATTTACGCCATTTAGAAGAGGAAGGAACTCTCAAAATTATGGAATGGCCTCCCCAGAGCCCCGACTTGAATCCAATCGAGTTACTATGGGAAGAACTAGATCGGGAAGTACGGAAATCGGCTCCGACATCTGCTACTGACGTGTGGAACAAATTGCAATCGAGTTCGACCTCAATAATACAAGAAACTCTGGCAAAACTTGTTGCGAGAATGCCTCGATTATGTGCTGCAATTATTAAATCAAGAGGAGGTGACATAGATGAAAGCAGAATTTAAATTAAACGTTTTAATTTTCACATTTATTTAATATATTTTTATTCATGTACGTTTATCTGTACATAAAAAATAAATATTATTAACATTTTTGCTGAGTCTTGATACATTTTTGCTGTCAGTGAGAGTGCCTAAACACTTTTGAGCGGTAGTGTACTTCTTAATGAAGCCAAACATTGATTGTTACAATGAATCAAAGCATTAAGTATATCTTTCACATCTGTTCGCATAAAGCTCAGATATACTGGTCAAGATTTCAGTAAAAGGTATGGCTCAAATTTTTTTGAGTGAAAACGTGATTTAACAGTTTCCAAACATACGCAGCTGCTAAGTAACATCTCTAAAATTTGAACATCTTTGGTAGTATTTTTGAGATTGGCAACGAATTAATTGTCAATTTTAAATCTAGCTGGGAGCAGTGTTTCCTTGGAATGATTTCTGTCAATGTTACAATTACATATATATGGGTTTGGCATTTGTTAGCTATGAACTTTAGATTTAAGGCCAAATTAAGTGATTTCTTGGGAAATTTGTTTGTGTGGGGTCAATTTTAACAAGAAGAACAAAAGCGTTCATTTTCATCATGTTTACTCAATTATTTCTGAAAAGGAGAAGACACAACATGAGCTGCTAAAAAGTTAAGCCATGTGTCTGCTGATGAAGCTCTATAAGAGATTGAGTTTGATAAATTTTGTTCTGGTGATCTTTCACTCAAAAATGAATCACGATCTGGCAGACCAAACGAAGTTGATGATGATCAAATCAAAGCCATAATTGATTCGCAACGTCATATTCCTGCCCGAGAGATTGCAGAAAGATTCAAGGTTCGGACATAACAATTGAAAATTATTTAAAACACATCTGAGTCATTAAAAAACTCGATGTTGAGGTTTCTCATGAGTTAATGGAATTTAACCCAACGAATTAACATCTAACATCCAAGGAAAGAGGTCATATTCTAAAGAGAATAAACCAGCGTAAACAACATCGAAAGCTGAAGTGCACCAAAAGGAGGTAATACTGTGTGGGATTACAAAGATATTGGGTAAGGTCTTGCATTCCACTATGACAACGTTAGACCACACACGTCATTGGTCACGCGCCAAAAATTATGGATGCTTGAAATGACGATTGCAAGGACTGTGTGGATGTACAATTCACAGGTATAGCAGTAAACTCCACTCACACAAATTAATTAATTATGCGGAACGCAGCGTTTCGAGAGCACGTGGGCTCCCATTGTCAACCGTGTTACCGACAGTCGGTGACAATGGGAACCCACGTGCTCTCGAAACGCTGCGTTCCGCATAATTAATTAATTTGTGTGAGTGGAGTTTACTGCTATACCTGTGAATGGATGCTTGGTTGGGAAGTCATGTCACACCCACCGGCTTACAAAGTTCGGAATGGTAAAAACTTCCAATGATGATAACGCTCTGAAATTACACCTAGTTCAGTTTTTTGCTGATAAAGACTAGAAGTTCTATGGGAATAGAATAACTAAGTTGAGAGAAAGATAGCAAAAGGTCATTGATTAAAATACAAAATATATTATTGAATAAAGTTTAATAATTAATTAATAAAATTAATGTAATTAAAAAATTCGTCTGTACATACATGGAACAAGATATGTATGTAAGAATGAAGTAAATGCCTTGTATAGATAATTGATAGAATGAACTAGTACAAGTATGGGCAACCTTTGATATGTTGTGGGTCAAGCTTTAGTGTGCAAATACGTTCGCGGGTCGCGTTTAAAAGTAGTGTAAATAATTTTTAGCGATAGATATCAGACATGAAATAATACGACAATGTTATTATAATGCAATTTATTAAAATAAGAAAATGAAATGAAAAAAATATGTAAAATATTATAATTAAACCGTGATATTTTGTTTAAGTGGGTTTTCAAAATGTCTCGCGGGCCGGATCAAATCTTACAGCGGTCGGATCCGGCCCGCGAGACAGTTGTTGCCCACATATAAACTAATATGTAGTAATTTTTGAACGTAAGTGGCAACCCACATGTCTAACACACATACGCTGTGGGTTCGAATCTTACAGGCTGCTGTGAAATTTTTAATCTCACTATTAATTAATTTAGACCTTGGAAAAGTCTAAGAAATTGAAGTTTGTCAAAAAGAAAGGTTAGAATTAATTTTCCACGTTTTGCAACTTTTGACGCAGTTCCTTCGATACGAGCTGATTACAACTCACATTTGGAAGATTATTTACTCCATATTTAAAGTATTTATGTTAAATTCTTTTTTTTTTTCGATCTTGAATTCATGCCAAGATGAAAATCGTTTTGCTTTTTGAGTTTAACACATTCGGATCTTTCTTAACCATGAAAAGATTAACGTTGTACAATGAACAATAGCTCCCTAGCAAAATACACATAAAATCTACCAGCAAAAATCGTCAATACTGCAGTTTAAAGGCGACAATTAAATTTATTCTTGAAGCCACCACATCGGCACGAACTCTATGGTGCCTATATTCTGGTCTACACATAATATATTTGCCTCTCGGGAGAAGGAAAACGAATTTCTGAATCACGTTCAATGTTAATGCACCGAGAAGGAACCTTTAGAGAGAGGAACGCTTCAAGCCAGTCAGTCGAACGGATGTGGTGGTGGCGACCGAAATAGATTTTATATTTATATTCCATTAATCCTGCGCGTCTTACGAGTGGTGGTATAGAGAGCGCCATTGAAAAAGAATTAATAACGCGAGGAATGCGCTAAAATATTTCGTCATTAATCCTAATAATAATGTTATGTTTCTGGAGAAGTTCGCTGCAATGCGTTTCGAATTGAGGAGTTTGATTTTGAGACGCGTCGAGATATTGATGGCAAATCATAGGAGGTCTCCTCTGTTCTGATGTCATCGCGAGAATAAATTCGCCAATCGGGACGCGCAACAAAGCGATGTTAATGTTAAGCAGACGGAGAAATAGATCACGTCTTATATATTTGAAATGTACGGATGATGGAAACAATAAATAGATTTTGTAGGCGCGTCATAGCTTGTCAATATTGGATTAATGGTAACCATAACGTAAACTAAAGCAATTTAGTTTGTCTAAAACAACTAACAAATATTTATTCTAGTACAGTAATTACATTGGCTAAGACGCATTTTGATGTGTAGGATTTCGTTTTTTTTCTCAAACTTAAACCGAATTATCAAGAGAATGATCAAAGAAGCTAAGGAAGCAGATATTAAAGAAAAGTGCACTGAAACCGAGACATTACAATGAACCTGTAATGTTTCCGAAATCGACAAGAAAGACACGGTGTTGTCTCCTCGAAAATCAACACATTTTTTCAAACGGTGCTCCAATCTCTTCAAGCTGTCGGAAAGATCTGCAAAATAACCATCTGTAGCGGCGATGACCCCCTCATTTGAGGCAAATCTCTTTCCTTCCAGTGATTTTTTCCTATTTGGGAATAGGAAAAAGTCGTTTAGAGCTAGGTCCAGTGAATATGGAGGATGAGAGATGAATGAGCCGGTGCATTATCGGAAAAGCACTTTTTTCGCTGCGAACGAGGCCGTTTCTCCTTCAATACTATATCGAATCTCGTCAATAAATCGTTGTAGTATTGCCCCGTGATCGGTCTTCCCTTCCGCAGATAGTCGATGAGGATCACACCTTGGGAATTCCAAAAAAATGGTCGCTGTGACCTTTCCGGCTGATGGAACGGTTTTTGCCTTCTTCGGAGTCGATTCGCCCGGAAAAATCAACTGCTTCGACCGTTCCTTGGTCCCCGGTATGCAGTAGTGGATCCAAGTCTCATCCAACGCATGAGAAAATCCCTTGGATTGCGTTGGATCCTAGCCAGACGTTTCGGGTGGCCCTCGTACAAGTAAAAGACGACAATTTCAACGTACACCGAAAAGTTAAAGAAATTACTGGGACATACAGACGTAGGCAGCTAACCAGACTAATCAACAACGAAGGGAATACGATAATTAATACAGCCGAATTGAAGGATGCATGGAAAACATATATTTAACAACTGTTTTACGACACAAGACCTAAGCCACCTGAAGTGGGGCCATACATTCTTGTTGATGAAGTCACGGCACTAGCAATAAAATCTATGAAAGAAGGAAAATCGTCAGGACGCGATAACATAAATATTGAATTCTTAAAATCCATGACATTCGTGTTTAATAGGATATACACATCCGAAAAGATTCCGCATGATTGGCTTAAGTAGGAATTTATCACCTTGCCGTAAAAACAGGAGCAAAAAAGGTGAAGAATATAGAACAAGAAGTTTGATGAGTCAACTTTTTCTCAAAGTCATTTATAGGAGAATTTACAGAACTTGTGAAGATGATAGAACGAGTGAGCAGTTTTACCTATCTCGAAATTAGTATCCAGATGGACTTATAATAAAATGAAGAATCTGTTCGTAAGCCATGACATAACATTTAACACCAAGATAAGACTTCTGTACTCTTATGTGTTCTCCATTTTATTCTACGGGGTAGAAGCAACGACGCTTAGTGAAGCTACAACTAGGAAATTGGAAGCATTTGAGATGTGGTTATATCGTAGGATACTGAAAATACCGTGGACGCAACACATAACAAATATCGAAGCTATGAGAAGGATTGGAAAAGAAAAGGAAGTGGTTAATACCGTGAAAACTCGGAAAATACAATACTTAGGACATATAATGAGAAATGAGAACAGATTTCACCTATTGCAAAATGTTCTACAGGAAAAAGTAACGGAATAGAGAGGTACTGGTAGAAGACGAATTTCTTGGTTGAAAAATCTCAGAACTTGGTTTGGTACGAACAGCAGCAAACAAAGTTACAGCGCATCTGCTGCAATTACAAAACTACAAAAAAAATTTGGACTGTGTTATAGATTACGTATACTCTGTACATCAGAAACTTATAGCCATTTACACTGGATATATAGTACAGTATAACTTAAAATAGAGTAAATTTTAAGTTTCACTTTTCATTTGCACATGATATCATGTTATGAGATTGAGTTGAACTTGAGCGAAAAAATTTTTAACATAACATTAATTCTGGTTGTGTGAACATTATCTCTGAATTTTGAACCACTTGCCTTAAAGGCAATTGACATTGATAAACAGAATTTCAAAGAAAACACGAGAAGGCAGATTATTTCAATGATTTTCATGATTTGAGATTTTTTCAAAGATTTATTCAGGATTGATTGTTGCATTCCAAGACCAATCGTGTAGCTTTCATTGATCAACTATCAATATTATTAGTACTATGCAACTGGAACTCATACCTTGCATGTTGTAATCAATGTTTCAACTGTAGTACAGTTCACTGAAATCCTATTATAAAACGTAGAATAATGGGTAACTAAGGCAACAACTACGAAGTATATATACTACTCCTACATTCTCCAAAGTATTTGTAGATACATATCATTTTGAAAAATAATAAAAGACTATTTTTCGTAGGCCTGGGATTTTCCTCTTTTACAATTGCGCTTGAAAATGTGTCCGAATATTTGAAATAATGGAATCTAAAGAACTAAATTTCCGTTTATTGTTATATGATAGGAGGTGATTACGAAAACATACTTCCAAAATACATATCCGTTTCAAATTCTGAAGAATTATCATATAAAACTATAAATACGCCCAATACGCTTTATGCATTTAAAATCTACGCGTACAGCCAACGACACGATGACGCCAGGTGTACTTTTAGGAAGCGTAAGGCGCTAGACATTTCGCAGACACCATTAAACAAACCCACACGTATGTACATGCAAGATAGGAGGACACCGGTATACAACATTTCAACCACCTTTTACGTCCTCAAGCGTCTGCCCTCTACGATACTAATGAATGGGGGTGAAACGGTTTACGAAAGGGCAACTAGTCGGAAGTCGGAGGTCCCACTAGACAGACTCTAGACGGAGGCCAGGTGATTCCTGACGCCACCGTTACTTTCTTTGTAGAATGCGTGTGTATAAAGGAAATATTTGCAACGCTGCGACATACCATTGATGCCTAATAGCGGGAAGGACCGTTACTGATGACCTCAAATTACATCTTTTGCCCCTAATGTCGAGGTCTTGTGGCCTACACGTGTTCTAGAATCACCATCGTTATTTGTTGGTTCTTGAATAGCGGTTTGGAATGTTTTGCGGGTACTTTAATGATCTTAAGTGAGGACTGCTGTTTGTTGATATTAGGATTTGCAGTTTCGAGTGAGAGTGATATGGAATATTAGTTATTCTGTCAAAACAACAGGAGTACTTAAAGGGGACCTTCTAAGTTACAAAAAATTGAAGTGAATATCACAACGTTCAATACATAAAATCTAAACTTATTTTTTTCAATTCTATCTCCTTTGTACCTTGCGGTGTCGGACTATGATTCTCTTACTTTTGTCTTCGACAATTTCCTGTTCTGGGCCAGTTGTTAGGTTTCAATCCATTCCATACATTTCTTTCAAATATTTTATACATTTTTTCTTTCCCGATGTTTCGGGGTCTACCTATTCTGTTTTTGCCCTATGTTTTGTCTTCAAATATCCTCAAAAACTGAACTTGTATTATCCAAAATGAAATTTTACAAACAATGTTGGGTGTGCGTCAGGAAGAACTCTCTAAAGAAATAAAGGAAGCTGACTATCTGTTTTTAATAGTTGACGAAACTAATGGCGTATCAAATAAATATTAAATGGCCGAGGTATTTAGGTATATAGATATAAGCCTGTTGCACGATTTTGGATTTTTTTAGCGCTGTCAGATCATAACTCGGAAACGTTATCTACAATTATTCTTGCAGGACTAGGAACGCACGTTAAAGAAAACGAAAGAAAACTAATTGCCCAGACATATGATGGGGTAGCCGTCATGAGCGGATCGTCGAATGGGGTTATAGGCACTTACTAAACAAACTTACAAATACGCGTATCAGTTAAATTTGGTTATGTTGAATGCTGCCTTTGCCGACACTAATGTCTGTATATTCTGTGCAAATTTACAAGGAATTTGTACCTTTTTTTTTCAAAGAATTGTAATATTGCACGAAATGGTTAAAAGGCGGTTGCCTCGTTTGACTCCAACAAGATGGAATGTTAAAGTGATTCCAGAGAAGTCGCCACTGTGTTTGAATACAGTATATATAGTCACCTACTGCAAAAGATAATTAATATTTACAACCCCTACATTTTTAAACACGAGTCGTCACTGCGTTTGACTACTGGGCGATAACATATTGCTAATAGTACAAATTGAATCACGAAAGTTTGTAATTACATCATTGTTTGATCGATAAAGACAAGCGCCATACCTAAAAGTCAGAAGCATACGTGCACACAAGCGAGATAGAAGTATGTAACATAAGTCGTAGCTCCTTAAGCATTCGTCATAACTAGAGACCGGATTATATGCAAAGTGCATATATTTTATTTTATTTATTTATTATATCTTATGTCTATATGCACTTTGCATATAATTCAGTCTCTAGTCATAACCAACTTCGACGTAACTACAAACCTTCGTAGTTTTCAGTGCGCACATACAGTGACCCACAGTGAAAATGATGCAGTGACATATAATTTGGTAAGAAGCTGAAAATGTTAGGTAAAATAATTATTTTGGCGAAGCAAATTAACTATATTATATCTACTATTCTTGAAATACATTACAAAAATAAAACAAATCTAATTCGAACAGGTATTATGAATTCTAATCAGATAACAAAACAGAGGTTACATATTTAACATCACAATGAAAATGATGCAGCTACAATAGTAATGAATTAATTATTTTTGAAAGTTAAAAAGTAACAATTAATATTTAGTTTATTACAGATTTTATGACTAATTATAATCTATTTGGAACAGATTCTACTAACTTATGCATATAATCTGGCGAAATGCTGTTCCATTCTTGTAACAAAGCATTTTTTAGGTCATTCCCATTGGATATTCAATTACTATGCACTTTTGCTTCAAGAATAAGCCACAAATTTTCGATAATATTTATATCAGGGGACTATGCTGAAGTTTTCATATAACAAGCACTCCTGGACCACACGCGACGAATGTTTCAGGTCGTTGCCGTGGAAAAATCTCTTCTGTGCCAAGTTTCCAGGCACTAGACACTAAATTATGTTGAAGGATTTTTAAGTGTATAAGCCTATCAATAGCACCTTTAATAAAATGGAGGTTTCCAACACCAGCAGCGGAAACACAGCTCTAGACCATTATATACCCACCTTCATGTTTAACTGTTGGTTTTAAACGTTGCGGTTATAATTCTTCATTCTATTTCCTCCACACATTACTCCTTCCATCTGAGCCAAAAAGATTAAATTTGCTCTCATAGGAAAAGAAAACAGTTTTCCATAAGTCGATATTGATCGGTTTATATTGAGCCTGTAATGCAAACTCTAAACGACCTCCTTTATCCTTCGGTCTTTTCCTGGCTATTCGTTCGTACAAATTGGCACGCCCCAGCGTTTTTTGAACTTTTTCTGCATATACGGTATTTCCCAGAACACGTTTCACATCTAGGGTTAACTTAAGAGCACTTAACAGTGGATTATTTTTAGATTGTCTAATCGCTCGTCGTGTTCATTAAGTA
The DNA here is from genome assembly GCA_023509865.1 of Trypoxylus dichotomus. Taxonomy (NCBI): domain Eukaryota; kingdom Metazoa; phylum Arthropoda; class Insecta; order Coleoptera; family Scarabaeidae; genus Trypoxylus; species Trypoxylus dichotomus. The sequence goes on along the minus strand of CM042074.1, from coordinate 85,232,392 downwards.
TTGTTTTGGATTTATTTTACATTTATTCTTCACTTTGTTCTTTGTTTTCGCGATTATATCGTTTATTAATATTTTGTATCGTGGATGTACTTCTATTTAATATTTCTGCAATTTCCCGTTGATTTTTATTTTTCTTATGGTGAAAAATTACTAATTTACGCTCTTCCAACGTTGTCTGTCGACCCATGTTGAACTGGTCCAAATTATAAACTGCTTGTGATAAAATCGCACATCACAGTTGCAACAGATAGTACACGTAAAGTACACGTGCATCTAGGAACTTTCCCTATTCGTATTGTGTACTGCGTTGCATCATTTTCACTCTGATGTTGAATATGTAACCGCTGTAATGTTATCGGGGTAGAATTCGTAATACCTGTTAGAATTAGTTTTGTTTTATTTTTGTAATGCATTTCAAGAATAGTAGATATCATATATGTAATTTACTTTTCCCAAATAACTTTTCGGCTTCTTAGCAAATTATATACACAGCACCGCATCATTTTCAATGTGAATCACTGTACGTAGATTGACATTTTTCTTTAGAAAAAGTAATTGAATTTTCTAACCAATAAGTACTATTTATTTTTTAAATTAAATAAGATATTCCAAACATTACATAAAGCTATAACTAATACTATTCATTTATTTACACTCTGAAAAGAATAAAAACTGCATACGTTCATTCGCGTTATAGTTCACCTTTTTTCCTGTTAACAAATACATCGCTCGTTTGCCGAACGCAAAACACTCAATTCATCACGTGCAATTTGTACGCGGAATATGTGCAATCTAGCCGTTGATGGATAAGTGAATGGGTAATTAAAAAAAGGCACAAATTTTCAATGTGTATACAGGCGGCAGCTTACGCTTACAGAACGTGTGTATGTACATAAACATTTCCCTAGTGTACTTTCGCAAGTACGCATTAAAGTATACTAAACGTTATGCCTTTGCCGCTTATGTTTATTGATGTACAGTAGTTTGCGGAGGTATTTAACCAGATTGTAGCAGAATATAACACAAGGGCTGAAAAGTCCCGGGCCTAACACATAGATGACGTTAGTTTTATTGCAGTCACCTTTCTCTCAGTTAGTACTAACCTTCAAAAGACAGCTGTTAAAATTTCATGATATTCTATTCATTAGTTTGTGAGTTATTGTGCTAAGAGTCACGCTACTTTTGTTATTTTCATAAAACAATGGATCAAAAACAATTTCATGTTTTAATTTTACACCGCTTCTTGATGGGAAAAAAATACCGTTCAAGCGAAGCAATGGCTTGAAAAGTGTTATGGGGACTCCGCTCCATCAGAAACAACAATAAAACGTTGGTTTGCTGACTTCAAACGTGGTTGTAGTGACATCGATGATGCAGAACGCAGTGGACGTCCAAATGAGGCGGTAATATCAGAAAACATCAAAAAAATCCACAAAATCGTTTTGAATGATCGAAAAGTGAAGTTGCGTGAGTTAGCCGACATCGTAAAGATATCAAAAGAACGTATTGGCTTTATATTGCGTGAGCATTTGACTATGAGAAAGCTCTGTTCAAATTGGGTGCCGCGTTTGCTCACTATGAAACCAAAAACAAGAACGTGTTGATGATTCTGAGCAGTGTTTGGCCATGTTTAAACGTAACAAACCGGAATTTCCGCGTCGATATGTGACAATGGATGAAACATGGACCCATCACTTCACTCCGGAATCAAAACGATCGTCATCTGAGTGGACAGCAACTGGTGAACCTCATCCAAAGCGCCCGAAAGCACAACAATCGGCTGGAAAGGTTACGGCCTCGGTATTTTGGGATGTGCGTGGTGTAATATTCATCGACTATCTTGAGAAAGGAAATACCATCAACAGTGAATATTATATAGCGTTATTAGAGCGTTTGAAGGCCGAAATTGCAAAGAAACGACCGCATATGGCAAAGAAAAAAAATTTTGTTTCATCAAGACAACGCAGAATGTAAAACTGCGTTGATGCCTTCTCTCCATTAAGTTACAAAAGTCAAGACTTTGTTAACTCATCATAGCAATATACAGTAGTTTTTAATGATGCACAAATTATCAAATACATCCATCTGGTTATTATTTTGTATGGTTTAGTTAAATTACAATTTTTACAATGTGATCAAAATAATACCTGTTAAGAAAGGAAAGGCAGTTATTTTGGATTTGGTAAATTTATTCCTCAACATAATCTTCGTGTAGCTCTATAATTGTTTAATATTTATTTGGATGATCTCCTGCAGGAGGTGGATTGCAATGTACTGGCATACGCGGACCATCATAAGGTTTACAGCACCATAACCTCCCCGGTAGATTGACTATTTCTCCAGAACAGTCTGAATACTATTGTCAGATGGTGTACGCAAAATGGAGTTCATTTGAATCTGGATAAGTGAGCTCTCGCAGGCTACTTTAGATGTCATGGACTCTCCAGTTATCAATATGCTGTTAGTCAAATTATTATCCCTAGGCACTCATCTGTGATGGACCTGGGCGTGCTATTTGATGCAAATCTGTCGTTTGCAGACCACATACTATCCGTGCGAAGTTCTGCCCTGAAATCCTTAGGATTTCTCATACGATCGTACAGATCATTCAACAATGCTGCGTCACTAAAGGCATTATACTATTCGCTTATCCATACTAAGTTGGTATCCTCACTATCTTTATCTGCAAGTGCTACTTGAGCGAGTGCGAAAACAATTTTTAATATACCTGTCCTTCAAAATTGATGGCATTTACCCCAGACGCGATGTTGATTATGCGCGTCTGCTGACGAGGCACGGCTTTGTACCATTATCGGATCGAAGGAAGGAATTTAGCAGCCATTTTCTATTTAAACTGATTAATCACGCTATTGACGCTCCATCCCTTCTCTCCAGAATTAATTTTGTGGTACTTAAGTACGATACCAGGTCCTTCCTTAATTTTAAGGTGCCGTCGTATAAAACTAATGTTCTGCTTAAAGCACCCATTACGCATATGACTAGAAGTGCCAATGAATTACTTGAGGATCCTTTTTGTTGAAGCGTCTATATGGTTTACATTGACGTCCCATTTTGTTCTTGCTTTTTGATGTCACCGAGCTATTATTATGTTTATGATTCCGTTGTATCATTTTCCTTTAATTCAAATTTATTACTGCACTGTATATTATTACTATATTATGCTATGTTATATTATTCTCAAATTGTCCTGTAAATGGAATTATTTTCTGTTGGGCAATAAAGGATATTATTATTATTAATATAAACTTAGTCGAACTGTTTTCAGCCATCGAAATAATAGCATTTTTTTTAAAGCAATTTAAGTCTTCATTTGGTTTGAACCGCTTCCCACTAAGCCATTTTTTCAAGTTTAGAAAAAGTCGTAGGGTACCAAATCTGGCGAATATAATGGATGGAGTACTAATTCGTACCTTAGCTAGACTAGTTTTATTGTCATAATAGGCGATAAGAATTTTTTTTGTTAGGAGGGGCCTTTTTCTTTTTATAACTTTTTCGACTGAAGGAATCTACTTAGCCAGAGAGGAAACCATTTTGCCGACTCACCGACCTTTAGTTTTCGGCGTGTAGCGATGTATCCATGTCATATCTACAATCGTATAACGCTACATCAACGTACTTGTATTACGTTTTTGATCAATCTATTACCTCGTCTAACACAATTTTTGCTGATTTCTATATGAGACTTGTTTTCTCACTAATTTGGGCATGCTGATTCCGAAAATTATATTAGTTTTTGCGTATCTCGTTAAAATTTAACCCAATGCATACTATGTTCCCTGAAGAATCACTAATGTCAGTTATCACTTAAGAACCGATACAATTTTAATAATTCATTTAGTTATTTAAATACAATATTGGTCACGAGTATAGTACAAGTAATAATTTTAATAAACATTAAAAAAAGTAAACACACTTCAACAGTACTTGGCCATCATATGGGGAATCCCATCTTCCCTGGTATCGATTTTCCATGGTTTTTAAATCTCAGCCTGCCTCTAGCCTTGTTCATCGCACCTAAATTTTCGGGAAACCTATCAAGATTTTGAAGAAGCATTGGCTTCATTAGATCTTTGTAATTGGTAGCTTTCTGTTTCAAAGAAAATTGTTGGTGATTATAGTGAATGAACTTTAGGCCTCTTTCTCAGCTCCGTTCATAGAGTTGATGAAATTTGGGTCTGTCATTAACGTTTTAACTTGAGGTCCATCAAATACCCCAGCCTCGATTTTTTCGTAATCTAATCGTGGAAACTTGTGATATGTGTACTTAAAACAGTCCCCTTGCAGATCCACAGCTTTTACATATTGCTCCATAAAACCCAATTTGATTTGGAGAGATGGAAAAAAATAGTTTTTCCCTGTCGGCTAAAGGTTCACATCCAATATTCTTATAATTAAACGAACAATTAAGAATTTGCTGCATTTAGTTAAGGATTTTCAACAATTCTAAGATCGGAAAACAAGGAGTGCCATAGAAAAAAAATATGACGTGATAGCGAGTCCATAATGGTTCATGTTCAGTAACAAAACACATTCTAAATTTGAAAACGATATTGTGACACGTTTAATTAAACCATATAAGGTACAATGTATATCTATTAGAAGTTTATTTCAACAGATTTACAGGTTAATAACATATATGTACATATCTTCCTCATCATTAACAGGTTTAACAGTCCATGGTTCCAAATTTTCCATTTTGCTAGCCAGCAGATGATCCATATGTTTTTGATTTTTTTTGTTATTTCAGTATACATCGGCGTGCTAAATAGTTACGTTAATTAAAAACAGGGCCACAAACACATGCACAATGCTATATTTTTCAACATAGATACAACGGGATAGGCGGAACATGTGTTAATTTCACTGACACATTTTCATTAATGAAGGAGTACACCCGGCCAGATTTGCAGTAGTGCGGTTTTAACCCATTCATTTTTACGCTTTCGTATGGTATACAGAGCATTTAAGATTCCGTAGGATATATCTAGGTGTCTAAATTTTTCGAGATTAATATGTAGAAATGAGAAACGATGGAATGAACCACATGCCATCGTTTGAATATCTCGCATATTATTTTGATTTATATGAACTTTGAACAGCAAGATACGTTTTTAGGTAACATTTCTGTCAAGTTGTTAGTAATTAGTCGATATAGACGATAACTACAAATTCCCCAATTTAGATTAATAAATCAATTGAGTTAGAACTTTAAATATATATATTAAAATGGGAACCACAGACAATCACATGCGAATAATAAAAGAAAAGAAGTATAAATATGTAACATTTAAATATGGCTATCAACTCTATTGCGGATGAGAGCATAATACGGAAGCTGATATTTTCATTAATCTTAACGAATATAATTATCTCCAATTTGTTCATTTAACATATCAACCTATGTATTTGCAGCCCATGTTCGATGGTATCTCAAACAATCTGTATATTATCCAAGTTCGTAACTATACGCGAGTGCTCGAAATAAGCTCACGGAGCGGAAGTGTAGAAAAACAAACGGAAAGCACGTGTTGCGGTTATTGCAGTAATGCGTTTTCCTCTTCTTCGTTATTCTTTACCACGGTACGACGGTCGTGTCGTTTTAAGGATCGGAGTAAAGAGGCACAGGATGTTCCGTGGCGAATGGGGTTTTATTTTTGTGGCCGCACAATGTATAGCCCATTACTATTGTCAACGTATTAATCATACAGTTAAGTCGAAAAGAAACTTTCGAAAATTGATATTTTTGAGTTTGTGGACGAAAATGATTCATTTCACAAAGCAGTAGGTGGTTTAGTGGTGCTGAATGTATTGGGGCCAATTCAGATAAAAATCTTACGCAACACAAAGTTCACAAACATATTCATATCGATTGAGTCGGCCGATACTTGTTGGAAATTCATATTGGACAATGATCGGAGAAGCTACAGTGGTAGCGAAACATGTCATATTAATATTGTGATAAATATATTGGAAATCTTGTAAAATTGAGTTTTACTTCTTCGGCCATTGTACAAGATATTCAGTTTTGGCTGCGTACGGTGGTGATGTAGGAAAATACAGGGCATCTACTAAAAAAAATGAAATAATGTGAGGTAAATTTTGTAGAATATTGTAATCACCATTCTCATGAATTAAAAAAAATAATTTAAAGAAAATCACTTTAGGTGCTCCCGCCAATCCTCAGCATTGTGTCCTCGCCATTTTATACCTACAGAATAAATAACTAAAATGTTAAGTTTAAATAGTTTTAATTCTCAGTATGCACATGTTGCATTGTATTGTACTAAACTAAAGTAAAATATCAAATTTTGAACATTATATTGTTGCACTTCGTGCTTCAGTACTGACAAAAATAATAAATGCATCAATGTTTATTTGTTCGTAAACACCTTTAGCTACAACTATTAATGAGCTTGTTCCTGCAATAATTTTGATCGAAAATATGATTCACGAAATTTTGACAAAAGATTCGAACAAACGGAAAGTCTGCACTCGATTTGTTACTCATGCCTTATCTGAGAGCCAAGAAGTTGCTCGGGTTGAACGATGCAAGGATCTTATGAAAACAGCCAGACGAAATCTCACATTTCTAGAAATGATTGTAACTGGTGATGGGAGTTCAGGTACGATCCTCAAACTAAATGCCAAAGTGCTAGGTGGAATTTCCCAGGCTTTCCAAAATCGGAAAAATTGCATTTCCAGAAGTCATGAGAGAAGACAATGTTGATTTGTCTTCTTGCGACTCTAAAGATACTCCACATCGGAGATCCGTTCCACACGGCCAGAATGTCACTGGCGATTATGTCGGGGTTATGGGGCATTTCTGGTAGAAAATCGTTCGAGTGAGTCCCGAATATCGAACGCCGAGAACTTGATTTTTGTTGTACGATAATCCACCACCACAGAGGACTGTCGCTGTTCGCGAATTTTTGGCGAAACAAGTCTCTGTTACAACAGCTTTCGTATTCACCGGACTTGTCACCATGCGACTATTCCTTTTTCCCGAAACTGAAACTGGTTTTAAAAGGAACGTTTTACGACAATGTTGGACAAGATTCCGAGAAATGGCTTAAAAACTCTATGGTTTTGGTTGAACGTGCCCACAACTGTATTGACGCAGAAGTGATGCATTTTGAATAAAAATAAATAATTTTGGCGAAGTAACTAGTTGTTTCTTTTTTATTTGTTATTTTCTCGAGTGCGTAATTATTGTCAGAAATATATTTCTAAAACTCACTGTGAAGACTTTTGTTCAATTTTTGAACCGGAAGTGCATATTTTATAACAATATTTTGGTATTGTCCGTAATTTTTAAGATTTTAAAGATAATCAATGTTTATTTATATCCAGTATGGGAGTATATGTGTGTGGTTTAATAAAACAATAAAAAGAGTTTAGAAAAACACGTCAAACATTTGACTATGTACTCTGATGTGCGCTGCTGTCTAGAGTTACACGCTTGTCAACTGTAACATGTGGATTTTTAGAGGTGTACAGCTGTTTTTCCTAGATTTAATTTTCCGTTGACATGACTGAAATGTGTACTTTTAAAAGTGGAATCTTAAGAACAACGAAAATATTTGCTTGGCAAGAGATATAAATTTTTATTTGCATTCCAAATTATCTTTTTGATTACATTTTGTTAACACATAACTTATGTATGCATATTGTTGTATTACAAATAACCAATTAAGGAAATTATAATTTTCACATATCAGGTATATTTATTTAATAATAATAACACATGGGCTGAAAAGTCCCGGGTCTAACACGTAGATGACGCTAGTTTTATTGCAGTCACTTTTCTCTCAGTTAGTAATAACCTTCAAAAGACAGCTGTTAAAATTTCATGATATTCTGTTAATTAGTTTGTGAGTTATTGTGCTAAGAGTTACGCTACTTTTGTTATTTTCAAAACAATGGATCAAAAACAATTTCGTGTTTTAATTTTACACTGCTTCTTGATGGGAAAAAATACCGTTCAAGCGAAGCAATGATTTGAAAAGTATTATGGGGACTCCGCTCCATCAGAAACAACAATAAAACGTTGGTTTGCCGACTTCAAACGTGGCCGTAGAGACACCGATGGTGCAGAACGCAGTGAACGTCCAAATGAGGCGGTAACACCAGAAAACATAAAAAAAATCCACAAAATCGTTTTGAATGATCGAAAAGTGAAGTTGCGTGAATTAGCTGACATCGTAATGATATCAAAAGAACGTATTGGCTTTATATTGAATGAGCATTTGAGTGAAAGCTCTGTTCAAAGTGGGTGCCGCGTTTGCTCACTGTTGACCAAAAACAAGAACGTGTTGATGATTCTGAGCAGTGTTTGGCCATGTTTAAACGTAACAAACCGGAATTTCTGCGTCGATATGTGACAATGGATGGAACATGGATCCATCACTTCACTCCGGAATCAAAACGATCGTCATCTGAGTGGACAGCAACTGGTGAACCTCGTCCAAAGCGCCCGAAAGCACAACAATCGGCTGGAAAGGTTATGGCCTCGGTATTTTGGGATGTGCGTGGTGTAATATTCATCGACTATTTTGAGAAAGGAAATACCATCAACAGTGAATAGTATAGGGCATTATTGGAACGTTTGAAGGCCGAAATTGCAAAGAAACGACCGCATATGGCAAAGATAAAAATGTTTCATCGACCACGCACCGTGTCACAAGTCAATCAAAACAATGGCAAAACTACATGAATTGAACTTCGAATTGCTCCTACATCCACCGTACTCGCCAGATTTGGCTCCCATCGACTACTGGCTATTCGCAGACCTCAAGAAAATGCTCGCCGGTAAGAAATTTCGCACGAATGAAGAGGTTATCGCTGAAACTGAGCCCTATTTTGAGGCAAAAGATAAATCGTTCTACAAAAGTGGTATTGAAATGTTAGAGCGGCGCTGGAATGATTGCGTTGCTGTTGATGGAGATTACGTCTATTAAAGCTAATTTTGAACCAAAAAACCCGTGTTTTCTTTGTTAGGCCCGGGACTTTTCAGCCCATGTGTTATATGCTCTTGCATCCTCAACAGTTTTCGCTAATTACAGGAGGCATTGGCCAACCATCAGTTATTATTATACCTGTATCCAACTTTGCGTCTTAAGATATTCTTTCTTAGTATTCGCCATGGAGTGAGGAAAATTACGTAGAAAAACCTTAACCTTGAGAAACAGCAGTGGCGGGGTTCGAACCCGGAACCCCGAGTTTGGATGAGACCGAGGCACAAGCCAGGTTTTTACAATAAGAAATTAATTTGAACAATGTATTATACAAATTTATGTCTATTTATAGTTAATTATATCCCCTTTGCGTGTGTACATTTACGTATGTACATATATAAGTGTATCCTTTTCTATCATTATAAATTTCCTCTTTGTTATTCCAAATTATGGAAAATTCTCTTTTCCTAACACTTACAGAAAATTATGTTTGTGTATCGTCTTCTAAAGTTAACTTGAGTATAAGACACATATTAACGTTTCATAAAAAACTATAGGACTCCCATGTCGTCCCCTGAATTTGGATATGTTTTTTTTTAATTTCAAGCCAGAAAAACTACCTGTTGAATCTGTTATTGTTTCTTCATAATGTAATTGTACAGAAATTCATTGTAGCTGTGGCAAATTATTTCCTCAATCAGGCCTAGGAAATTTTTGTTGAAATTTATGAATACAATATTCTAATTTTGATTGATTTGATACAGATTCTTCTAATTTATTACATATTAAACGTAAGATATGTTTTATATCTTTCACGGAATCTTCTGATACATCTCTTGCTTTTGGCGTAGCTAAGATTCAAAATTAATTCCTTAAATGTCTAATCATTTAGAAAAATATTCATATTTCGATTTTGCCGAAATATCCTGGGAAGATCCCCAAATTTATTATCAGATTTCGAATGTGTATCGCATACATGCATACCAGAAAGTCTGGAAGCGACGATATACCGTCCAAGAATATCAATTCATCATCTTAAAACTTCGTAAAGAAGTAAGAATAGTTTTCGATTATATCGAAGTAAATAAATGTTAGCTCTTTTGGCCTGTAGGATCACCATAAATTGATTCCAATTCTATCTTTGGATGGCAACTCGTACCATGTACTATTTAATATCATTAAAATAAATTTTGGTTTAATTAGGTATTCTCTTTCGTCTGTCTCTCCCGTGATTAGAGGTGTACGCGGTGGACACGATAATCTTAATTTTGTGCAGGTGTGCGGGATATTATTCACTTTAATCTCGCTACACTTGAACAATAATAGTGAGAAAGATTGTAATTGAGGTACCATGAGTTGGCAATTGTTTTCGAATGAACGTAAGCATATTGTCTTGGTTTTGACGCCCATATCTATTTCCAACGCGAATCCCAATCTTCCCTTTTTTGAATCTGTTTGGCAATGCACTCCAAATCTTTTCTTCAACGAACAGGTCTGTAAATCTCACCATCTTCAATACTTTGCTTGGCAAGGTTGTCAATAATTGCATTAGTTTATATATCACAACGGCCTTTAACCCAATACAATTCGATTAGCACCGATTTCTTCTGCAAGATTAGTAAAATCCGAATAATTTCCAGTACAATTGAATGCATTTAGGTATAGTGGTTCTTACTTTGGATTGATGTTAGAGCACTTATAGAATTAGGTGCTTAATTGAAGATAATCTTCTATACTTCAAAGCTTCTAGGATGGCTACTATTTCCACTATCAAAACAGTGGCTACTGGGTCTAATCTAAATTTTCAAGCTTCTGGATTATTTAGACGATAGACGTACACCGTGCAACCTGGTTGTGGTTGCACGGTGTACGTCTAAACTTTTAGAACCATTTGTAAACATAACTCTTACAATTTATTTGCAATAGATTCAGATAGTTTTTTTATCGTGATCTAATTGATTAGTGTGGTTCACAGATATAATACCAAACGAACTCTGATATTGGAAGTAAGAAATGCGAAACCTTAATAATGTACATATAAGAGACTGGTATCTGGACACAAATTTAAACGCAAATACTAGAGTCTTTCTTCATACAGTATCTACTAATTAGGTCTTCTACTGACACCATATCAATTTCTGTCAAAACTGCAAACATGCTCATGTTCTTCGAAGAGGTCTTGACGCTTAGATATCTATGACGTAAGAACAATGGTGTATACTATGCCTCAATATGAATTGCTACTATCGGCACCCACGCACAGCCTTAAAGCCGTGTTATGTATAAATTCTTTCATCACCATCGGCACCCACGAAATTTTCATTATACTTCTCATTAAATTGAGAACTTTCTCGAATTTGGGGGTGAGTAAAGCAGGAAACACGCGCCATTACACTACAACTGGACACTGTATTGCTAGCACGTGGTTAGGTACAATACTCCCACTCCAAGTGCCTCTAAGTAAGTTGTATAGCGAATTTCGTGCCACTAATGCATTCATAATTTTCTTTTTAATGTTACATATAAATAAATCTCCAACTGTATGCATTTTGATAGAAAATATAAATTTTAACTTGTCTTAAAATTAGTTTTGTTTATTCCATATGCATATGCATATACGAAGGCTGCATTTAAAATCTGTAGTAAAGCGATATCGGATAATAGAGTATATCTATTATTCGAAAAATCTTGTATGACCAATCTTTATTCCAGTAACCGGGTTTGATTGTATTCATAATATCCATTCTCTATTCCAAAAATGTCTGAAAGAACAAATATATGGAATCTCTTTATCGCCTTCTGCTATTTTTTTTTTTCTTCTTTTCCAGAAAACTAATTAGAGACGAATAAATCACTAACAGAAGACAACATCGCATGCGTGTAATGGGTTCATTGTCGCGAAGTGTGAGGACACCTCCCTTCGCTACGCGCCATGCGCCACCACGTTTCGTGCCGTTCTATTTCTGAACCGCACCACCACCGTATAATATCCCATTCCCGACGTCCTGCTGCTCCGGCTCGCCCGGTTTCCGTAAATCTCGGAGATTCTACGCCAGACCAGCTGCACGTTTACGTAAACAAATAGCGGCAAGGTGCACACGGGGCGCATTCGGGCCCCCGTTTCCGATAAATCGCATCATCGTCATCGGCTATCAAGCACAATTGTTATAGATCGTGACTCGGACGTGTACAATCGCGAGCAAAAATATTCTGGCGAGAATTAATCAGAGTATACAGATAGGAATCTTTGATTTATGGTAAATGGTAAATATCTTAAAGGAAGACGTCTAGACGAGAACACCACCCTAAACTCTATTTTATATGCTGATGATTTAGTATTCGTAATAGAAACAGAGGATGATCCGCAGAAAGGGATATATGCATTACAAGAAATGTACCAAAACTAAGAAATGAAAATATCGGCAAATAAAACCATATTTTCTGAGGAAATTAAGACAAAAATAGTCATAAACGATACTGTACTCGAACAAGTGAAATAATCAGCAGAACGTTAAAAAGAAAACAAGGGAAGATACACACTCTTATATGGTGATGAAAACATAACAACGACAAAACAAGAATGCAGGATACAGACACAAGAGACGAAACTTTTAAAAAGGGTGAAAAGTTGCATAAGATCTGATAGAATAAGATGGAGATATAAGAACAGAACTAGACATCTTTGACATAAATGAGAAAATGAAGGAAAACAAAAATAAGTGGAAGGAATACGTAGAATGGATGCAAGTAATGAGGTTGCCTGCCGGAGTGAGATTTTATAGATGTTTAGGAAAAGAAGCGTGAGTAGACCACATAACAGAAGGAGGAGAAGAAGGAGAAGAAATATCATTACTTCGATTTTGACTGTACCTAACAATCATTTATTCCAAAACAAATAGTATCTCGTCAGATTTGCTTTGGGCTTATTTGGTTTTCAAACAAAATATTTCTATTTGGTGCGAACTTTATGGCAGTCACTGCATATGATGGATTATTTGGATAACTACTTTAATGACCTGTTAGATGATATGACCGTAGATCTAAAATGTACCAACTTTGGGAAATACAAGGATCAGTTAATATCTAATGCTTCCTATGTTGACTGGCGAAAAACGGAACGGGTAGGCCGTTGTCTGCAGTGACTCCAGACAACATTCAGTGAGTCGATGACACCACTAGTGGTGACCGTCGGATGGCTGCAGATGAATTGTGTCGCATTCTCTCGCTCTGTAAAGACAGTGTGATGAGGACTACTTGATAAGTCAATGACTTAAGGTACAGGACCGCGCTTTTCTACCATACTGAGATGTTTGCGTTTGTTAAAAGATGGACCAGAACTGTGGAAATGAATGGGTATTGTATTAAAAAGTGACAAAAGAATCATCAATATTGTGCTTTTCAGCCTATGTAATTGCATTTTTTGGCAATAAAAATGAGAAAAAGGAATAGGAGGGATTAGTTTTTGACTCACCCTCGTATATATTTTTTTCGGAAATTTGAAAAATTTGTCATCGTCTACGATGCCTTAAGAAAAGCAAAACAAATTTCATCAATTTCAGCTGTTTATCGGCAGTTAGTACACTAGGATGACAGAGCAAAATACTCATCGTGAAAAAAATATGAAAATGAACGAGGGACAATCGTCTGCGTATAGATATTTAGTTGTACGCATTTCTGAAAAATTTAGTATTGCGTCAGTAATGCCGCGCTGAAGAGGTCGATTTCAGGGCACATCTACCCAAATTTTCAACCGAGAGTCCATGTGCTTTGCGTTCCCAATAAATTATTAATTTGTGTGATGTGGAGTTTACTGCGATGCCATGTACAGGGCATTTTGTTTGAAGTAATAAAGTTAATATCCGTTTCTGCTTTAATCAAGTGCGCCATGGAATTAAAGATATGGTTACTAAATAGACTCCTATCCATAAAAGCTAAAGCTTCAGAAGCATAGTGTCATTACCAGTATCGGCAAAGAGAGGCAAGTTTCAGTGCCGTACGGGAAATATACAAACAATTTGGAGAAATAGACATACAAGTTAGAGATTTCAAGTACTTAGGAATTACAATACACGAGAAAGGAAGACCAGAAGAAGAACTTAATAACAGAATACAGAAAGCCAAGAAGGTATACTATGCTATTAAACCAGGATTTATAAACAGAAAAGAAGTAACAAAACAAACAAAAATGACGGTCTACAGAACAATATCAGACCAATTCTCATATTTGGATGTGAAATCTGCGTACTCAATCATCAGAAAAAAAGCTAGGTCCAAGTCCTGGAGATGAAATATCTAAGAAGAGTGAAAAATGTAATTAGAAGAGACAGGATAAGAAATGAAGAAATTCGGAAGATAGCTACAATCGGAATCAATAGAAAGTTATGCCGCACTGCACTGTAACTTGCCCACACTAACACATGGGCTGAAAAGTCCCGGGCCTAACAAAGAAAACACGGTTTTTTTGGTTCAAAATTAGCTTTATTCATCAACGTAATCTCCGTTAAGATAAGTAACGTAAGATACAATAAAAGCAAATGCGATTGAAATGAGAGGAATAAGGGAACGAATTGCGGTTAACCGGTTCTGATTTAGAAGGCAACCTCTTTAGAACGGGAACCAAATATTCTGTTAGCATGTTAATATTTAGGGTGGAATTTGGGAACAGTGATATTATGGAAGATGTTTTATAGAACAAAATAGAATAGAATTTATTGGCAATAGCGAAAAAGTAGACAAAATAGGTTGCAGTAATTAACTAAATTTATATGCTAGGAAGACTAAGTCGCCTGCTTTAAATCCTAGATTTTCTGTGTAAGACGCCGCAAACGAAATGAACACAGTCCCGATATAAATGTCAAGATTGTGTAAGACTCGAACTCCGCGATTTTTTGGACCAAAAAAAGAACTTGTATTTTGTCAGGGTTCAGTGGCAACTGATGGTGAACACAGTAAGTGTTAGATTCTGCCGAACTTAATTTGTACTTATCACAGCAGAATTCCGGGAAGTATGCAGTATGACGGCAGAGAATTTACCCAGCCAAACGAAATCGTGGATGCCTTTTCCAGTGTCTTTGCGAGTGTGTATAAACCTAGTGTTCAAAATGTATCTTTCAACCCTTTTCTCAATTATAATAATTTTTGTGTTCATGCCTTCTCTGAATTGGATGTGGAGAACAGTATCAAGAGACTTAAATCTAATATGACAACTGGAGATGATGGAATACCGAGCTTCTTTGTACGTGATTGTGCTCCTGTTCTGTCCTATCCACTGTCAACTATATTCCACCTAGCGATAAGCACGTCAACTTTTCCAAAGGTTTGGAAAACTAGCAGAATTACTCCCGTATTTAAGAAAGGAAACCGATCTAACATTGCTGATTATAGGCCTATAAGTATACTGCCCAATTTCGCTAAGGTATTTGAACATTTGCTTTACAAAGAAATATCTGCCTGCATAACTCCTTTCATATCTGAGCATCAGCACGGTTTTGTTGCAGGTAGGTCGACGATCACTAATTTAGCATGCATTGGCCAATATCTTGGTGAAGCGCTTGATAAGCGAAAGCAGGTGGATGTTATTTACGTAGATTTTTCTAAAGCTTTCGACTGCATTAACCACGAGATGCTACTACAAAAAATGGACAAATTTGGTTTTGGTGCGGGTTTCCTGACGTTGATTGAGTCTTACCTTACTGGAAGGAAGTGTTATGTCTGCTACAATGGTTATTCCTCTACGCCGTTTTCTCCAACATCAGGTGTTCCTCAAGGTTCAAATCTTGGACCACTTCTCTTCAATTTTTATATAAATGATTTACTATCTCTGTTTACGTGTCACGTCTTAGCATACGCAGATGACGTAAAGATATTTAATACTGTTGGTAGCATTTTCGATTGTAAACATTTACAAGACAATCTTCTTCGCATTAATACTTGGAGCAAGGTCAATTATCTCCCTCTGAACATCAACAAGTGTACTGTGGTTTCCTACAATAACACTCACACTACTTTATACTATAACTACCAAATTAATGATGCAGCCATACCACGCAATATCAAAACTTTGGATCTTGGTGTTTTGTTTGATAATAGACTGTCATTTACGGAACATATTTCGTCCATGTGTTCATCTGCTTCCAAAACTCTCGGTTTTGTCATGCGTTCTTGCAGGCATTTCTCAGACATAGGTGTAATGAAACGTTTATATTATGCCTACGTTCGTTCTAAGCTTGAATACGCCTCCATTGTTTGGTATCCCCGTTATTTACACCAAGAGCTTATGATCGAACGCGTTCAAAAGAAATTTCTAAAATATCTCTCCTTTCGAATGGACAACGTATATCCTGCAAGAGGTATCGAGTATTATAGCTTACTTGTTGAGCATGGTTTTCTATCTCTTGCTGACCGCCGCGAGCGTAACAGTGTGGAGTTTCTTTGCAGGATCCTGAAAAATACTGTCGACTCGCCAGCCCTTCTAGCGCAAATAAACTTTACCGTACCTACTCATCATACTCGCTACTTTCATACATTTCAAGTACCTAGAGCTAATACCAACATTTTGCTTAAGGCACCTCTCAGTCACATGGTGAGGAACGCAAACAAACGGGATCTGGAGCCATTTTTGTGAGTCTTTCTTTTTTTTTTTGTTTCATTATTATATACATTTTCAGCATGTTATTATTGTAGGCAACACGATTTGAATTATTTTATTTTATTTTAAATAAGAATTGTATTGTAATTTGTCCTGTAATTGGCCCTTGGGCTGTTGGGCAATAAAGGATTATTATTATTATTAATGAGCTTGGAAGGGCTGAAGGAAAAATAAAGTTGGATGTCGCCTGCATATAAATGATGAGTATAGACGGAAAATAAAATTGGTCTTAAGGTGGCTGCTTGTGGCAAACCTCAGGACATATTTATCCTTGCAGAAATGTGATTACCTATGTTACATAAAAGCTGTCATCTTGAATGATCCTGTGCATCTACTTCCGTGATGATGGGACTTCATACGGTTCAGTTTGCACGTCACTGTACATCACACGCGCTGATATGTGCACCTGAGGCCTGTCGGTGGCTATTTTCGATTTTCGTCATAATGACGTGTTTGTAATAAACCACATTTTAGTGTTCACACGAACGCACGCATACACACTAGCTTTTTTCTAGAATGCAATGTGTTGCACTGGTTTGTGTCTTCTTTTCTGCTTCTTTTGATCGATGCACTATTCCGTGTATATTTATTTTAGCGGAAAAAGCGCCTGGATTTTTGAACGGTGTCGTTAAAGTT
Organism: Trypoxylus dichotomus; assembly: GCA_023509865.1. NCBI lineage: Eukaryota > Metazoa > Arthropoda > Insecta > Coleoptera > Scarabaeidae > Trypoxylus > Trypoxylus dichotomus. Next base: position 85,215,133 of record CM042074.1, on the reverse strand, counting down.
TGTAATTTTTGGCTAGAGGCGGCGTTATCCGTTCGCCATTAATATTTATCGCCGCCGGCTTGCTTGATTACATGTTATGTATGTACCATACGTATCGGTAGGTGCCCGCAAGGTTCTTTTTCGACGGAGAAGGAAATCTAAATATAATTATTACGCCAAATTTGTGATTTTAATATTATGTTAGGTGCTTGGTATTTGCTTGTCTTGGCTGTTAGGTTTACTTTACGAGTATGACGTTTATTGTTTCATTTATTATTATATTTTATTTTATGGCGTTCTATAATTAATCATCTGTTCAAATGAGTGTTAAATATTAAGCACTTACTAGTTACTTCACAATATAATAGCAGTTTAGGCGCATTAATTTTATATGGTGTGTTTATAACTTTAACGTATTTTAAATGACGAGGGTAGGTACGTAGATGATATTTTCGCGGTGTTTGATACCAACAAAGGAAACATACAAGATTTTCTAGCAGAACTGAACTCAAAATTTACCACGATCAAGTTTACTATTGAAGAAGAAGTGAACAATCGCCTTCCGTTTCTAGATACTCTAGTCATACGCAACAACAACAAAAAATGTCCGCGATTAGTTTTCTGGTCAATAGACTCGTCAGATTTCCGCTAAACAAGAGCAGGTACGACAAAGAATTAAAGTATATCAAAGATGTAGCGAGGTACAATGGTTTCTCTTCTATGGATGTCGACCGTATTTTAAGGAAGGTCCAATACAAACAACACATCAGAAATTCCACGACTTTGACATCAACAAACACCGGTAACAAGAAATTTATAACTCTTCCTTTTCACCCAACAGTAAAAGGGTTAAGTAAAATTTTCCGACAACTAAATACGAACGTGTCTTTTGTGTCAGAAAACAACTTAAAGAATCCCTTAGGGAATCCCAAAGATAAACCGGAGATGATAAAAGGGTCTGGAATATACCAAATCGCATGCAATGATTGTGAGAAAGTTCATATTCGACAAATAAAAAGGAATATCGAAACGAGGTTCAAAGAACATGTTAGACACTATCGTTTCGATAAACCAGAACTATCAAGCGTAGCAGAGCATATGGTATAATCCGGACATGATTGATTTGAATAATCTGACACTACTTAAAAACGTGAACTCGTATAGAGAATTAGACGCGTACGAATCGATATGTATGAAAAAGAACGGAAACTTATTGAACAGAGAGCCACCACCAATTGCACACTCGAGTTTGATGGATTTATTACCATAGGCCCTGTTAAAGATTCGCTTTCGGTCCATCCTTTCCCGAAAAAGGCATTAGACCACCGAGAAGATTGTAAATAGTCATATGTTTTATAAATTTTAGAGCATGCGTAGAAGATAATTTGCATGTGTGATACAGTTTTTACTTTCAGTCGGTAACACGGTTGATAATGAGAGCCCACGTGCTCTCGAAACTCTGCGTTCCGCATAATTAATAAATTTGTGTGAGTGGAGTTTACTGCTATACCTGTGAATTAACGTATTTTGCGGAATATAAAAGTAATGCCACGATTGATCAATCTTTTTTAAATGTGGTATGCAGAGCACGTGATGCTAGAAAAGCGATAAGACGGCTTTTCTTTGAAAAAAGTAAGCTTTGACTCTTTACATATATTATATACTAAAGCGATCTGAAATGTTTCCGGCACCGACAAGAAAAACACGGTATTGGTATGGCCTTTTATTTTTATTTTTCAATGTGGTCTCCTCGAAGATCAATACACTTTATCAAACGGTGCTCCAGTCCCTTCAACCCGTCGGAAAAGTAGAATATTGGGAATAGGAAAAAGTCGCTAGGTCCGGTGAATATGGAGAATAACAGAGTAATTCGTAGCGCAACTCATCCAATTTGGACACGACGATGCGGGATGAATGAGCCGGTGCATGGAAAAGTAAACTTTTCCGCTGTAAACGAGACCGTTTCTCCTTGAATACCGCATCGAATCGGGTCAATAAATCGCTGTAGTATTGCCCCGTGATCGTCCTTCCCTTCTGCAGATAGTCGATGAGGATCGCGCCTTGGAAATCCCAAAAAATGGTCGCCATGGTCTTTCCGGCCGATGGAAGTGTCTTTGCTTTCTTCGCAGCCGATTCGCCCGGACAACCACTGCTTCGACTGTTCCTTGGTCTCCGGTATGTAGTGGTGGATCCAAGTCTCATCCACGGTTACGAAACGCATGAATAAATCCCTTGGAACGCGTCCTTCTGAGATGCCTGTTGTCTCCGCTATCTCTTGTAGCTTCAATCAGTGATCGGCTCATTTCCATTTTTGCGAAACGGCCCGACTTGCTACACAAAACATACTTTTGAACATCTATTGACAGTAGATGTCTGAAATTTTGACAGTTGCCATAAAAGAAGTTGCCTTTGCCAAATCCACTTTGATCACTGTCAACAGGTCACTGTCGTCTATGTTAATATCTAGTACAAGCAGTATTATTTGTCTCTAGGTTTTTAGCTCAAAAATGATTATTATGGAAATTGGTGATCCCATTACTTTTTTTCAAATAGAGGTTAAATTTGTAGATGGTCGTCCTAGAATCTGTAAGTCAGGTTGGTAAGCACTTGCATCACTTGAATATCAAAAAGATAAAGGTATTTAATTCAGTATCAGATATCAGATATGCAACCTTCTGCAATAAATAAAAATTAATCCTTCAACGCATTACTGTTCTATTTATTTGCGCATCCTAGGGCTCGTTGTTTGCACAGTGAATACGTACTTATCAGCTTGTCGAAAGATATACGACTCATGCAACCTGATTCTTTCAAAATATGAAGCATCAATTTTATTATAAAAACGTTCACATAAACATCTTGTTCCATTATTCCATCAGCAGATGTGGAATGAAAAGTTATTGTAAAGCTTACCGTCACTATACTAAAATATTTCCACGAGCACTTTTTTGTAGCCGCAAGCATCTGCATTCTTTTTTTTTTCGTAAATCCTTCAAAATCAATTTTAGAAAATAATTTTACTCCTAAGCACATTTTCATATTCGGTCTTGATTAAAAAAAGATTAATATGTATCAATGAATACACACTACCGTTCAAAAGTTTGGAAGCAGCAACGGATTTTACAAAAAATAACAAATAACAATAATAAATTAATGAATTTATACAACATAAATAACTGTCGTCGAATAAAATTAAATTAATTCAAGCTAAATGATAATTTATGCATTATTTAGCTTGTAAGTTTATTTTAGTCGATACCTTCTTTGGTTTTGATGACCGTTTCGCAAATTTTAGGGTTCGTAGCAATTTTTCGAGACAGCCCGCGTAAATTTGTTGCTATGCGTTCTGTAAATATTCCCATAGGTGTTGGGTGTCCGCTAGGCGTTCGATCAAACTCACCTCACAGGAGCTCTATGGGAGATAAATCTGTACTTTGTGCAGTCCATAACAATTTTAGTTCATTCAAAGCTGCAAGAAGCTTTCTCATCTAAAAAGTTTTTACAGATTCGAGCCGTATGTCGGGAGTCATTGTCTTGCTGTAATGCAAACGGCTCACTAATAAGACGGCTTCTACACGCAATAGCATGATTTTGCAAAATATCAAAATACTTCTCTTTTTGCGTTGTACCACTAATTTACACTAAATCACCCGTAGTTGTTCCGGCAAAACAACCCCAAACCATGCTACCACCTCCGTATTTGATGAACGGCACTAAGCAGATGTCACTAGCTCTTTCCCTTGGTCGTCGACGAACAAAAATTCTCAGTTGCATACGATCCATAAGACTGCGTTCCAATCATCCAGTGACCAGTTTGCAATCTTTTCTCGCCCATGTTAATCGTCTCTATTTATGCACGCGTTTTAAAAACATGCATCCCCTTAAACTTGCTACCAATAGTTGCCTCTTGACGGTGGTAACAGAAACATTTGCTCGTCGTTGTATGTTAACGCGCGTTTCGATATCACGTGCCGTTAGACGCGGATCTCGTTTTTTTTAGCTCCAGAAGTCACCCATGGCCATCCACTTGATCTTTGATCGGGATTTTGTCCTGTCTCTCTTCTCCGAGCCAATGCGTAATGCACACCATTCGGTGAAATCCTTAACCCTAGAGCAATTTCTGTCTCGGCAAATTCCTCGTCGCAAAAACACTATAGAACAGATTACTCCATTGATCTACAGTCACCTACCTGCGTTTTGGCATTTTTACGCTCAGTACTTTACCAAATTGTTAGAAGTGCGCACTGATTTCAAAAGACTAATTTCGCACAGGAAAGCGATATGACATAAAGGATTAATACCGTTACCACATGCATTAAACGATTACCGAAGTAATACTAAACCGTTTGACTGAAAGTAAATACTGCACGTAACCTACCCCATCCCCGTCAAACAATAGTTTTATTCTTGTAAAAAAGCAATAAAATATATTTGGGTGAAATTTGTACCTAAATGTTTGGACTTTACGGATGATGTATAACAATTTTATATTTGCATACAATAATTTATAATATTGATAATTTTTTTTTTTAAGTCACAAGTAGCTTTCATGAAATTATTTTCAACATTTAAATATTACTAGCATTATTTTATAATTCAACACAGTTGAGGTACATAAAATTTTGATAACCATCGCAATTAATTGATGTATTTTTCATAAAGCATCTGTAATTACCACAACGACTTGTGATGAAGAAAGAGAAACAATAAAAGCAGACGCAGGAACACGTCCTTCACATTAAAATACTCTTGATAGCGACTTTCAAAGAGAACACAGAATGATTATGCAACAGAAACGGAATCCAAAAATAATAAATAAGTGAAACATGGACGATGACTAGGTTTGATAGTAATAATCTGTATATTAAACAGAGAGGGTTGTGTAGAACAGAAATTAACACATAAAAATGCACAAATTGTTGTACTTGCACCAATATTATAATCTTAAAATAACGGGAAAAAATGTCGAGTCCAATAATTCTGCTACGATATACACATAGGTAAATTTATTGCTTACTGTTGTATGTCAAATGAATTATAAATATTATAACCATCAAACAAGTCTTCTGATCAGGAAACTTACAAAATGCATCCGATGACTTCACAAGAGGTTGGGCTTGCTGAGAGAACTACAGTAACTCACAGTGAAAATGATGCAGTGGTATATAATTTGGCAAGAAGCTAAAACGGTTAGGAAAAGTAAATTGAATATATTATATCTACTATTCTTCAAATACATTATAAGAAAAATAAAAGTCAGCGGGAATTTACAAAAATATTAAATAGAACACATCTAAAAGAATGCCTAGAAAATAACACCAAGATAAGAAAACGAAATCAAGGGTGGGAAACTGTACCCGCTTCTTTTCGCTGTCTGACTTTGCGGACAAATATTTCTTTCTTTTGGCACTAGTTAGCGCTAGGAATATTCATTTGTATCGTAGAATTAAGTATGATGATAGAAGCAGCGAGAGAATTACATGTATTAGCATAAAACTGCTCGAAACCACGCTGATGACGCCGGGAAGGCAGAAACATGTCCGTGTGTTAGCGTTTTATGTCTCTTCACATGTCTTTCTCGTGAATTGATTTCACTAATACCATGATAAAGATGTATTTACAGCGTTTTCTTATATTGGTATTAAATAGAAGTACATAACACAGGATATTAGATTATTAGACAATCTCGACACAATCTATTATTAAGTGCTCCTAAGCGCGGCCGTACACCAACGAAACATCAAACACGCAACACGCAACATGCGACATGAGGTAAATATTGCATGTTGCATAACCGCGTAGACAAGTTGACAACTACATTTGCAGTATTCAAAATGTCGTCAAGCGAGGAGGATGTCGTAGTAGCTTGGCAATTTTTGCGAAATCGACGTAAACGAAAAAGGTTGCGCCGATATTGGATTCATCCGCTATTTGTACATAATCTAAGCCATAGCCCCGTAACTGTTGCACAGGAGCAGTTATCCCTCAATCCAGAAAAGTTTAGAGAATATTATAGAATGAACCAGGAAAGTTTCAGAGTGTTGGTGGAACTTATAGGACCGAGAATAGAAAAGCTAGATACCCATTACCGAGGGACTATTTCTTCAGAGGAACGTTTATTAATAACATTAAGGTACGTAATACAAAAATAAAATATGTAATACCATTAAAATTAAACAAATACTTATAGGTTACTTATTGGTTTTTAGTACCAATCAACTATGTGTAGCGAATATCTTCGTTTCTCTGAAAATCATTTGGATATTCACTGTAGTTTCCGTGTATTTCTTGCACTAACCATGCAGGTCTTGGTACATCCGGGTGTGACGTTGGGCACTGTAGAGGATTATTAGGGCTTGGTGTTGGACAATATACAGACGATATTGAACTTACATTTGAAATAGATGAATGACAGACACGGATGTCCGCGTCTTCAAATATGTCATCCATTAGCCCTATAACTTTTTGACGAAATCGTCTGTTTTGTTTATCTGTCATTTTCATCATATCCGGCAACAAACAATGACATATTTGGATTTTCTTTGCTGCTATCTCTTTCTTGTTTGTTTCTCAGCCATCCAATGAAAGCAGTATCGGCGGAATTTGAAATTGTTGAAGCATTTTGAGAAAATTTTCGCTTTGTAGAAGTTTACGTCTTCTTAGATACAATAATGGATTTGTCAATGCCTGAATCTTGAGTTGATCCTTGATCTGTCATATCAGGTGGCGAATTTGCGTAACCATGTATTACAGTGTCCTGATCTCTTTGGTCAGCTTGGGATTCCATAGTTTCTTCTTCATTGTCTGTATGGTCTTCAGGGTCGCTATTACCCTCATCAGAACTCTCGTTGCAGGCGCTCACAGTCTTCAAATTTCCATCGCCTGCTTTATTTTTTACGTAAGGCAAAAGAAATTCCAAGCTTTCATTTAAATAATTTTTTTTATTTGCACCGGTGCCGGAGGATAGCTTTTTCATAGATCGCAAAAATGCCTCGACGTGAAATGTGTTCTCGAAAATACCGTGAATGGAGAAACAGTCCGAAAAACTCAGGGGTGTGCCAATTTGTACGAACAAATAGCCAGGAAAACTGTTTATAAGCCAGAAGGATAAAAGAAGTCGCTTACAGTTTGCATTACAGGATCAAAATAAAGATTTCGACTTCTGGAAAACTGCCTTATTGTCCTATGAGAGTAAGTTTAATCTTTTGGGCTCAGATAGCAAGAATAATGCGGAAAAAGAATTAACAGCGCAACAGTTAAAATTAACAGCATGGAGGTGGGCATGTAGTGGTCTAGAGGTTACTGTTGTTGGAAACCTTTATTTTATTGAAGGTACTACTGATATGTGTATGTACTTAAACATCCTTAAAGAGAATTTGGTGTCTAGTGCCAGGAAACTTGACACAGAAGGTGATTTTAGATTTTACAACGATCTGAAACATTCATCGCGTGTGGTTCAAGAATGTTTGTTATATAACTACCGTAGTGCGATGAAAACTCCAGTACAGTCACCTGACATATTATCGAAAATTTATGGTTTATTTCTGAAGCAAAAGTACGTAGAATATCCGATAGGGCCGATCTAAAAATGCTTTGTTACAAGAATGTAACAGTATTTCGCCATATTATGCGCATAAGTTAATGTAATCTGTTCCAAATAGATTATAATTAATTATAAAATCTAAAGGAAACCCAACAAAATATTAATTATTTCTTTTTTAACTTTTAAAAATAAGTAATTCATTATTATTGTAGGTGTATCATATTCATTATGATATTAAATATGTAACCGCTAACATTTTCAGCTTCTTACCAAATTATATACCACTGCATCATTTTCACTGTGAGTCACTAATTACTGCATCTGAGAACTAACTTAAGAAATCTGTTTGTAAAATTGCGAAAGTTCCCAACATTTTGAGCTAAAACAATTTACCTACCCTCTCTTATTATTAAAGTGTTCAAGCTAATCTATACGTAACCCAACATCGATCTAAAAAGGGAACCAAATCAGTTCGAATTTAAAAATAATTGCTTCCAGAAGGTAATAAAATCCCCCAAACAATAAACGAGAACAGACGCCAGTGCTGTCGCAGGAAATCTTCGTATACCATTTCACCTGCCTTCGCTCACATTAAAACCGTAAAAAAGCACACATACACACATTAATGCGCGCCTGTATGTATATGTAACAGCATGCACAAATCATTATAGCAGATTTCTCGTGTAGGCTATATTCAGCTATCCATATGCACTTTATGCTCGGGAGGGAGTCTAGGATCCAGTCTCACTTTTACGATTGGAATTATACTTCTTCGTATTAGCAAATTCTACAGTCACTTGCAGAAGGCTATCGGTGTGTACGTACGAGGTAAGCGCCATAAATTCTCGGCCTGATATCCAAAAAAGAAACTTGGAACACTATAAGAAATTTTATTTTTCAATGTAATTTCTCCTAACTTTTATACATTTATTACAATGATTAATTAATAATTAGATACCCTTGTAAAAATAATCTCAAGTTTTTCCCTCAAAATGTTCTATAACAGCTGTCGTCCTTAAAACGACGTTCCCTGAGGTCTCTTTTACATTAGAAAACAAATAAAAATCGTAGGGAGCCATATCCGCATTATACGGTTGATGTTTCAATTTTTGAAAGCCACATTCGCGGATGGCAGCTTGTGAAACGGCGGCAGTTTAGAGGGCATTCTCGTGCAATAATCGCACACCTTTTGTCAATTTTCCACGACGTTTTGCACGAATATTGTCCCTTAATTTATGCAATAAAGACGCATAATATGTGCTGTTCACAGTTGTATTGCGCTCGTTAAAGTCAAAATTCCTTCACAATTCCAGAATATTGTGGCCATCCCTTTTTCGTTGATCGAAATACTTTCGTCTTTCTGGGACGAGGTTCATCAGGTCGCCGCCATTCCATGGACTCCTCTTTCGATAGAGGATCGTAAAATATAACAATTGTTTCTTCCCCTGTGACAATAGACTCCAAAATCGGTGTTGGGATGTTTACACACATGTTTAAAAACGACAGCGCACATTCGATTCGACGTTCACGTTGGAGAGAAGAAAGAAGTTGCGGTACACATCCTGCACTAATTTTATTCATACCCAAATGGTCATGGTTATCACTGCTAATTTCTTCACTTTCAAATGGCGATCTTCTAGCACTAAATCTTCAACCATTGAAATTTGTTGAGGCGTTATCATTTCAATTGGTCGACCCGACCTTTCAGCATCTTCCAGGGATTTTTGCCCCAAACGGAAACATTTTGCCCACTTTTTACAGTGGAATACGAAGGAGGCGTAAACGCCGTACAAACGTTCTTTTATGTGATTATGCGTATGTCCTGACGGAGTTTGAACACGCTTAAATCTGTATAAGCCTGTCAGGCCGAGAATTTATAGCTCCCACCTCGTATATCCATATCGCCAGCAGCTCGCATACATCGTGCTGTCGTTTTGCGTGCAGTTTTAATGCCACGCGCCAATCCCATAAAGCTCTATACCAACGTTAAGTACGCACGTAGGCCGAAAGGAGCGAAAAGGATCCGATCCGAGACTCCAACGTCGGCATGTGCTCGCCATTCGCGGTGGCAGACAAAACACACGCGCTCCGCCGACCGCGATATTTCTTTCTTTCCCTTTCGTACTTCTTCTATTACATCGTTTCTTATTTTATTTTTTCTTTCTTCGCCATTCCTTGCGCTTAAGGCGCAGTTGTCGCACGAATCGCGCGGTTTCTCGCTTCCCCCTATGATCTTTCGCTGTTAACTGGGTTCGCGGTAAAGTGCTCTTAAATTTAGGCGTATTAGGCAATGTCTAAAAAATCACGCGATGGGATTTTTTCCGTCGTTCTAGAGGAGCGAAGCTAAAAGTAGTTTTTGGGAGGGTGTGTATGCACGGTAACGTTAGAAAGTGAGGGCTTTGTTTTTAAGGGATGACAGAAGCTATTAAATTTCAACAATCACACTGGAAGAGGAAAAAAGTTGTTGGTTATTTGTCACTCTCGATTATTGTTAGCGCTTTCATCTTTTACAGGGAGATGCAGTACTTTAGTACTGCAGTATTTATTCCAAGAAAAGTACAGTGAAATCTCCCTTGAACGGACACCAACGGGACCAAGTGAAGATGTTCGTTCAGGAGGGGTGTCCGCAAAAAAGAAATATGTAGTAGATACAAGAAAAATCGTGTCTTAACGAAAAATGAATATATTAAAGAAACTGGGACATTTAAATCGTATATGTACATAAATGTTTTTAAAATAAATAAGAAACTTTAAACTTAAGAAAAAGAGTTTATTTGCTTTAGATTTTGAAATCGTATTTCTAATTTAGAAAGAACCCCAAAGACTCTGTATCTGCGTGATTTTCGACAAAACTTTTGAGCTGCTTGGTCAGGGTAATAGCTTTACCATAATTTGGGATAGCTTCTGTTGGCACTGGAACCTCATCGACATCAGAATCTTCCGGAAGTTCTTGTATTTCAACTGGATTTGCAATTTCTTGTTCTGAATCTGGATCTTCAACATACAAATCTTCATCTACGTTCAAAAAATCATTAAGGTTTTCATTATCCGTCAATTTCAATAAATTCTTATTTTTGACGATATCTGAATGTACACTAAGAGGCAAATCATCTTCTAGGTCAGATATATGAGCCTCAGTTAACTGGTCTTTACTTTGCATATTTACGTGATTAAATCCTGCTTTGCGGAAGCAATTTTGAACTGTCTCTTTGGTTACTTGCTCCCAAGCGGTTTTTGCTAAATAAACTGCATCCAGTGGTGTAATTTTATTTATTAACTCAAAAGCTGTACCAGCAGTTTCGATGTTTACTAGCAGATGTTTGAGTATTAGACTTCGGTTATAAGTTTTAAAATTCTTTATAATCCCCTGGTCAAGTGGTTGACAAGCTGATGTACAGTTAGGGGGTACAAATAATATTTTTATATTATTTCTCTAAAAATAACAAAATGTTTCTTTTTTCTTTAGCCATTTTCCAATCTAGGTCTTGCAACCACTCTGTCATAATTTGTACTGTCATCCAAGCTTTCTTAGTGTATATCTAAGTTACAGGCAAGTTATTTATATTAATGTTTTTAAAAGCTCTGGGTTTAGCTACCTTACCAATGATTAGGAGTTTTTCTTTTTAACCGCCATATTTGCACAATGCAAAATTGTAAACCTCTCTTTGGGATAATTACCTCCAACACATTTTTCCTTCTTTAATATGAGCGTTTTGTCGGGTAGAGCTCTAAAATACAGGCCTGTCTCATCGGCATTATTGATGTCTCTCGGTGAATATCCCTTAATCAGAGAAGGACATTTTTTAACAACGATGAAACATCTTTAGCATTAACCGAAGCTCCTTCTCCCGAAATCGCTTTAAAACTTATATTGTGGCGGATTCTAAATTTACTGAGTCAACCAGAAGAAGCACTGGATGTAGAATATCCCAAAGAAGCGGCTATTTCTCTTGCTTTACATCGTATTAGCGGACCTAAAAAAAAATAAGTTTTTTGCGTTTTTGTCACAACAAACCTATTGGTAATCTCACTTTTTTTTTTCTATTTTAGAATTTAACATGAAAAGAAAATCAACGTATTAATACAAGAAAACCTTATCTAAAAAAATTATATGCATACCTGTTAAAGGAATCCCCTTATGCCGAGCTGCTGTAAACCAGTCATAACACAATTTGTCAATTTTAGTATCATCACCCGTCAAAAAGCTTCTTTTTTCATTCAAATTGCTGTTCGACATCCATTTGTTTAGAAAGATTTCTTTATGTTTAATTATATCTGCAGCTTGTTTTTTTCCAATATTAAAACGCTTGGATAAGTTCCTTACACTTAATTTCTCTTTATTGTAAACTTCAACAATCTCAATTTTTTGATTAAGCGTGAGAATTTTTCTATTTGGAGCCATTTCTACAATGCATGTGTCGCCCACTGTGTCTTTTCCGCATAGACATTAGACTAATATTGAAAGCAGATTCAATCGAAAGCGTACACCCAAAGAATAAGAACGGTAAATCCCCGACCAACTTGGGGAAGTCCCTAATTCACGCCAGGCAGAAGTGCACCACATAGGCTGTGTTTGTACCGAAAGATTAAAGTCGGTAAATCTCCGGTTTACTCGGGGAAGTCCCAGCGAAGTTGGCGCGCGCTGCGATTGAGAAATGCAATAGCAATACTCTCGATATAAAAATAAGATAAGGCGTTTCTTTTTATTTTATTTTTTGTCCGCTTAAGAGAACATTTTCTCGTGTTCGCGTGCGTTCAAGAGAATGTCCGTCCAAGAAAGGTTAATACAATGGAAATTATATGACAGCTGGTCGGGACCATGAGAAACTGTCCATTTAAGGGAGGTATCCGTGTAAGTGTCCGCGAAGGGGAATTTTACTGTATATGTATTTATCTATAATAAAAATAGAAAATAGTATTTTTGTGTTATTGAAGTTAGCAACAGTACTATTTTTGTACTTACTATTCTAGATTTCAAACAATTTATTTCATTTTGCGAACCAATTTGGGGTTATAAAATGCCGATTGAGGAATAACAACATAGACGTGTTACCTGTATCTGACATGTCACATAGACAAATCACCTCCAGCAATGTTGTCTTGCGGAAATTTTGCTATAACACTGATTATTTCGTTCTCCGAAGCAGGCAATACGGTAAATGAAATACAATTAAAATAATCATTGGTGGCAGACAAATCCGAATTCGCAGTATATATTGAAAACACAAATCCGCGGATGCATCAGCTATATCCTGAAGATTACCTGTCTCGTTCTGAGTGAGAGTTTTAGGTATATGTGTATCCTGCTTAGGATGACTTTAATAGACTCTTAAATCTGTCTCAAACAATCAGAGTAAACAGAAATATCAGCTTGGCATAATTTTTTATACCTTTTATTTAAAAGTGATCTGTTTTGATCATAGAAAGATTGACCTTCTATTGTACCGATAGTATTCCTCCAACTTCAGATTAATTATATCATCCGAGAACCAAGGCGGGTATTTCGACCGTGTTCATGTACACGAATATCTGCGAAAAGAGTTGTTTAAGATCTAATATAAAAAAATTATAGAAGTTGTCAAGGGCAAAGTCTACGTTGGTATAGGATCCAAAAATGACCAAGCCACCTTATTATAAGGTTCATGAGAGGCTTAATAATATTAACTTTTTGAACGGAATGCTAGTGAACAAGAGGACAGTGACAAAGAAATAGATAAGATTTGTGCATCATACTTACATAATATCAAGTTTTGTGTTGTTGTGCTTTGGCTAATTCTTGAACTGTGTACCTTCACCAGTCACAATACCTCCACAAAGAGGGTATAACGCCAACTCAAATTCATAAAGGCATTATAGGAACTATTGGTGAATCTGCAGTGTCTTACGATGTAGTCAAATGCTAATATCGAGATTTTAAATGTGGAAGAACATCCTGTGAAAACCAAGTCAGGTGGTCCTCCCATAACGGTAACAACTGACAAAAACATTAAAAAGATCCACGATATCGTACTACAAGACCGCCGAGTACGTATCAGAGAGATGGTGGAAGATACTGGCTTGTCATATCATGTGGTGCACAATATACTGACTAAAGAATTAGATATGAAAGAGATGAGCGCAGAATTGGTGCCCCGAATGTTAACCATTGATCAAAAAAGAACTCGGGTGTTAATTTGTAAGCGTCTTTTGGAAAGGTATCAAGCAAATAGAGAGAAGTTTCTTTGAAGACATGTGACCATGGATATAAAATAGAAAGTGGAAACATTAGGGTTCTCCTCCTCCACGCAAATTTAAGGTCTTGCCGTCTGGTGGAAAGGTTTTGTTACCTGTGTTCTGGGACGCTCAAGGAATCTGACTGACTATTTGCAAAAAGAAGAGAGCATTACAGGGGCCTACTACGCACAATTGATTTCTAAATTGCGAGACGCTATTAAAGAGAAACGCCGAGGCAAGTTAAGGCGCGGTGTGCTTTTCCATCAAGATTATGCTCCCATATACATTTGGTATTGCTATGGCTGCTATACACCGAAGTGGAACGACCATAATCGCCGGATCTGAGTCCTGTGATTGTAACCTGTTCTCTAAATTAAAAGAAATCTTACGTGGGCAAAATCTTCCAGTAATTACGAAGTAACGCGAGCTGTAGAGAGGTGATTTGCAGAAACCGGAGGCTGTTGAGATGTTGCAGCACCGATGAACCAAGTGCATTAATGTATAGAGAGACAGTGTCGAAAAAAAAAATTTAATGCAACTGTAGTTTTACTGTAAGGTGGTCAGGGATATAGCATAGAGATCCACCCTCGTATATATACTTAATAATGTTTAAAGAATCATTTCTCGAGTTCTGTTGAGAATGCTATAAGCCCTCTCTTTTCCATTTAATTCGTTTTAATAAATTATTAAGCCTATATGACCTCTTGTTGATGTCAAAAACTCTAAATTGGAACCAGACAATTTCCTCTTGAAATAAATTCATTATTTTTCCTCTATTTCGCTTTGAGCTTTTTATAATTATCTTCTTGAAAAGAAATTTCGAATATCATTTCCCATAAATATCTCACATCTACTACGTTACGCAACATCCATCGCCATGTGAAATTTCGTTCCGTCCTTTTTGCGTATTTTCGGAAAAGAATGTCTGTTTTATTATCTTATAGGTATTATAAAGATACGGACAGCACGCGCGTTAGGTACGCGTTTGATGCTAGCCGCTGCCACGTGTCGGATACCAAGCATCAGGCGGCGGCCTCGCCACAGCCGCACCAATACACCGTCGTCAACAGCAACAGTAGTAATAGTAGTAGTAGTAGTAGTAGCATCGACGGCAGCAGGAAGGGTTCTTATTTCCCCTTTCCTAACATCCTTTCCTCTCAAACGCGACGACGGTATGGAGCAATGCGGTGTTTGAGGAAGTATGGCACTTTTGTATATTATCATAATGACGTTAATGGGAACAGAAGAAACGACGTCGGTGACACGATGACGACGAAGCGTTTACAATTTCCGACAAATGTCTCCTGACGAGCGTTGTGCACGGGAAACATATGAATGAAGTTGGATTTCTTTTATAATACGTGTAAAATATACAAACATTTTGCACTTGATACGCTTTTCATTCATTATTCTACATTCACGTAAATGTATACGCTTATTCGCATCTTGAAATTCATATAGCTTTTCAAGGAACTTCTGGGAAAGGAAACTTAATTAATATTTAAACTCATAAAGGAACGCAATATGTTAACCTATTTTTTTAGCAATAGTTTAATTTTTTGTTATTTAATATGATTTCTTATTACATTAGTTATAGAATATTTAAAAAAGAAGTACTTTTATTCATGTAATAATTCTAAAAGCATGTACACAATTTATCAATTAATGGCATTTTATTCCTCCGCAATCATCACATTTCGATGGTCTTTGGGAAGCTGGAGTGAAATCGGTCAAACATCATCTTAGACGCATAGCCGGAAACGCGCTTCTGGTAAAGTTTTTGATTCCATTAACGAATACAGTGATTCCACACTGATAATTAATGCTTTTGCCAAATTATTCTCTGATGTTTTCCTACCAGAGTCTTTGGACTCTCATCTTCCAGATATTGATTCCAGCTTACCACCATTGTGTTTGCAGTCTGTTTCGGTAGAAGTAATACAATGCATCAAAACTTTAAAGAACAAATTTACAGCTGGTGATGATAACATTCCTTGCTTTTTTGTGAAGGATTGTGCTACTGGTTTTGCTACTCCTCTATGTATAATCTTTAATCTAGCTCTACACACGTGTACGTTTCCTGATATATGGAAAGTAACCAGAATTTCGCCAATCTTGAAAATGGGTAATAGTTCCAATATTGGCAACTATAGACCTGTGGCTATAATTTCTTCTTTTGCGAAGGTTTTTGAAGTGTTAATTTATAAACGTCTTTCTTATGGTATTTTATCATATCTCTCTGAATCTCAACATGGCTTCTTGGCAAATAGATCCACTGTAACTAACTTCGCTCAGATTTCTCAAACAATTGCTGAAATTGTGGATAGGGGTGGTCAACTGGATGTTATTTATACTGATTTTTCTCGTGCTTTTGACCTGATTGATCACCATAAGTTGTTGGAGAAGCTGAGTTTTCTCGGTGTCAGCAGGAATTTCCTAAGATTAATTCCATCATATCTTCTAAACAGACTTAATTACGTCAATTTTAATGGATTTAAATCTCGAACTTTTTGCTCCACTTCTGGAGTGCCTCAAGGATCGAACCTCGGCCCGCTCCTCTTTAATATATGTATATCTTATGAGAATCAACACAGCCGATGTTCTAAATTTCTATCTATTTTTAAAAACATTGCAGACAGATCCTTCCGCAATTTTCTACAGACGTAATTAGGGTCAGACATGTCTAATTAATTAACTATAACTCAATTATAAAAAAGGCAAGCCTCAAACAAAATAACAGAGCTTGGATTCATCCTATTAGAGAAACATCATTATAATTTACAAAACGTAGTAGTACTTGAATTCATCTTATGCAATTTCCTTAGCTGCAAGTGCTAACGTATGAAACGTTAGTAAGGTATTTTCATTTCGCGATTGTTCATTTAATTCAATTATACATTATAACAGATAACAGATAGTTATAATTGAACAATAGACGTGCCACCGTAGATGAACAAATATTTTTTTTACAATTGCTTTGTTGAAAGTTTTGGAGCAACCGCAAAGTTTTCCATGAAATGGGAAGTGTGCATACTATTGTAGGCGGCAGTGTACATAAATAAAAAATCAAATAAATTCCTGAAGCGATTTTTTTCAAAGAATGAAAATATTCTAATTGTAGTAAAACACTTTTTTTTTACTTTTCAATATTTATTAAACATGTATGACACAAAACACTTTGTTTTATTCTTGCGGCCTATTAACGTATACCTACGCTAAATATCTGCAGAATAAGTTTTATTATGAAATTTCCCAATGCATCTCCACCTTTTATCGAATTTATTTACTTTTATCTTTCCCTTAATACTTTCATCTAATTACTATTGCTGCGTATACACTTGACTTACTTCTCTACCAAGAAAAAAAGGATCTGCTTCCTACAGGTTTGTTGCCCCTGAAGTGTAAAACATTGGCCAGATGTAACATCCGTTTCCTCGATGCTTTGATGAGACTGATATTTAAAAAAAGGCGGTTCCTAATTAGGTTTTTTGGACAGTAACAAGTTTTACAGTGATATAAAAAATATTACAATCTCGAGTAAAATGATAAGTTTAGCATAAGCTTCTACTATTACCTCTTGTAATATTTCTTTAAACTTTTATACCTTTACGGTGTTGTTTACGTAGTTCACAAAACAGAAGCACATATAGAATTTTAAAAGTACGAGGGAAGTTTACTATTTATTGTCGCTAGTATAGTTGGCATTAATTGACAAATGAAAATCTGTTTTTATTCGAAGTATCATTTGTTTTATTCTCATACACGAACTTATGAAATTCAATAAATTTAAGGTCTTCAAGGGTTTATTAAGATGGACAATATTGAAGCAAGTCTAGAGCTATTTTTTTTTGAGACGTGGAAAACTATAAAGCCAAACTAATGACTTTAGTTGAAAAGGACACCATGATTTTTTTAAATAACTTAGAAACGAGTAAATTTATGTATAGAAAATAAGTTCTACTTCCAGTTCGTCCTTATTTAAAAAAGTTTAAAAGAATTTTCTATGTCGAATCTATCCATGTTTGAATTGGAATTTTGCAACACCCAGTATAACTTTTTTGAAATGTTTTTACGCCAATAAATAGGCCCTAATACTCTCAATAAACAACTCAAAATTGATTTAGATGGCTAGTACACAAGAAAGGATACAAATCCTTGATGCAGGCTGTGTATCCGTCAAAATTTTCAGATATGAATTTCTGAAACATCTACGATTTAGAGCTATGATGTGTGACATCGTTAAACTTCTTTGGAATGCATCATATATACGATATCCTATATTAAATAAGAAAGTTCATACCCGTTTGAGGTTTAATCGAGTGTGCCACGATATTAAAAGCATTGGTACGAGAATAATCGACAATTTGCAAGCCTTAGCAAGCGCACACGTTGAAACATACTTTTGAAAATTTTAGCAATGCTAAGTACTCAGCTGTTGCTTCGTCAACAATCGTCTGTGTCAGCTAATCTTGTGTTTCTGTAATATTGGAAATGGTATTTGAAAGACAATTAATTATTAAAAACCGAGATGAATGTTACTTATAAGGATTCTGCATCATAATTTGTCACAGTAAAATTTTGGGTAGCTGTATTTAAACGTCGTCGTACCAGATTGATTAACGATGACGTTTCGGGATGCCCAAGAGCTGCCACCACTACCAATAACATCGAAAAAGTTCACTAAATGGCGCTAGGCGACGGTTAAATTAATGTTAGAGATATTGCAGAGACTATAGACATCTCCAGAGAAGGTATTCTGTCATACAGTGACCGGAGGTTTGGATATAGAAAAGTAACAGTGTGTTATGTGTCGCATTGGTCACTCAGGATTAAAAATGCATCCCAATGAACAATGTCGTGTTGAAGAAACTCAAGCAAATGAAGTGGATGAAACGTGAATACACCACTACACCCCTGAAACCAAGACACAGTCGAAACGGTGAACTGCGAAAGATGAATCGGTTCTAAAAGGACAAAGGCTTCGCAAAGTCATAGATTTGTATTAATCCATCATTACTTGACAAGCTGATGATAAAAGTGACGGAAAAAACGGCTGCATTTGAAAAAAAAGAAAGTTTTGTTCCACTAAGACAACGCACCGTCTCACTTTAGTGGTCGTCATGGCAAAAATTCACTAATTAGGATTTCGAATTCATTGACTACCCATGGACGAGCCTTCCAATTCCCTCTGCATAGAATGTTACCGCCAGTAAGTTGACATGGTCCGTGACGTTGTTTTGAAGTTTCTCTGTACTCTGGAAGCTGTGCCCTCTTAGCCACTGTTTCAGTTCACGGAAAATATGGAAGTCGCTTAGGGTTAAGTCGGGGCTACACTCCGGGTGTTCAAAAACTTGCAATCGAAGTTGTTCAAGTAGTCATTGGGTTACAGCAGCAGTGTGAGGGCGGGCATTGTCATGAATGAGAAGAACTCTAGAAGTCAACATGTCATTTCTTTTCTTTTAAACGACTCTCCGTATACTCGGCTCCTTCTTCGATGATAACTGTACTATTCCCTTTTGCTTGAAGGAATCAAATTACACTCGCAACTCAGCTGCAAGTGGGAGATATTATAGTGGAGGAGATGCGTAGTCACCTTTTGGGTAGCACCGTCTCGTTCGCGTGACTGTTTACAGGCACGAACGGAGGTTGAAACTATAAACAGCCCTCGTTATTTACAGATTTTGGAAGTGATTCTAATGGAATCTTCAAGCTTGTATAATAACCGAGTAGAAGACTGTCTCTGCCAGAACCTTCCTAAAAATGAAGAAGTAGAATCGCTACAAATTTTAAAAGTACTACAATGTTATAAATAATTGCGATTGGTCAACATCAACCCAATCTTAAGTTACCAATGACATCATAAAATCTTCAAGGAAGCTCTTCTGTACTACTGTAAGAATGCCTTTGGAGCGTTGGCATGATGATTTACTTCTGATTGACTCCCTAAGAAATAGGAACGTCAAGTTACGCATAATCATCGTAATAATATCTGAAAGGCGTTTATCGATTGGATTATGATCACAAAAGCCTATATTTATATTGGTTAGTTGCAGCAATTTGAGAAATTCATAGCGCTTCATTGTAAAATGCATTGTCATGAATGCGAACTATTGACAGTAGGCGTCTGAAATTTTGACAGTTGTCATAAAAAAGGTTGTCCTTGCTGACCAATGAATCCACTTTAAGCTTCGTGCGCCATCTCTTGCCGATTCCGGAAACATTTCAGGTCGCCCTCGTATACAATTTAATTCGTACAGTTTTTAGTGACACATGTAACGACCGGTTAAAAGAACAGAACCAACTTTATTAACTAGAAACGATAAAAAGTTTCTAATTCAAAGCTTATTAACGGAAAAGACGTAGCTAGTATATTTTTTTCCGTTTAAACCTTTATAAGAAGCGAATCGCTGAATTGGTGCCGTAAAATTCTATCGAAATAACTTCCTTTGTATTACTGAATGATGTTATTTCGAATGGCAATGTTTGTATAAGATAATGATACGTGCAATTATCATTTTTAAATGTATTTATAATAACTGGCTGTTATATCTGGAGCTGGTTAATAGTACCAAGGGTTCATGTGGCGATTTCACCTATATCCAAATTTTATTTCTATATTTTATATCCTATTATTATAGTTATCGATATATTTGTATTGGCGTATAGTTACCTCTTGTAGTCAGTTAAAAGAAATACGACAAAATATTTTCTTTTAAAACTAAACAATAAAGGAATGTTCTTAATGAAATATCTTTCTGGAATCACATCTGCTCAACGTATTTCACAACAATACTAAGGCATCGAAAGTATATACGATTTAAGTGTTGTATTCGATATCATATTTTCCAATTTCATAATATTTTGTTCAATATCATCCACATAAAAGCTTAATATAATCGGGTCGATAAAATTATACGCCTTTGCGATCTTTAATATCCCAAGTGAAAATTGGCTTATAACATCATAGGCGTTAGAAACTTTACGTGCAATAAATAATATGCAAAATAAATAGTAGATTTTCGATTAGTGGACGATTTCGAGCTCATCGCTCGGCCAGATGGGCGCTTCTAGAATTCCTGCGCACGCTGGATTGGCCCCATCAATAACGCGAGTTTTCGGAATAAAGCCGTTCGAGACGGTAAATATTTCTGTTCGTCTTGTAAACATAATTTCCCGCAAACATTAACAAATTCCGAAAAGGCGTATAGTTTTCCATCTTATTGCTAAAACGGCTATAAATAAACGGGTAAACGGGCTGCTCCCCATGCAATAATAACCGACGCTTGTTTGGGTTTCTCTATGCGTCGGTCGAGATGTTGCTTCTAGTTGGTTCTTGTATATTAGGTTGCATGTATGTATGTACAATACGTCAATAAAGTGGTCGATCTATTTACGGTTTATTGATACGCGCTATAAAGATCGATGGTCAAGGCACGTGCGGGAGATGATGCTATTAATGTTCCTCCGGAAACTTGTTGTATTTGCCGCGAAGGAATTATTGATAAATTATATGTGCTTAAAAGTTAAAGTAAGACATTTATATCAATAAGATTGAAGTTAAACTAATAACCATATTAATACTAATATTAACATGAACATCAATACTAAACTAACGTTGGTATTAAAGATGATAAGATTACTGGAATCGTGACATCTAGGGGGATTTAAGGCGAGTTGAACTAAATAGTCTTGTGGTGCAAAGAAAGCACGTTATGCCGGTGACATAAAGATGTTGAGTTCAATTTCCCTCCGAGACCGATACTTCTTTGGAATTTAATTACGTTGGGTAATTGCAAGAAAATTGTAATTTTATCAAGATTGAAGTTTTTTGGAAAGTTAATGGCAATAGTATTATATTAATGTCTATAATAACGAAAGTAGTTGAAAAGGCCATTTACCTAGTCACGTAATCTACTAATTCCATTTCAGAATGCGTACATACAAGGAAAATCAACTGTCAGAGCTATCTATACGCTAAAACAGCACGAGAGATATTTGAAAAGAATGGGGTAGCCGGAGTTTTCCTAGACCCATCAAAAGCATTCGACAGCATAGATCATAAGAAATATCTACCTGCATAACTCCTTTCATATCTGAGCATCAGCACGGTTTTGTTGCAGGTAGGTCGACGATCACTAATTTAGCATGCATTGGCCAATATCTTAGTGAAGCGCTTGATAAGCGAAAACAGGTGGATGCTATTTACGTAGATTTTCTAAAGCTTTCGACTGCATTAACCACGAGATGCTACTACAAAAAATGGATAAATTTGGTTTTGGTATGGGTTTCCTGACGTTGAGTCTTACCTTACTGGAAGGGAGTGTTATGTCTGCTACAACGGTTATTCCTTTACGCCGTTTTCTTCAACATCAGGTGTTCCTCAAGGTTCAAATCTTGAACCACTTCTCTTCAATTTTTATATAAATGATTTACTATCTCTGTTTACGTGTCACGTCTTAGCATACGCAGATGACGTAAAGATATTTAATATTAGGTGTAATGAAATGTTTATATTATGCCTACGTTCGTTCTAAGCTAGAATACGCCTCCATTGTTTGGTATCCCCGTTATTTACACCAAGAGCTTATGATCGAACGCGTTCAAAAGAAATTTCTAAAGTATCTCTCCTTTCGAATGGACAACGTGTATCCTGCAAGAGGTATCGAGTATTATAGCTTACTTGTTGAGCATGGTTTTCTATCTCTTACTGACCGCCGCGAGCGTAACAGTGTGGAGTTTCTTTGCAGGATCCTGAAAAATACTATCGACTCGCCAGCTCTTCTAGCGCAAATAAACTTTACCGTACCTACTCATCATACTCGCTACTATAATTTTGCTTAAGGCACCTCTCAGTCACATGGTGAGGAACGCAAACAAACGGGATCTGGAGCCATTTTTGTGAGTCTTTCTTTTTTTGTTTCATTATTATATACATTTTCAGCATGTTATTATTGTAGGCAACACGATTTTAATTATTTTATTTTAAATAAGAATTGTATTGTAATTTGTCCTGTAATTGGCCCTTGGGCTGTTGGGCAATAAAGGATTATTATTATTGTTACATAGAAAGATCGTGTTGGCTATAAAATCATATAATAAAGATGAAGAATTATCTGCAATCGAAACCCTTGAGAACAAACTAACTTCCGGGTCTGACCAGATTGCTAGTTTCCTGCTGAGAGACTGCGCATCGTTCTTTCTCTAACGTTATGTGCAATATTTAATTTGGTCCTGAAAACATGCACTTTTCCGTCTGCGTGGAAGCTTGCCAGGATTTGTCCAATTTTCAAAAATGGCAGTGTAGCTGATATCGGTAATTATCGGCCAATTTCCATTCTATCCATTATATCAAAAATTTGTCAAACAGCGTTACATAAACATCTCTATTTCGGGGTAGCAAATTACACCTTCTTCTTACCTTTTCCAGAGAAAAATATGGAATTCTGTTTGATTACTCCTTTCATACTACGGTATTGTTGCGTTGCACTAAAATTAGAGACCTTGGGTTTGTGTTTAATGAAAATCTTGCCTTCACGGATCATGTAACAGAAATTGTTTCTTCCGCATCAAAGAATATGGGCTTTATTTTGCGAAACACAAAAATGTTTACTAATATTTAGTCGCTTAAAGTATTATTCTGTTCCTTTGTGCGTGCTAAACTCTAATATGCAGCGATAATATGGTATCCGTACTATAATGTACACAAATTAGCAATAGAAAATATACAAAGGCGTTTTCTTAAATCCCTATGGTACAAAATAAATAATACCTGTCCATACCGAGGTTTCCCTTACACTATATTATTAAATAAGATCACTTTGACCACTTTGTAATCGAGACGTAGCAATGTTTATCTTTCATTTCTATACAAGTTAGTGCTAAACAAGATCGATTCCATCCATCTACTGAGCAGGTTAACTTTCTTCGTCCCCCGAGTGGTCGCACTCTTTATACAACCGGATAGCTTCAAACTATGATGTGTTTAATTGAACGCTTGAGCAATTGCTGCATGCATGAAAGACACCTTGAAATCACTTGGATGGGACATTTTTCCGCACCCGCCGCACTCCCCAGACCTGGTGTCATCTGACTATGACCTCTTCGCATTGATGGGGCACGCACTTGCAGAGCAGTACTTTAGCAATTTCGGGGAAGTTAGAAAATGGCCGATGAATGGTTTTCCGCGAAAGACAAACAATTTTTCTGGCATGGTATTCATAAATTACCTGACGGATTGGTGAAATGTGTAGAACCCGATGACCATTATTTTGGATAAAGAAATTTCCCTTGAAAATTTTTCTTTTCAGCAAAAAGAAACGTAAAAAGCTTGTGTATATTTACATCTGAATTGTAAAGATCTTTTTCATTATTATTATTATTATATGGAAAGCGCATATATTTTATTTTATTTATTTATTATATTTAGGTCTATTTGTAGATGTCTTACAGTGACTAAACTTAATTAGCGTTAATTAACTAAAAAAAAAAAAAATAAAATACAGTGAAATCTTCTTTGAACGGACACCAACAGGACCAACTGAAGATGTCCGTTCAGGAGGGGTGCCCGTATAAAAGAAATATGTAGTAGATACAACAAAAATCGTGATTTAACGAAAAATGAATATATTAAAGAAACTGGGACATTTAAATCGTATATGTATATAAATGTTTTTAAAATAAATAAGAAACTTTAAACTTAAGAAAAAAAGTTTATTTCCTTTAGATATATACATACAAAGTATAATATATGTATGTACATAGATACATAGATGTAGTATGTAATACGAAACAATGAAATGAATAGTCACTTTAAGGACGAAAAAATTCATATACTGTTGTTTGTCTTCTTTTTCTTTAAAATGGCGTATTGAAATCGTGTTTCTAATTTAGAAAGAGGGTCCAAAGACTCTGTATTTCCGTGATTTTCGACAAAACTTTTGAGCTGCATGGTCAGGGTAAAACCTTTACTATAATTTGGGATAGCTTCTGTTTGCACTGGAACCTCATCGACATCAGAATCTTCCGAAAGTTCTTGTATTTCAACTGGATTTGCAATTTCTTGTTCTGAATCTGGATCTTCAACATACAAATCTTCACCTACGTTGAAAAAATCATTAAGGTTTTCATTATCCGTCAATTTCAATAAATTCTTATTTTTAAGGATATCTGAAAGTACACTAAGAGGCAAACCATCCTCTAGGTCAGATGTATCAACCTCAGATAACTGGTCTTCACTTTGCATATTTACATGATTAAATCCTACTTTGCGGAAGCAATTTTGAACTGTCTCTTTGGTTACTTGATCCCAAGCGGTTTTTGCCAAATAAACTGCATCCAGTGGTGTAATTTTCTTTATTAACTCAAAAGCTGTACCAGCAATTTCAAATCAAAATTCTTTATAATCCCCTGATCAAGTGGTTGACAATCGAACGTCTTTCGGATGAGATCCCGTATTGTCTAAAAATAACAAAATGTTTCCTTTTTCTTTAGCCATTTTCCAATCTAGGTCTTGCAAACACTCTGTCATAATTTGTCCTGTCATCCAAGCTTTCTTTTTGTATTTCCAAGTTACAGGCAGGTTATTTATATTAATGTTTTTAAAAGCTCTGGGTCTAGCTGCCCTACCAATGACTAGGAGTTTTTCTTTTTCACCCGCCATATTTGCACAATGCAAAATTGTAAACCTCTCTTTGGGATACTTACCCCCAACACATTTTTCCTTCTTTAATGTGAGCGTTTTGTCGGGTAGCGCTCTAAAATACAGGCCTGTCTCATCGACATTATAGATGTCTCTCGGTGAATATCCCTTAATCAAAGAAGGACATTTTTAAAAAACGATGAAACATCTTCAGCATTAACCGAAGCTCCTTCTCCCGAAATCGCTTTAAAACTTATATTGCGGCGGATTCTAAATTTATTGAGCTAACCAGAAGACGCACTGAATGTAGAATGTCCCAAAAACGACAAACCTATTGGTAATCTCACTTTTTCTGTCTATTTTAGAATTTAATATGAAAAGAAAATCAACGCATTAATACAAGAAAACCTTATCTAAAAAAATCATATGCATACCTATTAAAGGAATCCCCCTATGCCGAGCTCATGTAAACCAATCATAACACAATTTGTCAATTTTAGTACCATCACCCGTCAAAAAGCTTCTTTTTTCAGTCAAATTGCTGTTCGACATCCATTTGTTTAGAAGGATTTCTTTATGCTTAATTATATCTGCAGCTTGTGTTTTTCCAATATTAAAACGCTTGGATAAGTTCCTTACACTTAATTTCTCTTTATTATAAACTTCAACAATCTCAATTTTTTGTTTAAGCGTAAGAATTTTTCTATTTGGAGCCATTTCTTCAATGAATGTGTCGCCCACTGTGTCTTTTCCGCATAGACATCAGACTAATATTGAAAGCAGATTCAATCGAAAGCGTACACCCAAAAAATAAGAACGGTAAATCCCCGACCAACTTGGGGAAGTCCCTAATTCACGCCAGGCAGAAATGCACGACATAGGCTGCGTTTGTACCGAAAGATTAAAGTCGGTAAATCTCCAGTTTACTCGGGGAAGTCCCAGCGAAATTGGCGCGCGGCGCGATTGAGAAATGCAATAGCAATACTCTCGATATAAAAATAAGATAAGGTGTTCCTTTTTATTTTATTTTTTATCCGGTTAAAAGAACATTTTCTCGTGTCCGCGTCCGTTCAAGAGAATGTCCGTCCAAGAAAGAGTTAATACAATGGAAATTATATGAGAGCCAGTCGGGACCATGAGAAACTGTCCGTTTAAGGTAAATGTCCGTGTAAGAAGGGTGTCTGTGAAGATGAATTTCACTGTATATGCACTTTGCATATAATCCGGTCTCTAATTATTATTATATTGTTATTTAGTTTGTAATTATTTCGTTTTTATTTTCATTCTTTAGATAGTACTGTTGGTCATGTAAGTGTTTATATATGTTTTATATATCTTCCTAATAGTTATTTAGTTGCTTCCGATCGATGTTTAAATTTAACACCTTACTCATTGGCATCTAAAACAACAACCTTACATCTCTTGAATCAGCGCTTCCGCCAAACCTACGAACATCGAAATAACATTGTGTTTATTTATACGACAATTACACTTACTCTGCTCTAACGCCTGCCTGCAGAATCATATGTACGTATGTATGTATATGTGTACAATACGTCTGATGTTTGGGCTTACGCATACCGTTTCCGGATGTTTATAGGGATCGCAAACAAGAATCGTCTAATCCACCCACCTTCCACCGTCACGAAGGAAGTCTCCCACTGAACTACTACTACTACTACTAAGACTCCTCCTCGGGTGTCGTCTTTCGGATCCCATCAGTTTTGTTTTGGGGTTTCGTCTCAAATTTATTGCCTGTTTCGCTATTTTCGGTCCTTCCGTGCAGAAGAGGACGCGTGCCGTTAATATTAGACGGGTGGATATTGCATTTTATAAATGTCCGTCGTTACTTAGTCAACTTGAGACATTTTCGGCGATGGTACTTAGCGCGCCGCTAGTTCCGAAAGAATTATTGCAAGGAATGAGTCAAACCGTTGGTGATGGTGTAGATATTTATATACTCCCCTGTAACATAGATGATCGGTGTGAATTACAGTAGGAAGAAGAGACATTCTTTACTAAATGTCGTATAGTACACTGAAAACCACGTAACTTTGTAGTTACGTCATACATAGTTGGTTATGACGTATACAGCGTCTGAAACAAATTCAGGTAAACCGACCATGTTTGCAAAAAATTGTACGGTAACAGGAATTGTTGAACTTTAAAGATATTACCATATTTAATACATCTTCTTGTGATTTCAACCAACAGGATTATAAATGAGCTCTTCTATTGACAATGCTTTGGCAAAGTGGTATATCGGAGTCGGCAAGAGACTCATATTATAATAAATGTCATAATCGATGAGGGATCATTCCAATTGTTGCTGTGTCTGTATTTATTTTCTATACAATAGATTTTTACATTGTATAATTAGAACCATTTTCTTAATTTGTCTTGTCGATTTTAAAATTTAATATTATATACAATACATGTTGACTAATCCAATAAATCATTTTTAATGTGATTTTTGAGATTTTTTACTTAGTAAGCGAATTTCTGACCTTTTAAATAACGTGTCCGCGTGGTTTCATAAACTTATTGTTTTGTCTCGTAGTTTTATCTTGTGTATATATTCACATATTAAAATTATTCGGTCGGATAGACTATTAATTTAAAATTTGCTAAATTTCTCTAATCTTTAACACATTAGTGATAAATAGTCTCGACAAAGTGGGGCAAGTTACACTGCAGTGCGGAGAACAACTTGAAGGGACCGAGCGTTTGCGTGCTGTTGAATTATCA
The DNA here is from genome assembly GCA_023509865.1 of Trypoxylus dichotomus. NCBI lineage: Eukaryota > Metazoa > Arthropoda > Insecta > Coleoptera > Scarabaeidae > Trypoxylus > Trypoxylus dichotomus. Next base: position 85,187,012 of record CM042074.1, on the reverse strand, counting down.
TTATTTTATGTTTACACAAAAAATATATTATAACACATGGGCTGAAAAGTCAAGGGACTAACACATAGATGACCCTAGTTTTATTGCAGTCACCTTTCTCTCAGTTAGTACTAACCTTCAAAAGACAGCTGTTAAAATTTCATGATATTCTATTCATTAGTTTGTGAGTTATTGTGCTAAGAGTCAAAACAATGGATCAAAAACAATTTCGTGTTTTAATTTTACACTGCTTCTTGATGGGAAAAAATACCGTTCAAGCGAAGCAATGGCTTGAAAAGTGTTATGGGGACGCCGCTCCATCAGAAACAACAATAAAACGTTGGTTTGCTGACTTCAAACGTGGTCGTAGAGACACCGATGATGCAGAACGCAGTGGACGTCCAAATGAGGCGGTAACACCAGAAAACATCAAAGAAATCCACAAAATCGTTTTGAATGATCGAAAAGTGAAGCTGCGTGAGTTAGCTGACATCGTAGAGATATCAAAAGAACGTATTGGCTTTATATTGCATGAGCATTTGACTATGAGAAAGCTCTGTTCAAAGTGGGTGCAGCGTTTGCTCACTGTTGACCAAAAACAAGAACGTGTTGATGATTCTGAGCAATGTTTGGCCATGTTTAAACGTAACAAACCGGAATTTTTGCGTCGATATGTGACAATGGATGAAACATGGATCCATCACTTCACTCCGGAATCAAAACGATCGTCATCTGAGTGGACAGCGACTGGTGAATCTCGACCAAAGCGCCCGAAAGCACAATAATCGGTTGGAAAGATTATGGCCTCGGTATTTTGGTATGTGCGTGGTGTAATATTCATCGACTATCTTGAGAAAGGAAATACCATTAACAGTGAATATTATATAGCGTTATTGGAGCGTTTCAAGGCCGAAATTGCAAAGAAACGACCGCATATGGCAAAGAAAAACATTTTGTTCCATCAAGACAACGCACCGTGTCACAAGTCAATCAAAACAATGGAAAAACTACATAAATTGAACATCGAATTGCTCCCACATCCACCGTATTCGCCAGATTTGGCTCCCAGCGACTACTGGCTGTTCACAGACCTCAAAAAAATGCTCGCCGGTAAGAAATTTCGCACGAATGAAGAGGTTATCGCTGAAACTGAGGCCTATTTTGAGGCAAAAGATAAATCGTTCTACAAAAGTGGTATTGAAATGTTAGAGCGGCGCTGGAATGATTGCGTTGCTCTTGATGGAGATTACGTTGATGAATAAAGCTAATTTTGAACCAAAAAAAACGTGTTTTCTTTGTTAGACCCGGGACTTTTCAGCCCATGTGTTATAACCTGCTGGAACACTTACTGTTTTAAGAAGTTCCCACGAAATCACACACTGGGTGGCATCTATTAAATACTAGAATCGTTAAATATGTTTTCACACTTGTTTCAGTCAAATGTGTACGGCGTGCGGAATAAATACTTTTCAATTATGAAAATGAACGTTCCACATGGACTGACGTTAGATCTGCAAATTTAAAGTAATCCTTGTAACAAGTTAACGGATCTTTCGAAACATCTTCACAATTTTGTATTAGTATGAGAAAATCTGAATCCTTGTCCATAACATCTTCAAATTTTTGTGTCACACTTTCATTTTTTCGCCTTGCGCTGTAGATATCATCCAGAATTTGAACAGAATCCACAAACGACATCGAATCATTTTGTAATTTTTCAATTCCCTCCGCTAGTCCATAGTACTTCTTGCGAATACTTTCTAAATCACATTTTATCTAATTAACGATTGCAAGAGCTGTGAGGTTGTACAATTCACAGGTATAGCAGTAAACTCCACTCACACAAATTAATTAATTATGCGGAACGCAGCGTTTCGAGAGCACGTGGGCTCTCATTGTCAACCGTGTTACCGGTAACACGGTAAGGTTTACGTACTTTGGGACACTGTTCGTGAAATCTTTTTATACGTTTTGGGGACTTTAGAAATACTGCCTTCGTATGAGCTATTAAAGTATTTATTCGTGAATAACATTTAGGAATCATTTGCGCCACCAGGTTTAAAACATGGATTTTACATGTTGCCACTCTCTTCTTTAAGAGATCGGCCTAAGGAAAGCGTGTTAGCGGCACCGTCACTCACAAACATTAAGTGTTGGGTTGTTGAAACTTGAAATTTGTTATTGAACAAATTAGGCCTCAACACTATTAGAATTTCATCGCTAGTATATTTTGCAACTCTTTTGGAAGCAAGTAAAATAGGGGATAACGGTTCAAACTCTTCCATTGTACGTACCATAACATTCACCACAAAATGTTCTTCTTTCAACATTATTTACAATCCATGGACTTAATAATGGATACTATGTATATTCCATTGGTGTTTTGTTTGTTGCCGGGCAAACACAGTGAAACCTATGCAAGATTATTTGAAATGCTTTGAACAGAAATCTTTGGACGTTAGTCTACAATATTACGACCACCTGAAGTTTTTGCAGATTTTGATAAAAGCATTCACACGCGGTCCCCGCTACATGGCCATCACCATTAATTAATCCAAGGCTGTCGTTTAACAGTTGAATTTAAGAACACAGATTTCGAAGTAGGAAGATGGCTGTGATATATCGGGTGTATCCATAAGTTTTCTCCGGTTTTTTTGTTCAAAATATTGGCCATCGGCTTCTATACATTTCACCCATATTTCATTACCATGCCGGAAAAGCTGCTGTCTTTTTGCGACAAACCATTCGTCGAGCCATTTTCCTCGAAACTGCTGAAGTGATAGATAGGACCAAGTCTGGGGAATACGACGGGTACGGAAGAATGTCCCATCCCAGCGATTTCAAGGAATCTTTCACGGATTTTGCTGTGTGAAACAGTGCATTGTCGTGTAACAAAATCATTTTACCATGTCTTCTGGTCCATTCCGATGGTGCGTATTAACTGTTTCGCCGGCCACAACACGGCTCTGGTCCCACCAGACACAACCCATGGTCTCCTTTTCGATGCGATTTGGATTTGGCGTTGAACTTCCAGCTTCGCCAGGTGAAAGTCACGATTTTCTCCGCTTCGGGTTTTCAACAAAAATCCATTTTCTCGTCACCCGTCACAATTCGATGGAAAAATCATTTCCTTTCATGGCGTTAAAGCAGCATTTCATAGGGGACTGCGATTTTTCTATTTGAAGCTCACTCAAGTCGTGAGGGACGCATTTACCGGGTTTATTGATCTTATTGCTCGTAAACGTCTGCTGATTGCTTCTTGTGACACATGTAATGCTTCTGCTGATTGCCGTTGAGTTTGAGCTGGATCATCATCCAATAACTCCTGCAAAATTCCTCGTTCGCACTTTTATGGTCCATCATTGCCTTTTACATTGAAATTATCATGTCCCACATGTTTTAAGCAATGGAGTTTCAACTGCAAACTACGACTTTCAAGAGCCTTTTGCTTTTGATTAAAGAAGAAAAGTGATGCGTACCGCAAATGTTCTTTTTCAGGCACAAAACTCGATATGATCACTGGACAATAAAGCAAAGACGCTAGTTTTTGGCGGACTCAACTTGTATGTGTTTGTAGTTTAAATGTCAGACGAATAAAATGACATATGTGTCAAATTAATACGCCGCGTACTTTTTGCTGGCACCACCTCCGAGTTAAATCGGAAAAAAAAACTTATGCTTACACCTGGTACATTTGGATGAACGTATTCGAACCTTAACGAAGTAGGCGATTGCTTTGCCTTAGATTTGTTTGCCGAAAAATGAATTCACTCTCAGGTTAACAAATACGCCGATTATTTTTTGGTGACACGTAGAAGACGAAATTAATTTTCCTCCGGATAGGGGGGCTGCTGCAACTCCATTGACCATTAATATCACATGTGCATACGAATCGTTTTATTCCAACCGAAATGAACCATTTTATTCAACACGTCCATCTATTTATATTTTTATAGGAAAGCTTCAGGAATTTCAAATAAAGACATACGTGCAAAATAAAAATTAAGAACTGTAAATGAACCGTGTGATTTGGGTATCATTAAATTTCCAGAAGATTAATATTCATACCTGTCAACTATTGGCAGAATTAGTGTAAGCCAGTTGAATTAGAAGCTGAAGGTATAAATCTTAGGATAATAAACGAGACAGTTTTCGTACGCAGTCCTCCCAAGAGAAGATAAAATAGACGATATAATCTATTCGAATATTTAAATTTTAAATGCGCGACATGAAATAAAATAAATTTATGTGTCACAATTAGAAGAAATCCTCCTCTAAAATCGTTGTACCAACCTACACTACGTGTGCCTTATTCTAATTATAAGATTTCAGTAATTACACGATGCCGTACTTAAATATTTACGTTCAATTCCGACGGTGCTACCTCTATGACTAATTTAAGTCAACACCATTCAAAAACGGAATTAAAAATAAAGCAGAGCAGTTAACGTCGACACGCTACCACCTTTCTATTCTGAAATGTTTATTCTCATGCCTTCTTTGACTATACCACCACCTCGTAGAATCTCGGATTTAATTATAAATCGCCGTGTTGAACGTCTTGTTGAGGTAAAGATAGAAGGCCCGTGTAACGGTAGCGTCTTACAAGCGCATTTGTTTTACCATTACACCCGTTTCGATTTACAGAGTTCCAGAGCCAGATTTAAAGTGTCTTAGGGGATACCGAAGTGAGGATTTTCTATGCACGTTCGTTCTTCTTGTTTCTGGCTCGCGTTCGTCGTTTTTTTTTTTTTGCTCTCCGCTTCTCTCGATACAGCTGTGAGTTGGCCTGATAATTTTAAGCCACCTCAACAGTGGCAAGTGGTCTTGCACACATGTTAGACATGTGATACAAGTAATAATACATACGATGACTGGTAATATAGAGAATTGCAAGCGGAAATACCTTCGAGACGAAATACAATTGTATTCTTATGATTTGCAAGTTCAAGAAAGTTACGTGAGTCACTTGGGTATTTATATGAATCTTCACAGATTGCAGGAAGACTGAATTCATTAGAAAATTTGTATCGAAATAGTATTTACGATGTAGGATTAATCATATTTAAGATAATGGAATTTGCGTTGGTATCTTACATGAATCAAGAACATACCGAAAGAATAATAATAATTCACGTCTTCGCATCCCCCAAAAAAATTCTACCAATTACAGGGGCATCCGCCAGCCATGAGTTTATTTACTATTCTTGCATCTGTGGTGCGTCTTAAGATATTTGTTTTCAGCATTCGCCATGGAGTGAGGAAAACCACAGAAAACTCTGAGAAACAACTGCGGGGTTCGAATCCGGAACCCCGAGACTAATAGCTAAGGGTACAAGACGCTAAACTACGAGTTCCTCTAATAGAATATACAGAGCTGGAATAAAACAGTAAATTTAATAAACTTTTGCATGCGGTCGAATCAAGCCGGGAAGTAATTGGGCCACTTGTTTGTTGGTATAGTGAAAATTGGGTCTTTGAAGGTATCGACTATTCCTTTTGACGACTGGAACCTTTGACCACGCAGTTCGTTCTTAATTTTTGGAAAGGTAAAGAAAAATGTACGAAGGACGATCTAACAACACGACGTTTTGTTACGTTAAAAATTCAATTGTCTTGCGTGCTGTGTACGAACTTGTATTATCTTGATGAAGGATGCTTCGTCGTTCGGGGTTGGTTCTTTGAACCTCAGCAATAACTTGCAGCAAACAAATGGTTATGTACTAATTGGCAGTCACCATTCGTTAATCTTGTAGTAGAATTATCGCTACCATGACCTACGTTTGAGACAAATGCCGCGACCATCTCTTCGGAGGCACTTCGAGAACAAATGATTTGGATTATCCAAACAAACGATCGGCGTTTATTTTCTGGCTTATGTGAGAAAATTCAAGATTCATTACCACTAACGATGTTGTACGCATTTTTAGAGTTTCCAACGTTGAAGAGGTCTAGAGTCTTTCCACGCCAATTCACTCTAGCTGCTTTTTGTTTTTCGGTCAACGGATGCGGTATTCAATGGGAACCTTTTTTTTTACACAAAATTCTCCATGCAAAATTTTTTGTATTGAGGTCTTTGAAATTCCCAGTGAGGCCCCATTCCTGCGATATGTTACATGTCAATTTTCGCTGAGGTTGCGCTCAGTATTGACGTTTATCTGAGTGACTGCTGTTTGGTGCATCTGCTCTTGGATCGTCGCTAAGACTAATCTATCTACGCTTGAATTCTTTATACCAACAAGAAATTGTTGACTGATATGATGCTCTTGTTGAGATAGTTGTCTTCAAAAATTATTGCCCACAAATGCTCTCGGTTTAATTTGATTTTTCAACTAACTTACCAATTTTGACAGTTCGTTGTAGCTACAACACTACACATGCTGCACTGAAGCTTTGGATTTAGGTTAACTAAAGATAGAAGTTAATGTGTAATAGTGACATTTGATTAGTGGTGTCCTCTATATTGCAGTATGCAAACCTTAAAAGGTATCCCTCGTACTGATACGAAATACATTAGAAGGTGGGATGTGTAAAAATAAAACTTATTTGTGGCTTAACTATTTCCCTAATTATATCGTAGTTGTATTGTACTTACTGACTTACCCTCGTAGTTTATAAATAACTACTAAAATCTAGATATTATTTCATTTTCAACCGTAACCGTGTCAGTTTGCTTTCTGCCATTTTTAAATAATTCTGCTTTATGATAATATAAATAATAATATATTTTTTTAAGATTAATATGAAGTTTTCGTTGGTTTTGTAATGATAAATTGCAATTTCCTTATACTTACTAAAATTTTCCGGATAAAATGTTGTTTTCGGTAAGATTTGAACCTACGTCTTCCCGCTTTTTTAGCGAACATTATACTACTAGACCATGAGACCATTCCTTTTTTTGGAAAATTTTAACGTTGGTAATTATGAAAAAATATAATTTATGAATATATTCGTTTATTCTTCTCTTCATTTACTTTAAAAACATTCCATTTTCCAAATTGACAGAAAAACTTTTATAAGCGTAGCAGTATTGAATCATATTTTTCCGCTCTGGAAATGGCAACCTCGATATTATATGAACAAGTGCGAAATATGCTGAAAGTGTGGTTGCAGTCTCTCGGGACTCTTGTGCTTTAAGTCGCGTTATGTTATCAAATCAATACTTACCGAACGGAAAATGTGTGTTTCTGTTGTTTCAGAAACTGAGTTTGAACTTATGGCATCCACAATTTTATTGACCCAATCACTATTGAATTCATACCAGGTGTATGCATAAATTTTTTCTGGTTCAACTAAGAGATGGCGCCAGCGAAAAATACGCAGAGTATTAATTTGGCACATACGTCATTTTGTTCGTTTGACATTTAAACTACAATCACACACAAGTTGAGTCTACCAGAAATTAGCGCCCTTGCTTAATCGTCTTGTGATCATGGCTAGTTTTGTGCCTGAAAAGGAACGTTTGCATTACTTTTCTTAGTTAATCAAAAGAAAAAGGCTGTTGAAAATCATCGTTTGGTGGTAGAAAGATATGATCAACACGCCTCATTAATTAAAACATGTGAGACGTGGTTTCGACAATTTAAAAATGGTGATTTCAATGTGAAAGACAGTGAGCGCTTTGGTAGACCACAAGAACGCGAAGACGAGCAATTGCAGGAATTATTCGATGATCACCCAACTCAAACTCAACGGCAATCAGCAGAAGCATTACAAGTCTTCACAAGAAGCAATCAACTGACGTTTACGAGCAAGGGGGAAGATCAATAAACTCGGTAAATGGGTTCCATACGATTAATTATTAACCCCAAATAGAATATCGCAGTCACATGTGAAATGCTGCTTCAACGCAACGAAAGGAAATCAAGAAATGAATACGTAAGCTTCCACAGCCCGAGTCCCAGTCAGTAATAAGCGAACTACTTTCGGAATTGTACCGTATCATGATGGTCTATAAAAATGAAATAGGTGTAAGAGAGAAAAGAAGAAATAAAAAGAAAACGAAAAACGAAAGGAAAAGGAGAAAAAAGGATGTGAAAGAGAAGAAAATAAAAAGTAAAAGAAGGAAGGACAGAAAAAGGAAAAGAAAGAAAGCAAAAAGAAAAGGATTTTTTTTTCCTTTTTCTTTCTTTTTCTTGTTATTTCTTCTTTAATTTTTTATCGAATTGTGATGGGTGACAAAACAGGTTTATTTTGAAAACCCGATGCGGTTTTCGCTGCTTTCATCTGACGAAGCCGGTCCTTCAACACCAAGGCCTAATCGCTTCGGGCAGGAGATCATGCTCTGTGTCTGATGGGACTAGAGTGGTAAAATAACTAGAGTTGTTCTTTGAGCTGTTTCCATCGTTCGTTGAACTTGTATAGTCCGACGTCTCGGAAGTCTACTGCCGTCTTCAGGGTAGTCCTGAGAAGGGCTGTTGCTTACCGGAGCAATCATGCTTCGATGATTTTTGTCTGACGTATTTGTCTTCCCTATTTTTTATTAGCGAAAGTTGTCTTGACTGAGGATCGAACTCGATTATTTTTTCTGGATTTCTGAATTCCACCTGACTGATACTAAGCTAATATGGGGGACACATTTTGTTACACGAGAATACGCCGTCTCAGTGAAAGACACTTTGAAATCGCTTGGACCTACCGCCATCTGACTATCACCTCTTCGTATCAAGGAGGCACGCGTTCGCAGAGCAGCACTTCGTAGAAGTTGGAGAATGGCTCGATGAATGGTTTGCCGCAAAAGGCAAGCAGTTTTTCTGGCATGCTATTCATAAATTTTCTGGAAGATGAGAGGAATGTGTAGAAGCCGATAGTCAATACTTTGAATAAGGAAAAATTAGTTTCTGTGGAAAATTACGTGCTTATTTTTAAGAAAAAAAAAACTTATGCATACACTCGGTTTTTCATATTTTAATTATTTTTCCTTCATTACGATTATTTAGTCAAAAATATATTTTTTTAAACCAAGCTAAAAAAATTGCTCGAGATAGGGTTAAGAGCCAAAATAAATCAGGCGAGAGTAGACGAGAGAATAACAATCAAAAGCATCGGTACAGCAATCTTTTCGTATGCATCGTACATGTAATGGTATCAACTAACAACATATTATAGCGTCCCATAAACGTCTAAAAACAAATTGAAAACGGCGCGAGGGTAAGAAATCGAACAAATCGAAACGTGAAAATAAAGTCAGGTGCGTGCCCGTCTAATTTTAAACACACGCACACACACCGCGCACAACGCAACTCGCAACAAATCCAGAGATCACGACCATAGGTACATACATAAGGTGTGCTAGTACGTGCGTGTATTGGTAATACGTTTTCGTTGCACGCGCGGTGTTTTTACGAGAGTTGATAGAAACCAGAAACCGTGGAAGAAGGCGAGGGCCAGCTGCACCACAGGGAAGGTGGCGGCGGTGACGGCAACGGCGACGATGGCGGGAGGCGGCACGTAGACCTTTATTAGAATGAATTTTTACCGCGTGCGCATCAACATATTTGCGCGCCCCAACGGTGGCGCATTTAATAAAGGCAGTTGTCACACGTTTTTCTCGAGGTCCGTCTGTAATGTCGACGCTGACGAATGTCACTGCCGTTCGAGCGTCAATGCTTCGTAATATAAACATAATTCGATTTGCCAAGCCGTACAATTATGTTGTTACGTGTAAGGTATGCGTTTTGACTCTAGGAATAATTGCTGTAATGATGCTTATGTTTGCCAAAATCGTTCGATCATAGAATCATAGGATAACACGCGCTTGTTCTTTGATTAATAATTCAACCTGGCTGTTCCGTTCAAGTTTATTTGATAAGAAAAAATCGAAAATGAAATTGTCTTTCTTTAAAGTTTTGCTTCAATGGTTACTGCTACTTTACATTCTTGTAGTAAAAGTGGCAAGAAAATCATGCAAGATCATTGTATGAATTGATTGAGAAATTAGAAAAAAATAAATTATTGCATTACGAATATAAAAGCTTGTATGAGAGATATTTCGAAAACTTGCGTTCACTCCGCTCAATAAAATTAATTTGGACGTTATAGAAAGTATATCAAGCAACGGAAGCGTATACGACCTTAGAAACCACATAAGCAAAGAAAAAAGTCGATATTACTTCAATTAAAGGCAATTAATAGATTTTAGAAGATCATCAGTGTATATACGAGGGCTGGAACTTTAATAATGGCTATGGAGGCGAATCGGGAGGGAATGATTTGTTCTCACTGCTAATATGTATTAGTCTATGCCTTACTTATCTCACAATAAATGGATTCCTTCCGAATCGAAGCGCATGCAATATGGCGAGAAAAAGATAGTCTTTTAGGGTTACTGATTTAAACTCTAGGCCACGAGACAGGATACCTGTGAATTATTACGCTTGATAACACATGGACCAGATCCTACGAACCTAAACTTAAGTGCCCTACTCCCACTAATGTGAAAGTTTTAGTGATTTTTGTATACGACTATGATGGAGTCATCCTAGTGTATGCTGTACCGCAATGATAGACTGTCAATGCGCAGTATTTCCTCCAGCTTCTGGAACATAACCTCAGCACAGCTTTGCAGAACAAAACGACCACGCTTTTTGCAAAATCATCCCATCATTTTGCAAGATAATGCCCGAGCACACACGGCACGTCCTGTACTTGAGTCCATGTGGCTTTGATAAGAATAAAAGAACTACTTCGTAATATTCGATTCCGAAGTGTTCCCAAGATGGTACAAGTAATAGATTACTCCATCAGAACCATCAACACAACAGGCACTGCTAAAGGCATGCTGCGACTTTTACATCACTGGCAATGAGTTGTTGGCCATGCTGATGTCTATATTGAAGGACTGCAGCAAATTCACACATTTTTGTATTGTTAATAAATAAATAGTTGCCATTATTAAAGTTCCAGCCTTCGAGGAGTGGCTTAAGGTTCATCTTGGTTTTCGCTCGGGAAAGCTGCGCCAAATTAGTTACAGTGTGTCTATTAGACATAAATCCAAGTTATAAAGAGATAGAATTTAGTACAATAAAAGATACGTTTACAAATTAAGAATTCAAAAACTTTTGCTAAAGAGGAAATTACGGTCACAAGTTTGCAATTGCTAAAATTGGTGAAATTCTGACTACCTTCCAAGTATCAAGAAACGTGCACGTGTGTCAGACTAGCTTAAAGATCATACACAGACGAGTAGCAAAGACAGTAGGACAGCCCATAACGAAAAAAATTGTTCTTTAAACTTTTGATGGACTGCATTATTTTATTTACCGAAATAGATTACAAATTCAACGGTGGCAATCTATATCTGGGAAATCCAAGGGAAGTCTAAAGACTCAGGCAGGAAAATAGAGAACAATGTAGCGAAACCATCAACTATCGAGGTTGAATTACTATACTCGTTAGTAGGATCTTAAATTTTTCCAGAAATTCTGGTAGCATCGTGCTTAGAACGAGCAAATTGCCAGAAGGAACCTGGATGTATTATAAACCAAGTTCTCTATTACGAAGGTATGAACTATAGCCTAAACTAATTGTTCGTCTTAACCAATTTAAGTAGTCTTTGAAACTCCATTTTATACTGAGTATCATGTGTCGTTTCCTGTTTTCCTTGGTAATAAGCCTTCGGTTTTAGTTTCTTTTTAATTGCACGGGAGAACCAGTTAGCATTTCTTGTAATTTAAGCGAAACAAAGGAACAGATCTATTCAACACAGAATACAATTAGTTGTAAAATTCATGTTTAGGTCACATAGAAAAAATGTCTAGAAAACAATATCTAACATAATGCTGCTAAATACAGCTAGTCACGGTGTTAGTAGGATTATTCTCGAGAAACACAATGCGAGGAGAGAAAAAATGCTAACACGCCTAAATGTTTCTGCTTACTTAGCGTCATCAGCGCGGTTTCGATCGTCTTTCTCTACCTAATATTCTAATTTCCTCTCGGCTAATATCACCGTGAATAAACAACCAATTTAAGTGAAATTCTTTTTAGTGCTATCTAGTGCTATAAGAATACACACTCACCTGCCGTTCAATCACAGTGACACAAGTGAATACAGTTTCCCGTGAATGATCTCACCAATGCCGTGAGTAGCTGTATTAACAGCATTCTGTCAGGCATGTATAGCCAGGTTAACATTTTGTTGGCTCCTAAGAAATAACCAATTAGCACCACTTGTGACCTCGTTTTGTCAAACTATCTGGTGTTATCCGGACAGCTGCCTCTTGCATGTCCTTCCATAAATCTGTATTAACTCTATGGAGTTTAGATCGGGGCTTTGGACACTCCATAATACTGATGGATTCGTCTGTTTCCAATGTTGCAAATACTCTTTCCACAGTTTAGATGCATGCTTCGAGTCATTATCTTAATGGAATACAAAATTCAGAACTAAAAGTCTTAATCCCCATGGAGTAGCATTGTTCTCTAATATGTTTCGATGCAGTTCCTTCTTTAATATTCCCTCTATCTTTACACAATTGTACCACCAAAACAACCCCAGATCATCACAGAAACACCGCCATGTTTAACCGTAGGAGCAATACATTGTTCTGTTGCAGGTTCACCTGTAGATCTCCGAAAGAAAACACGTCTTCTTGAACCGAGAATCCCTTTCATTCATCGGTCTTTATTCCATTGTTCAACTGTTCAATCCTGGTGTTCACGAGCCCAGTTTAAGCGTTTCCGTTTATTCTATATGGGCAATAACGGAGTTTTCATTGTAATTCGTCCGTACATATCTGCTTTGTACGTTTGACTGTAGTAACCCTTATTGACTTTCGATGGCCTGTATTGGTTTCATCAACGACTTCTAGGGCTGTTTTCCGTCGATTTCTTATGCTACTTACCAATAATGCACGCAACAGTAGAAGTTGTCACTCTGGGTCTCCCACTTCGTGATTTATTCAGAAGACTACCACGTTCGCGATAATTCTTAACGGTATAGTTTACGGTGGTATTATTTAACTTTAATTGTTTCAAAATTTGTGGATTGCTTTTGCTAGCTTGATGGTGCGCAATTATAAGAGTACGTGTTTCTATGTTTAACTTTTTCGTTTCGGCAGGTTTCCCAGTCTTAACAATAGTAGTTGCACAAGAATATTTCGCAACAACTGCAGAAACGTAACTCAGGGCAATTTCGATAATCTACTTTGAAACTTGACCGAGCTCATTAATATATCAAGAACCTCGAGAAACTTTTATTGCGCTAATTTTCATGTACTGACAATAACCAATTTTGATCTATTCCGTGTAATAAAGTAATTTACACACTGTTACTTGTGCAGCATTTCTGTAAATTTAATGCTTTCGCTGTAATTATTGAATTCTGCAAGAAGGAATTTCCTGGAAGCTATGTTGCGTAAATAGTTTTATAAAATATGGGTGCCCAAATACTTTTGAATGGTAGTGTATATACCCTTTCCTCGAATTAGTGTCTAAATAGATGCTTGGGTGAAATAATATGATGGAATAAGTTCACCTAACACGAATTCTAAATGAATAGTTTACATATACAATTAGAGGTTACAATTTTGCACTTTTAATACTATATTGCTTGATTTTAATATCTCAACTCAACAAGAAAATTTGGTCTACTAATTTATATTTTGTTATAAAATGTTTATTTGAATAAAACTGCATATGCATGTCATCTAATTTTAAAGAACGTTACTAATTTATAATCTAGGTATCTGTAATATAGTGAATTCTGTAATATGCAATTATCAATTATCTAATGTACTGTGGAAACTATTTTTTTAGAATACTACTTAAAGTACAACATTTAAGATAAATCAATATTTCTATATTAATACAATCATATTTTAGCAAAAAGAAAGATGATGAGTCAGTGATGCCATCTCTTGGTGAGATTCATCATTTACATCATTACAATTTTAGTTTGCTACTTCAGTAACTACGAAGTAACGCCACTACCTCATAGATGGCGCAATACAACAATGATATAGACACCTACAAAAATAGGCCGAATTTACGCTGGTAACTTTTTTTTCTTATAATTATGATATACAAAAGGTTAAGGTGAAAACAAACTATTGAATACTAATATTCCTCATACCAACTTTATTCTTCAAATATATAGTACGAAAATAATTACATATATGTACGATATAATTATATAACAATAAAACAGGATCAAAAAATAGTACCAACAGTTGTAAATATGCGTTCGATGAGTATTATAAGACAATGGACACTTAAGTATATCGACATATGTAAAAGTAATAACAAATAAGCTAAGGAATTAAAAGAATAATCTCAATTAATGTTGCCATTGTGAATCGAAGCCAGCTGCTGAATCCGAATCGGAATCCTGGGTAAAATTTCTTTGTGGCAATGCTCTAGGATAGTTGTTTGGCGTACCTGGAGTACTGTTAGTACCTGATGTTTCTAATGGCCGCTTTATTTTTCTTTTGACCTTTATACCGCCCTCCTAGGAAATGAGAGAAATTGGTTAGCAATTTGTGCATATAAAATGTGCAGCACCATAAGTCTCTTATAATAATAAAGAGAAAATTATATTAACATACATCTTTACTAGAATGATATATCACTTATTTCAACACTAGCAGTTTTATGTTTAGATAATTATACATTTCCTCTTTGAAGTTTGAACACATTTAAATATCAACAGTACCAATGAAAATTATTGTAATTCATATTGAAAGTAAAAGCTTGGTTTCCTTGTCGTTCCACTATTTTATTTCATCAAGTTGGAAATGGTTTTGGGGAAACCAAATCTTTTAACCTCCAAATTTCTATGTAAAAATTGTTCCAAAATTCCTAAGTTTGCATGCAAAATACTGTATACTTAAAAAAAAAGATTCATCCGATTATACCATAATTTCATCTCTTTGAAGTTCTAGGCAGCTTATTGAAAAGAAAAACGGTTTCAATAAGTTCAGGCAAGATATATTATGATCACCAAGAAGTTAGCATTAAATGGGAGAAATTTTTATGTCCGACTTAAGTTAAAGGAGCTTGTAAGCTATAATGATTGATTTATATTTACAAGCAAACGTTAGCAACTGTTCCTCCCCGATTTTCATAAAATCTTGCGGGGATGTGCTACCGAAAAATATTAAACACGTATTTTTTTTTGATTTAGGAGGATTAATTGATTTTCAAAGTTACCATTTGAAAACACATCTGTATGTCAGGAACTACATTATGTTTTAGATAAAAAAATCAGTAGCGCACCCTTGGGATTGCTATAGGATTGATGAAATTTCATTTGTTTCTCGTCTCCGGCCCATTCTTGAGAAGTTAGTCGCTATGGAGCGTTTTCCGCGCTGTGTACTCAAATGAGGTGCATTTTCACCTTAATGGCTACGTAAACAAGTAGAATCGCCATTATTGGAGTTTAATAAATCCAAAACAGAAGCATGAGAGGCTAAAAGTTATTATTGGGGCTGCAATGTTGGCGCAAGGAGTTATGGAAAATTTTGCCTTCCGTTTTGAAGAATGCCAGCAGAATAACGGAACACATTTACAAGACATCATTTTTAAGAAATGAATTCTCAAAGCCTGAACCCCAAATAGAAAATAAACATTTATTCATTAAACCAGGTTATTATATTTCTATATTTTTGAAAATCTATACAACTTTGTTCAAGAAATAGCAAAGAGAAGTCTCTATCACCACAGTAGCAAAAACATTCTCATAAAAGTAAGCAAAATATTAAATGATTTTCTAACGGAGTTAAGTAAGTTTTATTACGGAAGAATTTAAAATTTTAAACTTCTTCTAAATCTTGGCCTTTCTTGTTAGGTAGTATAATGTTAGTTTTTTCCCTTTTCTTTTAAAGAGAAATCGAACTTGATAAATACAAAAAGTCACATAGCATCTTTAGTTTATCTGACCTCAATATTTTTCTAAGCATTAGCGGTTGCCACAATGAATTTTCTCAGGTTCAATATTTTTCTTTACATTTATTGCTAACTTTATGGAGATAATTGCAAAAAAGAACCATAAAAAATGTAATAAATACCTGTGTCACATTATCTGCCGAACCCCAACCTTTATGGAAATTTGAAGCATCCACAGGAGTAATCACTCCAGCATTACCAACACCCAAAAAGTTACTAAACGCTTCTGTTGTTTTCTTGACACGAACATTTAGCGATCCTATTCTTAGGAATCCGAGATCTTTCTCTAAATTCGTAACCATGGCAAGAGAAACAATTACATAATTAGTTTCAATCTTCGTGTACAATTTTTATTTGTTTCTATTTACCTGTAGTTTTCTTCCGTCCCTTTTCTGGATGCAAAAGTAAAACAGGAGTTTTGAAAAATAAACAAAAAAAAACAATGTTACTAGTTTGAAGATTTATTAAGCCTGAACCAAAAACCTACATGCGATTAGAGTATCAGGTTAAATTAGACAATGCAAACACACTGACAAATTAGTTTAGTAATTAGTATACATAAATACATGCATAAAAAACTACGTAGGTGGATCTATTTGCAGCAGTATCGTTTAAAATTGGAAAATCAATATGTGATGAGTTGATTTCAAAACTCTAATTATTTGGTTCTGTGATCTAGAGAAGTCATTTCCTTGATTTTTTGAAGTAGTTTAGGAACATTTTGAATTTGTGAAACAAAGAGGGCTGTCCATATGGAAAAGACTTGTTGATAGGCATGCTGTTTTCAAAATTAGGAGGACTTCTTTGAAATTAATAATACTGAAAAAGTTTCTATTTTTACTTTAAAGCTTACTGAAACCTATCCTTCGCAATTTTATTTGATGCTGTAAATGACCACAACAGAATAACATAGTTTTGTCAGTGAATATAAAAAGAAAACTAAAGATGTAGTACGTGTAAATATCTATAATAAATATAAAATATAAACATGCAAAAGGTTAGATGTCCTTTATAGAAAGTTTGAAGACAAAGTATAAATAAGACATGCAAATTGTGTCTACAAAAAAAACAAACGAATGCAAACGAAATACTTTCTTAAAATAAATTCGACTGTCAAGCAGTTATTCACTAAAAAAATGATGCACCAATATTTTGGAATGATGTTGTTTTATGTTTTAAAAGGAAGCGTGACCTTTTTTTTTGTATTTCAGTACCTGTCCTAGATGTAACCTTGTCAGTTTGTCAGTTTTGAGGGCTTTAATATGAGTTGTAGACAATAAGACATAAAAATTTTAATAGGGGGAACTTACCCATCCGAAAGTAGTTCAAAGTGGTTGGAACTTGTAATAAATCAATTATCTTGATGGGAACTGACTTCTAGCAGATGTTATGGTGACCCTCAAGAAGAATAAAAAAATGTTGAAAAATGAATCAAGTCACGCTGGTTATGGTTTTATAAGTATTTTGATTTTCATTTCACTGGAGGATAACAAAAATAGTGTGATGTCATTTGCAAAAATAGTTGTAGGCTTCAGCTTTATGAATAATATCTTATGGCATTAACCGAACATCCAAAGTATTAAAATTATATTACACAGGATGTTTAAAAAAACTGTTGTTTTATACATATTTTAAACGTTCACTGCTTATATTAGGATAAACAAAAAGTCTTAGTGAATATGGTTTCAAAACTCGACTTTTCGTGGAAAAAAATTGATTTTATACATTAATCCGAATGGTTGCAGTTTTTATAGTGTTTTCCGTGAAAGAATAAAACCAATTCAAGTTACTGTTTTGTTCTTATTTCCCTTAATTCACTACAGATGTTATTAGCACCACTCAGTTGACAACTACTTTTGTAATTTAATAAACAATTGCTAAAACATCTTGCCATTTCTTTTAATTTTGTATTGTAATACTGTTTTACATTTGCATGGGAAGAGAATGTTACAAGAACAAACTTTCTTTTTTTTTTAGCAAGCACAATTGGTTTTGAAAATCATTTCGACGATTTTTTCTTTATAAATATTTAACTTGGTATAATACGCGGGTAATAACACTATTTGATTTTGATCCTCTAGAGTCCTTTTGCCTGGGACTAATCAGTCTATTCTGTACTTGCGAATACCTCACAGAAACTCAAGCAACGAACAAAAAGTGTGTGTACTCAAATAATTTACCTGTTTTCAGAATTTTCGAAAGTAAGTTATATTTAAGATTTAAATTATTTCAATCGAGTTACACCAGAATTTTTCAATAACAAATGTACTATTTTACAGAAAAAAATATATTATAAAATAGTCGTATTCAGAAATTATTAATGTAAACTTATTTTTAAAAAGTGAGATGGTAATAATTTGAACTATTACTGATTAATAAGTAGGGTTGTCCAAATCTTCAGCGCGCCAGGTCCGGACTCGCCCGCACGCACAACCGATCCGAAAATTGATCGAGTTCGTTGAACTAACCTGTCTCCGTTTCCCTGCTGTGCATACTCGTATGGCACATCGTATTACGCGTTGTAATATATTTATACTTTATTATATGAAAAAACATTTAACCAGTTTATCTGTATATATTTCATGAAGAATAGAGGTAATAACGGTAAAAGTAGGAGTAATAAATATTGTAAAAAAGAAACAAAATCTAATTAAACTGAGCGAATGCGGATCTGGCGCGCCGAAAATTTCGTCAACCTTATTGATAAGTGTCAAGCGTAACTGTTTAAAAACAATCGACATTCCATAACTTAAACTGATCAACTACGACTGGTTGATTTAATAGATATAATACCAGTGCCTATCCAATTGCTGAAATGTTTGGATTGTACTAGTTTTTCCATTTTATTGAACAAAGTTAGATCAGTAACTTTAAAATGTTCCAAAAACATCTCAAGCCTTATCTTCCAAATCTAAATTGCTTTGGAATAAGATAAGTATATTGATACAAATATATAATTGAGTAATACGTTGCATTTGTTTCGTAAATATCTTTTGAGATTACATCGCCCAACAAAATAAATATGTTGTCGTGGTGCCTGTAAAATACGAACTGATATAGGGTATTTCTGTTGTGCTGGTTCCAAAAATAACTGACATTTCTTCTTAGCAGCTCTAGCTTTTGAGATACACCGTTATTTATTAGTAGGACAGATGGTTTCTAACTTTCACACGCTCGTAGGAAAACTTAGGTGATGTCTTGCTTGTTAGTAGTAACTTATTTTAAAATAGTACTTCGTCAAAATAAACTACAAAATTCTCTACTTAAACTACCATAATCTATAACTGGAAAATTTATTTAGTATATAGTATAAAATTTGAATACTGGCAGCTCTACTATTAGATATACTACTTTAGATTTTCGAAAAACATAATTGTTTTATTGATGGATAATCGTTTTTGTGATGCTCCATTGCTTTTACATTCATCTAAAACAGTTACAACAAAACATCTTACTAAAAGTTAGTCGCTGCAGAAGAAAACCATGCGAGAAAGCGCAGAATATGTAAAAATGGGAAGTTGCTGACTATTGCAAACGTTCAAATTGAATCCCAACTAAAGTATATATCATCAACAGCTTCACATTTTCAATCTAAAAATAAAATTAGCTGCCAATGTTAGTACATGCAGAGCGAACAACTTGCTGGTTAGTGAAGTTAATTCAAAAATCTCTGGAAAGCGCCTGCCCCGGATAGGAGATGCCCATCTTTAAAGACGAGGCCGACACCACCGTCTTTAAAGGTGTGTATATGCTACGCTTGTGAGTGTAATTCAAGCTTTTACGTAGGAAGCTTTGCTTTCGCATTTGTGATTTTGGCGGTTTAATGCGAATATCCGGCTCCGGTATTTTGTACTCACTCTTTGTGACTATCGCGTCAGTTTGGTTCTGTGATGCTTTGTAGTGACTAGGAAGGCGACCGCTGTAGTCTCTGATGTTTTCGTTGGCTCCTACAGGGGGATTAAAAATAATGTAAATGAAATGCTTTTGAGACGATGTACATTTGTGTCTTACCGTGGACATCTTTGAGTAGATTGTAGAGATTGTTGTGGCCAAATTGGGCTGCAATGTGCAAAGGCGTGTATCCCTAAATAGACAAAAGAAATATGAAACAGCAATAACAACAAAAAAACGGGGACTTGATTAATTAATTAAATTAATACTTCTTGTTGAAAGATTTTTTGAATCACCATCTTTGTAAAAAACCACTTGAAATTTCAATAATTTCAAGATTTCGGCAGTGATTCTAATGGAATCTTCTAGCTTGTATAATAGCGCAGCACAACACTGTCTCTACCAAAACCTTCCTAAATATGAAGAAGTAGAGCCGCTTAGAAGAATTAACATTTCATAAATAATTGCGATTGTTCAAACATCGACCAAATCTTCAAACACCGATGAAACCATAAAATTTTCAAGGAAGCTATTTTTCTACTTTTTAAGTGTGCCTTTGGAGCGTTGCCATGATGATTTTCTTATTAAAATTACCATAGTAACATCTGAAAGGCATTTATAGATTGGATTATCATCACAGAAACCGATTTTTAATTCGCAATGATTAGTGGAATGTTTTCGTTTGTTCTTGCTGGGGGTCTTCCTCTAAAACAATTTGAGAAGTTCATAAAGTGTTTCAAGCTAGAATGCTTAGGACATTCTATGATTAAGAATGTTTTGGAAAAGTATATCCAGATTAGTTAATGTTTTTATTTATACTCTATTTTTTAATTCGGAGGAGTGTTTTTAAATTTCAGCGTTAAAAAATATTTTATATATTGTTACAATAGCTGATTGATGTTTAAGTCGTGTATTTTTCTGAGTGCGTTTGTATTAATTTTTCTCTCTAAATTTGCGTTGTTGTAATAAAAAATTCTCCGTATAAAACATTTTCACAGGGTTTTTTGGTGGATATGGAGGAAGTAGCAACTCTTTCTGAAACTCAAATATCCTCACCAAGAAGGCAAATTTTCCTGAGGTGTCTGGAAGACATTCTTTAATTGGTGGTTACGATGAAACTGTCAAGAATTCTATAAGCCAATTAATTCATAGCTTTTTTTTTGTAAAACTGAATTTCCTACACTTGATAAAGTGCTGAATAAAGTAAAACAGCGTAATGATTTGCCACAGATGAGCCGTTCAATTCTGCATATATATAGTCTAGTAACCCATGTACCGTATAATCGGGAATTATGTTTTTTTTAGGTCTTTATAAATTTCCTCCATTACCTTTGCCAACTTCGCAGCTTTAGTCTACGTTTCAGTCTATCCCTTGTTTTCGGAATTTTCGCTATGACATTGTCTCAAGTCTGTCCTGGCCTTCTTCTTCTCTTATTTTTTGTTTCCGTTATAGCTAATATGTCTACTCCCATTTCCTCAAACTCATTTTCTTTTCCTCTTAGCCTCATTATGTTCCATGGACTTTGGCAAGGATCTTGACCGCGTAGCCTTGATTGGCTTTGTGCCACCAGACTAGCGATGAATAAGTTATAGCAGATCTTTTGTACAACCAGAGAACCATTGTTGGTTTTAGGCCCCACGTTCTACCAAACATTCCTCCGCAGGCTCAAAAGGCCCTTGTGGCTTTGTTTGTAGCATGTTCCAGTGAACCATAGTCAACTTTATTTCAAATCGACTTCAGTTTCTGTTTACTTTGATACGACTGTTCCAATTTGACTTTTTGAATGTCAATCTTACCGAATTATTTGAGGCGCATTTGAAGCCGAAAATATGCAATAATAATTTTGGATGCCAATTACACAACTTTATTTTCTACTAATCCATTGAAAAAAAAGAGATTTATTCTAGGTCCTACTTTCATGATATTTGCTTTCTTTTTAACTACTCTAGGGCGTCCCTCTACACCACATAACATGCATCCATACATAATTTGATGGTCTCTCGGTGACAAGCCGAATCATTCTATTACCATCCTTTCTGCGCCTGTTCTCTGCATTCGCATACAATGTAACAAGAGACAGATATGTACATACGTACTATTCGCACCGAAATATACATGTCTTTCCTCGCACCGGCCGGCTAACGCATGTATGTTCTTCCTTGCGGTGCGGCGCAAAAATCCACACTGTTATGATAAATTGCACCTGCGCCGGCATTCCTATTTCCTACGTTAATATATTTGCGAGGCGAAATAATTTACGATATGACACTGTGATGATTAGAAGGATGAATAGAGGCGCAACGGTCGCGACCGCTTGAATTTATGGGCCGTAAAATAAAAGCAAAGGTGACGCTTGCAGCGTGTTGCGTCCGACTATGATCTTTCGGTGTTGCGCCTTTTTTTTAAGATAAAAGCGAAATGTAGGAGAAAAAACCAAGTTCCAAAAAATACGCGTGAATAGAAATACGGGAACACGCGTGTACCTGTCAAAAAGGGCGTGATTTGTTTACTTTTCATGAGTACAGAATTAAAAAAAAAGAAGAAAAACAAGCGGAAAATGTATCAGAATCCGTAGTTATCTATAGATGCACCTTAAAATGTTGGCAGAAGCCCATTGGCGATTTATAAACCACAGGTTAAGGACTGCTGATTTAGGGGTTTTTGGAAGAGATAAATGCTAACCTGAATGGATTGTAATAGAAATTTTTGAATTCCTAATACAAAACTCAAAAGCAAACAAAGGCAATATCCTGCCGATAAAATTTTGTAGGAATGTAATACAATGAAAATATAAAACACGTATCTTTTTTCGGTTTAAAATAGCGTAAGTGACTCAAAATTACCCCCTAAAAACATATTTTATGCTGTATCCAGGAACAAGACGAGATATTGAACTTATTTAAAACAGAAAATGTTCCTTATTACTAGTACTACAATTTGTATGAGAAGAAATCAGTGACATACCCATGCGATTGGGGGATTAGAAGAATCTCATTTCTTCTTCGTCTCCGCCTACAAATACTATAAACTTATCTGTTCGTATTTTTAGGTTACACAAAAAAAAATGGAGGTTACCTGTTTCTGATTTTTTTTCTCAATACCCATTTTATACTAGTTATCAATGCCAATTTTAGGATAGTAAAATCGATTCAGCAATTAATAGAGATGGAGAATAGTTGGAAATGGTTAACCACGGCAACTACGGATCGAAACTGGATAGTACATGTTACATTATATAGGTGGACGCCAGAAGCAAACACAGTCGTTAATCCCTTAAAATTTCAGAGCATTCAAACAGTGGATAGCGCTATTTAAAAGAAATAATATACCAACTCCTAGAAATGTAACAATGGCTCCATGGACGTATTGCGATGAAAAATTACTACGCAAACAAAACAAGCAAAATCGACTTAAATGGGCTCGTGAACACTAACACTGGACCATAGAAGAGTGGAACAACGTCCTATGGACGGATGAGTCCAAATTTGAGCTGTTCGGAACCCGAAGACGCATATTCGTAAGAAGATCTGTGGGTGAACGTGCCAGAGAAGAGTGTATTGTTGCTACCGTGAAGCATGGTGGAGGTTCTATCATCATTTGGGGCTGTTTTGCTGGCACTAGTGTAGGGGTATTGTGAAAATTAACGGTATATTAAAAAAAAAAGGCTACCGCGAAATTTTGGAGAACCACGCAGTACCTTCCGGAATTCGACTTTTGGGTCAAAATTTTATCTTCCGGCAAGATAATTACCCAAAACATTCCTCTAAATTATGTAAAGATTATTTACGCCATTTAGAAGAGTAAGGAACTCTCAAAATTATGGAATGCCTCCCCAGAGCACCGACTTGAATCCAATCGAGTTACTATGGGAAGAACTAGATCGGAAAGTACGGAAATCGGCTCCGACATCAGCTACTGACGTGTGGAACAAATTGCAATCGAGTTTGACCTCAATAACACAAGAAACTCTGGCAAAACTTATTGCGAGAATGCTTCGATGTGTGCTGCAACTATTAAATCAAGAGGAGGTCACATAGACGAAAGCAAAATTTAAATTAAACGTTTTAATTTTCACATTTATTTAATATATTTTTATTCATGTACGTGTATCTGTACATAAAAAATAAATATTATTAACATTTTTTCTGAGTTTTTATACATTTTTGCTGTCAGTGAGAGTGCCTAAACACTTTTGAGCGGTAGTGTATGTATGTATGTGCACCTGCATCAGCCGAAACAGATCATTGAATAGTGTAAGTCCACCATTGTCACCTTAATTTCTATCTTTAGCAGTGCGAAAGTTACTTTGCAAAAACGAAATTTGCAGCAATGTGAGTAATACTCGATGGGGTCTACAAATTCACAAAGTTTTATTCAAATCGGCGATTAACATTGCAAGTACCGCCTTTGCTAGTGTATTATATAACTACTAAGGAACTACAATTAGTTCTTGGTTCTTTGAAATCTAACCATTTCTATCGAATCATTTATCAAAACATCGTCGTTCTTCTCACAATTCCAAACCTATTGCATATACGTATATGAATTTCCATTATTCTAAATTAGCATTTCAGTTTCTAAACTAACCTCTTCTATTACATGCAAACGTACGCTTTGGAGCCTGTCTAGGGAGAAATTCCCGACCGGATTGCCTATCTACGTATGCACGCGCAACTATGTAGGTTGTGTATCGCGCATTACATTTGTAAAATGAGTCGTCGCCGGCCCATAATAAGAAAAGGTAACATTAATAAGTCCGCGTACAGCGTCCGTCTACAAATGTAAATGTCGTAAACAAGCTGTTATCTGTTGTATTAATGCCGGGACGAGATGACATATCGGACTGTATAAGGAATGTCTGGCATGTGTCCGCCGCGAGGTAACGAGTATCTATCATCCCTCGGCGATCTTTCGCCTTTTTATTTGTCTTCCTCTTCTCGCATTATGCGATCGAATTTGTTCGATTCGGTCTTAAAAACCGGTAAAAAAACGAATCGGGATCGCTCTGCGGTGATGTACGAGCGCGCATGGAACGATCGAATTTGGAATTAATGGTAATAACTGCTATTTATAAGTATCTGGATCGATTGAGCCGAGTTTATACCGATAATATCGTTGAAATTCTGCGTATGGATATGATGAAGCACACGTTTTTCTTGTTACTACGGAATAATTTGTAATACACGGGCGCCCAAATAGAAAGAAAGTCAATGGATCGGGTTCAGTACATGAAGTGACAATTTATTCTTGAACTTTGGTAGTGTTCACTGGAATTAAAAGTTACAGCGAACTGCACAAGGCAGGAATGAACAAAATGTAAGTTGTTGTTGGTTGAAATACCATAAGCAGAGCTCAGCAGCATAGAGGCAATTAACACAGGAATATATCAATCAACTCATCTCTCATATTCAAATCGTAGTTTGCTTAGAAGGAAACACCACTACGGATTACTCACCGATCTAAATAGACCTTTGTACATTTGTACGCCAATTTAGTGTAAGAACAGTGATAATTTTCTTAGGTGTCTACCCCTCTAATAGGTGACAACCCCTACCACCTTAATTTGTTTCGAATATAAAATTTTTATTTTCTAAAAAATATATAAACTACGTTGCATTTATACCGAGTTCCTTTTTATCATTACACATACAATGCATTAGAGGCATGGCAGGCAACCAGTTACACATCAGAAGGCTTTACTTATAGCTTTATGATTACATTTTTGCGTCATATCGGATTTTCAATTTTCTACATTCCCGTCAATTTGGAAACATTCCCGTGTCTGTCTCGTATTGAAGAAGGGCGATTCGTCTGATATTAGAAATTACCGACCGATTTCCTTGCTTTCCAATTTTTCTAAAGCGTTTGAACACGTCTTCTTGTATTCATATATACACTTTTGCTTCAACATTCTAAAAATTAAGTGCTCAACATGCTCTTTTCCAAATACTGGAGTTGAAAGTATATTTTTATTGGATTTCTGGAGTGATGGTTGTCCGAGTGGTGTTCAAAATTTAATACTAACCATAAAAAACGGTAATGTCTTCTCAATTCTAAAGGAAGCAACATCAATAGTACAAACTTTTTTGTTTATGGATTTAGAATATGTAAAAAAATATATTTATATAAGTACATTCCCAGATAGTAGAGAGTACTACAAGTACTACTTACGAGCTGCAGTAAAGAAGAATAGTACCATTCGACTACAATCTTTAATTCATAATCAATTGTCGTCGATAAGATTCTTTAGTTTATTTAAATATGTATGGTATAAAAGTGAATACTTGACCAACTACCATCGAATATATAGCGTGTAATAACAGTATAAGAAATAAAGGAAATCTAGTCATTCGAACAACAACGTTTCAAGACAATTTTTGAATTTAACGTAGAAATGCAGATATGTATGCCTTTATATCCTTTATATATAATACAAAGATAATAACTTACCCCACTCTGATTGTCCACAATGTATTGATAGTTGGAGGTACATGTAACAAAGGAAATTAAAATATTAATAGTAGAAGTTAGAGAACACATTAAACCACTTAATTTCAACGAAGATTCATATTGGAAGGGAATTAGGTTTATATTTGGTGGTGTTACTTCAAGTAAGTATTTCAGTGTAGATTGTCACTACTGTTTTGCTGTTTAGAACGTATTAGATATAGTCTAGCTTCTAATAACATTGTCTAGCAATACACGTAAAATAAAGACCATACCAATTTTATTTACACCGTATTCTAGCGCAGTGCTAATCCAAAATTTGTGTCTGGATGTAGTACCGCCATCTGTATGAATAAGTCAAAATTAAGTAAACCTTTAAGGTACGATGTTAGTTATTTCACAATTATCGATAGAGAAATTGATGCTGTTGGACGTTATACAGTAATTTAGTTAGACCTTATCATATTGCAGTTCGTTTTGGCAATGATAATTTCGTTCTACTTTGATGATATGCTGTGCATTCAATTTAAAATTGATGGAAACTTAAAAAGGTAACTTATTGATGATGACCATGAAAACGCCGATGCTTTTTCTCTTATTTCAAAGTGAAAATATTTCAAATAAAACACGCTTCAAGTACTAATGAAAGATATTTGAAAAGAATAAACCTAATGTTGCCATAAATACTGTTACATAAAGATTATCAGTAGTTGCGCGTATGGTGTTTAATGGGAAATTAGCTACTGCTTCCACAAAGACTTTCACTCACAACGTTATAGTGCCATTCAGAGCAAGCCATCTTCTTTAGAACAGACCATATTTTACAGTTTAATACAGGGATCTCCAAACTTTTCAGCTTTAGGGGCATACTGATTATTTCAGTAACTTCCAAGGGCCAAAAGCTTTTTAATTTTCCTGCCATTATCTGCACTATAGATCAGGGGTCTCCAAACTTTCTAGATTAGGGTCATACTGATTACATTAATAAGTCCACGGGCCAAAACCGATTTAGAGATAGAGTTGTTGTGCTCAGTGATTTTATTATTGCTCCTAAAAAAATTTTTTTCTGAGTACACTTTAGTAGAAGTTTTAATGTAAATGTAATTCTGAAGCAGCATCTCGGCTCATTTCTCACCATGCCAGAGGCTACCATACCGCGAGGGCCCGCGACATAAATAATTATTGGTTCTAAAAGGCTACCGAAACATTATTTTCTATGTGTTTTCATCGAAGGCGCGATCAACGAATCTACTTACATATAAGGGAATTTTTTTAACGCAAGTTAATATTAGTTAGAGTATAGGCTTTCACAACCGTCGTCCATAGTAGAAATGCTTTTCGGGTTTTGTCGTGTATTCACTGTTCTACTGCGTTTCACTGATCATGCTGTCAGCTTCTTCGGAAGGTTTCTAAAGACCGCCTTAGCGGCGCTAGTGCTATCAGGAGTTGTTACACAGGTGTACGAAACAGACTATGCTATATGGAGTCAAGTGCCAATTATTCAGTTATATTTTTTGCAGTATTCAGGGACTTGTGCAAGCTTTTTGGGGATTTATTGGGTTCCATTATGGGTGAATCAGAAATTACTTTAAAACAATGAACTCCTATTCATGGACCAGTCGAGCAAATACCTTAACACCTGTTAAACTACGTTACGTAGACGTAATAAGTCGTTAATAAACATTGGCTTGATTACCAATAAAAAGAATGAGCTGCATGAAGCAAGAAGACTTTAAGTTAAACATTTTTGAATTCATCCTTGTTCTTACAATGTCCTAAAATTTTTTGGAAGCTCCTATTATATATCATTAAGATTGGTATTTTTCGTTTTTTGAGATTTCAATTCAATACGCACAGACCGTGAAGTTTCAGTAAATCGATTTATGGCAATAACAGCAATCTAATTATTTTTTCTCATCATACTTAACCAGAATGTTGCATTCATTTATTAAATTCAGAAACAGAAGAACACAAAATACTAATTATCAAACTGAAAGTTGTATTAAAACCAAAGTGGTCATGGCCAACCAATATTTCAAGTTAAGTAGTTGTAATAGTATTTATGGGTGGAATAGACAATTTCATACAACAATATTCATTCATCACCCAGTACACTATATTTGTTACTTTGATACTTAGAAGTGTATATACATATAACATAATATAGCTTACCGTTTTGGCGTTAACATCGCATCTGTATCTTCCAGCGAAGAGGTTAATAACGTCCACGTTACCATGTTTAGCTCCCCAATGCAGGACGGTCTGGAAGTATAAAAAACGCGATCATAATCCGAATAAAAGGAAGAACGACCATAGTCGGAACCACTTCAGGTCTACGCGTGCATAAACGTTACGACTACTATGGTATCTATGACGGGTCGTACGGCACATAGGCACATATAACGCGAATGTATATGCACAAGGCAAACAGATTCTAATCGGCGATAATTTGTCTTGTCGCGTTTCTTCTTCTTCTCCTTCGAGAGTCCGCGCGTCCCGGTGAGCCCGCGGGGACGAACCGAACCAAAAATAAACGAGAGAATCTAAAATATGCCGGTTACACGATTCCCGCAGATACGTCTTGTATCTGATAACGGAAGGCATGGGGTCCGATGCCATGTCAACATAATTTAGAACCTTAGATAAAATAGGATTCAATATGTAAATGGGCGTGCATTGTGAGATATGAGCGTATTTTATTGTGGATATTTATAAATATCGAAGTTATATACGAGCTAGTACTTCCGCTTGTTCGTCACTTTTTAAACTGACTAAAAAGAGAAGGAAAATTGATATCTGGAGTTCCAAATTCTAATTTACAAAAGTCAAATAGACGTATGTAATACTCTGAAAATTTCTCGGCTTGATACATAGATGGCGCTAAAGACTGTGAATCCACAATTGTATTGGGAAGTTTCATTCGAGTTGTAGCAGCTGTTTAATATTGAATCGTCATTGATTCTGCTGAAATCGAAAAAATTGAGTATCATGCGGTGAAATAAACAGGACTAACAAATTATTCGGCAAATTCATGGTATGGTATACGTGAAACAGCTGACGTCATAGTCATCTTAAAAGAAGAAATTGGAAATATTTTGCATGAAGAAGTACATATGAAAAAGCTTAATTTAAGATTGATGCCGCATTTGCTATCAAATGTCCAAAAACGGTGTGCTATTTCTTAAGCCTGTTTGGATAGATTTCAAGTATTATTTCATAATCGTTGATAAACCCAGGATCCGCCGCCATACACCAGAGTGAAAAGAATAGTCGAAACAATGGATTGAAGATGGAGCAAGTGCACCCAAGGAGGCAAAGACGATTCTATCAATAGGAAAAGTTATGGCAACAGTTTTTCGGTATTACAAGGGTGTTTTGTTGATTCAATATATTCAGAAAGGTAAAATAATTAACTTTGAATATTACTGTAACTTTTTGGATTCCTTGGGTGCAAATATTCGTGAGAAAAGGTCAACTTTAAAGAAGAAAAATATTATTTTAATCAAGAAAACGCATGTGTTCACACAGGTATTTTGACGATGACAAAATTCAACCAACTATAGTATGAATTGCTTGAACATCCAGCGTATTCATCAAATCTCGCTTTCTCCGACTATTATCTGTTTCCAAACTTGAAAAATTCCTGCCTGCGAAACGTCTTACATCAAATGACGAAGCTATTGCAGCCGTGGATGGATATTTCGCTGACCTTCCTCCCCCTTCAATAATAGCAATGAATTATTGGAAAAAACGTTGGAATAAGTGTATTCAGGTGTATATTATGTTCACGTCAGAGAGTTATTTCAGCGTTAGGCCCAGAATTTTTCAGATAGCCCACGTAGATTCGCTGATAGGAAGAATTCTTTGGGTGTAAGAAACATTCACCTAAAGATTAATTATCGATTATTTTATTAGTAGTTACAAATATCTGCTGTATCGATCAGACATGAAAATAATGATAATAGTATATGCAATAGTGAAAATGTAATCGATTTGCAACAAGTTTTAGGTGATTTTTCATGTAATTAGGCATATATTCAATACCGTTTTAAAAGTTTTTGAATTGTGCTTGTAAATGCTGCATATTCTGCTGAATCTCAGTGGTTGTTATATAATTCCACATACCACGGCCAATATGGATATATTACATTCGCTGGAAAACTACATTGGCACACTACTACAAATTATTACAGATTTTGAGTTCCTTGAGAATGCACTGCTCCGTTTATAGTTTTTCAATTTAACACTTACTATGGGTTATTTTGATGTGATATAATAGCGACTAGCTGATTTTGGCTGCGGAATAAGAGTTTTTTTACAGTCACTGGAAGGTAAATATCAGTGCAAAGAATTAGAAATCTTAACATAGCTGTCATATAGCACACCAGTTGGAGTATTATTCAGTAACAAATTCAGATTAACGTTACAGCCTGGTCATGCATGCTTCTAATAAGATAACTTGTGGAAGCTCATCTCAAGCAACTTCCAGGACATCACGCAGCTGTTGTAAATTCATTGGGGTCTTCGGGGCCATACCAATTCCTGGAACTATCATATTCTAGGCGTATTCGAATAGCGCCATATTTAGAATGCATTGCCACTCCGGAGCCCATCTCTGCGAAAGAAAAGAACATTTCCCACAGATCTTTATGTATTGTCGTGATTCCTAAGGGAAAGAAATCTTAATTTCCCATCTTCTCATTTGATGATCTCTCTAGGTCGTTCAGAACCTCTTCTAAAATGTTGCCTATCATCTTGAAACTGTCTCTTGGTACTCGAACGTGTCCTAAAAATGCTAGTTCGAAGAGCTGGTATGTTTCCCCTTTGAACTTTTTAGGAGTTTATATGCAACGAGGTAAAGGTACGAAACGTGTTAAAAGATTGTTTA
The DNA here is from genome assembly GCA_023509865.1 of Trypoxylus dichotomus. Lineage (NCBI taxonomy): Eukaryota > Metazoa > Arthropoda > Insecta > Coleoptera > Scarabaeidae > Trypoxylus > Trypoxylus dichotomus. The sequence continues at coordinate 85,155,921 of CM042074.1, read as the reverse complement.
ACAACAACCATCAAATATGGCGGGTGTAGCATGTTTTATCTTTGATATTGAGTAGAAATATTTATTCTATTTCTATAGAATATTGCGTGTTTGTGCAGTACGGGAAGATACTCGACTTTGCTGAAATGGATTTGTTTTCCAGAAGGATAAAGACAATGTAGAGATTTCTTAACATAAATGCAAGAAGAGGAAACATTCGTAAGAACGGTCTGAGGTTTCCAATTGCTACACTGTCGTGCAATGAATTTATTTGGGATGTGTAAAACTAAAGTGTTATACCCATCGAATTGATATATGAATAGACAAATACTTCAGATAGAAAATAGTTTATTTAGAAAGCTAATAACATGTGACCCTAAAACGTAGTCCTCTGTTATCTGTATAGTAACACTTTTATATTTAACCCAATCCTCTCCATATTTATGGCGGGTATTGTACATGCGATATATTATCTCGTTGCATAACAACTGAATATAATTCATTTTTTCAACGTCCAACAATACATCCGATCTATAGAGAACAATATTGTCCGTATGATAAAGAATAACAAGCGGAAAACATCAATATATCACGCGCGTACATGCACACTACGTACGGGCTACTAAATTTCAAACAATTCCTCGTTTATTTCGGTCCTTATTGCCGCGATGCCTATTCAAACACTGATTTTTTTCGCCGTATAATACAGGGAAAGCCGTAAATTAACCCGCTCGGCAAATAGAACGCAAATAGAGTAATAAAAATATCTGAATGAATACTTACATACTGGAAAATCCGTGGTGTAGCGGACAGGTACATGGAAAAAAAACGAGAAAAAAAATAAACATAAATTAGCATAGTGACGAGGCAATACACCTTTGAATATTCATCCACTATTAGCTAGTGTTTCTTTTTGAATATTTATCAGTGACTCTTTCTCTCATTAATTAAGAATGCATAATGTATACGCATAATTTATCGCGAGAGATATATATGTACATGCAGATGAACGTATGTGAACAGGCAGGAATTCAAAGCCCGTCTGAAGTTAATTAAATCCAAATTATGAAAAAAAATGATTCATTAATAAATTAATAATATTTTTTAAGTGTTAGTGTATTGTTTTAATTGACAAGTGAATATTGAATCGCTGCTAAGCGAAGGTTTATTAAATATAGCGCTCCAAAATGTCCGACCAGTATTTTAAAAACTTTTTTCAGTTGAATTAAGAAAAAGCATATATATTACGATTATAGATTCCAAGATCAAACGCAAGATTAAATGCAAGCTCCTCGTCTTAATATGCCGGACTGTGATCTTTAAAGTCTCTTCTGTGAAGTGGGGATATTAAAAAAAAATATGCGACACGTAGATAACACATGGGCTGAAAAGTCCCGGGCCTAACACATAGATGACGCTAGTTTTATTGCAGTCACCTTTCTCTCAGTTAGTACTAACCTTCAAAAGACAGCTGTTAAAATTTCATGATATTCTATTCATTAGTTTGTGAGTTATTGTGCTAAGAGTCATTGCTTGCTTGATATGAGAAATAGAATGCTTGATTAGTAGAAAAAAATAACTGTAAGGAAGTGTAACCCTATGAGACAACCTGTATAGTTCGCCATAATTTTAAGTCGATTGGACGACTTTCAGACGTATTTTCTCTTTTCTTATGTATTAGATAGATTTGTGTAAGGAAGATGGCAAATTACTGTACTAAAGACTTCTTTTCAACAAATTCAAATTTCACAGCTTCCTTCCACAATTCTTGCTACCATCGGCTCTTATTATAATAAAAAGCACCTCATAATTTTGTGGAAGACCGCGCACACATTCTCACGTTCACAAGAAGACGCATTCCGGACGTATCTTCTTGCTACTGTGACTATGTTCCCTGACAGACGGCTGTAGCACGTCATTTGCATAATGATAATGATAACGTATTAACGGGCTCAGCTGCGCGACCTCTGGCAATTAGCTTCGCACGTCCACTAGATCTCGAAGAGATAGATGCACCGGTCTTTTCAATGATGTAAGTCGAAATACAGTTACTTGACGAAGCATTGCGCCAGAAATTATCTGGGAAACGCAATATAATTTGAAGATACACCGTGTATTCAAAAAAATCCAAATTGGTTTTTTACGAGTAGAAAAATGGAAAAAAAAACGTAATCAGGGTTTTAAGAAGCAGTTCAAGGGCTTCTCATAGTTGTCCAATAATTTGTGTCTAGAAGCTGAAAGGAGATAAAAGTAACGGAACTGCCCTATTAAAAGTATTTAAGATCGTGAAATTCATTAACACTAATAGTTGAAGTTGTGATGGAGTAGATTTGAGGATCTTGAATTAGTACATATTTGATTCCCTCAATCTTACATGCGTTGTAAATGTTTGTCTTAGATGGGGACCTCTTTTCAATTGGTGGGAAGAAGATACACACAGAAGTTTAGTATAGAAAATATGTTTAAAAATTTCAGACCTATTAGCATTCTGCCTGCTCGTTCAAAGATTTTTAAGAGGATTCTGAATCAACAGAATAGACTCCATTACGCTCAAAACGATTTGCTTTCATAAGTTTAGTTTGGGCTTGGGAAAGGACACTGCTGTCTAACCGTCCTTATTGTCGGCTAGATTACAATTTTGCAGCCTTAGATAATGATGATATTACTATTGTTACGCTTCTTGACGTTACAGCTTTTGACTACGTCGACTACAACCTTTTGTTTGCTATTTTTCGCTATGAATGCTTTGACGATACTGTTAACAGCTTTTTTAAACGAACAGTTTCTGGAATTGGACCCTCTCATGATAAGGTATAAAAGAAAATGAAATAAAAGTAAAAGAGGGAAATAAAGTAATAAAAAGGAAAGTGAAAAAGTGAAAGGTGGAAAATGGGTAAGAAAAGAAAAGAAAAAGAAAAGAGAAAGTCGGGATCTCGACGTTTTGCCTCCGTCATAGTTACCGTGATTTTCTTCCAAAATGGTTTCGTCTCTAGCCTGGTGTACACGTCAAGTTACCGTGCCGCTTTGGTTCCCCTGTATTTCTCCTAAAGAAGCCTCCTACGACGGAGGCGAAACGTCAAGATCCCGTCTTTCTCTTTTCTTTTTTCTGTCCCTCTTCCCTCTTTTCTTCCCTTTTTTTACCTTTTTTTTCATCTTTAATTTTTTTTCTTTCCCTTTTATTTTTATTTCATTTTCTGTTATACCTTATCATGGCATAGTCCAATTCCGGAAACAGTTCGTTTATTACTAAACCTGGCCGTGGAAGCCTACGTATTCATTTGTTAACAGTTTCTTCAAAAAATACTTTTATCGACGTTGTGAGGGTGAGTATTAGTGGCATTTTATTTGAACTCCTATGCCTGGAAAGAATGGACACAAGGCAGTATCCCGGATCTACTGTTTTATAGCTTTTGTTCAACGTTTTCAATAGGGTCTGTTGTTAACTGCAAATACGCAAATACGTGGACGATATCAAGATACTGAAAATCAACATAGGCCTGCGAAATTTGATTTCTATCATCAAATGTCAGCCATTCCCTATTGATTAATCAAAGTACATCAAAAGTTATAGTTTCTTATAAGCGCAAATTTTGTGTGACAATATTTGGTCGGATTATAACACCAAGGATAAGAACGCTGTAAATACAGCTTTTCTCATGGTACTGGTGAAATCATTCACGAGAAAGACAATGTGAAGAGACAAAAAATGCTAACACAGGGACATGTTTCTGCCTATCCGGAGTCATCAGCCTGGTTTCAAGCGGTTTTTTTGCTCGACAATTCAAGTGATTATTCTTGGCGCTAACTAGTGCCAAAAGAATGAACCACTTGTCTGCAAAAATCAGATACAGCGACAAGAAGCGGGTACAGCTTCCCACCCTTCTCTCGAGCAATACATGGATTGTTAGTCCCGAGAGGGCGCTCACACAAAGGGCAGTGCATAGTGTAACTGCACATGTGAATAATTTCTCAATTACCATGATGTTTTAAGTTGGTCGTATTAATTTAGCAGCGCGTAAAAAGATTGCCAAGTAGTTAAAAGTATTGATTCCATCATATATCGCCTAGGATTCCTGATGCCTCCTTTAGATCAAAAATTCTATATGGATGCAAAGATACTTTATCTCCCAGACTTCGCGGGAGGCTGTGTGATGTATTTGTATTATCTCGATCCCAGGAATGTCTGCTGTATTCAGCGAATCTACAACTTATATTGCGTTTCATTTATGGATTGAGAAAATATGATCCTGTATCACTACACTTATTTGTTTATTGTTAGAATATTATTGTACCTCAAACACCCGTTGTATTGCATTCAGGACTGACGTTCATATCATGAACTTGAGATTTAGAGATTTACTTACACCATCATAGTAGAAAATTGCATTTTATAAATATATCTTTACCCACAATGCTGCATGCTTTTTTATCTTCTCTCAGCATTATATTTGAATTGACCATTAAGGTCAGGATAGTAGGTCCGGTTTTCTTTTAGTTTCTAGTCTTTTGTTTTTGTTAGCTTGAAAGTTAATTATTGAAGGGTTCAGAAAGAAAAGCAACCTTTTGATTCTAATACTGAATTCTTTGATCAAATTAGTTTGATTCGTCTTACCTTAGATTGTAACTCTGTATCATAATACCAACAATAACTGTATTGTAATAGTTTGCTAAGATCTACATATTTAAATATAAGAGAAAGATTTAAATTTTGACTTTTTATTCCTTTTCCATTATTGTTACCGTGATACTTTACGCAGCAACTGTATATACTTTTCTACATTCCTATTGCACCCCGTTCACAACATGGTTTGGATTCTAATTCTGTTTCTTATTTTGTTTCAGTAGACGTGTTTCTTTTTTCTCACTTCAGAGTCCTGCGATGAAGCTTCCGTCAGTCTTTCCACACTCACGAACCTCGGCCGACGGCCTGCCAACTCAGATCACCTGGATCGCACCTGCCGCTGTTACACGATACACTTTATACACTTCACAATCTCTTAATAGTTTCATCATTACCTACGGACGCATGTTATTAACGCGACAAAAGAGATGACCTAAAATTTTACCCATATATAGATAACTATCGGGTATTATGACTGTCTTCGGGCTACTTTGAGGTCTACAGATCTGCTCGTCGATTGTTTGCTCGTTTTCATTAATTCTTTTTTTTTCCTTCATATTTCGGTACTGTTGCTCCCGGTATACAATTTAGTCGTCAAACAAATATGACAGTGACTAGGTGGAATTTCTTTATCTGTCGGCATCAATGTTTCTTCCTTTGGTGCTATTTGAATTTGGGTACACGGAAGATATTTGACTTTTTTAGAGTAAGGCAGTCATCCAGTTAAATAATGTGTTGGAAACTAATTACACAGAAGTTCTGGGGGAGGGGGAAATTTTTCATTTGGGAATCTGTTGGAAATAAAATTTATATAATTTTATCATATTTTTGAAAACCTAAAGCAGCAGCAACTTCACGCTTTCATGATAAAAGACAATTTAACCAAAAATGTTACAGATCTAAATTTTTGGCAATCAGCTAGAAATGGTTCAACTTACACTAAGAATCAATATATAAGATCTTTCTTCAACAGTGAACAGTCGGTGAAGGTGTCGATCTTCTAAAATATCTTCACATTATTTGCAAACAGCAGATTTTGATGCTGCAAAGTTTTAATAATATGTTAAAGACAGAAGTCCACATTCTTGGTTCCATTTTGTAGATCAAACGCCATAAAGCGGGCTGCAATATTGAATATACACAGTATGTCAGAAAAATAACGGAACTTTTCAAATAAAAAAGAAACTACTGGTTACTTCGCCAACATTTTTTATTTTTATTCAAAATACATCCCTTCTGTGTCAATACAGCTCTGGGCACGTTCAACCAATGATACCGTAGATTCTCGGAATCGCCACAAATGCTCACCAAGGCTTCTGTCGTAAAACGTTCCTTTCATAACCAGATTCACATGGTAATAAATCTGGAGGATGCGGAAGATTGAACACACATAGAGTTGCTTTTTCGCCAAAAATTCGCGAACAGCGACAGTCCTGTGTGGTGGTGCATTATCACGCAATAAAAATCAATTTCCCAATGCTCGATATTCAGGCCTTACTCGAACGATTCTGTTCCACAAACGCACCATAACTTCCATATAGTATTCGTCAGTGATATTTTCACCCTGTGGAACGAATTGCCGTTAGAGTAGTAAAAACAAATCAACATTGTCTCCTTTCGTGATTTCTGGGAACGCAATTTTGCCGATTTTGGAGAGCCTGGGTACTTCCCCGTAGCACTTCGGCGTTTTCTTTGAGGATCATAGATGAAGCAAGTCTCATCATCAGTTACAATCGATTCTAGAAATATGTGATTTCGTCTGGCTCCTTTGATAAGATCCTTGCTAACGTTAAACAGTTAGCAATTTCTTGGCCCTCAGTTAAGGCATGAGCAATAAATCGACCACAGACTTTTCATTTGGTCAAATCTTTAGTCAAAATTTCGTGAATTATCTCTTTGGACGTATTTAATTCCTCTGCCATCCATCTCACAGTCGAATTCAGATCGTGTGCGATAATTTCCAATCCATCCTGAAATCGCTTGTGTCACTTGAACAAACGGGTACAAGATAAACAGTCATCACGATAAACTTTTTTCATTAATTCAAATGCTTCCCTAAAATTTTTACTGAGTTTTTAAAGAAAATTTAATGTTAGCTCGTTATTCCATCATATGATTGAACGTCGACAGGAACTATCGAAGGAAAAGCATTGCAATTTTCTCCGATAGTCAAGCAGCCACAATGGCGTTGCGCGCTAACACCATCAGCTCGAAATTAGTGTGGGAATGCCTATAAAAACTAAATAACCTAGGCAGAGAAAACAGAGTTGCATTATGCTGGGTACCAGGATACACTGGAATCAGCGGCAACGAGGTAGCTAACCTATTAGCAAAAAAGGCCGCCACAACTTCGTTTGTGGGACCGGAGTCGTTCTGTGGTGTAGAGATGTGCTCCTATAAAAAAGAACTCAATGACAGAAAGGATAAGCTGAGACCATTTGCTTAGGAGGATCTTCCTAGTTTGAGACATTCCAAGGAATTCCTTGGAAACTTCAATAAGTAAACAGCAATGACTACGTGCCCTCATAGGTTTTCTTACAGGCCGTTGTCACGACAAAGATGGTCTGAAACAGAATAGTGACTGCAGGTTTTGTGGGGCGGAGGCTGAAAGTCCGGAACGCCTAACATCTAACCGCACTGCCATTATAGAGACCCATGCCAACCATCTCAGCAAAGGCGTTATAGACGAGGTGGAAATACTTTCTCTGTAACCATCACAGTTATTGCAATGTATTAAACCTCTTAGACTGGATGGGGAGCTATAAGTTAGGGCAAACCTTAAAAGCTTGCAGCTTATATAAAGAGGCACAATAGATCAATAGGTCGCAGTGCAACGTCGCCCTTAATCTAATCTAATCCATCATATATTTGTAACGTATCGATAATTACTTTAAGCACTACAATACCACTTGATCGATTTTAATGCTCGCACACCTTTCAGTTTATATATTGTTTCAACGGATGGCGTTAGTAACTTTCTATAAATTTAAACACTTACGTTATTTTTCAGACATTCTGTATACATACCTTCTCGGATTGCGAGTGATGTACTTTCCTCCATTACGAGCTTTACCAAACTTCCTTCAAACTTCCACAAAAGAACGAGGTTAATAAACAGAAATAAAAAACAAAAAAGATAAACCGATGCCAATAAATATTTTAAGTGGAAACAATTACACTCCGAATGAGAAGCTATTCGGCGTATTGTGGTACAGTTAACGCGCCCAAATAATTACGAGTAATAAACGTAATGGAGGAATTTCGATTTTCCAAACGCGGACCTCAACGGAAGTCGAAGGGAAACCATATATGTACGTTCTGGCATATGTGCATGTCCGGCGTAATGAGTTACAACAAATTGGGTTTTTGCCGGACGACGTGCCGAGCGATAATCGAAAAGTGGATGCGGGTACATATAATTATGACGATCGGCGTTGTCCACGCGCATAACTACAAGCGACGAATTCGTTTGCAAACATCTGGTATATAATAATGGCTAATTTTTACGTTCAATCTTCGTAGATGAATTTACATCGAGAAAAGTGCAGATTTTTTTTCCGGTATACACCTAGAAACTTCAATATCCCTTATTTATAGGTTTAATTTGTTATTTGGCAGATAATTGCTTGGGAAAGTTTACTTTACCGTGTAAATAGATATTCATTTCAAATGAAAATTATAATTAGTGTTGATTTTATCAGTATACCTGTGCAGTTTCATAATACCAGGTGTCCGCATAAGTCTTTTCCGTTTTTTTTTCTACAAAGAAACAGATAATTTTCAAGTCAGATGGCGCTAGGTCTGGGCGCTACGGTAGGATGTCCCATCCAAACGATTTCAAGGTGTCTTTCAGTGGTTTTGCTGTGTGTGATGGCGTAGTGTCGTGTAACAAAATCACTGCCAGATCTTCTGACCCATTCCAGTCGTCTTTCGATCAATGTGTGGTTTAAGTTAATTGGCGATGTTAACGGTTTCGTTGAACTTCAACAGTTCATAATACACAATACCGCTCTGGTCTCACGAGACATGCATCAGACATGGTCTTCTTGTCGAAGCGATTTGGCCTTGGTATTGAACGATCGACTTCGCCAGGTGAAAGCCACGATTTTTTCCGCTTCGGGTTTTCAACATTTTCCATGGATGTCCATTTATCGTCAGCCTTCAAAAACTTAACCGAATATGAACAACAGCACTGCGCGCATACGGTTAAGTTATTGACGCTCGTCGGTACGGTTCAGCGGGGAGGAGCGAAGAAGCATCCTTAACGCAGTAACAACGTGTACGAAGCCAGAAAATGCGAACCGCAGTTTTTCGAGAAACGTCAGGAAAAAAAAAACCCAGTGACACGACGGAACCCGCAACCGTTACGACTATCAGAAAACAGAGTGTTCGCATTGAGCTACTTTTATATTATTCTATATGTAATCAAACATTTAGTTTGCAAATCACATCTGCAGAAACTACTGCGTTGTGTGTTTCTGCCTTGCTTGCTTAAAATAAGAAACTAGATTGCTCCAGTCTCTTGAAGCCGTTGGAAAAATAGGATGTTTCGAGGTCTGCAAAATAACCATCTGTAGCGGCGATTGACCACCTCATTTGAGGCAAATCTCTTTTCTCCCAGTGATTTTTTCAGGTTTGGGAATAGGAGAAAGTCGCTGGGGGATAGCTTCGGTGAATATAGAGGATGAGAAACTAATTTTGGACATGACGATGCGGGATGAATGAGCCAGTGTATTTTCGTGGCGGAAAAGCACTTTTTCCCGCTGCAAACCAAACCGTTTCTCCTTCAATTCTACATCGAATCGGGTCAATAAATCGCTGTAGTATTACCCCGTGATCGTACTTCCCTTCTGCAGATAGTCGATAAGCATGACACCTTGGGAATCCCAAAAAATGATCGCTATTACCTCTCCGGCAAATTGAACGATATTTGCTTTTAAAGAACGTTGCTTTGGTGACCAATGAATCCACTTCAACCTTCGCGCGCCATCTCTTACTGATTTCGGAAACATTTCAGGCCGCCCTCGTATAGTGAAGTTATAGAGATCTCTTACGTAGACAGTAACAAACGAGTGCACTTTTTCAAAAAAATCGTTACATTGCCCCGCAAAATACACATAACAACGAAGAGGATGAAAAATTAGTGAGATTTCCGGAGAAATTTGTACAGCGCAAGTAGAAAATTTCCTCCTGGATCGTTACCACAAAATAAGGCAAAAGTTCATAGCACAATGAGAGCAGGAAAGTCGAAAAGGGACTCGATGACATGAGTTTACCAACACCGAAAAAAGATCAGCAGTCTGCAAAAAGGACAATGACAACTGTGTTCTGGGATATGTAAGGCATTTTACAGTTTTTACCACGGAAACTGACAATCAACGGCGATATTTATTGACAAACTTTCAAAACTACACCAAGCCTTTCGACAGAAAGGAAGAGGAAACTTGGACGAAAGTATTCAGGTTGTTACATGACAATGCAAGACCGCTCACCTCAAATCAGACGAAGGCCTGGTTTCAGAAGCGCAATTGAAAAGTTATTGTCCATCCGCCCCATAGTCCAGACCTGGCTGATTTTCATTTTTTTTTGCCGTTGAAAGGTTATTTGTCGGATTGTTGAAAACGACAACAAACTTCAAGCTGAAGTAAGGCAGTAATTTAAAAATTTGAATTGTACCTTTTAGGAAGAGGGTATACAGAAGCTTGTACCACACTGGAATAAGAGTCTTAATGCTGGTGGCGATTATGTTCATATTGCATGTTTGATTTTCATAAATGAAGTAGTCTGTCTGTAATTCAGAAATGGACCCTAGCAACCGCATTGCTAACGCATCCATTCCAGCTGATGTCATTCTTAATGATTACGAAACTTTTTTAGAGGCACTGGAAGTGTTTCTGTTAAACAAATATTGGATTGTTATTGTTCATTTTAATTCTCCTAATTTTGGCACAAACCTAGAAGATAGAGAATCTACCGTTACAGCTGATTTTATGGTGATATTGTATCTGCAACAAGTAAACCAAAAGACTAAGACATCGACACAATTTTGTAGATATGAATGTTGGTGTACCTTAAGGGTCTGTTTTGGGTCCTATATTATTTTTAGTATTCATTCATCAACGACTTAGCAGCAGCTTTAATTCAAGTAGAACAAGTAGTATTGTATGCTGATGTTACTATTTTATTAAATTCAAAAAGTTTATCCGATATGCTACGTAAAACCGAAATTATTTATAATGAACTTGATGCATGGATGCAATAAAGAAGAAACGCAATTTCTTAATTTTCACAATAAAATCTCATCGTCAATTAAGGAAATTCAAATTAATCAAAATGTTTATGGTGTTGCAGAAACTAAAATTTTGGGTTTGGCTTTGAACGATTCCCTAAGTTGGTCTTACCATATTGATTATTTATATAACACACTTTCAAAAACTAGGTTTCCCCTAAAACAGCTCGGACGTGTTTGTAACCAGGAAACGCTTAAAATATTTCATTATTCAAATCCCGTAGCGTGTATGCGTTATGGTATTATGCATTGGGGAATGTGCCCTAATTCAGACAGAGTTTTTCTTATGCAAAACCGAGCTGTTACAATTATTTTTTATATGAACTACATTGACTCGTGTACAATTACTTGTAAAGAAAACACATTGTTTACTTTTTACTATTTATATATCTACGAAACGTTATGCTACGTTTTTAAATATAACGAGGAGTTTTCAATTTAGAATTACTCGCATCACTATGCGACCTGTGTAAATAATTATCTTCTGCCTCCTCGTCACAGGAAAGCAATTTTTCAAAAAACTCCGTATTTTAGTGGCTGCAAACTTTATAATCATCTTCCTGCCATTGTGAAGAACACCTCAAATTTCAATTTATTTAGAAGATTGTTTAAGCAATATTTATTAAATATTTCCGCTTATAATTTAAATGACTTTTGGTCTGCATAGCATTAATTTTCTCTTATTGTAATTATTGTTCATATTTGGCTTATTTCTGACATGTACATTCAAATTGTTTCGTATTTGTGTGTGTTTGTTATTGAAATAAATGATATGATTATGCATTTGTTTCTTTGAATCATGCAATTGTTCGTTACATACAGTACTTTCTTTTAACTTATTGTTAGAAATTTCCAACATGCGAAAGTGGAATAGAAAAACGCGAACTAAATCAAAAATTCCGGTATGTTCGCTAATTCAATTAAGATACAGCGAAAAGAAGCGGGTACAGCTTTCCACCTTTCTCTCGAGCAATACATGGATTGTTAGTCCCGAGAGGGCGCTCACACAAAGGGCAATGTATGGTGTAACTGCGCATGTCAATGATTTCTCAAGGCTTACCATGATGTATTTAAAACACATTTAAAAGAATGCCTACAAATTCAACCATTCTTTTAGATGTGTTTTAAGTTGGTCGGATGAATTTGGCAGCGGGTAAAAAGATTGTTCATGTAGCTAAAAGTATTGATTTCAGCATATATCGTCTAGGATTCATGATGCCTCCTTTAGATCAAAAATTCTATATGGATGCAGAGATAATTTATCTCCTAGACCTCGCGGGAGGCTGTGTGATGTATTTGTATTGTCTCGATTCCAGGAAGGTCTGCTTCAAATAAGTAGCACATTTGTACTGAAGATAAATTATATTTGTCAGACGAACGCATGTCTGTATTAGACCAAATTATCCATTAGGCCTGATTAGAGTTTCCAACACGCGAAAATGGAATAGAAAAACGCGAACTAAACTAAAGATTCCGGTATGTTCGCTAATCGTCGGCGTATTCAATTAAGTGCCTCAGACGCGAGAGTTCGCGTTGTTCATAAAATCGTTATTTATGAATCAGTTCTGCGCGTGCTAGGATCTATCGCTTATTGTCAAGTGTCGTGCTAATTAGCACATTAAGCCAGGCATCCATTAAACTGTCCGTATAAATTGACGTAATTGCGATAATAGCGCAGACGGTTCGTATTTCAAATGTAAATGCACTTTACGCCACGACACGTATACGTATTATCGTAGAATATCAAGCATTCGCGAAATCCCGTATTTTGTTTACTTTTTTTTTAGGCGATATATCAGAGCGAACATTTGTACCAAATTATGTCGAACTTGCCATTAGCTTCATGGGAATGAAGCTGTTTGATGACCCAGACAATATAAATGGCCAAATCTGCGTATGTGTGTGCAAAGCTACGTATATGGTATAGGTAGGGATATGCGCTAACAATTTTTTCAAGGATTAGAGCGATTCACAGGTATCGCAATAAACTCCACACTATTCGTGAGAGTCCATGTGCTCTTGAAACACTGCGTTCTGAATAAATTATTAATTTGTGTAGTGTCGAGTTTTTTGTGACACTTTCCAATCGTTGTTATTTGGCATTGTTTATTAAAACTAGATCTGTATGTAATTCTGTTCTTTTTAGAAGATCCTATTACCACCTAAAGAAAAATTTTTAGATTGAGGCTATGGAAAATAACTGGATGGGGACGATCATCTGTAGTTTATCTCTTAATCCTCTAGTAGTATCTCCTGTAGACGCGTGCCCAACTAAGAGAAAAAGAATGCCAGTGAATTCACTAAATTCTGATTATAAAATACGTGCCAATTGATTTTTCACCAAGAAAGCAACACTCAAGTTAGGAAAAGGTTTGATATTCGTCCAAGAAAGCGTAAAATCAAGGTAGCAACTTAGGGCTAACATAAGTCATGAGTACATAAAGAAAGGAATGAAAGAAACCTAAGCAGTGAAGCTACATGTTGTGACCACTAAGTACTTAATGTTAGAGTAAGGTGTTGACGGTGTTGGTGTAATTTTAAACTAGTCTGTATCACATATTAAAAATGAGATAAGAACATATAAAAGAAGATGATAACACAGTCATAATAAACAGTAACATTTCAGACATACAACTTTTGAAACTGGAGTGACATCTCGAAAGAGAACAAGATAAGTACTACATAATGATAGTTGTAAATGATACATATATATATATGTATGAAATCTACCTTGAACCGACACCAACGCGACCAACTGAAGATGTCCGTCCAGGAGGGGTGTCCGGATAAATGAAATATGTAGCAGATACAACAAAAATCGTGATTTAACGAAAAATGAATATATTAAAGAAACTGGGACATTTAAACCGTATATGTATATAAATGTTTTTAAAATAAATAAGAAACATTAACCTTAAGAAAAAAAGTTTATTTCCTTTAGATATATACATACAAAGTATAATATATGTATGTACATAGATACATAGATGTAGTATGTAATACAAAACAATGAAATGAATAGTCACTTTAAGGACGCAAAAATTCGTATATTGTTGTTTGTCTTCTCTTTTTCTTTAAAATGGCGTCTTGAAATCGTATTTCTAATTTAGAAAGAAGCTTCAAAGACTCTGTATCTCCGTGATTTTCGACAAAACTTTTGAGCTGCTTGGTCAGGGTAATAGCTTTACCATAATTTGGGATAGCTTCTGTTGGCACTGGAACCTCATCGACATCAGAATCTTCCGAAAGTTCTTGTATTTCAACTGGATTTGCAATTTCTTGTTCAGAATCTGGATTTTCAACATACAAATCTGCATCTACGTTCAAAAAATCATTAAGGCTTTTATTATCCATCAATTTCAATAAATTCTTATTTTTGAGGATATCTGAAAGTACACTAAGAGGCAAATCATCCTCTACGTCAGATGTATCAGCCTCAGTTAACTGGTCTTCACTTTGCATACTTACATGATTAAATCCTACTTTGCGGAAGCAATTTTGAACTGTCTCCTTGGTTACTTGGTCCTAAGCAGTTTTTGCCAAATAAACTGCATCCACTGGTGTAATTTTCTTTATTAACTCAAAAGCTGTACCAGCAGTTTCAATGTTTACTAGCAGATGTTTGAGTATTAGACTTCGGTTATAAGTTTTAAAATTCTTTATAATCCCCTGGTCAAGTGGTTGACAAGCTGATACTACAATTAAGGGGTAAAAATAATATTTTTGTATTATTTAAGCGAACGTCTTTCGAAGGAGATCCCGCATTGTCTAAAAATAACAAAATGTTTCTTTTTTCTTTAGCCATTTATCAATCTAGGTCGTGCAAGCACTGTCATAATTTGTCCTGTCATCCAAGCTTTCTTATTGTATTTCCAAGTTACAGGCAGGTTATTTGTATTAATGTTTTTAAAAGCTCTGGGTTTAGCTGCCCTACCAATGACTAGGAGTTTTCCTTTTTTACCCGCCATATTTGCACAATGCAAAATTGTAAACCTCTCTTTTGGATACTTACCCCCAACACATTTTTCCTTCCTTAATGTGAGCGTTTTGTCGGGTAGAGTCCTAAAATACAGGCCTGTCCCATCGGCATTATAGATGTCTCTCGGTGAATATTCCTTAATCAAAGAAGGACAATTTTTAAAAACGATGAAACATCTTCAGCATTAACCGAAGCATCTCCCGAAATCGCTTTAAAACTTATATTGTGCCGTTTCTTTTTACTTTATTTTTTGTCCGGTTAAGAGAACATTTTCCCGTGTCCGCGTCCGTTCAAGAGAATGTCCGTCCAAGAAAGAGTTAATACAATGGAAATTATATGAGAGCTGGTCGGGACCATGAGAAACTGTACGTTTAAGGGAGGTGTCCGTGTAAGAGGGGTGTCCGCGAAGGGGAATTTCACTGTTGGTTATGATATTTTTGGGTTGTAAACTGTTTTTCATTCTTGGGTATTGTTTTGCGTCTGATAATGATCCGCACTTCTTCTTCTTCTTCTACATCATCGTGTTTCCAAATTACGAGCCGATTTCTCCTTGGCGGTATATAGTGCACAGATAATGATAAGCCAAGTGTTAAGCAACCCAAAGGACGTAATACCCTTGGAAGAACAAGCAGTGTATGGAATTTCATGTGGAAACTATAAACGATCATACATCGAGCAGAGGATGAAATGAATCGATGTGCGAAAGAACAAATATCCGAGTGCGGTAGCGAAACAGGAAAAAAACATCATCACTGGCCCAGCACGCATCAGTGACAGATCACACAATAGCATGCGAGGATAAAAGAGTTTTAGCGATACACAGCTCGCTGATACTGAAGAAAAACGAAATCATCACAATTCGAACTCCGGTGGTAATTCAATTACCTTGTTATTACCAACGATGAATTTAATTGGATTAGACTTTTGTGAAATTCTTAACGAATAAAGATTTCACGGTTCCCGGTAGGATTAGAACCTATACCACTATGATCCCGAGACTAAAGTGCAAACTGGAGAGTGGAAACATCACGGTTCTCTTCCTCCACGTAAAATTAAGGTTGTGCCGTTTGCTGGAACGGTTTTGCTATGTGTGTTCTTGGATTCTGAAGAAATCATCCTGACTGAAGCATCCATCATATTCGCCGGATCTGGTTCCTAGTGACTACAGGCTGCTCCCCAAATTAAAAGAAATCTTACGTGGGGCAAAATTTCCAGTAATTAAGAAATGATATGGAAGCTGTAGAGAGGTGGTTTGCAGAGGTTGGACTAAAATTTTTCCAGGAGGCTGTTGAGATGTTGGAGCACCGATGAACCAAATGCATTAGTGTAGAGGGAGACTATCTCGAAAAATAAAAAAATATAATGCCACTGTAGTTTTACTGTAAAGGGGTCAGGGATACACAGAGATCCACCCTCGTATAATTTCTTACGATAGTGTTCACATTTTACTAATAAAGAATGGGCAAAACTTAAGCTTCGTAACTACTCGTGGAATAGGAACCACATAGATACCCGAAATAGGTCTCAAAGGTGGTGGTGTGAACTGTGTGAGTTCACGCCGTGATCATGCAATTTACGAGGGCAACTTGAAACGTTTCCGGAATCGACCGAGGGGGGGGGAGGGGGGGGGGGGTTAGGTCCGGTGAATAAGGAGGATGAAAGACTAATTCGTAGCGCAACTCATTCAATTTGGACACGACGATACGGGATGAATGAGCCGGTGCATTGTCTGTGCTCTGCTATCTCTTTCAGCTTCAATCGGTGATCGGCTAACGCAACATCATGAGTTTGTCGACAGTTTCATCGTTGGTAGCGGTTTTAGGGTGTCCCCTGCGTGGTTCGTCACTTGTGCTTGTGCAACTACGTTTGAACTCGCTCGCCCAGAAGCTGATGGTCGAAAATGATCCATCAGATCCAGAAGTGTTTTATCACTGCATCAAATTCGATTTTATCCATTTTTGCGAAACCGCCTGACTTGCAACATAAAAGACATTCTTAAACAACAACTATTGACAGTAGACGTCTGAAATTTTGCCATAAAAAGCGTTGCCCTTGACGACCAATGAATTCACTTCAACCTTCGTGCGCCATTTCTTGCCGATTCCGGAAACATTTCAGGTCGCCCTCGTATAACATGAAAGTGATATACGTGCTTTCAAAAACCAGGAATTCGTTCTGTATACCTATTCATATGATTAATAACAGCTGTGGAGTGTTACAAATTTAATTCTATAATTTATGTGACAATAGCTGGTCGCATTAACTCTGGGTTAACAAAAAATAAGACGAGCAATATTAGGTTGATGCATGGTGCTACGTACTTTGTAATTTCATATTAAGCGCCTTCACTCTAGTGGCGAAGGATGCAACCATTGTACGATAGTAATTATAATTAAGCTAGGACACAAGGCCATTCAGAACGTGTTCGCCATTGTGATCACAGCGTTAATGGCAAGGGCATTCAATATAAATGATTCAATACAAAAATACAGTCCACTATTATTACACAATAGATGGGAAGTTTTGATTTCTGTGAATTAACAGTTAAATTAACGGAATAAAAGAAATTTCAACTTAATAAATACAACTTACGATTCACTTCCCTTTTGGATCTACAAATGCATGTAAGGTACGTATGTAGGTATATTAATATTCACAGCCAAACCCAGGACAACGTCGTAACTCTTTAAAATATTACCGCGCGTCATTTTCTTCGTTTTGGTTCATTCTTTTCAGCACCGAGTTCTTTTTACTATGCGCATCAAGAAGGCGAAAAAAAGAGTACAAAACGAAAACGAGGAGAAATTCCGAAACATACGCGCGCATTCCGAAACGAGAAAAAGTCCCATCGCAAAGACAAAGAAAGCAACGGGTCCCGTACTATGGGGTCGAGTCGGGCGCATCACCTCGCTTAAATATTTCATTTTTATATTTTATCGCCAGCGTTTGCCCACCAGACGTTGTCATGACAAGGATGATGCAGGACCGAAACTTATTACCGCTCGTATAAAAATTATTACAAAGGCGCCAAACACCGGACCTCGCATTAACTTATCGAATCTTTAATTTACATTCGGTACGGGGCGTGCACCGGGACAATTTCCCATACGTCCCATCTCCTTTCCTCTCGCGTTACGAGACGAGGACGCCGCGATGCGAGGTACATTCGATCCGTTGCCGTACGTATATGGCTAGAACGTTGTGAGTTTGCTCTCCGCGACTGAATTGAAATTGTCATCATGCAGAGATCTGATAAGGAGTAGCTTTTAGGGGGGCTGCACGGACCCCCCGGGGGGCCTAACCGCCGCGGGGAGCCCTAAAACAAACAGCGTGCCCCTGCATTATGACTCTCGGTAACGGATTTCCTACTGGGCACTCACTTCACTCTCATGGACATTTCAAGAGGCGTTGTTCTTTTTTTTTTTTCTTGCCAGCGTGAACGCATGTGTGTGAGTGTAGAGAATATACTAGATGCGTATATACGTACGAAACTTTTTCTTTTTATACGTAAGTGCCGTTTTACTTTACTCTTTTTGCGTATCCGTTGACGTTTGTGATTATTTATTTTTATGTTGCACTAGATAAAGTGCACCTATCCATACACTACCGGCCATAAGTATTTACTCAGCCTAAAAATATTACAAAGACAAGTCAAAAACCAATTACAAAATAAACCTCTATTCTGTACTTATACAAAGAACTGTAATAGTTATAAAAATAATCTATTTATCAATTTGCTACCGAAGATAATCATAAATTAGTTTAAATTTGCGATTCGTCCGTGTCCTTTCGCTTTTACTACTGCCACATACAATATTGGCATCCTCTCTAGCAGCTTTGCCAGTGTTAGGGGTTCTATTTCCTTCCATGTATCCTGTAGTTACGCGCAAAGTACTGTTGCCGAATTAGGTGCAGATTTTCGAACGTGTCCGGTCGAGTTGCTCCCACGAAATCTTGAATTGAGATTTGGACTTTGGCCAAGCCACTTCATAACAACCACTTTCTCTTCGCGCTCTACCAAATACTTACAGTATATTCTAGCAGCATGTTTTGGATCACTGTCATGCTGGCACTTCCATTTTCATAATTAATGACGGTCTTGGTAAACATTTCCGGAAAACTGCTCTTCGAAAGAACGAGCACCGAGCGGTCGCGCTGCGACCACGCATGACCAAGATACGAATTTTCGATCGCGAAATTTTAGTGAATTATCGAACTCCAAAAATTTTAACGCGTCGAACAAGAATTCTTTTAGGAAAATCTGATATCCCTAACTGTTTAAGAGATATGGGCGATTCAAATTTCGGGACGAAAAAACGCGAAGAAATGGCGACATAGTTGGATATTTGCTCGTGTCCCGTGTTAACGACGCCGTTTCGATGGACGAAATAGACGGTTTCAGATGGAAAAATGTCCGCGGAATTGATTGCGACTATTCCGAATTCCCTATCTCTAACCGCTTATGAGCTACGACCAGTCAAAGTCGAAAGAGAGAAAAAAATCCTAACCTTGACAAGCTGTAGCGTCGAAAGCG
Source organism: Trypoxylus dichotomus (assembly GCA_023509865.1). Classification (NCBI taxonomy): domain Eukaryota; kingdom Metazoa; phylum Arthropoda; class Insecta; order Coleoptera; family Scarabaeidae; genus Trypoxylus; species Trypoxylus dichotomus. The sequence goes on along the minus strand of CM042074.1, from coordinate 85,136,519 downwards.
TTGAGCTAGGACGTCGTCCTTTCGCCTGTTTAGAACCCCCGTAGGGTCTAACTCTTTCCGTTAACGCGCAGCAGAAAGGTCGCATTTTTTTCTGACCATGGGGTTTTGACCTTACTAGAACGTGGCTATATATGGATGTAGTATGCCTGAGAAATTTCAGCCCGCTAGCTCTAACCATTTAGAAGATATGTGCGTCTGAAAGTTGAGGGGGTGCAAAACTCAAAAGAGCTCCGAGTGGGGTCGACTGACATATCAAAAGACGAGTGTTTTCGCGTAGATTACGATAAAAAAATTCGCTATCCCCAACTGTTTAGGAGGAAATCGCGTTTAAAGGATGGTGTCTTTTTCTATAAAAATAGGACGACTAAAATGTGCTAATGAAGGTCGTGTATTTTGCAAAATAACATTGCTACTTACTTTACTTGCACTTCACAAAATTTGTTTGTATTTGTTTTGTGAGTATTCTGCAAACTTTTAAGTTACGCGTTAGTAAATTATGATACCAGTAATCCTGCCTGAGTTTTTTTAATTTCTATAAAAAAACACAACGAAATGCAGAGCAGTTTGTAGGCAGATATAGTGATAATCTGACCCAGACAAACCCTGCCATTAAATGTAACATTATAATATACTTTTGGATTTCAACTAATAAACAAAAGACTCAACCAATGTCGGTTTATTTGATAGATGAAGTGCGAAATACATCATCTCTACAAATTTGAATGAAAGTAACATTCTTTGGTTTGGATCATTTGCCTTAAATTTAGCGGCATTTTAGTTGTCTGACGTGAAGCGCTACTACTGATCTATGGACACGCTATATATTATAATCTTTAAACAAGACACTAACACTCATTTCTATTTGAGCATCATCAGAGTCACTAATTTAAGCAACCGTATATAATTGCAGGAAAAATGGAAACATTAATGTTGATTTTGCACATTATAACTAGAATTTATAGAGAAAAAAATAGCGACCGTCAAACTTAAATATGCTACCATAAAGATTATAAACAAAAAAAAATGTATTGTCAGTACTGGTACCATCCTTTTTTAATATAGAAAATGCAGTTATAGTAAAGATGAGAATCAGCTGAGGCTAACCTTCTTTTCAATTTCGATATTGCCTGATATCTTTTTCGCGATTTCGCTTTACTGTCCGAACCTTTTTACATTTCTGTATAATAGCGTCACACTAGTAAAAGCATGAATGATTAACTATGAAGATACAATGTTTCTAAATTGCTAAAATTATTGTTTCCATCTTTCTTTACTCCAGTAGTATATTGGTTCTGTAACTACATATACATAAGTACTTACCGCCTGTGGAGTAGTTCCAGACATCCCAAACATGCAACAAAAAAGAATGGAAGAGATTAGAATTTTTAATACACAATTTTAGTTGGAATAAAACTCCAAAAGAAGACCATAATCATCATATGAAATTATACGATATGTTCACAGGTATCGCAGTAAATTCGACTCCACATAAATTAATAATTATTCGGAACACAGCCTTTCAGGAGCATATGGACTACCATTGTCAACCGTGTTACCGACAGCCGGTAACGTTGCGAATTACTAATTTGTGTTGAGTGGAGTTTACTGCGATACCTGTGAATTATATAACTACACAGTCCTTGCAATGCTTTAAATATGTTGACTATCATAACTATTTTCAAAGATAAATCTTATTTATATTGCGTTTTATAATAAAAATCTCATGATCTTCTTCACGACGTTTTAGATTTTCATATCTCAATTATAAAGGAAATGTTAGAATTATGTATTTTAATACTCCTAAGCCCAGAAACTACATTAAAAATATTTCGAATTTGACCAAATATTCAATAGAAAGACATTTCTACTATGTAGCTGGGACCTCATCGCCGCACCAATTAATGAATTCAGCTGTTTATATTAGTCGGTTAAATGTTACGCATTCGTACTTTAAAAATATTTGCAATCGGCTTTCTTTTAATCGCTGTGATTAATTTGGAAAATCGTATTTAGGGCAGACGAATTTTAGTCTGAAGTTAATTTAAGTGTTGTTATTCAACTTTTGGCTGTTGAAGCGTGTTATTTGATGAAAATTTATGGGAATATGAAAGCTGAATGTGGTGACTGCAATTGCTAGTGGCCTTACGCCTTAAGCTGAATACATTTTTTTTTAAATTCATTGATTAAATTCATAGCCTTCAGACATGTATACATAGAAAATAGTCTCTTTACTTTAAACTGTTTCTAATGCATCTGAAATGAGTCGATAATGTAATTTAACTTTTAGGATGTTCCAAGAGTATGGTTGCAATCTTCGTATTTTCATTCTAATGCTAGGACTATTCTCCGCAGTCAACCTTATAATTCCCTAAATAGTATCTCAGACTTTCACGGTCGTTTGTCATAGTCGTAACGGTTGTCGGGTCTCGCCGTGTCACAACTGCGAGCGGTTTGAGAGCGTAGCTATCAAAACATCGGTGGACAAATCTTCGATTTGGTGGAGATACGTGGATGATACGTTTGTCGTTTGGCCACACGGAAGAGATAAGTTGGACCGATTTCTTGAACATCTGAACGGAGTACACCCTAACATTCAATTCTGGATGGAGCTAGAACATAACGGAGAATTACCTTTTCTGGACGTTCGTGTCAACAGGGACCAAGCACGGGCAACAACCAGTATGCTCAGGAAACCTACGCATACCGACCGTTATCTACACAACAAGTCTAACCACCAACGTCGCCAGAAGAATACGGTGGTGCGCACGCTGACAGAACGAACACGCAGAGTATGCAGTGAGGAACAGCTAAAAAAGGAATTGGACCGCCTGAGTACAGGCACTGCAGTGTAACTGTTATCATGAGAATGTAATCAACCGTGCCATCACGAGTAAACCTCGACCCTAGGACAATCATGATTGGGAAATAGAAAAGTTGGGTACAGCATACCTACCGTACATTAACAGCACTACAGACAGGATAGGGTGAGTGCTTAAGCGTTTCAACCTCCGGGCGGTCTTTATTCCAACAAGAAAAGTGTCTAGTTTACTACGACAAGTCAAGGAAAAATGGGACCCCTTATCAAAACCCGGGGTGTACAGCATACCGTGCGAAGCTGAGGAGTATACTTAAAGCAGTAACAACGTGCACGAAGCCAGTACCTTTGAAAATGTGAACCGCAGTTATTCGCGAAACGTCAGGGATAAACAGCCTAGTGGAACCCGACAACCGTTACGACTTATGATTTCTTGTACTTCTGTTATAATTTGTTATATTGAATTTGAGCCTATTACGGGAATTATACAATTTTAATAATTACTGTCCAAAAAACAGTAATTTATCATTATTTTCTGAAATTACTTTGTATAGACATAGTTGTACATACTAGAGTATTCCAATGTCTAAAATCAAACCGAGTTAGTTCAACTCTGATGTTTATGGATTCAACAGTTGCGATTATAAGAGTCGGCAGTCTAGTTATGGTACACCTACAAAATTTTATATCTTCAATTCCAGTTGATTACATGAATCATGTAACCGGAACAGTGACTGCCCAAAATAATTAAAAATGAACCCATAATTGGTCCTTAAGCTTATGTAAGCAATAAATTTTCAACTCAATTTCCTTGCATACCACAACTACGTACGCAAATTTTACGAATTTAACAAGGCCATCAATCTCATTCACTGTTCATTACTTTCCTCATTTCGACGACATACATTTGGGACAGTAAAGGTGCGGATGATTTAAAATCTCTGAATGCATAAGATCTGCATGCAACGTTACGTTTCCATTACGTAATGCGATAGGCACCAAGCGAGCCCGCTGAATCGGTCAGGCTTTGTGTGAATGGTGGCTCAGCCGTTAATATTAATGCTCGCTCTTGAGCACGAAGAATGAATGAATAATGACGTTCAAGACGACGGCCACGAAAAGAGGAAGAAGGTCAGAGAAGAAGGCAGAAGATCGCGGCGGTTGGTCGTGTGTGACAAAACAGCCGGAGTACCATTTTTGGCCGCTAATTACATACACCATCGAACCAATTAAAAAGCCATTTCGTCAATAAATTATGAATCGTCATCGTTAAGTGCGGTACTAACGAGTTTCGAGAACGGCAAAGAAATTAAATTTGTAATTAATTATTAAGTCTATACGAGGTTAAGTATTCAGCGGTATCGACTTTGCGAAGAGCGTCGATTCCCTTCGTGCCTCGAAGAGAATGGCTGTTCGGATGATTTGCAGATTTCAACGGATGCTCGCTTACATTGCATTAAACATTTATACATATAGTACAACTTGATGCAATTATATCATGTTAATGCGGTATTAATATGTGTAGACGCCAAGAGCGAAGACAATGTTGCAATAGCAAAAAGTGTATCAATATCGGAGTGTTTCATTGGGAAGTGGGATCATCCATATCTGGAAAAGCATGCATGTTATAATCACACTACCGGTCATAAGCTTAGAAACATCTGCCAGGAATATAAAAACTCTTAAAAATATTTTTATAATTTAGCGGGTAAAATTCACAGTCTTGATTAAATGCAGAATAACATTGCTTATAGCATTTATAAAAATACCCATTTATTTCTACACTGCCTTTTTTGTCAAAGTATGCGCCACGCTCGTCAATAACTGCTTGACACATCGGGATATACGAGATACTAATTTCATGAATGTTTCAAATTTTAGGTAACTTCAGGCATCATGTAGCAGGTTTTCTAAAGGTTGTTCTGAAGTTAGGAAGCTTATAACATCCCGATGGGATTAGGGTTCGGTGATTGCGGAAGCTACATATGGTTTTTAAAGCATCAGTATCCTTCAGTTCTTGGAGATAACGCCGACGTAACTTGAAACCATTCTAGACTAAAATTAGTCTAGACAGAACTGCATTCTTCTCCGGGATTTCTCTGTAGTCTTCCTTCGTCAAAATGCTGTGAATTATTGTTAAGTTACCGTTATAACTCATTATACTACTAGTACTGCAGCATTACTTTTTCTGCCGTGGATTGCCGAATAAACATTAGCCGTTAGGATCAGAACACCTCATATTTGGGGCGATCTGTCCAAGAAATTTTGGCTAAGTCTTCCAGTATCTAATCTTTAAAAGCTTTAGCCCACTACAATTGTTTCTGACGAATTCTTCTGTTCCAGATTTTTTGACAGCAACTTGTCCCATACGGCCAGTTACTCTAAGGTTCTTAACCAGTATTAAATTGCAATCGAACTTATGATGCGGGTAATGGTCTATTTTGTATCAGATCCTTTGCCCTGGAGTTTCCCTTCTTTTGCCTGCCAGCATATCCTCCTATATTTCTATAGCCTTCTATAGTACTCTGCACAACAACTGTCTCTGCGATGTTTCTTAGTGAGTCACCTCGTTCATAATAAGCCGTAATTTCTATTTTTAGACGTTTTCACTACGAATACAGGATGTGATAAACAAAAGACTAGATTGAGTGCACAACCCCTAAACCATTGGATGAAACGTAATAGATTTTATCGCTTTGGCCAGCGGCAATCTTTGGTAACACGACTGTTCACACCAGTCAAGAACTATAAAGAAGACTATGTCAGGGTCAATGAAAACATCCAGAAAATTATCGCAAGAAGAGATAAAAGCTACGTTTCTCACTATGACTTGGAAACCCCGGCGCGATAGGGATTACTCCGACTCGAATGGATGGATCCAACTTAAAGGTGATGGTGACTTCCTCTGATTGACAAAGTGTAATCCATTCTAAATTCATTCGCGTAGTCAGGCAACTTTATGTATCAGTTCCGAAGCGTTTGAGGAAAACCGTACGCTGAAAGCGGTCTCAGTTGTGGATGAATCAGAGTTGAGTGCACCACGATGCGCCACGACACCAGTTCAATCCTTGTTCCTTGAGTGCAATTTCCTGGCTAAGAGAAACAGATGATATTCAATCCTCTTATATATTTTGCGAAAAGTAGTTGGAGAAACTAGCAAAGCACTATGGTGCGTCAAACGAATTGTGTATTCAATTGGAAAAGAGAAAAACGAGATTCATACACCTGCAGCTTTAGGGAGAAAGGATAATAAAGGTGCTGGAAGAAATACTAGTAAAAGATACACATAAATGCTTATCAGAAGTACATTAGATGTGATATAATGTGCCATAAATAATGAAGAAGATCTACCTAATTTCTCATAGAGTACACGATACAGATTGTTGAAGGATATTGGTTTCTCCTTCGAAAAAGTTGCCAATAATAAATATGTATTTGACAAAACAACTGCTGAGGCGTGTTTTGAACTTAATTGAAATGGTATGCGCACAGGTTAAGTACTATATTCAGTACTCATTCTAATCTTATCGAACAGGGATCAACGATGTTTCTGGTGAGAACTGACAAAATTCTATTAATCATGCAATCCAATATTTTGTGTTATATTTTAATACTTGTCTTTATAATTTGTATGTGGAAGCTGAATGAAGATTGGACATGGTGTAAGTTATATAGGTAATTTATTGCAAATACAAACGTTTTGATATTTCTTTTGTAAGAAACGGAATAAAATAATATTTCATATGCTGTACACCACCGTCCAAAAGTTTTGAAACAGCAACAGATTTTACAAAAATTCACAGATACAGTAAAATTTTATTGTGTTTATTAATTCATTTATACAGCATAAGTGTCTGTCGTTAAATAAAAGTAAATTAATTCAAACATAATAATATTTATGCATTATTTAGTTCGTAAGTTTATTTTCGTCGATATGATCTCCTTTGGCTTTGATAACTTCTTTTTTGTTTTTATTTATTTTTCGAAACAGTCCGCGTCAATTTGTTGCCATGTGTTCTGTAAGTATTCCCATAGCTGTTGAGTTTCTCTCGATCAAGCTCGTCCCATAAGAGCTATATGAGGGATAAATCCGGTTTTTTTTTTGTGACCGATACATCCCCTTGAACCCGTTACCAATGATCACCAATTGACGGTGGTAACAGAAACATTTGTTCGTCGTCGTGTGCTAAAGCGCGTTGCGATATGCGGTGCCGTTAGACGACGATCTCATTTCGAAGTTGTTACTATAAATCTATATTGAGCCCCTGAAGTTACCCGTGGCTGCCCACTTCGTCTTCTATCAACATTTTGTCCTCTCCCTATTCTCCGGGCCAATGCGTAATGCACACATTTCGTTGAAATCCCTAACCGTAGAGCTATTTCTCTCTCAGTAAATCCTTCGTCACGAAAATACTGTGGAACATATTACTACGTTGTTCTACTGTCACCTACCTACGTTTGGGCATTTCTACGCTCGGTAGTTTATCAAATTGTTATAATTGCACACAGATTTTAAAAAACTGGTTACGCACAGGAAAGTGATAAGACAGTGATTTACCACATGCATTAAACGATTACCGAAGAAACAGAAGTGCGGCAACTTCACAGAAAAGCCAGCGCACTGTTCTGCAATACCTCCACAGTGTGGGGATGTACAAAAGGGTGGCAAAGAAAAAACATCTCCTTACGGCGTTTCAAAAACGGCGCCGAATGGCTTGGACAATCGAAATGCGAACGAAGCCCGAAGAGTTTTGGCGGTCTGTCATTTTTTCAGACGAAAGCAGATACTGCCAATTCAGTAATAGTAATCGTACGTGGGTAAGGAGACGTTCGTCACAGCAACTGGACGACAAATTTTTGCATCAGACGGTGAAATACGGCGGTGTGAACATCATGGTGTGGGGCGCGATATGGTATGGTGGAAGATCGCAATTAGTAATCTGCGACGGAAATATAAATGCGGCGAAATATATCCAAATATTAACAGAAGGACTACTACCGATATTCGACACTTTTATGGAGGATGCAGCACCCTGCCACAAAGCAAGAACAACAACCATATGGAAAGAGGAACAGGGGATTCGGATTTTACCATGGCCAGGCCAATCACCAAACATGAATCCGATAGAGAATGTTTGGCACATAATCCAGACAAATATGGCGAAACGACCCCGAAAACCCAGCAATAAGGAAGAACTCGTGGCAGCTGTTACAGAAGAATGGTTAAATATTTCAGAAGACACCATTAATCATTTAATAGATTCTATGCCACGACGACTCGCAGGACTTCACGCAAGTAAAGGTGGATCGACAAAATATTAGTCTAATTTAAAAATTTTAAAATATTTTGTATATATAACGAGAATAGTATCTTGTTTTTAATTAGTAGGTGTCTATTTTATTCTACGGCTATCTGCATAAGAGTAATACTTTTGAAGTTTAGGTGACACAGTCTACAGTAAATGAATAACAAATTGCAAAGTCATAAATTAGTCTAATTGTCAGCGACTGTGCATTAAACACGACAGTCATTCTCCCATTGCTAACTTCATTTTAACGAGCATATCGTCACAGTATATAAAAACTAATTTCCAAATGAAAACAATCAGTAAAACCTACATACTATCCATATATACGATACTATTACCAACGTTATACCATCCGAAAAAGGGAGCATGATTGATGATATTTAGATGGTATCATCTTAGGAGGCCACGTACCGTGTAAGGATCCTGAAACAAAAAGAAAACAAAAAATCAGAAAGCATCATACAAAGACGGTCGGAGGTTTCAGTTTGTCGACGACGAAATCGTTCGAGCACCGTAATATACACACACGCGCAACTCGGTTCGTTTTCTAGCATTTTTTTCGTACAGCACGTGATACGCTTGTGCGATGCTGCTACATACAAAGTGTTTATATGCGACGGATACGTTGTGTGTACGCGGATATGAGCGTAGGAATATCAGAAGACGATTGTTGTTTTATCTTTTCGAGACGGTATATCACGCCGGTAATTAGGAAACCTGTAACTCATTCATCATTTTCACTCGCACCTCGTGAGTTTATCATTCGCGCGTTTTTTTTTCTCCGAGATCGCTTTCGATTCTCTGTCTCAAGTTCTATGCTTTTCCTTGTCCGCGTTCGGCGAGAGCCGTTAAGTTTTTTCCCCTATCGGCGTCGTCTTATCTGATTTGTCAGTTCGAAGAAGATGAATGAGATCATCTACTGTTAATGATATTAATTAAGATCATTAACTTCGACCTGCCGTGTACCGTTAGCATCTATAAATAGAAGACGCATTCACTACTTACGTACACCACCTTTTTTGAAGCTTTGCACATTTTAGTGCTATAAGTCGTTGATATATGCCATTGTTTGTTGTGGACAGTTATTGCTGTGTCTATTTGATTAGGGTCGCCTTAGAAATTTAAGCTTTTGTATGTTTCCAACGCGATAATTTACAAATACAAATATGAAATTCGTGACATACGTCCCCTAAATATGTTTCTAAGAAATTGAGAAAGTGCCACTTAATGACCTCTGGCTTATTATCCCCCTCAGGAATGAGGGGAAGCGATGAGGTAAAAGTAGAAGCCATGACCGAAACAACTCAATTCGTTAAACGACGTCCATCTGAACGATTTGGTGAAGCTAGTGGAATAAAAACGGTGAAACACCCTTCGTCAGTTATGGTATGGTCCTGTATATTATTCGAAGGTCCTGGACCACTGTATTTTTGCCAAGGCACCATGAGTCAATACCAATATAAGGGTGTATAGGAGGATGTCTTGATGCTATATATCAATGATTTAGAGTTGAATGAAAGCCCTTACACATTCACGCACGATAAGGCACCATGTCACATGTCCAAATCCATCTAAAGTCGTTTGGAAACGCACGCTCTGCGTGTTATTTTGGCCGGGAAAGTCTCTCCACCTCAGTGCAATTGAGAATGTGTGGAGTGTTCTAAAATCATGGATGTATTCGAGAAAAAAACACTACAAAACAGCAATTAATAAGAAATATTGGAGATGTGTGGTAAGATGACGCTACAATTAGACATACCATTAACGCTTGCGTACGATGGGAGGTCCAGAAGTTCGTGGAATGGAGGGGATGGAGTGGGGATAGGGGTGCTCGCTAGGTGTCATTCTGAATGGCGACTCATCATTAGTATATAAGTTAAGTTGCAGCCCTATAGCCCTATAGTCATTTACGAATAGTTGCCTGCTAAACAAGTCAATCCGGAAGAAAACTGAAACTATGGAGGAAATTGAACACCGTGCTGTGATAAAGTTCCTTACAAAGCAAGGAAAGAACGCTCAAACCATATTGAATGACATGGAAACCGTTTATGGAGAACAGTGCCCTAGTAAATCAATGATTTATAAGTGGCATGGTCTTTTTAAACATGGTCGAGAGTCGATTGAAGACGACCCCCGGTCAGGACGGCCAGTTGGGACCACCACATCAGACATCGTGGAAAAAGTGCAAAAATTTCTACTACAAGATGCCCGTTTGAAGAAAAACAATTATCTGCATTAGTTGGAGTATCAGATACCACCATTTTGCGTACCCTACATGACTACCTGGGTATGACAAAAATCAGTGCAAGATGGGTACCGAGAATGCTCACGCCGCTGTAGAAACAGCAGCGCGTCTGTGCGTCCAAACAATTTTTGGACCTGTGTGGAGACAAACCTGCACAGATTTTGGAGCGGATTGTTACCGGAGATGAAACATGGGTTCATCACTTTGAGCCTTAGTCCAAAGAAATTCAAAGTGTCAGAATCGGCTGTTGATCGGAATGTTGATGGCTACTGTTTTTTGGTATTTTGAGGGAATATTATTGATTGATTACAAAGAAAAAGGTAGGAGCATAACCGGAGAATATTACGCAGCGATATTAGAAAAATTAAAGGAGGCCATCAAGGAAAAACGTCGAGGAAAATTGACCAAGGGTTCACAAGAGCAAAGTTGCAATGCTGTTCTGCACAAGCATGGCTTTCAATCAATAGTCCATCCACCCACAGTCCAGACCTGGCACCTAGTGATTTTTATTTGTTCTCCAATTTAAGAAAAGACTTACGTGGAAGAAATTTTTCCGACGACAATGAGGTAAAGGAGGCAATTTTGACCCATTTTGAGGGGAAAGATAAAAAATATTTTTGTGATGGTTCTAATAATCGTGTTGTGCATAAGAGTGATTATATTGAAAAGGAAAAATAGATTTATTGTTTTATTTTATTTAAAACCCTTTCATTCCACGAACTTCTGGACCTTCCCTCGTAGATAGTATGCCAAAAAGAATAAGGGCAATTATAAAAGCCAAAAGGGACATTACATAATGTTGTGTCGATGTCTATAAATAGTTCTGAATAAACTTATGCTTGTACAATACGCTTTTCATTATATATTTTAACAAAATCCCTATTTTAGCAAGTAGCCCTAATAAATTGGAAAGGGACTGTATAGCATTAGTAGAACGAACCGCAAAGTTTCAAAATTTGTTAGACATTTTCTATAAACTTTAAAGAATTTCCGTAAATGCACAAGGTTTACATATGTATATTGTAAAAATATAATTTCCGGTTAAACTGAAACATTAACATTACAACCATATTTAATATCTAATTGGGCTACAATTGCCTTTGTCAACAGACCTAATTCCATTTGGCATGGAATTTATCAAAATTTTGGCAAGGAGTTCTTGTTATCGCACCATAATGTACGACCCCATGTAGCATGCTGAGTTTGGCATTCCAGTTTTAGATTGGCCTTCAGTGAGTCCAGGCATTAATCGTATCGAGAATGTGTGGGACTATCTCCACAGAATGGTACGGACCCAATACGTTCCCCAGTAGAGGTACAGGGATTAGAAGATGCCCTTCGAGAGGAGTGGTAGAATTTAGACCAAGCTTATATACAGAGGTTAATTGAATCCATGCCAAATCGAATGCGAGAGGTTACAAAAACCAAGGGTGGCAAAATCGAGTATTAAGCTATTATCCTGTAATTTTCTCTTTCGAAAAATATAATTTCTTTCACCATATCTGCTTAATAAAAACTTCATATACGACTTTCTGTTCTCATTTGGTCCCTGTATTATTTAAATAATCATGTTTTTTCGAGTATATTAGGATATATTTAAAAGTTCTTTTATATATAACACATGGGCTGAAAAGTTCCGGGCCTAACAAAGAAAACACGGTTTTCTTGGTTCAAAATTAGCTTTATTCATCAACGTAATCTCCATCAAGAGCAACGCAATCATTCCAGCGCCGCTCTAACATTTCAATACCACTTTTGTAGAACGATTTATCTTTTGCCTCAAAATAGGCCTCAGTTTCAGCGATAACCTCTTCATTCGTGCGAGATTTCTTACCGGCGAGCATTTTTTTGAGGTCTGGGAATAGCCAGTAGTCGCTGGGAGCCAAATCTGGCGAATACGGTGGATGTGGGAGCTATTCGAAGTTCAATTCATGTAGTTTTGCCATTGTTTTGATTGACTTGTGACACGGTGCGTTGTCTTGATGAAACAGCATTTTTTTCTTTGCCATATGCGGTCGTTTCTCTGCAATTTCGGCCTTCAAACGCTCCAATAACGCTATATAATATTCACTGTTGATGGTATTTCGTTTCTCAAGATAGTCGATGAATATTACACCACGCACATCCCAAAATACCGAGGCCATAACCTTTCCAGCCGATTGTTGTGCTTTTGGGCGCTTTGGATGAGGTTCACCAGTTGCTGTCCACTCAGATGACGATCGTTTTGATTCCGGAGTGAAGTGATGGATCCATGTTTCATCCATTGCCACATATCGACGTAAAAATTCCGGTTTGTTACGTTTGAACATGGCCAACCACTGCTCAAAATCATCAACACGTTCTTGTTTTTGGTCAACAGTGAGCAAACGCGGCACCCACTTTGAACAGAGCTTTCTCATAGTCAAATGCTCATGCAATATAAAGCCAATACGTTCTTTCGATATCTTTACGATGTCAGCTAACTCACGCTACTTCACTTTTCGATCATTCAAAACGATTTTGTGGATTTTTTTGATGTTTTCTGGTGTTACCGCCTCATCTGGACGTCCACTGCGTTCTGCATCATCGGTGTCTCTACGACCACGTTTGAAGTCAGCAAACCAACTTTTTATTGTTGTTTCTGATGGAGCGGAGTCCCCATAACACTTTTCAAGCCATTGCTTCGCTTGAACGGTATTTTTTCCCATCAAGAAGTAGTAAAATTAAAACACGGAATTGTTTTTGATCCATTGTTTTGAAAATAACAAAAGTAGCGTGACTCTTAGCACAATAACTCACAAACTAATGAATAGAATATGATGAAATTTTAACAGCTGTCTTTTGAAGGTTAGTAGTAACTGAGAGAAAGGTGACTGCAATAAAACTAGCGTCATCTATGTGTTAGGCCCGGGACTTTTCAGCCCATGTGTTATGTATATACATATAACTATTACCTAACTGCAACTAATGATTTAAAATTCTGAATTTGGATTACATATTTCGTGTTTAGATAACATTACTACATTTAGGTAAGAGAATTAGGTCATAAATTATCCAAATCCAGGCATCGGATTTTTTTTTAATTCCACAAAAATCTGGAAGTGATTGTTTCGATAATGTGACTACATCAAGCACCTTCACTTATTATTACCGATTGCTTTTCCGGTTGCTGGTCTGTATTAAAACGGACGCTTTTTATTTTTTTCGGTCTCTCCACGTTAAAGAAAGTGTTTTGCACTTCCAAATGACATAAACATAATTACCAGGGCTCACGAAGAATTTCTTCAATTCCTGGAATAATTTTTAGAAAAAAGTTTATTTAATTTAATTAATATTCTCTACCTTGATTATAACACAAGTTTATGTCAACTGTTAGAATATTTTTTATGAAAAAGACCGCTTAATTAAAATTTCTTTCCATATTAACCGCCTCATTATCGGTAGACTATCGCAATTATAAAAATGGAGCTCTTCTTATCCAGTTTAATCTTCAGCGTCTTGCATAAATATGCAATACATCAGCGGGACCATGTGCATTATTACTTCACATATTTTTCTCTTGCGCTATTATTACTTAGTATAAATTAAATTAGATATTCATTATAGCTTGGAAGTTAGTAATTAGCCCTTCTTAGTTTTATCCTTTCGAAATTGTATGACGCGCAGAGGTTCGCTGAAACAATGGCGTGACTATTTATTAGTTAATTATAATGTTACTACTTCGCGCTGTTCTATGATTTACGTTTAATAAGTATATCGCGTCATGTTCGAATTTGCTTAATCCGTGATATATGCAGCAGCTATCGCTTTAAATCCGAGAAATCTAAATATTTTAGAAATGTCCTGTGACGTAACGGTTGTTATCCAAGATTGTATTCAATTCATATGCACGTAAAAAAAATTATTGCTTATCGTATGCGTGCAATGTCTAATTGCTGATGAAAGTTTAAGGATTTGATAATAGATAACGCCTTTTTAGATACAATTATTGCCGATAATGAATCTCACTGTTATCACCACAAATTACTGTTGTGTGATGAAATTTATTTTTGGTTTTACCATCAATCAAACTTCGTTTAGAAAGAGATAGTTACACAACACAATCAAACTAAAATAGTAAGTAATTACGTTCACTATTTTTAATATTGACGAGTAAACCAGCCGCACGGATCTCTGAAAGCGCTGGTCTCTGCAACCTTAAACCACATCTTTCTTATAAAAACTATTTTTACTTTTCAGATCCTTCACGAAGGAAAGAAGAAAAAACTATTGAGCTACCAACATTTAGTTAATAAAAAAAAAAACGCAGTTCTTTTATGTGCCATCGAGATCAACTTTCAGTGCGTGTTGCACTTTGGAAACGCCAATTGTCATTGAAAATCAAAAAAAACTAACCATTAGCCTATACAGTAAGATGCTGTTTTTATTTGGGATACTAATCTGCACAGCACACTATCTCGATGTTCTAACAGGATGTAATAAACCGATCAAATACGTAATGCAAAATTCACACTGACATTAAAAAAAAATCAAGATGGCGATCAAACTCGGATGTCGGTGTCGGATTATTTATTTTCTTATTTTTATCTTTCACAGGTTCCTGTTCTGAGCCAGTTGTTTGACTTCAATCCATCCCATACTTCTCCTTTCCAATGTTCTATACACCTGCTCCTTCCAGGTGTTTCTGGGTCTACCTATTCCGTTTTTGCCCTCTGCTTTGGCTTCAAATATCCTCTTTGTGATTCGATCTTCTTCCATTCTGTGTAGATGTCCAAGCCATCCCAGTTGTCTCTCTTCTATGACCACTTCTACTGGCTTGATACCCAGACTATTAGTGATTGTCGTGTTTCTGATTCTGTCTCTTCTAGTTACTCCTTCTATTCTTCTTAGGGATCTCATTTCCATGGCCGTTACTCTGCTTTTGATTTTATTCGTGGTTATCCATGACACACTACCATACGTTAATGTTGGTCTGACCACTCTTTTACACGCCTCTGTCTTTATTTATTTTGGTATTTCTTTTTTATCCAGAAACGAATTTCTCAATATGTTATATATTTTTGCGGATTTCCCTGTCATCTCATTTACCTCTTTCTCTATTCTCTAGTTAAATTTCTTAATTTTCTAGATTTCATCAAAATGTAGAGATCTTTATACTTCACCCCGTACTTGCTTGAAAGTAATTGAAAAATATTCTAATTTTACCATATGAAATTCCAAGGCCATAAAAGGAGTTTCCTAGAAGCTATATTATTGCGTCCAGACTTTTCTCTAATTCCGTACGTAGGTGGGTCCAGATTCTTTAGTTTTTACACTGTGTGGTATTTTTGAACGGGTAGTTTTACAGAATATTAACTACAAAACTGTGGTTGTGCAAAAAAAAAAACACTCGAGTTATTGAAAAGTGAAAAGATTTAATTGAAATGTATGTAATTCGTCTGAAAATACATTAGAAAGTTGAAAAACATTGAAGATTGTTCATCAAACTCTGCACCAGGACTATAAGTGCCTCTTTATACGAGTCAAGAATTCAATTATAGCACAAAGTAACTTGTTACTACTAAATCGTTAAAGCTATACCATTTTATCTCCAATATCCAATAATTCATTAAAACAATCTCATCGTCATCCCTTTACCCGTATTGTATCTTGCAAATCGCTGCTCAAGGAGTGAGCTTTTAAGCAGATGACTCGTCTAAATAACCTTAAGCATAGTAATCGTGCATCAACTTTAAATTAACTACATGTTCGACACGAAAGAAAACACAAATTACCTTCCGAGCTCGTATTGGGGCATCAAAAATACCAGAACGAGAAGTTAGCGTGCTCCAACCACGAACTGCATTACAGGAAAAAAAATTAATTCACACGATAAAGCGATCATCCCGCGTTGAAGAGAGGCGAAGTTTATTTCTCGCAGGAACGATGACTCGGAGAAAATGTGCTGCGCTCTTAGAGAGGAGGTATAATGGGGCGGAGGGAGTTGGCGAGGCGAACAAGACGGTGAATTACTCGAAACGCTATGAGAGAAAAACCGAGATCGTGTGAACGAAATTTCCAATTTTGCCCACGCCGCACCTTCCACGGTCCATCCTCTTCCCCCGAGTCGTTCGGAGGTGGATCGGGTGGACGTTTTGGACGGAGGTGTGTCCATCTCGCTTCGTATGGTGCGGCGTTTAATGCGTCGATCTTCGTTCGGTCATCAATTACCGGGCGCAGTATTCGATCCCGTAGACCTCAGCTTCCGCCGCTCTGCCTTGTAATCAGCGCAAATCGAACTATTATTGCCAATCAATGATCCGATGATAAACGCGGGCTCTATTCCATCCTTCGAATGCTGTCCTTGTCAGGGTATAAAGCTTGACGCTTGCGGTGTGGTAGATAATCTACCGGGATTGCTAGGAAAGTCAAGTAGAAAAAACCAAAATATACACTTGTAACGACGGCCTCATGAGGAGTAACCTTCTTAACCCAATGCTATCAGAGGTATTCATGGAGAGAAAACAATATTTTTCATGAACACACATATCACCCAGTTAAGCAAAAATTGGCTTCATTTTACTGTAAGATCCAGAAATTCCTTTCATTACTTCTAAATAAAGAAAACTTTCTAAGCGAATTTAATATTATTAAACAAATAGCAGTAAATAATGGATAAAATGCTAAATTGATTGATCTAATATTAAAGAAAAAGAACTATAACTAAGCAATTGAAAAAGTGTATCCAAATATAACGAAAAAAAAACACGAATAGCTACAAACTATTAACTTATACAGGACGAATTAGTGAAAAAATAGGCAAAGTATTAACTAAATCAAATTTAAAGATAACCTACAAAACCAATTATTCATTAGGAAAATTCATCAAAAACAATAAAACAAAAATAAACAAAAGGAAAAAAATCAGGGGGTTGCAAATGAATTTGTAAAGATTGTCCAAAAGCGTATATCTGCCAAACAGGTGCAAGTTTTGATAAAAGAATACGCGAGCACTTAATGAGCTATGTTGTACACTTTTTCAACAATAATTTCGAAATTTTACATTCAGAAACTAAAGGTTTAAAATTAAACTTACTCGAGTCTCCAGAGATAAATAAACTTAAATATTGAGATGTATTGCTAAATGATCAAATATGCCTTAATAATTCACCATTGTGGAATCTGTTTGCGAGATCTAGTATCAGGAATTTAGAGACTAATGAGACCATTATCTAAATAGAATATGTACAGATTATCCTTAATTAAAGTATGAGAAGGGAATCTCGGGTTTGGGTATAAATGACATGTTGTTCAGTAGTAAGGGAATATCTGATGATGCTACAGTGATAGCGAAACATGACATTACGTTGTGTTAAATGTATTGGAAATATTTGTAAAATTGTATTTTACTTCTTCGCCCATGTTCAATATGGATTTCCAACAAGTATCGGCCGATTAAATCGAAGATATAATAAATATTTATGGTAGATAATTTAATTTTAATTTTAATTTTTCTTGTGAAATTTAGCTTTCCATATTAACTGTTTCTGCAGAATGTGGCCTAAATGGTTGAGTAAGTTCCAAAGTTACATAATTATTTACATGACAACTGATGTCTTGTTGACCTCCCCTGATTATTTCCCTTAACGTATCAAATAAGTCTATTTCACGATGATTTATCGATATTTAGTGCCTATTAATAACATTAACCGACTCCATTAACTTAAATTATTATTGCCATTTTACAGTCTCGAATAATGAATTGAACATTTGAAAACTGATGTCTATACAAGTGCGTCCTAATTTATATATTCACAGATAAAATTCAAATTTGCTTTGATTATTTGAATCCATACCAACGAAAACAGGCAACCACATAAGTATAAATACATTTATCTGATAACATTTTACTTGTATGGTTTTTGCAAAAAAAGCAACAATACGAAGCAATTTAAACAAGTTTATTCATTCAAATTATAGTTTTCTTTTTCAGATAACAAAAACCATTTATTTTCCATGTTTTTCATGTTTACGTACACTTCATTAAATAAGCTAATACAAACACTAATTCGAAAAAATTAAATTAATACTTGCAACACTTCTTACAAGGAAAATCATATCAGATTATCTTGATTACAATCGATTGGAATGGTGATTAAGATTTAAAAGGGCCAGTACTACTTACAATAATCCTTATTTAAAACATTTTCCCGTATAACTACAAATACTACCATAGTACAACATCCTATGTATCTTTCAGTTGTTTCTTGCAATTAATACCACTGAGTTGCTCGAACTGATGTTGTAGCAAAGGTACTCTTTGGGTGCACTTTGTTTTATTTGGTGAAACACTCTGTCTAGCTTTTAGATAGATTTAAACAGCAAACAACCCACTCATAAAACTTTTTTCCATATTGCTACACGTATACAAAATGTTACGTTTTGAATTTGGCATCTCAGGTGTCGTGCGTTCAAAACTAGCGTCCGACGAGTACGGTGACGGTACTTTTCGGGCGGGTTCGGTATTTTCCCGAGTCACCATTCGCCGTAGGGTAAAAAATTAACGGCGCTTCACCCTTTACGACGAAGGGGTGCAGTGACGGGGCCATGGAACACTACACGCACTTTCCTACACCTTAAGACTCCTGAGGTTATGAGAAGCTAAAAGAGCTTATAACTCCGTCGAGTCACTCACCACCAATAAAAAGAAAAGTGTAACACTCTATATTCTCCAGTACCTCGGATATCAAGTAACTTTTACATTTACACATCACCTCTAACCCTTACTGTTCGAGAATTACATCGAAGAAACCGAAAATTAATTAATTTTCTGAGAGGAGTATCACTATTTTAAGGTGCATTTCAGGTGATAAAAGAATTCCGTTTGCATATCTAAAGATACTCTGTCCCCTATATTTTCAAGGTAGTCTTCTTGGGAGTATAAACACCGACCTTAGTACTTCTACCTCGTATCTTCGATGACCTTCTTTGAGTCTCCTCTATCGAGACAAATCTTCGTGCCTTTAACGAGATTTGGAAAGAGCCAAAGAACTAAGTGAATAGGCTGGATAAGGAAGAACGATCTTCTTGTTCTGTGGTATGATGAAAGCGGTATGTGACTTTGCGTTATCATGGCAGAGAATTCAGTGTTTCCTCTGCCATTTCTTCTTTAGCCGCCTCAGAGCATTACGGTAGACTTCTGCATTAATATTTTGGTCTAGAGAGGCGAGTCCTTTATGGATAATACTGAGTGATTTTAAATGTTTGTGGACAGTTTAAATTTCGCGCCTTGCTAAATTTTTGTCACGTTGACGATTTGGTTTTGAATTCGCAACTAGTAGCGTAGCAAATAGATTTTGGATGGGTGATAAAATATTGACAACAGATCTTCAAAAAATCAATTTCATATTCGTTTTCCAAGCAGAAAATTAATGTAAATGTGATAAAAAAATGGAATGGAATATAAACAGTAGCTCTAAGAAGAACAGATTACAAGTAAAAATGAAGGAAATAATAACGAATAAAACGAATATAAATAACGAATAATAAATAACGTGTCACAGAGGCAGTTAACAGGACCGATACTCACAATAACCACCCTTAACATGTCAAATCCCCTAGAATCCACCGCGTCCTCAAACATATTAAATCACTCTGTACCATCAATATCGAAAAAGAAAACAGTTTGATGTTATTTTGACTTGACGAGCCTTTTGCGCGAGGTGAAGATTGACTCTTTTACTGAGTGTAGGCTTTCACGACCGTAGTCCATAGTAGAAATGTTTTTCGGGTTTTGTTGTGTATTTACTTGACGTTTCACTGATCATTCTGTCAACTTCTTCAGAAGGTTTCTAAAGACGAGAAACATTTCTACTATGACTCTTTTACTATCAAAATTATTGTTTACTTTTTGAATCATACAATTCCACAAGAAATCTTGTGTGTATTTTCCCCAGCTTTGAAGGGATTTGTATCATGATATTTGTGTGATAAAACTAAGATGTTAACACTGTGCATTGCCATTTAATCTTAGTAAAAAAATTAGGCTTCTCGATTGGAGTATACACTGGTACTAACTGTTGTCAATATCTTAAACGCGAAAGAAAACTTTGACAATCTATGTGAAAGTGGGAAGTTATACCCTATTGGATGAATATTTTATGAGCTTTATTAAATTCCAATTATTTTTATATTGGAAGTTCCACTAAGCAGGATGTGCCAGGCGGCCATCTTTATAACGGTACGTTTTAAATACAATAGAACAGCGAGACAAATACTAAAACAATGGAGAGGACGCATGCTGGATTTAATGTCTAATGGAAAAGAGGTATCGAAATTGTCAAGTTTCCAAGACGATAAAACTAATTGTGACGAAATGTTTTGCGAAAATTTTAGGTATTACATTGCACAATTTCGCCTGCCTCGTATGTCTCTATATTTAATGCTAATAGTAGTTAATGACTTTTGTATGAAATACTCGAGGAAAGTTAACGATTGCAAGGACTGTGTGGTTGTACAATTCACAGGTATAGCAGTAAACTACACTCACACAAATTTATTAATTAAGCGGAACGTGTGGACTATCATTGTCAACCGTGTTACCGACTGTCCAGTCAATATTACCCGCTTAAAACCACCTCTAAATGTTTAAAAACCATTGCATATTTAATAGAATAAATTATGCAACAGATAGAAATTACATCCGTTACACACAAGACTTTTAATTCTACATAATTGCGCTACAATAAGTGCCCTTCTTACAATGAGAAATTTTTATCGTATAGATTACACAATTTCCAGAAAACGTTTATATAAGAGCGCATTTAATCTAGTCTGCGGTTTGACCCCGATTATACGAACGGCTCGTAATGCAGCCGAAGCGTCCATTAAAACGTCCTGCTAGTTTTTGCAGTGGCAGAAATCCAATATCGGGGCATTACTCATGTCTAATATTTACGCTCGACGACGGTGATGATAGCGTATGTAATTGCAGATGAAAACAGCGGATAAGTATACCTTTATACGTTTATGGTCATTTAAAAATCAATCCGGACCACTCGGATAAATGGGCCCGAATCGATCGGCAATCAAGTCTTTATTGGCTATACGTGGGCGAGTACAAGGTAACGTCAGAAAGTTTAGACTGTCATGGAAGGTACAAAGAAAACTTGATGGGCTGCTTGTTTTTTCTTTTATCCGCAAAAGTATTTTTTGAAAGCAATAGTAGAAGTCAATTAATACGTTCTGATTTGAAACCAACTCTAGCAAAATTTTCAAAACTAATAGCAATCAACTAACAAAAATTTATCCACTCAAAAGTTTTAGCTATTTAAAACCGTCAGATCATACAATAACACATGGGCTGAAAAGTCCCGGGCCTAACACATAGATGACGCTAGTTTTATTGCACTCACCTTTCTCCCAGTTAGCATTAACCTTCAAAATAGAGCTGTTAAAATTTTGATATTCTATTCATTAGTTTGTGAGTTACTGTGCTATGAGTCACGCTACTTTTCTTATTTTCAAAAAACAATTTCGTGTTTTAATTTTACACTGCTTCTTGATGGGAAAAAAATACCGTTGAAGCGAAGCAATGGCTTGAAAAGTGTTATAGGGACTCCGCTCCATCAGTAACAACAATAAAACGTTGGTTTGCTGACTTCAAACGTGGTCGTAGAGACACCGATGATGCAGAACGCAGTGGACGTCCAAATGAGGCGGTAACACCAGAAAACATCAAAAAAATCCACAAAATCGTATTGAATGATCGAAAAGTGAAGTTGCGTGAGTTAGCTGACATCGTAAAGACATCGAAAGAATGTATTGGCTTTATATTGCATGAGCATTTGACTATGAGAAGGCTCTGTTCAAAGTGGGTGCCGCGTTTGCTCACTGTTGACCAAAAACAAGAACGTGTTGATGATTCTGAGCAGTGTTTGGCCATGTTTAAACGTAACAAACCGGAATTTTTGCGTCGATATGTGACAATGGATGAAACATGTATCCATCACTTCACTCTGGAATCAAAACGATCGTCATCTGTGTGGACAGTAACTGGTGAACCTCGTCCAAAACGCCCGAAAGCACAACAATCGGCTGGAAGGGTTATGGCCTCGGTGTTTTGGGATGTGCGTGGTGTAATATTCATCGACTATCTTGAGAAAGGAAATACCATCAACAGTGAATATTATATAGCGTTATTGGAGCGTTCGAAGGCCGAAATTGCAAAGAAACCACAGCATATGGCA